>OY728152.1:1860350431-1861768734 GCA_963277665.1 Viscum album | reverse complement strand
TTTCTAAAACAGTTGGGATAAGATTCCCCAACGGTTTGAGGGCCTTTCCCAATGGTTTTAAACCATTGGGAAGACATGGATTTCCAGTAGTGAGTGGTGCCATCCACACCGCACTTCAGATTGAGGCGGGGTTGACTTGTACATGTCACATATGACCGATGGATCGTTTTCCTAAAGTTTCAACAGAATCTGAATGCATTTGGTCGGTTTTCCGTATGCCAGTAGTTGTTTTCACTTAAAATCCTATCCATTTCAAATAAAAGTGATACAATTTGAGTGGTACCGGCCACACCATGCCTCAATTTGAGGAAGGGTTGACTCGTACATGTCACAAATGACCCATGGATACTTTTCATAAAGTATGAACATAATCCGAATGTGTTTGGTCCGTTTTCCATATGTTAGTTATTGTGTTTACTTAAACTGTTGTCCATTTCAAGGAAAAGTGAGACACTTTGAGTGGTGCCGGCCACACCGCTCCTCAGATTGAGGTGGGGTTGACTTGTACATGTCAAGAATTACCCATGGATCGTTTTCCTAAGGTATCAACACAATCTGAATGCGTTTGGTTGGTTTTATGTATTTCGTTTATTTTACTTAAACGCGCATCCATTTTAAAGAAAAGAAATACACTTTGAGTGGTACTGGCCACACCAGACCTCGTATTGAGGCGGGGTTGAATCTTACACATTACAAATGACCCATGGAAACTTTTCCTAAAGTATCAACAGAATCTGAATGCGTTTGGTCAGTTTTTCGTATGTCGGTTGTTATTTTCACTTAAAATCATGTCCATTTAAAATAAAAGTGAGACAACTTAGAGTGATACCGGCCACACTGTGCCTCAGATTGAGGCAGAGTTGACTCGTACACGTCATATATGACCCATGTATATTTTTCCTAAAGTTTCAATAGAATTTGAATGCCTTTGGTTGGTTTTACATATTTTCAGTTGTTGTATTCACTTAAAATGATGTCTTTATGAAAAAATTACAAATACATAATGGAGGAATAAAAGTTAATGATATTGAAGAAAAAAAGTTACATAATGAGTAACAATCTATAAGGAATAAAAGTTATAGAAAGACTGACTGCGTGGGAACTAATGTTAGGAATTTGAGGAATGATAGTTACATAATGTGCAATATCAATTGTAATAAGATGTTATAGAACCCAAAACGGATTTTTTTATCTAGTTTAAGGAAATCCAATCAACCTAAGAGCTTTTGAATCCCTCTCTTGTTGCACCAGAACCATCAATTTAGCATAACATCTAAGCCTGAATGCATCGAAATTAATTTACATTGTTCAGGATCAATTTCAGAGTACAACCTATCGCTGTCATCAATGACATAGTGATCATGCAAAAAGTATCAAATGAAATATCCAAGCAGGTACCATTTAGGGAGGGACATGATTTCCTTCATTCTAGGTAGCACTTCATAAGCACTGACTTTGAGAACTCTGACTGCATGGTCTGCATCAAAATATTATAAACCATTATTTTTTTTATCTTCTTATAGTAAGTGTTGCTTTTGATAAGACATTTTCCATAAGTGAGCCTAATTACATTAGAAGGCTAGAAAATATGCATTGAAGTGGAAATATATCTAATAATATGTTGGAGTTATTCATAAATGGAAAGGACCATTATTCATTATAAATGATAAAATTATTGGCATTAGTACCTTGAGAACCAAATGCATCCGCAACAAAGACACCCTCCCTAAAGGTCTGTTTGAAGAGGACATCATGAATGATCAATAATATGCACCTTATAACGATACTAGTTTCCAACCAAGGAGAATTTTTTATACCGTTTTTAAAACTCACAAGTTGGCCCAAATGAGATTCCACTTCAGCAATAACCATTTTGTGCTGAATTCATATCATAAATCCCAACAGAAGAGACCTGTCCTTTTCTATAAGAGATGACCCATCACAAAAGACACATTGAACTTCATAATAACCAAACTGTTGATTTCCCTGAATAATTTTCCACCATGCATCTGTACAGCCAAGGAACAACTGTCCATGTTTAACTTCTACATTGTAATGGGCGTATTACATCTATGAAATATACCCAGTTTGACATACCTATCCTACCTCCCAATGAATGAAATTTGCAGAAACAATTTTATGGCCACCACCAATTCCCCCCCTGACACAAGAAACCCATGAAGATATTCTTCGCAGACTTAACACAACAGTAGAAAGCATAAATTATATTAGAACATGACTGAAAACTTATTCTCAACAAATTGAAATAGTAATCTTGAAGTAACATAAATATAAAATAATAAAAGGAAACAAAATCAATGAAATATGCAGCACCTCCCCCTCCCACCTCAGCCCCCCCTATGCATCCCCCTTCCCCCAGCACTCCCCCTGTCCAACCTCTTCCCCCACTATGCCCAGCCCTTCCCATAGCAGCCCCCTCCCCCCTGCCCAGATCTCCCCCTCCCATCCCACCCTGCCCAACTCTTCCATCACGTATAACATATCTTCTCCAAAAATTTTCCATGTTTCTTTCAACACAACCTGTGCAATGAATGATGGAAACATATGACAAATCAACATGTATCTAATTTTTCGACTGAATATGATCAACATGTGAAAATATAGTTAATCCAATACCTGTGATGGTTGGTAAGATTGAAGTCTGGTTGATTTTACATTGCCCATTTATTCCACCAATAGGATCAACAACATTTGTCAATGAAAAAAACAGTATTGCATCATGAGAAGCAATCAACCTGGAGAACATAAAAACATGATGTAATACATTTGAAAACATACCAACCTGCCCATCCCCTACCCCTCTCCTCCCCTCCCCTTGCCCAAACTTTTCCCCCCAGCAGCCCCCTCCCTCCTACCATCTCCCAACCCCTCCCCTCCCCTTCCCTGCCCTCCCCTCCAACCTGCCCAGCCCCTGCCCCTCCCCTCCCCCTTCCCACCCTTTTCCTCCAGCAACCCCCTGCCCCTCCCCTCCCCTCCCCCCCTACCCACCCTTTCCCCCCAGCAGCCCCTCCCCTCCCCTTCCCAACCTCTTCCCCAAGCACCCCCTCCCTCCTGCCATCATCCACCTCTCCCTGACCCTCCCCTCCCCTCCCCTCCCCTTCCCTACCCTCCCCCTCCAACCTGCCCAGCCCCAGCCCCTCCCCTCCCCCCCTGCCCACCCTTTCCCTCCAGTAAGCCCCTCCCCCCGGCCCAACCTTTTCCCCCAGCAGCCCCCTCCACTACCCTCCCCTCCCCTCCCCTTCCCTGACCTCCCCTCCAACCTGCCTAGCCCCTACCCCTCCCCTCCCCTCCCCCCTACCCACCCTTTTCCTCAAGCAGCCCCCTACACCTCCCCTCCCCTCCCCCCTGCCCACCCTTTTCCCCCAGCAGCCCCCTCCCCTCCCATCCCCCTGCCCAACCTCTTCCCCCAGCACGCCCTGTCTCTTGCCATCATCCTCCTCCCCACGACCCTCCCCTCCCCTCCCCTCCCCTCCAACCTGCCAGCCCCTACCCCTCCCCTCCCCTCCCCCCTGCCCACCCTTTTCCCCTAGCAGCCCCTCCCCCCTGCCCACCCTTTTCCCCCAGCAGCCCCCTCCCTCCTGCCATCACCCAGCCCCTCCCTTACCCTCCCCTCCCCTCCCCTTCCCTGCCCTCCCCTCCATCCTACCCAGCCCCAACCCCTCCCCTCCCCTCCCCCCTGCCCACCCTTTTCCTCCAGCAGCCCCCTACCCCTCCCCTCCTACCCACCCTTTTCACCCAACAGCCCCCTCCCCTCCCCTCCCCCTGCCCGACCTCTTCCCCCAACACCTGCCCATTCACGAAATAAGTTTACATGCATATATAGTAATATTTAAAAATAACAATACATACTATGTATGACTAATAGTGAAACACTTTAATAAGAAATTCATAAATATGTATAAGAAATATGTTAAAATAGTAAGTATGATAAATTTGGAAACACTTCAATAAGCATTCCAGAATTTAGTTGGAATCCCCAATATTCCCAGAAGATCCACCATTACTAAAATAGAAATCATCCTATGAACAGAATGGAAAATCAAAAACAGCACGATTCACTTCAAAAACACAAAAATAAGAACATAATCAATAATATTTCGAGTGATTGTTTTTGAACATTAGGATGACCATATTAACTTATCAAACCAGATATCATTCAGGTAATCATTTAGTTCATTCTAATTCCAGATATAAATATATTCATATTAACCTAAAATGGTGACCATAAAGAGTTATACAGAATTCAAAAATGTAATGGATCAATCTTCCCTTGATCACCATCACCATCACCACTGTCATCATCGGCCTCATCCTCGCTGCCATCTCTTTCCTTTTCGTCGTCCTTATCATCATCCCCATTCTCATCATTGGCCTCATCCTCGTCCTCGGCCCCATCCTCACCCTTAGCCCCATCCTCACCCTCGGCCCCATCCTCGCCCTCGTCCTCATACTCATCCTCGCCCTCATCCTCTTCAGCATCCTCATCATCACCAGGAACGTCATCATCTCGACCGCCACTAGTGTTTCCACCTAGTGCATTGGATAATGCACCCATCGACAACATAAATGTCTGAAAAGACGCACTGGCCTCTGGTGGAAGTGATGAAGATAAAGCTTTCATCAGTTTCATAAATTCTTTGTCCCTCATTTGAACTTGTACTTCCAACTATGTGACCCTTTTATCAGATTGTCTTGCATGCTCGTTGACCTGTTCCAACACAGTGGTACTAGAATGGATACCTGGAGAGGACCAATACCTCGTCGGGACTATATTCTTACCAGGTCGGCAGTGTACTCGACCAAAGTGATCCTCTCCCAAAACCTGATATAAATGATCCTTTGGCCCAAAATTATTGGCTCCTGGGCATCAAGAGCCTCTAAAGCAGCCTAGTTAAAAATATTAATAGATTATTAAATTTCAAAATAGATATTAAAATTTGAAATAAACAAATTAAAACTTACAATCTTTTTCTTGGGTTGGTTCATTTACCGCAGTTCCATATTTTTTTCTTCTACTCGAGCAAAATAATTTTGCTCGAGGGATATGTCCTTCAATATTCAATTTTGTGCTTCTATAATGACATTGAAACAATAAAAGTGCAAGTATAATCATATATTAAATATTCAATAAATCACATAATTTATGTAGGACACAATAAAAGGGAAAGTCCTAAATTAAAATTATAAACCACTATATCGTACCAGCTGCCTCTCATGATCTGACATAGTTGTGCGCCCCCAACGTGTGGAGGTATTGCTTTGAATCAATGTTTTTTTTGTTCTTTTAGAATATTCATAAATAATATTTAATAATAAATAAGATTATATTAATGAAAAATATGAAAACTCACATTTAAATACCTCAAATGAGATTAATACCTTAAATTTGGCTGTTCCCCAATGGTTAATCATTTGACGATATTTCTCTATCGGGCAGTCATCCACAATAGGTAATGTCTCTAACTCCGTGCCCACTCTATCACACTAGCCAACATAAAGGTCATGCTTATAAGCTCTTAAAATCTCTCCTAACTCTTTTAAACGTGTTGGTCGTGCACCTTCAGCATTAGGGAAGTTAAACCAAAGATGAAACCCAATAGATTAGTTCATATAAAATACAAAAAAATACTACATTAAATCCAATAGATTTTTACCCATATTTGTGCCCACGCGTTATCTTTGACTTCGTGTGGTAGATGTCTCCAATAGAGAGGGCTGGCCGGAATGATATCGGAGTATTGGCTAGCATCGCCAAACAACCCCGACATTCCTGCCCAGATTTCTCAATCATTTGTCCATCAACATTGTATTCAACCATCAACTGTGTCTGGCGGTTCCATACCACATGCAAGCGAGTACGCCCCCTTCCCCGCCTCCTATCTGTAGATGAATCTATTATTAAAGAAAAATAATATCAGTACAATTTATAATAAAAATAAATTTTGGTGTAAAAATTTGATAGAGTTATATAAATATACCTATGGTAGTCGGATCAATGGGCGTCACTGGATGTGCATAAGTTGAAGGAATATCCTGTAGAGGTGGAGTGTCCCCTCAGTGTATGCTCCTCAGCCACATACTATGTCGCAACAGGAGTCAAAGAAGGTGGAATATAATATCTCAGAGATAATGAACCAGAAGCAAAAGATGATGGCATAGACATCTGGCAAAATGGTATTGTAAACATCGGAGGTCTAAATATCCGTGTGTCCCTAAAGACATGCCATGATCAAAATGGGGAGAAGAAGATACATCTGTGGTAGTGGATCATCTAAATCTCGCCCCACGAGCCCTCGTACCACCGACCTCAGAACTAGGACCACTAGATTATCATCCATCTCTGACACCACCCCCATCCTACCACCAACATCTATATTAGGAGCAATATCAGGCTCCTCCTCAGATATATCTCGTCTAGGGGGTGGATCCTGAAAAAAGTTTAACTCAAAAGTAAACACATGATATTATAAGTTATTGAAATATTTATATTTGAAATAAAATACTCACAACAGAGATGAGTGGAGGAACACCCATCTGTATCATGCGACGATTATTATCTGTCATCATTTTCCATCGCCTCTCTTCAATGGGTGTCATTTACTGCAATGAAAACAAATATATAATTAATTAGAAATAGATAACTAATGTGTAACCCAAAAAATGAAATATAGAAAGACCATTCTGATAAAAAAACATATTGTAAAATAAGATTTATGGTGGTTTGAAGGTAAGTACAAGGATACACACTCTGAATGATGTAGGTGAAACATGTAGGTGAGAACATGACTCTATGATTTTATATATTTCCCACCACAACTTCAGGTTCACAATCAACTATGAAAATTGAGCTACTGGCGTCATCATAAGTAATAAATGGATTGCTTTCAATGAACTGGAATAATAGTATGTTGGGGCAGTTAGAATAACACCATTATGCTGTGTTCTCATGTTTCTTGCTCTTTCAGTGATAATAAATTTTGTATCCATTGATCACAAGTGATTTACAAGCACGAACCATGGTATTAGGACCAAAAGTCAAAGATCTTATTTCCTCAGAAATAGAGTCTGCAGGAAAACTCGATACCTGAAATATAAAAAAATAGTAAACTTAATTAATTATTATTTTTATTTAGTTATTACAGAAATAATTTTACCTTCAATTTCAACCAAGCAGAAAACCCTTTGCTATGCAAAGTCTATTTCCTTCTCAAAGATAAAGAACGATGCTTTCTATATATCAATTCTTTATGTTCCCTGTAGATAAAAATAATAATAGTTTTACAAATAATTAAAATTACAAGAGATAAGATAAGAGATACATGTACAATTTACTTACTTGATATACTCATCGAACAAATAACAATTGAACAACACTATGCGACGTGCCATCTCTCTCTCTTCAAGACTTAATGTCATCAATCTATATGATCCTAGAATTCCTCCTGTCTGAGGGAAGGGATGGGAAAATGGGTTCAATTTTCCCATACTATTCTTCTTCATTTCTCATTGGTCTATTTATTCTTGTAGTAAGATTAGACAAATACATTGAGCAAAAATCCATACATTCTTGAGCCAAGTAACAATTCACAATAGAACCTTCAAGATAATTTCTGTTCTGAACATATGATTTCAATGTGCACATGTTTTTGTCATTTGGATACATCTAATGGAAAGAAAAAGGTCCTCCAAGAAGTATTTCGGTTGGAAGATGGATAGTCAGATGCAACATGAATGTAAAAAATTATGGAGGGAATATTTTCTCTAACTCATTCAAAATTAATGGTGTCTCTGCCAATAGTTTTTGCAAGAAGGATTTGGACAACCTCTTATCACAAAGATCTGTAAACAAATAACACAACCGAATAACTGGGGACTCTAACATTATTGGACAAGAGATGACAGATTGCTATTGGAATCAACTCATGCAAAAGGACGTGATAATCATGAGTCTTCAAAGATTTCAGCTTCAACTCTTTTCTATTGACCCATTTTGATATATTTCTTGAATAGACATACGGAACTTTAATAGTCTCTAGCACTTCCAGAAATTGATTTTTTTCAGCAGGTGTCATCACATAAGAAGTACATGGAACTTTCCATTTATTTTCACTGATATAGACAGGATGCAATTCTGGTCTGATCCCCAATATACCAAGTCACGCCGAGATCGTAAATCATCTTTTCTCTTCCCCTTGACATTTAGAATAATAGAAAGCAAAATATATTCTTTTCAATGTGAATTACGTCTAAGCAATGACGTAACAAGTTGGGTTGACCCAATACGACAACTCAAAGAATATACTCTTCTTCTTCCAATTGTAATACGTATCATTGAAACATTTTTCCTATTTCTATATTTCATTACACCCTTCCCAAATGAATAACTGAAATCTTTCAATTCATTAAGCACATCAGTTTCAGACATACACTGAGGTGGATCGTCATCTCCATGGTATTGTCAAATATTCGATGATTGTTTCTATATGGATGGTTCATTGGAAAGAATCATCGATGTCCCATAAAACTAAAACATACGGATGATATTTCAGTCTTCTCGATCAAATATTCTTCATACAAATAGGACATGACAATTTTTCTTTTATGCTCCATCCAGACATCATTGCATAAGCCGGAAAATCATTGATCATCCACATAAGTGCAACATGCATCTGAAATATGTCTTTCGAACATGCATCATATGTGGGCACAACCACATCCCAAAGAAGTTTCAACTCTTTTATTAAAGGTTGCATGTATACATCTATATCATTTTCAGGATCAGAAGGGCCAGATATCAGTATACTCAAGAAAGTGTAAGGATTTTTCATACACAACCAAGGGGGAAGGTTATAAATGTGTATGAAAACCGGCCATGTGCTGTGCAAAGTAAGAATCTTCCCAAAAGGGTTAAAACCATCACATAAATGACCCAGTATCACATTATGCACGTCGGCTGAGAATTCAAGATATCCGGAGCATCAAATCTCTACCATGAAAATCCATCTACAGGGTAAACCAACTCTTCATTATTCATTTTTCTCTTGGGGTCATGCCATCACATTTTTACGGATATTTCATCAGACATGAAAAGGTTTGTAATATAGGGATCAATGTAAGGTTCCACATTACTTTTTGTGGAACACGAGATGGTGTTCCATAATCTTTTGGCTTCCATCAGTAGGTTCCACATTTGATACAATCATTTATTTCAGCAATTTCCTCCTAAAATAAGCTTCAATCATTTGGGAAAGCATGAATTTTTTTGAGAATCCAAGTTCATCAACTAACTTCCATGCCATATAGTGGTTTGAGGGAATATCTGCATCATCTAGAAGTAAGTCCTTCAAGAAGGTATAGAATGTAATCAATGGGTAGTATTTAAAATCCCCATACATAGTTTTCCCATGAAACAATCGGATTAAAAATTCCAACTTTTTCATTTTACTACATTGCCGATATACTGGAGTTTTTGCACAATCATTCAATTTTTTCACCCTATCAACATCATCATTTTCATTGGACACATCATGTGTGCTTGTATCCAAATCATGTTGGCTGGACATTCTTTCCTTCGCATGATGCTGAATAAATGGAAACTGATCATATATCAAACTCTCCAATTCAGTCCTATCATTTGGATCATCAACATTTTGAGATTCCATTTTCTCTCCATTGTGTTACAATACATAATAGTTTGTTTGGAAACCATATTTGGTTATATGATAGCTAACTTCTTCATGACTCAACCATGGTCTTCCAATACAATTAAAACGATGGGCAGTGTATGCGATCACTATCTTAAGCCCTTGTCAAATAAAAATTATAGATAGCTTTGTTCAAATTATTTTGAAAGTTGGTTGAAATCCAATATGTTTCGTACATCCAACTTATATCCATTCTGTAAAAAATTGCAATAAGTAATTTCAAATTAATTCAATAATATTTAAGTTTAATCAAAAATATTTAGGTAAATGACAATTGTTTACTTTATATAAAAGCATAACTGACACATTACTATATATGAGAATCATATTAAGAAATACAACAAAATAAAATGTATTTAAGAAATAAGATACAGAATTTCTAATGCCTATATTCAAGGATTGCCTAGTAAGATATTCGAAGTGGATCAAGGAATACATAATCTTTAAGGGTCTTCTTGGGAGTACATGAGTTTTAATACTTTAACTTCTTCAGGGAGATCCGGAAGAGGAAGTTGGATGAGGATCAGGGGAGTGGGGGACTGTCCAAGGGGGGTGTGGGGTGTCCAGGGGGGGTGTGGGGTTTATAGGGGGTGGTGGGGATGTCTGGTGGGGTTAGAGGTGTCTAGGGGTGGGGGGCTGTCTAGGGGGGTCAGGGTGTCCAGGGTGGGCGGGCTGTCCGCGGGGGTGGTCAGGCAGTCCAAGGGGGTAGGGGGAGTCCAGGGGGTGGGCGGGCTGTCCAAGGAGGTGAGCGGGGTGTCCAGGGGGTGGGTGGGGCTGTCCGGGGGGGGGGGGGGGGGGGGGGTGGGTGGGGGGTAAGAGGTGTCCAGGAGGTGGGGGGGGATGCCCATGGGGGTGGTAGGGATGTCCAGGGGGTCTAGAGTGTCCAGAGAGGTGGGCGGGCTGTCCACGGGGGGAAGGCGGGCTGTCCACGGGGGGTGGCGGTGCTGTCCAGTGGGGTTGGGGGTGTCAAGGGGGTGGGGGGGGGGGGCTTTCTAGGGGGTGGTGGGGTGTCCGGGGGGATGGAAGTGTCCGTGGGGTGGTGGGAGGGTGTCTAGGTGTGGGGTGGGCGGGCTGTCAACAAGGGTGGGGGGGGCTTCCCAGGGGGGCACAGGTTGTCCAAGGTGGTGGGCGGGTGTCCGAGGGTGGGGTGGGCGGGCTGTCAACAAGGGTAGTGATAGGTGTGGAAATTATTCACCTAGAGTTTGATGAGGAAATACTTATGAGGATGGATTAGAATCTTGGTAGGTTCTTAGATTGAGATAGTCCCTCTGAGTATATAAAATGTATTATGAAATGTTTTAGGGAAATATAATTATCATACAGGGCACATGTCTATAAGGTGATAAAATTATATTTTCATAGATATAAGATGGAATTTTAAGGATTTTTTGGACTAAATGAATCTTAATTAGTTAATAGAGATGAAGAAGTTCTCTATATCAAATATTAGGAAAAATTGATCTGTTACAGGACATTTTGTTGCTTTCTATAGATTAATATCCTTAAAAATACCATTAGTAGTGGGTCATATAATGAATCATTCCCAAGATTGAGTTTAGGAGTATATATGGTTTTTATTATTATTTTCCATGACTTTTAGGTTGATAAACACTATAATTTTCTTCATAGATCTCATGAATATGATTTTCTATCCATATAATGTCTCTTTAATCATTATATTTATAGATGAAATGACAATATATTTTATGAAATTATTTTTTAATGATTGACGCTGTGACATATTAATGATTACATTTCAATAAAATTTGATTTATAAAAATAATTTTGGGTGTCAATATTGGATACAACACACTAAGAGCTATTGAAATTAGAGAAGCACCAGGATTTTGGTCTATCTCAATCTCAACATCATGTCAAGGGGGTATCATCACAACCACCTCATAAAAAAACCCTAACAACCTTGGTATCCTCCAATATAATAGCTTTAATCTATTCAATAAAAGTATGAACAATCACATAAACTAGGTAGTCCACATATCAACTTCCCACCTAAAATTCCCACTCAATAATAAAAACTACATTTTTTTCTATCCCCATATGATTACACAACCCTACTTCAGAATCATTTGATAAAAATATGTAAGGAATATAACTAGTTGATTCTTTTGATGAAATAATATAGGTATATTTATATGAAAAGAATACCCCCACAATAATCATGCAACCCTATTATCTGTCTAAACCCCTAGAACACATAAAAGAAGCTAGTATACATTTACTAATATATTTAACACCATAAGAATGAAAATACACTCTAAATATAGTTTGAGAGGATATAATGGTGTGTGTGAAAAAAATGATATTAAATCAATTTAAATGAATATGGAACAAATGAGGGTTTACAATACACTAAGAGTACCTCAAAAAATCCAAAACCACTATAGTGCCACATATTCAACTTCATGAAACAGGACCTGGAAATCTTACCTACGTCTTTACTAATGACTACCTAATTGGAACACTCTATTTATGGTTCTTGAACACAAGGAACAAACTATGTTTTCTCTCTACCAACTCAATCACCCCCTTGTAGATCATAATCTTGTTTCCCCTTATACTAAAATGGTCTCACTAGAAGATACTTCTAATGCTTTTCCTAAACCATTCATTATCTAGAAAACAATGATCAAAGAACCATTGGACACATCTTAATGACGATACAAGATCATCACATATAGGTTAAATCAAAATAGAAATAAAAACATATACACATCAAAATCAAAACTAAAAACTGAAATATTAGACAAATTTTAATAAAAATAAGGTACCAGTTAAGAAAATACCTAATTTAGGATGGGTATGATAAGATTCGGCCGGAGATTCATCACCTTGCATGGGATGGAGGAAGAGGAAGCCGAAGGAGCTCCAAGATCACCAAACTGCTCCCGTTTAGGGTTCTGTATCACGAATGGGGGAGAGGACGGGCCACTGTTAATTTGGAGGAAAGTTTTACCAATGGTTTCTTAAAACCATTGGTATATATCTTCAGGCCAAACCTATAACAATGGTTCCTTATAACTGTTGATAAAATCTTCCTTGAAACCACACCTATACCAACGGTTCTCATTGAACCATTGGTAAAACTCCCCTAAACCACATCTATACCAATGGTTCTAATGAACCATTGGTAAAAGCTCCCACAAACACACCTATGCAAAACAGTTCTAAGGAACCGTTGGTAAAAGCTCCCCTAAACCATCCTTTACCAACGGTTTCATGAAACCGTTGGTATGGAAGTGTGGGGAAAAACCCACATTCCAGTAGTGATTGCACATAATGATTTCAAAAATACTTTTTTTTATTAATAGTGGAGCTGAACTAATATAGAAACTACCTACACAGATCCTCCCAACCATCTATGGACCCAATGGGTAACTGGTTGTACAAGAAGAACATGGTCCCTTCTAATGTTTTTATTAAACATTGGAGCTTAGAAGCTTCATGTTGTGTTGGAGTTCCTAGAATGGTTCTACACCTAGAAATAATGTGATCCATATGCTGCAGTAGATATCTCATCCCATTGAAATAGGAGAAGGTAGGATTCCCAATACCTGGGGGTGCTGGAATATCATCCACCCACGTTGGATATGGCATTCCATCAGGAGAAATCACCATCTTTTAGGTATCAAGAACCTTGAGGAGAGTAATGATAGAATCCATCAGATCATCATATCCGGGATTAATGTCTTGATGAGGGTCCCAGACCACCAATTATTTAGATGAATCTTTTTTGTGGTAAGCAGTACCAGAAGCTTGTGGAGTGATTGTGGAATTACCTGAGGAGATGATGGGGGAATAACATGCGGAGAAACCTGCAGAGCTATTGGGGGAACGACCTATAGAGCTAGATCCCAGGAGTATTATCATGTTTCTCAAGTGGGTTTATTGATATATATCACTACCAATTTCCATAAGTACTAACCTCTACCTTGTCCATCTTGGTAGGATTTTTGAGATCACCAGGGGTAACTCACCGGGGGGAGTTTTACCTACCCCAGCCTACCCCGATCAAGGATTATCGTAATCTCTCCACTATTCCATAGTACGTTTGGTGAGGAGATCATAAAAACCTCATTTTATGTTCAGTGAGTTGTTTGCATAGTACAAAATTATTCATATCCTATCATGTCTTATGCATTGAGCATGATGGGTTTGATATCTTGATGGTCCCAACACACTCTTTACCCTTGCTAGGGTCCTGAGTGAGAGGCAATGACTCGAAAGGTGTAGGAAGTACAAGAAATGTTCTTTTATGGAGATTAACCATGCCTAAAGGATCCAAAAAGTGTGGTACATCCATAATGGGTATGTTCTCTTTGATAGGTCTTACCTTGGTTTCCTTCTTCGCACGGTCAGCCATGTTAACAATGACTATGCGTCAAGGAATATCCTCAATATCACATGACAAGTCAGGATGATGTCATATAGGACTATAATGAAGCGTATAATTTTCCCCCCAGTAATGGATTTGTACATGGGGGGAAGCCTCCATAATAACTCTATGGATCATAGTGAATCTCTAGATGAATCATTGCTGGAGAGTCCGATGATAACCAGGTGATGTTGGGCCCCGAGAAGTAGAAAGTGAAACTAAGTCAACCATGTGACATTGTTGGTCAATGGTGTCAAAGTGTTCCTAACTCATGGGGTAATCCAACTATATTCCTTGAAGGTGGAAATTCATTTCCTAGAGAGTTAGGTGAAATCACATGACCTCATCCTGGGTGAGGGACTCCAAAATATTGAATCTTGTAGTTTCCATTGGCTAGAACATTTTAGGGAGATGGACCTCTATGATAATGTCCCATAAAACTCACAGCTTAGACTTGGGATCCACCCCTTGGTTTCCCCATTCATCGAATGTGGGTGGTTGAGGGATAGGTAACAACAATAACATAGGCTGTTTCAATGGTGGACCGGTCAGTGGAGAGTATGGAACGCCAGCCAAGAAAATGATGCATCTTGGGCTGTCTCCCGAGGACTGAACTGACAATATCACCACATCCCTATAGGATAGGGTACTGAACACTAATTGTTCAAGGGTGGTGGTCATTGGCAGTGGATGAAGTTGGCGCTCATTGTTGACTAGTCCCCAGAACAATTCTATGTGATCTCTTTTCAAGGTAGAGAATGATCTCGGTGATGATAGAGAGGATTGCAAATCAAGACCCTAGAAAGGAGTTGAAAATTCCTCCTTCTGTACATATATACAGAGGGATTTAGGGATCTGGTGCATCTCACCTTTTGGAATTATGAAACTGATACATCGGGTTCCTACCCCAGTATCTAACACAACGGGTCAAGGTGATGGTTTCATCATTGAATCACACTCCGTTTCAGAGTCTAAAATATAGATGGGTTTGATTGCGATCTGAGTCTTCTTAGGATTCTTCCTTTGGAGGTAATGAACTACCCTTCCACCCAAGGGTGGTTCTTTTGGGAAGGGAAGATGTTTGGAAGAGGGAAGATCACTATTCAGGTTGGTGCTTGAGTAGGGATCACTCCTACTTGGATGAGATGAGGTGCATGGGGCACCCAAACAATTTTTAAATAGAACACATGAGGAACTCCGTGATTGAGAGTGCTAGAGCAGAAATGGATTCCACTGGAGCTAGTAATCACATAGGGAGGACCTCCCTAGAACCTGCCTCTGGTAGCGGTTTTATGAGGAGGGCCTTTGTACTAATCATACTAGACAAGGGAATGATCTCCACATCGACCGTCAATAGATCAGGGAGGACCTTCGATTTAGTGTCCATCGATGCATGTAGAACATCCTCTAGAGCTGGTGATGATGCAAGGATGACCTTAGAAATGATGACTTGAAATATAGGGTTAACCTTCATACCTAATATCATGGGCATATGGATGTCCTCCATACCAGATGTCAATAAGATGGGGAGGACCTCCACACTGAATGTGGGAGTGGGGAATACCTCCATTCTGGCTAGCAATGATATGGGGAGGACCTCCGTACTGAATCTCATCATCGTGGGTCATCATGCGATGGCTGCTTCTCTCTCCGGTGACCAGAATTGTCAACCTAGCCTACCCAGGGGTAGGTTGGGATATCAATTCCTATTGGGTATAGAGGTTTCCCTTCTATATAGTAACAAGGAGATGATAGAATACATCAGTGGTAGATTGAGTCATTGAAACTATAGAAGATAATTCCCCCTGGCAGGAATTTTTCGAAGCTTGTCCCCAACATTGATATTGGGTTAGCCAATACGGGGCCAGTTGTGAAGGAGTGTGTACCACCTTCTCGGCCTACGAGACCGAACAACGACATTGACATGGCATGGTGGGAGACCTCCTTGGTGGATCCCTAGCTAAAGTCATAGCCAGGAGGACTAAGATATCCATTAATTAATCAGCTTAAGGGAGTGAGTCATAAGTGAATTCTAGTGAGAGGGACCCGAAATGATTGAAGATCGAAATAGGGTGTAGTATCTCCATGTGTAGACCCAAGGGGAGGTGGTGACAATGGGGCACTAAAGCCTCCTGATCTTGACGATCCATATCCCTCACCAGGATGACCACATTCTATTCATACAATTGAACAAGATTATTATTAACCCTCCTTTGAATATATTTAGATGGTGAGATGGGTAATGGTCTCCCAGTAGTTGTGGTAATGGTATCTACATAGAAGAGGTGAAGCCATGTAGGATTAATGCCTTTGTATTACCCCTACCCCTACATCTCAAGGTAAGAGGTGATCCGTTTCCAATAGATTTAGCTTGGGTCCTCCAAGGTAAGAAGATTTATCCATCAATATAGATAGTAGGAAAGAAATTCCTAGTACCCCATCACCATTCAGTATTCCATGGCTAGATAGAAAGATCCACTTTGACAACATCGTAGACCGGGATACCCAATGATTAACCACCTCAAATCCTAGTGAGTTTCATGAAAGGACCACTATTTTCCTAGATCGACCTGGAACTGTATAGCTAGATCTAGTGAAACTCTTATCTACTGATTCCTTGAACTCTACTAATCCCCACATTGAGGAGAATAATTTCACATCAGGTTAACTATTTCTGTTTCCGACACTTTTTTCGAGCCGTGCCTCGCTGTGCCTATATGTTGGGATGATCAGCTGACATTGCATCTTTGTTTCCCTAAATTACTTATTTCCAAAGGCAGTAAGCATTTATTACTTCTTCAAAGATGTTTTCTCCTTGATTGAAGCTGGCTAATGGGATGCCAGTTCCTCATTTAGTGGATTCCCCATAGGAATTTTTCTCCTATCCAGGTCTCCCTTATGATTAAGACATTGTTCATGAAACTCTTCTCGATGCCATATATTTTTGGAATATGGTTAAATTCTCTTGTTCAGTCAAGATATTCCACAGGGTCAAGTCAGAGAAGCGACCTTCAGTTAGAAGAGTAGTCAGATTGGGAATCACTGGTGTGTCTTGACACTAAAACACCGGTACACCTGAATTTCCCTTTTACAGGGCTTCCGAAAGGCACATAAGCACAAGGAATCCCACATATAATGTGTGGAATATTATTCAAGAGGTAAGTATCCAAATTTTTCGTCTACTTCCCATGTTTAACAAGGGGTATGTCGCGAGTTTAATGTCTAGTAGAGATGAATTAGATTGATCGGAATAGATACAAGAGCGGATCAGAAGGGAACATACCTTGGAGAGAAAACCTAGAGAATTTAAAGGATAGTTAGACCAAAACACACAATAAGGATGGAATCTAGGGTGATGTGTCCCATAAAGGGTAAGGTTTCACATTTTGAAGGATGATTTGGACACCTCAAAGGGTGGATCAGTAAACAACGGGTCATAACAAAGGGGACACATAGGTTTACCATTGGTTGGGATTGAACCTCATGGAGACTTCCTACATACCCAAGAAAGGATCAAAACCCATACAGTTCAAATGGTTGAGGCATGGAATTGGGGTGTCCAAAATGGACAACAACCTGGAGACATGCTGGTGCTTATGCATGCTTATCAGCCCGAGTATTGGAAAGAGAAATATGATGAATGGAACAATCTCACGGGGATGTGGCATACTAGATAATAATCAGGATGTATGATGGATGAAGTATCAAAGTATGGAATGAATGGATATGGAAATGACATGAGGGTGACGGTGTTGGACTTGAACCTCAAAGAGGTTTACTATGTATCCCAGTGGCAGGTAATGAAAGGAAATGTAGTTCTATAATGGGGTGACGAGTCACATGAGGAGTTGGCTCAAGAGAATGGAAACATTGATGGGACCCTAAGTAAGTAGAACCTTCAGGTTAAGTCATGACCTTCAATAGACACAAAGGCTCGAGGGAGATACCAAGATGAGACCCGAAGACTTTTGAACCTCTGGGTTAAGGTATGATCTTCCTGAAACACAAATGCTTGAGGGAGAGACTAGGATGGGACATGGGATATGGGTTTGAACCTCACGGATCCTTCCTACACACCTTTCTCAAAAAGGGAAAATATCAAAGCCCTTGTAGTTTTAAAAAGGATCATATAATTGCGGTGTACATAAAAGAAAATAATCGAGAGACATATTGGGGATTACAGATGGTTATCAGCCCATCAAAAGAGGGAAACTCTTGGTTGGAGGAGTATGGATTAGGTGTGAGGATTACATATGGTTAGCTATTCGGGAAAATGGGACCTGTTTTCAGGGTGTACACAAAGGAGAACGACCTGGATAAGTGGATCGAAACCCCTCAGGGAGGCAGATCTAGGTGACCTGTCCCAGAGAGAGAAGATTTCACATCATGAGGGTAAATACATAAGATGGAGCACTATAGTTTACCATTGGTTGGTATTATACCTAAAAAGAGGCTTCCTACATACCCGAAAGGGATAAAAACCCATATAGATCAAATGTGGAATATAGTTTAACGTCATGTGGGATGAAGGTGAACCAATGTGAAATGGTTAAGGAAGAAGGATTATGAGGAATGATGGGTCTTGAATATCATATAGGATTCCTATGTACCCTGATTAAAAGTAATAGATCACAGTCCACATAGTTTGGTTAAGAAGGGCATCAGTCTTATACATGGCTAGAGGCCCAAACAAGATGTCATGTTCAATGATTACTCAATCCTGATGTGATTCATTATCGGTGTGAGAAATAAGAGTCAACAATCGACATGATCATCATGTTGTGAAAGGTGCATCTATGAAGAGTAGAGTGGGGCTAACATATGGATAGTAGACTAAAGAGGAAATAGGGGATTGTGCATGGTTAGAAGCCAGGGGAGAGGAATATTGGGAATTAATCTAGGGGGAAGCCTGACAAGGATGTACTAGTGTTTGCGAAGGATGCCATTCTGTTGAAGGAAGGAATAATTCTATGTCAGTCATGTAGGCAGAACCCTATTATGGTGTCTGTAGGGGTTATGTGGATACTACCCAAGTTGAACATGGAGAAAAATCTCAATGGGAAAGAGAGGGTGGGAGGGTACCAATGCTTATCCCCTCTCTGATACCCTCAGACCTTCCACACATGAAGCAATCATAGTTTAACATAATGTGTTGAAGATGTGGGGTTTCTTGGTAGTTTAACATCTAAAAACTCAAATGACGAGGAATCACTACTCACCCCTAGTACATACATAACATGTACCAACCCAAACTCGTGGGAGGGATGGAATAATAAATGTCAATGTCAGTTGGGGTGGATGAGTGCTCAATCGAGGGGTAAAAGTTAGCGTGGATATGTGAAGAAGAAATATCTATTAGTATTCCTATTTTAAGAAGCACAATGTAGGGCAACATAACATGAAGCACCACTTGGGAGACCTTGAAATCACTTTGTACAATCCTGGAGGGCTGCACGGGAGAGTGGTTTGAAAAGTAGGAGGCCTTTAAATGAGGAGATTCACAAAGATATAGTGCTTCATGAAGAGGATAGTCTTTGTGAAGCTCTGATGATTTGCAAAGAGGATGGTATTTGCGAAGGAAATGGTCTTCATGAAAGACTGATACTTCATTAAGGGACGTTTTCAATGGATTAGAGATTTGCATTAAAAAATGACACTTTATTTGGAGAGTTATTCGAGAAGGATTAATGGTTCATGTAGCCTAGAGTTCCCATAAGGGGATCTGTACTTTGTTAAGGGAATATGCCTTCGCAAAGGGAATCCTCACCATATGCAAGGGACATAAAGAACACAAGGAGATGCGGATCCCATAGGCCAAGTACCACTATGATCCATTTTCTAATTTCATGAATGTCTTTGTGAAATGGGATATTATAATGTGAAAGGTTAGAGTAATAATGGCTTGAAGGGGGGGGGGGGATCCATCTATTTATAGGCGATGGAGGTCAGTGTATGTCGTAGAGCTCGCCGCAGAGAAAATCTGAGCACCACGAAGAAGTGGTGATGTTGTGAAACCAAAGGGGTGGTGTCAGAATTAGTTGGACTTGCAGAGGGTCCATAAAAGTGATTATCACAGAGCTCACCATAGATAAGACATGACACCATGGAGATCCAGGGCACTGCCGAACTTCATTAGACTCACATAAGGTCTGTCATGTCACGATGGGGATCACTGCGGAAACTATCACAGAGTCTTCTGTAGATAAAATGTGATTCCATGAAGGCATCGAGACTCTTTATACTCACTGAGGGTCTGTGATGGAAGCTCACGATCGTAGAGGTAGGATGACCCTACGATGGTCTTCACGAACCAGGCCCTTTGGGATAGTTTTGATGGATTTTGATTCCATTTTGGTATGGATTTACATCTAATCATCCATGACTTTTTTCCTTCCTTGAGTAATAAAAATTTTGGTGCAAACATAATTCCCATATCCATATTTACTAGATCTATAAACATATAATCCCTTTCAATCACCAGTTGGTTTAGAACTCCATGATCCTTCCAGCTCAATGCATCATCTAACTTACTTTCCTTTTCTGAGTGGTAGTGTATGGAGCAATCATAACCATTGAGTAGCTCAAGCCATCGCCTTTTCCTCATGTTGAGTTCTTTCTATTAGAATATGTATTTTAATCTCTTTTTATCTTTATATATCTGACATCTTTCACCATAGAGATAGTGTCTCCATATCTTTAGAGTACATATTATAGCTTCTAACTCAAGATCCTGAGTTAGATAGTTCTGTTCATGAATTTTTAACATCCTTGATTCATAGATAATAACTCTATCATTTTTCCTAAGAACACAACCATGTCTGTTATTTGATTCATCCTTACAGATCACAAACCTACCATTTCTTGATGGTAGATTTAGGATTAGAGAATTCATTAATCTTCTCTGCAATTCATCAAATCATTATTCACATTATTTTTTCCATAAAAACTTAACCCCTTTACGAGTATGCTTGGTTAATGGGTTGGATAATCGGGTGAAGCTATAAATGAAATATTAAAAATAACCTACTAAACCAATAACACTACATACCTCAATTATGTTCATTGGAGTAGGTTATTCCTGAACAACCTTTGTCTTCCCAAGATCAACTAAGATCCCATCTTTAGAGATAATATGCCCAAGAAAAGAAACTGATTGAAGCCAAAACTCACACTTTATAAACATCCCATATAATTCATTTCATCTAAGAGTTTTTAGAATAATCTATAAGTGATTATCATAGTCTTCATAGCTTTTGGAGTATACCAATATACCATCAATAAATACCACAAAAAATTTCACAATATATTCCATGAAAAATCTATTCATTAGATCCATGAAAACATAGGGTTTATTAGTAAGTCCAAAATTCATTATTATAAATTCCAAATTCCCATACCTGGTTCTAAATGCTATCTTCGAAATATATTCCTTCCTCACATGCAACTGATGATATAGAAATCGAAGGTCAATATTTGAAAAATATTGGGCTTTGTGAAGTTGATCAAATAAATCTTCAATGAAAAGAAGATGACACTTGATCTTTATCATCATAGCATTTATTTCTCTTTGGTCAATGTGTAGCCTCATAGATCCATCTTTCTTCTTAATGAAAATAACAGGGGCTCTCTATGGATAAACACTATGGAGAATAAATCATTCATCACTTAATTCCACTAGTTGTTTATTAAACTCTACTAACTCCACAGTGTTCATTCTATTAGGATTCTTTGATATAGGTCTTTAACTAGGTATTAAATCAATAGAGAACTCAACTTCCCACTCCAAAGGATGCCCAAGTTAATTCTATGGAAACACATCAACATATTATTTCTCAATAAGTACATCCCCAATTTGAAGATTTCTTTCCTCACACATAGATATTGAGTTCTCATAATCCCGAGGAATTGTATTCAGTTGAGCTACTACGGGTGGATGTAGATAAGAATCAGATGATGATGTTTCTTCTTTAAAGATAAGGGATTATACATCATTATCCAAAATTGTAACCTTATTCTTCTTGAAATAGATTTTCACATCATAATTTGAAATCCAATCCATACCGTGGATTATATCAAAGTAAATCATAGGGATGATAAAAATACTAGTAGCTAAAGAACACTTATGGGTCATAAGGGGAACTAATCGACATATCTTTGTGGCAATGGTACTTCCCTTAGGAGTCTTGACTAACAACTCCTTTATTAAATAAAATTGAAAACATCTAATTTTCGTGGAAAACTAGGATGATATAAAAGAATGAAATGATCTGGAATCTAATAAAGCATTAGATATATTTGAGGAAATGGTTAAAGTAATTTCCAGTACATCATTAGTAACTTAAACCTCAACAATTGTAACCACATAAGCTTGGCCTTTCTCCATTTTCCTTCTCTGGGGAATGTTTCCTTGATTCTTTGGAAAATCATTTTCATAATTTTCCACCTCTTTTCAATTTCAGAATTTAACATTGGTAGCTTTATTATTTCCCTTACAATCACGGGAGTGGTAGTATTTTTCTACACTCTTATAAGAAACACACCTACCCTTCAAGAAAGTACTAGTGTGTTTGTTTCTATAATTACTACAGGGTGGAAAGTCAACTCTTCCCTTCTTCCCCATTTACTTATTTCATTTTCCAAAGTTTTTAGCATCCCTCTTATTCTATTTATTTCAGTTAAAATAATAATACATAGAGAATACCTTTTCCATCATGATAGAACATGAGACTGTATCTCCGTATGATGATAAATTTTTTCATACACTGCCAATCATAGGAATAGATTTAGACCCTCAAATAATCGATCAATATTTATTATTGTATTACGTATGTAGTCCATAGTATTCCTTGTTAGTGTTGTGAAGTTATCTTCATACTTTGAAACATTATCACCTTCTTTTTTCCTCCAACTGAGAAACTTCCTTTCTATATCCATTCGTTGTTCACAAGGAATGTATTTTTCTAACAAAAGTTCTTCAAATTCACTCAATTAAATGTTTTTTATTTCTTTCTCCTCCTTCGTGTTTTGAATCAATGAAAACCATTGATATTTATCTCCCAAAAGACAATAAATTTCCATAACATCCTTCTCCATTTCATAACATCCCAATGTAAGAAACATCTTCTCTAAAGAAATTATCCATATATCTGCTACAAATGGGTTCATTTTCCCACTGAATTATGGTGGTTGTTTTCCCATAAAGAAGCATAACATTTTTCCTCCACATTGTGGATCAAGATGCTCCATACATGTTAGATTATTATTCATAACATGAGTCAGCTATCCTAGTATAGTAATAAGTTTCTCAGCACTCTAGAACCAACATCATTATCTTGTATAGGAGGAAAATCCCTACATGGAATACTTGGGTTCACGTGGTTTCCATTCCTTACACTAGGCTCCATTTCTAAACAATGGAATATAATATATTAGGTTATGAATCATAATTTATAATATCAACCAGAAAAATAAATAACATAAATTGAAATCTTATGCATAACTGATCCCATAATCATAAATATAGTTTATGTGAGAAAAAATTTACGTTTAAATCATTTATAATATCTTGTAAATAAAATGTGAATTTACCTTAGCATATCCCCCAGGAGTGTCACACCAAGTGAATAGTAAGGCCCATTTTTGTGTACCGGGTTACCCCAAGTCAAGCCTGAAACACCTTGTTAGAGTTAATACTCGAAGGTACATCTATGATCGAACCACATCCAATTGTAGTATCTAGAAAAGGATGTATTTTCTTTGAATATCCACATAATCTATTCCTTACCAAAATTCAAGGATGTTCTTATATGCTTATCCTAAAAGACTGTCTTAGGGTTTTGTTCCCCAATCTACATTTTCTAAATAGAATTTCTATTTTTTATAGAAACTTCCTTTGATCCCAACTATAATACCCCAATTTAATTTTATTTTCTTTCTTGCATGTGTGTTGATATCGTTGTTTTACGCAACTTTTTCAAAAAAAAAAACAAATTGTATCACCCCGACCCCAGTTGCCCGCAACCAGTTTATATTTTATTATATTGACATGATTACATGAAATTCATATCCAAAAGGATTAAATAGTCTCGCAGTTTTTTAATACTAGATACATATATAATATGAACATTAAAACTTTAAAATAAACAAAATATGTAATCGATTCCCTGAGCCTGTGATTTAAATGTATTTTCTTCCTGGTGTGTGTGCCGCTTTTTCAGTTACACTCAATTGTTTCAAAAAAACAATATCTATAACACCTCAAACCAAATTTCGCACAACCATTGCATTATTATATTACATTTTCATGATTACATGAAAGTATTATCCCAATGGAATGATTATTTTAGTAGTTTTTAAAGACTATCTATATAAAGAATTAGACCAGTACAACTTGAAAGGAAGTAAAATATGTAAATTCCATTATAAAAATCGATAACTTCTAGATTATCCCTACAATTCATTCATAATATACTTATTTGAATCCTAGGGAAATATAAAACATAGTAAATGGGTGATCTCAGATGATCAATAAGGGTAAATAATAAAGTGGAATTAATCATAATCATAAACACTAAGCATGGTGAGTAACTAAAAACACATGACATTAAAATATATTTGAGCTTAATATTGAGGAAATGAAAGATGAATAAATAATTCCATAATAGAACATAACTATGGATATTATACTTTTAGAATAATAACATGCACTATCAATTACTAGTTTCATAATGAAGGAATGCATAATGTTGGACATCGTAATCATTCTTCCAAGTCCTCGTGCCAAGACCATACATAAACGGGTAAAAACCCAAACTAGTTTGTCTCATGATACCTATAGATGAATAGAGGGGCTATAGAAGGCACCCCTAATCACTTATTAAGACCAATTAATTCCTCATATGAATTGGGATAAACATAAAAATCATATAAATTCATATTGAAACTAACATATCAAATGTAAATAACTTTCCCCGACCATTAAACATAAACAATAACCATTCAGGGTAATATGGTGAATGGTATTAAGATAGCACACACATAATAAAACTAATCATAAACCATTAAATAAAATATGTTAGATGATATAATAAATTATTAATCCAAATAAAACATAATAATAAATAATAGTGTTGAAATATATGAATATACTCATATAAAATCCTTGAGTAATTCTTGAGAGAAATACTCTTTTACTTTGAAAAGAAGAGTTCTCTTAGAAAAATCTTTGTATTAAACCTGTAGTGAAATAATATAGTTTTTTAATAATAAAAATTAGTGATTTAAGAAATATAATAATTTCTTAAAATATATTATATAATGTACTTGAAAATAGGCAAGAATTATAGAAGTTCCCTTGAATCAGGCTTGCTTATCAGGAATGCTTTTTAAAGATTCTTTTAAAACATATAATTCACCAAAAAATAAATTAAGTATTATGATTGGTACACATATATCAAAAATTAAAAAATAATTTATGATGAGTACATTATAATAATTTATAATTTCATTGAGTTAAGTAGAGAATAAGAGTTACCCAAAAGAAAATGGAGGTTTGGGTAGAAAACCCTTACCTTATGTCTGAATGTGTTGTGTACTTGACCTTAACATCCTGGATCATCAAATTAAATCAATTAATTTACTATTAGATTTAATTATATAAATATATTTGATTCATTATAGTTTTATTAAGTTCATTTATTTCCTTATTGATGAGTTATAATATTGAATTATATCGTTCCATAGTGTTCATTCCTTGATTTTATGATTGGTTCACTTGATTATAAATAATGGAAATCATGTGGAATGGATATAATTATCTAGAATTGGAATTACATGTTATTAATGAAAATAAAGAAGTTCAAATGGTTATATATATAATTTATTTATATATTTTGGGGATGAATCATTATATAATACATTTAGTGATAATCATTTTGATTGTTACGACATTTATTTATCATAACAAACTCATTTTGTTTTATCATTTCATATTATGTAAATATGATATTTATAGAAACTAAAAAGGGATATAATATAAATTTTTAAATATATATCATTCATTAAAATTGTTTAATTAACATCCTTGCAGAAGAAAATGAATAATAAAACTTCATCGTTCAGGAAGGTTGTAAATCGGCACCTCCCTGATGATGAATTTGTTTTTAAAATAAAAGATAGAGAGAGTAAGAAGATTGATAATGGTTATTACATTAACATGCTATAAATATAGTATACATATGATACTATATTTATCATGATAAATTTGTCATAGGAGTTTAGGATAGAGTAATAAATGAAGAATAATTGAAATTAAATTAAATGAAACAGGAAAAGGATTTAACTCATGAATTAACCTCCTTGAGGACCTCCTTAAGGGAATGGTTTTATGTATTTGGGAAAGAACAAGAGATCATGTACGTGGGGAGAGACTAGGTAAGATTATTTTGGTATAACTTTGAGAAGAATCATGGATTATAATATTAAAGAGAAGAGGAGTGATTAGTTGTTTTTATAGTGGAAGAGAGGGATGATTTTGGAATATGTTGTAAATTTTATTATTATTTTTTCTTAATACAAGCAATAATGTCGATTCATGTAACCGAAAATAGTAAAAAATTAATTTTAGTTTGAACCATGTGCGATTATATCATCCATGATGTAAGGAATAGTGTATTTATCTTATAATGTATTTATACTGTAAATTACCGTATTTTATTATTCATTAAAAATTCAAGTATTTCAAAAAAATCCCAAAAAATCACCACAACCATTTTTCAACATGTAAAATCCAAAAATGGACTCCATTTTATCAAAATAATATTTTAAATATGTGAAATTTTATTCTTAAATAAAATCATTATTTACTCGAAAAATATAGTCTTTAAATCTATAATTGATTTTATGACACCCTAAAAAATTAACCAGGGCCTTACTAAATTATCTTAATATCACAGGATAATAAAATATTAATTTAGGAATAAATTAGTATTAAAATAAATTTTATTTTAAATAAATTTATTAATTTAAAATTATAATTAAAATTTATTACTCACAAAAATACCAACACATAATTATTATTTTTTAAATATTCACTCTCTTTTATAAGATGCCTACAATTTATTAATAATAATATTGGTGAGGTTACTAATTATAAGGGTCACATTACTATTCATAAGGGTACTTTACTATTCATAAGGGTCAAGTTACTATTCAATAAAAATGAAAGTTGATCCTATCAAACTCTAAATATCTTATTGATCACAACCCTGTATGTCCGTTTTTCAAAATTCAAAACATAGAAGCGGAAAAATTATGTTTAACGACTAGGTTATAACTATCTCCTTTAAATAAAAAGTATATATTTTTCAGATACTAAATGATTAATTTAAACTATATTAAATTTATTTATAAATCCATGGGGTGTTACATATACCAGTGTTATGTTCTCATGGATCATGTTATTTGATTTCATTATGATTCATGTCTTATAAACTGCCAAAATTCATTCAATGACTCATGTTTATGATTTATGATATGCATGATATGGTTATTAATGTTATTAATATGTTCTCATACCCATATGGTCATCTTATATGGATATATCCCTTGTTTAACCTTAATTATCATATAAGATCACGCTTTCTTAGTTTTCCTTACCCCATATTATGAAGAAAGGTTACAAGTAGGGTATGTTTGTGAAGAAAAAATGGGGAGATCATAATGGGATATTCTGAATATATTTCACTAAATCAGAATATTGTGTACCTAGTATCCAAAGACACTAAACTATTATGGTCCTCAGGTGTGTGTTTGTGTAATGTATTGAATATTCATCTAAGAAGATGTAATAACTATGTATGAAAAATCCTAATCACTATAATTGGTATCAATGGATAGTTTAGTTAAAAAATTTAAATTTTGATGAGAAAACATTAGTGATATACCTATGAATATTTATTTGAGGATAAGTATTAGGATTATTAAATGTATAGGAACATGTCCATGATTTTTTGTAAATGATAGATAAAGTGGTTTCTAAGAAATCACATCCCTATCTAGATACTACAAGTGGATATGGATCTTGCGTAGAGGTACCTAGGGGTAATAAATCCAAAAAGTTAACATTATTTTAGACTCAATAATCACCTGGTGCATTAAAATGATCCTTATTACACACATAGTTTGGTACTCTTGTGGGATATTCTTTAGAAATCCAAAAACTCATTACAAACCATCATGAATGATTTAAATAGATAACGATTATGAATGACCTTGGATAAACCTAAGGTATCATGTATTCAAAATAAAGTTCCATGATTTAGACATACTATAAGTGATTTTTTATGATTAGTTAGTTTTACACTATGATTGTGGTTTTTTATACTCTTTTTGGTTTTAGAAAATAGCTGGAAGTAGAAGAAATCATGCTATTATTGAATCTGATGGACAATTTCATGACTATGAGAAACCAAATCAAATGACGACTAGAGAGAATGATATTTTGTTAATTTCTAATTAGATATCATGATATACGATTAACAACATGAATATATGTTACATTCCAAAAGCATCAAAAAAGAGGAAGATGAACTTTTATGAATGTTTATATGGTAACTAATACAGAGGAAAGAAGATTCATCGTCCTACGTGCTAAGAAGGTGGGATGAATTACCTATAATAATATCTCTAATAGAGGGGAATGTGTTATCTATGTGGAAAAAAGGTCATAGAGTGACAAATTGTCTAGGTATTATGTGTGGGTAACCGGGAAATTATCCAACTTAGTGCCTTGACGCAACAATTAACAACTAGACCAAGGAAAGACCTATTATATGTAAATATTTGAAATGGACGGATTAAAGTATTTATGTATTGGGTTTCAAGGATTATGTAGTCGAATTATTTTTCCAATGGGATTTGGTTTATAAGAATTAGTAAATTTCTAAGGATTGTGTTATTTTTGGAAGCATACATGCCTTCATGTAAGATTAACTTAAGAGTAATAGATCCCATTATGGGATTATGAGTTTAAGGTTGTCCATAATTTCAATTTCATTGACACAAATTTTTAGGTTTTAAGATACTGGTGTTTATCAATATTAGGGATATTTTAAGTGTCATGTATATCAATATAACCATTTGGTTATTTATATGTTTTAGTGACAAAGTTATTTTTGGAGGAATGCCTCTAAACTTTATGGACATACGATTACACGTATTGGTAACCATTAGGGTTTATTTTATCTTTGATTCTAAGGTAATTATGGGTTGAAGTTGACTAACTTACAAAGTCATCACACTTTTTTTCTATCCGATAAGATTTATATATCGATCCACTTTCTTGAATATACATTAAGACAATGTGGAGGTTTCATGGAGAACTACATTCTATTTTATCTGATCAAGATCCAAATTTTACCTTTATGTTTTGGAGAAGTATTTTGTAATCTATTGATACTAAATTGAGTTTCGGCACCATGTATCATCCTTAGATAGATGCTCTGTATAAGAGATCAATTAAAACCCTATAGGATATGCTATGAACTTGTTATATGGATTTCAATTTTGGTTGGTATCAATAAATTCATATAATTTATTTTTATTATAGAAATAGTTTTCAATCGAGTATTAAAATGTCTCCTTATGAATCCCTTAATGGAATGAAGTATACAAATACAACCTATTGGAATGATGTTTCAGAAATAATGAAATTAGGACTAAAGAGAGCTGATAAAATGTAAGAGAAGGTTACATCCATTGAAAAACATGTAAGGGAATTAAAAATAAGATAGAAATTTTATGAATATAATCATTGATGGGATCTATAATTTAAATCTATTGATAAGGTGTTTCTATGAATTTTTCCATTGACAAAAGAAAGGGAAAAATAAGCCTTAGCTATATCAATCCCTTTGAAATTGATATTCATATCGAGGCCATATCTTATCACTTGAATATTATGCTAAACCACTATTAATTTCACAATGTGTTCCATATTTCTATAATGAGGGTGTATATTCTTGATTCGTCATATTTACTAAAATTAGAGTTCATACCACTATAGCATGATTTTTTCTGATAAGAAACAACCGGGGGAGATTCTGGATTGAATAGTGAAAGTTCTTAGAAATAATACCAATCACCTATTCAATGTTTTTTAATGAAACCACTAGATTTAGGAAGTTACATGGGAATTTTAGGATGTAATGAGGAAGAAGCATCATTAGTTCTTGGTACCAAACTATCAAATTTTGAGGGTAAAATATATTTTAAGGGTGTAAAATGTAACACCCTGCTATTTTTTATTTTTTCAAATAAATATAATATTTTTGATATTTTTTATCACATGAAACACCAAATTTATCTTACATTACACAAAACATTAAGTTTATATTTTATTACATGTAACACTGAGTTTAAATGAAATGTGACATACTACTAAACTATTTTTATTCTAAATGATAGTTATTTCATAGCCATTTGAATGTTGGGTATGAATAGGATTAAATAAATTATGAATATATATGGTTTATCCATGTAAATAATATGAATTATTTATTAAAAATTAGTTATAAATGAAAATAAAAACTATTTGAAAATAAATGAAATCTATTTATGAAAAAATAAATTTATTAAAAAAAACACAATAAACATCAATAAATTAAAAAACCACCACTAGTAAATGATTTTACAAAAATATAAATAGTTTATATTCAATATAATTTTTAATCTTCATCTCTTGAGTTTTCTAGAAAAGAGATAAGAACAAATCCAATTTTACACTTAAAACTATATTTTTTAGAAATGTAGTTTTGTCGCATTTTTGTGCATTTATTTTTAAACTAATATTTGAAACTATCATAAAATTTATATGAAAATTGAATGTTAATTTTTGAAATCATCATTTAAAAATTATGATATGGTTAATTTTTGATAACTTTCTGAAAGAACTTATTTTTTTTTGAATAGAGAAAAATACTAAATTTTAATTAAAAACTCCCTTTTCATTTAATTTATTTATAAAGTTAAATTATATTTTAAATTTTTTAAAATTTAAAACTAGTTAAATTATATATATAATAATAAAATTTAGGTCACTATAATATTTATAATATTGAATTTTTATATAAATTCTGTGTTAACTCTTGAATATTTTTTCTTTGAAAATCAGTTTTCCCCTTGTACCTACGAGATTAATTTAAAATTTAAAATTTCCACTTCGGTGAATTTAATTTTAAAAAATATATTCCATATTTTTTAATCAGAATAATTTATATTCTCTTATAAGGTCAAATTAATAATTTTCCAAAATGAATAGTGAAAATAATAAAAATTAATTACCACGATTAAGGTAGAAGGGGGTTTTTGTTGGGTTAAACTAAAAAGATTAGGGTTAAAATGACCTAAGACTATATAAAATATAATTTATGAAAATATTTAGACTCTATAATAAATAATTATAAATAATAATCTATTTTATTATCCTTGTGTCTTGAGAAAAATGTGGGTACACTATTTTCTTTTTAAAAAATTATAGGTCTCCCACTCACCTCGCTTATAAATCGACACCCCTCCCCTCTCTTCTTCACCCCTTAAAACCATTTTGGTTCCCCCGATACATGCCAAAATCACTTAAGAAATTCCCTAATCTCATCATATAAGCCTAATTTTGGTATGAAATACAAACTAGGAAGGGTTTTAGTGCAATCCTAAGGAGGCTACCTGAAGAAGAGGTAATATTCTTCAACGATCATTTTTCATTTATTTATTCCTCCACATCCTTAAATTATTATCAAACCATTATTTTATAATAACCTTAGTTTCTTACATATAATAATTTTTTTTGTAAATCTAATTACCTATATAAATCTCCACTTCCATCAAATACATTACAAAATCATCATTCATGTGTACGACAGACTACCACCTCACGAATCGATGTCATTCATTTTTCCATTACCACCTATAAAGGTTGGGTTTGATGTTATAGATAAATTATATATATTAAATTTATAACATAATTATACCTATGGATTAATTATATCTTATATACCTTTTTAGTTTCTATTTTTTTGGGGATACGATAACATCGTTCATGTATGATAGACTACCACCTCACGAAGCATTGTGATTATTTTTCAATAATGATTTATATTAAAATAATAATGATAATGTTAATGACTATATGGGATATAAATTACATAATTATTATATAAAATTCCAAATTATCATTATGAAAAGATATTATATCATTTTATTTCTTACCTTTTCACTCACTTAAAGATGATAACATTGCTTGTGTACGTGTGGACTACCTCTTTCACGAAGCGATGTGACTCTCTATTTTCATCACCACACCACATGGATGATATGTATAATTATATATAAATATATAATATGTTATTTAACATATTATGATCAATATTTAAAGATAAAATATAACATATCACAATTCCATAATGATCGTTGAAAAATGAAAACGTTACTCATGTGTATGTATGACTTACCATCTCCATGTTTGTGACAAGCTTCATTTATCAAAACAATATTTTATTATTGGTTTTAAAGGTATAATTTATGAATAAATATGTCATTATTTTTATTCTGTAGATGATTTAACCATGATAAAATTTGTAGTAATGTGAATAACAAGTCAAAACATATAAAAAAACAAAACGATTATTACCCAAAACATGATTTTAAAAAGGAATTAGTAATAAAAGGGTAGAAAATGGTCACAGGTAAATCATATATGGTGTATTATAATTAATTACGGTTATATAATAGACATATAACAAACCTATATTTATTATACATTATTTCCAAACATGTATGAAAGAAGTCGATACTTAGGGTAAGATATTTCTAGTGCCTATCTTATTTCTGGGAGAAATAGGAAAATTCACAACTCGTTTCTTTTGTGTGGTGTATACACTAAAAATTTGAAATTTTATATAATTAATCTCATTATTTTAATGATATTATAAGTTTCATTTATAGTTATTATTTTATGGGGATTACGATTAAAAGTTTCCAAAGTGGTAAGAGTTTTATGTTATAATCTCATTGTTTATCATGATTATTTGTGATTATAGTTCCAATGAATAAATATTATAATCTATATCTCAAGAAACTCATTAATTTTTTCTATGTTTATTTCATGATAATGTATGTTTTACCTCCATTTTATTCTATATTTGTACACAAGAGTTCAAAATAATGTTTTTAAAAAAATATGACCTTATTTCTCTCTTTGGTCAAAACCTCCTTTTCTTCCAAAACCAGGTTTCTAAAAATGTTTTCAATTTTTTTTTCAAATTATTAAAATGATTTATTAATGATATTTTTACCAGTTTTTGAATTTTCTAATTTTTTTTGAATGGAATCTTCATGTCCTTTTCCAAACAATTCCTGTTTCGATTTTACCAAAAATGTGAAAAGAATATTTATTTTAACGTGTATGACATGAACAGAAAATACCACCATTATGAATATTATTTACTTTGAATCCTACATTATAATTTTTCAATTTTATATTAAAATAAAATTATTTTGAATTTTTTAAAAATGTTTTGAAAGTGAAAAGGTTATTTTCCTCAAGAAATGTTTAAAACATTTTTTAAAACATTCTTTACAAGATTCTATTATTATTTTCAAATAAAATAATTCCCAAGTTGTTTTATGAATTTGTATTTTTATAAAGGGATTTTAAAAGAAAATTCATTTTCCTCAATATATTTTCCAAGAGACTCATCTTTAAAAATCAATTTCTATCTAAGATGATCTCATTTAAAGTAACATTATATTTACTGGGTATATGAATCAGGGGTACGATTATTATTCTTTATCAAAATGTTTTTTCATGAAAACATATTTATTAAACATACTTCTATTACATGGGATATAACATGATAAGATAATTATGAAACCTATTTTTTCCATGGGTTATTCTATGATTAAATGACGAAATTATTATAAAACCTATCTCTATTCCATAGGTTATGATATGATGAATTTTTTATGAACCCAATTTCATTTCATGGGTTATGATATGATGAATGTTTTATGATATTCTGGCAGAAATAATTATGATTTTAATTTTTTGATGGGTGACACCGATATCTCTCTCAAACGCATTGGGTAAACATGGATAACTCATGAGTAAATATCTTATGCATAAACCCGATTACATGTTCAAAATGTTATTCATGAACCTATTTATATGTTCAAAATATTATGAATAAACCTAATTACATGTTCACAGTGTTATGTGTAGACCTGTCTTTCATTTTCATAATATTATTAGTGTACATGGTTTCATGTCAACAAGTTTATGCAAGTTTGTGATTTTGTGTCGTTAAATTACTAAGTTAACTTGTCACTATTTTCATATGTTCACAATGTTATAGGACGATGTGTGTGCCAAAAATCTATGTATTATGAAAATGTTATGTTCTCATGGGTCATGTTATTTGATTCAATTATGGTTTATATTTTATGAACTGATATTATTTATTTCATGACTCATGTATATGTTCTATGATATATGGGGTATGGTTTTAAAATTTTCTTATCAAATTCTCATACCCATATTCTCATGTGATATGGTATATCCCTTGTTTACCCTTATTGAGCATCTGATCTAACCATTTATTATGCTTCCTTTCCCTAGGTTATGAATAAAGGTTTAAAGTAGTGTATTTTTGTAAAGAGAACTAAATGGGAAGATCTTTATGGGAGAGGTTGAAGATTTTCACCATATTAGAAGATTATGTACCTAGTCTGCAAAGACACAAAACTATTACAGTCCACTTGAATATGTTTGTTTAATGTATTTAATATTCATATAAAAATATGTAATATCTATGTATAGAAATAATGGGTTTCTATACACGGTCCATATCCTATAAAGTGATGTCATTGACACCTAATACAGCTCATTAAGATGTCTCTCCATCCTGGGGCCAGACATATTGGATGAAAGTTCCCCCAATTGGAGTTATACAAAAAATAAGGTCCTCATAACATCCTCTTTTGGATTCATAAAAATTATTTATATAAGCCAAAATTTATTTATATAAATATTTTCATTTAGATAAGGATAAATATAATGATTAAAACTTATGAAAGGCCTAAGAAACTGACTAGATTTTTGTTATGTTTTGGACACATGAAACCCCATAATTATCCATCTTGGAGTTCCTTGATAAAAACCACACAACATAACAACATCAGAATTAGTGGGAACCATTTAAATACATTTATAGTCAATGGTTGGTGTATCCTAGAAGATCTGATAACCTTTAGGATCTTGATAAGTAGTCCAGAAATGTGGACGCTGTAGCGCTTTTGGTGAAAAAAACATATTAACTCTTGTAGAGGTAATCATTGTTTCTGGTGATTATGTACTGAAATTACTGTTATACTATGCCAAATAATTCAATAGTTATATCCCCATGTGACTTTCGTTGGTTTGGGGAAGTATTTTTACCCATAGTTTATCCCCCTAGACACTAACAACGAGTTTCCAAAGCATGTCCCCTATATGACATTAGAAACTCTCAACCACTAACCCTAATTCAAATGAAGTTAATAATAGTTCACCCCCTTTAAAACTAGGAACATGATACCATCAATGAAGAATATGTGTAAAAATTATATTTGGAGGACCCTCTATGACATATGAACCATTTGGACAAGTTCACATGCATAATAAAGAAACTATATGGGTCTTGGGAGTCTGCCTATCATACCACTCCAAAAAACCAAATGAAACCATAATAAATGTAAAGGAATGAATTAAAATTATATTATTCCCAGTTCGATTGAGATAGACTCTAAAAATTATCAAATAATATTTTTATCTAAGAGATTGAGGGTATTTAGGAGATCAATGATGAGATCCTATAGGGATACCATCCTGACCTGTGTGATGTTCATGACAACCTTATCACATCACCCATAGATTTTTTCTAACTGATGGACCTTGTCCAATTAAAAAAAATGAGGTAGAGTGCTATGCTATTATAAGGAGGGATCTAATGGTCCTTATGCCCCTATATACTGGATCAATGTGATTTACCACCTATGGGCCATAATCACTCCACATCATGAGTGATCCGACTAGTAAGGGAACAAATTCTGGGGAATATATCATTAAATGAGAAAATTTATACCCTTTCCCCAAACATGGAGTCAAATGAGATGCATTGGGCTTCAATAATCCCCAAAATAATTTGAAATCAGAATGGGTGGAATATGTTCTCTTGTGACAAAATTTTGGAAATCTGTGCTTCACATCCTTCAATGGAATGAGTGAGTTAAAGTAGCACCCCACACACCCTTCCTCTCGATGTGACCTAATTCTTAGGACCCTAGAGCAGTAAGAGGTAGAAAAGATTAGTTAATTCATTTATACATTGGAAGGACCAACATTTTTCTATCATAACAATATTGATCTAGGGTGTATTGGTATCTATGAGGATCTCCATCAATAGTTACACTACTAGTTCAACTCTACCCTATACATGAAAAGAGTCAATAACCTATATAAGTGAGAACAGTAGGATAAAAAATTAGTTACTCACTTTATTGACTGATAGAAGGCCCTAGAATACTCCCTTGAAATTTAACTACAACATAAGTAGGTGTTATAGATGTGTGTAGAGAATATACATGATGAGATAGTGCTAACTATGGTCTCCCAAAAGTACACAAGTAGGTTTAGATAGTTCTTCAACATAATACAATGCCTAGTAAAGGACATGAAATGAATTAAATAATGATCACATTTTCCAATTCCATCACATATGTACAAGTTTGGAAGGGAATAAATAGTTTTTATGATACAAGTTACAACCCCACAACTGATCCACTTCCATGTGAACTCACAAACTAAGTACCATCATGTATAAGACCATATTAGGAATGATGTTTATGCCTTCTATTAGGGGAAAATGGCCAAATCCTTTGATGATCAACTCCTTCCAGAATGATAATGTTATTGTATTATTTACATGTGTCATGTAAAATAAATTGTTTAATCTTTCAAAAAATAGGAATTCACATGAGTTTGAGATGAAGAACCATCCCAACTATTTCCCCAACCATAGGTTCCCCAAACACACAATCCATGAATAATTTATCTTTAAATATTAATCCATAAAATTCTAGATCATGAAATCACATAATTGGGACATCCTTAGGTGCATGAAACATGTGTTTTAGCATCCCCATGAAATTACGAAGATACCATGGATAGTAATGGGTTTCAAATAAAGATTCACAAAATTTATTTGATTTTATAGTTTGAAATTATATTACTAAATATCACAAGATAATTCATGTAACACCCTAATATTTTAATATATGAATTCATTTAAATGATCTAGATGTTTTTTTATATCTTTCTCCACACATAACATTAAAATAAAATGAATCTTCGATATACTAAGATAAAAATATAAATATTAAACATGTCTATTACAACATAGATGCTGAGTTAGTAAGAATGAATAAGAGTAACCACTTTAGGAAATATTTATATAAATAAAATAATTTCTAATTTTAATATTAATGAAATTCAATTGGTTTAGATATAATGACTAATATTATCATTTTATACTTAAATATGTATTTATGTAAACATTTCCTTTTTATGCGAGATGCATTACTATTTTATTTAAACTTTGATTAATCATTATAAAATTTATTTTAAATGAATAATTCATTAATCCTAATTTAATTATTTAATAATTTTAAATATAAATGAGAATGGATAATATTATAAAAAATATATTTTCCTATATAAACAAATTTTCATTGTATCTCATATTTTTATTTAAAATTTGAATTTTTAAAATTTATAATTTTAATTTGAAAAAATGAACATTTCTTTTGGATTTATCATAGTAATACTTTCTTAAGATTTTTTTTTATTTTTCTAAAAATAATTTTTTTAGATGAATAATTAAAAATATTGTTTTTACAAGTAACATGAATTTTATGAAATTATTAGTATATAAGTACGAATTTTAAATTCATGAAACAATTTTATAGGATCATATATTTATTTTATAATTGAATTTATAATTTTTTTTAAATTTACAAACCCATATTTGATAATTTTAAAATAACTCAATTTTTTTTAAAATAATTGTTTTTAGTATATTATATATTTAGTATTTTGAAATTAATTTTCATCAATTTTAGATATTAAATCAAATAAAGTGGATTTAAAACTATGAATCATTATGTACAAATTATATATTAAGGACAATTTTATTTTTAGGAATAAAGATAAGTTTTCTTTGGTAAGAACTAGTTATCAAAGAAAAGGCTAAAATGGTAAAAATTATAATTCATGGGGAAATGGTCTTAAAACATGATAAAAACATATATATAACTGAGTCTTTGTAGTTTTTATTGACCTTATCTCTTCCCAATCCATTTTTATCAATTTTTTATCCATGTTCCTTGATATCGACTACCCATTATAGAAACTTATTTGGTATTTACAAAAATACCATCACTTTTTTACTTATAAAAGGGGAGCTCCTCTCCTCACTCCCCCTCGCAACAAATGACCATTAATTTAGTCATTAATAAAAAAATACTCTAATCAAAATTACTATTCAGCATTAATAGGTTCTTTTACAGTCAAAATATCCCCCCTAAAAGGCATAACCCCCTTTCCAAAGGAGACAATTCGGGAAGTGAGGTAGAAATTTGTAACCTCTAATTTTATTTTTGATTTCTTTATATGAAATAATTACTTATCAAATTCCATTACACCATATTAAAATGATAAATTTATTATAAATAGTATACTGGTATGTTATTATAATGATGGAATAAGAATTAACTACCTTTCCCTTTTCTATTAATAAAAATAATACCATCACTCGTGCATTGTGTAGACTGCCACCTTCACGATGAAACACATTTCATTTTCATTCATCACCTTATAAGGATGGTCTTAATTTGAAATTTAATATATAAATATGATATTTATAGAAAAATATAAGTTCTAAAATAAAAAAATATATTTTTAATTTCTCCCTTTATATGGAAACGAAATCATAATCCATGTTTACAAGTGGACTACAACCTCTATGGAATGATTGATTTCTATTTTTTTCTTTACCTCCATTCATAGATGATCCTAAGAATGAGTTTCATGGATAAATACAATTTTTATCATATAATTAAGGTTATTTTATGATAATTTTGGGAATCTATATAATTATATATTATAAAAATAAGCATTCAAAAAAATAAATAAAAACATTATGCTTCTGGTATAATTATATTAAAAACAAACCACAACATAATCATCTATTAATCATGGTATGTTCATGTTTCGGTCAGTTTAACCATTAACTTGAAAAATTCTATAAAATTATATCATAAATGACTTAGAGAACTTAATTAATGGTATAATATTATATAAATATATAAATAATTATTTTTTCTTTATATAATTTAAATATAATAATTAAACTCATTAAATCAGAATACAACTTTAAAATAATAAGAATCACTGAAACATGATCATCATTGATTTCATATTCATGTTTTGCAGCCAAAACAATCAAATAATGAAGTTATAACTTTATAAATATCATGTGACACCAATACCAGTACCATTAAAGATCTTGTAATGATAAAATTTGTAGGAATAATAAATATGAGAAACATTTTTCTGAAACTATTTCAAAACAATCAAGATTATTCACACTTGATATTGAAAATAGGTATTAAATAACTAGAATTCATATTTATAATGAATATATATGCAGATTAAAAATGAAATTGGATATTTTAAAGGTTTTTAATTAAGTTATTATGATATATATGGTTGTGATACAGGCGCTTAATGCATGTTCATGGAATTTTGGATAAGAGGTAAGGGTTTCTTCATCTCATTTTCAAATTTTTGAGACTTGTTTGATATTTCACACCATCATTTATTTTATGTTACGTTATTATTTAATAACAAATTTATTTACAAATATTAATGAAATTCATGGAGTTTTAAGATCCATATCATGTTCTTTCATTACATGGTCCTTGATTCAAAAGATACCAAAGTTGTAAGGGTTTTCGTATGAAATTACTCTCCTTGAGTAATGTTTGCTATTATGAACCTATTTTCATTAATGTGGTGTATATAATACCTATTTTAGATATCATATCATGAAATATATTTTAATTATGGTATTTTATTTTTAATTACAAACCCACTCTTTCAAGGGGTTTTGATTAAAATGTTTTTCAGGCCACAAGGGTTCTTTGTCAGAAACATTAATTCCTCGAGACTTGTTTACGTTAAGCACCATGTTTTCCTTTCAATGGTGTATTAATTTCCCATGGATGTATATTTATCATATATTTTTTAATTCATTGTAAATACTAGGCCAAATTAGTTCCCTTTCATCAAATGGGTTATAATAAATTTTTTCTCTAATTGTAATGCATTTTGTAACCTAATTTATATTGAATGAGTTTTGATTGTTCAATTAGACTTTAATGTTCGGTACATTCTAACAATGAATTCTATTATCTGATATTTTATTTTTTTCTATAAACATACATTTCTAAAACATAATACACATTCTTTAAATACATTCTACTTTAATTAGTATGATTCTCATTAAGGTTATGGGTAACTCAAGTCCCATTACATTTAGTTATATTTTTTCATCATGAACTTATTTCTTCCATGATTGGGTTATTCTAAAATAATAATTTTAACATATCGTAATTTATCTACCTCCATGGGCGAAGAATATATTTTTATGCAAATTATTTTTTTCTTACTCATCTAATAATTTTAGTTTTGAACAAAGGTATATTAAAAACAATAAAAATAGATTTTACTTTAAATTTCATATGTTTTGTCTTCCTCTCCTAATTTCCCCAAGAAATACATTATTTATTTTAAAGGATAAATTAATGGAAATTATTTTTTAAATTAAATGTTTTCAAATTATTTCATGTCACCTTTTTCAAAGTTACATTTTTAAAGAGACCTGTAAATTTTTATTTTATGTCAATGTTAGAAATGCTTTCTAAAAGTTATTTTATGTTTCTTATTGCATTAAACTTATCATTTTCAATATAATTTACCCTAATATGGTTTATGTGTCATGTTTTATCTTAGAATATATATATATATACCTATTGTGGGATTTAACTCACAATATCAAATAATTCTATTCTTAATTTGTTCCTTTTATACCATTCAAAGCATTATTTTTTTCAAGGATGTTCTTCATTTATGCCCACACCCTTCTATGTTTCCTTTGTGGAAATGGGGATATGTTATTTTTCAAAAATAGGCCATATTAATATGGATGTATTATGATCATGTTATTTTAGCATTGACTTTACTATATTCTTATTACCCTATATAGCTTGAACATATCATTTAAAAAAAATTATGATTGGGGGATGTTCACCTATAATGAATGTTAATTTATTGGTTGGGAATGTATTAAAATTCATAATGATTATTCATTTATAACATATTATTATTATGTATTGAAATTATATACCATTTTTTATATGTATAGCCATATTTTTATTTAGCAACAGGTTCCATAGGGAATGGTATGAAATTACTTATTGACTCTTTTGGTGAATGAATTGGAATCAATAAAGTGATAGTTGGGGTTGGAAATTATATAGCCCCATAATGAAAATAAAATTTTCATGGGAAAAAACACTTAGTTTTTGGTTAATAAATCTCCCAATATTATTATAATTTCTTGGTAGATGGCCGTGAATAAATGTACATGATGTTCAACATTACAAATTTCATAATCATGAGATCATCGTTATTGTTATCCATGTTTTAATTTATTATCATGGATATCTCATGTTCCCAGTTTCAATTGATTATTGAATTATTCATAATATTTATTCCTTCCATATTATGTATACCATGCATATGTTTTTGAAAAAATCCTTTATATATTTCCCTTAATTTGCATTTGAGATCACCCAATTCTTATGGTTCTATTCCCAAGGTTATAAAGTAAAGTAATATATAGTATATTTTTCAATGGATAACACATGTGGGAAAATTTGTCTGATATGTTGAACACCCATTATTGAATAATTTGTTTTGTATATAATAGGAAAAAAATTATATTTGATACAAAGAACATGAGATTTGTTAGATTATATTTCCTACTAATTATCTAAATATTTAAACCTAAAAATATCCTTAAGATATGAGTGATAAAAATATAATTTTTGATTTTATGACGGTTACATCCAAGCTATTACCCTTGGTATCAAAGTTAGTATATAAAGTATTTATTTGCGGAATTATACATTGGAGTGTGGGTTCATGGTGTAATAGTTGGTATCATAGGATGTTTTGGATATCTTTGGATATTAGGATGTTTGTTGAGGATAATTTAAGGGTTAATAAGTTCACATTTATCAAAATTTTAATTGAATAGATAGCCTATTGGGATACAATTTGATTTAATTCTAAGGAAATAATGTACATTTTATTTGGGTAATAGGATAATAGAACATTAGTGAAAACCCCAAGGATAAGTCTAAGATATAATTACAAGTATAGGATAACATCATGATGGTTTAGTAAAGTAAATATTGTGTGGTAATCTTAGAAATTTCATTCCTCTCTCGATATTAAAAGTTGATAGAGGACCTGGAATAGATGTACCTAGAGGTAATAACCCTAATAGTGTCGATATGGTATTAACTAAATCATCTCCTGGTTGATGATAAATATTCCTAACATCACATACGGTTTGAAAATTATATGGGATATGATTTGGTTAATTTGAAATCTCTTTATGAACCATTATGAGGGATTTGAATATTTTTAAGTTAGATAAGTTGATAGGAATGTGACCATAGATTACATAGATTGAAACACATAGATTCATATGTTAAGGTGTATATCAATTGATATGAACTTTCATGGATAAAGTATATGTTTTATTTTTAGAACGTATATTTAATTTATTTTCGGGTTTAGAATATTTTAAGAAACATCATTTTAATTTAGGATCTATATTTTGTGGATTAGATTAAGAAGTATAAGTGAAACCCACTCAATTTAACCTTGGTTGAAACAAGAATTATACAGGATAAATTGAGCTTGATATTGGTTTAACTAAGTATAATACAAGTTGTTTTATATAAAATATAAGCTGACATGATTGTGTTATAAAGTGAGACATCATGAGGATAAACATTCATGTGTTTTTATGATATTTCTCTTATAATAACCACTAACCAGGATAGCTATTTAGGTTTTAGTAATGGTTTAAGTTAGAAGGAATCAAGTTAAAAATGGATAATAGGGACAATACATAAACTATAATAATGAACAACTTAATAGGATAAGGATTGGAGTGATAAATCTTGTGATTATTCTTACCGGTTATTAAGATTTTTTAATTGAAATGTGAACATAGCTGAAATCCCAAACACAATAAAGAAGGAAAGGATTTATTATCATATAAATACAGAAGTTCAAGATGATAGAGGAAAGAAGATTCAATTTTATACATTTAAAAAATGTTGGAAGAAGCATGGGGGAAATTATCTTAAAGGCATAGGTAAATTATATAATTGTGGCCACCATAATCAGTGTAAGCGAAAGAGTGAATCTATAAAAATCTGTTACTTCAATTGCAAGAGAGTCGGTCATTATGTGACCCAATAACCCAATTCAAGGCCCAATGAGAGAAATAGTCAGTAAAAAACATGTAAACTACTATGATCTTATTCACCCACTAATAAGTTTGCAAATAATGAGTTTTAGATCTATATATTCTAGTCTTCTATGTTATGTAAATTTTCACGAACTATTAGATATTGTGTTATAAATAAAACCCCCTAGTGATATGATCATCATATAAATCATTTTAAAGGTTTATGGGAATATATTCCTTATGGATATAGATATTGTTCATTTAATAAAACATTATTTGTAATTATGAACTATTTACTCCCATTATAAAGTGCTTATAATACATTTTTCATATAGATAAATCTCATTTTACATAATAAATAATCCTACGATCTTTTAGTAGTGTATGGTTAATTACATGTTCACTATAGAAATTATTTTGATCTTATGAGTCAAATTATGAGGAAGAAATTTATTTATGAGGGAGATACTGTAACACCCTGAGATTTTAATATATTAATTCTTTTAAATGATCCAAATTTGTTTGATATCTTTCTCCATACAAAACCCCAAAATAAAATGAAATTGTGATATATTTATATAAAAATATAAATATTAAGAATGGCCGTTAAAACCTAGACATTGAATTATTGATAATAAATAAGAGTAACTAATTTATGAAACATTTATATAAATAAAATATCATATACTTATAATATTAAATATATTTGACATGTATATCTAAAATTACAAATATTATCATTTTATATATAAAAATGTTTTTTATAAATATTTCCTTTTTATGTGATATAAAATACTATTTCAAGAAAATATTTGGTATTAATGAAAAAGTATATTTTATATTAATAATAGTTTAAAACTAATTTAATTAGTACATAATATGAAATATGAACGAGAATGGTTAATATTCTAAAAAATCTATTTTTCAATAAAAACTATTTTTCAATATATATCACTTTTTTATTTAGAAGTCAAATTTATAAAATTGAGAAATTTAATTTTTAATAAAGAAAATTATTTTTGGATTAAGCATATTAATATTTTTAAAATTAGTTTTCTGGATCATTATAGAAAGAATTATTTTATTGATGAATAGTTAAAAATATCATTTTTACAAATAACATGAATTTTATGAAACTATTAGTATATAAAAATTAATTATAAATTCACGAAACATTTTTCTATGAACATATATGTATTTTATAAGTGACTATAATTTTTTAATTTTTTAATTTATAAACCCAGAGTTTACATTTAATAACTTATGTTATATTTTTCAGAAAATAGATTTTAATACATTATACATATACTATTTTAAAATCCATCATCATCAATTTAGAAATAGAATAAAAATAAATGGATTTAAAAATATAATCATTATCTAAAAATTATTTTTTAATTACCATTTTATTTTTAGGCATAAAGATAAGTTTCCTTTAGTAAAAACTAGTTACCATGGTAAAAACTAAAATGGTAAAAGGTATAATTTAAAGAGAAAAAGGATTGAAATGTGATAAAAACTGCCTATAAATTTTTATATGTGGTGTAGAATGATATTATATATTCTACTATACATTATTTCTCAATTTTGGATCCAATTTAATTGAGGGTGACTTCAATTAATTGAAAATGTTTGGGCATTTAGAAAAAAGACATCTATTTTCACTTATAAAAGGGGCTCTCTTCTCCTCACTTCCCATCAACCCAAAACACCCTTATTTCAGAAAAAACAATATTCAATACTATATTCCGCATTATTATCTTCCATAAATAGGTTCTAGTAATCTCAAAAGACCATCCCATAAATTCTTAACATACTTTATAAAGGAGATAATCCTTGATGCAAGGTATAAATTTCTAACCTATCCTTTCTTTTTCTTTTTCTTTATATGCATCTTACAAAAATTAAATTATACCATATTAAAATTATAACATCATAATAATTAGTATAATTTTATTTTATTAAAATTATGTTATGATCATCTATGAACATTATTTTTATATTAAAAAAAATGAAACCGTCACCCATGCGTTGTTTGGACTGCTGCCTATGTGATGCAACATGTTTTTTTTCTTCCTTACCATACAAGTATAGACCTAATATGGTAATTAATATACAAGTATAATATATATATAATATTTTAAATTTTAAAATTAAAAAATATATTATACATTTATTCTATTCTATGGGAAATGAAATTAGCATCCATGCATACATGTGGACCACAACCTCCATAGAACAATTGAATTTCATTTATCTTTTTATTGCATCCATTTATGGATGGTCCAAAGAATGATTTTAAAGGATAAATGTGATTTTATAAAATAATCTAATTTTTTATGATATATTTTAGACCTATTAATGATATTATTAACAAATCACCATTGTTAATTTAATCAATTAAAACAAGCATACTAAGCATAAAATCTTCATAGTCATAATATGTGATATTTTTAAATCCATTAATTTTTGTTATAATTCATTAAAATTAGGACATATCACACTGATAATGACTAAATAAGATCATTATTATTCTTTTATAATGATATTATAAATAAACCATCACATAATCATCTATTAATCATGGCATATTCATGTTCGGGTCTGTTTAACCACCTACATGAACAATGCTATGAAATTATATCATAGATGACTATGGGAACATAAATATAGGTATAATATGATATAAATATTTTAATGATGTTTTTTCCTAGTTTTTTAATGATACCATTATTATGAAAATCAATAATTAAGAAAATACCTTTTGGTCATTAAGAATAACTGAAACATTATCATCATCGACTTCGTCTTCATGGTTTGTAACCAAAAATACCATAGATATAAATTATATATTTATAAATATCATATAAACCAAATAATATTATCTTAAATTATATTTTACTGAATAACTATTTTTATTTAATTAATAGAAACATCATTTTTACGAAACTAGATCAAAATAATCAAGAATACTTACACTCAATATTGAAAAATGTAATAATTAACTAAAATTAATATAGAGATTTAATATATATAAACATTATAAATGAAAATTAATTTTATTAATTTCACTAATTAAATTACTAATAAATAAATTCTTGTGATTCATGGGCTTAAATTACATTTGTGGAAGTCAGGATAAAAGGTAAAGGTTTCGTTGTTTCATCTTCAAATTCATGAAATTTGTTTGATAGTGTGCACTGTCATTTTTTACGTGTTGAGATTACTTAATAATTAATTTTCCTTTAAATATTCATTAAATACACATTGTTTTAATATATATATAATTTTTTTCATTAAATTGATTTTGATTCAAAAGACACCAATATTGTATGGGTTTTCGCCTAAAATTCATCTCTTTAAGACATGTTTGGTATTATGAACCGAATTTTATTTATGTGGTGTATATAATTACTATTTTTAATATAATATATAGAATTATATTCTAATAATGGTATTTTTTATTTAAAATCCCACTCATTCAATTGTTTTTTATTAAAATGTTTCTCACGCCACAATGGTTCTTTGTCTCAAACAATAATTCCCTAAGATATGTTTATGTTATGAACATGTTTTTAGTTGAATTTTTTATTTACTACCCATTTTTGTATCATTATCATATATAATTTTAATTCATGGGAAATAATAATCCATATTAGTTAATTTTCATCAAATTTATTTTAGTCAATTATTACCCCATTTGTAATGTTTTTGGTAACCCAATATTCATTTGTTGAGTTGTGATTGTCTGATTAGACTTAAAATCTGGGAAAATTATGACAAATTATCATATTATATGTTATTATTTTTTTATATGAATTTAAAATACTAAAATATAATACACCTTCTTTAAGTATTTCTTACTTTAATGAGTGTTTTACTTGTAAGGGATATTCGTAACTCAAGTCTCACTTCCTTGAGTTATATTATTTCACAATGAAATTATTTCTTAGATGCTTGGGTTATTAAAAAATGATATTTTATTATATTATATTTTATCTATCTATATGGGTAAATTATAAATTTTTATACAACCGAATTGTAACACCCCAAGATTTCATAGTACGTTATTTCTTCAACGCAATTCAATAACTTGCACAACACGCAACACCGAGTTCAAGCGCACCACGAATTTTAAAACTAGCCATTCAAAAGAGTTCATGAATAGTATTAACTTAATTTTGGACATTATATAATCCCTATAATTTTAGAATCCATATTATGAGTTTATTAGACATAATTTAAGAATAAATTCAATTTTTTCAGATAAAAGAAGTATTTTTCAAAAAATGAAATTTTACCGCCTTTTAATGGAGAACCCTTTTTAAATCCCATATTTGAAACTTTTATATAATAAATTTTACAAAATACACTTCTTCTTTAGATGTTGGGCATAAAAATTTATTTTCAATAAATTTTTGGTTTTTTTCTTATAACTTTCATATTTGGGTGAATAGTGAAAAATACTATATTTTAAATGAAAAAAACTTTTTTAGTAAAAATAATTTATATTGTTAAATTATACATTTTAATGGTTTTTAAGTATAATTATATTATATTTTTACCATTAAATCCAATTTTTTTCATTGGAAGTGATTTCAATTTGAAATTGGACATAAAAAAGTGTCAATCTTTTGATAGTTATTATTTCTTAAAAACACGCTTTTTGTTTTGACAACGAGAATTAATTTTAAATTAATTTCTTCCAATTCTGTATATTGAATTTTGAAAAATGAATTCCATATTTATAATCATGAGGTCCAAATTATTTAAATAAGTAACTTTTATATTGAGACATTTTGAATAATTACTTCTGTAAATATTTTATTTACCATGGTTAAAGGGTAAATTCGGTAAATAATTGTTAAAAATAATATTATAATAATTTTAATTACCCTGACACTTGTCCTAACCCATTGGCCAATACATGTCCTACCATGGGCATCCTTGGGTCGATTTTGGTACCCCATGGAGCCACTTGTAATTGATAATGACACATTATATTAATTAAGTTAAAGTAAATACAAAAATGACATAAGCATATATATATTTTAGTAAAAAAATTTAACATGGGGTTATATATGTTATCTCTTCAACTATAAATATTCATTAGAAATCTAAAAATATTTTCTACATAATGGTATTTTATTTATAATTTTTAGACATTGTGTAATTAATTTTATTTATGACACAATGTTGATGTAATATTTTCTTTATTAATGAAAGAATAAAATAAATGGTATTATAAATGTTAAAATAAATATAATTTGAAATTTTTTATTCCATACAAGAGCTTTACAGGTTAATATGACATGTTAGTATTGATTAAATTAATTTATTTCGAATTAATAATGTTTTTAGTACTTTAAAAAAATCAATTATTAAATGGGGTCAAAATTGACATAAAAGAGTTTTTAAAAAAATATTATATTATTAATTGATATAATATTCCTGAAAATATAAGGTTCTACAAAAGGACTTATATAATGATAGGTATATCATTAATGAACCACTTAGGGTTCTATTGATAGTTTATAGTAAGTTTATTAACCATATAATATAAAAATACAAAGAGACATGATAAATGTCAAACTAATTAATTAAGAGTTAAATCTAAAAGATAAGGCTAATATAGTAACCCAAACCTGTATAAAACCTATTGGTTGAGTGGTTTTCAACCCATACCCACCTTATCTTATAAATAAATTATTTTAGAGCCATTATAAACCGAAAATGATTTTATTAAAAAATAATATTTCAATCTTTTCCTAAGGTGCCTCTCACCCCTTTTTAAAACGGCACTCCCCCTTATCTCAAATTAACACCTTCATAGCCATTTGGATCGGACAATACCTGCCCAAATATCCTCCCAAATTCCCTCAATTCAACCTAGAGGCCTTACTTTAGTCATAAATCCATCCTAAAGAGACCTTTTGATCAAATAAAAAGGAAGAACCTGAAGAAGAGGAGGTTAACCTACCCTCGACCAAGGAAAAGTAAAAGGTAAGGGGTTTTCATCACACTTTTTATTCCCGTGAGATCCATGCTATAATTACAATTATTTCCTATTTTCTGGTGTATGTACTACCCATTATTTTATTCTTTGTGAAATATACTATAACTTATGGGTATTTACATCTTCATTCTATGATCCTTCTTTCATGGGGTGTATGTTTCGTAAGTTACCAAATCAATAAGGGTTAATTTCACAATTTCTTTATTTTCTGAGGTTGTTTATATGTAATTATCTACTGGGAACTCTTTATCCTCAACATCCATGTTTTATTAAAAATATATTTCAGAACATTTTTACTATTTACTAGATTATAGGTTAAAGTCATTTATACCCTTATTTGACCCTATATGTTTTGAAAGGAATCTTTTAGTTTTTTTCCAAACAATGTACTTTATGACCTTTTCAAAAAAATTAAGGTAAGAATGTTTTTTAACTTATACCAAGGGTGTGACAATTTTCTGCCTTTATAACATCGTAGAAGCTTCCCTTACAATATTTTAATAATATTTTATAAATAAATGTTTTCTTTATAATTATGTGACTCTTAAATTATTTAAAAATAGAAAGAGATATTTCTCTCAAATAGTTTTTATTTCATCTATGTTAACATATTTTGATAAATTTTACACTTGTTTGAAGTTGATTTATTATGATAAAAATCTCCCATATTGTATTTATGGTTTTGTGATATGTTTGATTGTGGATGAGTTATTTTTATGCCATTCATGGTTTATGGTTAAAGTGTTGACATTTCATATGCTAGTTTTGATACAAATGTTTTTGTTATATTTTAACCACTTTTAAAGATGAATGTGTTAGACTAGTATGTTCTGGGTTGGGGATCAGTAAATGTAAGCCCTAAAAGTTAGGGTCCGGTTACAGAAGACCATCCGGGTTTGAGTTCGGTTACAGTGGCTCTCTGGGTTGGAGTCTGGTTACAACAGACCCTTTGGGTTAGAGTCCGATTACAGAGGCTCTCTGGGTTGGAGTTCGGTTACACATGCTCTCTGGGTTGGGTTATGGTTACAATTATCCCCTAGGTCCTAGCATGAGGACTTGACACATAAATTAAAGTCCGGCATTATGAATGCCATCATTATAAAAGTGGCTTTTGATATTTCTTGTGATTATTCAACTAGTATAATATCCATGTGAGTAATTAAATTGAATTATTTTGATTTATATTTTCCATATTATGATAAATTTTATGTTTAAAAGACTTTTGTTCTAGACTTGTACATTTCCTTAAAATGATAATGCTTATTAATGAGATTTTCCGCTATATTGTTATCCTTACTGAGCATCTGAGCTCATCCCTTTCTATGTTTTTTTTTCAGGATGCGAAGAGGTATATTATGACTGACCTGCAGGGATTGTCTATGGGATATGATTGTGGTTAATGAATACAATGTTGTTGTTTTTCATTTTATAATTTAATGTAAAATTTATGAATTTATCTAGTACTTTCAAGGCTACTAAATTGATCAGTCTTTTGGGACATGATTTCCCTATATCATGCCAATGTTATATAATAATGCACCGACTCTGGTAACTAGGGTCGGGGCGTTATAGTTGGTATCAAAGGAAGTTTGGTAAAAACCTTGGAATCAAGATTTTGATAAACTCTGATTAGAGAACATTACCTTAAGATAGACTTGGAGGATTAGTATAGAATAACTTCCCAGAATTTTGGTAATGTAGATATTTTGTGAGTTTTCCAAGAAATACATCCCTGTCTAGATATGAGCTAGTATAGGCGGCTCTGGTATAGATGTACCTTGGGGTAAAATCTGAAAACCCCGCTTTGAGCTAGACTCAAATGGGAACTGGTGCATGACAACAGGCCTTGCTACACTTTTGGTTACGACACTCCCGAGGTATATGCTTAGGATAATTCTCATTTTTTACAAATCATTATGAAGGATTTAAGAGTAAATACTTTCTTAAAGAAAACATTTTTATGATTATTGATTATATCCATAAACTGTTCAATTTATGTTAGGTATTTTACAAATTTGGAATTATGGAATGTGATTCATAAAACTAACCTAGTGTGTGACATTGTTTAGAAATGGCACCCAATATAAGGAATGAGAACTCCAGCAATATGCATGATCCAAAGAGTAAGAAGGATCATATCTTTCATATTATTAAGCCAATATTTATAAGGGAAATAGTATCCCATGTATTCTCATCATATGAAGAAATAGTATCATGTGTTAATAAGATAATTAAATAATTCTATGAGTCCAATTGATTTGAAGGGAATCAAGAGAAGCAAAGGATGGAAGAGAGAAAGATGGATAAAGGGAATGGGGGAAAGAAGGATTTTCCTATATGTGATAACTGTGGAAAGAATCAGCTTGGTAAATTCTTGAAGGGAAGGGGATTTTGTTATAGGTATGGAGAAATAGGACACCAAGTACGTGACTATAAGGGTAAAAAAAAGTATTCAAATTTACAATGCTTCATCTGCAAGGAGTTGGGACACTACACAAATCAATGGCCTAATCATCAGAGTATGCCCCAAATGATGCTATTGGATAATAATCAAGTTATGATACTACCATAGATGAAGAAGAATGATTATTGTTCTTATATTTTATTTAAAGAATGATGCCATTTCAGTGTTGTATCGATGACTCATCAGTTATATGAATTATGGAAATAAATAAGGATTTAACTTCAGTATTATTTCATTGAGGATTTGAGATTATACAGTACTATGAAGAGTGACTCAACAGTAAGTTAATTTTTTTTTGGAAAAAACATGGTTAGAGGAAAGATAAACCTTAATATAGTCCTGATACTGAGATAGTAATTTTGGAATAGGAGATAGTTGATTTGGATAAATTATATTCGATATTCTTGACTACTTTGAAACTAATTAATTGTTTATTTATTCCATTTTTGTTGGAGTATACAACATTTTTGGATATAATGAGTATATCCAGTATTCTATAAGGAATAAGGGTGCATCACCTACCACTGGACTACGTGATATCTAGGATTCTAAAATGTATTTTCTTTTTAAAAGGTCTAATAGGTGAATTATAAATTCATTATTTTTGGAACCCTATACGATTAGGATAAATATAATATTTTATTGAAATATTTTGGAGTGAAAGATGAGTTTGTGGTAGGAATTAGTTGAAGGATGAAACTATATTTGTCAAGTATATATATATTTTCCTCTTATTCTATGGATAAATTAATTCTTAAACTTTAGGGAAGGGATCTTAAAACAAAAAATGTGTTATCTTAATACCTTATGTTTTTTGAACCGATGGTATTCTAAATCATCATAGATTGATGGATTTGAGGCCCTCAATTTTTCATTTGTTTGTGATTGATGACCTCAATCACTCCCTATAAATATTTATGTTTTTCCTCCAATTATGAGTCTCTAATTTCCAACAATGTTCTCCTAATCTAAATCATAATTTGGTGGTGACCCTTTCACTTCCCTTTCCCTCTTATTAAGACTAAATTTTATTTATCCAATTTCCGATGTGGGTTTTCCAAAAAGGTATTTTTCTATTTTTAACCTTTTATTTTAGAAGACCAATTTCAAATTGTGAGCAAACAAGTTATTGAATTAGGGGAGAATGTAGCACCCTAATATTTCATAGTACGTTATTTCTTCAAAGTAATTCACTAACTTGTACAACACACAACACCGAGTTCAAGCGCACCATGACTTACCAAACTAGACATTCAAAAGCAGTTATGAATAATATTAAATAAGTTTTAAACTTTATATAATAATTATTATTTTAGAATCCATATTATGATTTTCCTAGACATAATGTAAGGAAAAATTCATTTTTTCAGATAAAAGAAGTATTTTTTTAAAAATGAAATTTTACCGCCTTTTAATGGAGAACCCTTTTTAAATACAATATTCGAAACTTTTATATAATAAATTTGAAAAAATAAACCTCTTCTTTATAATCTGGACAAAAAAATTTAGTTTCAATAAATTTTTGGTTTCGTCTAATAACTTTCATATCCAGCTGAATAGTGAAAAATACAACATTTTGACTGAAAACAACTTTTTTAATCGAAATAATTTAAAGTGTTCAATTATAAATTTTAATGATTTGTAAGTATAATTATATTATATTTTTAGAATTTAATCCAATTTTTGTCATTGGAAGTAATTTCACATTAAAATTGGACATAAAAAAGTGTCAATCTTTTGATAGTTATTATTTCTTAAAAACACGCTTTTTGTTTTGACAACGGGAACTAATTTTAAATTAATTTTTGAAACTTCTGTGTTTTGAATTTAGAAAAATGGATTCCATATTTATAATTATGAGTTCCAAATTATGTAAATAGGTAAATTTTATTTTTAGACATTTTGAATAATTACTCCGGTAAATATTTTATTTACCATGGTTAAAGGGTAAATCCGGTAAATAAGGGTAAAAAATAATATTATAATAATATTAAATTACCCTAGCACGTGTCCTAACCCTATTGTATGATACATGTCCGGCCATGGGCATCTTTGAGTCGATTTTGGGACCCCATGGAGCCACTTGTAAGTGATAATGACACTTTACATTAATTAAGTTAAAGTAAATACAAAAATGACATAAGCATATATCTTTTAGTAAAACAATTTTTACATAGGGTTATATATGTTATCTCTTCCACTATAAATATTCATTAGAAAGATAAAAAGATTTCCTACATAATGGTATTTTATTTATAATTTTTAGACATTGATTAATTAAATTTATTTATGACACAATGATGATGCAATATTTTTCTTATTAATGAAAGAATCAAATAAATGGTATTATAAATGTTGACTGAATGGCCCAAAGGCCTAAATTTTTATTTGTTTTTGGATAAACCCGCTTTTAAGGAAAAATGGGGAAAACTCACATAAACCCCCTAATTTGAAAGTTTTGATTCCATCCACGAATTTTATAGGTTAATATGACATGTTAGGTTTGATGGAATTAATATATTTTGAATTAATAAATTTGTTAGGACTTTGAAAAAATAAATTATTAAATAGTGTCAAAATTGACATAAAAGAGTTTTTAAAACAAATATTATATTATTAATTGATATAATATTCCTAAAAATCTAAGGTTCGGCCAAAGGACTTATATAGTGATACGTATATCATTAATTAACCACTTCAAGTTCTCTGAGAAGTTTATAATAAGTTTATTAACCATATAATATAAAGATACAAAGAGACATGGTAAATGTCAAACTAATTAACTAAGAGCTAAATATAAAAGATAAGGTTAATATAATAACCCAAACCTGTCTAAAACCTATAGGTTGAGTGGTTTTCGACCCATCCCCACCTTAGCCTTGAAATAAATCATTTTGGAGCCATTAGAAACCGAAAATGATTTTATTATAAAATAATATTTCAATATTTTCCTAAGGTTCCCCTCACCCCTCTTATAAAAGGGCACTCCCCCTTCTCCCAAATTCACACCTTCAAAGCCATTTGGCTCAGACAACCCCTGTCCAAATATCATCCCAACTTCACTCACTTCAACCTAGAGGCCTTAATTTAGTCATAAATTCAACCTAAGGAGACCTTTTGATCAAATAAAAAGGAAGAACTCGAAGAAGAGGAGGTTAACCTACCCTCGACCAAGGAAAAGTACAAGGTAAGGGGTTTTCATCTCACTTTTTATTCCCATGAGATCCATGCTATAATTTGCACTATTTATTTTTTTGTGGTGTATGTACTGCCCATGATTTTATTCTTTGTGTAATATAAATTAACTTATGGGTATTGTCACGACCCGTCCTTGGGGCCCGTTATGTAACTACCCCAAGCCCACCTTCCATAGTCTAGGGGATGGTGACTAACACCAAAGGCGTAAATCCCAAAGAAGGGAAGGCATTGCCTTTATGAAGTAACATACACAATAGAGTATGCAAGTGAAGTAAACACTAAGTAAAACTGGGTACAAGGTAAGTGCTGAAAAGTAAATGGGCCAGTATACAAACCCAACTGAAAGTACAATACAAGTGAAAAGAAAGTACAAAAATAGTAAATAAAGGAGCAACCCCGAGCTGTCCTCTGGAAATCCCACCTGAAGGGTGGGTATAGATAGTCTCCACAACTCCTTGAGTCTGGCCATCCACTCCGTGTACGTCCCGCCAAGTGGTCCACCTCCAGGTACCGTCCAGCTCCACAAGCCTCCACCTCGATCAGTGATGTCCGTCGTCTGCATCCAAAACAATGTAGTGCAGGCATAGCCCGTGCAGGGGTGAGTATACGATACTCATTAGGGACCCCGATACCCCCAAAGGTCTCTCAGAATCCATGAAGGATAAACTAGAAAGGAAAGATACAATCACGAAGTACCAAACGACTCTACTTAGGTATATGCCCAAACATATACCTAAGTTACTAGTTACCAAACGACTCCAAATCTCAAGCCCAAGCACAACCCAGTCCACACAGGAAAGCACAACTCAGTCCACACAAGAAAGAAAGTCAACCACATCGATGATAATGATTGAAAATCAAGACTCAGATCACACATGTATACTCTTCGTAAGGCGATAGAGATGATCATATGTAGCCACTGATTCATCGAAGCTGTTGGACCCACATAGGATACAAGATTAGCTAAGCTGTCGGACCCACACATGATACAAGACCAACTACTCTACCAGACCCACACAGGATACAAGTACAGAGGTAAATACTACCAGACCCACGTAGGATACATGAACAGTAGTCATCATCGTCGAACCCATGAAGGATTTCAGTACAGTAGTTGTCGCTGTCGAACCCATAGAAGATTCCAGTACAGTCATCGTCGTCACAGTCACAACCAGCTCTAGGGTTCCCGCACATAGCATGCACGATTCCGGGAGGGTCTTCTCCTCAAGAAAAAGAGAGACGATACATCAAATGTCATGAAGTCTAGAGTTAATTTATCCCAAAGTTCAATCTCATCAAAAGGAACCCAATGCGACAGACGGTGCGTCAATCAGATGCTCGGTCTGAAAGTTATTGGCTTTTCCATTCTAGGGGCTCAGTTGGTTTTTAAGCTAAATCCAACCCGACCATACTCCAGCTATCTCCAAACCTCAAGCGGAGTAAGCCAAAAGGACCGTCTCAAAAAAAGGGTTCCAATTCAATTGGAGGCACGTCAATTGGATGTCCAGTCCTTAAGATATAAGCGTTTCCGCTCCAAGGGCCCGGTTGGTTTCGAGTCCGAACCAACCCGGCCATACTCAAAATTTTCCAAAACCACATGTGTAATATACCAAAACGACCGTATTGATCTAAGGATTCCTACTCAACTGACGGTTCATCGATCGGAGGTCGGTAGCTCAAGTTATGGAAAAAATACCGAAGCGGTCCGAAGTGGGGGGTCTGGGCCCGGTCCGACCCGACCCAACCCCCCTCCTGGGTCGGCCCGAACCGGGTCGACCCGACCTGGGTCCAGGTTTTGCCTGGGAGGGCGCGGCCCGGCCCGGCGGGGCGCGGCCCGGTCCGGTCCGCCCGACCCGCCCCGTCCCGGCCAGGGGGTGCGATGGCTCGGCCAGCGGGCCGAGCAGGGGGGACGCGGTCCCCCGTTGTGCTCCGCGGACGCGGTGCCTGGAGCCGCATCTCCCTGGATCCCATGCAGCCGTGGGATCCACCTCCTCAACGCCGCGGCTTCAGTCGCGGCGGCTCATGCCGGTGGCGTGCCGTCAGCGTCTTCTGCAGACCACTGGACACGCTCTGGTGGTCTGATTTTCCCGCCGTCTGTGCCTGTGGCCCCCTCAAGACCCTCTCATCACTACGAGGACTTCCGTATGCCATTGCGGTCTCGTTTTATTGCCATCAATCCATACGCGCACAAACAAATAAAATAGCGGTGGGTTCGGACTTGTTCGTTAGTCCGTACCCACCGCTTTAGTGGTTCTAAACATCATCATCAACAAGTGTTCCATGCCGTGTGTATAAAGAATCACATGAATAAATTTATACAATAACCCCTACCTCAACAAGGAAGACGATCGTCTGCGTCCTGGTAGATGGCATCGTGGAGAAGAGGATCGTAGGCGTTGTCGGGGCGCGCCGAGGAGGCAGCGGCGTCTCCTCTCTTGCCATAGGGAAGGGTAAGGGTGGCACATCATCGATTTCCGAGGAACCGGCGTTCTTCGTCATTCTTCGTCAGAGGCTGGAATTCTTCGCCGTTCTTCATCAGAGGCCGGCATTCTTCCTCGCACAACGAAGCTCTCCTCCTTCTTAATAAAATAATAGGTTCTCACTATTATTTTATTATACACACTAATAAACTCTCCCATAATTAATTCACCACACTAATTAAAATGTGTTGAAATTTAATTAAATAAGGGAGAGAGAAGGTTCCCCATTGTTAAATGCATTCGAAGTTAAATAAAAAAAGGATAAAGAAGAAGGTTCCTCATTATGAGTTGACATAATTAATGGATTGAGGTGACATTAAAAAGGTGGTTTGTGAAATTAATGGGGGTTATTAAAGAGATTTAGAGGGAATGAAATGGTGGGGCCTGTGTGGGACCCACCTATCTCTAATTCCACACTTGGGTAGTTAAGTGGCTATGGGCCCCACCCTCAACTACCCATTGGAGGAAAAACCTCCTCATGAAATAAAAATTGTTCCGACAATTTTTATTTATTTCTTAAACAATCCCCTAAAAATTATCTTCTCTTATTTTGGGAATGCATCCACGGTAAGTGTCTCCTTAAGAAATTACTGGCACTGCGAGTTCATCGGTGCCCTTAGATTTTAATTCCGAACACTGGTTCAAAAGTTAGAAAAACACGCTCTTTCGTTCACTGAACTTACCCAAGATAAACTTCAAAAATTGATTACGGGCACACCGGGCCTCGGAATAAAGTGCCGTCAGAAGCCTCATACTCGTAAAATTACAAAGTATTTAAAGAAATTCCTTGAAATTATGTGTCTTTACATTACTCCCACCTCAGGGATTTGTGTCCTTGTAAAGCTACAACATAAACTAGGGGAAAAAATGAGGATACTAAGCACGCATCTGAGCCTCCCGCTCCCATGTGCTCTCCTAGAGGTTCCTGTGCTGCCAACGAATCCGTACAAGAGGAATCAACCTACCATGTAGGACCCACTCCTGTCGATCCTCGATCTCCAAGGGGTCCTCCACAAAAGTAGCCCTATCATCGTTGTCCAGCTCCCCGTGGTCGATGATAAGCGTCAGGTCGTGCACGTATCTCCTCAGCTGAGATACGTGGAAGACGTCATGCATCCGGTGCAACTGAGGTGGAAGGGCCATGTGGTAAGCCACCTCGCCTACCCTACTGAGGACCTAGAATGGTCCGATGAAGTGGGGAGACAACTTGTCGCCACGACCAAATCTCCATAATCCACATCGAGGTGAGACCCATAAGAAAATGTGGTCACCATCCTCGAACCTCAGGGGTCTCCGCCTCATACTAGTATAGGACTTTTTCCTTCTCTGTATAGTCCTCATCCACTCTTGGATGATCCGCACCTTCTCCGTCCTGGACTAAACCATCTCTGGTCCTACGAGTGCTGACTCCCCAGGGTCAATCCAGCACAGAGGTGATCTGCAAGGTCGGTCGTACAGTGCCTCGTATGGTTCCATCCCGATGTTGGATTTGTAGTTTTTATTGTACGCAAACTCCACCAAGGGTAGGTGATCCTCCCCACTGTGACTAAAGTCAAGGACACATGCATAGAGCATGTCCTCGAGTGTCTGTATGGTCCTCTCCGTCTGGCCATCTGTCTAAGGGTGAAAGGCAGTGCTCAGGCATAGCTGCATTCCAAAAGCATCCTATAACCCCTTCCAAAGACAGGAAGTAAAGAAAGCATCTCGATTGGAGATGATAGACGATGGAACACCATGAAGCCGTACAATCTCCTGAATATAGAGGTATCCCAAGCTCTCCAATGATCCTTGCTCTCTGATCGGTAGGAAGTGGGCCGAATTGGTGAGTCGTTCTACGATCACCCAGATGGAGTAGTGTCCTCTGGAAGTACGTGGAAGCCCCATCACGAAATCCATGGATATCTAATCCCACTTCCACTCCGGGACCTCTAAAGGCTACACCAAGCCTGCTGGCACCTATTGCTCAGCCTTCACTTTCTGACAAGTGAGGCATCGAGAAACGAACTCTGCCACAACCTTCTTCATACCGGGCCACCAGTACTATCGTCTGAGGTCCTGGTACATCTTCACTTCCTCAGGATGTACCACTTGAGGGGAAGTGTGGAAATCCCTTAGCACCTCCTCCTGTAGTGTAACTGGTACCATGGTACATCCCTCAATGAGGATGACGTGCTCTCTGCCTTCAGAAAATCCCTCGGGTTCTATCCTTGAGGATATCTGAGCATGTCGCGCCTCACAGTCAATGTCCCCATGTTGTGCCTCATTGACCCGCTGAAGAAGAGGAGTGACTGTGAGGGACTGTAGATAGGCTGCCCCATCACTATCCACGAAGGATATCTGCAAAGCGGCTAACTGCTCTGTCACCTCACCAAGTAGTTGAATGCCTGATCTCCTGCTAAGAGAAACAGCCACAAAGTTCCCCTTCCCAGGAGTATAGATAATCTCAAAGTCATATTCCTGGAGGAACTCAAGCCATCACTGCTGTCTCAGGTTCAGGTCCTTCTACGAGAAAATGTACCTGAGACTCTGCTGGTCAGAGTAGACTATAAAGCACTCGCCAATCAGATAGTGTCGCCACATCTTCAGGGTGAAGACCACTGCTGCTAACTCCAGGTCATGGGTAGTGTAGTTATGCTCATGCAACCTCAACTTCCATGAACCGTAAGCGATCACTACTTGCTCCTGCATCAGGACACACATGAGTCCGGTCCCTGATGCATCGCAGTAAACTACGTACCCCACGCTCTCCTCCAGCAGCCTCAAGATGGACACACAAGTCAATCTACACCTCAGCTCCTGGATGCTCTGCTGACATCTTTTTGACCATACGAAGGGTTTCCCCCTCTTTGTCAAAGATGTAAATGGTGCTGCAACTCTGGAGAAGTCTGGCACAAACCTACGGTAGTACCCATTCAGTCCTAGGAAACTCCGCACCTCCGTCATGCTCTTGGGTGGCTCCCAAGCAAGTACCACCTCGACCTTCGCGGGATCCACTTCAACTCCCGCCTCTGAGATGACGTGCCCCAAGAAGTGAACCTCCCAAAGCCAGAACTAACACTTAGAGAGCTTACCATAAAGCTGGTGCTCTCTAAGTGTATCCAGTACAACCCGTATGTGGTAGGCGTGCTCCTCCTCGGTAGTCAAGTAAATCAGTAAGTCGTCAATGAAGACTATGACAAACCGATCGCGGTAAGGATGGAAGATCCTTTTCATGAGACTCATGAACACTGATGGAGAATTGGTCACACCGAAGGGCATGACCAAGAACTCATAGTGGCCATACCGACACCTGAAGGTCGTCTTCTGCACATCCTCGTCCCGAACTCGGAGCTGATGATAACCTGACCTGAGGTCTATCTTCGAGAACCAACGTGCTCCCATGAGCTGATCAAAGAGGTCATCAATCCTCATAAGTGGATACTTGTTCCTCACGGTCACCTGGTTCAGGAGACGATAGTCGACACACAGTCACAAGCCCCCATCCTCCTTCTTGGAAAATATAATTGGAGAAGCCCAGGGCAAAACACTGGGTTGGATGAAACCTTTCCCCTGTAAGTCCTCCAGCTGTACCCACAGCTGACGAAGCTCGGTAGGAGCCATCCGATATACTGGAGTGGATATCAGTGATGTCCCGGGGTACAAGTCTATGTATAAATCGACCTCCCTGTGAGGAGGTAGTCTTGGAACATCATCAGGAAACACATCCACATACTGATCCACCACAATAGGAAAACCCGGACTCCGCACGTCAACTACCCCGAGGATGAGACTAGCCAACTGATGTGTGATCGGGTTCCCCCTCCTCTGCGTGAGTCCATCCAGTGCTGTGAAGGTTCCCTTCTCGCCGGTGAAGGTGAAACTGGTCCCATCCATGCGGAAACACCACACCTTGCGCCTAATACAGTCAATCTGAGCATGAACTGTAGATAATCAGTCCATACCCTAGATGATGTCGTAAGTCCTCGATGCCGCTACAAGAAGATCCCAACCGAAGCTCTCGCCTCCTAGAGTAAGCTCACACTGCCATCACCAGTGCGTAATCATTGATTCTGCTCCCGTAGGAGTCTCTAGCCGTAAGGATCGAGCAAACGGCTCTGTCAGAATCTCCGAGCTCCGAACAAGGGAATCGGCAAGAAATGAATGACTCACACATGTGTCTATAAGAACTAAAACAAGGGTGGAGTAGACACAGATAGTACCTCGAATCATCTCAAGTGTGCCGTGGTCATAAGACTCCACTGCCTGGAGCTGAGCCCGCCTCTGCTCGCCAGCTCCCTGTGGTCGGGGTGGACCTCCTGGGGGTGGTGGTGGTAGAGCCTCAAAGCATCGTCCACCACCCGCTGCTCGGCCAGCTCCTCTGCCTTGTCCGCCTGCTCCCTGCGGACTGCCACGGTCGAACCTATGCCTCTACCTGGGAGGTACCTCCAATTCCTGCGGCTTGTCTGCATGGTGGTTCAAGCAGTCACGATCCATGTGGCCCTGCCCACCGCATGCATAGTACTGCCTGCTCCCAGAAAGGCTGGCTCTGCATCGTGTGCCCCGCACAACTGAGCTCGTATCCTGAGGTCGCCCACTTAATGGCCTGGTCCGCTTGGACCCCTACTTCATCTTTCAGCTGTCGGCTACAGAAGGCTCCGCTCCGTGCCAGCCTGCGGTGGGTCTCACTGCTGATGGTTGCTCGGTGAGAAATCTCTCCACTAACAGGGCTCGCTCCAGCACCCCCGCCTGAGTCAGGATGCTGAGTGGAATTGTCAAAGCTCTGATCTAATGCCTCAGCCCCTGCTCAAAGATCTGGGCCTGGAAGAATGGGTCATATACCATGTCTGTGGAGTAGTGCGAGAGGTCGGTAAATCTCACTGAGTACTGGGCTACTGACATGCTTCCCTGCCAGAGCTGTAGTAACTCTCGGATGCACACCGCACAGAGGGTGGCTGCAACGAACTCTGAGCAGAAGAGGCTCTCGTAGTCCGTCCAAAGAAGATATGCCTCATCATAAACCTGGAGCATCAAGCTCCACCATCTAATTGTTGCCGCATGCAGGAGACTGGCGTCAAGGATCACCATGAGGTTTGCTAGTGTCCCTACCAACCTGAAGACTCTGACGATAGCCTCCAGCCAATCCTCGGCTACCTGAGGATCCGTCTATCCGCGGAACCTGGGCAGCCTCTATCTCTAAAACTCGTGCAGCACACTCAGGTGGTGTGCACTCTCTTCCGCTGGGGTTGGTAGTATCAGTGGCTTGGTGGGTATAGGTACTGCCAGTGCCTCCACTGTAATGGGGCCCTTCACCGAGGCCTTGTCGCTCGGTGGGCTTCCATCTCACATAAAGCTCGGTACCCTAGCTAGCTACAGTCGTGGGGCCATCCTGAAAAGAAACAGGTGCACCACTGTTAATACATTATACCTAGTGAGCTGACAAGAAAGTGATCACAAAGAATACTTTTGAAAGTAAACACACATGCAATCAATTTTTTCGTGTACTCGGTTGGAAATCAGTATTCAGGGTCCTGGTGTATTGATACATCGGCCGCTGCACCAACACTAGATTCCCTAGGCTGAAAACCACACTCAATACTCTTAACACTATTTCTCCACAGAGAAGACATTATCAGAGTCCTGAGTGCTGTGGTAGAACCGAATCCTCTGATACAAATCTTTCACGCCCCGTCCTCAGGGCCCATGCCATGACTACCCCAAGCCTGCCTTCCATAGGCCAGTGGCTGGCGAATAGCACCAAAGGCGTAAATCCCAAAGAAGGGAAGACATGCCTTTATGAAGTAACATACACAACAGAGTACGCAAGTGAAGTAAACACTAAGTAAAAATGGGTACAAGGTAAGTGATGAAAAGTAAATGGGACAGTATACAAACCCAACTGAATGTACAATACAACTGAAAAGAAAGTACAATAGCAGTAAATAAAGCAGCAACACCGAGTCGTCCTTCGGAAATCCCACCAGAAGGGTGGGTACAGATAGCCTTCACATCTCCTCAGGTCCGGCCGTCCGCTCCGTGTACGTCCCTCCAAGTGGTCCACCTCTGGGTACCATCTAGATCCACAATCCTCCACCTCAATCTGTGTTGTCCGTCATCTGCATCCATCACAGCGTAGTGCGGGTATAGCCTGTGCAGGGGTGAGTATACGATACTCAGTAGGGACCCCAAGACCCCCAAAGGTCTCTCAGAATCCACAAAGGATAAAACAAAAAGGAAATATACAATCACGAAGTATCAAATGACTCGACTTAGGCATATTACCATACATATACCTAAGCTACCAGTTACCAAATGGATCCAACTCTCGAGCCCAAGAACAACCCAGTTCACACAGGAAAACAAAACTCAGTCCACACAGGAAAGCAAGTCAACCACATCGATGATAATGATTCAAAATCAAGACTCATCTCACACAGGTATACTCTTCGTAAGGCAATAGAGATGATCATATGTATCCACTGATTCATCTAAGCTGTTAGACCCACAAAGGATACAAGACCAGCTAAGTTGTCGGACCCCCACAGTATACAAGACCAGCAACTCTGCCAGACCCACAGAGGATACAAGTACAGGGGTCAATACTATCAGACCCACACAGGATACAAGAACAGTAGTCATCGCCATCGAACCCACGTAGGATTCCAGTAGAGTAGTCGCCGCTGTTGAACCCACGTAGGATTCCAGTACCGTCGTCGTCGTCGCAGTCGCAGCTAGCTCTAGGGTTCCCTCACACATCATTCTCGATTCCGGGAGGGTCCGATCCTCGTACAAAAGAGAGATGATACATAAACTATCACTAAGTCCATAGTTAATGTATCCCAAAGTTTCGTCTTGTCAAAAGGAACCCAACGCGACAGACAGTGCGTCAATCGGACGCCCGATCTGAGAGTTATTGGCTTTTCCGTTCCAGGGTCCCGGTTGGTCTTTTAGATAAAACCAACCCGACCATACTCCAGCTGCATCCAAACCTCAAGCGAAGTAAGATAAAAGGGCCGTCTCAACAAAAGGGTTGCAACGCAATTGACGACACGTCAATTGGATGTCCGAGCCTTAAGATATAAGCGTTTCCACTCCAAGGGCCCGGTTGGTTTCGAGTCCGAACCAACCTGGACATACACAAATTTTGCCTAAAACTCAATTTTAATATACCATAATGTCCATCTCGATTCAAGGATTCCTACGCAACTAGAAGTGTGTCGATTAGAGGTCCGTAGTTCACGTTCTGGGCAAAAGACCGAAGTGGTCCAAAGTGGGGGGTCTGGGCCCGGTCCGACCCGACCCAACCCCCCTCCTGGGTCGGCCCGAACAGGGCGACCCGACACGGGTCCAAGTCCAGCCCGGCCCGGCTGGGCACAGCCCGGTCCGGTCCGCGCGACCCGCCCTGACCCGGCCAGGGGGTGCGCTGGCTCGGCCAGCGGGTCGAGCAGGGGGGACGCGGACCCCCCTTGTGTTCCGCAGACGCGGCGCCTGGCGTCGCGTCTCCCTGGATTATGCGCGACCACTAGATCAACCTCCTCGCCGCCACGGCTTCAGCCGCGGAGGCTTCTACCAGTGGTGTGCCGGGGCGCCACCACCTCAGGGCGGCCTGCTGGTTCCGGCTGGCGCCTCGGGCTGCCGGTGCTGCTGCACCGGCGAGGCTCGCCGGCAGCATCTTCCGCGGACCACCGGACACGCTCTGGTGGTCTGATTTGCCTGCCGTCTACACCTGTGGACCCATCGAGACCCTCTCTTCACTACAACGGCTTCTGTACACTGTTGTGTTCCCATTTAATTTCCTCCCATCCATACACACACAAACAAATAAAACAACGGTGGGTTCGGACTTGTTTGTTAGTCCGTACCCACCGCGTTAGTGGTTCTAAACATCATCAACAACAAGTGCGCCATGTCATGGGTATGAAGAATCACAGGAAGAAATTTATACAACAACCCCTACCTCAACAAGGAATAGGATTGTCTGCATCACCGTAGACGGTGTCGGGGAGACGAGGACCGTAGGAGTTTTCGGGGTGCACTGACGAGGAAGATACATCTCCTCTCTTGTCGCCGGGAAGGGTAAGGGTGGCGCATTGTATATTTTCGAGGAACCGGCGTTCTTCGTCATTTCTTCATCGGAGGCTGGCATTCTTCGTCATTCTTCGTCGGAGGCCGGTTTTCTTCCTCACACAACGAAACTCTCCTCCTTCTTAATAAAATAATAGGTTCTCCCTATTATTTTATTATACACACTAAGAAACTCTCTCATAATTAATTCACCACACTGATTAAAATGTGTTTAAATTTAATTAAAGAAGGGAGAGAGAAGTTTCCCCATTATTAAACAAGTTGGCAGTTAAATAAAAAAAAGGATAAAGAGGAAGGTTCCTCATTAAGTGATGAGTTGATATAATGAATTGATTGAGGTGACATTAAAAAGGAGGTTTGTCAAATTAATGGGGGTTCTTAAAGAGATTTAGAAGAAATTAAATGGTGGGGATCGTGTGGGCCCCACCTCTCTCTAAGTCCACACTTGGGTAGTTAAGTGGCTGTGGGCCCCACCCTTAACTACCCATGGGAGGAAAAGCCTTCTCATGAAATAAAAATTGTTCCGAAATTTTTTATTTATTTCTTAAGCAATCCCCCAAAAATTATATTCTCTTCTTTTATGAACGCATCAGCGGTAAGTGTCCCCTTTAGAAATTTCCGGCGCTGCAAGTTCATCAGTGCCCTCAGATTTTAATTCTGAGCACCGGTTCAAAAGTTAGAAAAACCAGCTCATTCATTCACTGAACGTACCCGAGCTAAACTTCGAAAATTGATTCCGGGCACACCGGGTATCGGAATCAAGTGCCGTCAGAAGCCTCAGACTCGTAAAATTCCAAAGTATTTAAAAAAATTTCTTTAAATTCCGGGTATTTACAGGTATTTACATCTTTATTGTATGATCATTCTTTCATGGGGTGTATGTTTCGTAAGTTATCAAATTGGTATGGGTTTATTTCACAATCTCTTTATTATCCAAGGTTGTTTATACATAATTATCTACTGGGACCTCTTTATCATCCAAATCCATGTTTTATTAAAAATATATTTCAAAAAATTTGTACTATTTACTATATTATGGGTTAAAGTCATTTATGCCCTTATTTGACCCTATATGTTTTGAAAAAAATCTTTCTGTCATTTTGCAAACAATTTACTTTATGACCTTTTTGACTAAATTAAAGTAAGAATGTTTTTTAACTTATACGGTGGGTGTGGCTATTTTTCGTCGTTATAACATCGTCGAATGTATCTAGTACTTCCAAGGCTACTAAACTGATCGGTATTTTGGGACATGATTTCCTTATATCATGCCAATATTATGTAATAATGCACCAACTCTAGGTAACTGGGGTCTTGGCATTACATGAATGTTTTCTTACCCTTCTTATAGTGCGAGTTTAGGAAAAATGAATTTTGAAAACAATAAGAATGGATTTTTCTTTCACTTTCATTTGTTTATTTTTACTATCCTAATATATATAAGATAAAATTTATGTTTTTAAGTATAAATTATTAAATATTTATTTTAAATAAAAGGTTTAAAAATAGTTAATGTAACCTATTAAAAAGTTACCATTGAAATCAGTATTTATGTTTGTATTTTACCTTAATGTTAAAAGTGTTTTCTAAAAGCTATTTTTTAATTATGTTTGCCTTATAATTTTGAAAAGTATTTACCCTAATGGGGTTAATGTTTCATGATTTATACTCTAATATAAATTTATCATTTATGGTATTGAACACATGGAATCAAACAATTCAATTCTTGATCCCTTATTTTTTTAACATTGTTCAAAGATTTTTTTTGCACGAGTGTTTTTTATTTATGTTAACACACTTCTATGATTCATTTGTTACACTAGGGAAATGTTATTATGAAATAATGAACCTTTTTACCCAAATTTATTACAATCTTATTATTATATAATTTACTTAACTATATTATCATTACCCTATACTGTGTGGACATCTAATTTTAAAAAATTTAGTTTGGAGGATGATCGCCTAGAAAGAATGATTATTTTTTGATAGTGTATCCTTGTCAATATTGAGGATTATTTACTGATAGTGCATGTTGAGTTTTTGTTGACATTTCACATCCTTCATTGTGTGGACAATTTTTTTTATTAACCCATAGCCTCCATAGATAATAGTACAAAATGTCTTGTTGACTCTTATAGTGAATGGTTTGTACTTAATCAAGTCACAGGTGGGGCCCAACATTATATCTCCCATTAATGCAAAAATATGTCCAAGGAGTCATAAAATATTGATTTTTGATGTATACATCCACCAATATTAGTATAATATCTTGAAATAATGCCTTCACAATTTCTTTTTTATGTCCATCATTATGCATTCCATCATTATGAGATCAATATTTTTGATAGACATGTTTTCATTTATTGTCATTGATATATCATTATATCAGTTTCTGTTGATTATGGAATTACTTGTATTATTTATTCCTGACATATTATTTATTCTATGCTTATGTTTTTTACATCATAAATTATATTCTTCCCTTATTGTGTGTTTGATATCAACCCTTTCTTATGTTTAAATCCCCTAAGTTATGTAAAAAAGTAGTTTAAGTGATATGTTTATAAGTATAAAATGTGTGCAGGAATTTTATAGAGATGTTAAAAAAAATTATGGATTATGTAGTTTTGTATATAAGGGGAAATAAGTTTTTTGATACAATTAACATAATATTTTTAAGATTAGGTTTTTTCATAATTCCCTAAATATCTAAACCTAAAAATATACTGAGGATATAATATATGAAATTAACATTTTTAATTTTTTAATTAATGATGGTTACATATAGAATTTTACACTTTGTATCAAAGTGGGTATGTAAAGCATGTATTTATGAAACTATATTGAGGAGTTCGGGTCTTGGGTGTCACAATTAATGTAGGGATGAATCAACCAACACCCTCCTTAGCCTACTCATCCTTTTCAGTGAAAACACCATCTTCACAGCCATATGAGGATCAAAGGAGTAAGTACTAATACTGAAAGGGTTATTAATCTCCCCTTATGGTACCAAAACCATCTTTTAAACTCATGTATTTTGATTCCCCCCACATTGGGAGGAAACTCTATGGTCTGTCAAGTGCTTTATGCTATGATTAGGAACAACAAATTTACTGTATCAATGAAATAATATTGGTAGAAAATTATGCTAATATTAGGGATGAATCAGCCCCATGAAACCTCCTAGATCCTCCTTCTAACACTCCAGATCTAGTTAATAACATTCATCAGGAACTCATGACACTCCAGGTGATATCCCAAAAATTGTTTTTATGATTTCTAGATAAGTAGGTGAGAGTTTCTATATGTTTAGAAAGAAAAATCATCCATAGAAATGTACTGAAAGGAAAATTGATGTCCCATTTGACTATTTGATCAAATTTCACGATCACATCCATCTAGATGTTGTAAATATTCATGGGTGTTGGCCAATACCTTATTCCTTAGTTAGTTGGGCCCTATGCACTCCTAGTTTTGGAATTACCCAATGAGAGTAGAATTTTTCCCTTGGAATGTAAATATGATGTACTCAACCACCTCACCATAGTAACATATCCACTCTTAATACTAGATGCACAAAACTTTTCAACATAACTTCATGAATCCATCATTTATCCTTGAATATCCCCCTTATAGTTTGAGATTAAAATGGCTACCCCTAAAACATATCATGAAAAATATAGAGAGAATAAAGAATATTTTAACATCGTCTCCTTCTCTAGGGAGGATGCGTATATGATCATATAGGGTTGTATACTCCTCCTATACATATCAGGAAAGTTCAATGGTTTTGAATTGAGATGATTAATGATATAAGCTATGGGATCAATCTCATCCTGATTCGGATGTTTCACTAGTTGGGAAAAAGATAGGCCAATCTAGCCTTATCTAATATAATGATTCACAGATATATAAAGAGTAAGAAAAAGTCACTCTAAAATATCTAACTGAATACCTAGTTCATAAATTTAGTGTTTAAAATTTAATTAATGGTAGTCTTATAAGACAACTCTTTCAATTCCTTAATGTGGAGTCATAATGACCCAAAATTTTTAAATGAAATTCCCCTTTTGAATGAATAAATTAATTATTAAGTAATGTTTCTTTAGAAAACACGTGCACTAATTTAGTTATATTAGAGAATTATATGTTATGTTCTGTCATATTTAAAAGACTATTAATCATCATAATATTTGATAATATTTACATTGTAAAATGACCATTAATATTAGTATATTTATGGTTATGATGTCCAATTGAATAATAGGGAAGAAGTGAGGTACTGAACCAGTAGGATGGTACCATATGAATCCCATTTATTGGAGCTTTATAGGGAGATAAAATCACTAGGAATTTCTCTTGACCGAGACCAATATGACATTCAATAACTAAATCATGAGTGAAACCAATTATAGAAGAAGTTTAAGATCATCGAGATCATGACCCAAACCACATTCACAATACCACCCCATAAAAATCTCATCATCACGCACCTTACCCTTTTTGAATTCACTACTATAATAAATGGAAATGTATATAGACCCTAAGATTTTTGGTTTTTGTATTTTTAATAAAATTATTATTATATTTATCTTTTATTACTTTTTAATTATTGAAAAATTAGTTTGAAAAAATTATACATTGATACAATTAAACACAAATTTTATTTTTGGGAAATATTAAGTTTTAATCAAGACACTAATTTTAATGAATTCATGAATTCTTTAAATAAATTGTATTTTTATAATTTATTATAATTAAATAATATTTATTAAATCGAAATTAAAATATAATATTATGAGGTCGAAAATACTTTTTATACGGGTCAGAAAACCGTTATCATAAAAAACACAGTATTTTTCAATAAATGTGATTTTTGATTTAAAAGTGTAAATCCACATACATAAATAATTATTCATATAAAATAAATATAATTTTTTAAATAAGCATGAAAAATTTATCCTTTAGTTATTTTTTATAAATTTTGGAGGCAGTTTATTTTTTGGGTCAGAATTAAATATGGTATAAATATATGGTTTGTATTATGACATCATCAATGACCCAAAGTGATATAATAAATACTATAAAGAGTATACATGGAAAAAATTATGTTTACATTTAAAATAATTTTTTTGAGGTTATTTGTTTAATTTTATAACCCCATAATAAATCCTCCAAAACAAATATTATATTTTATGGTCTTCAAATTAATTCTTTTTAAACATGACTTAGTTCCACATGACCAAGGGTATTATTTTAATGTGTTTGGTTATTATCCTTATAAAATAATGAGAACCACTTCTCTTTGGTATAAAACATGGGGAAAATCATGGTAAGGTTTTTGGTTTTGATTACTTTATCATATAGAGTCTAAAACCTAGGTTTGGAAATTAATAAATAATTATCCTACCTTTTTCAATATAAACCCACAAAACTCTCATTAATTTTCACTAAAAACCCTTATATAATTACATTACTATACTTTTACCACTATATATTCTTTCCAAGGATCCTCCAATCTATTAATAAGATCCTCACAAGCTTTTAGAAGCATCTTGTCAAGGTAATTAATCCACTTTGTCTCCTCCATATCCAATCACCTTATTTATGTAATGACTTTTGATTTCCAAATATTCAAGTTTGGATATATTTTTAAACATTCCCATTACTTTCCTTATGGTTTCCAATTAATTATATATCTATTTCACTCTCATTTTCCCCATCTATATACCTTTATGAACACCCGTTATGCTTTTGAATATATCGTACATTTTTTAATGCCAAACATTTATGTAGTGAATACCCCTTTTAATTTCTGCTCAAGGGTATTCATATAGTTTTAACAATCCTTAATTTATTTGGGATTTACATTTGTTTTACCCAGAATCCTTAATTTTGGGGTAAAAATGTATGAAATAAATCCCTATATTGTATGATCTATGTGGCATGCTTATGCATGTACATGTTGTGAAAGTAATAGGTGGGAAAAAAATTATACATCCCTTCAATGAAATGGAAAATTTGTTTATCTCAAGAGATTAAATTTATGGTTAACATGAGGTTGTCTTAATAAAACTATGTTAATTTTTCTTGGCTGTTATACTTGACTTTGTTTATGATTCAATGTTTTAGGTGGGTGCCTTATTCTTATGTTTGCATAGAGTTATAATTTCCTATGAAGCCTCATTATTAAAGATTATTATTGTCACCCATTTTATGTCGCGTTGATATTACTATGAAATCATGTGTATTAATTTCATCATGTTATTATTTTATTATTCCCTTACTAGGATTTATATCTCACCCCTTTCTTCTGTATGTCCCTAGGTTTTTTTGTAAAATTTTAGAATAATGATGGAATTTTTGGATCATGTTAAGGATGTTTTCAATGTTTTTGTTATTTTTATATGAAATATGTTATGTTATGTTCTTAATTAACAAAATACACTATGCCTCAAAACCTTATGTATTTTATTAAGTTTATCTTTATGTAATAAATCATGAAATAAAGTGTATTATGAAGTAGGTTGTCATAGTTTTTAAGAGAAATGACTAGTTATTTTTTAGGATTGGGATTTTAAAACTATATTGAAATCCTTTTGGATAAGAATAAAAATAGTAAAACATACATAAATTTTTTTAAAGTATATATTAAGTGATTTATAAAATAATGCATCCTTGACTAGATACTACAACTGTATGTGGCTCTAGCACTTTTGTACTTAGGTATAATAACCCCAAAAGGGCGCATTGAGCTGGACTTGATCATTATATAGGGGGGAAAATTACTTTATGCATGCATGGTTTAACAATCCTAAGGGATATTCTTTAGTAAATTAATAATAACCTTATGAACCATTATTTATGGAACAAAGAATCCCAAAAATTATGGATGAGTATTTTTCTAGAACAAAAAAGCCCAAAAATTAGAGATGAGTATTTTTATACTATTAAATACATAAATTGGAAACCATGACCATTAATTGGATAAATCGTAAATGATATATATTCCTTAACCAATGAATATATAAAATCCCTGAGGAGTAACCAAGTCAACAACCAATGTTAAGGGAAATGTGATGACTTCCCCAACGATATGCCTAACCCCATGGGAGAGGGAATCAATAAAATCTTAATAATAGTTTCTCAATTGATTATAGTTTTTAATGGAAACCTAAATCAAGAGGAACACCAAAATCCCCCTAAAAAAAGAAAGTTAAAATTTATACCTTCATGCAATGACGTCCTTTTAATTTCAGTAGATCTTTTGATCCCTTTATCATGGACCAATGGATCAAATATATTGTAAAGATATTCTCCATACTTCAGTGCTCTATATAAGAAATGGTCATGATATGAATTTATTGTATAGTGGGAGAATATGATCAATGGGTGACATTGGTAAAAAAATATGAATCCTAGGGTAGACATTGAAGTGATCGAGTGGAAGGGAATCTTGGAATTTTTTTTTAAAAATATTTTCCTCGCACTATATAAATTAAAATGGAAAGTATTTTTTGTATCATTAAGTGAAAGGATAGTGAATCCAATAGGGATTAAGATGAAAACCTCAATTAACTTTCTTTATATTTCAATAGATTTTTCATTACCCCTAAAGTAAAGTTGACCACCTCTCTGTTGGGAAAAATTCTAATTTATGAACAACATTAGATATTGAAGACATTGACACCTATGGAGATATTTTTCAATATTTTATCAAAGTTAAAATAAAGATTGGAAAATCTCATGGGTCTCATGTGTCTGGAGACAAGAAGTGGAGAATATATTTTAATTCTAGTGGTGTGATGAAGAAATATCATGGGGGAATGAAAGTTTAATACCACACTTTTCAAAAGAGTGGGAATAATTATCATAGATATTACATAATGTGTATAAGGAAATAATTTAGGTTCAGCAAGGAAGGGAACCTAGCTAATGGTTTTTGATTGGGGAAATAATGTGATAGAATAGAGGAATGACACACTGATCCTTTTTTCTAATGTTTCAACTATGAGGAAGAAGAACACTATGAGAGTTAATACCCCAATCCAAGGGTTTTCAATGAAATCCGATGAAAATAACCTCCAAGTCCTAGAGAGAAAGTGTGAGATTATTCAATTATAACTCTTGATATGGATCCCAATAACGATGTGGTGAAAGGTACACCATCTATTTATTTATGAATTTTAAATGTATGTTTTTTATTCTGGTTTTTCACATTCTTCCATATCATGAATTTTTTGTATAACTATTAAAAAACACCCTAAAACATGGAAGTAGAGTTATCAGGGAAGATAGATAATGGGTAAATTTTTTCATCCCAAGAATATAACTCATACCATATCCATATTTGAAGAAGTTACTTTCCAGAAAACCTGATGATACTCCTTTTAGCATAATTTAATGTGATTTTATTCATGGATTTTCTATCCTTATATAGATACAACATAAATTTTTTTGACAAGGAAATAAAAATCCATATCATGAATCATCCTATGATTCTATGTGAGTTCAATTGAGATGATTAATCTTCTTTCGTATCATCATCTCAAGCATGTATATTTTTGTCCTATGAGAAACTGTATCATTTTCGGATGATTGAGAATAAGGAAAATATCATCCTCGATGACACTCCCATTAAGAGGGAATTTATTGATGTGTTTCCTAACAAATTTATTGGTCTTCCTCATAGTTGTGTGGTTTAGTTCTAAATCAATCTCATACCCATATATTTTACGATATTAAATACTCTATATATAATGGAAATTTTGGAACTTTAGGATTGGAAGAAACAATTATAGGATAATATGGATAAAGGGTTTGTACACATAAGTGATTCACCATAGGGTGCAGCAGTCCTCTTCATTTATAAGTAAGAGGGGTCAATTCACCTCTTCATTGATTATTGTGATCTCAAAAATATCATGATAAAGAACAAGTCTCCTCTACCATAAATTAATGACCTTATCAATAAGATACATGAAACCCAATACTTCACTAATTTTTATCTTCAATCGGGATATTATCATGTAAAGGTGAAGAAGGAGGATATCCCTAAGCTTACTTTTCATATATAGTATGAGAACTATATGTTCATAGTGATGAAATTTGGACTCATTAATGCTCCAGTAATCTTCACAGCCTTTATAGAAATATTCTTAAGGGATTACCTCAACAAATTTATGGTAGCCATTATAGATGATATTTTCTCTACTCTTAAAGTAAGGAGAAACATTAGAAGTATTTAAATACTATACTGATGACCTTACAAAAGGAAAATTTATATAAAATGAATAGTAAATGTGAATTTTTGTTAGAGAAAGTAAATTTTTGGGGCATATTATCACTAGAAAAAGGATATATGTGGATCCTTCAAAAACAGAGGCTATAAAAGTATGTACAAGACCAAAATATATGATAAAAATATGTAGTTTACATGGAATAACTAGGTACTATACTCGATTATTGATAAAATTATTAGGATTTCATACTCACTAACCTAGATAACTTAGAATAGTGTCATGTTTTCTATACTAATGAATGTGAAGATAGATTTAAAGAGTTTAACAAGAGGACAATCATTTATCCGTCACTCACATTACCCATAAAAACAGAATTATTTATAATACAAAATGATGAATACAAAAAGGGATTAGGTTGTGTATTCATGCAATATGAAAAAGTGATAGCCTATGCCTCCCTCCAATTAAATATCCATTATATAAACTATCCAATGTAATGTTTATAATTGGATAGAGTGATCTTTGAATTTATGATTTGGTGACATTATTTATATAGAGAAAAGTGTGACACATATATAAATAACAAAATTATCAAGTATATATTCACACAAAAGAAGCATAATATGAACAAAAAAAGGTGTTTATAGTTGATAAAATATTATTATTGTTCAATCCATTATCATCATGGGATGGAGAAAAAAGTAGAAGATTCTCTGAATAAAAATGACCCCACGACACTATCCATGATGAGGATTGTAAGGGCTCTGATAATTTTGGATATGAAAAGCATGGACATGGGAATAATAAAAGGGTATTAATCATACCTCACTCAAATAACCACTCAACTATCCATTATTGAAAGGATAAAGGATGCCTAGAAAGATGATTAGTTACTAGAGAATAAGGTGGTGAATATTCTGTTGTTCAACTTTTCTGAAGATAGATTTATAAGGTTTGGAACCTGGATATTTGTCCCACAAAAACCCTAACTGAAGTGGGAACTTCTATATGATGTGAAGATATAATCATTCTCTATTTATCCATGAAACACTAAGATGTATATTGTTTTGAAACAAACAATCTAATGGTATAATGTGAAGAGAGAGACTATGGAGTTTGTATCTTAATTATTACTATGCTAATAAGTTAAGGTGGAATGATATAATTCTATGTGTATGATGAAACTATTTCCAATACCAGTATAAAAATGGGAAAACATAACCAGGCAATTTTTCATAGGAATCCTTAGTACCTCTAAAGGGAATAATTCTATATGGGTGGTAATTGAACTCCTTACATATTTTCTGTATTAATTACTATCAAGAAATATTTATATCATGAACAAATATCCAAGACATACACAGGGGAATTAGTAAGACTGTATGGAGTTCCACTCTCTAACATATCTGATCTATATTTGAGGTTTAACTCAAAGTTATATAGAATCCATATGTAATCATTGGAGATGGAGTTGATGTCAATGTTTTATATCACCCTCAGACAAATATTCACTGTAAAAAAACCATTCAAACTCTAGAGGATATATTGAAATCTTGTTAAATGAATTTCCAATGGTGTTGGGATAAACCCCTTCCCATAGTATAGTTATCAAATAACAGTGGTTTCCATTATAGAATTCAAATGACATCTTATGAGGATCTATAAGGGAATATGTATTATACTCTAATATTCTAGGATGATTTAGGAGAGTGGAAGCTAATTGGACCTGATCTTATCCATGAAATTATAGAGAAGGTTTAAACCATTTATAGTGATATGAAATCCGTAAATATTGACAAAAATTCTATGTAAAAAATCATCGATGAGACCTTGAGTTTGATGCTATAAATAAAATATTCCTTTTTATATCACCCCAAAAGAAATTAACGAGGTTTAGGAAGAAGAGAAAAATTATTCCTTGATAAATTGATCAATTTGAGATGATTGATCACATCGGATCAGTGGTATATCAACAAGCACTCCCACCTAACCTATCTTAAGTGCATGATGTGTTCCATATATCCTTATTGAGTAAGTACACATAAGACCCCTTACATTTTCTAAATACTAACGTGGTACCATTGGATAATGATCTATCATACATGGAGTAGTCAGTGAAGATCTTAGATTATAAAGATAAAGTTCTACAAAACAAGAAAAATAACCTTTTCAAAGTGTTATGATTGAACCATAAGTTTGAGGAAGTGGTATGGGAACCAGAATAGGTGAGGAAATAGTAGTACCATAATTTTGTTTATTGAATGATATGAAAAATTTGAGTGTGAAATTTCTAATGGGGGAAAGAATGTAATGAGTTGCAATTTTTTAAATAAAATCACCTTTTTCAGTGAATAAAGGCATTATTATGTAATGTAGATATAAAAAACACATTCACTAATTTGGTTATTTTAGTCCATTATAATTTATATCATGTTGGATTTTAAATACCATTAAGATTCATTACCATTGAAAATATGGCCATTGTACAATGACCATTAATATTGGTATATTAAGGGTTATGATAAATTCCAATTGATATAGATGGAAGAAACAATAGTCTTGACCAGTTGGATTTTTCCCTATGAAGCCCATTTATTAGGTTTTCTATGGAAGATATAATCACTAGGATTTTACCTTCACCAATATTTAACTAATATTCAACTATGAAAGCACGAGTGAAACCATTTATGTGAAAATATTAAGATAATAAAGATCATGACCCAAGCCTTTTTTTTCTGAACCACCCCTTGAAAACTTCATCATCACACAACTTACCCTTAGGGAATTTTTTGGTGCAATAAAAAGTTATGTATATAGATATTAACAGTATGAAAATATAGATATTTTTAAAAAGTAATGATTATATTTATCTTGTATTACTTTATATTGATAAAAAATAAAGTTTGATATGATGAAACAGAAATGGTAATTTTTGGAAATATATAGTTTAAATCAAGGAACTTTTTTAATGAATTAAAAATTTTCAAAAATAAATTATATGTGATTAAAATATTATTATTAAATAATATTTATTAAATTCAAATGATAATATAAATTTATGAATTAAAAACTAATTTTTACAAGGTTCATAATACATTCATTGTCAAAAAACAAGTATTGTTCAATAAATATTGAATTTTTATCTACAAGGTTAAATTCACAGACATAGAAAATTATTTGGATAAAATAAATATTATTTTTGAAATCATCATTTTGAAATTACCCAATGATTATTTTTTATAACATTCGGAGACAGTCAAATTTTTGGGTCAAAATTAAATATTTTATAAATATAAAAGTGTGTATTATGATCTCATAAATTTCCCAATGTGATTTAATAAATACTATAAATAGTATCCATTTCCAAAATAATGTTTTCCCTTTAAAATAATTTGTTTTGAGGTTATTTAATTAATTTTATGAACCCATAATGAATCCTACAAAGCCTATATTATATTTTAAGGTTTTAAAATCAATTATTTATAAAGATAACTCACTTACACTTAGAAAAGGGAATTATTTTAATATATTTTGTTATTATCCTTATAATATAGCCTATTTTTTAGAAACCATGGGAAGGGTTTTGGATTTTGATTAAATTATCTTATAGATTCCAAAAACTATGTTTAGAAATTAAATATTCTCCTCTCCTTTTCTATACAAACCAACACAAAATCGAATTACACTTCACTAAAAACCCTTTAAACATTAAATTACTCTACCATTCCATCTATATATTCTTCTTATGTGACCCCAAGATATTAATATTCCCCCAAACTTTTAAAAGCATCCTATCAATATAAAGGATCCTCTCCTTCCCCTATTTTTGAAGCACCTTCTTTATGTCATGCAATTTGATTTTTAATTTTTCAAGTTAGGAATTGTTTTACACATACCTTTTACTATATTTATGATTCAAAAGTATTGAAAGACAGCTTTCTCTCTAATTCAATCATTCTATTAACCATTATATACACAAGATATGCCACAGAAATTATCCTGTGATTTTTCATGCTAAACATATGTATAGTGAATACCCATCTCTATTTCCACTCAAGGGTATTCAAATAGTTTCACCCATACTCCATCTATTTGGGAATTCTATGAATATAACCCTCCCTTCATACACATGGGGTTAAATTTTATGAAATACAACCTTATGTTTTATGATTTATGTGGAACACTTATACTTGTACATGTTATGAATGTGATGGGTGGCCCTAGAATTATATAGCCCTTCAATTCATTGGGTAATGTTTTTATCTCATGATATTACAATTATGTCATAGAAGAGGTTTTCCTAAGAACACTATTTTTTGTTTTATCAATGGTTATCCTCAACTTATTTTTGTGATGTCATGTTTTATGTTCATAAATTCTTATGTTGACTTAATGCTATAATGTTGTGTCTTGTCTCATTGTTTAAGGTTATGATCCTCACCTCCTTTTATGTATCACTTATATTCCTATTGGCTCACATGTATCACTATCATCATTTTATGCTATTATTAATTCTTTACTAGGGTTTATAGCTCACCCCTTTCTTATGTACATACCCAGATTATCTCGTACAATTTTACAAGAATGATGGAATTTTAGCAGCATGTTAAGGATGTTTTCAATAATATCATTGTATTTCTTATCGTGTTGTTATGTTATATACCAAATTACCCAAATAAACAAGGCCACATGATATTTTTGGGTTGTATTAAGCGTATCTTTATATAATAATACATTAATTAAAGTGTATCAACATATGGATTGTCGAAGGAATCTTTAGATACACATTCTTGTAGTCTTACCATAATTGTATCATAGGTTCCTAAAATAACCCCTCAATAGTTGAGTGGGGTTTCTTCATCATGAAAATTTCTCATTTTATTCTTATAAAACTTATTACATTGATTTTGGTCATTACAAATGGAGGGGAAGCACCGGGTCAAAGGATCTAAGAACATCAATGATCTAAATGTCTTGAAAACCACCTCTTGAAAAACATAATATTACTCAAATAGTAGTTTTATACTACTAATCAACTACCTAGAAGAAAAAACTCTTAATATTAAGAAAAAAATCATCATTCTGTATAAAAAAGGGTGAAACTTGATGACACAATTCCCATACGAGGGATAAGTGAGTCAAAATACAAAGGATCTCTCTCCCACTATGTGTCAAAGGGTTCTCCCTATTCCTATCAATTTTCACATCTTTTGTATATATCAAAGAGTATTATTGAATAATTAGTAGGTGATTGAGTCAAGATGTTTTAATATTCAGATAAAAAATCACATTAAATGATCACATGTGATAGGAGTATTAATATCATCTAACATAGTCTCCGTAAAGTCTGGATGTCGGATAATCACTTATAAGGATTCAAACCATGTATAGGAAGGTGATTCCACCACACAACCACAATTGATCGACTAGTTAAAATAACCCATTATTCCTCATTATTCTAATGAGGAAGAGATGTATTCAACCATTCATACCATTTATCTAAAGTTTCCAACACTTTCAATGATATGATATAAGTGAAATTCAGTACTGAGGAAGAACTAAGGTTAACATTGATCAATGTCTTCATTCCTCTTGATAATAAGAGGAAATATGTTGAATTCATTAAGAAAAATATGATATATTCATATGTGACACATGCCTATCGTAGGGAGTGGAAAAACAATTATTTACTAAGTTAAAATGTAGTAATTTGGTCAACCTAGGATGTCTATTAAAGAGAAATGCACACAAAATAGTTTGTCACTTTTTAATGAGGGTAAAATGGGGTGTTTTAGAATAAATTAATAAGATAACGATTGAAATGAAAATTTAAATTCAAATGAATAAAAAAGGGTGATTAGGTCAGGGTCGGTTTCCCAATTGTAATGCTATCCTTGTTCAACTTAATTCAAACTTCTTCTTCTAAGTTGATTAAAGTGAGTTTACACAATCATTTTCTCTCACTTCCTTGGTGAAATTATGATGGTGAGAGAATACATTACCAAGATCTTAGTTTGGTCAACTCTCCTTCCATGTGAAAACTAGTTGTATTTAATATCCTCAATTAAAATGGTCAATATCCAATCAGGTCATGTTTATCTCAAACAATAGAGAACATTCAATACCCTTTTTACACGTACTGATGATCGTCGAGTACTTCACCACTAATCCCTGGTCTATTCCATCATATATAAAACAAAAATCAATGGAGGGAGATAATGACTATTTTACTAAGGCAAAAATAAATAACAGAATTAAAATTCATGAACTATCGCACTTGATAATAAAATCTGTTATATTAAATTGAAAAAACTTTGAAGAAGAACGAAATTTCATTCAATTGTGTCAAATAACTCAAGCATTACAAAATATAAAACCAACCCTTCCCCAATAACTCAAAATGTTTACCCCACAACGGTAAGGGTAATCAAGATGAATGGGGAAGAATAATTCATTAAAAAACGATGGAAAAGAAAAAAAATAAAATAAAAAAAATCGAAAAGTTTTCTTCTTGGTGTCCTAGAAAAAATGGGATGGAATGAGAGATGCTTTGAGAGGGAGGAGCTCTCCTCCTTTTATAGCTAAAATTTATCCCCCGAATTCTGATGTGTTTTACCCCCATTAAATTACATATTTACTAATTTAACCCTTCTATAATGTTGTGCATTATTATCTTGTCTGTTTTCCTCAAAATATCAGCATATTTGGATGAATATTTCAAGAGTTATGCCCATTTTAATATGACAATTTATTCTGTCCAGTTGGACTCTCCAAATCGCAAACCTCCAAATTATAATGAATTAATGATGATTAAAATGGACAATTCACACATCCTTTCTTTCATTAAAGATGTTCCAAAACTTATTTTTCATATATACTCCAAATTTCAGAGCATGTGAGCCCACCATGAATGTCTTATGGACCCCACACAAAAACTCCACAGATCTGTAAACAATTTTCATGGTCCAACTTGTGAGATTCTTTTGAGCTTCCATATGGTCGATTCATCTTTTGGTCCAAAAGGATTAAATTAAACCCTATATGTTTAAAATATGCAAAAGAAAGAATATTTGAAATTTAGATTAGTGTAGAAAACGTTATGACCAAAATACAGAAATAATTTAAAATATTTAAAAATATGAAATGGGCCGTTTTTATTGTTCAACTCAAAATAACACAAAAATCATAAAAATGCAGCAATTCATCTTAATGTAACAATTTTTTGGGTTAAAAAAAATTAAATTCAATATAAATTTAATTGAAAATATTTTCTCTATCAATTCTCCCACACTTAGCACTTGGACTCCTGGATAAGTAAACATAAAAATAAAATCAAATTTAATATGAAACACATACCAATGAGATATAACAAATCCATACTAATAAAACAAAAAGATATCATGCCTCATAAGAAACAATTATTTCAAGTTCTCCATTTTAGATTATATAATATATTTCCACTTCATTTCTTATCCCATGCACACAAAACACCTACCTCACATGAATTTTTTCTCATCTTACAAATGTAAATGTTCAACAAGGCTTTTCTCATCCAAACTGACACCAGAGTCACCATAGGCTTGATAAATTCCTAATTCTCCACCCAATGTGAGTCAAGGACATGTGTTTCTCATGAGGACTTTTCAGGGTTCTTCTATGTCTTATAGTTGGTAGTATTTAGATGTTAAAAATTCTGAGGCTGAAAAATGAGGGCTTGACTTTTTTTGAATCAAAATTGCAAGGTTCTAAGTTTTACTCAAGTATGGTATCATTCTCTTCCCCTTTGTAGGAAATCACCTCCATGATCATGATAAATCAAGGAATTTTCAATCCATTTAGTATTTTTTTGAGAAAAAATTTCTTCTCAATCATAGTTTTTTTTCATGAAATCCTCAGATTGGCACAACTTTCTTTTTACATTGGAAGCTCCAGAAAGGAACAACTTCTTTTATCATGAAATATCTAAAAAAGGCACAACTTTTAACAAAATGAAAAATTCAGTAGAATCATAATCTCTTCAACATTTAATTTTCCACCCAAACTAACACCAAATGTTGTAGTACACCACAAGAAATATTCCCCTACACTTAAGTTCAACTGGATCATGCAATTTTTTATCAAGAGCAGGTTGGATAGGGAAAATTTGCTTGTAATGTGGCTAATCTAACAGGTTGTTCATGGATTATAAGGGATACAATGATTAATGTATAAATTAGGGAATAATGAAAAGAATTATTTTTAAAAGGGGTCTTAAAACCAAATAAATTCCTTAATCATTTAAAACATAAGTACATCAACCCCTCAAGTTTTGACAGGAATAAATCAAATTCTAGTTAAAGAAAGCATGGTCTGGTTCTCTCAAGAAATGAGGTGAATGTAAAGAATATGAAAACAATGGTAAAGAAGTCTCAGATAAAATTGATTTAAAAATAAATACTGTGATATGTGTCATGGGATTTAAAAACCATAGTACTTTTCATGAAATTACAAAAGATTTGAACTTAAAACAAAGTCATTTCAGCATTAATTTAAGATCTGTTTCATGGAATATATTTGTTCACTCATTGGAATGGGTTTCAAAAATAGAAATTATAATCATTTCAGCTAAATTATTTTGAAAACACACTGAATTTTAAAAATAAACACACAAATATATTAAAAATAATTTTTCTTATAAAAAATTTAAACCAAACAACAAATGAAAATCCAAAACTATAAAGGTTCCCTTCCTCAAACTTAATTGATGTAGTGTACTCATTGAATTAAAATGGGTTTAACATGTAAGTATATTTTTAAAATGAATCACAACAAGGAAATAAGTGTAAAGGATAGGTACGACCTGACTTATTGGCAATTCAATGTTGAGTTAGGCTCCTAAGAGTTTCTCTTTGAAAACATAAAAAGGTAAAAATATAACATAAGATGTTTATTATAAAAAATAAAAATAGAATTTTAATGAGAAAAGAAGGATAAATCTTGGTTTAATCCCCCATGTGGGCCCTGGGATTTCACTGCCTCTAGAGGGGCAGTTCTAATCATTTATCCCCAATCTAATGGTGGGTGAAGTTTCTTTATCATGAACTGACAAAAAATTTTCTTTATATGATGAACTTCTTCCTTTTTCTTGAGGACTCCATGGATATAGTACACCATGTCCACCCCCATTGTAATGGGATACAACATGCATAGTAGGGTAAGTACAATGAATGAGTCCTCCTCTTTCTTAGTTTCCACTTGCACAATTTATTTTTCATTCACCAGTGTGTTATCAAGGAATGATGCTTTAATGGAATAATCAAAGGGAATGTCAGAGTTTAATACTATTTGAAAAAAATTAAATCATGAAGAATCAATATAAAATTCTTACCTTTCAAAGTAAGAAGCTTGTGTCTCATTTTCCTCCATAAAATTAACTTTGATCTTCTCATGTACTCCCTCCAATAAATTTTCAACGGGTTCAGGGAGTTCTAGATTTTACTCTTCAGATGCATATTCTCCCTCTAAGGAAATACAAGTGTTGGATGAATCTGAAAAACTAAAACAAGGGGAGGTAATACTCAATTTTGTTTCAACAAAATCAAAATACAATGAGTTCATGAAAATATTATCTCCCTTTGTTTTTTTCCTTAAATTTCATCTTCAATGGGAGGTTCCACTTGTAGTTGAATTTCCCTAAATAGTGGTAGGTAGTTAGACTCCTCCATCTTCTCTTCAGATTCCATTGCTAGGGTGGTTTCTTCCTTCAATGCTGCTGAATCTCCTACATTATGAGGAATAGTTGGATCAAGAAGTTCTTCACACTCATTCTAGAAGTTATACATTCTCTTTTATCTCCTATATGTATTTAAATATCTAAATCTTATTTATAAATCTCCTCCAACATTGATTGAGCTGGGCTCAATGGATCTTCTTTTAATTTCATTAAGGCCTCCATGTGTTCTTCAACTTGAAGGATTTGTGGGGCTACTTCTTCCATCAAGTTTTCTAGTTCTGGTTCATGTTCTTGCTCCGGTTGTTGATCTTGGGATGCATGTACTTATTCCACTATCAACTATATTTTGGCCTCAAGGTTTTGAACTGTTTGACTAATTATTTGAAATTGGTCTTCAAGATCCTTATGAAATTTTTCGTCTTGGTGTTGCACCTATAAAATCTCATTTTCTACCTCAACCATTTCTTGATAAATTTCTAGAAAATAATCCCGATGTTCAATTAATTCTATGATTAAACCTCCTAACACTGGGTATTCGAGGTTCTATTTAAGGTTTTGAATGAGATATTTTAATTCATCCTCCTTGATGATTTGGATTAGAGCTCCCCAAATTTGTTTATCCATGAAAGAAACTCTATACTCTATAGACCAAGGTGATTCAATAATTTTTTCTTCCACTTGTGGGTAATTTTTCAATAAATTAAAGAAATAATCATTTGAAAAAATCATGGTAGAACATTTTTTAATCTTTTTTTAATTTGGAAAAAGTAAAATATTTACAAATAATTTACGGCACTACCTCCCCGGAAACAGCACCAAGTTTGATGCATGCCTGTCATAGGGCGTGGAAAAACAATTTTTTCCTATGTTAAAATGCAGTAATGTGGTAGACCTAGGATTTATCCTGATGAGTAATGCCCACAAAATAGTTTGTCACTTTTAAATGAGGGTAAAAATGGGGTGTTTTTAGAATAAATTAATAAGATAATGATTGAAATGAAAGATGAAATTCAAATTATTAAAAAAAGGGTGATTAGGTAGGGGTCGATTTCCCAATTTTAATTTTATCCTTGTTCAATTTAATTCAAAATTATTCTTTTAAGTTGATTAAAGTGAGTTTTCACAATCATTTTCTCTCACTTCCTTGTCGAAATTATGATGGTGAGAGAAAACCTTACCAAGATCTCAGTTTGGTCAAATCTCCTTCCATGTGAAAAATAGTTGTATTGAATATCCTTAATTGACATGGGTAAACCCCGATAAGTTCAAGTTTATCTCAAACAATCAAGAACATCCACTACACCTTTTACACGTACTGACGATCATTGAGTACTTCACCACTAATCCCTGGTCTATTCCATCGTATATAAACCAAAAATAAGTGGAGGGAGATAATGATTATTTTACCAAGGAAAAAATAAATAACAGAATTAAAATTCCAGAAAGATCACACTTAATAATAAAATCCTCTATGTTAAATTGAAAACAACTTTGATGAAGAAATAAATTTCATTCAATTACATCCAAGAACTCAAGAATTACAAAATAGAAAACCAACCCTTCCCCAATCACCCAAAATGTTTACCCCACCATGGTAAGGGTAATAGATATGAATGGGGTAGACGAAGGCATTAAAAAACTATGGAAAATAAATGAAATAAAAAAATGAAAATTTATCCTCCTTGGTGTGCCAGAAGGAATGGGATGGAATGATAGATTCTTTGAGAGGGAGAATCTCTCCTCCTTTTATATCCAGAATTTTTCCCCCAAATTTTAACGCATTTTACCCCCATTAAATGACCTCTTCATAAATTGAGACCTTCTTGAATGTTTTGAATAATTATCTCGGACGTTTCCCCTCAAAACTTTAGCGTTTGAGGACGAATATTTCAAGAGGTATGCCCGTTTTATTATGACAATTTAATCTGTAGAGTCAGACTCTCCAAATCACAAACCTCAAGAATATAATTCATTAATGATGATTAAAAAGGAAAATTAAATTATTCGTGCCTTCATGAAAGATGTTAAAAATGTATTGTTCATCTACCCACTAAATTTCAGAGCATTTGGGTCCACCATGAACGACTTATGGACCCCACACCAAAACTCGGAAGATCTGTAAACAGTTTTCATGGTCGAACATGTGAGATTATTTTGAGATTCCATATGGTTGATTCATATTTTGGTCCAAAATGATGAAATGAACACCTAGATGTGTAGAATCTGGAAAAGAAACAATTTTCAAATTTGGATTGTTTTAGTAAATGTTATGTCCAAAATACAGAAATACTTTAAAAATTTTAAAAATCCAAAATGGGTATATTTATTATTCAACTCAAAATAACACCAATATCATAAAAATGAAGCAATTAATCTTAATTTTACAATTTTGTGGGTTTAAAAAAATTAAATTCAATGTAAATTTAATTGAAAATATTTTCTCTTTCAATATGAAATTATGGGTAAATTCAAGGACTCAATATTTATATCACTATACACTATCTGGATATTAGGATGGCCATGGTAGATCAATGAAATCACCCAAAAGGATAAAACCCTCCCACAATTCCATGGTTGAGGTTGAATTTGGAATTCCAATCTTGTTTAAATTTATCAAGGTGGTCTAGTACCACTATTTTTTTTAAAAAATTATCCCCAAAAAGAATAAGAATGAGGAGATTAATGTTTTTATCAAATTCCAGTATCTCAACTACCACTTTATAAAGGCTGAATTACCTATCTAGTCACATATTTACTGATCGATGCTATTAATGCCTTTTAGACCCTCTCATTTATGAATAGATATTCTAGGTACAACAAAATCTTGATGTCCCCAAATATGAAGAATACACTAAATTATGTGAACCTCATGGAATATACTATAATGGGTGATTTCTTTTGTTTTGAAAACTACAAGAGAAACCAATCAATAGTTTATAAATCACATCATCATGACCCATATTGAAATTATAATGGAGTACTATGTGGATTATTTTTTGGTTCAACACTAGCTATCCCATGACCATCTTGGTGATCTTGAGAATTTTTTTTGCATGCTCAATGACTATAATCTAAAGATGAACCTATTGAAGTGCGCATTCGAGGTCAAATCTAGAAAATTACTTGGTTTTGTTATTTTATACAAAGGTATCAAGATCTACTCGGAGAATATCAAGTTTATCATCGAAATAATGCCTCCATAAAATATTTGGGAGATGATTGGATGTCATTGGAATATAGATTACATACAATATTTTGTCACCAATATGTTAGGAAATTATAAATCCTTTTATATGAAAATTTATAAATGAACTGCCTATGGGAGGTATATAGATTTCCTAAATACATTTGAAAACATTAATAAATACTTGATACACTCTCTAGTATTGATTCTATATATCCATAAGAAGCACATAATCCTCTATGTGGCAACCTAAGTGTGGAATCTTGGTACATTCTAGGATTAGAAGAACATTGAGGGTAATGAGAACAATCTATACTTCCTTAGTTGGATGATGATTGAGACTAAGGTAATATAATATCTTACAAAGAATATCTACATTTCCTCGGTCTTTGAAGTACTAACATTATGCCATTATTTTTAGTGTCATGAGGCCAATTTCATATCATATATTGATCTATTAACATACTAACTGGGTGATTGGAATTAGGGGAATTGATACTCTAATAGATGAACATCAGATTTATTCTTTAGAAGGATGTTAATATTTAAGAAATGAAATATTTTCTTTCTACACACCAAAATCCTAATTATTTTCCCTTAGATATAAGGTCTTCGATTGAGTCCATTCTATCTTTTGAAGAAATATTCCATATTAGTAAATACACTTTGAACGGGCCTATAGAAGCCTAGCAAGATAACCCTAAAATCAATTAGGTTATCCTTGGTGATTTTATTATCCCTACCATAAACGTTCTCATACTGTATTCTTTCTTAATATTAAAGGAGTGAACCAATAATTAGGTTAAATACCATGCCCTCAATACTATCCTAGAATTATCCCTTGAGATTTAGGATCCTCATCTGCATGTGAAGGGTGAATCTGAATTGATTACCAAATAATTCAATGGCGATGACACTGTCAAGTAGGAGATAAAACATTTGATCAGTCAGACCCATTAGTTTATGAATGAATTTAGCTTAGAAGAAAAGGTTTATCATATATCATGGTCCCAAAATGATTGGGAAAAAACTTCAAAAAAATTGAAAAAAAATACTTATTAAACTAGACTAAGACCAGATGGTCATCCATGTGGCACATTGCGGAGTGATCTCCCCATCGTTCATGATTGTGGAATATTGAGAGGTGAACGAACTCAAAACCAAAACATTATAGGTGGGTCCTTGAAGTTACCTTATAATGGAAGAAGGTTTTGATTAGAAGAGATTCATGGCTGAGTACCTTCAACATGGGATTCTATCACCAGGCCGAGTTGATTAAGAGAAAATTCATAGGTGGGTAAATTTCATCCTTTGTGATAGCCCTAACTTTTAGAAAGTCCTCTATAAGAATATATTTGAAGGAATCCATCTATTGAATCCAGGTAAAATAAATTCCTCGGGTGTTTTATGCGGATTATTTGAGAATTTTAGAGATCATTAGATTGGATTAATGATCTCCTAATGGACCCAAAGGATAGGATACTTCATTCCCACCATGATTCATTATTTCATAGAGTTTCCCAAGAGGATTCATTCATTCCATGTCAAATTTATCTTCACTCATTAGACATCAATGTTTCTATATGAATCTAAGTGCTCTTGGACTTTGGCTAAATAGGGAATCTTTTTATGGGTCTTTACCCATCGATGAAAACATAATAGTTCAATTTAATCCTTAACAGTATTGATTTTGTTTCTAAATAAGATAAATCATTCCCCATAAAGAAGGTAAAGACTAGTTTGGTGAATGAGTTCAGGATGTCTAACATCATTCAACAATTTGGGATTCATCACTCTATTCTAATAAGAAATAGTACCATATCCAGATCCTTTGAGATGAAGAAAACATATTTGAATCCAAATATCCAATTCAACCATACTTCCTACCACCATGCAATGGTTAATGGATACATTCAGGGATTTAAGAAATATTTTTATAACATTCTTCAAATGATTATGGATAAAAACTAGAATATCTGGCCTAATAGGCTCTCTAATAAATTGTGATTAAATTAGAACATTACTCTGACGTCCACTTAGGAAACCCCTTCCTTGTGTATATAAGATAGGATTTTTTTCCATTGAGGTTCAATAATTGTCATTTTGGAAAACCATCTAGGCCTAATTGACAAAGAATGACTGGTCATAAGTTTGATTAGCTATGTTAGAATCCCTTAATGAAAATAGGCCATGGGTACTAAACAATCATGAGGTACATCAAAAACAAGTGTTTCAAGCATTTAATTACAATGTTTTACCTCTCTAATTCTTCTAAGGTGATTTGATACTATAATTGAGAATTCCAATGATACCTAGAAGAAAACAAGAAAATTCATAGCCCAAGTTGAAGGTTTCCTTTTCCATTCATTTTCTTTGCTCTAATGGTATATATTCATTTATCACCATAGATGGAGAACACATCATAACTCTCACAAATAAAAGGTTTCTTAAGAAATACCATGAATATGTCATACTTTACCTCTTATATTACTTATTGTATAATGTTTATCTATATATTATATGTCTTAAAAACATGCTATTAAACTAAAAATCCTATCATTTTTCTGTATAATTTTAAACCACAAGATATTTATCCTTCTTATATGATGTAAAACTACACAATATTCATCCTTGCCATATGATATTAAACTCCATAGTATTCAACCTTTACATATGAATTTTTACTACACAGTATTCATTATTTTCATATAAAATTAAACTACATAGTAAATATCCAAATAACAAGATGTTAAACTACACAACCAATCTTCTTAGTAATATGATGTTAAACTACGCAACCCGAGACACAAACGACACAACAATAAAATATACTAACAACCATCCTTGAAACATGATGTAAAACTACATGGAACCATACTTTTTCATGAATATATGATATATAATGCCTTGGTCCTCTCTATATGACATTAAACAATATGGATGTTGTCTTACTGTATGATAGTTAAATTACAGAACTAAATCCTTTTCTGATAGGATGTCCCCCTTTCTTTTGATACCAGTCACCTATCACATCTCGCTCCCTATGATCTATATGTGGCTTGATTTATATTTAAAAGGATACATAGTTAAACATGGATCCACCAAAATCTTCAATAACATTCTATTCTAATGTTTGGCCCACGTCTTTGAATTATATTGAGCCCCCTTTCACCTCACAACACATCAATGATTCCCTTATTCAAATTTCTTCTACAAATGACCTAGGTCTACATAGATTATCCCACACAAAAATTACATATCAATTGATTCCTATTTATCAATATATATAGTGGCACCTGGATCACTTATTCAAGGAATAACTACAAATATTCTATTTCATATACCCTATATTGGTGTTTAATGCCCCTTTATTGGTTTACCTTACCCTACCTAGAATGAGTAAACCATTATTATCCCATGAGATGGTCTGATTTCTATAACCTTAAACTTGGAACTAATCTTTTGATCTAAACTATCACTACAAAATATTTTACTTATACAAATAGAAATTTAGTAACAAACAATTTATCTGTTGGTATAAACAAGTAATTCCAACAGATGTGGTGTTTTTTTGGTATTAAATTCAAGTACCACAATTTATTTTTACCAACATATATATTTGTTTTTATTAATTGTTTAGTACAAACATATTCTTTAACAATAATTAAATTTTTTTATCATATTAATGATGAAATTTTTTTACCAACAAATGAATCTATTGTTATAATTATTATTACCAATAGTTTTTTTCAACATACAAATCCATTAATTTTATTTATTCATTATAAACAAAACATTAATGATTTTTTTATCAGTATCATTTACCATTTTACTAAAAAATATATTGATATCAAAAAAAACTAAAAATAAGTTATATTGATATGAACAAAAACTAAAAATTGTATTTAAAAATGTTTTATTTCAAAGAAATTATTATTTGATATTTTAAAAAACATTCAAAAAAACTGAAAATGAACATGAAATATCACATTTAACAATTAGTCATTTAAAAAAATGTGAAAAATAAAAATAAAAATAAAAACAAAAACAGTTTTCGGTCTCTATGCGCTTTCTCCCCGCCTCCACCCTTCCCCAGTACTGATCTTCGTCACTCATACAATAGAGATATCCACCTACACTGACACTCTTGGTTCATCACCATCAACTGCACACATCTCGTCACCCTTGAATATATAATGTTTCTCACATCTTCATCTACTAAGGTTCAATTTCATTTTTCATCTTTCAACTATACAGATGAGGTGTAGGGAGAGGAATGGACAAAAACACATTTCACATTCAATCAGTTGATGTTTGGGCCTCTTATCAGGTATGAAATTATACAAGTGATGTTTTAATCACCTAAAATCACGTGTATCTGTCATTTTAATTGAATTCCAGTTAGGGTTTTGATGAAATTCTGATGAAACATGCCTTTTTATTCTTATTCTTGTTTTTTTGGGTGATTTTAGAATTCTAATTACATACTTCTCTCTAGAAAATCATTTTATCCCAACATTTAATCATGTTCCTATGGATAATATTAATCCACCTTCTAAGATCCCTTCTAGAATTATTTATCCCTTAGAAAACTCCTAAGATGAATCCTGTAAGAGTTGTTTCTATTACTCCTAGCCATCATGGAAAGGTAGGAAAGTTGATCCCTATTAGTTTAAATAAGGGGAAACTATTCTATTTCCTAATTATAAAGGAACATAAGTTAATCTAGACAATGATAATGTGCACTGTCTTTATGGTGACCTGATATACCTGGAACTCTTCACGATTGATAAAAAAAGTAGTAGTAAAGGTACATTTTCTGGTTAATTTTCTGGATGTGCTCTCAAATGAATGTTAACATGAGTTATTGAGATGATATATGGTGGATTTTCTATTTATTTTTTGGATGTTCACTCAAATTAATGTTAAATTGAGTTATTAAGATGATATATGTTGGCTTTTATAGATACATGGAATAATCATTTAATTATTTCTATATGATATTATCCATATTTTTTAATTCTATTTCATGTTATTTCAGAGTAATGTTTTGTCTTTGGAAATTTAATTCATGTTTTTTCAATTAGTTTCATGTTATAATATTTTTCTTGCATGTGTTCAAATTTCAGTTAATCAATTAGGTCTAATTTTGTAAAACAATCAAAGGTTATCTACATTTGATAAGAGTCCCATATTTTCATTTTTGGTTACTTCATCATAGAGGTTTTACGCTTCCTTATTTATCATAATATTTATAGTTATTATTATTATATTTTCATGTGTAAAGGATGATGAGGATGAATTCTCCAATGAATTTAATGTTTTTTAGGAAACCAATAGTATCACCCACTTTTTTCCCCATAAAATTCCAATAGACATCCTTTTATCTACAAGTATTATGATAGTTTTCAAGTATTAAAAATTTCACAGTAAACCATCCTATATTTTCTCTACTATATACATCACATCAGGAAACATTTTATTATTAGTGTTAGATGGTTTATAGGGTCTCAATGAATCTTTAGATTGGACTATATTCATTATAGTAAATCTATCTAAAGATGTTTACTGAGGCTACTTGGATATTAACACATCCCTTCTCTATTAATAATTTGGGTCTTACATGAATCTCTCATAAAAATATTTAAGTGGACCAAATATATTATGTTATTGGGCTCTGAAAAATGGTTAGCTTATTTGTTGGAACTATACAAAGGCTCCACTTTCCTTTTAACACATACAATTCTTTCCAAAGATGATCATTATTGAAATTATTTCATCTTTATTGTACTTAATAAATTCCTCATATCCTTGCCTAAGAATGTAACCATATTCCTTTTACATTTTATTCATATCATCTCTACAAATATAATTAGCATAGAGCTATTCAATGTTTTATTTCCATTTGGTTGAGATTTTGTCTAATAACTCATCCTAATGTTTCTAAGTTTATGAAATCATTATGTGGATACCACTAAATACACTATTTGTATTCTTTAGGATGTTCTTACATACCTCCATCAACCTATAAGAAAATTCAATATCTTCCACCACCTTGTTGAACATTTCCATAAAAATTCTAAAATCACCTGTCTAAGTGAAACGTTTTAGACAAAGTTAGATCTTTATAACCCACAATCTCTATTCATTTAACATCATCAGTATCACTTTAAAATGCCTCGGATGAAGTTTACTCTTGATCCTTGAAATAATTTTGATTTTTTTTAAGAATCTTACACAATCCATGAAAAACATCATGATAGTGAAGTAACAACTCATTTCCAGCATAACACTATTTCTTAATACCCTCACTATCTGCATCTAAATTTTGAACATCTCCATCATTAGATAATTATTTTTTAGATTCCAAATCATGTTATAATTTCTTTAATTTTCTCTAGAATCTTTTAAATCACTTGCTCACTGGTTATGTTTCTTATTAACATCATACTAAAACTTCATCAAATCTATTATACATTACAAAATATTTATACAATTGTCATAATTGAGTTCCTAAGACTTGGATTTTATGGATCCCTCAATCAATTCCTTATTGAACTCTTGAAATTTATTAAAGGTTGTAGTATCAAATTTTAATTTAGATATTTTTTAATTTACTATTTATAGAACTAAATTTTAATTTAAAGTAGATAACTAATCCATAATTGACTTCATCTAAACCATAAAAGATTTGAAAACACCAATCATAACTGGTTATTTTCCCTTTAATAAATTTGACTAAGAATTTAGAATAACTTTATGTAAATTTTTAAATAATTCATTCATACCTGTATCATATGTTTAGAACCTTTTAGAAATTCATCTTTAACTATCATCAATAGTTTCAACTCATCACACCCGACTTTGATTCCATTGATGATTTCAACTCTTTAATTTCTTCCTTGGAAACTGAAGTTTGATTACACTTATTCATATCTTCATTTAAATAATTCAAATCGCCTTTCATGTATATGGTTTTTTTGTAAATTATGGAAAGAAGAAAATATTTCTGTAGAAAACTGTTTTAGATTTTCACCAAAATCTTGATCTTCATGTTCAGTAGTTGGTGATGGAATTTCATTATCTATTACTACTTTTTCTCTCTGTATAGTTATAAATTCTAAATTTTTAGCACCAACATCTTCCTCCAAGTATTTATTCTAATCACCATTATCGTTATCTTATTAAATTACTTCTCCAACTTGCATTTGTGTTTATTCGATAGTCCAACTCATCTCTTATTTATTTTTTGAGTAGTTTTCCCTACTAATTCAGCCTGCATTAGCATGCACTGAATTTTTTTTATTTCCCTCAGTAGACTTTTAAATATTCATTCAAACTTCTACTAATTATTTAATATCTCTATCACCATTCTAGTATTCTCTTCTTCATTAGCATATTTAGTCATGTCATCATTAACAGTTTCAGTTTCAATATTCAAAATAATCTCTTGATTTTATTATTCAACTAAATATTTTTGATCTCTTTATTTCTCAACAAAAACATCCTCAACCACTAAAATAAACAAATTAGTAGATATTTTCTCAGGAAAAGGTGGTGCAATTAATCATCAATAAATACTCTTATAGGATATCCCTTATTTTTAGTAAGGATATCTACTTCAGTCCCCTTATCTTTCCATAAATATTCCTTAAAAGCAATTAGATTAATCAAGGATTCACTCTATATATACCCATTCATCCTAAAAATACCATCTATCATAGAATAATGGTGATAACTGTTCATATTTAGACAACCATTTTCAATAGTTTTAATGTTTATAATGTCTACTCATAATCTAGAATAATAATGACCACAGTTTTCATTATTTTATGCATTCTAGGGAGCTAGGAGGGGTTCAGACCTGGCTAAACAGGTTTGGTTCTTATTAAGCTCACTTAAACCACTAGGTTGGCACTCCCCTCTTATTGTCTCCCTTTTTTAGGCTATTACTAGACAAAGATTCATTCAAGAAAACCATTCTAATTCATTGATTTCTAGTTTATGTGTATATCTTGACTCATTTCTAGGCCTAATTTCTTATTTGTGACTTTTTATTTATCGACTTGTTTTTCAAAGAAATGTTTTTTCCTCCAATTTTTTGAATTTTTCTAAATATTCACACTTTCTAGATACTCGAAAGATATGGATAAATTTATTCATTTTGTATGATCATTTCAATTAACAAAGAAGTTAAATATACCAGAATCTTCTATAGACACCAATGAGAGGAAATGATTACAGTTGTTTAATGTGTTAGACCCCTCCTGATATGTTATATGTCTTTGTGATGATAAGATACATTGATGGGTGTAATGATACAAGTCATTCACTTAATGCAAAAACTTCCCATAGAAAAACAGTGGTGGTAAAATTCTCCAACCGTAGAAGCTGGTGGCATTTATCCTAGAGTTAGATAATGTTTCATTTTAGAGTATATATAGTTTTTATGTTACATTTAACACAAGTTCATGGAATCAAGTGTTGTGTATATAACATATAACTTATTTTTTATTATTTCCCTTGCATTTCATATTTATCAATTTTCATGCATTTATATATATTTATTTTGATTTTTTATAAAATTGACTTGTAATTTTTGTTACTGTTTACTTAAAATTTAGTGTGTACATGTATAAAAATAAATTTATCACTATAAATTGATTTAGCTATGTGACTTAATTTTCTTTTTTGAGTAATAAAAAAAGTATTAGTTTTCTTCCAAAAAAACAAATTTCTCCTAATTCTCAATTAAATTTCTTAATTTAAATAGTTGTGACAATGGTGGAAGTATGGTCTCTATAGATTTGAAAATGATTTCAAGCCAAAGATGTCCAGGTAATATTCTAGTCTATTATTTAATTAAATTTTCAATTTAGCATCTGGAATGATCTTTTCAATAGGTATGGTCTCATGTGATCACTTTTATCCTATTTATTCCCTTATAAAATTGGTTGGATTTATTAATTTCAATGTATTTCAGTTTTCTTTGTGAGTTTCCATTGAATTTTTTTCTTCATGCTAAAATATTTGAATATACTTTTTCTTTATATATGTGTGTTTATTAGGTATTCCCCAGTCATAACTGATGAGGAGACTAATCTTCTATTTCAGTTATAATACCCTTAATGAGTGGGTTTCCCTCATATTTTTGAACCCCCACCCCTACGTCATTATTGAGTTTTTTGCAGGTGTTCAAGTTGAAAGGTATTGACATGCCGACCTTAGAAGAATGATCTAAGGCAATCATCAGGTTTGCCTTCAATTTCTATAATACTACATCGAACAATATAACTGTTATAAATTTCATTTTATGTAATTTGGAAACTTTCTTATGAAACATCAATTGGTATACAGGTATGCATACTGGTAATTTTTAATCCTTCTTGTATAACTTGGATTGGTATAATTTTCATTTATTATAATTTTGGGAGGGATTCCTCTATTATCTATGCCCCTTTATGTTCCCCACAGGTTTTAGTGGTTGATGGATGTTGAAAATAGAAATCTCTCATTTTGAATAAGAATGATTGCTCACTATGCAGGAAACTCATCTTCCATCCCATGGGAAGGTGGTGATGGGTTCCACTCATAGAAAGGTTCTCCGAATTTGTGTCCTTACAATCGTGAACTGGATGTGCAACTGAAATCTAGGGCTTCTTAGATCCAAGTTGGTGGATGAAGATATCCAAGAGGATAATCCACCTACGTAGATCTGCCCTCCCCTATAATGAAATGATTTGGTCTCTTCAGTGGAGTGGTCAATGAGGATCAGCTGGCTTGATAATTCCCTTACAACGGAATGAAAAATATGAATAGGCTGGCTCAGGTTCAGATCAACATTGCTATTAAGAAGGATTGGGGGGATACTTTTAGCAGAGATCTCACTTCCTCAGCAAGTGGCCGATTTGTGTACTGGGAGGATGACTGTGATTTTCATTCCATCGATGCTTTATTTTTTGAAGACAAAAAATGTACAATTTTTGGTTGTAGCTGGTTTGTAAGAGTGACTTCATTTAATAAAGAATAAAAAAGAGAGTTTATTGAACATGTTTCTTGGATATTTGAGTTTTTTTGATTTTCATATAAGATAATTTTATAATTATTATATAATAAATATATTATATATATATGTTAATAAATACAATATAAAATTTTCGCTATAAATATTAAAATATTCACACATAATATTTTATTTAAAATATAATTTACAAATAGATATTAATTTTTATTATTGATTATGAATATTGGTAATAATATTATCAACAGATAAATCTATCATATGAATCTACTACTAAACATTTTAACCAACATATATATTATATTTTGGTATTATTATAATTGCAACTGAACTATTTTATCTATCATAATAACATTTTGCAAAAGAGTTTTTACCAATAATTTAGTGACAGGATAATTTTTTTTGGTAAAACATTTTACCAACAAATAATTTACGTTTACCAACAAATACAACCTTGTTGGAAAAAGATAATTATTTTGTAGTGTATACAACCTTATACTGTAGACTCATTGAATTGAAGTTGTATGAACCTAAACACCTCTCTCATTCAATAAAAGTTGTTTGAACATAAAATTCAATCTCATTTAGTCCATGTTTTATAACCATACACTCTTATACCCAATCTTGGTGTTTAATTCACCTCTATCAGATTACCTTCACCTGCCTAGAACTAGTAAAACGTCATTTTCTCAAGAGATGGTCTGAGTTATATGACCTTAAACATGGAAACACTCTTTTGATCAAAAATATACAACCTTAAAATGTAGACTCATTAAATCTAAGTTATATAACCCTAACTCCTATCATATTCAATCAATTTTATTAGAACGTAAACTCGAATCCCATTTAGTTCAAGTTGTATAACCTTAAACAAGTATCCCCCTAACATCTAGGAAAATATATATAATATTAAATTATATACCCATGCATTATAATATTTATGAAACAAGAGTAAAATCCCATTTGGTATAAACTATATGACTATAAACTATGAAACCTTAGGGTCACATTAACCCACTCCTCAAAGCATGATCTAATCCTATTCTTCTATCTGACATGGGGTTAACATTTTTGTTCAGCCGTAAATCACAGTTCCCTACATCCCCTCCATCTATATTGGTATTCCACATTTATGTTCTTAATGAATGAAAACGTAACCCTAATGTGATTTAAATTTTCTTAATAATCTCTCGTTCTTCCACAAACACACTTTGAGTATTTTAAATTTGAATCATCCTTAGGATATACTTTCCAAAAAAACACTCCATGGTTTATAATGAAAAAATAGGTACCCCTATCTCAACCCAACCTCCCATTCAGGGAATATACCATAGAGGAAACATCCTTGGTGTAAATGTGCCAGAACTCATGTTTTGAATATGATCAGTGCTTATCATCAAATCTTTTCCTCCATTAATGACAGTACAGTAGTGGAACCCACCTTTTGAATATGTTCATAATGGTCATCCTCATCCTAATGGCCCATTCACCCTCTGATTCAAATTGTTCAAGTCCTAACTTACCTTCCCCCACATTCAATTTTCTTAAATGTAATTTCAACACCCCTGGTGTTACACCCCATGCATCCCTCACTGATTATAGGGAAAATTCATATTTTTAAATTTCACTTGTCCTGGTCAACACATATTTCTGAGTTATCTTATTTTGGTCAACATGAAATTTTAAACCTGAACGATCTACCCATGTTATCAAAATCTAATGTCATATGAATTATCTTTTATTATCTTTTATTTCTCACATCAAACATAAATCATGCGAGTGTAGAGGTTTTAGTTGCATGATTTGTTATCATGATATATATGCATCAAGATTGAACTTGAGAGTTTACAAAAGTATGTTTTTATTTACTTGAAATAAACAAATAAAGAGGCTTATCTATAGGTTAGAGCCTCTCCTTTATTAGAAATATGTCTTATGGAATCACTTGAGATATTTACTACTCAACCTTGGATGTCCTCTATCGAGAGGATTTGATAGCCTTACCAACTCCAATATTTTAGTGTTCTCTTTTAGGAATTCACATTTCACCTATACATGGATCTTTCTTTATTGATACCTACACTCTACTACATGAGATATCACTTGGTCCATATCTACCTCAACGACTACAAGTTGAGTCCTTAGGTAGGTGGTCAGTTATTACTACACTGAAGAGGGATCCTATATCTAGTTATCCTACTCCATCCACTAAAATATTTCCTATAAAATCTCACATAGAAACTCCATGTTATGGGAATGATACTAAAAAATGACCATTTTAAATTTTTGTGCATCCATTCACCCTTACTTAACTAGAAAATTATAGTTCGGTTCATGGAAGGCATAGTAGTAAACAACACCAACCCTCAGTTTCACTAAATAGTGGAAAATAGTTCCTATATGGATATCCCTAAAATCTATCAATGTGAAGGTGATAAGGCCCTAGATGTTCTTCCATGTCCTTCACTAGATCAATCGATTCACCTTAGTTGTATCTAAAATCAAGAAAAATTCATTTTATGATGTATATTTTTACTCAGTGAATACCTTGAGAATTGGTGATGAATTCTCACTTATAGGTACTATCTAGATAGGTTTCATTACTATAAAAGGAAGGACAATATAATCTTTTTCAACTAATTCCTGTACTAGATCAGCCCCTGTGACGATGGATGGATCTTAATGAGTGACAAGTTATTGGAGTCCCATTCTACCACCAACACACTGAAAGGTTCTCTATCAAGAGTAGTGAATGATTTAATTTCCTTCTCATTCTCATCACCAAATTTTTTCCTAGTATAATCCTCTTTCTTTGATAGTTACCTAGACTCTTGCTCCTATGTGAGTCCAAAACCTATCATAACATGTTATATTTTAGTTTAGTTAATGGTGAAAATGATAATAGGAAACCATGGCATGAGGTATTTAATTCTTCAAAATCATTGATGCAATCATCTTCCTTCTTTTATAGTAATATATAGACCCTAGATAACTATACTAGTACAACTACTACATGGGATAAATGATTAAGGCATGAGGGAATAGAGGAAGACTCTACTATCAGGGACCTCTCAGCATCAATGGGTAACCCTGAGACCACCATAAGAGACTCCCATATCTTAGATGATGAATTTATAATAATAGGGACAAGCAAGTTAATATAGAGTTCCCAAGAAAATTCAGGAATGAATAATGTTTAATTTTAACTATATAGGCCTGTGTTTTGGGAATTTTCTGTACCCCCATATTCTTTGAGAACTGTGGGTCATCAATGGTCAATGATTCCTTCAAACTATAACAAGGAAAAAATCCTTGAACCAGCAATAATTTTATAGAATCATAAGAGCCTTACTTCACTATGAGTTGACTTAGGATATGCACACTTCTCTTCCTCTATTAATACAGAATTAGTTTCTCTAGAGTTCCTTTTTCTGGTGACTCTTACATGATTGAGAAATAGGAGTCAGTTCCACTTAATTTCCAATAATGAATCCATAGTAGTTTTGGGATCTCGTAGGAACATGGTCTAATGATATCTCTTATGAATCCCTGGGAAATGTGATCTCTACTCCCTTTATAGGATTATTCAATCCCTAAATCAATTTAATTGGTGTCTTTTTCACCATAATACCTCTTTTTTCATATCTATATGGCCCAATATCCGTTGATTTTTCTTTGAGATTCCCCTCAATCACTATTATCAGTTAATCAATGTAGATTTCCTATAAGACATAGGAGTACACCAAAAATATATATCTCTTTGATAGATCCCATGGATGCCGTCTAATATACCATGAGAGTGGACTTGATGAACATGGGGTAGGATTGGTACACTTGAACCAAATAAAGGTGACTCCACATCCCTCTCTTCATGACGAACATATAAAACTATTCCCATCCATTCTAGGATCTAAGAATATATTAATTTTCTAGAATCTATCTGATAAATCTTATTTTATTTCCTAAATACATCCTAGGTGAAGCCTCTGAGGTCCTGTAAGGTTCACCTTATTATTCAGCCTTTTCCCTAAAGTGATCTTAAACAACAATTTTACACACCCATGATTACATGACTTTATTTTGTATAGGAGGCCTTAAATGTTCCTCAATATCCAATACCTCAACAAAAATATCCTATTTTATTAGTGGGTTCCCCTAGCAGTGCCCTATCCTCTATCCTTCCACTCCATGACATGTGCTAATTCATTTTTCCATGAAACATGAACCCTTAGAATCCCCCAATGACATTTTAATATATATACAAATAAATTTTTATATGGAAACATAGTTGGAATTTCAACCATTAATAATGAAATATTCTATTGATGGCCTCCAATTCTAGCATCCTATAGTTATTTGAGATGATCATTGAGTGTTTCTTGCGGGGAACATTGGTATAAACCCATGGAGTATGCCCATAGAGACGCCATAACTGACTCAAAAATAGTATGGAGTATAAAAATGACAAATGATTATTTTATTAATGCGTATAAATAGTATAAAACATTTGAATGTGATGAGGTATGATATCTCATCAATGGGGAAATTTCCACCATCCATGCTGAATCTAGTTGGGGTTCTGATGGGGGAGATATTAAATCTTTTATGGGACCCCATTATTGTTATCTTCCAAATCCTGTTGATTATTGGGGAATATACCCTAAATATATTCAGAAGAAATGGTTGAAAGTTATATTTTATATAGATGATTTTGTTTAATAACTATTACCCCCAAATGCATTACAAATTATCCATATAATAATTTGAAGGGCCCATGGATCCACATCGATATATCCCTCCAGTTCACAAGCCCCAATAAATCATATAACTATGCAAGTAATGAAACAATGAGGTTGATTTGATATCCATTATCCAACTATACTTCCATGAAGAACATTATTGACCTCACTCCCATAAGATAATCCCTACTAGATAGTATCCACTCACCAAGGAGGGCTACCTAGAACCTTTTCAACCCTAGGTTCAGGGTCATTTGTTCATTAACATGAAATAGTAACACAGTGTACTAGGAATGGTATAGGATGAAATTGTATAACCTAGTCTTCCCTCATGTATAGAGTATAGGAAACTATTTTATACAACCCACTATTCTCCCTTTATATAGGTGGAGGAAAATCCTAAACCATTTATTGAATAGAACATATGGGTGTAGGCACATCTTGATTTTCTAATCATCCCTTAGAGATAGTTGCAGTAGCACTTGTTCTAGAATGAGAGTCTATTATACATCCCTGGTAAGTTTTTCACTATTAATAATTCATCATACATGTCACCAAGTATCAGTATTCCTCTAATCTTGTTTAGATCCTGTAGACCAATCTTGACCTCCCATTGGTGCATATAGAAAGATTTTATGTCAAGAGACCATATACTCAATAGCTTTGGGATGAGTTTTAGGTGGATATAGGCATTGAAATTCAATTTCTAAACAACCTCACATGATCTCAATATATGTAGGATATCATAAATATACTTATGTGGTGATCATGATTAGTAGGACCATGCCCACTTGTCTATGATATTTCCTCCCAAACATAGGTCTCACTCATCTATCTATCCCTATGTTTTATCTACAATACAATCCTAGTACATGGTTGAATAATGGGGAGGTGAGGTCTCAATTCCTGGTACATTGTTATTAACTATTTGGACGGTATTCCATAGTGAGTAATATAGTATTATATTATGATCCCTCACAATGTGTATAGTTGTGGATATGTTTGTCTGGATGTATTCTAGTGAGATCCAAAATAAATAGACTGGTTAATCAAAGTTGTATTTCAAGACAAGGACATCGTATCATATACCAAACCCATAAAATAAAAACCTCTAAGATAGTGGTAACACTCTATATTCTTGGATCAACAGATTCAACAACATCAGGTGTTATGGATGGATTTACTCACAAGATCCAACTCTATAGTTTTTCTAAAATCCCCTTCCTTTATGCAGCGGAATTATGAGCAGTTTGTGAAGGCAAATCTAATGTTTTATCGGATGATTGAAATTTATTTATGTTTTGTGCATGTAAGTATGTCTTGAACCTAGGTAGTTTCTCAAAAATAGATCATTTCATATGAGTGCTTGGAGGCCTCTTTGAGAAAAGGTCATTTTACAAAATCAATTGTTTTGTGAAATCCAAGGAGAAAAATCTCAGATGAAATTCATGAAAAGGGATTTAGTTACATGGAAATAGAGGATGTGATCTGGTTGGATGATATTCCATGGTCTAATCTATGTCCCCCAATCCTATTTCTACGGTAAGGGGTTACCTTTCTCCTCTCAAGTTGTATAAAAACTAGGAAGGAAATTACAAAATTTAGCATCTTCCTTGTAATTTTTTCCATTTTACCACACTAGACAAAATAATTAGGGGGTGTTTTTAATGGTCAAACATATGTCTATGATGGATCTAGGAGGAATGATGGTCAAAATAATAAAATTGAACGGAAAGGTATATAGACTAATGTAACCCTCCCCAGTTTGTGAGAGTTTGTATCCAATGTCACCATAGAAACAAAGAGTTCCATAAAAAAACTCCCCTAGAATTTACGAATCATTTTTGAAGCCAGTGTAAAAAGGAAATGTTTCATAAGAATAAAAATTTTAATTTCTTGAGCCTTCATCAAAATAGTTATGTGATCCCAAAGGATTATACCCATAAATTTCCATTTTGAGGATCACACTAAAGCTTTTTGACCTTTTGGGTTAATATCACCATATCATCTAACAATACTCAAATTATACAACTGGCATAAGCCCTATCATAGAAATATCCATAGACTCTTATAACTAAAAAATTCTATGAAATTACCTATTGAAATAAATTAAATGCATTAGAAAGTGTTTGAGAATATATTTTACAACATCTATTCCATGAAGAACACTTTCAAATAAGGGATTAATGCCTCATGCATACTTGGTTTCACATAACCCATTTCTAGCATGAACCTGTGTTATGTACTCCCATTTTAACCCCCCTTCTAAAGAAACATTTTTTGAGAGTGATGAAACATGGGAACTTCAATCACCTAATTCAGAATCACACATGAAAACCCCATATACATTATCAAATTACAAACCTTCCCCAATGAGTCATTTTTCATGAGAGATGGTTCTGGAAATTATATGCATAAACATTACTCAATATTTATTATCATTATGTCCACTATATAAGAATCATAACCACAAAATGGTAAACTGTATAGAATGGTCCTATCACACAACCTTGAACTCTATGGATCAATATACATGGGTTTCTATTGTTATAAAAGGATATTTTGGATGAATATTTGAGGTTCATTCCTAATATTTCTATCATCCCATATCCCTTTAAGAGTTATTATTCTCATTAAACCTCATCAAACTTTATAGAGGGCACTAAACAACCAAGAGTACATACCTATGAGGATTCTTCCCATAGATTGTTTATAACAACTAGATATTTTTTGAAATATATATTTTCAAATTAATTTATTCTTTTCAATATTTTTTACTAAATGAAATATTGATTTTATCTTGAATTACAAGAAAAACTAATTTTGTATTACGTTACACAAAAAATATGTTAAAGTGAAACAAGACATACTGTTAAAATATTATTATTTAAAATGATAGTTTCTCCTAGACATTGTCATGGAGGGTATGAATAGAATTAAATAAATTATAAAAATATATGGTTTAACCTTGAATTTAAAATTAATTATTTGGTCACTAACTAATTATAAATGAAAATAACAACTTTTTGAAAATTAAGGAAAGATTTTTCTAAAAACTTAATTTTATAAAAGAAAACATGTTTAACATAAAAACATTAAATAAGTTACTTCTGGTAAATTATTTTAACAAAATATTTATTGTATATATTAAATCAACTATTTAACATTAATCTTTTGTACTTTTAGAAAAGGGATAAGAATAAATCCAATTTTTTTTAAAAGTATTTTTCTAAACTTCAGTTTTTTCCTATTTTTGAGAAATTATTTTAAAATAAATATATTCCCTTATAAAATTAATTTTAGAAAAAAAAATTGTTTTTTAAATCATCATTTATAAATTATCTCAGCATGAATTCTTGAGAATTTTCTAAAATTAGAAAAAAATTTCAGGAATAGTAAAAAATATAGAATTTTAATTGAAAAATTCCTTTTTATTTAAATTATTTATAAATTTAAATTATAATATAAAATTTATTTCTATTAATATTTTTTGTTTCATTTTAATCTTTTCTATAATGAGTTTTTATATAAAAACATTCTAAAATTTTGAATATTCTCTCGATCAAAACTTGTTTTCTCATCGCATCTATGTGATTAATTTCAAGTAACTTTTATAACTTCTCTGAATTGAATTTGAAAAAATAGATTCCATATTTATAATAATCATAATTTATATTTTCTAATAAGGTAAAATTAATTTTTTATATAAATAAATAATTGAAATAGTAAAAATTTATTATCATGGTTAAGGTAAAAATGAGTTTATCGGTGGGGGTAAAACTAAAAATATAAGGGTTAATATAACCTAAAAACTTATATAAAATATATTTTATCACCATATTTAAATCCTATAATGTGTAATTATCTATAATTATCCTTTTTTGAATCATTTTTAATGATAAAAATGTTGTTATTCCTTTTTATTTTCAAAAAATTACAAGTGTGTCACTCACCTCACTTATAAAAGGACACCCCCTCTCCTCTATTCTTAAAACCTTAAAACCATTATGGTTCACCCAATAAATTCCCAAATCACTTATAATGAATCCATAATATCATCCTATATGACATATTTTTAGAATAAATCCAAACTAGGAATGATTTTTGTGCAACCCTAAGGAGGTTACTCAAAGAAGAGGCAACGTTCTTCAACAAGATTTTTTATTTTAAATATCCATCCACTTATTCCAATTGTTATTAAAACAAGATAATATTATAAGAAAACTATCTTAAATATAATGATAATTTTTATGTTAATTTTATATCCTAAAGCCATCTCTATTTCAATAAAATGGGTTACAAAATCATCATTCATGTGTATGACGAACTACAGCCTCATGAACCGATGTACTTCATTTTTCTATTACCACCTCCCACTGTTGGGCATGGTGATGGTGATATAGTATATATATGATATTTATAACATAATTATACCAATATAGTCATTATATAATATATAACTTCTTTAATTTCCATTCTTTATGGAATATGATAATGTCTTCTATGTATGGCGGACTTCCGCCTCATGAAGCGATGTGATACGTTTTCACTAACGCTTTAAATGGAAAATAATAAAGAAAAATGTTATGAATATATGTGATATAAATGACATAATTATGATAATTATGACATATTAATCATTATGAAATTATAATATATCATTTTATTTCTTACCTTTTCACTCAATAAAAGATGATAACATTTTTCGTGTATGTGTGTACCATCGCATTCACGAAGTGATGTGACTCTCTCTTTGTCACGACCTGTCCTCTAGGGCCCATGTAGTGACTAACCCAAGCCCAAATTCCATAGGCCAGGGGTTGGTGACTAGCACATGAAAGGCATATCCCTAAAATGGGAAGGCATTACCTTAAAAACCTGAACACACATAGATAGGGCACACTGTCCACAAGTAACAAAACCGAAGGAGAAATGTACAACCACAACTAAAAACCACCATTGAGTGCTTAAAATAAAGGGTCCAGAATACAAGCCCAACTGAAATATAAGTAGATAATGAAGGGAAAAATGCTCCTGAGGCCGTCCACCAAGGTTCCTACCTGAAGGGTAGGTACAACTCGTCACTGTAGTTCTCTACGTCTATAGGTCACCTCCTTACACCGTCTGTCAATCACCTCTGAGCACTGTCAAGACCTGACTCCTCAGGACTCAGTCTAGTTGTCTATCGTCTGTATAAGACACAACAAGGTGCATGATAAGCTTGTGTAGGGGTGAGTATTAAAATACTCATTAGGGACCCCGAGACCCCCGATGGACTCCCAGAACTCCACAAAGGAAAAGACAAAAATGATGATATCAATCACCAAGCACAAATAAAAAGACAGCTGACACCAGGTATAACTTATGTATAGAAGTACAAATGTTTAGTCATAAAGCTAGACAATCTTATTCTATCATGAGGCTCTGCTGCTGACCCACACATGATCACTCAGTGCTGATCCAGACAGGATCACTCAGTGCTAATCCACACAAGATTGCTCGGTATTCATCCACATAGGATTTCTCGGTGCTGATGCACACATGATCGCTCGGTGTTGATCCACACAGGATCGCTCAGTGCTGATCCACATAGGATCGCTCGGTGCTGACCCACAAAGGATCGCTCGGTGCTGATCCACACATGATCACTTGGTGATGATCCACATAGGATCGCTCGGTTCTGATCCACACAGGATCGCTCTGGGTTGATCCACATAATATGTCTATTCATCATTCACATCTCAGCCAACCACTGGATTCATGCATAAGGCATGCATGATTATGGTAGGATCTTCTCCTCAAGCCATCAGTCGTATTTCAACTGGCATGATGTCCCACGATTATGTAACACAATGAACATCCATGTCGAAAGGGTTCCAACACAACATATGGCTCGTCAACTAGATGCATGGTCTGTAAGTTATAAGAATTTCAGTGCTGAGGTCCCATTTGGATTCACGTATGATCCAAACCCGCCAAACACCATATTTCAACAAAACAAACATGGATTATCCCAAAAATACCACCTCATCCTAAGGGTTATAGTGCTGCTGACGGTTTATGTGGACGCTCGGTTTAAGAGATACACCAATTTAAGCATAACTAGGCTAAAAAGGGGTCTGGGTCCAATCTAGCCCTAAAGGGATGGGTTTCGGCTGGTTCAGCTAGGCCTGGTCCAGCCCATTGGGTTGCGGTCTCGTCCTGCTGGCCATAGGTTTGGCCTACTAGTCGCGGGTTCGGCCTGGCCCACCCGGCTGTGCGCAACCTACCAGGTCGTGGAATCCCTGCTCCCCTCACGAACAACCGAATATGTTCAGTCTTTCAAGGAAACATCACCAGTTGGCGTCGCCTCTCCCAGGCTGTCTCATTGGACAGGTCACGCGTGGGACCCGCAGATAGCAGGTCTGCCATATGCCTTGGTCTTCCTCCGCAACATGCTACCGTAGCGTGCTACCCGTCTCAGCAGTGGCGCTGAATGGCGGTGCACTCCCCTAGCTGATCCGCGTGGACTGTCCCACAACGGACATGTAGGTGCAGGTCCACCCTCTGCCGCAGCGCACCGCCTTGCTTCAACGTGGCCGACGAAGGTCAGACGCCCCCTTGTCCACCATGGAACCTTCATGTGCCACCATTCCTTCGTGGAATGCGGGTGCTAACCACCGCCTCCCTCAGTCGTCATTGATGCTGTGCAGGAGAAGCCTCGGAGGGCCACCGCGGAAGCTCCGGTGGTCCTCTTTTATTCTTGTTCACGCCTATAACCCTCCTAGGATGGTGCCTGCGCTGCGCGGACCTTGGTTCCACCTTGCCGTAAAATATCTCAGTTGTCCACAAAGAATGACACCACAACTATGTTCGGCGGTGGGTCTGAGCATTGTTCGTTTGTCTCGTGCCCTCCACGTTAGCATAACAACATGGGAATGATATTTAAATTATAAAAATTCCCATAAGGAAAACCTCACAATATCCTCCCACATTAAAGAACGAAACACGGATCAACCCATTGGACGGTTGATCTTTGTTCTTCATAATATTCAAGAATGGGGTAAAGGGTAGAAATCAAGTATATAACCCCTACCTTGAGTTTGTTGGAAGCCGCTATGGATGAGTAAGGAGTGTCCATGTCCGAAGTTGTTTGTCGGAATTCACCGTCTCCCAACGTTTCCCCCAACAAATGTCGCGCGATCACATTATTCATCGGAACGGAGAGTCGTTGGTGCTTCATCAGAGCTTCCTCTCATAGCTCTCTCAAAACCCAAGCCTGAGCTCAGTTTAAATAGAGGGAAATTAGAGATTAACTCATCACACAATTAACGAGGTTCATTAATGAGTTTAATTTATGGACCTATAAAATCTCTCAATGGTACGGTTACACATAATTTTTATTCACCCAACGGTGCGGTTACACAACTTATGAGTCAAGCTATTAAATGGTTTGACATTGCACTCTGGTCCCACCACTGTTTTTTTCAATGGTGAAAAAAAGAAGAATAAAATAATCTTTAGTTAATTTTTTTTTGTAAAGTCCAAGAAATTAACGTGTTCATCCCACCCTTTCTGGTCAAAGTTAAGCTTACTTTAAAGAATCTCGATGTTGCAGATTCAATGGTGCCCTCAGATATTTAATTCAAGCACTGCTTCAAAAGATAGAAAACGCCACCCACACATTTACTGAACATACCTTTAAAAGGTTCAAACAATTATAAATAGTCACCCTCAACCTGTGCCGGTTGAGGTTAGGATTTTCCTAAGGGGAACACACCCTCACAAGGTCAATGGTACTCTCGTATTTTCAATCCGAGTTATCGTTTATAATTTAAGGATTTTACAATAAAATAATTATTACTTAATTATTTTATTTACTTCCAAAAAATAACTTTCATTGGTGGACCACACCAGCCAATCTTAGTATCTTTCTATAGAAGAAATAACTTCACTAGTTCAGCGGTGGTCTTGGATTTTTGATCTGAGTCACCATTCATGAGTTATAAGAATTTGAAAAAAATAAAATAGTTTTATTTAATTATTTTATTTAAGGTTATGCTATTTTTTGTTTTTCTCATTGGAGGTCTTTGCCAACTAAATTTCTATCATGCCTAGGGTAAAACTGCCATCCTGAACACAATAGTGCCCTCATATTTTTGATCTGGGCACTCGTTGAAGAGTTATTCAACTTTTTCTGGAAAACTTCTCACAGATTATATTTGAAGCTTAACATTTTTTTAAGAATCATTCCGGGCACTTCGGGCCTCAGAATCATGTGCCTTCAGATTTCGAAGTCTTTTAAAAATTACATATAATAAAATAAATTATATAGAATTTATGGGTCCTTACATTCTCCCCACCATAGAGATTAACGTCCCCAAAATCCAAAACAAAGGTAAATTAATCATGTGGGAGTAACGAGCATGTATCTGAGCCTCCCGCTCCCATGTGCTTTCTGGGAGATTCATGTGCTATCAACAAACTCTCACTTGAGGAATCAGCCACCCACAGAGGACCTTCTCATGTTGATCCTCTATCTCCACCAAAAACTTTGCAAATGTCACCCTATCGTCGATGTCCAGCTAACCACAGTCGATAAAGTGCGATGGATCATGCATGTACCTCCTCAGCTATGACACATGGAAATAATTATGCACCTGGTGAATCTGTGGGGGAAGAGATAGACGATAAACCACCTCGCCTACTCTGCTGAGGATCTAGAAAGGTCCAATGAACCTTGAAGATAGCTTTCCGCCACGACTAATACTATGTATTCCTCATCGGGGTAAGACCCGAAGGAAGACATTATCTCCCTCTTCAAACACCAAGTGTCTTTTTATCCTATTGGAATAAGACTTTTGTCATCTCTATGCATTCTTCATCCACTCTAGGATGATCTGCACCTTCTCTGTGGTAGCCTGTACCAACTTTGGTCCCATAAGTGCTGACTCCCCTTAGTATGTCCAGAATAGAGGTGATTTTCAAGGTCACCTGTATAGGGCCTCAAATGGATCCATTTTCGATGGCGTAGTGATAACTATTATTGTATATGAACTCTACTAGTGGCAGGTGGTCCTCCAAACTACGACCAAAATCAAGGACACAAGCACGAAGCATGTCCTCAAGTGTCTGTATGGTCCACTCTGTCTGACCATCTGTCTAAGGGTAAAAGGTGGTGATCAAGAATTGTTGGGTCCTGAACACCTCCTACAATCCCTTTCACAAGTGGGATGTCGAACGATCATCACGATCTAAGATGATCATCAATGGAACCCCTTGAATCCTTACAATCTCCTGTATGCAGAGACATCCCAATACCTCTACTAATCCCTGCTCTCGGATGGGTAGGAAGTGGGCTGACTTGGTGAGTCGGTCAAAAATCACCCAGATGGATTCATATCCCCTGGTCACACATTGTAGCCCTATCACAAATTCCATGGAGACACCATCCCACTTCTATTCTGGAACCTCGAGTGGCTGAGCTAATCATGTAGGTACTTGATGCTCGGCCTTCACTTACTGACAAGTGAGGCATCATGATACGAACCCTGTGACAACTTTCTTCATCCATGGCCACTAATACTGACATCGGAGGTCCTGGTACATCATCGCCACACCCGAATATACCACCAAATGGGATTTTTGGAACTCCCTCAACACGTCCTCTCGCAGCATCACTGGTACCATGGTACATCCTCTAAAGAAGATGACATGGTCTCCACCTTTACAAAATTCTTTAGGAGACTACTCTGAGGATATCTGAGCACATTGGGCCTTATAGTCAACATACCCAAGCTGTGTCTCCTGAACTCACTGAAGGAGTGGGGGGTGATAGTCATATAATGGGGGTAAGCTACTCCACCACTATCCACAGAGGATAACTGTAACGCGGCTAGCTACTCTGTCACCTCACTCAGCAACTGTAACCCAGGCCTCCTGCTGAGTGTGTCTGCCACCACATCCCCCTTCCCATGAGTGTAGACTATCTCAAAGTCATAGTCCTAGAGGAACTCCATCCATCACTTCCATATCAGGTTCATGTCCATTTGTGAAAAGATATACCTGAGAATCTTTTGATCGGAGTAGATAGTAAACTGTTCTCACAATTATAATCTCATCTCCAGGATTTATGCAGAAGCCATCCGATATGCATTTTAAGATATTGGTGTCATCCTTGGGTACAATTCAATGCAGAATTACCTCTTCTTATGAGGAGTTAATCATGGAAACATCTTTTTAAAGGATGCTCCCACACTCTGCCACTACTATTGGGAACTGAAAACTCAAAACACCTTCTAACAAGAGGGTAAGGATGGTCGACTCAAGAGTGATTGGTTGTACCCTCCTATGCATGAGTTCAACCAGTGCTGCCTGGGTTTCCTTTTTCACTAACCAAGGAAAACACCATTCCAATGCTATAGATATACCACTAACTTTTTTCCTAAAATAGTCCATCTGAGCATGAATTGTGGATGATTAGTCCATAAACAAACTAACGTCGTAAGGCCTCGATACTTCCACCAAGAGGTTCCAACTGAAACTCTCACCTAAAAGGTTAGATCACACTATCAGCATAAGTGTGATTATCGAGTCTCATCCCATAGGTATCTCTAGATATAAGGGTCAAGTAAATGGTTTTACCAGATACTATAGGTCCTAAACAAGATTCATGATAAGAAGGTATGATTAGTACCTATTTATATTAATACGATAGCTAGTAGTATACACAGACCATACTTCAAATCATTCCTATATCCCTTGGGTCACACTCCTTGACCGCATGTAGCTACTCCCTTCCCCTATCCTCCAGATCCCTGAGCTTGGTGGGGGCCACATTGGGGTGCTGGTTGTAACAAATAAAAATTTATACCACCTCGTACTACTCTACTAGCTCCTCTTCCACATATGTTTCCCTACAGATTCATTTGTCCCAATCACTTCCTATTCCTGAAACATTTTTACACATCTATGTCTCCAAGACTAACATTGGTTTCCTCTTTTCCCACTGCTGACATTCACTGGTTGTATTTTATCATCCAAAGAATTTTTAACCACAAAGGTTCTCTCTAGTACCCTAACATAAGTAAGAATTCACAGAGGAATATTGCTATCTCGGATGTACCTAAACACATCTTTCTCATAGGTATAAGTCATGAAGCACTAGTCGTATCATATTCATCGAGTACCTGGAACTCTTTGTACGCCTCGATGAATACTAAGTTACCGACATGTCGCCCTATCGAAATTGTAGAATCTTTTGGGAACACAAACCCCTTAGATTTTTTTTGGCAAGATACACCCTTCTCTGAGGAAGGTTCTCAAGCTATGTCCATGAAAAATTCACCTCATTATAAGATAGAGGTAATCTAAACTCTTCCGTCGTCCTGCTAAACCATGTAAAATTCCCACCGCTAGATCCTCTATCTGATTTTATGGTGCCATGGATAGATGGAAACTTGGTCACCACCTCAGGCCAGTCCTTAGCCACATGTGAGTCAGGATCACCTCAGAACCTAACTGGTATCGATCACTCAAACTCGTGTAAGGAACCGAGCCTATAATTTTCCTCTACCGACAGCACTAGTAGTAACTACTGACCAATGGGCAGTGGTATTGCTGGGACACTAGCCGAAGGTACAGTCTCGGGCAACGATCCCTGTACCGAAGCCTTATCACTCTATGAACCATCCTCATGTTCTCGCACTGGAATCATGGATGGGTTTTTTTGTGGAGGAATCTTGATAGAGAATCAAGATGAACCACAGTCAAAAGGTCATAACTTGTAAGATGACTCAAAAGAGATCAACAAAAAAACATTTTCAAAACACATGGAAGTAGTGTTTTCATGTACTGAGTCAGAAAACAGAATTCAATGTCTTGGTGTATGGATATGTTGACCACCGCACCAACAATGGACTTCTCCAACTACAACCCAAACTCAAGACACTTAACACTATTTCTCCATTGAAAACATAGAATCTTAGTTCTTCTGGTAGAACTGACCCCCTATGATACCACTTTGTCACAACCCGTCCCCCAGGGCTCGTGTCGTGACTACCCCAAGCCCGCCATCCATAGGCCAGGGGTTGGAGACTAGCACCGGAAAGACGTATCCCTAAAAAGGGATGACATTTTCTCAAAAACCTTTACACACACAGACAGGGCACATTGTGCACAAGTAACAAAATAGAAGAAGAAAGGTACAACCACAACTAAAAACCACCACTAAGTGAAAAAGTTAGTACTGAAAGTTAAGGGGCCAGAATACAATCCCAATACAAATAGAATTATGGAAAAAGGGAAAACAACTCCTGAGGTCATCTGCCAAGGTTCCTATCTGATGCGTAGGTACAACTCGTCACCGCATTTCTCCATGTCTACTAGTCACCTCCGTACACCGTCTGTCATTCACCTCCAAGCACCGTCAAGCCTTGACTCTTCCATACTCAGTCTAGTTGTTCGTCATCTACACAAGACACAACAAGTTGTGGGAAAAGCCAGTGCATAGGTGAGTATAAAAATACTCAGTAGGGACCCCGATACCCCCGATGGTATCCCATAATTCCACAAAGGAAAATCCTAAAAGCAAGATCTCAAATCACAAAGCACAAAGAAAAAGATAGCTCATACTAGGTATAACTTAAGTACATAAGTATATATGTTTAGTCATAAAGCTAAATCATATTATTATTTCATGAGGCTCTACTACTGACCCACACAGGATCGATCGGTGCTGATCCACAGAGGATCGCTCAGTACCGATCTACATAAGATCGCTCGGTGCTGATCCAAATAGGATCTCTCAGTGAAGATCCACATAGGATTGCTCGGTAATGATCCATATAGGATAGATCAGTGTTGATCAATATAGGATCACTCGGTGGTGATTCACACAAGATCAATATTCATTCTTCACATCTTAGCCAACCACTGGATTCCCGCACAAGGAACGCATGATTCTAGGAGGATCCACCCCTCAAGACATCATTCGTATTTCAACTGGCACGAAGTCACATGAAGAAGTAACTTTATGAACTTACATTTCAAAAGGGTTTCAATGCAATAGAATACGCATCAACCGGACACCCAGTCTGTAAGTTATAGGCATTTCAGTGCCGAGAGCCCAGTTGGATTCAGGTACGATCCAACCTGGACAAACTCAAAATTTCTCCAAAACTCACATTGTGTATCTCAAAATGATCGCCTCATCCTAAGGGTTTTGGAACCACAGACAGTTTGTTGAACAGATGTTCGGTTTAGGAGATACATCCATTTAAGCGTAACTAGGCTGAAAAGGGCTTTGGGTCTGGTCCGACCCGTTCCGACCCACAGGGCCTATCCCGAAGGGGCTGGACTCGGCCTGGTTCTGTTGGGCCTGGTCCATCCCACTAGGCTATGAGTTCAGCTTGACCCACCTGGCTTGGCATGGCCCTCCATGCCATGGAATCGCTCGGCCCGCTGGCCGAGCATGGGGGGTCTGCTCCCCTCCCGAATGACTGAAGTCGTTCGGGCCTTCAAGGCTGCAGCGCCAGTTGATGATGCCTCTCCCAGCCGATCCCACTAGATTAGTCACATGCGGGACTCGTGGACCACGGTTCCTCCCTCTGTCATGGCTAGAAGTCGCAACCATCCTCCATGGAACGCCGCGTCCTTCCCCCATGGCACGCCGCCGTAGCCTGTCGCCCAGCTCAGTAGTGGCACCGGATACTGCCACACTACCTTGGATGGTCCGCATGGACCGACCCACAATGGAACCATGGGCGCGGGTCCGCCCTCCACCGTCACACGAATTTGTGGCCTTCCACCGCGACATGTTGCCATAGTGCGTCACCTTGCTTCAACGCACTTGGAAAAGTCCAACCACCCCCTTGTCTGCCACGTCACCTTCAGGGGCCATAATTCCTTCATGACCTGCAGGTTCCAGCCACCGCCTCCCTCGATCGTCAGTACCGGCATGCCAGCAGAGCCTCTATGGGCCACCGATGAAGCTCTTGTGGTTTTCTTTTGTTCTCGTCTCTGCCTATGACCCTCCTGCAACATCACCTATGATGTGTGGCCCTTGGTTCCGCCTTTCCACCAAATATTCTGGTTGTCCACGAAGAATTTCACTACAACTAAATTCAGCAGAGGGTCTGGGCCTCATTCGTTTGGCTCGTGCCCTCCACATTATCATAACAACAAGGGAATGATATTTTAATTATAAAAACTCCCAGAAAGAAAACCCCGCAATGTCCTCCCTCATTGAAGAAAGAAACACGAATCAACCCATTGGATAGTTGATCCGTGTTCTTCATAATATTCAAGAACATGGTAAAGGGGAGAAATCAAGCATATAACCCCCTACCTTGAGTTCGTTGGAAGCCACTGCGGATGAGGAAGGACTGGCCATGTTTGAAGGTGTTCGTCGACGTTCATCATCACCCGTCATTTCCCGTAACGACTGTCGCTCGATCACATTCTTCGTTGGAGAGAAAATTCATCAATGCTTCACCAGCGCTTCCTGTCATAGCTTTCCCAAAACTTGATCCCGAACTCAGATTAAATCAAGGGAAAGTGGATATTAACGCCTCACACAATTAATGAGGTTCATTATTGAATTTAATTAATATAACTCTAAATTCTCTCAATGGTGCGGTTAGACATCCTTTTAATTCACCCAACAGTGAAATTACACAACTTATGAGTCAAGACATTAAATGGTTTGACGTTGCACTGTGGTCCCACCACCGTTTTTCCAACAGTGGAAAAAATAAAAATAAAATAACCTTTAGTTATTTTTTTATGTCTAATAAATTTACTTTTTCATCCGACCCTTGTCGGTCGAATTTAATCTTCCCTTAAGCAAATATCGGTGCTGTAGATTCAATGGTTCCCTCATATTTTTAATCTGAGCACCAGTTCAAAAGATAGAAAACGATGCCCATGAATTTAATGAACATCCTTAAAAAAGTTCAAAAAATTATTAACAGTAACCCTCGACCCGCACCGGTCGAGGTTAGGCTTCGCCTAAGAGGAACACGCCCTACCAAGCTCAAAGGTACTCTCTGATTTTTAAACTGAGTTACCATTTATAAGTTAAGGATTTTATTTACAGTTATGAAATTTTCAGGTTTTCTTACTGGACGTCTGCGCCGACTAAATTTAAGTCGCGCCTAGGGTAAACCCATCATCCTGAACGTAACGGTGCCCTCATATTTATGATTCAGGAAACTGTTTAAGAGTTATTTCATTTTTCCATGACACTACCCACGTGCACTATTTAAAGATTAACATTTTTCAATGGATTGTTCCGAGCACTCCGAGCCTCGGAATCATGTGCCGTCAGATTTCGCAGTCTCGTAAAAATTCTATATAATTTAAAAAATATACAGAATTTTCGGGTCATTACACTCTTTTAATCACCAAACTATAAAGATTATATGTATAAGTATATTTAAAATAATAGTATATTTTTTATGATGTTATAAAAATTCTTTAAATATAAAATATTACTTATCTCATTTTCACAATGAACGTTGAAAAATGGAAATGTTACACATGCGTACATACAGCCTACCGTCTCTATGATCGTAACATGATTAGTTTCACTAAACCATCGTTTATGACTGGTTTTATAAGTATAATTGATGTATAAATTTGATAATTATTTCATGATTATTATTTTGTAGATGATGTACCATGATCAATGTAAGATGGCCAAAAATAAAAAATCTAAACATGTACAAAAAACAAATTGGTTATTACCTCAAACATGATTTTAATATGGAATTGGTAATAAATAGGTAATGAATGGTCATATGTAAATCATATATGATATAGTATATATAAGTATGATACTATAATATATGTTTAATAAACTTATATTTAATATTCAGGATGTTCAAATGTGTATAAAGGAAGTCGATATTTAAGGTAATGGATTTCTAGTCTCTCTTTATTTCTGGGAGAGATATGAAAATTAAACAATCATTTATTTTTTGTGGTTTATATAATACCCATTTTAAATGTTTTATCATGAATATAATTATATTAATTATATTATATGTTTTATTGAATGTTATTATTTCATAGAGATTATGGTTTACTGTTACCAAAGTGGAAAGTGGTTTATGTTAAAATATCATTGTTTATCGTGATTGTTTATGACTATGATTCCAATGATAAAATATTATGATCTCTCTCTCAAGAAACTCATTAGATTTCTTTTCATCTGGTCATTTCACAAGAATATATGTTTTCACTTAATTTTCCGGTCTTTATATACACATGAGTTCAAAATAATTTTTTATTAAAATATGACCTTATTTCTCTCTTCATTCGAAAACATTTTTTCTTCAAAAAAAATTTATGATTTGTTTTCAAAAATGTTTTTAGAAATATTAAAAATATTTAATTAATAGAATCTTACCAATGTTTTATTTTTTAATTTTTTTTACAAATACTCGTTTTTCTATTTTCTAAATAATTCCTATTAGTCTTTTAGAAAAAAATGTTACATGAATCTATATTTTAGCGTGTACAAAATGAATTAAAATTCCATCCATTATGACCATTATTTTAATTGATTCTTACTTTATAATTTATCACGATTATTTTCAATGAAAATGATTTTAAAAATGTTTCAAAAAGTGTTTTCAAAGAAAAAAGGATATTTTTCCTCAATAAATGTCTTAAATGATTTTTAAATCTTTCTTTATAAGTTTTGAAGTTTCATTTTAATGAAAATAATTTCAAATTTTTTTATTAATATTTAGTTTTAGAAATGGATTTTCATGGAAAAATTATTTTCTTATAGAAATGTTCTATGGGATTTATCTTTAAAAATCATTTTCTATCCAAGATAATATCATTTGATGTAACTTTTTATTTAATGGGGATAAAAACCAATGATACCATTATTATTCTTTATCTAAATTGGTTATCATGAAAAGATGATTATGAAACCCATTTATCTTACATGGGTTATAACATGATAAAATAATTATGAAACCTGCCTATTTTCCCATAAAAAAATTTATCATAAAATAAAGAAATGATTATAAAACCTAACTATTTTCTGAAGGTTATCATATGATTAAATTTTTATAAAAACACATTTTATTTCATGGGTTTTTATATGGACATTATTTTATGATATCATGAAACAAATACGTATGGATTTAATTTTGTGATCGGTGGGACCAAAATCTCCCTCCAATGTATTGGGAAAAGATGGATAACTCTTGGGTAAATATTTTATGCATTAAACTAATTATATGTTCACAATTTCATGAGTGAACCTGAATAAAAGTTCAAAATGTTATACATAAACATAATTACATGTTCATAGTATTATGAATGGACCTGTCTTTCATGTACATAATGTTATGAGTGGACCTGGTTTAATGTTCATAAGTTTAAGCAAGGGACTTCTTCCATGTCCTTAACTTAATGAATGAAAATTTATTTATTTATACACATTAATATTATTATAATCTTACACACATGACACAAATCTTTGTCTGATTCCAATTTTGTATTCTCAAGGCTCATGTTATTTGATTACAATATGATTCATATCCTATAAACTTCCAATATTTATCCCAGGAATCATGTTTACGATCTATGATATGCATAGTAAAGTTTTTAAATGTTATTCTGATGTTCTCATACCTGTATTCCCATGTTATATAGATATATACCTTCTTTACCCTTACTGAACATCTGATCTCACCCTTTATTAGGTTTCCTTTCACTAGTTTTTGAATAAATGTTTTAAGTTGGGATTTTTTGTGAATATAGCTAAAGGGAAATTTATTTATGGGGTATTTTTAAGATATTTCACAAATTAGAAGATTATTTACCTAGTCTTCAATGACACTAAAATATTACAGTCCTCATGCGTGAGTTTGTGTAATGTATTAAATATTCATCTAAAAATATGTAATATATATGTATATAAAACCTCAGTCACAATACTGGGTCCCCACACTATAAATAGAAGCCATTGACACCTGAGCTAGCTCATCATTTCATTACTATAACTTGGGTTAAAATGTCTTGGACAAAATTTCCCCGACATAGAGTTATACAATAAAGAAGGTCCTCATAACTTCTTCTTCTGTCTTCTTACCAACATCATACATAAGTAAAAATTTAGGGAGATCAAGAGCCTCCTTCCAATAAGGATAAAGTGGATGATGAAAACCTATAGTAAACCCAAGACACTTACCATATTTTGGATGTCTTCTAGATGGGAGAAACCCTAGTCTTCTCCATGTTGGATCTTCTTGATGAAAACCACACAACTTAACAACATCTAAAGAAGTGGTCAACATTATACTACCTTCATAGTCAATGGTTTCCATATTACGAGAGCTCTAATGAACTTTAAGATATTGAGAAGTAGTGGTAAACGATGGACAATATAGTGCTTCCGGCCAAAAAAATTCCTAAACTCTCAAGAAGCTCATCAGAGTTTTTAGTGATAATGTGTTAAAATTATTATAGATCTATTCCAAATCATTCAACAGGTTTCTCCCAATACACCTATCTGAGTTTGGGGTAGTATGTTTTTCTATATTTTTCACTCTGACACTAAAAACTTGTTCACAAAGAATATATCCATAATGAAAATGGTAAATCTTCACCACTAACTACCCCTACAATGAAAGTCATCATAGTTAGTTCTACTAAAAACTAGGATCATGGTACCATCGATGATGTATATGGGGAAAATTTATTCTTGTAGGACTTACTATGATAGATGAACCCCCTGGACATGTTCACATGCATCAGCAAAGAAAATCCATGGGTATTAGGTGTCTACTTTTCATACTAGTCCCAAAAACCCACCAAAACCTCAATAAAGGTGTAGTTATGAAAGAAACTTATATTAATCCCAATTATAGTGAGATAGTATCCAAAAAATCAGAAATATTTTCCTCTATCTAAGGGATGTAGGGTTATTATGAGATCAATGGTTAGATCCTCAAGGGTTACCATCTTGATCAAGGTTATGTTCATGAAAACATTTTCACACCACCCATGATGTTTTCTTGAATAATGGACCTTGTCCAATTAAAAAATATTTATGTATGGTGATATGATATCATAAGGCAAGATCCAATGGTCCTTATGGCCCCTTGTAGCACCCCAAGATTTTATAAAGAATATTCTTTTAATTTCGTTGATGTTTTGTGTTGTACGCTACACCAAAGGGATATTTCACTACATGAAACCCTGACTTGGCTTTCATTACATGCAATCGCGACCTTCCACGATAGCGTGTGTTGTATGCAATACGAAGTTTCACTAAACAACGGTATGCTATTAAAATATTATTAAAACTATCCATTATGAATAGTAATACCCACTTTTTGAAATTTTTTAAATTTTAATTTTCAAAATGGAATTCATTTTTGGATTCGGAATATCGAAATTAGCCTAGGGTGAAACTTTGGTATTTTTCTGAAAACATTCAATTTTTGATGAATAGTGAAAACACCGGGTTACTATTTAAAAACCGACTTTTTATTTAAATAATTATTTATTTTATTTAAATTTATTTTAGGTCAAAATTGATACATAATACCTATATAATTTCAATGCAATTCATTGGAGTCATTTTATAAGAATTTTAGATATATAAAATTTTATTGAACTTTTCACCGTCTTTTACCCACCTCCTAGGAGAATTTCCAAATTCACATAAAACTTAATTTTACCACTTCTGTGAGTGGGATTTATAAAATCTGAGAGATTCAGTTAATATCAAGGACTAAAATGTGGTTCAATCAGATGAAAATGATTTTTGGTGAATAGTAACTTTTTACTTTTTTTACCACAGTTAAAAGTAAATAGGGTAATTAAGGGTAAAAATGTTATTATTATTACCCTAACATATATCCTAATTCTATTGGATAAGTCTAATTCGACCAAAAACAACCTTAGGAATAAAATGTGACCATTTAGGCCCACTTGGATTTGATTAGGACATTTATTATTAATTTATTTAAAGAAGGGTTAAAATAGTTAAAATCAAAGTTTAATAACTAAATAATTTTTAATATAGGGTTATACATAAGATAAATTCCACTATAAATATTAATTATAAATATAAAAAGAGTTTATACATAATGGTATTTTATTTTTAATTTTTAGACTTAAAATATTTTAATTTATTTATGACACAATGATGATGCAGTAATTATCTTATTAATGAAATATTGACATAATTGATGTTATAAATACCCAAATAAATGTAATTTGAAACTTTTTAAGCATTAAAATAATTTTTTATGTTAATATGACATGCTATTATTGATTTAATAAACTTTTTCTGAACTAATCATTCTGTTATAATTTTTACAAAAATCAATTACCAAATAGTGTCAAAATTGACATAAAATTGTTTTTAAAACAAATATTATATTATTAATTGTTATTATATTCATCAAACTCTAATTTTCGGCCCAGATACTTATATCATGATAGTCGTATCATTAATGGACCACTTGGTGGTCTCTTGGATGTATATGAGAAGTTTATTAACTATATAATATAAAAATACAAAGTGACATGGTAAATGTCAATCTAATTAACTAAGAGTTAAAACTAAATGACAAGGTTAATATAATGACCTAAACTTGTCTAAAATCTATTGGATGAGATTATTTATACCCATACCTACCTTATCTTTGAAATAAATCAATTTGGAGCTATTAAAAACCGAATATGGCTTTATAATAAAACAATATTTTTAGTTTTTCCAAAGGTGCCCCGCTCCTCCCTTATAAAAGGGCACCTCCTCCCTCTCTTCCTCACACCATTTTGAGCCTTGAATCTCGGCCAACATCTGCCCATTTCACTTCCCCACTTCCCTAGAAACATACTAGAGGTCCTGGTCTTCTTCAAAGACCAATTTTAGTACCCTAAGAGGAGGTCTCAAAGAGGCGCTTCAAAGAACAGGTAATGTCTGTTACTGATTCTTTCAACGTTATTTCTTATTCTACTTTTCTTATTTAGTTGTTTCATTATGGAGTAATAACATCAGTATCACTCATATACTGATATGTTATTATAAGTATGAAACAACCCTATTTCACCATCTATCCATCCTATGGAAAAATAAATCACTGCGCGTGTGTACGTACAAAATACCGTCTCCACGCCGTGGTGTAATCTATTTTCCACCACCACCTTACAAGGATGGGTATAATGGTGTAAAGAATAACTATATATGATTATTGTAAAGTGATATTGTTTCTGAAATAGTATACATACACTCCAATACAATTCCACGATCATGGGAACGATATCATCGCTCGTGCGTACGTACGGAATATCGTCTCCACGATGTGATGCGACTCGTTCTACATGATCTTCATTGCATAATAATTAGATAAATGAATTGAATGAATGAATATGATATATATTACAATAATACTATTCTGGAAATGAGGTATCTATAACCTAAAAAGAATAATAAGAATTTATTCGACAAAGCACGCATAAGAACAAAAAGCAATAAACACCCGAATAACAAGTAAAAATGAAATATTACTAATAAGAAGCTAAGAATATGACCATATACGATATAATAAAAATAATTATGATTATGGAATAAGTCAATGACATTATTTAAATAATTATACAGGAGGTTCGGACACTTACGAAGCAAATCAGACCTAAGGTAAGGGAAAATCTCGCAAATCTCATTTTTATCCAAGATTGTTTATACTTCAGAATTTACTGGGGAATATTTATCATCCACATCCAGGTTTCCTCAAAATTTAATATTTATCTTTCCAAAATTGTTTAAATCCAATTTTACCCTTTGGTGAGTTTTTAGTAAAAGATATGAAAGGAATCTTTTGTCGTTTTTCGTACGAGGTACTTTTTGACTTTTCCGACATAAGTACGAGAAGAATGTTTTTTTAACTTATACGGCATGAATGGATTTTTAAAACATTAATTCCAAGAAGCTTCCTTTACAAGTTTTCAAGTTTATTTTTAATCAACTTCTTTTAGTTTAAAATTGTATGACATGTTAAGAAAGGAAAAATGTTTTTGAAGTAGAAAGGATATTTTCCTCAAGAATGGAGTTCAAGTGTTTTATCAAAATTATTTTCCATATAAGATAATATAGGGTTCTGTTTCTATCCCTATTATTAAATTGATTTGATTATGTTGTGATGGAATTATTTTTATGAATTACTTTGTCTTAAATGAATTGATTTATGATGTCACGATGTTTAAGAATCCCATTTTTATTACATGGGTTATGCTATGATTTATGATTTTTTGGCACACATAAGAATGGTATCATTAAGAGATGGTTGGGACCTATATCTCCCTCCAATGTATTGGGTAAAGATTTATATCTCATGATATAGACATGGATAGAACGGTAGGTTAAACCAGTTCAGTGAAACAGGACTGAAACGAGGAGTGAACTCGGTTCCGAAATGGACATTGTCCACTAAGATAGTCTTGGAAATGAGTCTTGACTACTAAGAAATGATTTTCTATGATTATGTGTGTATGCCAAAAGGCTTCATGTTTTAAGTTATGATATTTGGGATTACATTTCACTACTATGATTTATCCCATGTTATGAAATTATGATCACTTTTTCAGATTAAGATTTCCAAAATGTTATGTTCTTATGAATATGATGTGATTGATATTTCTTTTGTTTACCCTTACTGAGCATTTGAGATCACCCTTTTTTAGGTTTTCTTTTCCCCAGGATATAAAGAAAGGTTTTAGGTAAAAAAAGGGGAAGATCATTATGGGAGACATTGAATATCTTTCACCACGATTTGAATATTACGTTCCAAGTTTCCAAAGACACTAAACTATTACGGTCCTTGTGTGTCTGTTTTTGTTATGTACTAAGTATTCTGCAAAAGTAATGTAATGTCCATGTACGTCAAGCTTTGGGTCTCTATAGTTGGTATTAGAGGAAAGTTTTAGTTAACCTTCGGAAACTAGGATGCGAAAACTTTAGTGAAATCCCTTGAGATATTTCTATGGTATGTCTAGGGATGTCCCTAAGGTTAAGTATACGTATAGGTTATAATCTTAGAATTGCGCTAATGATCTTAGTATTATACCTAAGATGTTGGATATTGAAGGTACTCCCCCTTTATTATGTTGTTTTCCCTAGCATGGTATTTTCCTATCACACTATTATTTTTGGGTTTTAGACGATGTATGGAACCCAAAGGAACCGTTTTGATCAATGTAATGGAAAATGCAATGATTGTCCTCCTGACCAAACCAATGTCATGGGAGATGGAGTGAAAAATCTTATTTCTATACTTACACAAGATATGAATCATTCTGCACTTTAAAATGAGCAGAGAAAGGAGCAACATTCTGTTGAATCCTTCAGGAGGCAGCGACCACCTTCATTCAGCGGGTCTTCTGATCCCTTAGTGGCTGAGCAATGGATCAGTACCACTGAAAAGATATTTTCAATTCTACAATGTTCTGAGCATGATAAAGTCATCTTAGTAGTATATCGTTTGGAAGGTGATGCTGATCAATGGTGGAATCTTATCAAGAATACAAGGCAAAGAGATGAAATCGAGTCCATGGAATGGGATGAGTTCAAGAACTTGTTTTTCAGTAAGTACTTCCCTAGTATTATTTGAACAAAGATGTAAAAGGAGTTTCTTGAGCTTAAGTAGAAGGATGATGAATCTGTTGGTATATACGAAGAGAATTTTACAAGACTTGCAAGGTATGCATCTGGCTTCATCGTCCAACCTGAAAGTAAAGTTGATCGATTTTTTAGTGGCTTAAAACCAAATATTCGAAGGGAATTGGCTATAAGAGACTTCAGTAGCTTTGAAGAAATTGTGTTTTGTGCTATCAAGGTAGAAATGGATGTTGGTGTTACATATCCATCTCATGGTTTTGACAAGAAACTAAAGATGGAGTTCAAGGAGAAATCTCAAAATAATGGTGAAAAGAAGATGAATGTTTCCTTATGCTCAAAGTGTGGAAAGAAGAATGGTAAAGATTGTCTTAAAGGGTCTAGAAAATGTTTTAAGTGTGGAAAAGAAGGTCATCGAGTGACGAGTGTCGAAGTAATGGAAAAATGGTTTCTAATGATGTGAATAAAGAAAATACTGCAGAGAACGCACCACCAACACTTCAATGCTTCAAGTGCAATGAAATGGGGCATTATGCTAATCAATGCCCTAATCCAATGGTTAATGATGATCGACATGAGCAACCACTTAAGTCAAAGGACAAAGGGAGGTCACATGCGATCACTATTGGCGATGTTGAATATGACAACGATGTGGTGGAATGATTAAGTGTTTATGTAATGGGATTCCAAAATAATGTTGTATATAGTATTGTGGAATATTAGAATATTTATGTATTGGTCTATTGTGATTTTCAATAATTTTATGGTACCAGTAACCATGGAAAGTGATTGAGATATTTTTGGAAAGAAGATGATATGCGCATAATGAAGGGATAAGGAGAAAATGAAATGTTTGACAGTATTCATGATCTCATGAATGATATAAGGAAATATTTATAAGATGGTTTGAGTATATAGAATTTTGGGTTTTTGGTATGTGGAAAGAGTTAACTTTTGACAGCACTCATGTTGTCACTAAGATTCAATGGGTATTCATTTTTCAAGAGAATTCATGATTAAGGCCATGGAATGTTTAGAATGTGACAAACAAGACATATCTTATGATATATGGGGATCAATGATGGTATTAACATGCTTGTTATATGAAATATCTGGTAATCGTTTTCACTATAATATGAGAAAGGACTGCAATATTATGGATAAGCCTAAAGATTGAAATGGATTATATTGAATATAAGTTATTTTAAGGCTAGAATTTTTTTTGATATTATTGATGGAATGTCATAATGATGTAATTTTAGAAGAAGGACAACTTGCATGATGGGTGACAACCCGTCGCGTTGGATAAAGCTGTGGGAATCGAACCCACAACCGAAGTGTGACTGGCCTTTATCGCATACCACTGTCCTACAGGAAGTCCCTGGTTAGTAGAAACTATTTTTATTTTATTAAGCGGTATGATATATGAAGTATAAGTTCCTTTTTGGAATCGTATATGATTAACCTCACCATAGATGAACTCATGTATATTTGATAACTTTTGCTAACCTTTTGTTTGAAACAGATGGAATGACCCATCATTCAATCACATGATCTGTTAACACTTCACGAATTACAAATTCAACTTCATTTCTTAAAGAGATGAAGTGGAAATTGTTCAAAGCATGAACAACAGTAAGATTGTACCAAAATCAAGCAAGTATTTCTTCTAATTCAAATTTTTAACTTTAGGGAAATGATATTGAATACCAAAAATGTTGTCCTAGTGCTCTTATATCCAATGAATCAGATGGTACATTAAATCATCACAAATCTATGGCTTTGTGATTTTTGGATTTTTAATAGCCATGTTCTCTACCACTCTCCATCAGAACATGATGGTTAGATTTTTCTTCCATATCCATATTTTCACCTATGTTCTCCTATATGGAAAACCAGTGATGAGTTACATTGGGTAATCGTTACATTTCATACTTTTGTTTTTAAAATTAGGTTTTAGTATTCCTTTTTATGATGTGGATTTCTATGAATAGTTAACGATTTATAACCCTGACGAATTTGGAGGGCGAAATTCATTTTAAGGGGGGTAGAATGTAACACCCTGAGATTTTATGACGAATATTATTTTAATTTCGTTGATGTCTTGTGTAGTATGCTACACAAAAGGGAGATTGCACTACACGCAACCCTGACTTGGCTTGCATTACATGCAATCGTGACCTTCCACGATAGCGTGTGTTGTACGCAATATCGAGTTTCACTAAACAACAATATGCTATTAAAATATTATTAAAACTAGCAGTTATGAATAGTAATACACACTTTTTGAAATTTTGTAAATTTTATTTTTCAAAATGGACTTCATTTTTGGATTCGGAATATCGAAATTAGCCTAGGGTGAAATTTTGGTATTTTTCTGAAAACTTTCAATTTTTGATGAATAGTGAAAACACCGGGTTACTATTTAAAAACCGACTTTTTATTTAAATAATTATTTATTTTATTTAAATTTATTTTAGGTCGAAATTGATACATAATACCTATATAAGTTCAATGCAATTCATTGGATTCATTTTATAATAATTTTAGATATATAAAAATTTTATTGAACTTTTCACCGTCTTTTACCCATCTCCTAGGAGAATTTCCAAATTCACATAACTTAATTTTACCACTTCTGTGAGTGGAATTTCAAAAATTTGAGAGACATGGTTAATATCAAGGGCTAAAATGTGGTTCAATGAGATGAAAATAATTTTTGGTGAATAGTAACTTTTTGCTTTTTTTACCATGGTTAAAAGTAAATAGGGTAATTAAGGGTAAAAATGTTGTTATTATTACCATAACGCATGTCATAATTCTATTGGATAAGTGTAATTCGACCAAAAACAACCTTAGGAATAAAATGTGACAATTTAGGCCCACTTGGATTAGATTAGGACATTTATTATTAATTTATTTAAAGAAGGGTTAAAATAGTTAAAATCAAAGTTTAATAACTAAATCATTTTTAATATAGGATTATAAATACAATAGTTTAGAATATAAATATTCATTATAAACCTAAAAAGATTTCCTACATAATTGTATTTTATTTGTAATTTTTAGACTTAGAATAATTTAATTTACATATGACACAACGATGATGCAGTAATTATCTTATTAATAAAATATTGACAGAATTGATGTTATAAATAACCAAATAAATGTAATTTGAGACTTTTTATGAATTAAAATAATTTTCTATGTTAATATTACATGTTAGTATTTATTTAATTAACTTTTTTCGAACTAATCATTATGTTATGATTTTCACAAAAATCAATTACCAAATAGTGACAAAATTGACATAAAATAGTTTTTAAAACAAATATTATATTATTAATTGTTATTATATTCCTAAAAATATAAGGTTCGGCCAAGATACTTATATCATGATAGGTGTATCATTAATAGATTACTTGGGGGTCTCTTAGATGTATATGGTATGTTTATTAACTATATATTATAAAAATACAAAGTGACATGGTAAATGTCAATCTAATTAACTAAGAGTTAAAACTAAAAGATAAGGTTAATATAATGACCTAAACTTGTCTAAATTCTATTGGATGAGAGGATTTAGACCCATACCCACATTAGCTTCTAAATAAATTAATTTGGAGCTATTAAAAACTGAATATATCTTTATAATAAAATAATATTTTTTGTTTTTCCAAAGGTGCCCCTCTCCTCCCTTATAAAAGGGAACCTCCTCCCTCTCTTCCTCACACCATTTTGAGCCTTGAATCTCGGCCAAACTCTACCCATTTCACTTACCCACTTCCCTAGAAACATCTTAGAGGTTCTGGTCTTCTTCAAAGACCAATTTTAGTGCCCTAAGAGGAGGTTTCAAAGAGGCACTTCAAAGAAGAGGTAATGTCTCTTAACGATTCTTTCAACATTATTTCTTCTTCTACTTCTTCTTATTTAGCTTTTTCATTATGAAGTAATAACATCAGTATCACTCATATAATGATATGTTATTATAAGTATGAAACAACACTATTTCACCATTTATCTATCCTACGGAAAACGAAATCACCACGCGTGCGTACGTACAGAATACCGTCTCCACGCCGTGGTGTAATCTATTTTCCACCACCACCTTACTTGGATGGGTATAATGGTGTAAAGAATAACTATATATGATTATTGTAAATTGATATTGTTTCTGAAATAGTATACATACACTCCAATACAATTCCACAATCATGGGAATGATATCATCGCTCTTGCGTATGTACGGAATACCGTCTCCACGATGTGATGCGACTCGTTCTACATGATCTTCATTACATAATAATTATATAAATTAATTGAATGAATGAATATGATATATATTACACTAATAACATTCTAGAAATGAGGTATCTACAACCTAAAAATAAGAATAAGAATTTATTCGACAAATCACGCATAAGAACAAAAAGCAATAAACACCCGAATAACAAGTAACAATGAAATATTACTAATAAGAAGCTAAGAATATGACCATATATGATATAATAAAAATAATTATGATTCTAAAATAATTCAATTACCTTATTTAAATCATTATAAAGGATGTTCGGACACTTATGAAGCAAATCAGACCTAAGGTAAGGAAAATCTCGCAAATCTCATTTTTATCTGAGATTATTTATACTTCAGAATTTACTGGGGAATATTTATCATCCACATCCATGTTTCCTCAATATGTAATATTTATCCTTATAAAATTTTTTAAATCCAATTTTACCCTTCGGTGAGTTTTTAGTAAATGATATGAAAGGAATATTTTTTCATTTTTTGTACGAGGTACCTTTTGACTTTTCTGACATAAGTACAAGAAGAATGTTGTTTATAACTTATACGACATGAATGGATTTTTAAAACATTATTTCCAAGAAGCTTCCTTTACAAGTTTTCAAGTTTATTTTTAATCAACTTTTTTTAGTTTAAAATTGTATGACATTTTAAGAAAGAAAAAAAAATTGAAGTAGAAAGGATATTTTCCTCAAGAATGGAGTTCAAGTGTTTTATCAAAATTATTTTCCATCTAAGATAATATAGGGTTCTGTTTCTATCCCTATTATTACATTAATTTGATTATGTTGTGATGGAATTATTTTTATGAATTCCTTTGTCTTATATGAATTGATTTATGATGTCACGATGTTTAAGAATCCCATTTTTATTACATGGGTTATGCTATGATTTATGATTTTGTGGCACACATAAGAATGGTATCATTATTATATGGTTTTTATTGAATTATTAGAATATAAGTAGGAATTGGTAATTCATGAAACCTTTTCTAAGAACATATATTTATTTAATAATTTTATTTACAATTTTTTTAATTTACGAACCCATATTTTATATTTTAGAACCTAAGTTATATTATTCGGAACATTATTTTAATACATTCTACATTTAGTATTTTAAAATTTATTTTCATCAATTTTTGGAATTTTACTCAAATAAAATGGATTTAAAATTTTGAATAATTATGTATGAATTATTTAATAATGTCAATTTTACTTTTAGGAATGAATGTATGTTAACTTTGGTAGAAACTAGTTACCATAGAAAAAGATAAAATGGTAAAAGTAATAATTCAATGTGAAAAGGGCTTGAAACATGATAAATATATATATAATTGAGTCTATGTGGTTTTTATTAATATTATCTCTTCCCAATCAATTTTTTTCTCAATTTTTTAGCCACTTTACATGAGAGATACTTCCCATTGTTGAAGATTTTTGGGTATTGAAAAAAATTCCATCCCTTTTCACTTATAAAATGGGCACTCCTATCCTCACTTCCCCTCACACCAAATACTTGTTAATTTATTCATAAATAAACAAAATACTCAACTATAAATTATTATACACCTTAAATAAGTTCTTTTACTCTCATAATATCACACCTCAAATGCATAACCCTATTTTCATTGGAGATAATCCTAGAAGTGTGGTATAAATTTATAACCCATCCTTTCCTTTTCTATATCTTTATATGAAAATATTCTTCCTAAAATTCAATTACACCATCTTAAAATGATAATTTTTTTTGTCAATAGTATAATGTTATATTATTATAATGATGTCACTTTCAATAAACAACTTTCCCTTTTCTATTAAGAAAAGAAAAATTATCACTCTTACATTGTGCAGACAACCTCCTTCATGATGGAATATGTTTTGTTTTCCTTCATCACTTACAATTATGGTCCAAATATAGAATTTAATATATAAGTATGATATTTATAATGTATATTAGACTTTGAAATGAAAAAAATTATAAATGTATCTATTTCTATGGAAAATGAAACAACCATTCGTGTATACAAGTGGACTACAATCTCCATGGAATGATTTATTTCTCTTTTTTTGATTACTTCTATTCATATATGCTTCTAAAAATGATTTTCATTGATAAATATGATTTTTATTATATCATAAAAGTTATTTTATGATAATTTTGGGAACCTATTAAATTACATATCATGAAAACAAGTGTACAAAAATTAAGTAAAATCATTATGCTTCTAGTATAATGATTTTACAACTAAACCACAACATAATTATCCATTTATCGGGGTGTGTTCATGTTTGGGTCGGTTTAACCACTCACTTGAACAATGATAAGAAATTATATCATAGATGACTATGATAACTTAATTTATGGTATAATGTGATATAAATATTTAAATAATGATTTTTTATGGAACAATAATAATATTATTAAACTCATAATTAAGAAAAAAAAATTCATACATTAATAATCACTGAAACATGATCATCACCTATTTTATCCTCATGCTTTGTAACGAAAACTATCAAAAAATTAAATTTTACCTTTATAAATACCATGTTACACCAATACCATTACCTTTAAGGTTCTTGGAATGATCAAATTTGTAGATATAATAAATACCCTCAACATTTAAAAAAATTGTTCAAAAAAATTCAGATTACTTACAATCGATATTGAAAAATAGGTAATAAATAATTTGAATCAATATATATAATTTACATATATAAAATGTATAAATTGAAATGGATATGATTAAGGTTCTTAATTACATGATTAAGATATATATGGTTATTAAATAAGATGTTAAAGTATGTTCATGGAATTCAGGATAAGAGGTAAGGGTTTCTTTTTCTCATTTTCAAATTTATGAGACATGATGGATATTGCACACCATCATTTCTTTTATGTGGTGAGATTATTTAATAATGAATTTATTTTTCCATATTCATTAAATTAACGGGATTTTAAGATCCATATCATGTTATTTCATTACATGTCCATTGATTCAAAAGATACCAATGTTACATGGTTTTTTTTCAAATTCCTCTCTTTGGGTATATTTGGTATCATGAACCTTTTTTTATTTATGTGGTGAATACAATTTATATTTGTGGAATCATGAAATGAATTCTGTTATAATAATGGTATTTTATTTTCAACAACAAACCCACTCTTCCAAGGTGTTTTAATTAAAATGTTCTCCAAGACATAAGGATTTTTTATCACAAAATTTAATTCGTTGAGGCGTGATTATGTTATATATTGTGTTTTCCTTTGAATGATGTATTCATTTACACTAGATATATACTTATCATATATTTTTCTAATTCATGGGAAATACTAATCCAATTTTTTTTTCAACAAATGAATTTTACTTAATTTTTACCTTGGTTGTAATGATTTTGGTTAAATAATTTACATTCATTTAGTTTTGATCATCCAATTGGAATTAAAAGTTGGATAAATTATACCAGTTGAATATATTAAGTGGTATTCGATTAGTTTTATATGAATTTTCATTTTTAAAACATAATACACTTTCTTGAAAAAAATTTTTACATTAAGTAGTATGTTTGTCACAACTGATATTGTTAACTCAAGTCCCATTTCCTTGAGTTTTATTATTTCATCGTGAAATTATTTCTTACATGATTTTGTTCTTACACCATAATATTTTATTATTATGGTATTTTTTCCACCTCTATCAGGAAATGATAAATGTTTATAAAAATTAAAGTTTTCTTAGTCATATTATAATTTGATTTTTGAACAAATCGATTTTAAAATTATAAAGAAGGCATTTTTATTTCCCTTTCATATGTTTTGTCTTCCTCTCCAAAATTTTCAATGAAAAAATTTATGTATTTTAAAAGAACCACTATTGGATATTATTTTTAAAAATACGGTTTCTTAAAATCTTTCATGTTACCTTCTCAAATATTAACTTTGAAATGAAATGTAAATTTATATTTTATGTCATGGTTGAAAAACTTTTATAAAAGCTCCTTCATGTTTTTTTCTTGAATTTCCCTTATAATTTTCCAAAGGATTTAATCTATTAGGTTTTAGGATTCATGTTTTATCTTAAATATATATATATATATAAATATATCATTTGGGGGATTTAACTCACAATATCAAACAATTTAATTCTTAATCCATTATTTTTTGATACCATTCAATAAATTCTTTTTTTCCATAGTGTTTTTTATTTATTTCAACACCATTCAATTTTTCCTTTATAGAAACTTGGATATTTTATTTTGAAACTGTCAAACTTATTTATAGGGATTTATTATTATCATTTTATTTCATCATTGACTTAACCATATACTCATTACCCTATAAAAAGTGAACATATAATTTTTCAAAATTCAGATTGGAGGATGTTTAACTAGGAATAATGTCAATTTATTAGGTTGGAGTTTATTGAAATTCTTGATGATTATTCATTAATAACATAGGTTCATTATTTATTGAAATTCTATATCTTTCATTATATGGATAGCCATATTTTTATTCTGCTATAGGTTCCTTAGGGAATGGTATGGAATGTATCATTGACTTGTATAGTGAATGCATTAGACATAATCAAGTGATAGATGGGGCTCGACATTATATAGCCCCTTGACATAGAGAAAGGTTTCATGATACAAAAAAACTTTTGTATTAGTGTATACCTCTCCCTATATCAGAATAATGAATTAGTAGAAGGAATTGAAAACATGTTCATGAGGTTCGATATTTTACATTATATATTTTTGAGATTAATATTAATAATATACATGTTTTATTTTATTATCATGGGTATATCATGATCACATATTCAATTGACTATGGAATTACTAGTGTTATTTATTCCAACTATATTATTAATACCATGCTTATTTTTAAAGAAACATCACCCATATATTTCCCTTATTGAGTATTTTAGATCACCCCATTATTTAGGTTCCATTGCGTAGGTTATGAAGAAAATTAATACATGTGGCGTGTTTAAAATGATAAAACATGTGGAATAATTTGTGGTAGATGTTCAGGACTCATTATGGATTATGTTTTTTAGTGTATAATTGGAAAATAAATTTTTTGATATAAATAACACGGGCTCTGTTAGTTTCTAATTTTTTATTAATTATCTAATGATCTAAAACTAAAATGATCCTTTTTATGTATGAGTTGAAATTATATTTTTTTATTTTATGATCATCAAATCCAAGATTTTACACATGGTATCAAAGTGATTATGTAATGCATTTGTTTTTTGAATCAGAATCAGTTGTGTGGGATTGGGGCATCATTGTTCATAGTAGAGGAGGGTTTAGAAAAATTTATATACAAGGATGTTTCTTGAGGATAATTTAAGGGATGAGAAGTTAATGTTGATCACAATTTCAAAGGTATAGATAAACTTTTCGGATACAATTTGACTTAATAATAAGGCAGTAATGCACTTTTTTGGGGATTAGGATAAAATAACGTTAGATAAAACACTAAGGATATGTCTAAGAAAGAATTATAAGTATTGGATAAAATATTGAAGTTTTGATAAAGTAACGATTGTGTATTTGTCCTAGAAATTACATCTTTATTTGGATACTACAAGTGGATTTAGGCTCTGTAATAGAGGTTCCTGGGGGTAATAACCCTAAAAAGGAATATTTGGTATTAACTCAATCATCACCTTGTACATGACAAAGAGGCATAACATCATACTTAGTCTGAAACTCCTATAGGATATGATTTGGTTAATTTGAATTCTCTTTATTAACTATTATGCGGTATTGAATGTTTTAAGCTTTGATAACATAATAGGAAAGTTACTATAAATAAAATATATTGAAACATTAAGATTCATAAGTTAAGGTACATATTACGTGATATGAACTTTCAGGGATAAATGATAAGTTGTATTTTGATATCATAACTTTCATAAATTATTGGGTTTATAATATTTTAAGAAAGTTCAAAGAAATTTGGGATCTCTATTTTGTGGATTATGGTAATAAGAACGTTATAACCCACATAAATGTACCCTTGTTTGAAACAAGAATGATCTATATTAAAAGGTGGGTGATATAAGTTGAACTGAGTCCAATACATGTTAAGTTTTATAAACTATAAGAAAACATGATAGTTTTATGAAGTTAAACATCCTAATGTAAATTATTCCTATAGTTATTCATGAAGAATTAACTTATAATGATAACCACTCATGATAAATCATTTGGTTTTAGTAATTGTTGAAGTCTGAAGGAACCAAGTTAAAAATTGATACCATGGAAAATTTAGAAACTATCCTAATGAACAACCAAATAAGATACGGGCTATATTGATAAATCTTGTGATTATGAAAAATTGGATATCAATAATTATTATTAGTAATGATAATATAATTGAAATCCCAAACACAATAAATAGGAGAAGTATTGTTTATCTTAGAAATTTAGGTGATCGAGATGATGAAGTAAAGAAGATTCAATTTTCTACAGGTAAAAAATCTTATAGGAAGCATGAGATAAATTATCTTAATGGAACAAGTAAATTCTATAATTGAGGATATCAGACTCACAAGTTTAAGGGAAAGATAGAAGTTATAAAAATCAATTTCTTCGATTATAATAGAGATAGAAACTGTGTGACCCAATGTCTCAATCCAAGGTCCATGTAGAGACTTGAATCTTGACGTACATGTACATTACATTACTTTTAAGGAATAATTAATACATAACAAACACACACACTCAAGGACCGTAATAGTTTAGTGTCTTTGGAAACTCGGAAAATAATCTTCTAATCATGGTGAAAGATCTTCAAAATCTCCCATAAAGATCTTCCCATTTTATTTTCTTACCTAAAAACTTTCTTTAAATCCTGGGAAAAAGAAAACATATAAAGGGTGAGCTCAAGTTCTCAGTAAGGGTAAGCATATAGAACATAAAACAATCCGTAAACATTTTAATGAAAAAACATGAACATAAAATCAAAATCTTGATAAAAGACATAAATAATGGAAGTACATAAGGCATAGATCATAAAGGAACATTAATCATGATAAAATAGTATGGGAATAAAACATGTAATTTTGGAAACCATTAAGCACATGTTATGATTTCCATAGTAGCCAAGGAATTGCTGCCAAGACCATCTTAGTGGACAAAGTCCTTTTCTGAATCGAGTTCACTCCTCATTCTAGTCCTGTAACAATAAACCAGATTAACTTACCGTTCCAGCCATGTATATCTCGTGAGATACAAATCTTTATCCAATGCATTGGAGGGAGATATAGGTCCCACCCATCTCATAATGAAATCATTCTATCATGTTCCACAAAAATCATAAATCATACATCATAGCATAACCCATGTAATAGAATGGAATTCTTAAACAAAATGCCATAATAACATAATCCATATAAAAAATAGATATCATTTCATCATAAGAAGAATCAAACCATGTAAATAATGGAGACATTATACTTGAAACATAATCAAATTAAATAATGTCATTTTAGATGGAAAATAGTTTTGATAAAACACTTGAAATGAATTCTTGAGTAAAGTATCCTTTCTTCTTCAAAATCATTTTATTTTCACAAAATGCCAGGAAATTTTACAAGGAAAGGGTTTTTTAGAAAATAATCATGCAATCTTGTATAGGAATATTCATGAAAATGAGGAGTTATGAAACCGTAAAAATCCGTTCACGCCATATAAGTTTAAAATAACATTCTCCTCGTACTTTTGTCGGAAAAGTCAAAAAGTTCCCAGTGTGGTAAAAAAAAGTAAGATTCCTTCCATAACATGTGATAAAATTCAAAAATGTGTAAAAAGGACAATAAAAATACATGAAAACATTTTTAGAAAATAGGGACATGGATGATAACAAAAACCCCAGTAAATACTTACGAATAAATACTCTCAGATATGAATGAGATTGGAAAAGTTATCCCTTACCTTAGGTCCGATATGATTCGTACGTATCCGAACCTCCTGTATAATGATTTAAATAATGTCACTGAATTATTACAGAATCATATTCATTGTTAGTATATCATATATGGTTCACTTATGACTTTATATTACCCATTCTTTTGTAAGTTCCATGTTAAAGCAGCGTTTTGGGTAAAACCGTTTTATTTATCGTACATGTTTGGACGTGTTGTTCTTGATATTATTACTTATATCCTTATTTACCTAATTCCATAATGTAAAACATGATTTATATGTAATATATATTCAGAATATACACATATATATATATGATATATCGATAAATGGAATGAAATACACCGTTCATGGAGATGGTAGGTCGTACGTACGCATGAACGTTGTTTTTGTTTCCTTATTGAATTGAATGGAATTAAGTAGATGACATAAAGATATAATATAAATAAATCCAGTATCATTATTATGTCATATATTTCATGATTACTTATTATATATACTTTATAATCATTCATGAATGGTTAACATGGATAATGAATCTCATCGCGTCGTGGAGACGGCAGTCCGTACGTACGCACGAGCGATGATATCATTCCCATGATCATGGAATTGTATTGAAGTTTATGTATAAAATTTAAGAATCAATATCATTTTACAATAATCATATATAGTTATTTATTTACACCATTATACCCATCCAAGTAAGGTGGTGGTCGAAAACAGATTACACCACGGCGTGGAGACGGTATTCCGTACGTACGCACGCGCGGTGATTTCGTTTTCCGTAGGATGGATAGAAGGTGAAATAGGGTTTTTTCATATTTATAATAAAATATCAGTATATAATTAATACTGATGTTATTACTTTATAATGATACAACTAAATAAGAATAAGTAGAAGAAAAAAGAAATTTGAGAGAATCGGAAGAAGAGATTACCTCTTCTTCGATGCACCTCCTTTAAGCTTCCTATTAAGGAAGTAGAGTTGGTCTTTTGAGAAGACCAGAACCTCCAGAATGTTTCTAGGGAAGTGGAGAATAGAAATGGGCAGGTTTTGGCCGAGATTAAAGTCTCAAAATGGTGTGAATAGAAGAGTGAAGGGGTGCTCTTTTTATATGGGAGGAGAAGGGTACCTTTGGAAAAACTTAAAATATTATTTTATAATAAAGTCATATTCGGTTTATAATAGCTCAAAATTGATTTATTTAGAAGATAAAGTGGGTATGGGTCTAAATCCTATCAACCAATAGATTTTAGACATGTTTAGGTTACAATTTTAACCTTATCATTTAGATTTAACTCTAAGTTAAATAATTTAACTTTTACCATGTCTTCTTGTTTTCTTACACTATATGGTTAATAAACTTACTATAACAAGCCAAACGAAGCTGAAGTGGTTCATTATTAATATATATATAATTATCTAAGTCATTTTTCTGAACCTTATATTTTTAGGAATAAAATAACAATTAATAATATAATATTAGTTTTAAAAACTATTTTATGTCAATTTTGACACTATTTGGTAATTGATTTTTTGTAAAAATTATAACAGCATTATTAGTTCAAAAAAAGTAAATTAAATCAATAATAACATGTCATATTAACTTATAAATTTATTGGAATTCATAAAAAGTATCAAATTACATTTATTTGGGTATTTATAATATCAGTTATTTTAATATTTCATTATTTAGGTAATTAATGCATCACCATTGTGTCATAAATAACTTAAATTATTTAATGTATAAAAATTATAAATAAAGTACCATTAGGTTTTAAATCTTTTTATCTTTCTAATGAATATTTATAGTCTAATTTATCTTATTTATAACCCTATATTAAAAATGAATTAGTTATTAAACTTTGATTTTAACTATTTTAACCCTTCTTTAAGTAAATTAATAATAAATGTCATAATCTAATTCAAGTGGACCTAAATGGTCATATTTTATTCCTAATATTTTTTTTGTTCGAATTACACTTATCCAATATAATTAGGACATGTTTTAGGGTAATAATAATATCATTTTTACCCTTAATTACCTAATTTACATTAAACCGTGGTAAATAAAAGTAAAAAGTTATTATTCCCCAAAAATTATTTTCATCTCATTAAACCAAATTTTAGTCCTTGATATTAACCGTGTCTCTCAGATTTTCGAAATTCCACTCACAGAAGCGGTAAAATATTGTTTTATGTGAATTTCCAAATTGTCCTAGGAAGTGGGTAAAAAACGGTGAAAAGTTCAATAAAATTTTTATATATATAAAATTATTATAAAATTACTCCAATGAATTACATTGAAATTATATGTGTATTATGTATCAGTTTTAACCTAATATAAATTTAAATAAAATAAATAATTATTTAAAGAAAAATTCGGTTTTTAAATAGTAACCCAGTGTTTTCACTATTCATCAGAAATTTAAAGTTTTTAGAAAAATACGAAAAATTCACCCTAGTCTAATTTCGATATTCCGAATCGAAAAATGAAGTCTATTTCAAAAGATAAAATTTTAAAAAGTTGTTATTACTATTCATAATGGCTAGTTTATATAACATATCGTTGTTTAGTGAAACTCGGTATTGCGTACAACACACACTATCGTGGAAGGTCGCAATTGCATGTAATGCAAGACAAGTTAGGGATGCGTGTAGTGCAAGATCCTTTTGTTATAGCGTAAAACACAAGATATCAATAAAATTAAAAAGAATATTTTTCATAAAATCTCTGGGTGTTACATTCTACCCCCCTTAAAATGAATTTCGCCCTCGAAATTCGTCGGGTCATAACTGGTTTACTACTTGTGAGTTTCATTAATAGAAACTCACATCGTAAAGAGGAATACCAAAATTTATCTGTAAAAACTAAATTATGAAACCTAATGGTTACCCAAATTAACTAATCACTAGGTTTCCACATAGGAGAACATAGGTGAAAATATGGATATGGAAGAGAAATCTAACCATCATGTTCTGATGGAGAGTGGCAGAGAACATGGCTATGAAAAATCCAACAATCACAAAGCCCTAAATTTGTGACGATTTAAGGTACCAGCTGATTCCTCGGATATAAAGACACTAGGATAACAATTTTTTATATTCACGATCATTTCCCTAAAGTTGAAGAATTGTTGAATTAAAAGAAATAATTACTTTATTTTGGTACAATCTTACTATTGTTTGTGCCTTGAACAATTTCCACATTATCTCTTAAAGAAATGAAGTGGAATTTGTCTTCTGTGAAGTGTTAGCAGATCATACGATAGAATGATAGGTCATTCCATCTATCTCAAACAAAAAAATAGTAAAAGATATTAAATATACATAAGTCCATCTATAGTGAGATTAATCATATATGGTTCCTAAAATGGACTTATACTTCATATATCATACCGATTAATATAATAAAACTAGCTTCTACTAACCCGGGACTTCCTATATTCCAGTGGTAAGCGATAAAGGCCAGTCGCACTTCAGCTGTGGGTTTGATTCCCACAGCCTTGTCCGACGCGATGGGTTGTCGCCCGTCCTGCAGGTTGTCCTTTTTCTAAAATTACATCATTATGATATTCCATCAATAATATCGAAAAAGTTCTATCCTTAAACAATACTAAGTTGTGTCCAACATAATCCATTCCAATCTTTAGGATTATCTAAAATACATATGTCCAATCTCATAGTATAAAGAAAATGATTACTTGAAAGGTCACATAACAAGCACATGAATACCATCATTTATACGATATATCTTGTTGGTCTAATTCCAAACATGTGAATAACATGATCATGTATTCTCCTGAAAAATGAATACCCATTGAATCTCAGTGAAAACATGAATTCTGTCAAAAGTTAATTCTTTCCTCATACCAAAATCCAAAAAAAATCTATATACTCAAACCATGATATCACTTAGTCCTTATATCAATCATGAGCTCATTTCATTTTTTCATTATCCATTCATTATGCACATATCATCTTCTTTCCAAAAATATCTCAATCAATTTCCATGGTTACCGGTACCATAAAATTATTGAATACCACAATAGACCAATACATAAATATTCTAATATTCAACGATACCATAAATGATTTTCCATGATACTATTTTGAAATCTCATTACATAAACACTTAATCATTACACAACATCATTGTCATACTCAATCATCACAAATAGTGATTGCATGAGACTTCCCTTTATCCTTTGCCTTAATAGGTTGCTCACGCTGATCATCATTAACCCGTGGATTAGGGCATTTATTAGCATAATGCCCCATTTCCTTGCACTTGAAGCATTGAAGTGTTGGTGGAGCGTTCTCTGTAGTCTTTTCTCTATTCACATAATTAGCAACCTTTTTCCCATTACTTCAACCGTCAACTGCTCAATGAACTTATTTTCCACACTTAATACATTTTCTAGTACCTTTTAGGCAATCTCCACCATGCTTCTTTCCACACTTTGAACATAAGGAAACATTCATCTTCTTTTTACCATTGTTCTAAGATTTCTCCTTGAACTCCATCTTTCGTTTCTTGTCAAAACCATGATATGGATATGTAACACCAAATTCCAGTTCTACCTTGATAGCACAACGCACAATTTTTTTATAGCTACTAAATTCTCTTATAACTAATGCCCTTCGAAGACTTGGTTTTAAGCCACTAAAGAATTGATCAACTTTACTTTCAGGTTGGATGATAAAGCCAGATGTATACCTTGCAAGCCTTGTAAAATTTTCCTCGTATATACCAACAGATTTATCATCCTTTTTCTTAATCTCAAGGAACTCATTTTCCATCTTTGTTCGAAGAATACGAGGGAAGTACTTACTGAAAAACAAGTTCTTGAACTAATCCCATTCCATAGATTCAATTTCATCTTGGGGCCTTGTATTCTTAATTAGATTCCACCACTAGTCAGCTTCTCCTTTTAAACGACAAACAACTAAAATGAATTTTTCATGTTCTAAACAGCGAAGTATGGAAAATATCTTTTCAATGGTACTGATATACTGTTTAGCAACAAGTGGATCAGAAGACCCATTGAAAGACGGTGGACGTTGCCTCGTGAAGGACTCAATAGAATATTTTTCAATTCTCTGATCATTTGGAAATCCAGAATGATTCATAGCTTGTGTAAGTATAGCAATAAGATTTTTCACTCCATCTCGCATCCCATCTGGTTGCTCGGGAGGACAATCATTGCATTTTCCATTACATTGATCAACACGGTTCCATTGGGTTCCATCCATCCAATAAAACCCAAAAAGAACAGTGTGAGAGGCAAAAATCTTGCTAAGAAAACAACATAATAAAGGGGGAGTGCCTCCAATATCTAACATCTTAGGTTTAATTCTAATATCGTTACCATAATTCTAGGACTATAACCTATACTTATACTTAACCTTAGGGACATCCCTAGACATACCTTAGAAATATATCTAGGGATCTCACTAAAGTTTTTGCATCCTAGTTTCCAAAGGTTAACTAAACCTTTCCTCTGATACCAACTGTAGAGACCCAAAGCTTGACATACGTGGACATTACATTACTTTTGTGGAATAATTAATACATAACTAAAACACACACACAAGGACCGTTATAGTTTAGTGTCTTTGGAAACTCAGAAAATAATCTTCTAATCATGGTGAAAGATCTTCAACATCTCCCATAAAGATCTTCCCCTTTTATTTTCTTACCTAAAAACATTCTTTAAATCCTATGGAAAAGAAAACATATAAAGGGTGAGCTGAAATGATCAGTAAGGGTAAGCATAGAGAACATAAAACAATCCATAAACATTTGAATGCAAAAACATGAACATAAAATAAAAATTTTGAACAAAGACATAAATCATGGAAGTACATAAGGCATAGATCATAAAGGAACATTAATCATGATGAACTATCATGGGAATAAAACATGTAATTATGGAAACCATTAATCACATGTTATGATTTCAATAGTATCCAAGGCATTGCTACCAATACCATCTTAGTGGACAAAGTCCCTTTCGGAATCAGGTTCACTCCTTGTTATAGTCCTGTAACACTGAACCGGATTAACTTACCATTCCAGCCATGTCTATCTCATGAGATATAAATATTTACCCAATGAATTGGAGGGAGATATTGGTCCCACCCATCTCATAATGAAATCATTCTATCATGTTCCACAAAAATCATAAATCATACATCATAGCATAACCCAGGTAATAGAATGGAATTCTTAAACATAATGCCATCATAACATAATCCATATAAAAAATGGATATCATTTCATCACAAGAAGAATAAAACCATGTAAATAATGGAGACATTATACTTGAAACATAATCTTATTAAATAATGTCATTTATATGGAAAATAGTTTTGATAAAACACTTGAAATGAATTATTGAGGAAAGTATCCTTTCTTCTACAAAATCATTTTCTTTTCACAAAATTCCATTAAATTTTAAAGGGAAAGGGTTTTGTAGAAAATTATCATGCATTATTTTGGAGGAAGATTCTTTAAAATGAGGCGTTATGAAACCGTAAAAATCTGTTCACGCAGTATAAGTTAAAAATAACATTCCCCTCGTACTTTTGTCAGAAAAGTCAAAAAGTTCCTCGTGTCATAAACAAAAGTAAGATTCCTTCCATAACATGTGGTAAAATTCATAAATGGGTAAAAATTCCATCAAAATACATGATTTTGTTTTATAAAACAGGTACATGGATGATAACAAAAACCTATGTAAATACTTATGAATAAACAATCTCCGATAATAATAAGATTGGAAAAGTTATCCCTTACCTTAGGTCCGATATGCTTCGTACGTATCTGAAACTCCTTTATAATGATTTAAATAATGTCATTGACTTATTACAGAATCATATTCATTGTTATGATATCATTTATGGTTCACTTATGACTTTATATTACCCGTTCTTTTGTAAGTTCCATGTTAAAGTAGCTATTTGGGTAAAATCGTTTTATTTATTGTACATGTTTGGACTTGTTGTTCATGATATTATTACTTATATCATGATTTACTTAATTAAATAATATAAAACATGATTTATATGTAATATATATTCAGAATATACACATATATATATATGATATATCGATAAATGGAATGAAATACACCGTTCATGGAGACGGTAGGTCGTACGTACGCATGAACATTGTTTTCATTTTCATATTGAATTGAATGGAATTAAGTAGATGAAATACATATATATATACATAAATACAATATCATTATTATGTCATATATTTCATTATTACTTAATATATATACTTTATAATCATTCATGAATGGTTAACATAGAGAATTAATCTCATCGCGGCGTGGAGACGGTAGTCCATACGTACGCACGAGCGATGACATCATTCCCATGATCGTGGAATTGTATTGAAGTGTATGTATAATACTTCAGAATCAATATCACTTTACAATAATAATATATAGTTATTTATTTACACCATTATACCCATCCAAGTAAGGTGGTGGTCGAAAACAGATTACACCACAGCGTGGAGACGGTACTCCGTACGTACGCATGTGCGGTGATTTCGTTTTCCATAGGATGGATAGAATGTGAAATAGGGTTGTTTAATATTTATAATAACATATAAGTATATAATTAATAATGATTTTATTACTTTATAATGAGACAACTAAATAATAACATGTAGAATAAGAAATAAACTTGAGAGAATCGGAAGAAGAGATTACCTCTTCTTCGACGCACCTCCTTTAAGCTTCCTCTTATGGAAGTAGAGTTGGTCTTTTGAGAAGACCAGAACCTCCAGAATGTTTCTAGAGAAGAGGATAATATAAATGGGAAGGTTTTGGCCGAGCTTCAAGGCTCAAAAGTGTGTAAAGAGAAGAGGTAATGGGTGCTCTTTTTATAAGGGAGGAGAGGGTCACCTTTGGAAAAACTTAAAATATTATTTTATTATAAAGTCATATTCAGTTTATAATAGCTCCAAATTGATTTATTTCTAAGATAAAGTGGTTATGGGTCTAAATAATCTCAACCAATAGATTTTAGACAAGTTTAGGTTATAGTTTTAACCTTTTCATTTAGATTTAACTCTAAGTTAAATAATTTAACTTTTACCGTTTCTACTTGTTTTCTTACACTATATGGTTAATAAACTTACTATAACAAGCCAAAAAAACCCCAAGTGGTTCATTATTAATATATATATCCATATCTAAGTCATTGGGCTGAACCTTATATTTTAAGGAATAAAATAACAATTAATAATATAATATTTTTCTTAAAAACTATTTTATGTCAATTTTGAAACTATTTGGTAATTGATTTTTTTTGAAATTCATAACAGCATGATTAGTTCGAAAAAAGTTAATTAAATCAATAATAATATGTCATATTAACCTATAAAATTAGTGTAATTCATAAAAAGTCTCAAATTACATTTATTTGGGTATTTATAATATCAATTATTTTAATATTTCATTATTTATGTAATTACTGCATCATCATTGTGTCATAAATAACTTAAAATATGTAATGTCTAAAAATTATAAATAAAATTCAATTACGTTGGAAATATATTTATCTTTTTAATGAATATTTATAGTCTAATTTATCTTATGTATAACCCTATATTAAAAATGAATTAGTTAATAAACTTTGATTTTAAATATTTTAACCCTTCTTTAAATAAAATAATAATAAATGTCCTAATCTAATCCAAGTGAACCTAAATGGTCATATTTTATTCCTAAGGTTTTTTTTGGTCAAATTAACCTTATCCAATACAGTGGTAGAGAAAATGTCTATGAAAAATCAAACCATCACAAAGCCCTAAATTTGTGATGATTTAAGGTACCATCTGATTCAATGGATATAAAGACACTAGGACAACATTTTTTTGTATTGAGGATCATTTCCCTAAAGTTGAAGAATTGTTGAATTAAAAGAAATAATTACTTGATTTTGGTAAAATCTTACTGTTTTTTAGGCCTTGAACAATTTCCACATCATCTCTTAAAGAAATTAAGTTGAATTTGTCTTTTGTGAAGTGTTAGCAGATTATGCGATAGAATGAAAGGTCATTCCATCTATCTCAAACAAAAGGATAGTAAAAGTTATTAAATATACATAAGTCCATCTATAGTGAGATTAATCATATATGGTTCCTAAAATGGACTTATATTTCATATATAATACCGCTTAATATAATAAAACTAGCTTCTACTAACCAGGGACTTCCTGTAGGCCAGTGGTAGGCGATAAAGGCCAGTCGCACTTCAGCTGTGGGTTCGATTATCACAGCCTTGTTCTACATGATGAGTTGTCGCCCATCCTACAGGTTGAACTTTTTCTAAAATTACATAATTATGACATTCAATCAATAATATCGAAAAATTTCTATCCTTAAACAATACTAACTTGTGTCCAACATAATCCATTCCAATCTTTAGGCTTATCTAAAATACATATATCCGATCTCATAGTATACAGAAAACGATTACTTGAAAGGTTACATAACAAGCACATGAATACCATCATTTATACAATATATCTTTTTGGTAACATTCCAAACATGTGAATACCTTTATCTGGTATTCTCTTGAAAAATGAATACCCATTGAATCTGAGTAAAAACATGAATGCTGTCAAAAGTTAATTCTTTCCTCATACCAAAATCCCAAAAATTCTATATACTCAAACCATGATATCACTTAGTCCTTATATCAATCATGAGCTCATTTAATTTTTTCTCAATCAATTTCCATGGTTACCGGTACCATAAAATTATTGAAAATCACAATAGACTAATATATAAATATTCCAATATTCAACGATACCATAAATGATATTCCATGATACTATTTTGAAATCTCATTACATAAACACTTAATCATTACAAAACATCATTATCATACTCAATCATCACAAATAGTGATTTCATGAGACTTCCCTTTATCCTTTGCCTTAAGATGTTTCTCACGTTGACCATCATTAACCCGTGGATTAGGGAATTTATTAGAATAATGCGCCATTTCCTTTCACTTGAAGCATTGAAGTGTTGGTGGAGCGTTCTCTGTAGTCTTTTCTCTATTCACATCATTAGAAACCCTTTTCCCATTACTTCAACAATCAACTAATCGATGACTTTCCTTTCCAAAATTAACACATTTTCTAGTACCTTTTAGGAAATGTCCACCATGCTTCTTTCCACACTTTGAACATAAAGAAACATTCATCTTCTTTTCACCATTGTTCTGAGATTTCTCCTTTAACTCCATCTTTCGCTTCTTGTCAAAACCATGAGATGGATATTAACACCAACTTCCAGTTCTACCTTGATAGCAAGACGCACAATTTCCAGAATCAATATCACTTTAAAATAATCATATATTTTTTTATTTACACCATTATACCCATCCAAGTAAGGTGGTGGTCGAAAACAGATTACACCACGGCGTGGAGACGGTATTCCGTACGTACGCACGCGCAGTGATTTCATTTTCCGTAGGATGGATAGAAGGTGAAATAGGGTTGTTTAATATTTATAATAACATAACAATATATAAGTAATACTTATGTTATTACTTTATAATGAGACAACTAAAGAAGAAGAAGTAGAAGAAGAAAGAAACTTCAGAAAATCGGAAGAATATATTACCTCTTCTTCGACGCACCTCCTTTAAGCTTCCACTTATGGAAGTAGAGTTGGTCTTTTGAGAATACCAGAACCTCCAGAATGTTTCTAGAGAAGTTTAGAATAGAAATGGGTAGGGTTTAGACGAGATTCAAGGCTCAAAAGGTTGTGAATAGAAGAGGGATGGGTGCCCTTTTTATAAGGGAGGAGAGGGGGACCTTTGGAAAAACATAAAATATTATTTTATAATAAAGTCATATTCGGTTTATAATAGCTCCAAATTGATTTATTTCTAAGATAAAGTGGTTATGGGTACAAATACTCTCAACCAATAGATTTTAGACAAGTTTAGGTTACAATTTTAATGTTATCATTTAGATTTAACTCTAAGTTAAATAATTTAACTTTTACCGTTTCTTCTTGTTTTCTTACACTATATGGTTAATAAACTTACTATAACAAGTCAAACGAACCCCAAGTAGTCCATTATTAATATATATATCCTTATCTATGTCATTAGGCTGAACCTTATATTTTTGGGAATAAAATCACAATTAATAATATAATATTTGTCATAAAAACTATTTTATGTCAATTTTGAAACTATTTGGTAATTTTTTTTTGAAATTCATAACAGCATGATTAGTTCGAAAAAAGTTAATTAAATAAATACTAATATGTCATATTAACCGATAAAATTAGTGTAATTCATAAAAAGTCTCAAATTACATTTATTTGGGTATTTATAATATCAATTATTTTAATATTTCATTATTTATGTAATTACTGCATTTTCATTGTGTCATAAATAACTTAAATTATTTAAAGTCTAAAAATTATAAATAAAATACAATTATGTAGGAAATTTGTTTATCTTTTTAATGAATATTTATAGTCGAATTTATCTTATGTATAACCCAATATTAAATATGAATTAGCTAATAAACTTTGATTTTAAATATTTTAACCCTTCTTTAAATAAATTAATAATAAATGTCCTAATCTAATCCAAGTGAACATAAATGGTCATATTTTATTCCTAAGGTTGTTTTGGTCGAATTAAACTTATCCAAAAGAGTTAGGACATGTGTTAGGGTAATAATAATATCATTTTTACCCTTAATTACCCTATTTACTTTTAACCGTGGTAAATAAAAGTAAAAAGCTACTGTTCACCAAAAATTATTTTAATCTCATTGATCCACATTTTAGTCCTTTATATTAACCATGTCTCTTGGATTTTCGAAATTCCACTCACAGAAGTGGTAAAATTAAGTTTTATGTGAATTTCAAAATTCTCCTACGAGGTGGGTAAAAGATGGTGAAAAGTTCAATAAATATTTTATATATCTAAAATTATTATAAAATTACTCCAATGAATTACATTGAACTTATATGTGTATTATGTATCAATTTTTACCTAAAATAAATTTAAATAAAATAAATAATTATTTAAATAAAAAGTTGGTTTATAAATAGTAACCCAGTGTTTTCACTGTTCATCAAAAATTGAAAGTTTTCAGAAAAATACCAAAAAATCACCCTAGGCTAATTTCAATATTATGAATCCAAAAATGAAGTCTATTTTGAAAGATAAAATTTATAAAATTTTAAAAAGTGGTTATTACTATTCATAACGGCTAGTTTATATAACATATCATTGTTTAGTGAAACTCGGTATTGTGTACAACACACGCTATCATGGAAGGTCGCGATTACGTGTAATGCATGCCAAGTCAGGGATGGATGTAGTAAAAGCTCCTTTTGGTGGAGCATACAACACAAGAAATCAATAAAATTAATAGGAATATTTTTCATAAAATCTTGGGGTGTTACATTCTACCCCTTTAAAATGAATTTCGCCCTAGAAATTCATCGGGGTCATAACTGGTTTACTACTTGAGAGTTTCTATAATAGAAACCCACATCGTAAAGAGGAATACCAAAACATATCATTAAAAACTAAAGTATGAAACCTAATGGTTACCCAAATTAACTAATCCCTGGGTTTCCACATAGGAGAACATAGGTGAAAATATGGATATGGAAGAGAAATCTAATCATCATGTTCTAATGAAGAGTGGTAGAGAACATGGCTATGAAAAATCAAACAATCACAAAGCCCTAAATTTGTGATGATTTAAGGTACCATCCGATTCATTGGATATAAAGACACTAGGACAACATTTTTTTGTATTCATGATCATTTCCCTAAAGTTGAAGAATTGTTGAATTAAAAGAAATAATTACTTGATTTTGGTACAATCTTACTGTTGTTTGGGCCTTGAACAATTTCCACATCATCTCTTAAAGAAATGAAGTTGAATTTGTCTTCTGTGAAGTGTTAGCACATTATGCGATAGAATGAAAGGCCATTCCATCTATCTCAAACAAAAGGATAGTAAAAGTTATTAAATATACATAAGTACATCTATAGTGAGATTAATCGTATATGGTTCCTAAAATGGACTTATACTTCATATATCATACCGCTTAATATAATAAAACTAGCTTCTAATAACCAGGGACTTTCTGTAGGCCAGTGGTAGGCGATAAAGGCCAGTCACACTTCAGCTGTGGGTTCGATTCTCACAGCCTTGTTCGACACGACGGGTTTTCGCCCATCCTGCAGGTTATACTTTTTCTAAAATTACATCATTATGACATTCCGTCAATAATATCGAAAAATTTCTATCCTTAAACAATACTAACTTGTTTCCAACATAATCCATTCCAATCTTTAGGCTTATCTAAAATACATATATCCAATCTCATAGTATAAATAAAACGATTACTTGAAAGGTCACATAACAAGCACATGAATACCATCATTTATAAAATATATCTTTTTTGTCACATTCCAAACATGTGAATACCTTTATCAGGTGTTCTATTGAAAAATTAATACCCATTGAATCTGAGTGAAAACATGAATGCTGTCAAAAGTTAATTCTTTCCTCATACCAAATTCCCAAAAATTCTATATACTCAAACCATGATATCACTTAGTCCTTATATCAATCAGGAGCTCATTTCATTTTTTCTCAATCAATTTCCATGGTTACCGGTACCATAAAATTATTGAAAACCACAATAGACCAATATATAAATATTCCAATATTCAACAATACCATAAATGATATTCCATGATACTATTTTGAAATATCATTACATAACCACTTAATCATTACACAACATCATTTTCATACTCAATCATCACAAATAGTGATTGCATGAGACTTCCCTTCATCCTTTTCCTTAAGAGGTTGCTCACATTGATCATCATTAACCCCTGGATTAGGGCATTTATTAGCATAATGCCCCATTTCCTTGCACTTGAAGCATTGAAGTGTTGGTGGAGCATTCTCTGTAGTCTTTTCTCTATTCCAATCATTAGAAACCTTTTTCCACTACTTCGAAAATCAACTAATTGATGACTTTCCTTTCCAAAATTAAAAAATTTTCTAGTACCTTTTAGGCAATGTCCACCATGCTTCTTTCCACACTTTGAACATAAAGAAAAATTCATCTTCATTTCACCATTGTTCTGAGATTTCTCCTTGAACTCCATCTTTCGTTTCTTGTCAAAACCATGAGATGGATATTAACACCAACTTGCAGTTCTACCTTGATAGCACAATGCACAATTTCCTCATAGCTACTGAATTCTCTTATAGCTAATGCCCTTCGAAGACTTGGTTTTAATCCACTGAAGAATCGATCTACATTAATTTCAGGTTGGATGATAAAGACAGATGCATACCTTGAAAGCCTTGTAAAATTCTCCTCATATAAATCAATAGATTCATTATCCTTTTTCTTAAGATCAAGGAACTCCTTTTCCATCTTTGTTCGGAAAATATGAGGGAATTACTTACTGAAAAATAGGTTTTTGAACTCGTCTCATTCCATAGATTCAATTTCATCTTGGGGCCTTGTATTCTTAATTAGAGTCCACCACTGGTCTACTTCACCTTCTAAATGGTAAACAACTAAAATGACTTTTTCATGTTATGAACAGTGAAGTATGGAAAATATTTTTTCGATGGTACTGATCCATTGTTCAGTAACAAGTGGATCAGAAGACCCATTGAAAGATGGTGGACGTTGCCTCATGAAGGACTCAATAGAATATTGTTCCCTTCTCTGATCATTTGGAAATCCAGAATGATTCATAGCTTGTGTAAGTATAGCAAAAAGATTTTTCACTCCATATGGCATCCCATCTGGTTGCTCAGGAGGACAATCATTGCATTGTCCATTACATTGATCAACACGGTTCATTCGGGTTCCATCCATTGTCTAAAACCCAAAAAGAACAGTAGGAGAGGCAAAAATCATTCTAGGAAAACAACATAATAAAGGGGGAGTACCTCCAACATCTAATATCTTAGGTTTAATTCTAATATTGTTACCATATTTCTAGGACTATAACCTATACTTATACTTAACATTAGGGACATCCCTAGACATACATTATAAATATCTCTAGGGATCTCACTAAAGTTTTCACATCCTAGTTTCCAAAGGTTATCTAAACATTTCCTCTGATACCAACTGTAGAGACTCGAAGCTTGATGTACATGGACATTACATTACTTTTGTGGAATACTTAATACATAATGAAAACACACAAACAAGGACCGCAATAGTTTAGTGTCTTTGGAAACTCAGAAAATAATTTTCTAATCGTGGTAAAAGATCTTCAACATCTCCCATAAAGATCTTCCCCTTTTGTTTTCTTACCTAAAAACATTCTTTAAAATCTGGGGAAAAGAAAACATATAAAGGGCGAGCTCAAATTCTCAGTAAGGGTAAGCATAGATAACATAAAACAATCCATAAACATTTGAATGCAAAAACATGAACATAAAATCAAAATCTTGAGCGAAGACATAAATCATGGAAGTACATAAGGCATAGATCATAAAGGAAAATTAATCATGATAAACTAGCATGGGAATAAAACATGTAATTGTGGAAACCATTAAGCACATTTTATGATTTCCATAGTAGCCAAGGCATTTCTTCCAAGACCATCTTAGTGGACAATGTCCCTTTCTGAATCGAGTTCACTCCTCATTCCAGTCCTGTAACACTGAACCAGATTAACTTACCATTCCAGCCATGTCTATCTCATGAGATATAAATCTTTACCCAATGCGTTGGAGGGAGATATAGGTCCCACCCATCTCATAATGAAATCATTATATCATGTGCCACAAAAATCATAAATCATACATCATAGCATAACCCATGTAATAGAATGGAATTCTTAATCATAATGACATCATAACATAATCCATATGAAAAATGGATATAATTTCATCATAAGAAGAATCAAAACATGTAAATAATGGAGACATTATACTTGAAACATAATCATATTAAATAATTTCATTTTAGATGGAAAATAGTTTTGATAAAACACTTGAAATGAATTCTTGAGGAATGTATCCTTTCTTCTTCAAAATCATTTTCTTTTCACAAAATGCCATGAAATTTTAAAAGTAAAGGGTTTTGTCAAAAATAATCATGCAATCATGTAGAGGAAGATTCATGAAAATGAGGCATTATGAAACCATAAAAATCTGTTGACGCCGTATATGTTAAAAATAACATTCTCCTCATACTTTTTTCGGAAAAGTCAAAAAGTTCCTCGTGTGGTAAATAAAAGTAATATTAATTCCATAACATGTGGTAAAATTTAAAAATGGGTAAAAATTCCATTAAACATACATGAAAAAAATTAGAAAACAGGGACATGGATGATAAAAAAATCCCTAGTAAATACTTACGAATAAACATTCTCGGATAAGAATGAGATTGGAAAAGTTATCCCTTACCTTAGGTCCGATATGCATCGTACGTATCCGAACATCCTATATAATGATTTAAATAATGTCATTGACTTATTATAGAATCATATTCATTGTTATGATATCATCTATGGTTCACTTATGACTTTATATTACCCGTTCTTTTGTAAGTTCCATGTTAATGTAGCATTTTGGGTAAAATCGTTTTATTTATCATACATGTTTGGACTTGTTGTTCTTAATATTATTACTTAATTCTAGAATGTAAAACAAGATTTATATGTAATATATATTCATCATATACATATATATATATATATGATATATCGATAAATGGAATGAAATACACCGCTCATGGAGACGGTAGGCCGTACGTACGCATGAACGCTGTTTTCGTTTCCTTATTGAATTGAATGGAATTAATTAGATGACATACATATATATATATATACATAAATACAGTATCATTATTATTTCATATATTTCATGATTACTTATAATATATACTTTATAATCATTAATGAATTGTTAACCTGGATAATGAATCTCATCACGACGTGGAGACGGTAGTCCGTATGTACGCACGAGCGATGATATCATTCCCATGATCGTGGAACTGTATTTAAGTGTATGTATAATATTCCAGAATCAATATCACTTTAAAATAATCATATATAGTTATTTATTTACACCATTATACCCATCAATGTAAGGTGGTGGTTGAAAACAGATTACACCACAGCGTGGAGAAGGTATTTCGTACGTACACACGCGTAGTGATTTCATTTTCCGTAGGATGGATAGAAGGTGAAATAGGGTTGTTTCATATTTATAATAACATATCATTATATAATTAATACTGATGTTATTAATTTATAACGAGAAAACAAAAGAATAATAAGAAGTAGAATAAGAAAGAAACTTGAGAAAATCGGAAGAAGAGATTACCTCTTCTTCGACGCACCTCCTTTAAGCTTCCTCTTATGGAAGTAGAGTTGGTGTTTTGAGAAGACCAGAACCTCCAGAATTTTTATAGAGAAGTGGAGAATAGAAATGGGTAGGGTTTGGACGAGATTCAAGGCTCAAAAGGGTGTGAAGATAAGAGGGATGGGTTCTCTTTTTATAAGGGAGGAGAGGGGCACCTTTGGAAAAACATAAAATATTATTTTATAATAAAGTCATATTCAGTTTATAATAGATCCAAATTAATTTATTTCTAAGATAAAGTGGTGATGGGTCTAAATAATCTCAACCAATAGATTTTAGACAAGTTTAGGTTACAATTTTAACCTTATCATTTAGATTTAACTCTAAGTTAAATAATTTAACTTTTACCGTGTCTTCTTGTTTTCTTACACTATATGGTTAATAAACTTACTATAACAAGCCAAAAGAACACCAAGTGGTTCATTATTAATATATATATCCTTATCTAAGTCATTTGGCCGAACCTTTGATTTTTATGAATAAAATAACAATTAATAATATAATATTGTTTTTAAAACTATTTTATGTCAATTTTGAAACTATTTGGTAATTGATTTTTTGTGAAAATTATAACAGCATGATTAGTTCTAAAAAAGTTAATTAAAAAAATAATAACATGTCATATTAACCTATAAAATTAGTTTAATTCGTAAAAAGTCTCAAATTACATTTATTTGGGTATTTATAATATCAATTATTTTAATATTTCATTATTTAGGTAATTACTGCATCACCATTGTGTCATAAATAACTTAAATCATTTAATGTCTAAAAATTATAAATAAACTACCATTAGGTAGGAAATATTTTTATCTCTTTAATGAATATTTATAGTCGAATTTATCTTATGAATAACCCTACATTAAAAATGAATTAGTTATTAAACTTTGATTTTAACTATTTTAACCCTTCTTTAAATAAACTAATAACAAATGTCCTAATCTAATCCAAGTGGACCTAAATGGTAATATTTTATTCCTCAGGTTTTTTTCAGTCGAATTAAACTTATCCAATAGAGTTAGGACATGTGTTGGGGTAATAATAATATCATTTTTACCCTTAATTACCCTATTTACTTTTAACCGTGGTAAATAAAAGTAAAAACTTATTGTTCACCAAAAATTATTTTCATCTCATTAAACCAAATTTTAGTCCTTGATATTAACCATGTCTCTCAGATTTTTGAAATTACACTCACAGAAGCGGTAAAATTAATTTTTATGTGAGTTTCCAAATTCTCCGAGGAGGTGTGTAAAAGATGGTGAAAAGTTCAATAAAATTTTTATATATCTAAAATTATTATAAAATGACTCCAATGAATTACATTGAACTTATATGTGTATTATGTATCAATTTTGACCTAAAATAAATTTAAATAAAATAAATAATTTTTTATATAAAAAGTCGGTTTTTAAATAGTAACCGAGTGTTTTCACTATTCATCAAAAATTGATAGTTTTCAGAAAAATACCAAAAATTCACCCTAGGGTAATTTTTATATTCCCAATCCAAAAATGAAGTCCATTTCAAAAGATAAAATTTATAAATTTTTAAAAATTGGTTATTACTATTCATAACGGCTAGTTTATATAACGTATCGTTGTTTAGTGAAACTCGGTATTGCATACAACACATGCTATCGTGGAAGGTCACGATTGCGTGTAATGCAAGACAAGTCAGGGATGTGTGTAGTGCAATCTCCTTTTGGTGTAGCATACAACACAGGACATAAATAAAATTAAAAAGAATATTTTTCATTAAATCTTAGGGTGTTACAGTCCATGAGAGAAATAGTCACCAATAACCATGCAAACTATGAAAAAATTCTATAAATACTATTAATGTTTTACATAATGAGTTTCAAATAAATATTTTCTATATCCCTATTTTAATATAATTTTTCTCCAACTATTGGATATTGAGTTATAAATAAAAACCCTTAGTGGTATAATCATCATATAAAAAAATTTCAAGGTTTGTGGGAATATATTCCTTATGAATATAGATATTCATCCCTTGGTAGAATTATATGTGAAATTATGAATAGTATAACTTTCTTTATAATGTTGTTATAATAATTTTTTCATATTGATAAATATCATTGTACATACTAAATAAACCAATGATCATCTAGAAGTGTATGGTTAATTATTTTTTATTAATAGAAGTTCCTCAAATCATATGTGTCAAATTGTGTGGATGAATTTTTTTTAATAATGGGAGAATGTAACACTCTGAGATTTTAATATATTACTTCCATTAAATGACCCAAATGTGTCGATATCATACTCCATATGCAACACAAAACTAAAATGAATCTTTGATATATTTAGATAAAAATAAAAATATAGATAATGACTATTAAAACCTTGAAATTTAATTATTAGGACCAAGTTGTGTGTTGTTTGTATCTGTTTTCAATAGATCAGTATGTTGATTATGTTAAAGAATGAAAGTATATTAAAAAAATTATGGATGGAGATACAAATTGAATAATGTTTTCAATCTGATAAAAACATCTAGATTATTAATAAAATCAATTAGATTTGGATGGTGATAAAAATTCTAACTTTGGTGGAATTATGATTCACCATTATAATCAGGAATAAGTTTGTTGGTGATTGGTTTTGCTGCCGAAGAAGAAAGGAATCACCCCACTAAATAAAAGTTAATGATCAAACTCAAAAAACATATTCAAGAATTTTCAATATTTAGGAATTCATAATATTCATATATTCTAACTCAAAGTTCTTAAAAAATTCCATCATATTTAGAAGTTGTTTTCTATAAGAAAAGGATCAGCATTTTCACCTTGGGTTCGATCAAGGAGGTTCTGATTGTAATGAGGTTCTGATCAGAATGTGGTTTTGATCAAATCAGATTTTTCATATATCTGATATAAATCTACTGATGCTTTTCTAATATTAGATTTCTCATAAGTCATAAGTATTCTATAAAGCTTGTGGTGTAACCATGATGAAAGAAATTGGGAGAAAAGGTGGTGTCAAATGTATTTAGTCCAATAGTATTCTAGAGGAATAAGAATGAAATATTTTGATGGATGATAGGGAAGTTAGAATAAATTCCTTGGTCAGACAAACAATTCTTAAGATAATATTCAACATATTTAATGTCATGAAGAAGTCATGCTTACAAGAAAGATATTTAATGAAGAAAAAAGTTGGTGAAGATGAAGATTTCCAGTCTCAAGATCCTTGTAGTGAGCTTACCAGATAGGAGGATGATCATAAAAAAGGTACTGAATTTTAGTTAGAATTAAATCTGAATGGGTTTAAATCCTCATAGATACGTGTTGATGAGAATCATATTCAGAAGAATAATGAATCCATTGATACTGGTCCATTGAACTTGGTATTACAATCATAATCATTGAAGGAAGAATTTTTTAGGACTGATGAATGAAAAGAAAAAAATTTATTTTGTGTCCAATATGAATAATATTTTTAGAGTTTAATCAACAATGTTTTCAATAATTTACAATTGTTTGAATGATTTTTTTATCATTCAAGTGGGTCAGGAGAAAAAGAATTAGAATCTATTGTTTTACATTGTCTTCATCTTAATGATGTATATTGTAATGAAAATTAGAAATAAGAATTATACTAATGAATTTTAAGAATTTCTGAATCATTTTAATGGAAAAATTGGAATTGGAAATCGAAATGAGACTGGATTTTGTTAAGAAAGTATAAACAGATCTGAAATCATGAGAAGAATAAAGATGATTCAAGAATAGTTATAAAGCATTGAAGAAGTCATCTATATATTTAAATTTTAAGAAAAATCGAGTTTTTTTGGACATTTTAATGAGTGGGAAAAAGTTTTATAATCCCACCCAAACCATATTTGGGTCACCTATAAAAAGAGGAAGAATATTTTAATTTTTGGACTGAAGTAATTTTCACTGGTGAAGAAGAGATAATGGAAAACACAAAATAATTATAGAGAGAAGAAGTTTCCAGATTGATTTTTCTTGAAGAAATTTACTGAACTAAAGAAGAACAATAATAGGATGGTTGTATTTATCTGATTATCATATCGGGATGGGTAATCAGATCATGGAATCATATTGGGTTTTCGAGACTGAGGAAGAATATGTTTAGAATTGTTTCAGCCGTATTATGACAGAGTAAGATTATCATATTAAGCATCCATACTTTATAATTGGACATGGATTTCGGAACTGATGAAGAAGATTTTTAGATTTTTTCTAGTGATATTATGGGAAATTATTATATTCCATATTGAGAAATCAGAATGGGAAGATTGGAATAGGAAATCAGACTAATTTTTATTAAGAAGTACATAAATTTCTTACTAGCTTCTAGGATATAATGTGAAGAATGTTTTTGAAATTTTATGTTTGTTAATGTTTATAACGAAGCACCATAACAAGTTTTGTTACAAAAAAAATTATATTTCATTATTTATGATAGAAAGATCACACACCCTAGTGGTTTGTTAACATAGTGCTACACGTTTGTAAAGGTATATCCTACTCATTGTATTCCACAAAAAATGATTGTTTTCTAGTGAATTGTGTTATATTTGATTATTTAATTACCATACTAAGTACATATCTATTCATATTGAATATTTAAACTTGTAAATACTAGTGTTCTTATAGATGTGTGTTTGATTACTTTTCTATAAGGAAATAAATATTTAATAAGAGGTAATGTTTATTTATTATGAAGAGAAACTTAAAATAAAAATGTATTACTAATTCACCACCTCCCCCCTTTTAGTGATATAACTATCCTGAATGCACACTTACAAGTGGTATCAAATCCAAAGGTTCCCTTCATTTATTCTTTGCAGAATTTTTTAAGAAGTTGTGATGGATAATCTGAGTTGTGTAAATAGTAAAATAATTCTTATCTTAAATGATATTAATTATCATATCTATAATTAATGAATAATTTCATATCTTATAATTCTTTTTATGATGTTTCAAAATCGTTTATAGATGGTTTCACTCCTTATATTGAGAATTCCACTCTCACAAATACTGATAAAGAAAAACCTTGATAATGATGGAAGAGCTAAGAATTATTTACTATAATCACTTTAAAAAAGTGAGTTTAAAAGAGTAAAAGGAGTTTCCACCTCTATTAGGGATAATCCAAATAGAATTTATGAAGAAAATAAAAAAGTAAAAAATGTAATGTTACAAATATGGATATTGATGTATGAATATGTGAATATGGGTAAGTTTGAATCCATTCTTGGCTTCTTCAATAGGGTTAATGACATTGTCCACACTATCATTGGTCTTGGTGAAAATTTATAAGATTATATAATTGTTGAAAAGATCATGAGAATTCATCCTGATAATATTGATTCTAAAGTTTCATCATTGGAAGATAGATATCCTAATAGATTGTCTCTAGATGACTTGTATAGTACTCTCATCAAATATGAGATAATAAGGGAAATGATTATGAGGGAAAAAACAAAAACCTATAGTAAAGTGTATTTCAAAGATACCATGAACGAAAATGTTATGAATGTCCTTAGGGTCTGTTATTAATATCGAATCTAGCTCTGAAAATGATGTATGTAAAAATCTTGATGAAATTTTATCCTTGTTTTCTAAAAATGTGAAAAGTGGTACAAGAAGGTATAAAGGGAAACATCCCTTAAAATGTTTTTGTTGTGGAGCCATTGGGCACTTTGTTTCCAATTTTCCCTAAAAAAATTAATGAATAAGAATTTGATGAAGAAGAAAGTGATGAAGAAGAATGAAGTCTAAGAATATCTTGGAAAAGACAGGGAGATAAGGAAGTTTTCTTTTCTAAGAAGAAAGATAAGAAGTTCAAAAAAAAGGAGAATATTTTTATCTAAGGATGATAATAGTGAATAAGTTCAAATGGTTCTGAATAAATCATGTTTATTTCAATATTTTATGAGGAAGGTATTGATAATATTGAAAGAATTTATTTTTAAAATGAATATAGTGAAGTTGAATCCTAAAAATCCACTCAAAATGCTGTAGAAAATAATTTTCTGGAAACATTTTACAATTAAGAGTGTGAATGTAACATATTTGAAGAATAATAAACATAATTAGAATATCATATTAAAGAATAATTAAAATTCTATCTAAGGGAGATTACGAGACATGAAAAATAGATCAAGAAGTTGAAAAGTGAAAAATCCTCAACAAACAATCATGAATGTATTACTGATGAGAAAGTCAATATGAAAGAAGAGATTTATGATTTGAATAAATCTATTAAGAAAGAAAATAATTGAAATGAACACATTGAAGTGAATATGAAGGAAAAATATGTAGAGTTTGAACTTTTCCAACAAAAACGTTCTAAATCTGAACATAGAGGTAAAAGCTTCAAAAATTATATCTCTGAAGATGGTGAAATTTCCCATAAGGGTAAACCTGAGAAGGATAAAAAACATTACCATTAATATTTTATAAAGAATATGGGAAAGTTATGTTTGTGGAAATGACCAAAAAATTCATGAAGTCATAGGTTACTAAAAATTAAGAATCCAAAAAGTTTTTTATTACTCATAATTCTGATATAGATTTAAATAAATCCAGTATGAAGAATAAGGTTCATCTTAAAAACAGAAAATATGGTGATTAAGAAAGTAATGTTAATAAGGTTGTTGAGAAATGTATTCAAAAATCCTATTAGAATGGAATTTAGAGAAGTAAATAATAATTCTACAGATACTGCGGATATTGTGGTGGATTTGGGCATATAGATAACATGTGTCAGTTCAACCAACAATATTAAAACTATTCTATAAATTACCGAAGGCAATACATGAGGGGGATTCAATCCCATAAAGGGTATAAGTATGAGAAGGGTTTTCTGAAGATATATGAGAATGTTGGTGTGAAAATTTAAAATAGGTTCCAACCTCTAGAATCTCTTTTTGAAAGGTGTGAAAAAATTTTACATCCTTAAAAGTGATATATTTTTTTTTGTACTGGCACGATAAATGTTTTTGATCAATTCTTAAAAGTCATACATTTTGTATGTTAATAAAAATAAATCTTTTGAGTCTGAAAATAATGAGTTCTTAGTTATCTAACCATAACACATTGAATTTTCTAGGATATTAGAGGAAGCACAAAAATCAATGAAATAAGATTGGGAAGAAATAGAATTCTAATGATATAATAAATGTTAAGAAAAACTTCTCAAAAAATTGTGGATATAAGAAATAAGGAATGATATCAAATGTTGTTCAACTTTGTTTTCAGAATAAAATATTGACATGTAAAAATTGTTACAAATTGATTGTAAAAAATATGTTACTAAAGATGAAGAAAATTTGACATCCTTATCAAGAGATTCTATAGATAAGAAGAAATTTGTTATAAAACATGAGAAGGATGATAAAAAGGAAGAAATCACATTCAATGAAAAATTAAACAAAAAGAAGAAAAATTCATGACTAAGAGATTACTCTTAGATTGATTTTTGTTTCTAAGAAACAATCTAGGTTCCTCCTTATTCCCAAAATATTCTTGTACACTTGTACTAACATGCAGGGGATTGAAATAGTTGAAATAAGGAAGCTGATTTTTTTGAGTCTCATACTTTTCTTGTAAACGAAAGTAATGAGGTTATGAATTTTTTTTTCAAAAGTTGTGATTCATATACACCTGAACTTTTTGATATGTTTTTTGAGATAAGTGAAGGTTTCTTTTATCTTAAATTTTTTTATGGATTTCCCCAATCCTGAGAATGTTGATATAAACATGAAAATTGTATTACATGAATGTTTTTCAATGGAAAAAAATAATAATGTTGATTATTAACTATTTTGTTTTACACTAGGTTCTCCCACATTTTTTTACCACAATGTGACCCATGGATTGGAGAAAAGTTTCATGATTTGGGGAATGAAATTTCCAACCTCAAGAAATGGAGATCATTTTTCAATAAGGGAGAAACTTTTCAGGATGGCCCCTTTGAATTTGATTTACAATAAGTGGGAAAGGTAAGATAAAGGGTGATAGAAAACAAATTTGGGGAGAAATAAAGGAATAGGGGGAGAAAAAAATTGAAAAGAAAAAATATCACTTATTGTTTTAAAGTGGTTCTGGTGGTTGAAGTGGGTATTGAAAATAGAAAAATAGGGGAATATTGTGAGTCCTAAGTTGTGTTTTAGTTTTATTTGTTGTCAATTGATTAGAATGTTGATTATATTGATGAATGAAAGTATATTGATAAGGTGATCGATTGAAATCTATATTGAATAATTTTTTCAATCAAATCCAGAATATCAAGATAATTCAATACTATCTATCATATTGGGATGTTGATAAAAAGTTAGATACTGGTGGAAATCAGATTCACCATCGTAATCAGAAATAACTTTGTTGGTGTTTGGTTTCTCATCCAAAAAATAAAGGAAACACCTCACTTTGTAAAAGGTGATGATTAGACTCAAAAAATGTATTCATGAATTTATCTTGATCAGGAATTCATCATTTTTAGGTATTCTAACTCACAATTCTTAAGAAAGTCCATCGTATTCATAAGTTATTTACTGGGAGAAAATGATCATTTTATTCACCTTGGGTTTGATCAAGGAGGTTCTGATCATAATGAGGTTCATATTAAAATGAGGTTTTGATTGAATTAGATTCATCATGGATCTAATATAAATATGAATATGCTTTTCTGATCTAGTAGTTCTCATAAATCATATGTATTCTGTAAAACACGTGATGTAAGATTTGTGAAATAAAGGGTGAGAAAAGGTGTTTTGAATCGGATTCCGGCTAATTGTATTCAGGTTGAATAGGAAGGAAAGATGTTGATAGAAGACAAGGAAGTTACAATACTTTCCTTGGTAAGATAGACGATGCTTAAGCTGATCATTAACATATTCAAAGTCATGAAGAATGAATTATTACAAGAAAGATCTTTAAAGAAGAATAAATTCAGTGAAGCTACAGATTTTGGGTCTCAAGATCATCATAATGAGTTTACCAGAGAGGGGGTGATCATAAAAAAGGTACTGGATTTCAATCAGACCAAAATCCAAAAAGGTTTAAATCCTAATAGATAGGTGTCGATGAACATCATATTTATAAGAATAAGAATGAATCAGAAGATAATTGTATATTAGACACAATATGTCGATCATAATCATCATAGGAAGCATTTTTTTTGGGAAAAATGATTTAAAAGAAAAATAAATGTATGTGGTGGGAAATACGAAGAAAATTTTCTAAGTTTAATAAAAAATGTAATCAACCATTTAAAATGGGTTGAATTACTTTATTTATCATTCAAGTGTTAGGAGAAAACAAAAGAGGAATAATCTATTATTTTACATTTATTTTAATCATAATGAGGTAGATCATAATGAAAACTAGAAATCAGAATTATACTAAAGAATGTTAAGAAAGTTTGAAGCATCGTAATGGAAAAATCAGAAATTGAAATTGAAATTAGGCTAGAGTTTGTTATGAATGAATGAATAGAGATGAAGTCATCAGAATATTCAAAAAGATTTGGGAAGAGTTATGAAGATTTGAAGAAGTCAAATACATATTCAAAATTCAAGGGAAATTGAGATTTTGAGGAATTTGTAGGAGTGGGAAAAAATTTTAGAATCTCTCCCAACTCATATTTGAGTCTTCTATAAAAGGAGGAAGTACATTTTTCTTTCTATACTGAAGTACTATTCAAAGGTGAAGAAGAGAGAAGGTATAGTGCTAAAGAATTCTAGAGAGAAGAAGTTTACAGATTGAGTTTTCTTGAAGAAATTTACTTGAATGAAGAACAATATCAATAGGATCATTTTATTCAACTAATTATCGTATCTAGCTGAATAATCACATTGGTAGAATTGTATTGGGTTTTCCAGATTGAGGAAAAAGAGGTTTATAATTGTTTTATCAATATTCTGATAGATAAAGAATATCATAGTAAGAAATCAAACATTATAATCACAGTGACATTTATATATTTAGGTTGAAGAAGTTAATATTGTTTCAAGAAGTATTCTAGAAAAGTATTATCTTCAATATTGAGAAATCATATTGGGAAAATTATACAGTGAAATCAGACTAAGTTTTATTACGAATTACAGGAAGTTCTTACCAGCTTATAGGTAAGAAAGTGAATAATTGTTTTGAAAGTTTATATTTTTTAATATTGATAAAGAATCACCGTAATATGTTCTATTAAAAAAAATTATTTCATTATTTTTTATATAAATATAACATACACTATTTGATTATTTACATAGCGATACATGAGTGTAAGGGTATATCTTACTTGTTGTATTCTACGCAAAAGGATTTTTTTCTAATGGATTGTTTGGAATTGAATCATTTCTATATAACACCAAGGACATATGTATTATTGTTGAATAGATAACCTTATAAATACTTGTGTTCCTATGTATGTGGGTTTTATTTTTTTCAATAGGGAAATAAATCTTTAACAGGAGGTGAAGGTTGTTTCTAAGAAAGAAAATTTAAAGAAAAAGGTATCACTGATTCAACCCCTCCCCCTCTCAACGATACAACTATCCTGATTGGGAACATACATGAAATAATGATAATAAATAAGAGTAACAAATTTATGAAAAAATTATATAATGTAAATATAGGAAACTTTTAACATGAATGGATTTTAATAGGTATAACTAAAATGATTGATATGATCATGTTATACTTAAAAATGCATTTTTCTAAATTTTTCCTTTCTATTCCATATAAATTTATTTTTCAAGAAACATGTGATTAATAATGATAAAATATATTTTATATTAATAAATTATTAATACTTATTTAACTAGTAAATAATCTGAAATACGAATGAGAATGGTTAATATTCTAAAAAATCTATTTTCTATAAAACAATTTTTCATTATATATCACCCTTTTATATAAAAGTTAAGTTTCTATAATTTATAATTTTAATTTTAAATAAATATAATTATTTTTTTATTCTTTTTTGTAATAAATTTTACGATTAATCATTTTTATTTTTCTGAAAAGAATGATTTTTTTGATGAATAATGAAAAATATCATTTAACAAATAACCTGAATTTTATGAAATTATTTTCATATAAGTTTGAATTATAAATTCTTGGAGCCTTTTTAATATAACATATATTTAATTTATAATTCATTATTATTTTAAAAAATGTGGTTTTAATTTAGAAACCTATAGTTGACATTTAGAATATATGTTATATTTTTCAAAAAAAATTGTTTTTAATAAATTATACATTTAGTATTCAAAAATTAATTTTCTTCACATTATGTATGGAATAAAATAAAATAAATTTCAAATTTGGAATTATTATGTACAAATTATATTATAATTATGATTTTATTTTTAGGCATAAATATAATTTACCATAGTAAAACCTAGTTACTGTGGTAAAATATATAATGGTAAAAGTAATAATTCCAGGGTTAAATGGATTGAAACATGATAAAAGGATGTCAATAATTTATTGTATGAGGTTTTAATCAATCATTTATATTCATCAAAAAAATATTTCTAAATTTTAGAGACAATTTTCTTGATAGTGACTTCCCATTATTGAAAAGTTTTAGGTGTTTATAAAAATGTTGTATGTTTTCACTTATAAAAGGAGATCTCTTCTCCTTATTCCCCCTCACACCACAACCCCATTATTTCAGAAAAACCTCTACATAATACTCTATTCCACATTAATATCCACCATCAAGAGGTTCCATTACTATAAAAATAACATCCCTCAAAGTATTAATGCACTTTGCAAAAGGAGATATTCCCTAAAGTAAGTTCAAATTTCTAACATATCCTTTCTTTTTCCTTTTCTCTATGTGTGTATTAAATAAATAAAATAACACTACCATAAAATTATAACATAATAATCATTATTATATTTTTATTTTATTATAATTATGGTATGGTAATCTAATACCTTTCCATTTTCTATTAAGATAAACTAAATCGTCCCTTGTGGGTTGTGCGAACTACTACCTCCATGATAAAACAAGTTTTATTTTCCTTCACATCCATAAAAGGATAGACCTAATATGAAAATTAATATATAATTATGATATATATGACAAATTTAATATTTCTAAATGAAAAATAATTTTATAATATTCTCCCATTTTGTTTAAAATGGAATCATTATCTGTGCATATGTGGGGACTAACGTCTACACAGAACGATTCGTTTCTATTTTTCTTTTCATTATATCTATTCATTGATGGTAATAAGAGTGGGTTTAATTTATAAATATTACATTTATGATATAATTAAGGTTATTTTATAATAAACTGGAGAACATATTATTGATATGATTAACAAATGACCGTCATTATTTCAATTGTTTAAAACAGGCATACTAAGAGGAAATATCCCTATTCATATTTTTAAATATTTTAAAATATATTAATTATTCTGAAAATTTAAAAAAATAAGCTATATCACACTAATAAACATTAAATAAGATATTTATACTTTTGGTATAATGATATTAGTAATAAACCACCACATAATCATCTATTAATCATGGGTTGTTCATGGTTGGCTTAGATTAACCACCTAAAAATGATAATAAATTATATAATGTCTGAATGTGATAACATAATTACACTTATAATATGATATAAATATATTGATAAATATTTTTTCTAATTTTAATGGTATAATTATTATTAAAATCTTTAATTAATAAAATATATTCTGTTCGTTAAGAATCACAAAAACATAATCATCATCGATTCCATATTCATGGTTTATAACAAAAAATACCATAGAATAAATTTGAACATTTATATCTATAATTTAACACCTATATTGTTAAATTTAATAATATTTTAATGATGAAATTTTTAAAAATACTTAATTCTAACGCTGTTTTTATGAAACTAGTTCAAAACAATCAATATTAATTACACCTGATATTGAAAAAAAGTAATCATTAACTAGAATTTATATACATAGTGAATATATATGAAGATTATAAATGAAATATGACATTATTATGTTTATAAATTATGATATTAATATATCTATGCTTGTGATACAAGAGCATAAAGTACATTCATGGAAGTCAGGATAAGATGTAAAGGTTTTTTTGTTGCATTTTCAAATTCATGAGATGTGTTTAATATTTCCCTCCATCATTTTTATTTGTTTTGGTTAATACATAATGAATTTATTTTTATATACTCATGAAATACATAATTTTTTAAGAGTTGTTTCATGTTTTATCATGAAATGGACTTTGATTCAAAATATACAAAATTTGTAAGATTATTTATCTAAAATTTATCTTTTGAGAAATTTTTCATGTTATAAACACAATTTCATATATATGGTGTATATAATAAATATTTTAAATATAATATCTTTAATTATAATATAATCATGGTATTCTAATATTAATTAAAATCTCAATCATTCAATTGGTTTTGATTAAAAATTTTCTCAAGCCAAAAGAGTTCTCTATCTCAAACTTTAATTGCTTTAGACATGTTTTTTTATGAACCATGTTTTTTAATGGTATATTAAATACCCATAATTTTATATTTATCATTTATTTTTTTATTCATGGGAAATAATAATCCAAATTAGTTCTTTTTTAGAAAATATATTTTATTCAGTTGTTACTCCAGTTGTAATGTTTTTGGTAAACCAACTTTCATTCATTGAGTTGTGATCATCCTCTTGGAATTAAAAGTTGGATAAATTCTATAAATTTATTATATTATATGTTTTTATAGTTTTTATATGAATATAAATTTATAACACATAATTAACATTATTTAATTATTTATTACTTCAAATAGTATGTTACATTTAAGGGATATTCAAAGATGAAGTCTCATTTCATTGTGTTATATTATTTAATAATGAACTTTTTTCTTCCAATCTTGGGTTATTACACCCTAATAATTTATTATATAGTAATCTTTCTACCACTATTGGGATATAATAAGTTTTGATAAAAATTAATGTTTTCTTACTCTTTATACAATTTTAGTTTTGAAAAAATATATATTGAAAATAATAAGAAGGTATTTTTCTTTCACTTTCATATGTTTTGCCTTGATATCCTCATTTTTATGAGATAAAATTTATGTTTTTTAATGATAAATTATTTTATATTATTTTTAAAATCAATGGTTTTCATAATCTTTCATCTCACCTTTTCAAAAGATACATTAGAATGTGAAATGTAAATTTTTATTTTTATTCAATGTTATAAATGTTTTCTAAAATCTATTTTATGTTTTTAATTAGATTTACCATATCAATTTTAAAATTATTTACCATAATGGGGGTTATTTTTCATTATTTTTATTTTAATATTAATATTTATCATTTGGGGGATTGAACTCATGCTATGAAATAATTAAATTCTTGATCCCTTATTTCTTTGGACCTTTCCAATCATTATTTTTTCATGGGTTTTTTATTTATGTTAATACCATTCTATGATTCCTTTATTACACTAGGTATATGTTATTTTGAAACCATACACCTTATTTATATGGTTCTATTATGATCATATTATTCTAGCATTGACATAACTATATACTCATTACCCTATATGGTGTGAATATGTCATTTTATATAATTCATATTGGAGGATGTTCACCTATAAAGAACGTTTATTTATTTTTTAGAGAAGAATTGTCATTATTGAGGATTATTCACTAATAATATAGGTTTATTATGTATTCACATTTCATTTCTTTCATTATACTGATAAAAATGTTTTTATTAATCCAGAGGTTCCTTAGGTAATGGAATTAAATATCCTGTTGATTATTATGGTAAATTATATGTACTAATCAAGTAATAGGTGGGGCCTAATATTATATTTCCATTAGATTTATAGATAGGTCTAACGAGACAAAAAATATTGGGTTTTGGTGTATACCTCTCCCAATATTAGTATAATGTCTTCAAAAATGGTCTGGACAACATGTTTTTGATGTCCTACATTATTGATTCCATTAATATGAGGCTGGTATTATTGATATCCATGTTTTAATTTATTTTCATGGATAGAGAATGCTATCAGTTTCAGTTTATTATGGAATTATTCATATTATTTTTTCCTACCATATTATGTATTTTATTATCATGTTTTTGACAACATTAATTACATGTTTCCCTTTCTGAGTGTTTGAGCTCACACCATTATTATGTTTCAATTCCATGAGTTAAATAGTAAATTAGTTCATGTGACATATTTAAAATTATAAAATCTCTGGAGGAATTTGTGAGATATTTTGAAGACTCATTATGGATTAAGTAGTTTTTTTGTTAATAGGAAATATTTTTTTGATACAAAGAACATGGGATTTGTTAGTTTATGTTTTTCCTAATTTTAAAAATATATAAACTTGAAATAAACCTTAGGATATAAGAGATGAAATAATTATTTGGATTTGTAATTAATGATGGTTACATCTTGGATGTTACACATGGTATCAAAGTGAGTATATAAATATGAATTTATGAAACTAGATTCGGGACTGTGGTTCTAGAGCATTTCAATTCATGCATTGATGAATTAACCAACACCCTCTTTACCATGTTCATCTGATCTAGTGAGAACCTCATATTCTCAACCCTTTGGGGCTCAATAGAGCAAGTATGAGTTATAAAATGGTGATTGAGATCCCCTTTTGGTAACAAATCCATCTTTTACACTCAAGGATTTTGAATCCCCCAAATTGGGAGAAATGTTATGGTTTTAAAAGTGCTAGATGAATTCTATGAAGAGGAACATAAATTTTCCTCTATCAATAAAATCATATTGGTAGACAACTGTGATAAGATTACAGATGATGTTTCCCCTAACTTATCATAGAGGCTCATTCCCACAATCTTGATCTAGGTAAAAACATTCCTCAGGAACACAACAAACTCATGGTGACATCCATAATTTATTTATGATTCCAAGATAAGAAGGTATGAATATCTCCAAGATCAGTAAGAACAATAATGAATATAAATGTCCTACAAGGAAAATTCATTTCCCAATTGACTATTTGATCACTTTTTAGGATCACATCCATCCAATTTTTTTTAATATTCATTGGGTGTTGACCAATCACTTCCGCCTCAGTCAACTGGGCCCTCCACACTTCAGTCAAGGAATAACCCATTCATAGTAGAATTATTGCCTTGTAATGTAAGTATTATGTACTCAAAAACATCACTATATTCTAATATTAACTCTCAATCATTTATGCACTTAAATTTTCAAAATGACTTCATGAATCCCTCATTAATGCCTTTCATATCCCCTTATCTTTTGATACAAAAAATGATACCACTAAACCATATCATGAAAAATATGGGGAGAATAAATAATATTATACCATAGTATCCTTCTATAGGGAGAATGTGTATACGGTCATATAGGATTGTATAAACCCCCTTTATATCTCATGAAATAACAATTTTTTTGATTTGAGATGATGCTATATAATGACTCTAGGATAAATCTCATCCTAATCTGGATAGTCCACCAACAGGGATATAGAGAGGCCTATCTTGACTCATCCAATATAATTATTCAAGAATATAAAAAGAGTAAGAAAAATTCACTTAGAAAGATCTAACTGAAGACCCAGTTTAGTGATTTAGTGTCTGATACATAATTTATGGTAATTTCATAAGATACCACATTCAATTCCTTAATGAGGAATTTCAACAACAAAATATTTATTAAATTAAATTCTATTTTTGAATGAACAAATTCATTGTTATGTAATGTTGCATTAGAAAAAAACATGCACTACTTTGGTTATTTTAGACCTTTTTAAGTTATGTCATTTCAGATTAGAAGCCTGTTAAGCATCATAACCATTGAAAATATTTCCATTGTACAATGAAAATTAATATTATTATATTTAGGGTTATGATAAGGTCCAATTGATACAGATTAAAGAAGTGATTTCCTAGACCAGTAGGATCGTACCCTTTGAATCCCATTTAACAGAGCATCCAAGGGAGATAACACAACTTGGATTTTCTCTTGATCATGACCAATTTGAGATTCAGTAACTAAATCATGAGTGAAACCGTTTACATGAGAAGTTAAGCTCATCATGATCATGACCAAAACCATTTTCACAGAACTACCCCATGGAAATTTCCCTATCACACAATTTACCCTTAGGGAATTCGATGTTGTAATAACAGGCTATGTATATTGACCCTAATAGTTTGGATTTGTATATTATTAAATAAATAGTGATTATATATATCTTCTATTACTTTATTATGATTAAAACGTAGGTTTGATAAAAATTATATTTTGATATGATTAAATAAAAAAATTTATTTTGGGGAAATATATAATTACAATCAAGACACTATTTTTTAGGAATTCAATAATATTTTAAAAAAATTATATTTTAATAGTTTTTAATTAAATAATATTTATTAAATATAAATGGTAATATAATTTTATGAAGTCAAAAATTATTTTATATACGGATCAAAAAACTCTTATTGTCAAAAACTAGTATTTTTTAATTAATGTATATTTCTGATTTAAAATTTTAAATTCTCATACTTAGAGAATTATTCTATTAAAATAAATATTATTTTCAAAACCATCATATTGAAACTATCCAAAGTTGATTTTTTCATATTTTTTGGAGATAGTTAAATTTTTTTATCAAAATTAAATATGGTATAAATATATGTGTGTATAATGACATCATAAAATCCCAAAAGTGATGTAATAAATTATATAAAGAGTATTTATGACCACAATTATGTTTTCCTATAAAAATAATGTGTTTTTATGTTATTTTATTAATTTTATAACATCATAATAGTCCTCTAAAACCTATATTATAATTTAAGGTTTTAAAATTAATTCTTTATAAAGATGAATCACTTACGCATCACCAAGTGTATTATTTAAACATGTTCAATTCATAAACATATTAAATAATGAAAACCAAAAAAAATTAGAAACCATGGGAAAAAATGGGATGGTTTTTGGTTTTGATTACTTTATCATATTTTGTCCAAAACATAGGTTTGGAAATAAATAGAGAAATATCTTCTTTTCTTCTATATAAACCCACCAAAACTTGCATTCCAATTCACTAAAAAACCTTATAGAATGAAATTACTCTATATTTTACTTGATATAATTCTCCCAAGGTTCCTAAAGATGTTAATTATATCCTATCAAGCTTTTAAAAGCGCCCTCTCAAGGATGGGGATCCTATGCTCCTATTTATTCAAGCACCTTCTTTATGTCATGCCTTTTGATTTACAATTTTTAAAGTTGGGATATGTTTTTACACATACTTATTATTGTTTTTATGATTCCTAAGTAATGGGATACCCCTTTGTCTCTCATTATCCCCTTATATAAATAATTATGTACACCTATTATGCTATTATGATTATCCTGTGATTTTTCATGCCAAATATTTGTGTAGTGAATACCTATCTCCATTACCACTAAATTGTATTCAAATAATTGTATCTATCATTTATTTATTAATGATTTACATTTATATAAAATTAACTCATTAATTTTTGGGATAAAATTAAATAAATAAATCCTTATATTGTATGATCAATGTGGCACACTTAGGCATATACATGATATAAAGTAATGGTGAGTTCAAAATTATATAGCCCTCTAATGCATTTGGTAATGTTTTTATCTCATCATATTCCATGTATGGTGTGTGGGTTGTTTCCCTTTTTATGCTATGTTAAGTTGTTTTGGTTGTTATCCTTGAATTATGCTTATGATTCGGGGTATTATGTTGCTTTGCATTCTTATGTTTCCTTGATGTTAAAATGTTATATAAAGCCTAATTATTCAAGAGTATGATTATTAACCCTTTTTATGTAGCATTTATATCCTTATTGACTCGCATGTATTACTTTCATCATGTTATTATTTTATTATTCCCTTACCCGGCTTTATATCCCACCCCTTTCTTATGTAAATCCCAAGGTTATCCTTTATAGTTTTATAAGAATGATGGAATTTTGGGGCATGTTAAGGGTTTTTTTGATAATGTTTTTGTATTCTTTATGGAGTTTGTTATGTTATGTTCCTAATTACCCAAACTCACTAGGCCTCAAAATATTATGGGGTTTTATTAATTGTACATTTATATAACAAATTAGGAAATAAATTGTAATAAGAAATGGGTTATCATAGAAGGTATCAGATCAAAGTCTAATTATTTTTTTGGATTAGGATTATAAAACTCTCGTGAAAGCCTTAGACATAAGACTAGAAAGAGGGTAATATCATTAAATTTTGGTAAGTTTTAGAGAATTTGGTTTCCAAGAAAATACATCCCTTTATGAATAATATAAGTGGATGTGGATCTATTATAGTTTACCTAGTGGTAATAACACCGAAAGGGAACATTGATCCAGAATCAATCATCACATAGTGGATGAAAATAGCCTTGTTTCACTCTTGGATTGAAACTCCTGGAGGATATTCATTAGTAAATTCCTAATCCCCTTAATAACCATTATTTAGGGAAAACAATTCCCATAAAATTTTATGTTAGGAAATAGATCATGGAAAAACATAGATTGAAACCAAGGAATTCATTGGTTAAGGAATATATATCATTAATGAGTTATCCCTTTAATGTTCATGGTTTTCTATTTATATATTTAATAGTTTAAAAATAATCATGACTTATTTTACCAATTATTCTAGTAAATGGATAGAAATAGGAGGATCCAAGAAAAAAACCAATGTGATGGGAAATAGGATGAATTCTCAAACGAGATGCCCAAACCTATGGTAGAAGGAATAAAAATTCATAATAACACTTTCTTAATTGATTTCAGTTTTGAAAAGAAACCCGAATTAGGAGGAATGATGAAATAACCGTAAGATATAATAAAATCCATATCTTCCATATATCAGGTTACTTTTATGTTAAGGGAATGACCTATAACCATCTCATATTCCCTCAAATGGGTTAAAAAATCATTATTCTTGTTTATGGTGGACTACAACCTCATGAATTTATGTCATTTGGTTTTCTGTTACCACATCCAATAGTTGGCTATGATAATGGATCTAAAGTATACATATGATATTAATTACATAATTATACCTCTAGAGTCATTATATCATATATACCTTTTTTTACATTTCTTTTTGTAGGGGACAAGATAACGTCATTCTTATGTACGGTGGATTACTAGGTCGCGAAGCGATGCGTTTCCTTTTCACTAACCCTTTATGTGGAAAATAATATTTATATTGTTAATGAATATATGGGATATAAATTAAATAATTAGTATATTAACGAAATATTTATCATTATGAAAGTATAATAAACCATTTTCCTTCTTACCTTTTCATTCCTTGAAAGATGATAACGTTGTTCGTGTACATGTGAACTATAACCTTCATGAAGAAATGTGTCTCTCTATTTTCATTACCACACTACATGGATGATATTTTTAAGAATATTTTAAAAAATAATATGTTATTAATGATATTATGATTATTCTAGAAAAATAAAATATTAATTATCTAATTTGCATAATTATCTTTTAAAAATGGAATCATTACTCATATGTACATATGACCTACCTCTCCATGATCATAACATGCTTCATTTATCCAAACCATAATTCGGGATTGATAATTAAAGTATACATGATGTATAAATATGGTAATTATATCAGGATTATTAATCTGGAGATGATGTAACCATGATCAGAATAAGAGGTCTGAAAATAAAATAAAAACAAATAATAAAAACAATGCGGTTATTATCCAAAACGTGATTTTAAAAATAAATTTGAACTAAATGGGTAATGAATGGTCATAAGTAAATAACATCTGGTATAATATATATATTTATAGTTATGTAATTGATTTATAATAAAATTGTATTTATTATATTGGATTTTAAAACATGTATGAAGGATGTCAAGAATTAAGGTAAGAGATTTCTCATCTCACTTTTATTTCTGGGAGACGTATAAAAATTCACAACTTGATTATTTTTTTGTGGTGTGCATATTACCCCATTGAAATATTATACCATGAATATAATTATTTTAATGATATTACAAGTTCTATTTAATGTTATTATTTCATGGGGATTGTTATTAAATGCTACCAAAGTGGTAAGAGTTTTATCTTATACTCTCATCATTTATCAATTTTGTTTATGATTAGTCTTAAAATTAAAAATATTATGGTCTATATCTCAAGAAAAATATGAATTTTATTCTTCTCTAGTTAGTTCAGGAGAATAAATGTTTTCCCTTCATTTTCCTCTCTCTATGTACCAAAGTGTTCAAAAGAATTTTGATAATAAAATATGACTTTATCTCTCTCTTCGATCAAACCCATTATTCTTCCAAATCCATCACTACTAGAAAACTGCCCTATACCCATGGTTCAAAACCGTGGGTATAGCCCCCAAAACCGTGGGTATAGGCTATACCCACGGTTTTGGGAACCGTGTGCTGGAACGGCGTCAGGATAGGGGGGTCGACCTATACCCACGGTTTGCAGAAACCGTGGGGATAGGAATGCCACAATGTGGCAAGTGCATGGACATGCTGGCACCGCATTTACCACACGGTTTGAGAACCATGGGGATTTAATTTTTTTCTTCAAAAAATGACGCCAGGGGGTTTTGAACCCAGACCTCGCGCTACGGGGGCAGTCGCGACTGCACCAACATACCACTCGAGCTGCGCCTTCAATCTATTATATATTCATATATCTGTTCATTTATATTAATATGCGGTATTAATATTCCGAAAAACATCCAGCGTGTTTCGAACCCGAACCTCCCGTATATTGTCACGGCCGCTCCACACGGAACAGCCAACCAAGCTGTGATTATTATTTATTTGTACACAGACATCTGCGTATATATATAAATATAATCGAAATGGATATTAAAATTCAAAAGATGCGGTGAGGGGGATTTGAATTCAAAAAAAATTCCCAGCGGGGAATTGAACCTGCAACCTCCCAAAGCCTCAAGACCGCGCCGCACCAAGCGACCAACCAGTCTATTGCCGTTATTGATATATATTGATAATTTCATTTTAATATATTAATATAACAGTTATAATGGAAAAGAAAAGCCTTCCGGGTTTTGAACCCGCGCTTCACAATCGCTGGACAGTAACTGCGACCAACTGAGCCGACTTCCCAATTGATATACGGTTATAATTATATATTCTTATAATAATATATCTGCTACAATCAAAAAATAACAATACGCTGGTTGTCGAACCCGCGACCTGTCCTAAGGGATTTTAGGGAGTGACCAACTAACCTAAATATTTTATACGGTTTAATATTTGATATCCCTATATTTATATTATTTCATATCGTCTTTTCACCCAAAAAAAATTCGGTCCCGCATAATTTTTCGTCCCCGCCATAACGCGGGAACGATATACCCACGGTTTTGACAAACCGTGGGTATAGGTCTTTTAAAAATTTACCACCTATACCCACAGTTTTCACAAACCGTGGGTATAGGTCTGTAGAACAACATCTATACCCATGGTTTTGGAAAAACCGTGGGTATAGGTCTTCAAAAAAAACCTATACCCACGGTTTTGCCAAGAACCGTGGGTAAAGGGGACTTATACCCACGGTTTTGGAGAACCGTGGGTATAGGTCCCAATACTATCCCTATACCCACGGTTCCCAAAACCGTAGGTATAGGGGGGGCCTATACCCACGGTTTTATGTAGAACCGTGGGTATAGACCCATTTTCCAGTAGTGCATGTTTTATAAAAATTATTTCAAAAATTATTTTAACATTATTATAAATGATTTATTAAATAAAGTTTTACCCATGTTTGACTTTTTTAAAAAATTATTGAATAGAATATTCATGTTATTTTCCAAACAATTCCTATATGTATTTTACCAAAAAATGTGAAACGAATATTTGTGTTAATATGTATGAAATGAATGGAAATTTCCATCATTATGACTTTTTTTCACTGGAGATTCCTTTATATGTTCTAGAGGTTGTTTTTGAAGAAAAAGATTTTAATTTTTTTAAATGTGTTTTCAAATAGGAAAGTATATTTTACACAAGAAATATTTTAAACAATATTTAAAGATTATTTTTTAAGTTTCGATGTTTATTTTAAAAATAAAAAATTTCAGAAAATGTTTTATTAAATTTTTGTTTTGAATAGTGAATTTCAAAGGAAATTTATTTTCCTCAATAAAATTTCCATGTGATTCATCTTTCAAAATATTCTCTAATATGAGATGATATATATTGATGTGACTTTTTCTTTACTGGGGATATGTACCAAGGATACCATTATTATTCACAATTTGAATGGTTTATCATTATAAGATGTTTATGAAACCCATTTCTCATCCATGGTTGATAACATGATTAAATTCTTAAGAATATCACTTCTTTTTTCCATAGGTTAGGCAATGAGTAAATTATGAAATGATTATAAAACCTATCTCTTTTCTATAGGTTATGATATTATTAAATGTTTATGAAACCCATTTCATTTCATGGGTTATGATATAATGAATTATATGTGATCCTTTAGAACACATACATAGGATTTTGATTACGTGAAAAGTGAAACAAATACCTCCCTCCAATTCATTGTGGAAATATGGATGTCACATGAGTAAATATGTTATTTGTGAACCTAATTACATGTTCTTAATGTTTTTCTTGGCCTTGATCACATTTTCACAATTTAATTCATGAACCTAATTATATGTTTACATTTTTATTCATGAACATATATTTCATGTACACAATGCTACGCGTGGACCTAGTTGCTTGTCCATAAGTTTATCTAGGGGCATGATTTCATGTCCTTATCTAAATTACTAAAGATGTCTCTATTTATACATGTTGACAATGTTATAAGCTAATGTGTTTCCATAGATATATGTATTATTCAGATTATATGTTCTCATGGGTGATGTTATTTGATTCAAATATGATTCATGTCTTATAAACTGCGATGATTTATTCCATGACTCATGTTTATGATCTATGATATAAAGGGTATGGTTTTAAAATTTTATTCTCTTTTTCTCATACCCATATGATCATGTTAAATTGATATATCCCTTGTTTATAATTAATAAGGATCTAATCTCCCCATTTCTTATGTTTCCTTTCCATAGGATATGAAGAAAGGATTTAAGTAGGGTATGTTTTGGAAGAGAACTAAATGAGAAGATATTTGTGGGAGACGTTGATGATCTTTCACCAAATTAGAATATTTTTCACCTAGTATCCAAATACAATAAAGTATTATGTTCCTCAGTAATGTGTATATGTAGTATATTTAATATTCAACTTAAATGATATAATATGTATGTATGAAAATCCTAGGTCACTATAGTTAGTAAAAGGGGATAGGTTTAGTTAACCTTTAGAAACTAGGATGAGAACACTTTAGTGAGATCCCTAACAATATGTCTTTAAGGATAAGTGTAATGATGAGTTAATATATTGTAAAATTTCATGGAATTTTGGTAAAGGATCTAGAAATTGGTTTCCAAGAAATCACATCCCTATCTAGATTTTACAAGTTGATATGGCTCTAGAATAGACACACCTAGGTGTAATAACTCTAAAAAGGTCACATTGATCTAGACTCAGTCATCACTAGGTGCATGAAAATGGTCCTCAAAACACACTTAGTTTGACACTCCCAGGGTATATGGTTTGGAAATCCAAAAACTCTTAATTAACCATCACAAATAATTTAAATAGATGATGATTAGTAATGACAAAGGATTATCCTAAGGTGTCATATATTTAAAATAAGGTTTTAATTATTTAGACATCTTATATGTTATTTTTCATGATTTAGTGGTTTTCCACTATGATCTGTGTTGCTCACAATATATTTTTTGGGTTTAGAAAATAGACAGAACCTGAAGGAATCATGTTAACATTGAATCTGATGTAAAATGCAGTGACTATGATAAAAAAGATTGGATGATAAATGGATAAAAAGATATTGTGATTATTCCTATTCAGATTTCAGGATATATAATTAAAAAGTTGAACTTCAGTGAGATTCCTAAAGCATCAAATAAGAGTAAGATGAGATTTTATGAAATTTAATGATGTAATTAATATAGAGGAAAGAATATTCATATTCATACATGTCAAGAAGGTGGCAATAATATCCTAGAAGAATATCTCAAATTTAGGTAAAGATGTTTTCTATATGGAAAATAAGGATGTAGAGTGAAAAATTGTGTAAGATTTCAATTTCATATGTGCGGAGAAAATATGAATTATCCAACCTAATTCCCTGACCTATGAATTAAATTATAGACCATGGAAGGAAAAATTCAATGTTAGTCATTTAAGATAAATGATTGATGTTTTTATGTATTTGGATTCAAAGATTAGGTTTTAGAAGTATTTTTATAGTGATACTTGGGTTATAATAATTTGGAATTAATCTAAGGATTGTATTAATTTTTGAAGCCTATATATATTCATATAAGATTAAATTAAGAGTAATATATACTACCATTGGCTTATGATTTTAAGGGTGATCATAATTTCAATGTAATTGAAACCCCTTTTTAGGTTATATGTGTTTAGAGTATATCAAGATTAATGATATTTTGAGTGAAATTTTTGGAAATAAATCCCTTTGTTTTTTATATGTATTAGGAAAAATGTTATTTTAGGAGGAATTCATTTACACTTTTTGGAAATATGATTAAACATATTGGTAACCTTTAGTGTTTATCTTATATTTGATGATGAGATAATTATGGGTTCCAGTTAATCACTTTATGAAGTCAAAACACTTCATTTATATTAGAAAAGATTTATCTCTAGATCCAATATCATAAATATAGATTAAGAAAGTTGAAATTTTTTATGTTATACCATATTCAATTATATCTAATTAGGATCCAAAGTTTACCTTTATTTTTTGGGGAACTCATAAATAATATCTTGATACAGAGTCAAGTTTCAACACTGTTTTTCATCCTCAGAAAGATGGTAAGTTTTAGTGAAAAATTAAAACCCAAGAGGATATTTTAAGATCTTGTTATATGTATTTAAAAGGAGACTCTGATCAACCAAATCTTCTAGATGATTTTTATTACAATAATAGCTTTCACTATAATATTTCGATGGATCATAATTAATATCTTTATGAATATTAGTATATAACTCAAACAGACTAGAATGATTTTGAAGAATGAAATCTATTGGGACTTGAGCTGGATAATTAAATGTTCTATAGGGTTAGATCCATAAAAAACATATAAGGGAAGCACAATGTTCACCAAAATGTTATACTGATAATCATTGACATGATCTAGAATTTTAATTTTCTAGTGTTTCTATGAATTTATCTGTGAAAAAAGATGGGGAAACCAATCCCTAGATATATCGATCCATTTAAAATTTATGATCATATTGAAACTATAGGTTATCACATTATGCTTCCACAAAACCTCAATTAGTTTCAAAATGTGTTCCAGTTATCTCTAATGATGATTTACATCCTTTATCCATCACATGTACTAAACTCAGAGTTCGTATTGTTGGAGCATTATATTTGTTTATGTGGAACAACTTGTGGAAAATTTAGATCGAATAGATAATTTTTTATGAAATAAGAACACTCACATGGTCAATGTTTTGTGGTGAAACAATGAGTATTAAGAACATACATGAGAACCTAAGGATGTAATGAGGAAGGAGTATCCTCAGTTGTTGTTACCAATGTGATGAATTTGGAAGGAGAATTCATTTTAAGGGGGGTAAAGTGTAACACCCTAAGATTTTTTGAAATATATATTTTTAAAATAAGTATATTCTTTTCAATATTTTTCCACGCATGAAACATTCATTTTATCTTTAATTACACACAACACTAATTTTATCTTTTATTACACGTAACACTGAGTTTAAATGAAACATGACATACTATTAAAATACTATTATTTAAAATTATTATTATCTTATATCTATTTTAATAGAGGGTATGAATTGGATTAAATAAGTAATAAAAATACATGGTTTACCCATGTATGTAAAATTAATTCTTTTGTGATCAATTAATTATAAATGAAAATAAAAACTATTTTAAAATAAAAGAAATATTTTTATGAAAAACTATTTTTATGAAAACAAATTCGATTCACCTCAATACATCAAAAAAAACATTTGGTAAATGATTGTAATGAAATATATATCTAGTATATATTCAATCAATTATCTAATAATAATCTTATGTGTTTTCTAGATAAGAGATAAGAAAAAATACAATGTTATGATTAAAAATTGTATTATTCTAAAAAAGTGCTTTTTTCTTTTTTGTGCCAAAAATTTAAAACTAATTTTTTTTCACTTTTAGAAAATTTATTTGAAAAAATATTTTTTTTAAAATCATCTAATAAAAATTATATTAGGGAGAGTTCTTGGAATTTAGTTAAAGGATTAATTTTTTTATGAATAGTGAAAAATACTGAATTTTAATTGAAAACGTCATTTTGATTTAAAGTATTTATAATGATAAATTATATTTTAGATTGGTTTTAAATTTACATGAGTTAAATTATATATCTATAACTCAAATTTAAGTCATTTTAATACTTTTTATATGTAATTTTCATATAAAAACTTTATAAACGTTTGAGCATGTTCTCTTTGAAACCCAGTTTTATCGTCATGTCTCCAGGATTAATTTTAAATTAAAATTTTAAAATTATTTGATACGAGTTTGAAAAATTTTGATTATATATTTTGAATTAAAATATTTTATATTATCTAAAATACTGAGAGTAATCCATTTTGGAACCTTGTTATATTAATGAAACGTGGCTACATATTTTTATATTCAAAAAATTAGAAGTGTGTCACTCACCTCACTTATAAAAGCCCACCCGATATCCACTATTATAAACACCATAGATCCATTTTTTATTAAACTAAACAATATCATCCTAGAATCATTATTTTGTGCACAAAAAGAACATTTAATGAGATTTTGTGAAAACCTAAGGATATGACCCGAAGAAGAGGTAACGTTCTTCAATGAGCATTTTTATTTCATTTCTTTATCCACCTCATTAAATTCTTATTAAACCAAGATGATATCATAAAATAAATATATTAAATATAATTAGATTAATTTATGTTAAATTAATGACCTAAAAACATCTATACTTCCATAAAACAGGTTATGTTATCATCATTCATGTGAATGGAAGACTATCGCCTTACAAATCAATATCATTCATTTTTTCATTATCACCTCCCATGGTTAGGAATGATGATTGAACTAAAGTATATATATGATATTTATAAAATAATTATACCATTGTTGTAATTTTATAATATATATATATATATTACATTCCATTCCATAGGGTATATTGTAAATTTTTTTGTGCGCATATCAGACTTCCGCCTCACGAAGCAATGTGATTTGTTTTCACTAATGTTTTACATGGGAAATAATAAAGATAAATTTGATGAATATATGAGATATAATTTATATAATTATAATATCATGAAATATTTTTTATTTTTAAAATATAATATATCATTTTATTTTTCAATTTTTCACTCACTGAAGGTGGATAACGATGTTTGTGTACATGTGGACTACTACCTTCACGGAGCAATGTGAATCTATCTTTTCATCACAAAACCACAAGGATTATATATATAAGAATATTTAAATAAATAATATTTTATTTGTTATATTATTATCATTATGGTAAGATAAAATTTTACTTACCTCATTTCTATAATGGTCTTTGAAAAATAGAAATGTCACTCACGCAAACATATGACCGGAAATATCCATGATCGTAACATACATCATTTATCAAAACAATATTTAATGGTTGGTTTTAAAAGTATAATTGATGTAGAAATATTATAATTATTTCATGATTATTATTCTTAAGATTTTGGAACCATGATCAATGTAATAGGTCTAAAAATAAAAAATCAAAACATATATAAAAAACAAAGCGGTTATGACCGAAAACATCATTTTAACAATGAATTGGTAAGAAAAAGGAAATTAATGGTCATATATAAATCATATATGGTGAAATATATATAATTATGGTTCTGTTAAATATTTATAAGAAACTTATATTTATTAAATACGAGGTTTGAATATGTATTATGGAAGTCGATGGTTAAGGTAATTGATTTCTAGTATCTCTTTTATTTTTAAGAGACATAAAAATTCACCAATAATTTATTTTATGTGGTTATGTAATTCCCCTATGAAAGTGTATATCATCAATTTAATTATTTTAAGGATGTAATAAGTTTTATTTAATGTTATTATTTAATGGTTTTTATGATTCAAACTTACCAAAGTTGAAATATATTTATGTTGTAACCTCAATATTAGTCGGGATTGTTTAGTAATATGTTTGCAATGATACAATATTTTTATCTTTGTCCCAATAAACTAATAAATTTTATTTCCCTCTATTTATGTCATGATAACACATGTTTTACCTTCATTTTACTCTCTTTATGTACACAATATTTCAAAATAATGTTTTTAACAAAATCTGACTATATCTATATCTTCCATCAAAATCCATTTTTCTTCAAAAACCAAGTTTTCTAAAACTCATTTCAAAAGTATTTTTAGTATTTATAAAATTATTTAGTAAATAAATTTTTACTCAAGATTTAATTTTTAATTTTTTTTAAGGAATCTTTATTTTTTTCAAACAATTTTTATTTGGATTGTAATAAAAATGTCAAAGGAATATTTATTTTAAGATGTATAGAATGCATGAAAATTACTATAGTTAAGAATATTTTTTTATTTGAATATTATTTTATAATTTTTCATGGTTATTTTCAATGAAATTTATTTTAAATTTTTTTTAAGATGTCCTTTCAAAGTGAAATGAATATTTTCATTAATAATAGTTTTAAAAAAATTTAAAAGCTTCGAATATAAATTTTAATTTTTATTCAATTAAATGAATTACAAAAAGGTTTTCTAAGATTTTAGTTTTAAAAAGGAATTTTTAAAGAAAATCAAATTTCCTCAATAAATTTTCCAAGTGATTTATCTTTAAAATTCATTTTTCATATAAGATAATATCCTTTAATGTAACTTTTTTTTACTAGGGATATACACCAAGGATATTATTCTAATTCTTTATCTGAGGGGTTTATCATAAAAATATGTCTATGAACCCCATTTACCATTGAGAGGTTATACTGTGATAATTATTTTATGGAAATAAACTTATTTTTTTTATGGGATATTCTATGATGAAGTGATGAAATTCTTATTAAACATGCCTCTTTTCTACATGTTATGATATTACGAAATTTTTAGAAAACCTATTTCATTTAATGGATTATGATACGATTTATTTTTTTTATCTTATGTAACTTATATGTATTGTTTTCATTATGTGATGGGTGGGAACAATATCTCCTTCCAAAAAATAGGGTAAATATGGATAAATCATGAGTAAATATGTTATGTGTGAACCTAATTATATGATCATAATGTCATACATGACCTAATTAAATGTTCACAATGTTTTTCATGGACTATTATTTTATGTCCAATATGTTATACATTGACCTAGTTTTATATCCATATGTTAATGAAATTTCCTTATTACATGTCCTTAACTTAATGAGAAAAATTCTATCTATTCATACATGCTTACAATGTTGTAATATGATGTGTATACAACAAATCTAGGTCTTATTCCGATGTTATGTTCTTAGGGATCATGTTCTTTGATTATATTATGATTTATATATTATAAAGTACCAATATTTATTACAAGATTCATGTTTATGATCTATGATATATAAGTTATGGTTTTCAAATGCCTTGTTAATGTTCTCATACGCATATACTCATTTTATATAAATATATCCCTTTTTACTCTTACTAAGCATCTGATCTCACCCTTTCTTATGTTTCAATTCCCTAGGTTATGAAGAAAGGTTTTAAGTGGGGTATGTTTGTGAAGAAAACTAAATGGAAAAATATTTATGGGAGATGTTGAAGATATTTCACCAAATTAGAATATTGTGTACCTAGTATCAAAAGACAAAAAACAATTATGGTCCTCAGGTGTGTGTCTATGTGATTGATTGAATATCTATCTAAAAATATGTAATATCTATGTATGAAAATAATAGGTGACTATAGTGTCCCCAATGAACATTAAACTTAGAGTTTCTATATTAGACTCTAAACTATGAGTGTAACCATTGATCTTTAAATTATGAGTGCCCATACTAGAAATTAAACTTTGAATGTTCCGTCTGGACTCTAAGCTATGAGTGTCCCAAATAGACATTAACCCATGAGTGTCCCCACTGTACGTAAAACCATTAGTGTCTCCATTGGACTCTAAACCATGATTTTACTCACATGAATTTATATTTTGAGTAACCCTACGAGGAATAAAACAATTACAAACCCAATTGAACTATGAACCATGAGTTTCCTAATTGGAATCCAAAATGTAAGTGTCCCCACTAAATATTGAATAGTGAGTATCCCTAATGGAATTTAAATCACGAGTTTTCCCACTATTATATAAACTATGAGTGTCCCACTACAGTCTAAAACATGTGTTTTCCCACTATACTGTAAACTGTGAGTTCCCCCACTGGATTTTAAACTGTGAGTTTCCCCACTGAACTTTAAACAAAGAGTGCATTCATATTTGGCTTTAAAATATAGAGTACTATGACATAACTAGATTTAATCCTAAATTTCATCCTTAATTATGTGACTAGAATAATATATCTTCCTTATATGTTGAGAGTAATATTCCCTCATGAAATGAAAAAAGGAAATTATATCATTTTTTGAGATACCCAATACGTTCATCCTGTTGACCACAAATTCTTCACCCTACTGAGGGAACAAGTGATGTAATTAACTGATATCCACAAGCAAAATGTTGATAATGGTTTAATAAAATTTTATTAAAATTATTTAAGAGTCCCAAAATATGTAAAAAATATCCTTAGTGGGATTATCTAACCTCCTGTCCTCCTATTTCTAACAATGGTTTCATCATTATCACATGTATGATAAAAGGATACTCATATTTGGAATTTTGGAAAATGATACTCAAATAACTATATTTTCCATGCATCCAATGGTGTTTTAGAGTGAATTAATTAGAAAAACATAAATTATATTCATATAATATTATTAAATGTATAATAATTTTAAAGAATTGCTTTTATAATTATGAATGGATGATTTTCAATGATATTTAGGTATATCAAGAAAAATGTTTTCAATGTTTTTTAAAATGAAAGAACGTAATATCTTTAATTTAATATACTATTCTATAAAACATATAATCTATTTCCTTATGGAAATCTGGTTTTTGGTAAACCATTTTAATTTATTTTAATATTTTACTTGAGTTATTCGTGTAGAGAATATTTCATATCTTGTTTGTGGTGGTTGTTTTAGATATCTTTTCATCCTTTTAGATATAACATTAAAGTTGGTAAAGACTTATTTGTCTATGTATAACTTGTTTTTATAACATATTTTATCTGATCTCTCCTAAAATATTATTTTACAGGATCATTTAATTGGTTTTAAAAGTTTCATGACTTTAGAATTATTTAGGTTTTCTTTATCCTATAATTATTTTCATTTTATATGAGTTCGGTTTTGGTCACTTTAAACCATTTTCACATATAGGGAGTGCTTTTTAATTATGGTATTCAATAGTGGTACTAGTATTTAATGGGGAATCACTTTGGTTCTATTTGTTATATTTTCCTAATGAGGCCACCTTTTTCCACTTTAACCTACATGAGTTATTAGTTAGTGATCCAAATTTTACCATATTCAAGAGCATGCATTGATAATGAGAAAATGAATGGGTTAATTTATATATAATTAAATGATATTATTTTTGAAAAACATTAGTTTCTTAAACCAATTTAATCTCTAAACATATAATATCATTTAGAAACTCAAAATTCATTCTTTCTAAAAATTATATGATATAGTTTCAGTTTTATATAAAATTTCAAAAATTTAATTTGATTACAAAAAACAACTTCTTTTTATTAAAAACTTATTCTCTATGTTATGATAAAAGTATATTTTTCATGAAAAAACAAATGTATTTATTATTATTAGATAAAATATTGAAACATAATGCTTTTATTTATAAATAATTATTTCATTATAAGAAATAATTTATTTAATGTAAGTTTTAAAATGTGATAAACCTATTTTGAATAAGAATTCTACCACTATTGTTATCTAATTAATGATTTTGGATTACCTTATGAGTTTTTAAGGTTATCAATATTTGGATTATATTTTTATACATGTTTCTATATAGGTTTCTTGTAAATTTTCACTATAATAACTCAAATTGGTGATTATTTTATTATTTATGTAATTATTTACTTAATATTGATATATTTAGTTATTAATTTATGGTACTTTATCCACTAATTAGTAGTATGTCATGTCATGTTACTTGTGACCATGACTGGTCTTATGATAATGTGATTGTCAGAACTATATATATGATAATGTTATAGTTTTTTTTATCATGTAGGTTGGTTGATAGTTGATTTTCATGATATAAGTTGTGTATTTTTGTTATGTGATTAAAAATTAGGTAGTACTTATGAGGTTAGTGATGAATGAGATGGGCACACAATGAACTAACTCTAGTATACCCTATTCCCCTATTCCCAAAGGGATGGTCTTTAAGATTTCCTTAATTATATATACCCCCTTTCCTTCCCCTAAAAAGAAAGATTTTCTATAGCCCTGACTTCGTTAAGAACAAATATTTATATATGTGTGGGGGCATATATATATATATATATATATATATATATATACACACACACACATGTGGATCCTCCACCTCTTATTAAGGATATAATCGTTACTATATCTTATACAATGAGTTGAATCTCCAAGATGGTATGTAAAGGTAAGGACCCTCCTGGTATATGGACTTACTTATTATAGCCCTTAATTCATTTTTAGCTATTTTTTGTTATTATTTTTTTTTTATTGAATTATTCTTGTAAAATTGTTTTTATGTATGTTTTTATAAATTAATAGAAATTTTATTGAACATGCCTATTTATTCATGAATGTGTTGAGGCATATTAGTGGTTCCTTATAGAGTATGTATATACCCACACCCGGTAAGGACACTCTAATGGACATGTAGCTTCACTTTATATATTTTAGGCTCCTTGGGTATGATGCATTATTGTAATAAAAGGTGTGTTTGGTGTTTTATTTTTTGTAAATCACTTAAATCAAGAATTATATTAAGGAATAAGGAAAAGTGTACCTGAGAACGTGTCTAGAAGACTAGGAGAAAAATTATTGAATATTTAGTGGTATAAAGATACCTAATATTAATACACATGGATTTGGGATATCATGAATTAAAATGAGAGAAGATTTTTCATGTTTTATGGTTAAATATAGTTTGGGTTGGATGATCTAAGAAGCTTCATATTGTGGTGAAAGAATTGGGAGCTTTCACAAAGGGAGTTATAAATGTTTTGTAGAAGATCTATGAAGTTAACGCACATCATTTCATGGGGTATGAATTCACATCTGGAATGATGCTTAAAAATTATTATAAAAGGAGGGTAATTCTTGTATATGTAAGATTTGTTTGGTAAGAATACTATGAAATGCAGCTATGTGTTAGGATACACTGAAGTACTTAAAATTAACCAGTGATGAGAAGGATAATGAAATTAGAATAATATAGAAATTTATGGAAAACCCATCTCTGTATATATAAGAGTAGTTTGGGAAGAAGAGACTAATATATAACTAAGTTTTGGTATTCATTGTAGTATGTAAAAGTGAAATTTATTGTATTCATAAAAATATAAAAGGCATGGAAGTTCATCATTATATGTGAGTGCCATTTAGGCTCAAATCAAAGAGGCATATCTATGAGTAGGGAAATTTGGAAACGTCATGGATTGTTAACTATATATATAAGAGTTTAGGATTATATTTAAGATTCAACTCCGCAATTGAGGTAATACATAAGAGTTAATTATATAATATAGGTGATATGTATGAGTCATTTCCAAGAATTATAGGCAATATGTAAGGACTATTTCCTTTTAGTTTTGAGGAAAAGAGTCAGCCTTTACATGGGGTGATGTCCATTCCTTGAATAATATTTGGAACATTTCAGTGGTTCTCCTAATTGAGTGAGGTTATTCCATGGCTTATGTTCACATAGAAATAAATCTGTATTTTGAGAATACATATATAACGGAACACATCCTGATACTAAGTATACAATATGATTATAGGGATCAAACTATAATGGTTAGGCCTTGAAAAATAAAGGTTAGACTATAAGATCTAATACCCTAGCTACATAGCACTAAGTTAGTGGTTCACACTATGAATCAAAACCTCACTTTACAACATGTTTGAATAATCATGAAGATTGAGATTTTCACATCATAATATTCTGTAAATTAAGTATATGTTATTTGAAATATATAGTGGATCAAGAATTTGGTTACATACCAAACTGTGAAGATTTATAACACTCTATAGTTAGGATGCGGAATCATATTATTACACGTTTTATATTCTCATCATTCATTGAATAAATTATTTTCAAATTATCTAGTACTTTCAATTATAAATTAAAATGAGTGAAAAAATACTAAGATATTAGGTTTTAATTGTGTTTATTAGAACTTAAAGAGTACACTGAAACTATGTGAAACACCTTACATAATCATGAAGACTTTAAAGAAAAATTATTAATACTATCCCTCTGATCATGGGGTTAGTTCCATGGATATCTTATAAAAACTACTTTTAGTATTTTAGTAATAAGATAAAAAATATTTAACATTTATAAAAGGGAGTTATTTGAGCACATTGATATATTCATGTTTTAGGGATTAAAATAAGAGGAGATTATATATGATATTTAATATCTGATTTATACAGGAGAGGTGAAAAATCTATTCATCTAGTTCTAATGTAGTATATGGAATATTTTGATCTTTTTGACCTACTGTGTTCAAAGAATAATAAAGTGTTATATTTTCATATCTAGTGGTAATAGAAGCAGATAAATAATATCATACTAGTAAGATTAATCTTCATCTATAAAATAATTTATTCTACTATATGTTTGTATATTATATATATTCATCCCTCATATTGAGGTTTTAATATCATATGGATAGAATGAAGGTGAGATCAACGAATATAAGCCTAATCAAGTATCTATTTAGAGATGAGGATGTAAGGTGTTTTAACTACAAATCTTGATCCAAAAAAAATTATAATGTCCTTAAAATACTGAAGATACCTTCATTTCTATAAAATGGATAAGAATTCTACAAAAAAAATTGATGAGGGGAAACAGATGGATTGATCCTAGGATCGATAGGTCATATTTCTTAAACCCTTTTTAAAAGCTACAGTGAGTAGTATTACCTCTTTCTATGTTGACACTATATCAACCTATGCTCCCTAGATTATACCTTAGTCGTGATCTAAGGGGAATTTTCATTTCTTATATATGCTTTACATTTTTGAATTTTTACTTGAGATCTATTGAAGTTTTATGGAAAAAGTTATTGATAAATAGATTGAACACTATTCTTATTAATATAGGAATAATATAGAATAGGGATATAATCAAGTTAACAGAATAAAAACTTGAGTTAGGAAACACAATAATACATCGCCCCCCCCCCATTTCAAGGGGTATTGGGTTACAAAAAGTGATATTTGACATAGGTTATACATTATATTTAGAATAACATATTCATCTTATGCATACATAATGATTATGAAAGATATTTATTCAATATGGAAAGTAATTTATTTGGTGGAAATAATTTTTTATATTGGAAGAAGGTTTTGTATTATACCCTTTAGGAAGAGGTTTTAGATATCTAAGCCATTTTAGTCAAGTGGTTTTAGGTAAACAATTCATTTTTTGAAATTGAGTTTCAATATGGACTATGTTGTGGAGATCATTGTGGTAGAGATCAACCACAACATAGACACCTACACACCATTACATAGAGAATCATCTATGATGCTATGTTTTCTTTGACTTTTTTGGAAGTACTAAAAACAATCCTAATGATATGGACTATGACATGGTCTCACAACTTTTATGAGTTAATTACTATTTATAAGAGAACCATGTTTTTCTCCTTTTAAAATAAGAACAATAATAAAAAAATTTATGGGAAAACATCACGCTGGCTAGGTAAATACAAATTTTTGTCATAAACAATAAATCAATTTCCAATCAATTCATCACATGTATTTGATTTTATACCTCTTAAGGGATTATAAAAACATATTTATTCCCATATATAGTGGAATAAAACATGGATTCCATACCCAATATACTAATAATATAGAATTATATAATACATTATAATTCTATAAACCATACATAAGTCAAAATTATAGATTTAATTCCTAATTGGTAGTGATTTTAAGCACTTTCCCTAAGTAATAACCAATGTGTTCTTTCCTATTAGAAATTGGAATCACTAAACCCTTTGAAAGGACATTCATTATCCAAATGATGTTTTAACACATCCTCTAATGAAAATAGATAATAAACATTTTTTAGAGTTTCTTCTATGTGATAATAAGTTCCAATCACCTGTTCAACCTTATTAGTGTTCTATAATTCCATTTTATATGAATCATGAATCAATTGAAAATCTCCTTTGGAGTTCATAATGTTCCAAATTTTATATAATGGAAAACCATTTTGTATCTCCTTTATTGATTAATTTGAATGTTGAAACTATCTCATTGATTAGTGGATTTCTACACATCATCTCATGATGGGTATCTAGATGATGATTAATTAAAATCACACTTGAAGAATCAATTTAATGGTATCACATACCACTCTCTCTTGCACCCTGATGTGGTGTAAAGGCCCATGATCAAATATTCACCATGACATAGAGATAATCATTATTCCATGGTCCATATTTAGTTTATATTTTCAAATATGGAATACCAAGAATCCTTAAATGACCCAAATACTTCTCTCATGGTAATGGATTTATCAATGGATCTGCAATATTCTTAAATATAACCATCTGATAAATCATTACATTGTATTTATTAATTATTTCTCAAATGATATTCTATTTCAGAACAATAATTTTGGTCCTTAAGTGATATTGGTTTTTCTTAGATAATGAAATTATATAATTTATTCATAGTAGAGACGAGTTACTCCCAAAATTATAGAGGGTACATCATGTTCAATTATAAAATTATAGGTCCATATATATTCCTTTATAACATCTGTTGTAATGATGCACACTACATATGTTTTTGAATCCATCATGATGGGAAGTTTTTATATTTCAATCGACCGGACCGTCATTGATGAAAAACACAAAACCATATTTCTATATTATATGATCTTTGTTAATTTGGAATCTAGAATAAGTGTAACACCTTGAAAGTAGATCATCCTTATCTCAAAATACAAAGAAGATATCCTTACTTATTCACATGTAATTAAGATTATTATTTAGAATTATCTGGTAACTCTCACCAAGACTATATTAGTATATAATAGGTATAGTCAAGTCATAAGTGTCCTTGGGCTGAGTAAAAAACATGACATACATGATGGATCATATATCAAAAACATATGAAATTGTATCCATATTTATCTTTTTTTAAATCTTTATATGTTCATTGAGACTTCATAAGACTCATGACATGAAACACTAGAAAATATTATATCGTGGAATTCTTTATCCTAAAACACTTTAGTACTTTACTGATATATGTGTTATGAACAAGACCATGAAACGTCTTTAATATATCTTAATAAATCTTTATAACCAATATGTAGGACACCACACCAATTTACTCTATTTGGAAGAACATTCCCAACCATACCTTCATAGAATATAAAGTGGGGAAATCATTTCATTGTAGCAGTATTTATTCCACATATTGTGCCATAAATACCACAACACTCTTAAAAGCCCTCTTTTGTGAATAAGAATTATCTATGTTGTAATGAAACCAAACTTCTTTGGTTTATTAATTAATTTGGATATTCTAATTTAATGAAACATTCATTAATTCATAAATTGGATATTAGATCTTTGATATCTTAGTAGAATCGATTGGAACTTCAAAAATGCTATGTTATATCTTATACACATCTTAGGTCAAAATACAATTAATGATAGTAGTTTTGAAACACATTTGTTATATCTCATAATTAGAATGTGTTTCTTTTTAAGTAAATATCATAATGGACTTTATCATCACAACTTATGGGAAGGTATCTTAATAGACAATACCATGAATTTACTTATAATAATTTTCTACAAAGAATGATTCAATGATATAAATTATACAATCTGCATCACTTTTCAAAAAAACACACTTATACATCATGAATCATACCCATTCAGGTTCATAAATCAAGTTCAAATTTGGTTAGTGTATATATACTCCACCGTAGAACTCATATCCTATAACAATATCTCACAATTAGAACTCTTGATATACTCTTTGTAGGTAGTATATTCATAATCCATGAACATTAATCCGTCACCATTTACCATGGGAAATATATACCTCTTAGGATCCCGATGAATCCTACCATACCTTTTAGGTTCTTGTGTAACCCGAGTTGGTTCTATTTATCTAACCCCTTATAGAGCATACTCACTTTCCATATGACTAAAAATTCACTATTTTTTGTCATGAAATTATCCATGTTCAACTTTCCACCCATTTAATCCTTTAAAAATATTATTCTTTCTAAATAAAACACTACATTATGCCACAAACACATTTTGGTCAGTAGGATTATAAAATTAATATCGCGCAAAATTTTTGGAAAAATAAATAAAAAGGAATATCTAAAATTAAGGGAAAATATTTTGTTAAGATAGATGTTGTACATATACTACACAATACAAAATCATTATAAATTGAATATTAGGATTCATACCATTTAATTTCTCATTTGTTATACGTATGAATTCCTAGGATATATTGCTATTTTGTATAAAGGATGTTGTTTCTGGAGTATATGCCCAAAATGATATTCAAATCCCACACTATCTCATTATTGGTCGAACCATGCCCAAAATGGTATTATAAATTCTCTCAAACACACCATTCCATCATGGTTATCCCATAATATTGAGTTTTTAAATAATTATAAAATATCTAATATTTTCATTAAGTTATTGGCTCTAGTATTCCCCAGACCAATCTAATAAAATAATATTAATATAGTTTATTTGTTTATTTAGTAACATGTCTCTAAAATATTAGAAATTGTTAATGGTTTTAAACTTATTATCATAAGAAACGCATAACTATGCCAATTGAAATCATAAATAAAGGTTAAAATGTACCGAGAAACACTACTTGTTTGGTTACTAATTAGTCCATGAATCACTATGTATAAGTTAAAATAGTCCCTCAGACCCCTCTCCACTTCCACTAAAAAGTTTATTTGATCATTTTTTATAAAAAATATTCACATTTTTTAAAATATTTAGAATTTAATGATTATAATAATCCATAACTATAAAACCCAGGGATTTGTTTCTCATTTATATTATTGGGGAGACAATTCCAAAGATAAGTGGTGTTAGAGATATCTTTTTTACCACTTATATTGAATTTTATAGATCATATTATTAGTGTACAAAATGTATAAAACATTCAATATAATCCATATTTCTTGAAAAAAAATTATATATATAAAAAACTATAATTTTTAATAATGAATGAAAATATTAATTTTTCAAAATAAGATACAAAAATCATATATATATTTATAGTTAGAATATAGTTACAATTTTTCAATTCTAAAACTAATCTACTTGATAGAATTTTATCATAACAGTCAAAATCCAATGAAAAAACTCTTACCCCATTTCCTACACATATATCCAACTATACCTAAATCAGTTATATCATATTTATGTATCAGTGTTTATTAACACAAATGAGTGATGAATAATTTATTTATAGTACCTAAGATTATGAATTGTATAAATTAATTTCTATAACATTCACATACATATGCCTATAATTATTCTCTTATAAGACACATACTAACCATAGATACTAATCTATCAAACTATTTTTCTAACCTGTATGAGATCTAAATATGATGATCATGATGCATGATATAATCTTTAATAATATATATCTATGGGTGAATATAATATTTCATATCATTATAATAAATGAATTTATTGAAATTACAACCACTAAAAAATATTATTGTATACATCATATCCATTTAGTGGATCACAATCCATATTTTATCAATACTTAACATAACAAATATCAACATATAATACATGATTATATCTAGTAGAAAAATATTTCATTAATATAACTTAAAAATCCTTGTTAATTAGGTCATTCCATTATTTTATTATATTTCCTTTGAAATGAGCATTATGTATACAATAAATTTCTTTACAAACAACCTCGAGTCCAAATGAACCCGTGATATAATATACATTTATATCATAATCGTTGGATTAGTGGAATTGAATATAATTAACTAAATTAGGACATATATATAGATTTTTTGCTAAATTTAAATTTATTTTTTAATTCCTATGAAATAATCATTAATTTTTTATGAAATCATTTAAGGAATAAAAAACCTATTTTTTAAAGAAATGTATTTTTTTATAAGTTCTATATTTTTATTTACATGAAGTATATTGATCACTATTGAAAATGATTGTGTTGAATTATATTCATAATGAATATGAAAAAATTTACAATCATTCTAATGTTAGTTATATAATGGTTAGGAATAAAGATAAAATCATTTAAAGGTAAAAAGAGTTATTTTTTGAATATTTTTTATATGTGAAAATTATTATTTTTATAATAAATAAAATAATTATTTAGTTAATATTGGTTTTAATAAAATTAATAGATTATATATTCTATAAAATATTTTAATATTCATTTTATTTTATTACTTGGAATTGAATGAATGTAAATTCAATTTAATGCTTAAAAATGATTTTTTTTTTCTAAAAATGGATTTTCATTTCTTTTTCCCATTAATTTTAAAATTATTTTCTACCACTTATAGAAATTTAATTTTATGAAAATGATTCCTTATTTATAATTAGAACGTCCAAATTTCTTAATGAGGTAACTTTAATTTTTTTGTCTTTATTGATAGTAAAAACATTAATTTTTTTAATATAGTTAATGTTTAAACAAGTTTACTAGGGGTTTAAACAAATAGATAAAGTAATAATGAAAAATAAACATGCCTAATTAATATTGTATGGATATATTAATACCCTCCAATCTCCTTATTATGATTAAGTTTCCATGTGTAAGAAATATACTTGAGAAATAAATTATTTAAATTTAAAAATATTATGTAATTCCAAGTGTGTCCTCTCCCTCACTTATAAAAGGGAACATCCACTCCACCCTTATTCCAAATATTTAACCCATATTCCCTAATATTTTCATATATTCAATATGATTCTACTATAAACCCTTATATTCTCTTAAGAAAAATCTTTCAAGGAATAAGCTGTAATACAAATAATGTCTCTCAAAGAAGAGGAGGTTAGAGTGCTTATAAAGAAATTCAAACTTGAGGTAAGGGTTTTAGGTTACAATCTAATTTTTACCGAAACTATTTATGATTAAATTTTCTATGATGAAATTATATTCTAAATATCTCTAAAATATATTGATTTTTATTCTACTCTAGTTATTTCTAATGATTACATGGTTTTCTTTTATTTTCCTCTCTTTATGTACTTAAGATACTAAAGGCCCATTTTCAAGAAAAACAGAATATATTTCTCTTCGGTTGGAAATAATTTTATTCAAAGTACATGTTTTAATTAAAATTTATTCTAGAATGTTTTTTAATAATATTTTATAATGATTAATGATAATTTATACCATCTTTTACTTTTTATAAAAATGTTATAATTAATTTTATTTTCATTTTATGAACGATCTAAATTTTACCAATGGTATGAAAAAATGTTTTCCTTTATATGGATGAATATTCTTGTTATCAAGAAAAATATATTAATTTATTATTAGTTTTAATGATTCCATGGTTATTTTCAAATAATATATTTCCTTTAAATTTTTATATTTTTATATTTCAAATAAGTGATTTCAATATATATAAGGTATTTTACTCAAGAAATGTTCCAGAGATCTTTAAAAATAATTTTTCTTCTATGATATCATCATTTTATGTTACTTATTCTTCATTTTGTGATATTATTATATGATTATATACATATTTTTTTATAGATGGTTTATGTTTATGATGACAAAAAATTGATGAAACTCATTTCTTATTCTATGGGTTAAGTAATCATGGAATGGTAAATGTTTTCCTGGTCTTGTGACGAACATATGAATGTATTAATGTTATATAATGGGTCAGCCATTTATATCCATAAAATTAATTCGGTAATGGTTAATATTTTATGATATATAAGGGTATATTAGAGGTTATCCCAAGACCAAAAAGAGTGTCTATGAGTGGTTATCCCATGTACAAAGTAGGTACAAAGGTGGTTATCCCAATCCTAACATGTGAAGAATATCTTGGTGGGTAGCCTTTTAATAATATTTCTATGATTATAATTATATGATACATTATGACAATCAATTTTGAAATTATCTTATGATAATTTTTTGAACTGGTTTCACAAGTTCATTGGTTCCTTTACGAATCATGTCTTTTGAATTTCCAAGATTAATTCCACGAATCGTGATTATGATGTATAAATTTTTGAGTTTGTTTTTCAAAAGTTAATATCTTGTATTTATAACCTTATTCTCATCATATACTTAAATAATCATTTATAGCTCCCATATTTACCCTTACTAAGCATATGATCTCACTCTTTTTTATGTTTCGTTTTTACTAGGATTTGTAGAAGTTTTTATGTATGACATTTATAATTAGGGTAATACTTGTGAAAAACTAAGTTGGATATGATGTAGATTTTTTATGTACCATTTTTTATGTTTCCATGTTTTCAAAGACTCTAAAAATTTACATTTATGGCATAGATTGTAATAATATGTAATGAAATTTCATCTAGTAAGTTGTAATATTTATATAAAAAATGTTTGGGTAACCTAAATTGGTATTAGGGAAATGTTTTGTTATTTTTATAAAGTATGATGATGAAGATTTAGTGAGAAACCATTGGACAAGACTATGTATATGATAACATCATAATTTATTGTTATTAAATAATTGTGGTTTTTCTAGAATATACATCCCTATTGGGATACAAGAAAGTGGATGTGGTTATAGAATAGATGAAGATATGGGTAACAAATTTGAATGAGGTATATTAGGTATTAACTTTATCATAACAAGTATATGATGAGTGAGCTTAACAATACACACGTGGCTAGATAGTCCCAAGGTGATATTCTTGGAATAAATCACATTTTCATTGTAAAAAAGTATAAATGATTGCAATATATGATGTTCATGGATGACCTTGGTTAAACCTAATGTGGTGTTGATTAAAAAGAAGGTATTATGATTTATATATCCTATGAATTATTTTTCTTGATTATATAGTATATCACTATGATTACTATTTTTAACACTATTATTTTTTGTTTTAGTCAATGGTTTGAACCCAAAAGAATCATGTTGACATGGATTGTGAGGAAAAATGAAATGATTTCCCATGTGAGAAGAAACATTTTATGGGATAAGGAATGAAAAATCTAATTTCCATGCTTAAAAAATTTTCTCATGACATGAATCATGCCAAGATTCCTATTAATCAAAGTGTATAATTCTAACCTAAGAGCCACAAAAATAGTACCCTAGTCTGGTTGGCCTCTATGAATCAAGAACACCTCCCCATATGCTAGATTATACTAATTAGAGGTTAAGGTCTAATGATGGTATAGCAGGGAGACTATACCCTTATGATTAGTATCAAAAGATATATAATGCATAATAAATGAAAAAACAGCATAATAAAATAATTAACCATCAAAATAATATATTAATAAAATAATCAATGCAAAGTATACACATATGAATGGGATGATGTGATATAAATATAGAGAGACAATGTAACATGCTCAAGTACAGAGTAATGTAAATTAAATAAAAAAAATAAATCATTAGATATCTACAATAACATCATGAGACCCATATCATTCCCCTACTCCCACACTCTATCATATCATAAAGGATATTGGAAATAAATCTCAAACCATGGTTTTGAACCTACAACCAGATAATATTTATTCGGGTAACAAATGGAGGCCCGAACCAGGTGTGAGATATAATCAGTAGGCCACCACCAATGGAATATAAAGCATAATCTAGTCCATGTATATAAAATAAAATAGTGTGTAGTTATATCAAAATTAAGTGTTAAATAATAAATAAAAACAAGTCGGGATTAAGTTCCTCGAAGACAGATGGAAAACCTTACCAATTTTGACCTAAGCCAGAATATCTTTGAACACCCTATGTCATATATATATATATATATATATATATATATTCATATGTAAGACAATCATATTAATATATATATATTAACCAGTTTAGACCCAAGGTTTAGTTACAAGACATCCCCATTAAAGGATCACATATTAGGTAAGGGACATCTTGCCCATGGTTCCATACCTATCGATCATAATATAAGGGACACAATACCTAGGATTTCGTACCAGTAATCATAATTTATGGGACTCTATGACTTAAGACACCATGGAAATGAACCATAATATAAGGTATTTCATTCCAAGGGATACAAATACCATGAATCATAATATAAGGGTTTATATGCTTAGGGACACCATGACCATGAATCATAATATAAGGGATGTCATGTCTAGGGAATCCATGCCTATGAATCATAATATAATGGACACAATGCCTATTTATTGTTCAATAAAATACTTTTTATCATTTCAATTATAAGTTCTAAGAAATGTTATGTGATATGGTCTTACCATTCATTATTAATTTAATCCAATTACACAGTTTGTTTCATTCAGTAATAATGAAAAGGACCATGTACATGAGCATTCCATATTATAATTCATTTATAAATGATAAAGGAGGCCATGTACATAAACATTCTATGTTAAAATACAATTATAACATACAAAGGAGTTCATGTACATAATCTTTCCATATATCTCTTGAGTATTCTAATTAAATAGCTCCATTTGATTAGATAAAGTGGCACACCTCAAAGGTGGTTTTATTAGAAAATAGATGTGTGGTCATCATATCATTTATTTAATCCAATTTAAGCATTTAATCCACAAAGGATGGTCATTAAACATATAGAGTTGATTAAAAATGTAAAATGATAAGCATATACATGTTCATCAAACAAAAAACCCTAGGGGTGGTTTAGTCAAATAGGAAATCATTGATTTTTTAGGAAATTTAGTCGAACTCACCTTATATAGTTCTTTGGGTTGAATTATTCATCCTCTAACCATGTACAAGGGTGTTATAGCTTGTCTAAATGAGGTCTAGGTAATTAATTTAAGAAGTTTCATAAATTAGGAGTATCATATATAAAATTATGATGTGTGATACAATTACAATACTCTATAATTTACTCAACCATATGGGAAAATAATATTGTCCTCCAAACTCATGTTTAGTATGCTTCACTCATGTAATATTGGTATTTGGTTCGATCTGGAATGATAGATGTCTGAAGAAATGTTAAACACCCTGAAAATAGGAAAAATTAACTTACATGATTTTATAATTATATAGGTGACATATTTGTTTTGAAAAAAGAAGTGGAGTTGTAGACTCGCACATATGCTTCTAAGTTTCCCGACAATGCTTGAATCAGTCCAAGAACTAAAAAGATTTTCTAAGGGAAGTGAGAGGAAAATTGGGATGTGCATGAGAGGCTACCTAGGTGAGAGAGATGTAGAAATAGGGAAAACCCTATTCAAGTGTGGAGGGTAAAATCAATAATTTTTTCCCTTTAAAAGAGGAATAGAGTTTTTCCCCACGATTTTTCTAACAGTGCAGCAACTATGTGGTTCATGCTACCCCAAAGCCTTACCCCACATATTTTGGCTACAAGTTTTGGGCTATCTATGTACCAACAAGGAAGTGTGATTGGTTAAAGTTAACTAACCATGTGGCTAGGTGCATGTGTTGGAAAACCGTGCACAACCCATGTTCCCACCTCTATAATTTTCTACAGAAAATTCACATGGATGTTCAACCCACATTTTGATGGTTTAAAAAACCGTATGAAAGCACTTATAGGGATATAAAATTTCTCTTGAGGGGCTTCATGGTTTAGAAAAACCCTCCACCCTATCTATTTCTCCAATAATGATAGTCTTCAGATCCTGGTGTACTCGAAACTCATTCAAAATTTTAAGACATCTTCTAGGCCTAAAACCTCATTTATAAATAGTATTTTTATGTGTTAAAACTCTTAGAATCACATTCTAATAATCAATTTAAGATTTATCCCATCCACTATATGAAAATTTCAATTTCCCCTTATAATTTTCCACTATTTCAAATCATGACATGTTACATGAAGGAGGGAATAAAATTCCATTGAGTCCCTTATAAGGAAATAACCACCACAATTTACTAGTTTTTTTGATCCACTAGTTTCTAAGAAATAGATCAGTACCATTGAAAAGATACATCATATTCTCTAGTGCTCATATTCTGAAAAAGTTACTTTAGCTATTTTTCATTTATAAGGTGAATCTGATCAATGGTATACCATTATCAAGAAAAATAGGAAACAAAAAATATGAATTAAATATTTTTATTTTCAAAACTATCACATTTATGGGTTAAGTGAGAACCCTATAATAGAAAAACATTTACTCTATGTAGTGGGAGGAGTTTTGATGGTTATTATTCAACAATAACATCCCTCATTATTGAAGTATAAAAATAGAGAAAATATATAAAAACCTAGTTTTTATATCAGGTTTGGATCCTTTTTAATTCATCCAAATTATTTATTATGGACCTAATATGGATGCCTAAAGTTATCAAAAAGGTTCGAGTGCTGTCCATGGCTTGTTCAAGTCTTGGGACCCAAATCAGTGGAAAAAATAAATAGGTATCATGGTTAGTAGAAACCATGATAACCTCCCACATGGTCTCTCCTAACCATGTGGTGGTGGAAAATGGGGTGAAGTATGGTGCATGGTTTTCCCTAACCATGTACCTAGGCCTGCACATCCATGCGAGTATATCTACAATTTTTATAGTAGGCATATATCACGACATTCACATGGTCATTCAAACCATTCACATGAACCATGTGACATGCACCTTGTAGTAAGGAAGGGTGGACATTTGATGCATAGTTTTTTCAACTATGTGTCCAAACCATGTGACCCTTTTTTGGTGGAAAAATTAACAAAATGACACTAATGGTCTTTATGTTTAATCCCTCCTCTCATTTTCACATCTATCATACTACAAGCCCCCCTTTTCCCTTTTGAGGTCCCAAAGCCATATTTCATAGGTTTTGATCCTCATCACTAATATGAAGTCTTATTAAATCCCCATTTATCACGATAGATGTGCATCCATAAGTTCTCTATTCATCTTGAGCTCTTATCAATTTATATTTCTCTCAACCAAGTTATCAAGTTCTAGGATCATATGCCCTATTTTTTAGGTGGTTGATACATTCTTCATATTTCCATCGATCTGACCTAAACTAAATGCTGATACTATAAGAGTGTAGTTATATGAGTATGAGGTAGGTGGTCTCGATCTCATCCCTAATGTCTCACTGTTTTTTATATTCTCATCGTTTTACATAAGAAAATTTTGTTAGGTGTTTCCTATTTAATTATTGTTCCTTGATTATAGTCATTTAAATCATAATGCAAGACCCTTGTTATATATGATACCATCATTAGAGGATATGACCTCAACAATGACTTCCCTAAGTAGGGTTGTACCAAATTTATACCTATAGTGGTCTACTAGGTTTGTCTATGCCACCGTTCGGGTGTGGTATGGCTTGAAACTATTAGTGGTAAGTCCTTCCTTAACAAAATGAAATATTAATATTAGTGGTTATCCCTTTAATATGATAATTTTACTTGACACTTCTAAGGTAAGTGATTCAATTAAATCATGAATCAAAATTATAATTGGTAGGTATATCTATTTATAACACTTGGCCCAATTAAATGTAAATGAATGACATGGCTTCACATCCGTAGAACACCATTCCATACTTATGGATAGAAGAAGACTGAACCTAATTAAGTGTTATGTTACTTAAGTACTAAATGGTTCAATGCCTAGTTATGCCTTATCATACTAATGAAAAGAAATGTCTTGATGAAAATGTCTTATTAAATGGAATGAGTAATACATGGAAAATTTTATTATATAAATTAATTATATGGTTTTTAAGGCATATGAACCTTGAAATCTTGATAGGAGTGGTCAGAATTGATCTATCATTGGTTTCCTGAGGGAATTCCATGAGCAATCGCAGCCTCCATTCTGATTCAAGGAGTACAGTTTCCAAGGGTGATACCCACCTTGGAACGTGGTCCTTGTCTACTAGTGGATGCCCAAAATGAAACCATATGATTCTACCATTATCATTATAGGATTACTTGGATATAATCCTTTGATCCAGTGTGATGTTTGTAGACATGAGCTGTCATCGATACACAGATTGGTCCCAATCACGAGTTATCGTATTTTAGATTGGATGAGATCCTTAGAATCAGTTAGAATTATATTATTGTAGAATAAATTGGGAATTTCCCCTTGGATTACACTCTTACCCTTATATCTACGATATTGGTTATTAGTGAGTTAACTCAACCCCTAAGATCATGGATTCTTTGGTTATTACCTTCAATCCTCTTTCATTATTATCATTATTATAGGATTCCTTGTTACATCTTGGATCCTTTATTATTACTACTATGACATGTTGTTAGTGCTAGTTATACCTCATGTGACTTACTATATAAAATGTAACATAAATAATAAATAAAATTATTACTTTCCCAAGCACCATATGAGTCTAAATCATGCACTTGGAATTTACATTGTTGTATTGATTTATTTTTATATTTGCATGCATGTATATTTTTTCAGTTTATATTACACCAATTTGATGTTGGAGATGATGTTTGTGGTGGCCTAATAATATTTATCTCACACCCTATTTGGGACTCCATTAGTACCTAGTAATATTACTTTTATTCATGTTTTGATAAGGGGAAGCATCCCACTTTGGACACTTAATATTTCTTGCTTGCATTAGGATGGATATGGTTACCAGATGATCCGACCAGGGCTTGTTATATTGGATAGTTTTTGTTTCATTTTGATAATTTTATTTAGAATTTATTACCTGCTACTTTTTATCCATGTTATACTACTTTATAGATACATGACCTACATTTTCATCATCTTTGATTATGATTGTCTGTTGTTCAATAATTTATTATTCATGTTTATTATTTTGTTCCATCATTTTATTATTCTACTTCCACCACTTATTTATTTCTTATATTTATCTTCTATGTTCAACTCTGGTAATTATGGAATTTTATACCCACAATCACACCCTAGGCCTTAACTTCTAGTTGGAAGCCTCTTGTGCTCAGGGAGATGTTCTTGAGACCATGTGGCCAATCGGGCTTCAGGCACCTCGGTGTGTCACCTGATTTCAGGATTTCAAGAAGTGGTATTAGAGGTTTCTTTTAATTATTAACTATTTAGAAGAAATATAAATGAGATTAGGATTTATTTGGAGATTTGTTATAAGTCATTATTGGGTGTATCTAACCCACGTTCTGGGTAAATGTCGGGTTTTCTGAATAAGAATTATTATTTTGTTTTCACTTATTAATGTCGATAAACTTTTACCATTGGGTGATGCATAATTTGTGTGATTATTATTATTATTATCATGATTGAGGGTTCCATATTATCTTTCTCCCAATGAGATTAGGTAAAGGAGAATCAATCATGCATCATGAAAGGCATATAGAATTCACATTCAATGCATATTCCATTCCATATAGGTGAACTTCACAAATTGAAATTCATATTTTTCCTGTGATTGTTAAGTGATGTCATGGTAGTAGTATTTTGACTATTCTACTCTTTGGATGTGATTTATTGACTTCCAGTTTCAATTTATTATGTGTATAGGATCTCATGGGTTGGAATGTGTATTTTAACGAGTCAATCCATCGTATGTAACACATTACATTCCAAGAACGAATGTAAAAGGGGATAAATTGAGATTAAATGGATGTATATTTGAGTGATGTGGTTTATGGGCTTTGATTCATTAGAACTGAAAAACCTTTTCAATCATACCTTGATATATGAAAATAAGAAAATCAAAACTATAAAAGTAAAAAATGACTTAAAAATAAAGGTTTTCCAATAAATGAAAAGGAAATGGATAGTCGACCCTTCACTTAATAGAACACCTATAATTTAAAAAAATAACACTTACTAATATCTGGACATCTAAGTGTGTAGTTGGTGTAGTATACCTTGGGAAGTGAGACCTTATTCTTACGTTTTTATTCCTCTAGTGTATCTTTATATTTAAAGATTTTTCTGTAGTGTGTGAATGGAATTCTTAGACCTATGACACGAAAAAAATCATGGGTTGTGCGGTATGAGGGTGGTGATAACAATTCTCCAATAATGGTGGGACCTAAGCCTCATGTATTACTATTAAGAGTCACACGTGAGGCACCACCTACTATACTTGATCTAGGAACTGTTTTTCAACTTTGGGAGAGTTTTCTTTTTATGATTTAGCACATGCAGGTTGATCAAATTCTAGCACCTACTTTGGATGATCTGACACATGAGTTCTACCAGTAGCATCCTCTCACATTCTTATGGAATGGTGGTTTATAGTTATATGATCACTTCTTTACTCAGACGGTGAGGGTTGACCAAGCTAGAGAGTCCATGCATCTAGATCAGGGTGCTATGTTAGTCAAGGATTATACATTTCATTGTATTGAGATACAATTCTTTACACCACTTCTGGCCGATGATGAGATTTTTCATGCTAGGAATTTTTTGGATGGGATCCATTATGCCATCCGTACTTAGGTTAATGACTTTGACCTACCTACCTTTTCTGAAATAGTCGATCAGGATCTTATCACTGAGTGAAACCCAAGGGAAGGTGATATACAGAGCATAAAGGGTCAATGATAAGGCAGAGTGGTAGTTCTGTCAGTTGTAGGAGGCACTTCCTTGAGGTTTATTTTTATGTAATTGTTAGCTAGGGTACCCATACTGGTTTCTCTATGATATTTCATTAGTGTATAAGATAGGGGATCTGAATACTTAGTGTGATAGAGACCCTATGGAGTTCCAGGCTTTCAGCTATATAGGGCAGCTTTATATATTCTATTGGACCATTCTATTAGCTTGTAGTGGAAGAGGATCCACACCCACTCCACCATTAGGAGAAGGATGTTTTATGCCTTGTCAGGGGGAGCATTAGAATAACACATATAGGACATACTGAGGGGAAGTTCATGTCTGTGGTAGGAAGACTCGAGATCATCACCACTAGAAAATTGATCATAATCATGGTATTCAATATTTAGCACAGGACCATGGATCATGATAGTTGCATGCATTACATTTGATATCTAAGGATAATATTTGCAAACCATTGATAGTATGAGATACAGTTCGTGTAGACTCAAAAATTTTATTTACATTATTTGATATAGGTGTTTCACACTCTGTTATCTCTTTATCCACCATGGAATGTATCTGTATGAAAATTTAGAATTACTATGGTGTAATGACCCTACATACACTATTGAGAGTATGATCAGAGGGAATAGGCCAATGTAATGAATTCATCCTTAAGGTAGGAAATTATCCCTTCTCATGGGACCTATTTATTCTGAAGATTAGGGGATTAAATGTCATTCTTAGGATTTATTGGTAGCTTCTATACCATTCAATAATGGGAATCTATCACTACAGAGTTTAGTTTACATCCTCAGAGGGAAGAAGTTTTCTACACACAGTATAGTGGGATGACCAGGATAGTAGAGCCAGTCCATAACAATATGTTATAGGTACAATGACTTCCTAGATTTCGAGTATCTTTTTCTAAGAGAATGGGGTTGCATCAAATTTATTCTCCTCTTATATTAGATCGATTTGGGGACCTTTTTCCCTATGATTTATCTGGATTACCTCCTAATAGAGAGGTAGTTTTTATGACTGAGCTTATCCTTAGAGTATCTCTACTGTACATTACTACATATTGGATAGAACCTACCAAGATATAGGATCTCAAGATATAGTTGGACCATATTTAATCTAAAGGATTTATCATTCCCAATACATATTCATTGGGTTCCCTGATGATTTTATCCAAAAATTTGGATGATAACCTTTGTTTATGTGTGGATTACTGATGGTTTAACCATCTTACAGTTCTGAACCAGTATCCACTACCACTTATAGATGATCTTTTTTTCCACCTTTGAGGAGATCAGGTGGATTATAAGATTGACATGGGATTGGTCTATCTTCACGTGTGATTCAGGATATAAAACATACCTCATAAATCATTCCATATTAGGTATAGTCTATATGAGTATCTTATTATGATATTTATCCTTACTAACACTCCTTCACTTTTAATGGATTTGATGAATAGGTTGTTCCACTCCTATTTAGATTCTTTTATTATGGTCATTGTGTAAGACATCTTGGTGTATACTCACACTCATATGGACCATGCCAAACACCTTGAGATCATTTTTAATACACTAGTAGAGTATTCTATTTATGAAAAACGTGATAAGTTCTACATTAGGATCGAAAAATTTCACTTCTTGGGTCACATTATCTTGGAATCAAATGTATCTTTTGATATAGAGAAGGTGAGTGTTGTGGTTTATTAGGAGTATCCCAATAATGTGTTTTCAATAAGGAGTTTCATGGGGTAGACAGGATATTACATTAATTTCATATAGTACATATCATGTCTTCATTAAACTCTTACAGGTTATACAAAGAAGGTTGTTATGTTCCTGTGATCAGAAGTGTGCAAGAAATATATTCATTAACTAAAAGGAAGACTTTTTTAAACACCAATTATGATTCTTCTAGATCCTGGATGAGGTTATATGGTGTTTTTTATGAATCAGGCATCATCTTTGGTGAGGTCCTGATGTAGGAATATAGAGTTATTGCATATGAATCATGATAGTTGAGGCCTCGTGAGTGAAACTACCAAATTCATAACTTGAACTAGTGATTATTTTTCTTTCCATATATTATAGGAGACACTATCTAATGGGGGAGAACTTTTTGGTGTATATGGACAAAAAGAAAATAAAATATATCTTTTCACAGTGTGTCTTGAATCTCAAATATTGAATATGGGTTGAATATATTTAGTTCTTTGACTTTAATCTTTCCTATATGCTTGGAAATGGAAATGTAGTTGCTAATGATCTAAGTAGGAAAACTCAAACACATGTCACATAGGAATCCAATGGTGAATGGAAATTGATGGCCCTCTTTCAGGAGATGCATATGGAGTTTGATAATAGTCACAATTAGTATTATATATTATCCTTGACAATTACCCGGTCACTCCTTGAGACGATAAAGAATTGGACATTTTCATATCCTAGGGGGTGGTTCTCTAAGAGAGTATTGTTGGAGAGGACCTTCATTTGGATTCTTCTATGGATAGAGACAATGTTCTCTGAACTCACAGTCTCATCTAGGTTCATATAGATATGAGATAGGAATTGATGTGAGAGACCCATTCTTCTTAGTGGTAATTTGATCTAGGAAGATAAAATATGTATCGAGATATGTGATTCTATTATTGATGGCCTGAGATGAAACATTAGATAGTGGGGTTTATCAATAGGTGTTCCATCTATCAGTAGTTTAAGGCAGAGAAAAAACGATCTATAGTCTTGTTACAACCACATCTAGGCCTAGAATAGAAATGTAAAAAAACTTCCATGTAGTTAATAGTTAGCTTACCAATGTCACCTAGAGGTATAAACACAATTTTGGGTTTTCAATGATAGTATTATTAATGTATCCCACATCCTTCATATTTGAGATACTTTCTCAGTTGATGATATGGGAAGAATTTATGTATGTGAGATGATACAACTACACAGGGTCCCTCATATAGTCATTTTGGATTTGGAAGCTCATTTCACATCACAATTCTGGAAGGGGTTATATCGAGATATGGGTACACATGTACTTATAAGCATAGAATTTTACCCTCATACCAAATTCAATTTGTAATGGACAATACATTTTTTAGAGGACATTCCCTAAGAATGTATCCTTGATTTAGAAAGTTCTTGGGAGAAGTATATCCCTATCATCATGTACACCTACTATAATAGTTTATATGAGATAATAAAAATGGTTCCTTTTTAGGACTTATATGGTAGTCTATTCCATTCACCCTTGTAGTGGTTAGAGATAGGTGAGGCAGTGCTACCAGGTCCTCATCTCATAGAGGAGACTATAGAGAAAGTTCAGCTAGCAAGGAAGCATATTTATACTACTCAGTCTAGAAAAAAATCTTATACCAATCACCATAGAAAATCTATAGAGTTCAAGGTTGGGGAATGTGTTTTTCTACGTGTATCACCTAGGTTGTGGCATTGATGGATACAGAGGCAAGTGAAGTTGACATCTCATAATGTAAGTCCATTTGAGATTCTAGAGAGAGTAGAGATGGTAGACTTTTTATTGTTATTTTCTCATAGGTACAACGACATGCATGTAGTCTTCCATTTTTCATAGATTCACCGTTATCAAGCTGACCCATCTAATAATTTTTATCGCAAGGATGTAGATCAAGATGGTAATGTTTCATTTGAGGAGTATCTTATACACATTGTTGATCAGAGCACGAAGGCTCTTGAGGCTAGTATTTCCCTTTATTATGGTTACTATGTCACCATGGTCATGTACAAGATGAGTTTTGGGATCAGGAGGCTGACGTACATGACCAGTGTCTATATTTTTTGTCTGATAGAGTTTCACCACCCTTGGAAGGTGAATATAGAAATGAGTTCCTATAAGTGCATAATATAGTAATAACCCAGTTTTAATCTTATGAATTTATCCTTTTTCATTTTATATTAATTTTTATTATGGACCTTATATAGATGCCTAAGGAAATTGGAATGGTTTTTGGGTGTGGCCATGAAAATTTCAAATCTCAGAACCTCAGCTGATGGGGAAAAACATTAGGCCACATGGTTAGAAGAAACCGTGTGACCTAACCCGCACTGTCTCTCCTAACCGTGTGGGGCTAGACAGTGGGTTTAACCTGGGTGAATGGTTTTCCTTAACCATTTTCCATAAGTCACATGCCCATGTGGGTATCTATAAAAATTTTAGCATAGGAAGATCACACAATTCTTGAACAGATGGTAAAACCATGTGCATGAATTGTAAAAGGTGGCCATTGAAGCCAGAAAGGGCACACGGTTGGGAAATTGTCTATCCAACCATGTGTCCAAACTATGGGACTCCTATTTGGTGGGATGAATTACCAAAACAACCTTAATGAACCTTATGTTTAATCACCCATCCAATTTCTCTTCCAGTGGACAAAAAGCTACTTCTTCTCCCTTTTGGAGCTCCCAAATCCATCTTGCATAGATTTGCATCCCAAGATCCAATCCAAAGTATGATTTTATTCTCATTCATCACATTGTATTCACATCAGTAAGTTATCTATTCATCCTTTTTTATTCTTTGTTTATCTTTTTCTTGATGAAGTTATCAAGGTGTAGACTCATATGACCTAACTTAATTGAATTTATCAGTTATTAAAATTTATCTTGATCTAGACCACAGTAAAGGATTATACTATTTGAGGAGATTCATATGAGTAATATGCAGTAGTTCTATGACTCATCCCTCATGTATTAATGTTTTCTAAATTATCATTGTTGTGCACCCGCCGATCTCATTAGGCATTTGCAATTTAATTCATGTGAATTTATAAAAGTCATTAGAATCATAATATAAGTAATTTTTTTATATGTTATTCGTAATTAGAGTTCATGGCCTCAATGTTGACCAACCCAAGTAGGGTTTTTCCCATTTTTATTCCTTTATTAGCTTGTTAGGTTCATCTACACTACCATTCAAGTGTGTTATGTAATGAACATATCAATGGAAATCCCATCCTTTATAAAAAAAATTATGAATTGTAATGGTTATACCTATAATATGATAATGTCACTCAAATATGATAAGATAATTTATTTAATTAAATCAAGAATATGAATTGGAATTGGAATATATATCAATATAAACCACATGGAATATTTAAATGTAAATGAATAAATTGGTAACATGTACCTAGAAAACCTTTCCATGATTATGGAAGGAAGTAGAGTGACCCAAATTAATGATTAAGTAACATAATTATTAAATTGTTTCATACCTAGTTATTCCTGGTAACTCTAATGAAATGCAATGGCTTAAACCAAATGAATTATCAAATGGAATGGGTAACGAAGGGACTAGTTTATGAAATGGATTAATTATAAGGTGGCTAATCTATTCAGACCATGAAATATTTACAAGAGTGTTCAGACTCAAGCTAGACTGGGATTCCAAAGGTAATTACTTGAGCACTCATGAACACCATCCTGATTTAATGATGCTAGTTTCTAAGGGTGATACCCACCTTGAAACCTGGTCCCTATCTATGAGTGGACACCTAATATGACTCTATTGGATCCCTCCATTATCATTATAGGATATCCTAGATACACTCCTGGGATCCTGTGTGATGTCTATGGACATGATGTTCTAGGGATTCACCCATTGGGACCAATTGCTTCTTAACATATTTTACATCAGATGAGATCCTTGGACTCAGTTGGAATTATGTTATTGTGGAATTCCTTGGGTTTTTCCCCTTGTATTACTCACTTAAGATTATATCTAGGATATAAGTTATTACTGATTTGGAATGACCCCTAAGGTCAAGGATTCCTTGGTTATTACCTTGGATCTTGTTTCATTATTATCATTATTAAAGGGTTCCTGGTTACATCATGAAACTTTTATTATTTATATTATTAAATGATTTCAATGCTTGTTGTTACACATGTGAATTAATATATGAACATAAACATAATTAATAATTCAAATGACTACATGTTCAAACACCAGTAGAGGCTGAAGTAGGAACTGGGTATTTACATAAATGTACTACTTTAATTTTATATATGCATTCATAGACATTGTTTCAGTTTATGTTACACGGTTTGGATGTTATATACATTGTTGGTGGTGGACTAATGAGATTTATCTCACACCCAATATAGGCATCCATTGGTACTCATGAAGATTACTTGTTTTTAGGTTTAGACAAGGGGAATAATCCTGATTTGGATGTCTGGTATTCCTTTCTTTCATTAGGATGGATCTTAGTAGCAGATGACCGAGCTAGGGATCGAGATGTTGTATATTTTTTGGTTAATATTTTAAATTTTTTTATAGATTTTATATACAATTGATTTTTATCTATGTTTTCCTACTTTATAGATAAATTAAATACATTATCAAAAACATTTATTATGATTATTAGTTTTTCAGTAATTTATTATTTCTATATGTTCCATTATTCCATTTATTTGTGATAATTATTCCACTAATTATATATTTATTATATTTATCCATTGAATTTTACTCTATTAATGAGGTCATAGTATAGGCTCTCGATTATATTCATATGCCTCAGGAATTCTAGGATATGTTCTTGAGATCATGTGTCCAACCGGGCTCGAGGTACCTCTGAGTGGTACCCAGGGTCGGGACGTCACGAGGGATTTCTTGAGATTAAACAAAAGGATGATGTATCCATTAGTGCTTATAAGGAAATGTTTATAAGGCTTGTTATGTACCCTTATAGCATTATCATCGAACCTAAAAGTTTGATTGATTGATTCTCCAATGGCTTAAACATAATGCTCAATGGGTGTTAACCATAAGAGACATCAATAGTTATGAATAAATCATTTGATGTGATATCAAGGTGGAAATAAATATTGGAGTCACCCAATAATATCAGTGTTTTTATAAAATAAATAAATATATAATCCATAGGGAATTATAATAATAAAACTATAGAGGGAAGGAGATGACTCTCCCTTTATGCCAGAAGTATGGAATGAAACCTAGAGGGAATTATCTAAAAGGAACTATTAAATAATTTATGTTTGGAAATGATGGTCATCAAGAAATTGAATTATTAATTAAAGTGAATATGTAATATAATTATTTTAATGGAGAAAAATATCCATATAATGAACCACCCACACTTTCGTGTGTGAAATATAAGGAGTATGGGAATTATGCTAACCATTTCTCAAATATGGGGGTCAATGATGGTGATAGATGTCCTAAACCACCTAATTTCAGAGACAAAGGTAAATATCATGCGATCAATTTTTTATGTGAGGTATGATATTGAAGTGGTGAAAGTTACACTTAACATACACTCTAAAACATTAAATATGTTATTTTATTTTAGATCTACAAAGTATTTTATATATAAATAATTTCCTAAGGGTATCACATTACTACCTCAATGATTGATTTTGAATTAGCAGTGAAAACTCTTAATGGTAAGTTTATCCCATCTCATGTCTATTATTCTTCTCCAATTGATGTTTATGGGGGTGATTATTATAAATCTTGGTATTATATATCTTGTTGAAGTTGATTTTATGGTGGACATTGATTTTATTTCATTATATAAATCCCGTATCAGTTATATTATGAACAATTGTAAAGACCTGTAAAATTCAAGGGAATTTTTTTCTTAATTTTCTTTGGAATTTTACAAGAACGTGGTTTCTGACGGCACCTGATTCTGAGGCCCGGTGTGTCCGGAATCATTTTCTGAAGTTTGGCTCGGGTACGTTCAATGAACGAACGAGCGGGAATTTCTAACTTTTGAACCGGTGCCCGAAATCGAATTCCGAGGGCACCGATGAACTCGCAGCGCCGATATTCTCTTAAGGAGACCTTTTCCGAGGTTGCGTTTTATGCGGGTTCAGAGTTAGTTTTGGGAGAAATTAAATGAAGTTAAATAAATTGTAGAAACACAATTTATTTTTATCCATGTTGGTTATATCCTCCCAAAGGGAGTTAGAGGTGGGACCCACATCCACTTAACCTCCCTTGAGAGGATTAAGTGTGGTGGGGACCACACGAACCCTAACTCCTCAACTCCCCTTTAAACTCCCAATAACTCCACTCAATTTAATTTTGACAACTTGAGTTTTAATTGAGATGAGTTATTGTTTTTCAAACTTTTGAAATTCAAAGTGGTTTAGTTGTGTAAATAAAATAAGGCTTAAGCTTATTTTATTTTGGTTAGTTTTCTCTTGCCACCTTGAGAGGATTTGGGAGCTTCCTTCATCTTCTTAAACCTTGACGAAGAACGCGAAGAACACTTAGGCTCCGACGAAGAACGTCATCACGTGCCGTCTCTTCTCTTCCTCGCAGCCGGTGTGTTTCTGAAGATCGACGACGCCGCTTCTTCGATCTTCTTCCCGTGTCAACGAAAGGAGACGCCGCTTCCTCCTCGGACTTTTTCCGTCAGCTTACGAAGCTTCTCTAGTGACGTACCTCTTCGGGCGCACCTCTACGTCAATGGAATCGACGTTCGATTTCCACGATGCCCAACCTCCGCGACGCTTGTCTTCCACGGCTTGTTGACGTGCTCCTCACTTGAAACCGAGGTAGGGGATTATTGTTATTTTATTTAATTAGTTCCGTTCTTGATTCTGGCATGTCGAATTTCATGGTTATCGACTTTTTGTTAACGAATAATGCGAGGGGGCCGGTCCGCACAAACACGGCTGACCCTCCTCCTTATTTCATAATTGTTTTCTTTGTGGTTGGTACGAAGGAGCGTGGTGCTGTCGCACCACGCGGTTCATGCGGAACATATGCGTGGCGCCGTCGTGCCGCACCGTGGAAAGAGATTCAAGAACGCGACGCTGTCGCGCCGCATCAAAGGAAATTGAAGGCGCCGTGGCCGGAGCGGGGTCGCGGCGGAGGGGCGCGGTGCCGTCGCACCGCGCCGGACGGCATAGGCCGTGGCCGGTTCCGGGCCGCGGCAGAACAAAGTGACTGGCGGCCAGCCGGGCCGCCGGTGTCGGAAGCCGGAAGGGGACCGGCCCTTGCCGGTCCCGTTGAGGAGGAGCCGGCCGGAAGTGGGAAAGCCGAGGGAATTAAATTCCCTCGGCCCGCATAAAAACGGCCCCCCATAATGAGGGGGGCCGCGGTTTCACAAAAGGGGGGCAGGCGCCCGCTGTTCTCAATCAGCTTGGCCGAAGGCCGAGCTGGCAGCATGCCCAGCGCGCTGACTTGAGCCGGACCGGCGCGCCTGGCCGGTCGGCTAGGCCGGGCCGAGCCCAGCAGGGCCGGGCCGCGCCAGGCCGGGCCGGTCCGGGCCGACCCTGTCCGGGGCGGGTCGACCCGGTTCGGGCCAGCCGGGGGGGTCTCGGGCCGGGTCGGCCTGGGCCCGAAACCCCCGATACCGGACTGTTTGGTTCAAATGCCCATAACTCGGGCTACGGACCTCCAAACAATGCGCCGTTAGTGGCGATGCGATCCTCGGATCGAGACGGTCGTTTCGGTATATTGCACTCAAGGTTCTGGGATACTTTGAGTTCGGCCGGGTTGGTTCGTACACGAAACCAACCGGGCCCTCGGAGCGGAAACGCTCATATCTTGAGCTACGGACGTCCAAATGACGTGTCGTCAGCATTTTTGAGTTCCTCTTAGTGAGACGGATCTTTTGGCATACTCCGCCCAAGGGTTGGACGCAGGTGGAGTATGGTCGGGTTGGTTTTACCTTAAAAACCAACCGGGCCCCTGGGACGAAAAAGCCAATAACTCTCAGACCGGCCGTCCGATTGACGCGCCGTCTGTTGCGTTGAGTTCCTGTTGACGTTACGGAACTTTTGGATACATCAACTCTGGACTTTGTGACAGTTTATGTATCAGCCTCTCGGCTCGTGGAGTGGACCCTCCCGAACGAGCTTGCTGTGTGTGGGAACCCTAGAGCTGGCTGCGACTGCTACTGTGACTGCGACGACGACTGTGCAGAGATCCTTAGTGGATTCGACGACGACAACTACAGCAATCAGCTATCTTGTGTGGATCAGTGCTACCAATCTTGTGTGGGTCTGATCCTGTGTGGGTCAGCGCTCAGCGGTCCTGTGTGAACCAGCGCCTACAGATCTTGTGTGGGTCCGATCCTGTGTGGGTATTTGTGGGGGATAGTACCTATCGATCCTTTGTGGGTCCGACGACTTAGATGGATCAGTGATCATCTCTATCGTCCTTGAAGAATTATACCTGTGCGAGCTGAATCCTGTGATTTCCTGTGTGGATTGTGTTGTGCTATCCTGTGTGGATTACATTTGCTTTCCTGTGTGGAATATGTATACTTTCCTGTGTGGACTGAGTTGTACTTGGGCTCGGAGGTTTGAGCGTATTGCAATTGACGACTTAGGTATATGTATGGGCATATACCTAAGCAGTGTCGGTTGTTACTTCGTGTTTGTATCTTTATCCTTTGTGGATTTTGGGAGACCTTCGGGGGTCTCGGGGTCCCTACTGAGTAGCTTATACTCACCCCTGCACGGGCTATGCCCGCACTACGTTGTGTTGGTTGCAGACGACGGACAGCGTTGATCGTGGTTGAAGCTTGTAGAGCAGGACGGTACCTGGAGGTGGACCACTGGGCGGGACGAGCTCGGAGCAGACGACGGGACCCGAGGAGCAGTGGAGCTATCTGTACCTACCCTTCAGGTGGGATTTCTAGTGGAAAACTCGGTGTAGCGGCTTTTACTTTACAGTTGCTGTTTTCCCTTTCGAGTTGTACTTTACTTTCAGTTTGGGTTTATATACTGGCCCATTTACTTTTCCGCACTTTCAGTTGTACTCTGTTTTTACTTAGTGTTTACTTTTCCGCTTGCTTACTCTGTGGTGCTTGTTTACTTTACAAAGGCTATGCCTTCCCTGCGGTGGGTCGCGGCGCTGGTGTAGACTCAGCAAGAAAGCTCTTGATCAAAAGGGCCCGCTCCAGTACTCCTGTCTGAGTCGGAATGCTGAGGGAGATCAGCGATGCCCTAATCTCGTGTCTCAAACCCTGCTCAAAGGTCCGGGCCCGGAAGAATGGGTCTCGTACCATGTCGGTCGAGTAGCGCAAGAGATCGGTAAATCTCGCCGAGTACTGAGCGACCGTCATGCTGCCCTGCCATAGCTGAAGAAGCTCATGTATGCGCACCGCACGGAGGGTGGCTGGGACAAACTGTGAGCGGAAGAGGCTCTCAAAGTTTGTCCAGAGTAGAGATTCCTCATCGTGCACCAGGAGCATCAAGCTCCACAATAGGCCTGGCACCGTATGAGGCGTTGTACGGCCGACCTTGTAGATCTCCTTTGTGCTGGAAAGACCCTGGGGAGTCAGCACTTGTGGGACCAGAGATGGTCCAGGCCACGACAGAGAAGGTCCAGGTCATCCAGGAGCGGATTAGGACAGCTCAGAGCCGGCAGAAGTCTTATGCTGATAGGAGGCGGAGGCCACTGGAGTTTGAGGATGGCGACCACGTCTTCTTGCGGGTCTCACCTCGACGTGGTATACGGAGATTTGGCCGAGGCGGCAAGTTATCTCAGCGCTTCATCGGACCCTTCCAGGTCCTCAGCAGGATAGGCGAGGTGTCTTATCACCTGGCTCTACCACCTCAGTTGCACCGGGTGCACGACGTCTTCCACGTGTCTCAGCTGAGGAGATACGTGCACGACCCAACGCACATCATTGACCATGGGGAGCTTGACGTTGAGGATGGGGCGACTTTTACGGAGGTCCCGGTGGAGATCGAGGATCGACAGGAGTGGGTCCTACGTGGACGGTCGATTCCTCTAGTGCGCATCAGATGGCAGCACGGGAACCTCTAGGAGAGCACTTGGGAGCAGGAGGCTCAGATGCGTGCTCAGTACCCTCATTTGTTTCCCTAGTTTTGATGTATCTTTACGGGGACCTAAAGCCCTGAGGTGGGAGTAATATAAAGACCCGTAAAATTCAGGGGAATTTTTTTCTTAATTTTCTTTGGAATTTTACAAGAACGCAGTTTCTGACGGCACCTAATTCCGAGGCCCGGTGTGCCCGGAATCATTTTCCGAAGTTTGGCTTGGGTACGTTCAGTGAACGAACGAGCGGGAATTTCTAACTTTTGAACTGGTGCCCGAAATCGAATTCTGAGGGCACCGATGAACTCGCAGCGCCGATATTCGCTTAAGGAGACCTTTTCTGAGGTTGCGTTTTATGCGGGTTGAGAGTTAGTTTTGGGGGAAATTAAATGAAGTTAAATAAATTGTGGAAACACAATTTATATTTATCCATGTTGGTTATATCCTCCCAAAGGGAGTTAGAGGTGGGACCCACATCCACTTAACCTCCCTTGAGAGGATTAAGTGTGGTGGGGCCCATATGAACCCTAACTCCTCAACTCCCCTTTAAACTCCCAATAACTCCACTCAATTTAATTTTGACAACTTGAGTTTTAATTGAGATGAGTTATTGTTTTTCAAACTTTTGAAATTCAAAGTGGTTTAGTTGTGTAAATAAAATAAGGCTTAAGATTATTTTATTTTGGTTTGTTTTCTCTTGCCACCTTGAGAGGATTTGGGAGCTTCCTTCATCTTCTTTAACCTTGACAAAGAACGTGAAGAACAATTAGGCTTCGACGAAGAACGCCATCACGTGTCGTCTCTTCTCTTCCTCGCAACCGGTGTGTTTCCGAAGATCGACGACACCGCTTCTTCGATCTTCTTCCCATGTCAACGAAAGGAGACGTTGCTTCCTCCTCGGACTTTCTCCGTCAGCTTACGAAGCTTCTCCAGTGACGTACCTCTTCGGACGCACCTCGACGTCAACAGAATCGACGTTCGATTTCCACGACGCCGGACCTCCGCGACGCTTGTCTTCCGCGGCTTGTTGACGTGCTCCGCACCTGAAACCGAGGTATGGGATTATTGTTATTTTATTTAATTATTTCCGTTCTTGATTCTGGCATGTCGAATTTCATGGTTATTGACTTTTTGTTAACGAATAATGCGAGGGGGTCGGTCCGCACAAACACGGCCGACCCTCCTCCTTATTTCATAATTGTTTTCTTTGTGGTTGGTACGAAGGAGCGTGGTGTCGTAGCACCACGCGGTTCATGCGGAACATATGCGCGGCGCCGTCGCACTGCGTCGTGGAAAGAGACTCAAGAACGCGACGTCGTCGCGCCGCGTCAAAGGAAATTGATGGCGCCGCGGCCGGAGCGGGGCCGCGGTGGAGGGGCGTGGTGTCGTCGCACCGCGCTGGACGGCATAGGCCGCGGCCGGTTCCGGGCCGCGGCGGAACAAGGTGACCGGCGGCCAGCCGGGCCGCCGGTGTCGGAAGCCGGAAGGGGACCGGCCCTTGCCGATCCCGTTGAGGAGGAGCCGGTCGGCCTGGTCGGGTCGGCCGGAAGTGGGAAAGCCGGGGGAATTAAATTCCCCTGGTCAGCATAAAAACGGCCCCCCATTATGAGGGGTGTCGCGGTTTCAAAAAAGGGGGGAAGACGCCCCCCGTTCTCAATCAACTCGGCCGAAGGCCAAGCTGGCATCGCGCCCAGCGCGCTGCCATGAGCCAGACCAGCGCGCCCGGCCGGTCGGCCAGGCCAGGCCGAGCCCCGCCGGGCCGGGCCGAGCCCAGCCGCGCCGGGCCGAGCCGCGCCGGTCCGGGCCGGGCCGAGCCGGGACACACCGGGCCGGGCCGGTACGACCCTGTCCGGGATGGGTCGACCCGGTTCGGGCCAGCCGGGGGGGTCTTGGGCCGGGTCGGCCCGGGCCCGAAACCCCCGATACCGAACTGTTATGTTCAAATGCCCATAACTCGGGATACGGACCTCTAAACAATGCTCCGTCAGCGGCGATGCGATCCTTGGATCGAGACGGTCATTTCGGTATATCGCACTCAAGGTTCCTGAATACTTTGAGTTCGGCCAGGTTGGTTCGTACACGAAACCAACCGGGCCCTCGGAGCGGAAACACTCATATCTTGAGCTACGGACGTCTGAATGACGTGCCATCAGCTTTGTTGAGTTCCTCTTAGTGAGACGGATCTTTTGGAATACTCTACCCGAGGTTTGGACATAGGTGTAGTACGGTCGGGTTGGTTTTTCCTTAAAAACCAACCGGGCCCCCTGGGACGAAAAAGCCAATAACTCTCAGACCGGGCGTCCGATTGACGCGCCGTCTGTTGTGTTTAGTTCCTGTTGAAATTACGGAACTTTTGGATACATCAACTATGGAATTTGTGATAGTTGATGTATCATCCTCTCGGCTCATGGAGCGGACCCTCCTGAACGAGCTTGATGTGTGCGGGAACCCTAGAGCTGGTTGTGACTGCTACTGTGACTACGACGACGACTGTGCAGAGATCCTTAGTGGATTCGACGACGACTACAGCACTCAGCGATCCTGTGTGGATTAGTGCTACCGATCCTGTGTGGGTCCGATCCTGTGTGGGTCAACGCTCAGCGGTCCTGTGTGAACCAGCGCCTACAGATCCTGTGTGGGTCCGATCTTGTGTGGGTCTTTACGGGGGCTAGTACCTATAGATCCTTTGTGGGTCCGACGACTTAGATGGATCAGTGATCATCTCCATCATCCTCGAAGAAGTATACCTGTGTGAGCTGAATCCTGTGCTTTCCTGTGTGGATTGTGTTGTGCTATCCTGTGTGGATTACGTTTGCTTTCCTGTGTGGAATACGTATACTTTCCTGTGTGGACTGAGTTGTACTTGGGCTCGGAGGTTGGAGCGTATTGCAATTGACGACTTAGGTATATATATGGGCATATACCTAAGCAGTGTCGGTTGTTACTTTGTGTTTGTATATTTATACTTTGTGGATTTTGGGAGACCTTCGGGGGTCTCTGGGTCCCTACTAAGTAGCTTATACTCACCCCTGCACGGGCTATGCCCGCACTACGTTGTGTTGGTTGCAGACGACGGACAGCGTTGATCGTGGTTGAAGCTTGCAGAGCAGGACGGTACCTGGAGGTGGACCACTGGGCGGGACGTGCTCGGAGCAGACGGCGGCACCCGAGGAGCAGTGGAGCTATCTGTACCTACCCTTCAGGTGGGATTTCCAGTGGACAGCTCGGTGTAGCGGCTTTTACTTTACAGTTGTCGTTTTCCCTTTCGAGTTGTACTTTACTTTCAGTTTGGGTTTGTATACTGGCCCATTTACTTTTCCGCACTTTCAGTTGTACTCTGTTTTTACTTAGTGTTTACTTTTCCACTTGCTTACTCTGTGGGGATTGTTTACTTTACAAAGGCAATGCCTTCCCTTTTTACCGGGATTTACGCCTTAGTGCTAGTCGCCAGCCCCTGGCCTATGGAAGGCGGGCTTGGGGTAGTCATGACACGGGCCCCGAGGGCGGGTCGTGACAACAATCCTATAATTATCTATCAGTGAAACAATAATGAAAATCATATCCATTGTATGGGTTTTGATTCCTATTCAAAAGGGGTGTTTATCTCATATAGTTGGGTGAAACTCAACATCAAATAACTTCCAATTATACAAGAGGTGGTTGATGTCTTTATGGAAGAGTTTTATAGTATTCCTATTAATTTTGAAGTTGAGTTTTCAATATAAATCATACCAAGTGATACACTTATTTCAAAGACTATATATACAATGGACCAGATTGAGTTTCAGGAATTAAATAAGATACTCCCAGAAAATCTTGATACTAGATTCATTTGGAAAAGTGATTCACCGTAGGATGCATCAATTATTTTTGTTAATAATGGATCAATATTACTTTGTATTTATTATCAAGAACATAAAATGATCCAAATAAAGAATAAGAATCCTTTTTCTCATATTTATTATTTATTTGATCAATTATGAGGAACTGAATATTTTTCCAAGATTAATTATCTACAAGGATATTATCAATTGAAGGTCAAAAGTGAAGACATACCTAAGAAAACATCCATACAAGGTATGTACACTATGAAATTATATTGATTCTATTTGGTCTTACTAATTCCCCATATTTATTTATGGAATTAATTATTAAAGCCTTTATAAATTACCATGGTTAGATCATGGTAGCCTTTATAGACAATATTATATTATATTCCAAGAGTAAAGAAGATCACAACGATCAATTAATAATTATAAAGAAGATCCTATGGAATGAGAAGTTGTATGAAAATTTTATCATGTCTGAATTTTGGTTACCTAAATTTTTATTTGTAGGTCATATAATCTCATGAGTGGGTATATTGGTGGATCCAAAAAATATAGAAGATATTGAATATTGGCCCAGACCAACCACTATGACTAATACATGTAGTTTTCTTGTAATTATTGAATATTATCTAGCTTTTTCTGAATAATTTATCATGGATATATGATCCACCCACACATTTAACTTATAATGGATTCTTGTTTCATAGGACTAATAAATGTTAGGAAGATATCATGGAGATGATAAAAAGGTTGTTCAGTGCATTTATTCTCACACTAACCGATAGTGGAGAAGGGTTTGTGATCTATTATTATGCAAAGAAGAACGGTATGAAATTTTTTCTTATTTAAAATTGTATAAGGATAAGTTATACCTCATTCTAATATATGGTTAATGAAAATAACTACCCTACTAATGACCAAGAGTTAGCAGTAGGAAGCTTTGTATTAAAAATATATGTGCATCATATTTACAAGTAAAGGTGTGACATATATATATATCGAAGATGTTAAAGTATATATTCACCCAAAAATAGTTGAACTCGATAAGATAGTTGGATTCGATTAAGGATTATAAATTATAAAAACATTACCATTTTGGTAAAGCGAACAAGGTGGACAATTCTCTGAGTTAATAGGATCATTCCATATTATATAGGATGTGGATAAAAAAATATCCAATATTTCCTGATTTTAAAAGGATAGACATTTAAATCATAAAGAGGATAAATCTTATGCTTCTCAAATGAGTGTTCAACAATATATCCTAGTGAATATTAAATAGGAACAAATTGAAGATATAGATCCGTCAAGGAAGGAAAGAAATATTCATTAGTATAACCTTGATTGTGATGGAATGGAAACATTCAGAAATAAAGTATAGGTTTCCTCAATACAATATTTGAGGAATGTGTTATTGTAATAAGATCTTTTATAATAATTAATTATTCATCCTAGAAGTACAAATATTTATAGTGATCTAAATAATTATTTCTAGTGTGAAAACATGAAATGAGATATTGTAGTGTATGTATCTCTATGAGTAGTTTGTAATCATGTCAATGATCAGAGAAATAAATCTAATGGAATGTTACGAAAATTTCCCATATAGGAATGAAAATGGGAAAACAACACCATGTATTTATTCCTTAGACTCCCCAAAATTTAAAAAGTCAAAAATGATTTTTGGTTATTTTTGATCAATTTAAAAAGACAAAAAATTCAATTACTATTAAAGAATATTTATCTATTGATCATCTTGATAGGATATACCTTAATAAAGTGATAAGGTTGCATAGAGTACAACATTATATTGTTTTTATGGAGATATGGGGTTTTCCTCAATGTTAGGGTAATATCTATGACATGTTATGGACACAGAGTTTTGTTTTAGTAATTTTTATCATCCTCAATCATATAGTAATTATGAGGGAACCATTTACTCCCTAGAGGATATTCTAAGATTATCTTCCCTAGATTTCAATGTTGGTTTGGATCAATGCCTTACACTTAACGAATTATCTTATTATAATTTTTTCAATTCATAATTTAGATGGATAATTAAAAATCCCTCTATAAAAGGTAGTGTAAAACTATAACATGGTGGGATAAAGATTGAGAAATAAAGATATTTGTATTTGAACTAGTTAAATAAATATAAGAGAATGTTAGATTTATTCAGCAGCATATCTAGGTAGCTTTGAGTCAAGGACATAGTTATGATGACAATAATTGGTGAGATCTATAATTAAATGTTTCTGATAATATATTCTTATGAATTTATCTACGAAATAATTTTATGAGATTAATGAATAACAGAAAGATTATCCCTAGGAATATTGGCCACTTTGAGATTCATGATCAAGTAGGGATTGGGTCTTATCTATTGGAAAATCCAATGCACCTCACTCAAGTTCATGATGTGTTCCATGAATCTCTCCTATGGAAGTACACACATGATCTTTAAAATTTATTTAATTAAGAATTTATACCACTATATCATTATATTTATTATGATGAAAAACTGATAGAAATATATAATCATAGAGATAAAGTGTTATGGAACAAGAATACTCACTTGGTTAAAGTTCCTAATAGGAATCAAAAATTCAAGGAAGCTATATGAGAACCTAAGGATGGAATGAAGTAGATATATCCTCTATTACTTATATCAGATTGTTAGAATTTCGTAAGTGGAATTAATTTTTTGGGGGGAATAATTTAACACTCCAAGATTTTATATGTATTTCCTTTGAAATAAACATGATGTTTTAGATAGCTTGCTTCACATGCAACCACGAGTATAAATGAACCTGTGATATAGTATGCCCTTATAACCCAGCTATTGGATTGGGGGTATGAATAATATTAACCATATTATAATATATATATATATGTATATATATATATATATTCCTAATTTTAAATGTTTTAATTAATTCCTAAAAACTAATAATTATTTTTTAATGAATTCATTTGATGATTAAATGATACATTTTTCAAAAGAATGTATATTTCTAAAAGTAATGTATTTTTTTTCAAAAAATGTAAATTGGGCTCTATTAAAAAATGATTTTCTTGAAATATACTAATAATCTATATGAATAAATTAATAATCATTCACACACTAGTTATATAATGGTTAGGAATGAAGATAAGATCATTTAATGGTAAAAATAGTAATGTTTTTTGAATATTTCTTTATATGTGCAAAGAATTGTTATTATAAGAAATTAAATAAATCATTATTTATAAATGGTTTTAATGGAATTTATATTTTATATATTCACTAAAATATTTCAATGTTTATTATATAGTTTTTACTTGGTATGGAATGAAATTGAATTCATTTTTATTCTTAAAAATGTATTTTTCTAAATACAGTTTTTTTATTTGTTTTGTATGCTTATTTTTAAATTAATTTTTGCCAATTATATAAATAAAAATTTATAAAATGGATTAAATATTTAGAATAAATATGTTGAAATTTAGTATTGAGACCAATTTTATTTTGGGCCAAAATTAATAGTATAAATAGTAAAAAAATTATATCTATAGTTAAGGTTAAAAAGGGTTACCGGGGGTTAATATAGCAAACCATACATTTTACACATAATTATTACATATTATTTGATGAATATTAATTAACTAATATTAAAATCCTTGGAAAACCCAGAAAATTTAGTGTCTTTGGAAACTTGTATACATAAACAATTAGTTCATAATAAACCCACGCTTTCTCTCACTTAGTTCATCAAAACTAACACCCTTTTTGAGACATCATATATAAAACGTTTCTTCCTATATTTGGGGGAATATGTTATAATAAATAGTGATATTATTTTCTAGTTATGGTTAAATAAGAGAGATATCAATGATCATTTAAACATAAAATGTTCATAAAGGGTATGAGAACATGATCTTAAACTTTGAAAATCATACCTACCACTTCATAGATCATAAAAATGAGTCGTTTCATAAATATTGATAGTTAATAAGACATTAGTCACAAAGAGATCAAAGAAAATGAACAATTAAAACATAACACTAACATAAGATCATGCCAAAAAATAGTGGCATAAATTGTGTCATATTCATAATCATAGAAAACTTATGTCAAGGATACCAGCCAATATATTTATAGAATGTTAGGCTTGGTATAATCACCATTGTACTGGAATTGAACTTGGTACAACCACCCTTGTACCCTCTTTAGGTATTGGGATAAACTCACATGTACCCTATTTCTTGCTTTGGATAACCACCCATATTCCCTTGAGGTCATAGAACATTAATATTTACCAAATACATTAGAGGGATATATAATTCCAGCACTAACCATCACATAATCATACACCCATTCATATGTAGGAAACAATATCATAAAAACATTTATCATAACACAACCCATGGAAAAGAAAATGGGTTGCATTGATATTTTCTCATCATAACCATAAACCATCCAGAGAAAGAATAATTATGGTATCATTGGATCATATCTCAAGTAAATAACATGTAACATAAAATTATGTTATAATTGGGTAAATATTCATTTAAAATATCATTAGAATATTTCTTGTGGGAAATACACTTTTCATTCTTGAATCGCATATTAAAAACTAAAAAATTCCTATATATTATGGAAAATAATTTCTTCTAAATAATCCTTCTAACTTGTAAAGGAAGCCTGAAAACATTGATCTATCCTAAAAATAGAATGTTATATTCATTCCATGTATATTAAAACAAATATTCTTTTAACATATTTGTTAAAAAGGCAAAAGTACCTCATTCAGAAATCTATAAGAAGATTCCATTGAAACCATTTTTTAAAAAGTTAATCATTGGAAAACATGAATTAAAAAATCATTATAATATAGTAAAAACATTCTTTAAAACATTTTTAGAATACATGAATATGGAAGAAAAATTATTTTTAACCGAAGGGAGAATTAAATTTTATTTTCCTTAAAAATTATTTTGGTCTCTTGAATATGTAAAAAGAGGAAATTTAAAGGAAAAAAATTTAATCAATACATATAAATAAGGGAAAATAAAATTCATGTGTTTATTGAGAGTAATATCATAATATATCATGATTAGGAACATAATCATAGACAATAATTACAAACAATGAGATTGCAACATAAATCCCTTAGCTAGAGTTCAACTTTCTTAAAAAGAACATTAAAAGAACATATAATAAATTTAAATTGATTATAATTTTATAAAAAAATCATATAGTTACTAATAAAATCATATTTGAAAATATGATAAAATTTAAAGACCCATTTATTAGTAATTCCTTATTAAAATCTCTGCATCTGGGAGTTAAATGTTTCATTTTTCATGAAACATTCAGTTTGATAGTTTCATTCATTGTACTTTGATCATGGTTACATAATACCTATGAATTTAATTATGATATAAATATAATTAATATTCATTATATTTATATTTATAGTAATCCCTATAAGATAGAGATATAAAAACTAATTTCTTTGTTCAAGGAGAAGGGTTTTCGTACATACGCATGAACATTTTTTTTACTTTTTGATGAATAAAAGGAAAGAAAAGTATATAATAATTCATCTTAATAGAATAATTAATATATCACATATATAAAAAAATATATTCATTAAATCTATTATTTATACCATCCATGTAAATAAGAAATGAAAAATGAATTACATTTCTTTAAGGAGGTGGTAGTCTACACGTACGAATAGAAGATATTATCATTTTCCAACAGATTGGAAGGAAAGAATAATGATATGATATTATAATTCAAAATAATAATTATGTAATAAATATAATATATAAACTTTATACCCACCATTATAACCATCGAGGAAATATTCTAATTGAAAATGAATTGTATCACTACATGGAGGAGGTAGTCCACACGTACGCAAGTAAGATACTTTCACTTTCAATTTAAAGGAAAAGAGGGTGAATAAGGGTAGTTACATAATAATAATAAAATTTAAGTATACTGAGGATTATTAAGTTATTATTTTATGAGTAATAACATATATTTAGAGAAGGTATAAGAATAAATAAATTGAAAGTGTCCGGGTAGGAAGATTACCACTTATTTGATAAGCCTCCTTTAGACCCCTTCTTAAAGACCATTGGAATGGTATTTCAAGAATACAAGTACCTCTAATTTATGGATAGATAAGTTTAGAATATGTATTTTTAGAATTTATTGACATATAGTTCTTAAAGTTTTGTAAATAAAAGAGATAAAGTGTGTCCTTTTATATTGGGGGGAATGACAAAGTTGGAATTACTAAAAAGAAGAAAATATAATTAAGTCATTGTCAAGAATTTTTTTCCCAATGAGATATATATTTAAATAATGAGAGCTTAACATATAATCATCAAATTAAATTTAGATAGGTTTTCGTACAATTTAAAACCTTACCATTTGGTTTAACCACTTCATTAACCAATTTTAACTATAAGTGCAGTAATGAATTTTTCAATCATAAAGGGTTATAAAGTTACATATAAGTTACAAATTATATCATAAATGGTCAAGGAATGATTTTTCAACCACATATAATCTTATTTCATATCTTTCATTCTTTTAAATATTTTTAAATAATTTAACAAAATATTACTTAACATAAAATATTATTAATGTCATTTTTGACACTATTCATTTAATTTGAAATCAAAGACATTAAGATAGTTATGGAATTCATATATAAACCATTAAAAATATAGATAAATTTTATATTAATCTAAAAAATTAACAAAACAATATAACCAAATTTCAATACTTTTTTTATTTTTAAGATTATTGATTTTATTTCTTTATTAATTAAATATATATTTTGTTGGTGTTGCATAAGAATTTAAGGTAATTATTGAAAAAAATAAAAAAAAATTAAATGAAAAAAAATTAATTCCTATATAAAATAATAATTTATAACCAATCTTTTCCTCATTTTATCTTTATGTAAAAATTCAAGGAATATTAAATTCAAGAGAGTGGTATTTTTTGTTAATTAATTTCATAAATTAATATAAAGTTCACAATCAAAGATAAATGGCACAAAGTGGCTATATATTAATTAATTTTATGGAAATAGCTGAAATAATCTCATATAATATGATAAAGTAAAGGTTTTTAATGAATTTGAATCCCTATCACGTTAGTTTTACCCACAAATAAGCAATTTTACCTCTACGAGGGCAATAAAAATTTACAATGGTTATTTTTCATATTGAAAAAGGGAATTATTTTACAAATTTATAACTATTAATTTAAAATGTGGAAAAAAATTATAAGATTAAATTTCTACAAGTGGTAATATTTAATTTAAAATTAAACCCACAACAAGAAATGAAAAACATTTTCACAAAAAAAATTTCTTATGTATTAAATGTTTTATATAAAAAGCCAACATTAAATTTTTTCCAAATAACTTTATTGGATTTTTAATAATATTAATTAAATAACTTTAATTTTAAATAATTAAAAAATAAAACTAAATAGTTTAAATACTTGAAATGAAAAATAGTTTTCAAAAAAATCATTATTTTTCACTATTCATTGAAAAATCAATCTTTTTAGAGAATTCCCAAAATTTAATTCTTATATAATTTTAGTATGATGAATTTAAATATAAATTTCATTTTATAATTTTTTTTATAAAATTGTTATAAATTAATTAAATTATTTTCTCACTAAAATGTAATAAAAACAAATTTTGAGGAAAAATATATTTTTAAAGCATATAATGACTTTACTAAAAATTGTGTACTTATTTTTTAATATATTTGATTTATCTGAACCCATTATAAATTTTTTTCAATTTTTTTATCTTTATTCATTACACCAATTTAATATCATGGTTATAATGATACATTATATTATAGTTCATTTAGATTCGGGGTTGCGTTCATCACAAGCTATCAAAGAAATTTTATTTAAAGAGAAATATATCATAGAATATCAGGGTCATTTATTCTAAACCAATTAAAATTATTTTTACCATAAAATTAAGTCACTCTAATAGAAAAATATTTGGATACCTCCATTTTAACACATCCAAATCTTCCCATGTAACTTCTTTGAATTTCTGATTCCTGTGACCAGCTTTAAATTGGTGAGTAGTCTAGTTCCATAGAAATTTATCTATACAATCCAAAATTTATACCGATTAATATCCATAGGATAGATGATTATAAATTTATAAAACCATAATTTTTAGTTCATATTAAGGAACATGTATGTACTTCCTTGAGAGAGATTCATGGATCACATTATGAACTAGAGAGAGGTTCGGTGGCAGCCCCAAGTGATAAACTACCATCCCTACACAATCAAGAATATCAAAAGGGAAAATATAACTAGGGGTTATATTTAACTTCATCCAAAATCACATTACCATATTCCATAGATAAATTAATTGGAATACATTCCCCCCAATATCAATTTCAAGATTTTATTAATGATTATCAGTATAAATTTTCTTGTCGACTCTGAGCTTCCTTAATGTGTTGTAGAATGGATTTGAATTTCCCTACCATTTCCTTAGCCATCATAGGTAACCAAAGCATAGTTTTTATAAATTTATCCTATAACATTGTAGTTTTACATGTCATTCCATATAGTGCATCATAAGGATCCATCTTAATGATAATGTGAAAGATAGTGTTCTATGAAAACTCGACAAGAGGAAGGTGTTAATCCCAACAACCTTTGAAATCCACAGAACAAGATCTTGACATATCATCTATGGTTTGAATGGTTCTTGAATAATAACCATCAATATGAGGATTACATGAAGCATTTAATGTGAACTCTATATCTATATCCTACTAAATACTAATCCAAAACATCAAGGTAAACCTCAAATCTCAATCATATACAATATAATGTGGTACTCCACACAACATTACAAATTCATTAATGTATATTATGGAAACCTAATCATGATAAGAATATTATTTTATATAAATTAATTGTGTTTATTTTCTAATGTGACTTTATATAACCTAAATATAATTATACTCTTTAGACATTTTGTGGAATCTGGAGACAAAATCCATGGTGATGCTTTCCCATTTACATTCTAGTATGGGTAAGGGTTATAACACCCCCTTAAACTTGAATCTCTATTCCTTAACACATTGACATAATAAGAACTAATACAGATAATATTCAATATCTCTCAATTTTTCCCCATAAAAATACACTTTTATATCTTTATACATCTTGGTAAGTCTATAATGAATAGTAATTGTTGAACTATGATATTTATAAAAAAATTGATCTTCAATTATGCTATTGATAAGACATATGCATAGTTACTAAACCTTATAATTCCATCATATTGAAGGTTGATTCATGAAAATTTGTAAACATATCATGAAATTACAAATATTTATTTTACACCTCTTTAATTCATACATTTATAGTTGGTGAACACTCATTTGTGAAAGATATGATTTCTCCCTTCCTTTAAAATTTCTAGATCTTTCCATTATAAATCCAATAATATTGGATCTTTTGTGATCCCAATCACTGATAACAAGCATGATCCTTTCAAATTAGATCATCTTATACTATTTTCTAATTAATAGGGTGGTAATGTATTGAACAATCATAATCTATAATCATCTATAACCATATTTTATGGCATATATTCTGATCTTTTTTTTTTGACTATATACATTAAATTTTTATGATTAGTATATAAATAAAACATTTATATATTTAAATAACACCACAATATATTTAATGAATAAATTATTATAGATAACTCTAAATAACAAGTTGGGTATTTTTTATCATGAACCTTCAATTTTCATGAGGCATAGGATATCACTAGATCATTCTACATGAGGAAGCATCCCAGTCACTTCTTAAATTCACCATTATTGATCACAAACTATAACAATCCAACACTTCATACATAGATATTACATATAAATTGATGAATATTCATTACATAAAATTACAAAAACCCATTCTTGAATACTATGGGTTTAGTGTCATTAGAAACATGGGAAAAATTAAATTCCTAAAATGTCTATATCATCTCCCTCTTATTCATTCATAACTAGAACCCTTTTTAAATATCAATCTTAGTAACTATATTGATATCCTAGGGAAATGAAACATAAGAAAAGGGTGAGTTCAGCTGCCCAGTAAGAGAAAAAGGAAGATATTGATCATAAAAATTGTATATGGTTATATAAACATAAACATAATAGTATAAAATTACAATCTTTCATATCAAATATCATAATATTAAGTCATGGAATAAATCATAAAATTTCATTAGACATGAAAACAAGAGAATATTGTTGGAATAATACATGGAACTTGTTGCATACTCTTAAAAATAAAAAGTCGTATATCAAGGCTACCTACTAAGAAATATATAACATGTTAGGTTTGGTCAATTCACTCATGTACCTTCTTTGGGCATGGGATGGCATCCATTGTACCCTATAGTTTTAGGCATAGGATGACCTCCCATGAACACTATTGTTGCAGTCTTAGGATGACCTCCCATTCACCCTATAATTGCATGATTAGGATGACCTCCCGTGTCCCCTCATGTTGTGGGCATAGAATGACCTCTTGTGTACCCTCTTGTTTCAAGTTTACGCTATCCACTTCAGTACCTTCTTGTTGCGGGATTGGGCTTACAACCTATGTACCCTTTTGTTGCGGGCTTAGACTTACCACCCATGTACCCTATGAGCTCATAGAATAGTTATCATTACATAGTTCATTATAGATAGATATAGGTCCCATACATCACACAATGAAAATAATATATTTGTGTTTGAGAAGAACATAAATCATTCATCACATAAAATATCATGAAAAATTGATTTTCTGAGACTTTTCATCATAAAATAACTCATGGAAAAGAAATAGTTTTCATAAATATCATGCCATCATAAACATAAAGTAACCATAAAAAATAATGGTTTTATATTTAAATAACACCCTCTTTAAAGCATAAGAAACATCAAGTAATGTTATCTTAGATGGAGATAAATTTTAAAGGATCACTTTAAATAATTCTTGAGGAAAATATCCTTTCTATTTAGAAATTTTTTCATATTCCATGTAACTATATAAAAAAATTTCTATGAAAATAACCATGTTTTCTTATAAATTAATTATCAATGCATTAAATCATTATTATGGTGGTAAAATCCTCTCATCCCATGTAACTTCAAAAAAACATTCATTTCATATTTTTATTGAAAATTTGATAATGAACCTTGCTTAGAAAATGAAAAACAACCCTTTCAAACAATTTTGTAAAAAGTAAAACATGATCATAAATGAATTAAAATAATCATAATAGAATTGTAATTTTTTTGAAACATTTTTAGAAAAACAATGGCATGGAATAAGAATATTGTATTAAGGTAAACTTTTAAAAGATAATTTTTAAAAGAAAATCCCATATAAATGTCATATCATTACAGTGAGAATAAATAAATTTAATTTATTATATGCCTTTAATGTAAATAAAAATAAAAAAGTATAAATAAAAAATAAAATAATCAAATGTAATCCCATATATAATCATATCATTAAATAATAAATGAAGTAGAAGGTTAACCAAATGAGTTAAAATAAGGTTAATAATTCCCTTAAAACTTTGTAATCAGTTGAATTGTATGCACCATAAAAGTAATTATTATAAAAGTGAACATTTAATGATGTTAATATAATTAGATTTATGGTATTATATATCAAAGGTCAGTATATACACCACACACAATAAATATGTGGCGAATGAGTCATATATCTCATAAAATAAAAAGTGAGATAAGAAACTCTTACCTCACAGTTCCCTTTAGTTTTTTCTACATTAACCTCCAGTATAAAGGGTTAAAGGATTATATTAATTCATTAAAAAACAATATTCGTATTTATAATACCTTATTTTATGATTTTATATGATATTATGACCCATTAATTAATAATATTTTATCACTTTTAAGGGTTTGGATGTGTTTGTTTCATGGTTTCATGATCAGTTCATTTGTGTATAATTATAAATTTTATTATTAAGTGGAAATAAAACTCTAGAAGTTAAATTTGATAGTATTAATTTATTCTATATGTTAAAATAGTCCCATATATAATTTTTCTTTCTTAAATGATGATGATTCATTTTATAATATTTTAATGATATATGTTTAGTTTAATTTGGTGGTTAACCGACTATCACAAACTATTTTTGTTTTTTTTAATAATATGTCTATATATTAGTCCCATAACATGAAATAGTTTAATAATTTACTTATTAAAATATTATTTAACAATAATAATAGTATTATGATCTAACATAAATTAGGTAATGGAAAACAAACAAAATCATTCTTCATAGAGGTGATTAACCAACATAATTTCTACAATAGTTTCTGTTCTTTAAACAATTAGAGTTAAGAAATGAAATGGTTATGATATATTACATTAGAAACATAAAAATACAGTACATAACTTATTTTGTATTTATAATTACTTAATGTATAAATTATTTTAGGAGAGAGTATAAGAAGAAAAAGAAAGTAATTGAGATGTTTTGAGAAAATTATCTCTTGAATATCACCTCCTTGAAGAACAACTTAAGAACATTGGATTTGGTATTTTTATCATACCTAAAGCACTAAAAAGTGGAGATAGTTATTATAAGAGGTTTTGGATGTGATTTTATGAGCTTCAAGGATTTTTTTAGAGAAATTAAGTAGTGAGGGGTGGTATTTAAAATTAGGGAGGGAAGTTTATATGTGATTAAATAATTATAATTTTATAGTTAATGTATCCACATTGAGGTTGCATTAATTTAAAATAATTAAGATGATAATCAATATTCTAAATGATTTTAGGTTCATTAAATACCTCAAACATGCATTAAATTTTATATTTTTTAGGTATTTTAATCCTTTACCGTTTAACGTTAACATATTTCATTATTTCACATATACCGCTATAAATATTTCTTTTTTATCATGGGAACTTTTTATGCCTCAAAATGAAAATGAAAATAATATATAATTTTCAAATTATTATTCCAAACAAGGAATCTATTTTAACAAATTCAGTTCACATAATTGGAAAAATTATGTCTAAAATTAATCCCACAGACAGAATGTAAAATCATGCTTTTAAATTGAAAAGGTTCAAAAGTTTTAAATATTTTTTATCCAATTTCAATTTTAATTTATTAAAATGAAATAAATTTGATTTATTGATTTATAATTGGACTAATTATAATTTAAAAACAATTTAAAATAAAATTTTACTATATAAAGAAATTATATAAAAAATTTGATTGCAATTAAAATTAAATATTATTCATTATTCCTAAATAAATGAAAATTTTCAAAAAGTACAAAAAATTAACATTAAGATAAATTGTGAATTACTTTTTAAAAAAATATTTTTTTTTTCTAAATAAATTTTATATAACTGTCAAAACTAATTTTTAAAATTGGTGCACCCTTAAAAGGTAGAGGAATTTTCTTTAAGAAAAATATATCTTTTTATGCTTAAAAGTGGATTTATTATTATATTAATCCTATAAAAACGATTGTTTGAATTTAATTTTTTTTGTTAAATATATAAAATATACATTTCTTAAATATTATTCATTAATATTTATTTATTTAATTCATTAATATATAATATAATTGTGGGTATAAAAGTTGTTCTTTATAAAAAAACATCATTTTTGTTCAATTGGTTTTCTTTTTCATTGATAATTTATTAGTAACTAATGAATACATTTTATAAACATGTGTAAAATATATTTTCATAATTTTATTAATCACATTCATTCCTACCAATTTAATGGATAGGTTATAAATGTTTTTTAATGTTGTTTTTAAGTTTGGTGTTTTGTGCAATGTAAACTATCAATGAGATTAAATTTATTTTTTTAAAAAAAATATAGCATAAAATCTTGGGGAGTAATATTAAACCCACCATAAAATAAATTTAATACTTGAAATTCCTCACTAAGATACAGACATATGATTATACCTCTATCTCATCACATATTTAGGTTCCCACATAGAATCCTCAAGATAGAAGTTTCATGACAAAAACATTGACCAGGTGAGTGGTATTATTCCGTAGAACATTTTCTCTACTATATAAAACCTCTTTGGTTTCTTTTCATATGAAACATCATTATATAGTGTTACAATCTCTATGTTTATTACATGTGAAGGATTAGGTATGTACTTACTCAAGAGAGATACATGGAAAACATCATGAAGTTGATAAGGATTTAGCGGAAGATCTCATTGATAAGATACCATCCCGATAAGATCATGAGTTTTTAAAAAATTACATACTCATAAATATGGTATTGATCATTAAAATAAAATATGGTTGTTTTTAAATTTCCTTTGTGGGAAACCCAAATATGAAACGGGTTAAATAAAACTTCTACTTAAATATAGGAATATTACAAATGAAGATCACAACATAACCATGATTCCTATTAGGAGAACATTAGTGGAATGTTAAAACATGGAAATATAAGAGAATTACACCTATCATGTTTTGATGGAGTATGATAGAAAACATGGTCTTTAGAAGGTTAATTACTAAAAAAACAGAGACCATATAGGTATTGAAATGGTCATTGATTTCATCATAAATGATGATATCAGAATAACATTTTATTTCAAAATCATTTGTGAAGATACACTTACTTGATTTTATCTGAAAAGTATAATGTCATTCCTTGGTTATTCCTTGATCAATTTCCACTTCATTTCTTAATCAAGGAATGAAGCTGAAATTTTAATGCATGTATAACTAGTGGATCAAAAATGCATAATGGGATGAAATTTCATTTGTTTTTCATCTATTTATCATAACAAAATGGTCAGCATAGAATATTCAATACACATAAACATTCATATGTTTAAGTAAAACATCAATATCTAAAATCACATCAAATGTTAAATTTAAAATATTTTATAAATGGTGAACCTTATGAACCATCCAAAAGATTTAATTCCTACAAATTTTAATGAAGGTCTTTAAATTTACAAAATTAACTTATCATTATTCCCTAAAAAACATTATATAGATCTTAATTGTCACAAACCAAACATGTGAATATCATTATCATGTATTCTCTAGAAACATGGAAACAACCTGAATTACTGTAAAACCATATTGATTACACACATGATTCTTCATTCCTTAAATATGGTCTTCTATTAAACAAAAAGAATTTCCTTTGAATATTGGGTTAATCCTTCTACCAACAGAATATGTGATTTCATTATTTCAAAATCCAAGTTGATAACCACATGAAAGTTCACCAATTGATGAAATATAATATTTTAATAAGTGTTATTCATTGAAAATAAAACATGAAATCACCAACTATGTAGAGGAGGATAAGTATTCCCTAATTATAGTTGTTCGCATCATACATTATTATAGAACAATATTTCCCTTTTTTCCCTTGTCCTTAAAGGTTTTTGTAGTTTATCATCAACATCAGTTCTTGGATCAGATAACTTATTAGAATAATTCCAAAACTCCATATAGTTGAAATATTGAACTGTGGGAGGTTTATTTTCAAAGAATTATCATTATTTTCAAAATTATTTAACCTCTTTCCATCAGATCGACATTCATCCACTCGATGTTTCCTTTCCACACTTTTCACAACCTCTTATCCCTTTTTTCTTTCACCTAAGTTATTATTCACACATTTCTGACATATATATACCTATAATTACTTTCCACCATTTACATTTTCATGAGACTTGATCTTCATTTTCTTATAAAAATTAGATGAATGGTGGGAGTATTAAATTTCTGTTTATACCATTAGTGCATATTAAATTGATTTATCATAACTACTAAAGTATATTATATCTAATTTATTTTTAATAATTTGTTTCAGGCCATCAAATAATCAATTGATTTTTCTTTTAGGGATGATGAATAACTGAGAAGCATACATTTAACTTCTTGTAGAATTAGCTTCATTGGTACAAATATATTCATCATCATTTTTCTTAAGTTCAAGTAATTTTTTGTCCATTTTTTCATAGAATGTGAGGGAAATACATATCGAAAATTACCCCCTTAAACTATTCCCATTCAAAATATTCAATTTCATCATGACCCCCTATGTTCTTAATAATATTCCACCACTGATCTGTTCACTTTTCAAAATGACAAAGATCCAAAATGAATTTATCATGCTCTGAATACTGACGAAAAGAAAATATTGTTTCAGTGGTACTGATCCATTGCTCAATAACTAGTGGTTTATTGAAACCACTAAAATAAGGTGGAAATTTCCTCATAAAGGACTCAAAAGAACATTGTTTCCTCCTTTTCTAATTTGGAAGTTCAACATGACTTATATCATGTGATTTTTTTTAGAATATCTATGAGATTTTGTATTCTATAACTCATATCATTTGGTTTCATAGGAGTGAAATCATATAATTGTCTATCATACTCAGCATTAACACAGATCCTCCAGGTTCCATCCATTAACTAAAACAAAAGACATAGTGCAAGAAACACAATTAATTGTGTAGAACCACATTACCATGAAAATTGACTAATAATATGTCTAAGTAATGACACATTTGGTTATTCTAGGTCATTCATATCCACCATCTATCTAAGTACTTTATTATGGTTTATAAAGATTTTGTGATTTTCCAAAGAATACCCCCCTAGAGTTTCAAACTAGGTGTCTGGAAAATATCGTTATCTTTCACTAGTTCTAGATTGGGTGTAGCTCAATATGGTGTTTTCATGTTTATTACCCATATGTACATCTATTCCAAATCCACATCCACTTTTAGTATCTATATGGGGATGTAATTTCTTAGAAAACACTCTATCAATCTGTTACCAAAATTCTTCGACATTTTCATAAACCTTAACATATCCTCAGAGTTATCATTAGAGACATCCCTATAACTATCTTTAGAAATGTCTCTATGGATCTCACTGATGTTTTAACATCCTAGTTTACAATGGTCAATTAAAACATTTCCCTAATACCAACTATAACAGACCATAATTTTCATACATAGATATTACATATAAATAGGCAAATATTCATTTCATAAAATAAAAAATCCATGACCAATTTTTTTGGGTTTAGTGTCGTTGGAAACATGAAAAAAACAGGTTTATAAATACTCAAAATCATCTCTTTCTTATTACTTCATATCTAGAAACCTTTTTGACATATCAGAGTTAATAACATTATTCATATATGGGGGAAAGGAAACATATGAAAAGTGTGAGCTCTGATGCTCAGTATTGGTAAATGAGGTAGATATTGGTCATAACAAAAGAATAAGGGTATAAAAACATGAACATAGAATTAAAAAAAATTAAATGCTTCATGTAAAATATCATATTCTTGAGTCATGGAATAAATCATATAATTTTATAAGACATGAATCATAAGATAATAAAATCTGAACAAGACATGGAATTTGTGGAATATAAATAAAAATAGAAAATATTCAATCAAGGATACCTACTAAGACATTAATAACATGTTAGTATTGATATATTCACCCGTGTACCGACTTCTATCTTAAGATGACCACCTGTGTCCCCTCTAGTTTCAGGCTTAGGATGACCTCTCATGTACCTTGTTGTTATGGGATTAGGATAACCTCATGTTAACCCTATTATTGTGGGATTAGGATAACCTCCAATATACCGACTTGTTGTGGGACCAATATCACCTCCCATGTAACTTCTTGTTGTAGGTTTAGGATGACCTCCCATGTACTCTCTTTTTGAAGGGTTAGGCAAGCCACCCATGTACCCTTTTGTTACAAGCATGGGATAACCAACCATGTACACTTTTAGCTCCCAGAACATATATTATTACCTAATTAATTATAGGGTGAGATAGTTACCACCCATCAAACAATGAAAATCATACATATGTTTTCCACAAGAACATCATTCATCACATCAAAACACATGTAAAGAAATGAGTTTCCTAAACATTTCATCATAAAATAACTCATAGAAAAGTAATAAGTTTCATAAATATCATCCCATCATAAACCTAAACCAACCATAAATAGAATTAGGGTTTTATTATTTAATAATATCCCTATTAAAGTACATTTAACATTAAATAATGTTATCTTAGATAGAAAATAAATTTGAATGATCATTTTAAATAATTATAGGTTGAAATATCCTTCCTTTGTTGGATTTTTTTTAACATGATGAACAATTATAAAAGAAAAACTTTACATGTAAAATTACTATATAATCTTGTAAAATAATTTTTAAGACATTGAATCGTCACTATGGTTGGAAAATCCACTCATGTCGTGTCACTTAAAAATAGTCCTTCCCTATTTTTGTTAGAAAAGTCATAATGAACATTTCATAGAAAATGAAAAAAAAATCCTTTCAAACCATTTTGTACAAATTCAAACATGAGTAAAAATGAATTTAAAAAATCATAAGACAAAATTTAAAAAAAATAGAATTTTTTTAAAAATATCATCATGAATGAAAAAGAGGGTTTTAAGGGAAACTTTTAAAATATAATTTTTTAAAAGAAAATCCCGTATAAATATCATATCAATGAATGAAAATTAATATAATTAATAAATTAAGTGTATTAGATGTAAATACACATAAATCAACTGTAAATGAAACATAATATAATCTATGTTAATACCAAATATAATCATATCATTATATAATCAATCAAGTAGAAGGTTAACCCAATGATTGGAAATTTTGTTAAGAATTCCCATACCACTTTGTAATCAGTCGAATCATCAGCACCCAAAAATAATAATTATCAAATAAAAAATATAATAACATTAATATAATGATATTCATGATATTATATATAAAAAATATATTATATACACCACACACGAGAAATAATTTTTGAATAAGGCATATATCCCATAGAAGAAAAGGTGAGACGAGAAACCCTTACCACACAGTTCCCTTTAGTTTTGTGTACATTATCTTCCCATATAAAGAGTTAAAGGATGTTATTAATTCATTATGGAAATATAATAATTTTTTATAATACCTTTTGGTGATTTTATATTATATCATGAAACATTAATTAAAAATATTTCATTATTTTCATGGTTTTAGGTGTGTTCGTTTCATGGTTTCATGATCGAATCATTTGTGTATAATTATGGATTTTAATTTAAAATTGTAATAAAACTGTTAAAGTAAAATGAAGTGATATTGAGGCACATAAGAAGGTTTAAATGGTCCAATTTATCATTTTTATTTCTTAAATTAGGATGATTCATTTGATAAAATGTTAACGATAGATGATTAGTTTAATTTGGTGGGTTTTCTGACCATCACAAACTAGATTTGTTTTATTTAATATTATTTATATATATTAGTTTAAAAACATGAAATATTTTTATAATTTACCAATTAAAATATTATTTATCCAAAATAATATTTTTATGACCATCCATGAAGTTGGTACTGGAAAAAAATCAAAATCATTATTTGTGAATATGACTAACCAACATAATTTGGACCATAGTTTTATTTTTTTGAATAAGAGGAGATGAGAAATGAAATGGTTATGAGATATTACATTATAAACATAAAAAATATTGCATAAAATTTTTTTGAGTTATAATTCCATGATGTATGAAGTTGTTTAGAAGAATTTATAAGAAGAAAAATAAAACAAGAGACGTGTTTTGAGAAAATTAACTCTTTAATATCAATGCCTAGAAGGACTCCTTGAGGACCTTGGATTTGGTATAATGGTGATTAAAGTATTACATAAACATGAGGATAGTTATTCAAAGATATTTTATTAGATATTTTATATATTTAAGGCTTGTGAGGAGAAATTGGTGGGGTGAGGAGTGGTATTTGTACCTGAGGATGTAAGGTTTTAAGTGAATAAATAATGATTATTTTATAATTAAAGAAAACCACATTGAGGTGTAATTAATTTTCATGAATTTTTCTGGTAATTAATGATATAAATTATATTAAGTTTTTATGAATACCTTCACCAGCCAACAAATTTTGAATTTTTTAGGTATTTTGAGCCTTTACATTTTATCTTTAACCTGTTTCATTATTCTTCACATACCGCTATAAATATTTATTTTTACGATGATAAATTTTTTGTGCTTAAATATAAAAATTACTTTAATACCTAAATTATAAATTTTTATTACCAATAATGAATCCAATTTACCATGTTAAATTCATATAATTTGTAAAATTATATTTAAATTTAATCTCACAGAGGCAAAGGGAAAACATGTTTCTAAAGTGTAAAATATTAAAAGTTTTAAAAGTTTTTATATCAAATTTCATATTGAAATTAATTTAAATTATCAAAATTGGATATATTTATGTATAAGTGAACTTATTATACCAAAAAACCAATTTAAAATATAATTTAACTATATAAATAAATTAGATACAAAATAATTTTTCAATTATAATTTACTATTTTTCACAATTCATTTCAAAATAAAACTTCTATGAATAATTCCAAAAATTATTCCTAAGATAATGTTGATATTTTAATTACAAAAACATTATTTTGATGAAAAATAAAATTTATTTTAGTGTTAGAATTTAGTTTTAAAACACATGCGTGATTAAAAGGCTACAAAATTGCTTTCTAGAAAAATATAGTTTTTTATCCTTACAATTAGATTTATTATTATATTAAACATATAAAACTTATTTAATGAATTTAAAAACATTTTATTTAATATATGACATATAAATTTAGTTAATATATTTCCCTAATAGTGATTAATTTAATTTATTATGATAAAATGTCATCGTTGGAATACCAATATTTTTTAAGAAAACATGTCCTTTTTGTTAAATTGGTTTTTTTATTTTCATATATAATTACGTGGTAACAAATGAATTCATTGTATAAACATGTGTAATCTATATTTTCATAATTTTTTTAATCTCATTTATTCTCACCAAATTAGTGGATATGGTATAATGATTGTGTTTATGTTTATTTGTTTATAAAAATTATGCTATCCAATATAAAAAATCTTCTATAAAAAAAGACATAGAATAAAATATTGTGGTGTTATAGAAGCCCTTATCCATTGTATAGTAGTGTAAGAATAGGTTCTCTGACAAACCATCTCTTAATTTCCTTCAAATTTTACTTACATTCATCTATCCAAACGAACATGGATCCCTTCAACGTTAACATGGTGAGTTGATTATATGTCCATGATAAATTTTCTACAAAGTGTGGATAATATCCATCAAAATAAAGAAATCTATGGATCTCAGTCACTATGGATGGTTTGGTCCAATGTTCCACAAATTATTTCTCTTATGGATCTGCCGATATAACCTCTCTTGAGAATATATGACAAAAAAATGAAAATTTATACTTGGGTAATTTTTTATAAAAATTATCATTCGTTTGGGTCATTAGTAAAATTATCATGTGATATTTATACTCTTACTTACTATTTTAATATATAATAATATAATCTATAAATTCTAACAAAAACTAATCAAGGTAATCTATAAAAAAATATACCCATTAAATTCATGAATATTATGGGTCTATTAGTAAGACCAAATGGAATCACTATAAATTCCTAGTGTCCTTACCTTGTATGAAATGTTGTTTTAGGTATATCCTCTTTATTGACCCTCAATTGATGATATCCAGAATGTTGTTTAACCTTGGAAAAGAATTAATATCCATGTAGTTGATCAAATAAGCCTTCAAAATGGGGTATATCATACTTGTTTTTTATTGTGATCTTTTTATGTTCTTGATAATCAATGTAGATCCACATTGATCCATCATTTTTTATAACAAAAAGAATAGGATCACCCTATGGTGATGTACTGAGATGAAAAAATTCCTTATCAAGACTCCCATTGAGTTTCTTCTTTAATTATGTAACTCAACCAAGGATATACTATATTGTGTGTTTAAATATCCATAGCACTAGTTATGAGTTATATTGAAATATATATTTCAAAATTTGTTGGAAGACTAGGATTTATTCTTGGAAAACCTAAAAACACCCAAAATAGGTATATCTTAAATTTTCATTTTATCTACGACCATCAGAGATAAAAACCCCTTTTGAATAGGGTTTAAGACCTATATAATGGATATAAATTCCATCAGAATATTATATTTATCATCACATTTATAGATAATAATAGGTTGGTTCATAATATCCAACGTGACTTTCATTCCTTGGAAATTGATGTGGGATTTATTTAATGAAAACCAATCCATGCCTAAGATAACATCAAACTCAACTAGATGGAGATTAATGAGATTTGTAGGAAGGAAATTCCCACAAACTTATAGCATAGAGGAACTATAAACTTTAAATTCAATGATCATACCATTAATAGAGTTTATTACTATCTCAACATATACTCATTTAGGTTATGTATGAACATCCCCAAACATGTTACATGATATAAAAGAATTCATATGACTAATATCAAATAAGATACTACAACAATTGAGTGTACCTATCACCACCACAAATTCACTATTCCATCTTCAATACCAATCTAATACCAAAATGGTCAGAATTTCTATCAAGAATCATTAATTAGAGTGATTTATCGTGAAAAATCATTCATAAGATGTCTAAATCATGAATACTTATTTTTAATCTATGAATCCTTAGGTTTAACAAATGTTATCCATGATTAAAATCTATTTAAATACATTATAATGGTTTCTAAGGAAAAATTGAATTAACCCTAAAATACCCCCCAAGAGTGTCAAACTAGGTGTAAAGTAAGGTCATCAATACCTTTCACCAGAATGATAGACATGATATATTCGACCATCACTTTTCAAGGTTATTAAACCAAGATTAATCTATGCCAAAACCATGTCCACATGTTGTGTTTATACATATATGTTTTTCTAGTAAAACCACACTTCTTTATTTTCCATAACATAGGATTATCTCGTATACAAAGGATTATCCAAAGGGTTCTCACAACTGTTTTCTCGTCCTAATTATAAAAGTTAACTATACCATTCTTTGTTAAAAAATATAGAGACTTATACTTTTTGTAAATATATTTTAGCTCTCTTAGATGATTATTCATTAAATAACATTACAATCCATTCCAGAACCAAAAAGTTTTAGTTTCTCTATAATCCTTGATACATAAATAACTTGTTCGTAATATATCTAAATTATATCTAATTTAGTTCTTCATAACTAACACCCTTCTTAGACACCCAAAACATAAATATTTTCTTCATATCTTGGGGAAAAAACAGAATAAAGGGGAAGATTAGATGCTCATTAATTGTAAACAAGGGAGATATAAATGATAATTTAAGCATAAAATTAGCATAATGATTATGATAAAAATGATCTTGACATTTGAAAATCATACCCATATATTGTTAGATGATAAAAATGAGTCAATACATAATTACTGTCAGTTTATATGAAACGAACTATAAAGGCATCAAAAAATATGAGCTAGGAGAACATAACATTAACATAATATCGTGTCATTAATGAGTAGAATAATGTGTGTAATAATCATAACCATAGAAATATAATGTTAAGGATACCCTCCAAGAAATTAATAACATGATAGGATTGGGATAACTGATTGTTACCCACTTTTTTATTGGGATAACCTCCAGTGCACCCTCTTTCAGTCTTGGGATAACCTCCCTTGTACCCTCTTTCAGGCTTGGGATAACAAAATGTGTACCATTGAGCTCATATAACCTTAATCAGACACCTATTAATTATAGGGATATAAAATTTTAGTACCACCAATCACATATTCATAAATTAATTCATATATATATATATATATATATACACCATAATATCATAAAAAAATTCAGCATAGCTTAACCCGTGGAAAATAAAATGGGTTTCATCGATATATAATCATCATAACCATAAACCATGCATATAAATAATAAATATTGTATCATTGGATTTTATACCTTGTAAATCATAATTAAACTCAAATAATTTCATCATAGATGAAAAATTTTATATAATAGATCACTAGAATATTTCATTATGAAACTACCCATTTTATTTTTAAATCATAAACTAAAATATAAATTTCTTCCAAAAATTAGGGAAATTTTTATTTTAATGAAAAAATGTAAGGGAAGATTTAGAGAATTGATCAGTCTTGACAGCATGAAATTCAAATCATTATATATACATTAAAACAAAGATTCCTTTCACATATTTGTTAAATAATTTAACATAACTCATTCAGAAAAAGAAAATCATATTTCATTTTAAACATTTTATAAAAAGTCATAAATGGGTAAATATGACATTAGAAAATTATATTATAATAGATAAATAATTCTTTATAATATTATTCGAATACATGGCCATATAATTAAGAGGATTTTTTACTGAAGATCGAATTAAAGTTGATTTTCCTTAAAAATGTTATTTTGGTCTCTCAAGTATTAAAGAGAAGAAAATGAAAGTAAAACATGAAATCTAAAGAAATAACATGATGATAATAAAATTTAAGAGTTTCTTGAACGATACATCATAAAACTCTATCATCAGAAACTTAATCATAAACAATACTGATAAATAAGGTGATTATAACATAAATCTCTTTTATCAAGTTTGAATTGCTTTGAAAGAACTTTAAAATCATATATAAAACATTTTATTTAATTAAAATTATATACCAGAATAATTTTAAAAATTATAATATCATAAATTCCCCATTTATAATATTTCAAAACCCAAAATGTAATAATTTCTTATTAAAATAATCATTTCTAGGTGTTAACTGTTTCATTTTTAATGAGGATTTTGGTTTTGTAGTTCGATTCCTTGTACTTTGATCGTGGTTCCATAATTTACAAAGTTAAATCATGATATAAATATTATATATTTTATTTTATTTTATTTTTAGAGTCATCCATAAAATATATAGATATAAAAATGAATTACATAGTTCATGGAGATGGTATGTCATACGTACACATGAACTTTGTTTTCACTTTTCAGCAGATGGAAAGAAAGAAAGGACAAAAATAATTCACATTAATAAAATCGTTATTATATCATATATATCATATATATATAAATATATTAAATATATTCTTATTACTATTTATGTAAATCATAAATGAAAAATGAATCACGTCACTTCGTGGAGGTGGTAGTCCACATGTACACACGAGCAACGTTATCATTTTCCAAATAATTGGAAGGTAATAAGGTCGATATGACATTATAATTATAGAAAAAATTTATGTCATAAATATATTATATAAACTTTGAACCCATCATAATAACCATACATAAAATATGTTGATGTAAAATTAATTGTATCGTTATGTGGATGTGGTAGACCACACATACTCACACATGATACTTTCAAATACCATATGATGGAAGATGTGGTGGATAAAGGTAGTTATATAATCATAATCATATTTTATTATATTTAGGAAAATAAAATTATTTTTTATGAATAAAACTACATATTTAGAGAATTTAGAAGAAGAAATAAATTGAAAGAGGTTGGGTAATAAGATTAGCTCTTCTTCTATAGACCTCCTTTATATCCCTTCTCATGGGTGCTTGGAATGACCTTTAATGAAGAAAATGACCTCTAATTAATGTATAGATATGTATATAAGATAATTTTTAGGATTTCTCTAATCTTTATGGCTTAATGTGGTTTAAATAACATATAAAAGTGGTTTTCTTTTTTAATGGAGGGAAAGGACACACATACAATTATTAAAAAGATTAAAATATAATCAATTCATTCTCAAGAAAATTTATTCTCAATGTCTATATATTATAATAAAAAATAGTGTAAGGTCTAAATATCAACATAAAATTAAGTTTTGATAGGTTTTGGTGAAATTTTAAACCTTATCTTTTGGTTTACCCCATTCGTTAACCAATTTTAATCTTAACTGTGGTAATTAATTCTTCATTCTTAATGGGTTATAATTTTACTTATAAGTTAAAAAATTTCTCATAAACGTACATGGGTTAATTTTTTTAACCATTTTACATCATATTTCTCCATTTTATATTTTTTTATGATTTTCAAATAATTTAACAAAATTTTATTTAAAATCAAATTTCATTAATGTTATTTTTTAAAGTATTCATTTAGTATAAAATTAATGGAATCTGAATAATTATGGAAATATTATCTAAACCTTTAATAAATATCAGAAATTTTATATTTATGTAAAAAATTCTTAGAACACAATAATTAACACATATTTTATTACTTTTTATATTTTTAAAATCTTTTATTTTATTTTTCCATTAATGGAGAAATACTGTGTTAGCATTGTGTAAGTATTTAAGGTAATTATTCAATCACTAAAAATTATAAAGAAAATAACATGATAAAATATTACAAACAATTTAAAATAAATATTTATAATATAAATTATCTTCTTTCTATCCTTATATAATAATTTTACTGATCTAAAATTCGAGAGAGTGGAATTTTGTATATACTCTTTTCTTAAATTAATATAAAGGTAATAATAAAAGTAGAATAGAACCATGTTGAAATATACTCAAGACATGGATGGAAATGTAATAATTAAAACCTTCCAATAGTATAATGGTAAATGTTTTCATGTTTTTTATCATTATCACAATAGTTTAAATCCTAATTAACCATATTTTTACGTTCTTCGTGGTAACAAAAAATTATAATGGTTACTTTTCATATGGACCTAAAATAAAAGGGAATTGTGTATGAAATGTTTAAATCCGGAATAAAAATATGGAATCCATTTATCAAGAATCAATTTATAGAAGTGGTGGAATAAAATTTAAAATTAAACCCACAGAAAAAAGATTAAAATCTGTTTTTTAGAAAAAAAAATGTCTTATTAAGTATGAAACGTTTTTATACAAAAATCCAACATAAAATTGATTCAAACGTACATTATTGGATTAATAATAATATAAATGAATTAATTATTCAGACTTAAATATTTTTTTAAAAAGTATAAACATTGTAAATTCTTCAAATGAAAATATAGTTTTGAATAAAAATTAGTATTTTTTAATATTCATTAAAAAATATATATTTTTAGAAAATTATTAATCATTCACACTAAGATAATTTTGATATGCTGATTTCGATAATTCAATTTGTTTTTCCAAATAAATTTTTAAAAAGTGTAAATTTTTTAGTATATAATTTCTTGAAAAAAAATAAATAAATACCATTTTTGAGAAAGAATTGTTTTTAACGAATATAATGAATTTACAAAAAATTGAGAAATTATTCATCATTATATTTGAGTTTTCTAAGCACTTTATAAAAATTTCAAGAATTTTGTTATTTTTATTCATTCTTCTAATTTAACAGCTCAGGTTTAACATTATATTATATTACAGTTTATTTAGACTCAGGGTTCTTTGTATTTCAAGTTATAAAATAGATTTTATTAAAAGATAAGAATATCATAAAATATCACGGTGTTATAGTTAAACTAAGATATAAGGTTAATGTACCACATAAACATTTAAAATTTTTATTGTATGGAGAAATTTATACCATATTTGATCATGCCTTTGAATTATTTTCCATTCGAAATCATTATACTTGATAAATAAATTAATTAAATTTAAATATTTTAAGTAATTTTAAGTGTGAAACCTCCCTCACTTATAAAAGGGAACCTCCACTCCCCCCATTATTTATAATGTTTGAGTAAACTAGATGGGCCAAGAACTACCCTAATACCTTCCTAGATTCCATTCAATAATACTTGTTCCCTTAGTCCTCTCCTAAGACCAATATTTCAAGGATTAAGGTCTAATGCAAAGGAGGGTTCTCAACGAAGTGGTGTTTATAGTGTTTTTGAAGAAATTTAGACTTCAAGTAAGGGTTTTATGTTATGATATCATTTTACTGAGAATATTTATGATTAAATTTATGATGATGAAATTATATGACGTATCTCTTAAAAATATGATGAATTTTATTCTCCCATGTTAATTTTGGGAGATTTCATGTTTTATTTTCATTTATCTCTCTTCAAATACTAAATATACTGAAATAATTCATTTAAAAAAACATACTTTATTTCTATCTTCAGTGTGGAATGTTTTTATTCCATGAGAATATTTTCTTTAAAACATTTTCATGAATTTTTTACTATTCTACAATCAATTATGAAATAAATTATTACTTATTTTATAATTGATATAAAAAAATTAAAGGATTGTTCTTATAATTTTATGACCAAGGTACTTTTTACCAAAGGTACAAAGAGAATAATTTTTTTAATTTATTCCAAACTAATGGATTTTACCACCTTCAGGACTACTATTTTCTTATAATATTCCTTTTAATGTTTCAATAAATGTTCTCATTGATATTTTCGTATTTTTAAGATTTTAAATAAGTGATTTCATAATTAAAAGAGAATTTTCCTCTAGAAATTTTATAGTGATCAATAAAACATAACTTTGATCTAAGATAACATCCTTTTATTTTAATTATAATTAATGGGGGGTATGTTTATATGATACCTTCCCTAGGAATTATCTTAATTGTATATATTTATGATGATTAAATATTAATAAAACCCATTTTCTTTTCCACTAGTTATGCTATGATGGAATAATAAATGTTTTCATGATCTCCCGTCATACATATAAATGGATTATTATTATGTGATGGGTGGGTCCATAATATCCCTATAATTAATTAGGTTAATTTATATTATTTATTGATCAAGGGTACATATTAGTTTATCCAAATCCCAAAACATGGGTACACTAGAGTTTATCTCAAGCTAGAAAAAGGTGCATGTGTGGTTAACCTAAGAATAACATGTGAAGAATGTCATGGTGGATATACTTGAAAAAACGTTTCTATGATTATGATTATTATATAATTTATTTAAAACATTTTTGACATGATATTATACCAATGTTATTCTATCATGGATCATGTTCTTGAATTTTTTTATGATTCATGTATTATAAACCACCAAGATTTATACCTTGACTCATGATTTGATCCATGATTTTTTTTGTATGATTTTCAAATGTTATTCTCATGTTGTCACACCCTTATGATTATATAATGATTAAATAATCATGGATATCTCCATTTTTTATCCATTCTAAGTATCAATGATCACCCTTTAATATGATTATTTTTCTATAGGTTGTGAATAATGTTTTTATATATTATATGTTTAAGAAGGGTTCTAGTTATAAATAACTAAGCGAGAGATGATGTAGGTACTTTATTTATGAGTTGTTTATGTATCCATGTTTCCAAATGCACTAAAAAATTATAGTTATAGTAGGGATTATAATGATATGTGAATAATTTTCATCTAATAAGGTGTAATATTTATCTATGAAATGTTTGGGTCACCTCAGAAACTCCTTTCTCAATTCATCATATGAATTATCCTAACTCTATTGCTTTGAGCACATAAAGGGTATCAACAATAGGCTAAATATATCCAAAAAATAAAATAATATATAGGTACCTAATGATCAATTTCACCTATGTTTTTCTTACATTATATACGATAATTCATTAACACTTAATAGCATTAATCAACTATAATAATGATCAAGGTCCTGATAAGTTTTCACGTTGAAATGAATATCACATATAATTCTTTTTGTGTTTTTAACACTTACCATTTCTACATATATTTTATACATATAATTAATTATTATTGTACCCAATGAAATCATCAAATATCACATAAACTTATATATTTTCCTGATTCTGATGATTTAGTTTTTTAATCCCATTCCTTCATCCAAAGTAGTATGTTACAAACTTATCAATGTATGACACTTTATTCAACTCATGATTTTTTTTACAAAACCAACAAAAATATTATTATATTATCATGTATCCAAATGTATATGATTCAAACTTTATATGAAAAACATTCATATAAAGTATTAGAATCATATGGAATAAAATTTCTAAAAGAGAAATCTGGGTTGGGCTGATAGCAAACCCATGCTTTTATTAGACAGATCCAAAGCCCATGAACTAATGGGAGTCCTGATCAAATGTCCCAATAATAAAAAATTAATAGCATAGTTATATTTTAATTCCAATAAAAATATAACACATATTATACATAAATCATAATAAATTCTTATCATTGAATTTATAACTAAAACAATAAATCATTATCTTACTTATATGAAAATAGAATATTTATGTAATACCTAGCATTAAAATCTTATATGTATTGTATGATAACAATATGAAATTTATTAAAAAATATAAATTATATAACACTATATTTATAATATAAATAATTTATATAAATGGATAGGTAATTCATAAATAAATTAATAATTAAAATATTTTACATGACATATAATAACTTTGAACAAATATAAGTTCTATCTAAATAAATTTTTATATTGTCTAACTTCATGTGGATTTGGTGCAAGTCTATTTTGATAAAAACAAATAAGCTTCTAAAAACCAGATCTAATCACTATGGTATGGATTCTATATCACTTTTAACCATAATAGTTACACTCTAAACCATGACAATATACATTTAAAATAGTATGGTTTTCTTCAGGAAATTCTTATGTCCCTAAACCATTATTTTTTAATCTAGTAACCATAATGTGGTAAAATTAAAAAATGATGCTCTATTTTATGATAATAAATATTTTTACTTCTCTAAAACACACTATTTTTTTAAAATGTTTTCATAACCCATGATATGTTTTTATAAACCATGTTAGTTTTTAGAAAATTATTGTAAACCACAACATTATTTTATAAACTATGTTCTGGTTCTATAAATAATTTAATCCATTTTAATTTTTATGAATTTAATTTTATTGAATATCTAAAATTATAGGATCTAATACCATTAATGGTATTTTTGGGACATATTTACTCCCAGATACAGTAGATGTGGAAAACCCATTTATAAGATCAATTGGGAGAGGTATCAACATGTTGAAATGAATAAAAACAAAATACAATCGTACCAAACCATAAATGAATAGTCCTTTTAAACAATGAACTTGATCAATTTCCCCTTATACAAACCAATATTTTATTACCTCTAATGTTATCTACCATCCATTGGAATCATTCAATGATTTGATAGGTACTCTTCCCCTTCAAAATTGTCCTAAAACCTTATCTATAAAGGTTAATAAAGAGAAGTGACTAGAGAGAGATAAAAATTATAGTGTAACAAAAGTATCATTGAATAAGTAATATATAATATAATTTATAGAACTTATTTATTGAATAAATGATACTATTGGAGTAATAATGTTTCAAACATTTTGAAATTGCCATATTTTGGTTTTTCATTATTGTAACTCTTATAATAGGGAAATTTTTAAAACTCAACTTAACATTCATTTAATCCTTATATTTAAACATGATGTGTTACAAGAAGAATTGAAATAATGATAATATTAATAAATTTAGTTGATTGATATCCCATATTATTATAACATAATAACTAGGACACTGTTTCATGAAATATGGTTAAACACAAACCAATACATGGTGACTATTACCACATTATCGATTATGTAACATGATATAAATATTTGACAATTTAAATTTTGGTTTTGAGATTTTGGTGATTTTGAGAGTTGTTTATAAGAAGGTATTTTTTTAGATTTTTCATCTTCCCTCCTTTTTATTACATAACTTTTCATTACATGGTACAATCATATGATATCTTGACGTTTAGTTTTAAGGATATAAGGCACATAAAATATTATTGTAAATACACATGAATGAAATATTCATGGGTTAACCCTATGTTACTTTTACTTCATCTCATATCTTGGTTACATATATCAAATTTAAGTAGTGATCATGAATCCTAGTTAGGGAATAGGTAAGATAGACAAAAAATGGGAACAAAATACAAATCAATATGAACATGACAGATAACAATACATCATAATTAAGAGGCATATAATAATAATACTAAAATAAATATGAACATGGAGATGTGGCTAAAACATTTACATGAGACATTCATAACCATATCACCAAGGTTTATCACTAAGGTTTCATAAATGAAAATTAGTAAGGCTATTCACCATGGTATTTTAAAATATGTTATCTCTAGAGAATAAATTTTTTACCCAATGCATTGGACAACTATCATAGAGAACCCTTAATATGTTTTAATTTTAGGTGATCTAAATATACCATAATAAATAATTTCTTTAATAATACTTGGAGAATAATTAATAGGTATCTTATCGGAATCATGGCATACAAAAAAGTTTAAAGTCATGATCATTATGTCATTTTATCCCATGAAAGGAAATGTTGGTTTCATATATGTAAATACCCACATAAAAAAGTGATTCATAAATATTGTTGAATACCCAATTAAATGAAAATAGTTTTGGGTATTTAAATAAAAAGGAAAAGAGAATTTATCATGTAAGAGGGGTAAATTTGAGAAGTAAATTCAATAGCATGATAGTTATAAAACATGGGTTTTGAAAAGGGTAAAATGAGAGAGGATAATGGTCTAAAAATCATAAAATACTCTAATTATAGAAATGGTAAAATAGAAAGTGTAAATATGTACTTGTTTTGGAAATTAGAAGACATACCATATGAAAAGGGAACATGAATGAAAAAGAGAATTGAATATTTCCATTACCTTAATGTGTTGTTTCTAAAACATGAGGATGGAACCTTTAGGGCTTTATGGTACCTTGGGGGAACTCATTTGGAGAAAAAATCATTATAAAATTGCGCAGGATGGTTTGAGAGTGAATGGGAATAGATAAATGGGTGGGTATTTATAGAAAAATTGCAGTAATTGTTTAATAATTTCCAAAGATAGGTCTGGGAAATCCATATTGTAAAAAATAAAAATCACTGTCTTACACATTTTTTCCTCAAGGTTTTGGGAATTTCAGTCACATTTTAGGATATTTTAATCTATAATAACCAAAAAAATTAATACATATTTTGGAATGAAAAATTAATGATTCAACAAGGTAATGTTTTTAAAAATTAAACTTTCTTTTTAGCCATTAGAAAGACCCTTATTGTTTTATAAATTCATTAAAATATATTAAAATACAAATTATTAATAAAATAAAATATTTTAAGTCGTTTATTGTATTTAATTAATTATCACATCATTATGAAATAAATATGAAGTCCTAAAATATAGTGAAAATCCAAATCTATATTTTTACAATTCACGGAAAAGTAATGTATTTTCAAAAATTATCATAAAATCAACCTAACCTAATTTGTAAATATTAATTTAAAATATAATGTTTATTTTTCATAAAATTTCTCTATATATGATCCTTTTAAATTTTAAATATAAAAATACTTATTTATTTAAAAAATAAATGTTTTCAAATCACAGTCAAATTTCTGTAACTTACAAAAAAATCACTAAGCGATTATAAAATTATTTATTTATATATATTTAAATAATTGTGATTTAAGAAACCATTTCATCAAAAAATTATTATTTATAATACTTGAGTTTATTATAAAATTTTATACATTTTTTTATAAAAATTCAATTATGTTTCATTTTCATCAAAAAACCAATTTCTCAAATTCATCTCAATTAAACATATATTTTATTAAGAAAAAATCTTCCAAAAATAAAAGTGATTGAATAACCAATTTATTTATACAATGTAAATTAGATTTTATGAAACTATAGACTAGATAAATTAACCCTTATTACTCCCATATATTCCCTAAGGGACAGCTATGTGATGGTCACTGTTTTATAGGGTAGCTCGACTAATATCGACCGAGAGGTAATTTCCACTAACATGAAATTCCCCCATAATAAATTTTCTTTAATATTTATTAGAAGAAGATCATCTTGGCGTTGGTCAAGGTAGAACCATCGTGCCACTACCTCCCTCCCAAGTATGGACAAATGGACTTCAAACGACATGAATCTACTGGTTGAGGCCATCAATTATCCCTTCTGTATAAATTATCCATTGTCATTACTACTAATTAACACTAATTAAAATGGTAAAATTATCAAAAAAATGGGTATAGTTTCCCACAATAATATTGACCAATATTCATATTGACCAGTAGTTATATTTTACCAATAGTCATATAATGGTCGAATCTCATCGGTAACATTTCCCTTTATACCTAATAAATACAACTTCATTATTTAATTAAAATTTACTAAAATTTATACCTATGGTTATATTTTCATTTCTTAAGATTTTTATTGATTTAATAATATATTTTTTCGTTTCTATAGAATTTTCTATCAGGAAAATAATTATAACAGAATTGGTCAGTCCATACATTCCAATTTTTTATTTTTTTTATTTTTTATTTTTTATTTTGTTGTAATATTTGGAATTTTAATTGGTTTCATATCTAGATAATGTAATGATAATTTTTAATGAGATAAAATTTTTTCATTTTATTTATATTTCATTGGGTATTATATTATATAATATATAACTAACATTTGTTCAAAAAAATATCATTTATAACATTTGTATTGTTACATAGTCAGAAATTTAGTTGGAAGAGATGGGTCACAACACGGACAAGTAGGATATGGGTTTATGTGTTGGTTTCACTGGAGGGAATTTTTATGGATGATGGTCTTGAAGTGTCAAAGGGGTGTCATAGAGTTATGATTTCAGAGATATTTTCCTATGTTTTGTCATGTTGAGATCCATAGACTAATTCATGGATTTTATAGAATGACATATTGAGGGTGTATTTCTAAGGTTATTCCAGATGACTATTGCAACATGGTTACCTCTATCATGGTGTGAGTACCTAGAGGGATAGTTTCCACGGTTCCATTAATTATGTGGTCCAGGATAGTGATAATCATTAAACCATGAAATTTATTGATAATATTAATCTAAGGAGGTTTGAACAAGTTTAAGATGGGGGATATATTTTGAATGAATGATGTGATTTTTATAGGGAAATTTGATATATCCCTATGATTGTGTGATTATTTCATGTCATTATGAGATATAATGTTTTTTCAACCTTGGTATAAATTTCATAGGATTCCGTGAAATATATTCTTCCTCCTTCGATTCCCTTGATCCTTATTTGACTCTAGTGTATCTTTTGGATATCCTTCAACACCCTTTTTCTTGGAATTAGTTCTAGGATTTGGAGGAATAATTATTGGTGGTTTAAGGTGAGTTCTTCCCCACTTCTTCTTAGTTTCTTCCCTACTGTTCCTTTTTTGTGTCTCGATATAGTTATTGTTCTAATTTTTGGGTGTTGGGTCTTGGTTATAATTGTACATATTGGTATTATAGGTTATTGAGTCTCCCTTTATATTAATTAGGCATTGTCATTATCTCTCCCTCTCTATATTAATGAGCATAAACTTTTGAAGTGATAATTGAGCTTCGGGTTTCAAGAATTCTATTTATTTATGTATAAATTATGCAACTAACATGATCTTTCTTTCATTGGTTAGGTATTATGGACTAGCTTAATAAATATAATAAATTTTACTAAATACAATTGAATAGGATATGGTGATTCATATGTGGTTATATTATTCCCATGATATTACTCATACGATTATTTGTTGTTTATTAATAATATTGAGATTCATGTTCCATTGTTATAAATATGATATTACTATTATTATTTTGTTTGAATTATGTTCCATAAAAGGTTAATCTTTTAAATAATTCAAACAATTAGTTATGTGGAATATAGAATTTATTTTTTTTGCACAAGAGGTGTTGAATGAGTATGATGGTATATCTTAAAAGTGGAAATTATAGAATTAAATATTTGATGTTATTTTTTGTTTTTTGTGGTTTATGTTCTTATTGGTTATGTTGTGAAATATTTTACCATTATGAGGAGGTGTATAAATTATTCTTAATGGTTATGGAAACAATATGCATTCAGAAGAAAGGATACAACTGGTTTTTCATGATTAGCATGAGAGGTGTGGTTATTGATATGGGAATTATGGATGTGATATTATGTAATATGGGAATGGTTTTTGGGTGGGTTATAAGAAATAAGTGATATTTTGTGGATGTTTAGGTGTCTATTAGTGTGAGATGTATGGGTGTTGATGTCGTAATTTTTTGAATGTTGGGGGTATGGTATTCTAATTTCCTAGTGGAATGGGATATACGATTGTTAATAATGAGTACATAAATGGGAATGGGTTAGAATTGATTGAAGTATGGAATGTGAATAGAAAAAAGTAAAAATATAAATATGTATGGTTTGAATCCAAATGCATTATGAGTGTTGATTAATTCTAAATGATGTAATAAGTTGTTAATTAATATAACAAATGTGGATTATGGAAAAATAAAATTTTTGCCTTTAATGTGAATAAATGAATGAAATTATAAATATAATGTGGCTGGTAAGATGGAAAATATTGAATTTGATAATGATATGAATAAAAATGATGTAAAGGATGTATTTATGGTTTTTTAACGTAATTATATAGTGGTTTGTAATTTTTATAATAATGGAAGTTATTGTTGGATACTGGTTGTGATGAAGTGGTAATCATGGTGGGTTTTGGAAGCATTGTTTGTGGTGATCCCTTTAGGGGTAAGGTTGAAGTGCTGATATATGTAATTCTATTTTATTATGATTTTATATTCACCAAACCCAAGTTGGATAACCTTACAGATTCCCAACTATTTTTTGTTTTGGGTGTTTTCTATAATCATCCTAGTTGGTATGGGAATAGATTTCTGACTAATACATTTACCCACCGCCCATTTGATTCATAGTAGGAGATGTGATTGTGGGATTAGTATATGTCAAGGGTCATGCATGGATAGATGAGGGAAATAGGATTATTTCCTTCATGTTCATAAGAACCTACTCTGATATATATGGATAATTATTTTTATATGGATACATATTTATGGTTTTTAAATGATTCCTATTACTTCTAGGCATAATGGAATCATGCGGGGTTGGGAGATAAATTAAATTTTCATTTAATATTTCATTTCTTGAAACCCTGATTTAGGATCATACTTGTCAAAATATTAATTAATTTATTTAATATCCAATGAAATGAATACATTATTTGATGATTCTTTCTTCTATATAGATGTTTATCATCTAAAAAGACCCATACAGATTTCCTTTGTCAAACTGTGAGGATCCATGGATAGAACCCCTCTATTGGTAATATACATGTGCTCCATTATCTCTATGAACTTCCAACTGATATCTGAGTGTTATAGTGGAAAGTCGATTTTCATGATTTGTTTGCATTGATTTCTTTCCCTTAACTCTTGAATGAATCTCTATTTCATTTCTCATTCATGAGATTGAGTGAAAATGGTGATTTTAGAAAGAGTTTCACTGTGCGTAATGATTATCTGCTCTCAATTTTTGGATTCAAAACACATTAGATATAATGTTATATTTATAGAGCTTGGTTTTAGGTTAAAATAAATATTTAATTGAATATCGAACCTTAAATAATAAAATAATCCTTAATAAACTCTAAGGAAGTAATAATAATAATAATAATAATAATAATAATATAATTTTATGGAGTGTTCCAACTTTTACAATAATAGATATTATATAATAATTTTGTTAATTAATATTAGTAACCAGACTTGGTCCTGATCCATTAAAACTCATCTACAAATTATTGTACTCTTGAACGAACATTTAATTTAAATATTTCATTCCTCAATAAAAATTTCTGATCAATAAAACATGATTAAAATTAACTCTCATTCTCGAGAACAATATTTATCCAATTAATAAAATTCAAATAAAATTTAATGAGGATCATTTTAAACACGTAGTTTGTGACTCTCTAGGATTATTTCTCATTATAATTTAAAAGTATTTGCAAAATTCAATTATTAATATCTATAAATGGGTCATGGAACCCCAGATAAAGAACTTAATGTCATAATGAAAGAACAACATATGAACCCTCACTGTTTATTCTAATCCCTTTATCGCAATATCTCATCAAGAGGGTTTCCATCTTTTCATCAACCAATATAATTGATACAACTTTCTTTGACTATCTAAAATAGACACGACATTACAAAATGGACATGGGATTTATGGAGATGGTTTTGTTATAATAAAATGGACAAGATATCAAATTCCATAAATATGGATGGGAAAAATCCCTCCTCAATATATCCATTAATGGAATGTTAGTTGTGAGGCACCCAATGTACCCTACCATAACATAAACACATGGTGTCAGGTTTTTTTATCAAAAAATCTAAGTGCATGAGACATGAAATGAATTAATTATAATTATAATGTTTAAATTCCATTACACACGCTCACATATTGGAATATATGATGACACCAAAACATGCATAATTCCTAAAAGCAATTATATTCACTTAATATCCTATCTTATAGATTACTAAGTCCGAATATCATGAGAAGAAGAGTCATCCACTTATGAGTAATCTCACTTGACAGTCTATGTACCATGTGTTCTGTTATAGTAGGTTATCTGACCAAAACATATTATTTAAGAATATGTTCATAGAAGTTCATGGTTCTTATATTTTCAGGGAACTACTATGTCCTTATTAATGTGACATATAATCTAGAAAATTATTACATTATTTCCATGTGTAAAAATGAAAAATATCTAATAAGAAGTTTCATTAACATTCAATTCATCGAATATACATGTAATCAAAGTATACACTGTTGTTCATAGGACACCAACTCCAAAAAAATACCAATTGTACTAGATCCAACTACTGATGAATTTTATTCCACTAGAAATCACATGATAATCATTTTTCTATAGAGTCATTGATTTATTTATGTGGTCAACCATGTTGTCTTCTTTGTGAATGCAGCTCATTGTATCCTCACCTCTTATAGAAAAATTATTGAAGAGATGATACTTCTTATGTATGTTGTTCATGAACTGACATGACCTTATCTCTTTTTCAAGATCCACCACTATAGTATTATCACAGAAGAGTGGTATTGGATCTTTAATGATAGGTACCACATAATGATATGGTAAAAAGTTTGAAATCTATATTACTCATTTAGATGCCTTATAATCCACAATATACATTGAATCTACTGTAGAATCTATGATCATAACATGTTCTAAGCTTTTCCAGCTCATAGAACCTCTATTCAAAGTGAAGATGTATCCTATTTGTGACTACATGTCATCTTGAATAGTTTGTAAAATAACATCCATACATCCTTTGATGACTAGTTCCTCATATCCTCTATAAACCAATAACATATCCTTAATATTCCATAGATACTTAAGGATAGTTTTTTCATCCATCCAATGGTGGTCACTTGGTTCAGATTGATATCTTCCTTCGACACTTAATGTTTAGGAAATATCTTTCCTAATATAAATATCAATATACATGACTAACCCAATTGCTTATGTGTAAAAAATCCTTTCAATTCTATTTCATTTGTCATGTGTCTCAGTACACATTTTCCAATAAATATGAATTCCATGTGACACTTACAATAATCCCCTCATGGATTGTTCTATACTAAATTTCTTTAGTATTTTGTCAATGTATGAAATTTTATGTAGGATAAACAACCTATTTGATCTATCCTGATAGATCTTAATTCCAAGAATATATGATGCCACACCCAAGTCCTATATAGAGAATCATTTATTCAACCATGCCTTAATAGACTATAATATTACTATTTCAATTCCAATGAGTAATATGTCATCAAAATATACTATTTAGAAAATGAATAAACTACCTATAAACCATTTATAGACAGAAGGATATCACATATTATTTATGAAACCAAATTCTATTATGGGTTCATCAAAATTAATTTTCGAAGTTGAATATATTTATTTTAATCCGTAAATGGATGTTTGCAATTTTTATATATTGTTAGCATCCTTTGAAGTCATAGACCCTTCCATTTGTGTCATATAGAAAACTTACAAAAGGTTCCTATTAAGGAATTATATTTTAACATAAATTTTTCAAATCTCATAGTCATGTTAATCCATAACAGAGAGTAAAATTTTGATTGATATCAACATTAGAACTGGTGAAAATGTTTAGTCATTGACAATTCCTTAACAAAATTTATTCACTTTTTTGAATAGTTTCACTCTATAGATACTAAATTTTCCTTCCATTTCAAGTTTTTTCTTGAATAAACTTTTACAAACAATGGTCTTGATGTTCACTAAAATATCAACCAAAATCTAGACTTAGTTTTAGTACATGGAATGTATTTCAGTATTCATGGCTTATTTCAACTAAGAAACATCTGTTTCACTTAATGATTATATTTTGGTTAGAGGATCATTATTATAAACTAATAATGTGTCACCATAAATAGTGAATATAAAATCATGATTTTTGGTTCTCTAACCTCTCTAGTACTCATATGTAATACTTGTGTCTCTGGATCAACTTCTTCTTCCATGAGGCCTTAAAGAAATTTTTCTCAGGCCAACTCTTATGTGTATTGAGCCTGGAATTCATCAAAGTCTTCATCACTCCCACTATCTCATATAGATATAAATACCCTCTCAATAAATGTGGGGCTTAATTCAATCACAACCTATTTTTAATGAATGATTGATTAGGTAATATCCCTTTATTTATATGGGAAATCATATAAATATACACTTTTTTCCTTAGCGTGTAAGATTGTTATATCAAGAGGTATTAACAAATGCTTTTAAATCCCATAAACATTAGTAAGACAACATAGTATTATTTCCATTACAAAATTGGTATATTGTATTAAATTTCACTTTAGTTGGCACATGATGTAGTGCATATGCTGCTATTTGTAACATGTATCCCCAAAAGGATAATGGATGAATCACATGACTCAACATTAATCTCACCAAGTATAACAAGGTGTGGTTACTATTTTCTCTTAAATCATTCTAAATAGGTTTATATGGTAGATTGAGTTATCATATTATCCCATACTCTCATAAATAATCAATTTAGTATTGATTAATATATTCTACAACACGGTCTGATTAGAGTTTCTTAATCATATTACCATTCTAGTTTTCAACTACATTCTTTTATTTATTAAATTTATCAAAATAATCCAACTTAATCTCATTATGTAGAAATACACATATATACTAAAATAATGAATAAAATTTATTAATTATACTTCAATAGAAAAGGATCTACACTCATATGTCAGAACTAATTTAAGAATCTCTTTAACCCATTCACCCTTCCCACTAAATGGGGAATTGGTCATTCTCCTTTGTAAACATGCACGATATACACCAAGTAGTTTTAGTTCAAAAGAATATAAATATCCATATTTATTTAATTAAGTCGATAATTTTTTATTTACATGATATAGTTGCTGATACCAATGTTGGGTGTGGTATGAGTCATATGAATTAACTTCATTATTTATTACCATTACTTGGTTCGTGTAATCCAACAAATAAGACCACTATGAAAATTTTTCCTACCATAAAAATGTTATAAATATTAAGTTAGTAAAATATTATTCTAAAATTTAAAAATAAATCCATCCATAACTAGTTTGGTTACAGAAATAATGTATTTTGTAGTAGATGGAACATAATAAGAACCCTTCAAAACCAAGACCATTCTGGTTGATAAAATGAGGTGGTGGTCCCGAAAAGCTATTACAGCGAGTGAATTTTTTTTGGAATCTCATATATATACATACCCTCAGTAGATATTTTTTAATATACATGGTTTCTCTATTTGAATACATGTATTAGAACCAAAATAAAAAACCAATTCAAATTTTTTAGAAACCGAAAAATTACACTCAATAAAAACTGCACTTAAAGATTCCCCTTTCTTCTTTGGATAGGTTCAATTTTTCTTCCAATGGGCCTTGTTTATCCATACAGAACAGAAAAAATCTTATTCCTTAGATTTACTCATGATCTTCCTCTTCTTCAAAGGGTGTGAAGTAGCTTTGGACTTAGATATCGTTTCTTTCCATTTTCATTTGTTCACCTGAAGGATGGAAGGATTCTTGTGCTTTGTATCCTTATCTACATGGTAAAGTGGAGTAAGTAAATTTAGGAAAGACTTATCAATGATTTTCATATTAAAATTTTAAAAAAATAGTGAATCATTGAGGGAGTGATTTAAGATTTATATCGGTGCCCAGTTCTTAAGGTAGTTTAATCAATAAAACCACTAAGTGCTTAATGTAGCAAATTATCTAAAATACGTGAGGCTAGGATGGGGAACCCATTACAAAATTTCATTATAAGATAAACTTGGAAATATAAAATTGTTTCTATTTAGCTATCTTCTAGTAAATACCATGGTGGTGATCAAGAATTATACATGCATCTAAATTTTCATGAGACGTCGCGAGTTCCCTAGATATACATGAAAGCATCAAACATTGAATTTCGATTATGTCACTAATTTTTTTGAAGTCAATGAAGTATTCATCACTCAACTCCTTGGAAGTCGGATCTCACATTGAAGATTATAAAACACAAGATTTTTTTTCATGGTCTATCACCACCAGAAGGCATTTAAACCACTCTCGAATTTTAATTCCATTGAGGAGGTTGTCATTCAAAAATATTTATCATAGGTATAATGTGTATAATGAGATTTAAATTTTATTCTACAATTTAAGAGAAGATTATTAGTTATTTTTCTTGATAAAAAATTTATGATATATAATAAATTGATTTATATTTATTAAATCTCACACTATTTTATCATGTCCAAATATCCCTCACCATTGAACTCATAATTTCTAATTTCTAGGATATTCAAGTTGCAAGGATCCCCATTAATTTTCTTAATGATTTAGACTTTTTCCATGAAAATCATATGAAAATAATTGGGTAGTCGATCATGAAAACTTTGGTCTTGAATAACCTTGATCTGTTGAGTGGATTACCCTAACTGGGAATCCTTACTTAGATTTCCTAAACACATTCCTCCAAATTTTTATTAAACTAACTTTTAACATTAAACTCAATACAATTTCTATTAATTAAACACAAAACTATCATGATAACTCCCTGATAAAAGTAAGTGTCCATAATTTTTACACGTACTACTCTTAGGTATATGGTTTAATTCCCAATAAACTAAAAGGAAGTACTACTATTAATTAATATTAGTTTGAGGTATTTTCATTAATTATACATAAATTTTATCATGTTTTAGCCACTACATGTCTTATTAATATTAAGTGTAAGTTTTAAAATTAATTAACAGTGATGGATAATTTAACAACAAGATGTTTTTACGAAATATTTTCTTTAAAAAAAATTAATTCTTCAATAGATTTAATTGAACACAATGGTGAGTTTAGACAAACTAAATGATTCCCTTATTATAAAATCACCGTTATAGCCTAGTTTTTAGGTATCATAAATAATCATAACATACTTATGAAAATGCATTGTGAATTCATTGGCTACCAATCATTTACAAAAAAAATATCAATTAGATATTTGTATTTTTGAGGGAATTACTATTGGTAATGAAATTAATGATATATATATGTGTGTGTTATATACTTAATAATATATTTTTTATATTCATCCAATGAATATTTTAGTCATAGGGTATGAATAAACCCTATTTGATGTATAAAAAAACTATATTTTTTTAAGGGTAATTATACGCCTTTGAATAGAGAACCCATTTTAAATTAATATTTTGGAACATTAATAATTATTATATGACATGATAAAAATTTCCTTTTGAATCAGGATATAAAAACTTTCTTTGGATGAATTTTTGATATTTTTCTGATAACTTTGAAGTTTTCATGTATAGTAAAAATACACAAACTTTTATGAAAAAAAATAATCAAAATAACATATATAGTTAAATTATAATATTTAATGGTTTTAAAATAAAAATAGAATATATTTTTATCATTTAATATAATTTATGTCATTAGAATTAATTTTACATTGAATTCAAATGTAAAAAGTTTTCAATCGTTTGCAATGTTTTAGCTTTTAAAACACATTCTCTCCTTCTGACAATGGGATTAATTTTAAATTTGTTACTAGAACTTATGTATTTTGAATTTTAAAAAAATTTAATTCATGTTATGAATCATTAGGTACAAATTATGTAAGTTGGTTTATTTTATTTTTGGGCATTATGAACAGTAACATTGATAATTTTTATTAATTCAGTAAAACGGTAAACTGAGTAATTAACTGTAAGAATACTATTATAGAAGTACCCTAAAACTTGTATTAATATCATTGGATTATTTTTTTCTACCTAAATCTTCGTTAGGTCAAAATTTTATCGATTTTAATCCACTTGGATGAGTTTAGGACATTTATTTTATTTTATTTAAAGAAAAGTTAAATATGCCTCACTCCAATTTTAATAACTATATCATTTTTAATATAAGGTTATCCTAAAGATAATTTATATTACAAATACTTATTTTCAATCTAAAATTTTTCCTTTTATCATGGAAATTTATTTATAATTTTTAGGAAATAAATAATGTCCCTAATAGCTTATACATTAATGATGATGAAATTATTTATTTGATGAAAAATCAATAATATAATTTTTATTAAAATAATAACACCCATTAAAAGATCCAACACTTGAAAAAATATTATTGGTCTATTATATCTTAACCATAATCATCGAAGGGTAGATATATGGACCATTGGTAGCCTTATATAAGGGATTATGACACTTATATTATTTTTTTAAAGTGATGTTATAGTTGTCAACTTTATAATTTAATAAGTACAACATTTTAAATATTTGATTTTCCAGAAGGTAAACATGACTACAAGTATTATTCTTAAAGCTATCATATTATTTTTTATTTTATTTTATTCATAAAATAAGCATGACAAATAAATACAAAAAACTATTGTAGTAATTATTTTATTAAGAGAAATATCAAATAAATGTTATTAAAAATATTAAGGTAAATATAATTTTTGCTAATTAACATGACTAATGAATTTTATATATGAAATTTATCTCCTAGGAAAATAATAAAATTGTTTGTTTGAATTTATCTTGTTATATTAATATTTTTAGAAACAAATGAATTGAATAGTGTCAAAATTGATACTATTGATTGTTTATCAAAATAATTTTTTATTAAATTATTTAAAAATAAATAATTTTTCTAAATATATATATATAATAATTATGATATGGTATAAAATGATCTAATTCATTTATTTATAGTTGTTTTTATATCAAATAAATAAATAGTTCACCTTTTTAATATTGAATTATTTGTTACCCTAGTTAAAAATTAAATAGAATAACTAAGTGTTAATTAAAATGGTAAGGTTTAAATTGATAGAAATATGTGTCCCAAATTTATTGGATGATGATATTAAAAGCCTATCTCATATCATCTTCAAAATTTGGGACATTTTTGGGGTTTTTGTGATGGATTTTATTTTTTTATAAATTATTATTCATAGAGTTTCCAAAAGTTTCCCTAACCTCAATTCTAAAGGGGAACCTTCTCCCTCACCGATTCGCATAACTTTAAACATTAAATATTGGTAATCCCATACCATTTTTCCTTCTCAAATTTATTATTTACATGTTATAGGTTCTGTTCAAATTCAAAGACCAACTCTAGTGCTCTAAGAAGATATTTAGAGGAAGCACTTTGAGGAATAGGTAATCTCTTCTACTGATTCATTCGAACTACATTATTATTATAATTCTTATTCATTATTTGTTTCATTATAAAGTAATAAAATAATAATAACTCATATACTAATATGTTATTATAATTATGAAACAACCATATTCCACCTTCTACCCATTCTACGAAAAACAAAAAAAACACCACATGTGCATGCGTACGGCTTACCGTCTCCACGACATGGTGCTATATGTTTTTCACCACCACCTTACTAGGATGGGAATAATGATGGAAATTATAACTATATATGATTATTATATCATGATAATGATTTTTAAATACTATACACCATCTAATTCAATACAATTCAATGATTATGGGAATGTTATCGTCTCTTGTCTGTACGTACGACCTACCATCTCCACAATGTGATGTGATTCATTATATATTATATTAATTAAACCATCATTATATAAATGAATGGAATTAATAAATAATATATATATTATACTGATATTATTCTATATATGATATAACTATAACCTGAGAAGTGGAATATGAACTTATCCAACAAAACTTTCATAAGAACATGGAGTAGTTAATATCCGAATAACGAGTGACAATGAAATGTTACTAACGAAGGGATGATGATATGATAATATATGATATCATACAAATGAATATGATTTTTGAATAAGTCAATAACAATATTTTAATCATTATACATGAGGTTCTGATACATATGAAGGATATCATACCTAAGGTAAGGGATAATTTTTCAATCTCATTATTATCCGAGAATGTTTATACATAATTATTTACTGGTTTATATTTATCATCCATTTATATTTTACCCAAAAATGTAATATTATTACTATTATTCTATAATTATTTATAGTTAATTTTACCCTTTTTTATGTTTTATTAAAGAGTATTAAATGAATCTTTAATTGTTATTCGATACGAGGTACTTTTTAACTTTTCTTGAAAAAGTATGAGGAGAATGTTTTTTCACATATACAGAATGATCATATTTTTACATATTCATAATGCCTTATTTTCATGAAGCTTCCTTTAAAAAATTTCATGTTTATTTTTAGATAAATTATTTTCATTTAAAATTGTGAGACATTTTGAGAAAAGAAAACATTTTTGAATAAGAAAAGATATTTTCCGTAAGAATTAATTTCAAGTGTTTTATCAAAATTATTTTCCATCTACGATGATGCTCTTTAAATAGGGTTATGTTTATACACCTATTATTTCAATGATTTTATTATGTTAATTATGGAATGATATTTTATATGTATTATGTTATTATGAAATGATGTTTAAGAAACCCATTATTATTGGGTTATGATATGATAAATGATTTATGTATTTGTGGAACACATAAGAATGGTTTCATTATGAAATGGTTGATACCTATATCTCCCTATAATGAATTGGATAAATATTTATATCTCATAAGATATAAATGAATCAAAAGGAAAGTAAATCTGGTTCAGTAATATAGGGATATAATGAAAAGTAAACCAAGTTCAATAATGGACATTGTCTGCTATGATGGTCTTGTCAATAAGCCTTGACAAATATGAAATGATTTTCTATGATGATGTGTATGACACAAATATTCTTGTCTTATGTTATCAATTTTTTTATTATTTCCATTAATTTTAATGAACTTTTATCTCATTATATAATATCACGATCTTTTATATGCAGTATAATACTTCTAAATGTTATGTTCATATGCCTTATGATTATGATATGATTGATATTTCTCTTGTTTACCCTTAATAATAATTTATGTTCATGCTTTCATATGTTTGTTTTCCTTAGGTCATGAATAAGGGAATTATGTAAGATAAATCAAAAAAGATTCTAGTTATGAAGATATAAGTGGGAGACAACATAGACATTTTATGAACCAGGTGTTTATGTTTCTAATTTTCTAAAGACACTATACCTATACGGTCCAATCATGGATTTGTTATATTTTGTAATGAATATAATTAAATTTTGAAGTGATATCAATTTATTTAATGTATGGGTTATTATAGCTGATATCAGATGAAAGGTATTGTTAACCTTTGGAAACTAGGATGAGAGAGACTTAGTAAGAAACCTAATGATATGTCAAAGAATAGGTTACAATCATAGAGTTTTAGAAATGACCATGAATAACCTCAGATAAAACCTAAAGTATCCTAAATTGAAATTGTATTCTTGATTATGTGGTTTTCTTATTATGATTAGTGTTTCTCACATTATGATTCTTGGTTTTAGTTAATGGCTAGAACCCAAAGGAAACATGTTATTGCTAAATTCAATGGGAAATGCAATGATTGTACTCTTGAGAAACCAAATGTTATGGGAGATGCAATGAAAAATTTTGTCTCTATGGTCACACAAATTTCTCAAGATATAAATCATATAGGAATTAAAAATGAGAAAAGGATGGAGAAACATTCTGTTGAGTCCTTCATGAGCCAGTGTACACCTTCTTTTAGAGGGTCTTTTAATCCATTAGTGGATGAACAATGGATTTATACCACTGAGAAGATATTTTCAGTTATAACATGTTTTGAACATGATAAATTAATCTTAATAGTCTATCATTTTGAAGGTGATGTTGATCAATGGGGGAATATTATAAAGAGTATGAGTAAGAGAGATGAAATTTTGTCCAAAGAATGGGATGAGTTCAAGAACATATTTTTCAATAAGTACTTTCCTCTTATTCTTTGAACAAAGATGGAGAAGGAGTAACAAGAACTTAATAAAAAGGATGATGAATATTTTGGTACCTAAGAAGAAGATTTTACATGACTTGAAAGGTATGCTTCTGGAATTATTATATAACCTTAGTATAAAATTGATTGATTCTTTAGTGGATTAAAACCAAGTCTCTGAAGGGAATTATCCATAAGGGACATTAATAGCTACGAGGAAATAGTTTGATGTCCTCTCAAGGTTGAGATAGATATTGGAGTAACCCATCAGTAAAATGGGTTTTATAAGAATAAAAAAATGGAATTCAAATGAAAATATAAAGACTACATTGAAAAGAAGTTGATTTTTCCCTTATGCTCAATGTGAGGAAAGAAACATGGAGGAAATTGTCTTAAAGGGACTAGTGAATGTTGTAAGTTTGGAAGAGAAGTTCATCTGGAATTTGAATGCCATGTTGATGGGAAGAAGGATGTCTAATTACACGAATAGAGAAAAGGATACATAGAATTAACCTCCTACACTTCCATGCTACAAGTGAAAGGAAATGGGTCATTATTCATATAAATTCCCTAATACAAGGGTTATTTATGGTGATCAACATCAAAAAACTCTTAAGAATAAAGATAAAGGAAAGTCACATGAAATCACTATCGGTGATGTGGAGTATGATAATGATTTGGTGAAAGGTACTCTTACCATCCACTCTAAAGTAGAAAATGTTTTATTTGATTATGGATCCACCCACTCTTTTATCTATGAAAAAATTTCTATGTGTATCACCATATTACCTCAATAATTATATGTTGAGTTATCTTTGAAAACTCCTAATGGCACAACGCTCACACCAAAAGTTTATAATTCTTCTCTAGTTGATGTATATGGGAAATTGCTTCTTAAAAATCTTGTGATCCTTCCTATAGTAAAATTTGATTTGATTATTAGCATGGATTGGATTTCTCTATATGGAGCTCATATCATTTTCCAAGGGAGGGAAGTCACATTTCATATTCGGGATCAATCTATTATCATCTATCGATGCAAGGATGAATAAAAACTTCCAATAGAAATTTATTCCATATTATGGGTCTTTATCCCTATAAATAAAGGTTATATATCTCAAATGGTTGGGGAATAACTCACAATTAAGAATATACCCATTGTAAAAGATTTTGATGATGTATTTTCGAAGGAATTTATAGGTATTCCACCAAATCGTGAAGTTTAGTTTTCAATAGAACTCACACCAGGTGATATGACTATCTCAAATAAACCTTATAGAATGGACCCAATTGAGTTGCAGGAATTGAAGAAGAAACTCCAAGAGAATCTTGATAAGGGATTCATACGCCCTAGTGCATCACCTTGGGGAGTACATGTTTTGTTTGTTAAGAAGAAATATGGATCAATGAGACTTTTCATTGATTATCAAGAACTTATCAGGATCATTTTCAAGAAAAAATATCATCTTACCCACATTGATGACTAATTTAACCAACTACGTGGAGCTCAATAATTTTATAAGATTGATCTTTATTCATGATATCATCAATAAAGGTTCATGAATGTGGATATACCAAAGACAAAGTTACGTACAAGGTATAGAAACTATAAATTTATAATGGTTCCTTTTGGTCTTAATAATTCCCCCACTATCTTCATGGATCAAATGAATAGAATATTTAGAGACTATCTTGATCAGTTTGTGGAAATCTTTATAGATGATATTTTTTCTATTCAAATAGAAAGTAAGAACATGAAGACTACATGAAAATTGTATTGAAGACCCTGAAAAAGGAGAGGCTTTATGAAATATGTACCAGGTGTGATTTTTGGCTTCATAAAGATTCAATTTTGGGTCACATAATCTCAAGATTTGGGATATCTGTGGATCCATCAAAAATAAAAGTTGTTGAAAGTTGGCTGAGACCAAAAATAGTAACTAATATCTGATTTTTTCTTGGTTAGGTTGGATGTTATCGAAATTTTGTGACATGTTTTTCATGATTATCTAATCCACTAACCAATTTTACTCAAAAATGATTTATTTTTGTATTAACGGAGGAATGTGAAGATAATTTCAAAGATCTAAAAAGAAGGTTAGTTAGTGCACATGTGCTCACACTACCTTATAGTGGAGAAACGTTTGTGATATACAGTGATGCATCAAATAATGGGATAGGATGTGTTCTCATGAAAAATTATATGGTGATAGCTTATGCCTCACAGACATTGAAAATCCATGAGCCAAATTACCCATCTCATTATTTTGAGTTAGCTATAGTAATATTTTCATTAAAGATATGGAGGAATTATCTTTATGGTGAAATGTGTGATATTTAAACTGATCAAAAAATATTAAATTGTATTTTCACACAAAAGTAGATGAATATGTCCCAAATAATATGGTTGGAGTTGATTAAAGATTATGACTTCTCAATAAATTACCACCCTGGGAAAGCGAACATGGTGGCATATGCTTTGAGTCGACAAGACCATGTTATCCTATCCATGATGAGGATCATAAAATATCCAATATTTATGGATTTTCAAAGGATGGATCTTGAAATTTTAAAGGAAGGGGAGAAATATTATAGTTCTCAAATTAATGTATAACCATATACACAAGTGATGGTTAAGGAGGTGAAGAATAAAGATTTAGAGCTACAAAATAAGGTAGGAAATGTTCCTGAATTCATCCTTGATTGTTATAGAATAATAAGGATCATGAATCGAGTTTATATTTCTCCCATATCAAAATTAAAGAAGGATATTTTGGATTTGGATCATATTTCTTCATTATTTATTCACCCTAGAAGCACAAATAGGTATAGGGACCTAAAATAGTATTTCTGGTGGGATGGAATGAAATGAGATATTGCTGAATATATATCTTAATGCTCGGTTTGTTAGAAAGTTAAGGCTGAGAGGTAGAAGTCTACCGAGATGTTACAACCATTACCCATACCAGAATAAAAATCATAAAACATCACTATGGAATTTTTCATCAGGATACCCAATGAATCTAAAGGAAATAATTCTATATGGGTTATAGTTGATGGCCTTATGATGTTAGTACACTTCATTTCTATTATAGAGGATTTATCTCTTGATCATCTTTCCAGGATATATGTAAAGTAAGTGGTATGATTTCATAGAGTACCACATTCCATTATATCTGATAGGGATCTAAGGTTTACCATGAATTTATGTCTATGTATTCATCATGCTCTGGATATATAGTTATGTTTCATCACTGCTTATCATCCTTAGGTAGACGGTCAGTCTAAGAGGACAATTCAAACTTTGGAAGACATGTTAAGAGCTTAATACATGGATTTTAAAGTTGGTTGGGATAAACAGCTACCATTGGTGGAATTTTCTTATAATAATAGCTTTTACTCTAGTATTCGTATGGCTCCTTATAAAGTCCTCTATGTAAAGAAGTTCAGCACTCCAACTTTCTAGGATGAATTTGGGTAAATAAAGCTATTAGGACCTGATCTTGTTGATGAAATGGAAAAAAATGTCATATTTACTCAACAACACATAAGAGAAGATCAGAGCTGAAAAATAATTGTGATAACAATAGAATAAAGGACCTAGAGTTTTTAGTGGGTGATAAGGTGTTTCTATGAATATCTCCCTGGAAAAGAGTAACGAGATTTGGAAAAAAAGGTAAGCTGAGCACTAGGTATATCGGTCCTTTTGAAATTGTGGATCATGTTGGGAAGGTAGCTTACTGATTGGTGCTTCCACCAAATGTCTCTCAAGATCATGAATTGGTCCATGTATCTCTCTTGATAAAGAACATACGTGATCCTTCACATATGAAAAACTCAGAAGTTGTACCGATGGATGAAGATCACTCTTATGAATAACAATCGATAAATATTTCAGATCATAGAGAAAAAGTTCTAAAAAAATACCACTCACTTTTTTAAAGTTTTATAGAGGAACCAACAATTTTATAAATCTATATGGGAACTTTAATATATGGTGAGGGAGAGGTATCCTCATCTTTTTGTTTCCAAGTGAGGAATTTCCAAGGTGAAATTCAGTTTAAGGGGGGTAGAATGTAACACATGGACGTTTTTATGAAATATTTTCATCAAATAATTTTAATTCTTTTATAGATTTCATTTCACACAATCTTGAGCCTAAAAGAACCATGAGATGAAATTAGTATAAAATTACCGTTATAGACTAGCTGTTAGGATAGTGGGAATAATTATAACTAACTTATGAAAATGCATTTTGAATTCATTGGCTAACAATTATTTATGAAAAATATAAATCAAATAGATATTTCTATTTTTGAAATAATTACTATTGGAAATGAAATTAATGAGTTATATATGTTACATAGTTAATAAAATATTTTTGATATTCATCCAATCGATATTTTAGTCAGAGTGTATGAATAAACCCTATTTGATGTATAAAAAACTATACTTTTAAGGGTAATTATACCCCTTTGAATGGAGAACCCCTTTTAAATTAAGATTTTGAGAAATTAAAAAAATTTATATGAAACCATAAACATGTTCTTTTGATAGGGGGTATAAAATTTACCTTGGATGAATTTATGATATTTTTTTGAAAACAATCATGTTATGATGAATAGTAAAAATACACTAAATTTTATGAAAACAATTGTTTTCATCGAAATAATTTATATGGTAAAATTATAATATTTAATTGTTTTAAAGTATAAATATAAAATATTTTTATCATTAAATATAATTTATGTCATTATCATTAATTAAACATTGAATCTAGATGTAAAAACATTTTAATATCTACAATGTTATAGCTTTTAAAACTTTTTCTCGCTTTCCGACAATAGGATTAATTTTAAATTAATTACTATAACTTTTGTGTTTTGAATTTGGAAAAATGGACTCCATATTTGGAATCAATATGTTCAAATTATTTAAATAGTTTTATTTTATTTTTGGTATTATGAATAGTTACTTTGGTAATTTTTATTAATAAGGCAAAAGGGTAAACCGAGTAATTAAGGGTAAGAATACTATTCTAAAATTACCCTAAAACGTATATTAATATCATTGGATGAGTTTTATTTGACCCAAATCATCCCTATCTACAAATGTTATCCATTTTATTTCACTTGGATGGGATTAGGACATTTAATTTATTTTATTTAAAGAAAAGTTAAATATATCTCACTCAAATATTAATAACTAAATAATTTTTAATATAATGTAATTAAAAAAATAATTTAGATTATAAATTATAATTTTAAATATAAAATGTTTTCCTTTATCATTGTAATTTATTTGTAATTTTTAGGAAATAAATAATTACCATAATATCTTGTACGTTAATGATGCATAAATTACTTCATCGATGAAAAATCAATAATATAGTTTTTATAAAAATAATAATACCCTTTAGAAAGTCCAAATACATGAAAAACTCTTATTGGTCGAGTATATATCGACCATAATATTACAAGGGTCTAGTTATGGATCATTTGGAGCCTTATAGAATGGATAATGACACTTATATGATTTCTTTTAAAGTGAAGTTAAATTTGTCACCTTCATGATTTAATAAGTATAACATTTTAAATATTGTATTTTCTAGAAGATAAATTAAAATAAAAGTATTATTATGAAATCTACTAGATTTATCATCACCATAATATTTTATTTTTATTTTCATTCAAAAAATAATCATATTAAATAATTACACAAAACTGGTGTAGAAATTATTTTTTTAAGAGAAATATCATATAAATGTTATTAAGAATAATAAAGTAAATTTAATTTGAGATAATTAACTTTTAAAATGAATTATTTAGATTACCATTACATCCTAGTAATATAATAAAATTTTTGGATCAAAGTTTTCTTGTTATATTAATATTTTTAAAAATAAATTAATTGAATAGTTTCAAAATTGATACTATATATTGTTTACTGAAATAAAGTATTATTAAATTATTTAAAAATAAACAAACATTTTTAAAAAATATATAAAACTTATTATATGGTATAAAATCATCTATTTTATTTATTTATTGTAACGACCCAATATTTTTCAATGGAAATTCACTTCTAATAAATATGTCATAAAATCACATGAAAACACAACATAATGAACTACTAAGTGATAAGAGACCCTTAAACATAATTTTTTCACTTCTGTGTGTGGAATTTTGAAAATCTGACATACAAGGTTGTAATCAGTAAGTTATTTAGAGTCCAATAAAAAAACTTAATTTTTTATGAATAATAACATACCCTTATGAACAGTAACAAACCCTTATGAATAGTGATATACCCTAATGAATAGTAACCTTACCTATGATATTACAAAAATAATATTCAAGTTGAAATTATGATATAATTATATTTTAGAATAAGTAAATGAATTTTTTAAAACTAGTTTTGATAATAAATTATTATTTTAATTAAATATTAAAATAATCATATTCATAAAATTATTTTTGAAAAATGGACTTCATTTTTTGATTCTACACATTTAAAAATGGTTTGGGTGAATTTTTTGGATTTTCTTGAAATACTTGAATTTGTTATGAATAGTAAAATACGATAATTTATGATAAATGCTAAATAATTGATTTATTGAGTCATTGATGATGATCTATTGATGTAATCCCAATTGGTTCTAAGTCACATGCATGTATTACTATTCTTGGTCATGTAATACTTAATATTCCTTGTCTTGTGAAGAAATAATAAACTAATTATTAAAAAATTATGAAAACCCTCCTCTCATCAACTATAACCCCCCCCCCCCTCATTCTCCATTCTCTTCACTCCTCTCAAGCCTTGTGCCTTACCAATATTCTGCCCAAATCTCTCCCCAAGCTTCTCCCCCACGTCCAAAAGCTTTTAGCCTCTTAAAAATACAAAAACCTCTCCCCTTAAGAGGTTCTCAAAGGAGGATGTCTCAAGTGGTAAATTCCTCTTTCCAATTCCTTCATTTCTTTTAAGTTCTTTTCTTTTTGTTTCTTTACTCACATTCCTTCACCAAAATAGTATGATAAATATAGTAACACACATGTACTGGAATTGTTTCATGCTAATTGGATATTTCATTATCTTCCCTCCATTCCCCACCTTTTATTTGAAAGAAATGAAAGCACTGATTGAGATGTGATAATTTAGCACATTCAAGTACAACAGTTTATCAATTTTTATTATGAACGTTAATTACGGTCATGAAACCATTTTTGTTATGGTTGAACCATATTATTATATATATAATATATCCTTTTTATCATTCTTTAATCCTTTTGTACTAATGTTATTAATTTCTAAATAAAAACATGTTCTTTGTAATCAAACCTTCCCGATTAACCAAAACGGTTATCACTAAGGTTTTATATATAATATTTCAACTTTACTCTAAGTAACCAAAATAAATTTAAAAACATGTAATATCCTGGATGTTCACTAATATCATATAACTTAATTTCTTTACAACCAATTCCATCTTCCATATTTATCCAAACATGAATATAAGTGAACCGATCTTTTTAAACCAAGTAAAAAAAATGAGCCTGAGCAATGAAATTGAACCTTATAATTAGTCAAAAAGGCATTTAATGAACTAAAAATGGTTATAATAAATCAATTAAATATATAAGAGGTTCTTGATTTATTAATTAATAAACCTAATTTGTTTATTTATGTCATTAATAACAAGTGGAGAACACCATCGGATTTAAGGTAAGGGGTCTCTCCATTTTACTCTTTATCAAGATTTTCCTCTATGCTATGACTTTTTATGTGTAATACCAAATGATGGGTTATGTTTTCGAACCTCCACCATACATCCCTCATTATTTATAAGTGATGAGAAACCCTTTTTCTCTCTCATCAATCACTCTTAGGTACACCCGACACCATGCCAATAAACTGTAACGAATTCTACCTGAAGCCTTTTTGTTCATTCGGGTTGCCTTATCTTTCTTTATATCAAAATGGAGTTATCATATCTTTTTATGTACATATTATGAATTCTATTTAGGTTAGGAAAATTCATTTATGAATACCCTTTCATCACTCTCTTTTGGGGATATACATGTTTTTAAAAGATTCCCTCCTTAGAACTTTTTGATAACCAAACCTGTTTTAGGGGAACTTCCTGAATTGTTACCCAATTTCAAGTGCACCCTATCCCATATTTTCAGCCACAATTGTATTTATAAAAATCATTATTTTATTATGAAAACCTTCTTGGTTCAATTATGGTTTTATATAAATTATTTTCCTCTTTTCTATTTTAAAATCCCTATAGTATTTTCCTTAAAATCGCACAAAATTGTTTTAATGATAATGTTTCTAAAATACATTTCTTATATGTTGTCACTTATGTTTGGAACCATTTATCATTTTATATTCCTATTGTACCCTATTAATGTCCATGTATTTTCTAATCCTTTACTTTCATGGACACTTTCGTGATACACCCATTAGTTTTGACTTATGTCATGATTGTGGTACCCAATTCTTTCCATGGGTACCCTTATGTTTATGTATGGTTGATTATGTATAATTATCTATGTGGTAAGAATATTTATGTGGTAAGAATATTCATGGAAATTTTGATATGGGTGCACCCAGATAGATCTCCAATGATTTGGGTAAGGTTATGTCTCATGAGATGCGATGTGAGATGGGATTGCCAGTTAGACTTGACCCATACTAAAATGGAAAATAGGGTTGCCGGTTAGCCTTGAACTGTACCAAATAAATTCTTTATGGTATTTAAACATTTATTTGATTACATGTTTATATTATTACATGCATATATGATATGATTTTATATGTTCCATTCTTTGTATATCATTATGTCATGCCTCCTAACTCATATGCTTAAGATGTATCCTCATGCTCATTCCCTTATTGGGATTTTTAGCTCATCCCTTTGTTCATGTGTTCCCCAGGGTACCCTATGAATATGTAAGGGATCAAATAAAGTTAGGATCTCTCTATGGAGATTAAATAAAGAAAATTTTTTTAGCCCCATGTTTTATGTTTTATGTACCTAGTCTTCCAAAACACTAGACTTAACGATCCTTGGCTTGTACTCTGATGTATAACTATGATTAAAATCATGTAATGTTATATGTAAAAGGCTTGGTTCTCTATATTTATGGTCTATTTTACATCAAATAAGTAAATAATGAACCCTTTTAATATTTATTTTATTTGTTACCCTTGTTAAAAATTAAATAGAATAACTAAGTGTTAATTAGAAATATAAGGTTTAAACTGACCAAAATACTTTTCCAAAATTTATTTTTTTAGGATATTACAACCCTATCTCATATCATATTCTATATTGGGAAATTTTGGAAGTTTTTGGGTAGGTTTTTATTTTATTATAAATTATTATTTATGGAGTTTCGAAAAGTGCCTCTCACCTCAATTATAAAAGGGAACCTCCTCCCTCACCACTTAAACTTCACTTTTATCCTTAAATATCATCCAAACCCTACAATTTTACCTTATAAAATTAAATATTTACATCCTAGAGGTTTTTGTCATCTTCAATGACCAATTTTAGTGCTCTAAGAATACATTTATGGGAAACACGTTGAGGAAGAGGTAATCTCTTCTACCAATTCATTCAAACTTCTTTCATCTTCTAAATCCTCTTCATTAGTTTTTTCATTATAAAATAATAATATAAGTATCACTAACATACTTATATGTTATTATAATTAAGAAACAATCATATTCCACCTTCTATACATCATACAAAAAAAGAAAATCACTATGTGTGCGTACGTATGGCTTACCATCTCCATGCCATGATGTAATCTATTTTTCACCACCATCTTACTTGGATTGTCATAAGGATGGAAATAATAAATATATATGATTAGTATAACATGATACTAATTTTTAAATACTTTAAATCATCCACTTAAATCCTATTCAAAAATTATGGGAATGATATCCTCACCCGTGTGTATGTACGGCCTACCATCTCCCCGATGTGATGTGATTCATTCTACATGATCTTCATTAAACCATGATTATATACATGAATAGAATGCATGAATATTATTAATATTATTCTATTATCATTATATAAATTATATAACTATAACCTAATAAGTTTAACATGAACTTATTCGACAAAACTTGCATAAGAACATAAAGAAGTTAATATCCAAATAACAAGTGATAATGAAATGTTACTAAAAAATGTTTGATAATATGATCATATATGATATCATAAAAATGACTATGATTATGGAATAAGTCAATAAAAGTATTTAAATCAATATATAGGGTCTTTAGACACATATTGAGGATATTTAAACTATGGTAAGGGATAATTTTTCAATCTCATTATTATCTGAGATTGTTTATATGTAAGTATTTATTGGGTTAGATTTATCATCCATGTCCATATTTTTCAAGTATATAATACTATTAATATTATTATACAATTTTTTAAAGTATATTTTACATTTTGGGGAATTTTTATTAAATATTATGATAATAATATTTTGTTGTTATTCGATAAGAGGTACTTTTTGACTTTTCCAACAAAAGTACGAGGAGAATGTTTTTTTCACTTATACATCATGATCATATTTTTAAATCTTCATAAATGATTATTTACATGAATCTTCCTTTAAAAGATTTTAATTTTATTTTAAAATAAATTATTTTCTTTTAAAATTTCAAGGCATTTTGAGAAATGAAAACCATTTTAAAGAAGAAATGATGTTTTCCTCAAGAATTAATTTCAAGTGTTTTATCAAAATAATTTTCCATCTCTGAGGATGCTCTTTAAATGGGGTTATGTTTATATCCATATTATTACTATGATTTTATTATTTTAATGATATAATGATATTTTATGTGGATTATATTATGATGAAATGATGTTTATGAAACCAATTTTATTTCCTGGGTTATGATATGATCGATGATTTATGTTTCTGTCACATAAGTAAGAATGATTTAATAATGATATGGGTGGGACCTATATATCCTTCCAATACATTGGGTAAATAATTATATATAATGCTATAGATATGACTGTAATGTAAGGTAAATCTGGTTCAGTAGTAAATGGCTAGAATGGTAAGTAAACCCAGTTCAGTAATGGACATTATCTACTATGATGGTCTTGGCAATGATCCTTGACTAAAATGAAATGAATTTCTATCCTTTTTGTATGCCAAAAAACTTCATGCCTTATGTTATGAATTTTGGTATTATGTCCATTAATTATTATGAAATTTTATCCCATGACATGGTGTTACGATCTTTCATATGTAGGATAATACTTCTAAATGTAATGTTCTTATGTCTTATGATTATGATATGATGGTTATTTACCTTGTTTACCCTTATTGAGAATTTGAGCTCACTCTTTCATATGTTTCTTTTCCCCAAGTCATGAATAAGGGTATTATTAAAGATATGTCAAAAAAGAATCTAGTTATGAAGATATAAGTGGGATACAACATAGATGTTTTATGAACCAGTTGTTTATGTTTCCTAGTTTCAAAATAAACTATGCATATACGGTCCTATTATGGATATATTATATGTTTCAATTATTATAATTCAATTTTTATGTAATATCTGTTTATGTAAAGTATGTTTCATTATAGATAAAATATTTACACATATTCTATTTATTTAAATTCCATTTTTTCAAATAATTTCATTTATTTTTGTGGTTGCAGTCTTGAATTAAATAAAATAAATAATTCATAGATTAAATTAAACAAATAAATGACTAATTTGTGATCTTTATCAAATGTTTGTTTCAATGATCAGGAAATCAGTCAACCTACGACCTAGGAAAAATAAATCTTGTTTTTTAGCCATGGAATGACTTATAACATTCAACCTACCAACTTGGTTAATATCTGGGATGGAATCATTATTGTTTTGTATGGAAATAGTTCCACATGCCTTGGGAAACTCTATTAATTACTAGTATTTAAAACTCACATATAGTTCAGGGGAACCAAATTAATGATTAAATTTGGATTATATAAATATCATTGGACATGAAGGTCCTATATAATAATGGAATTAAGGATAACTCATAGTCCATAAAATTTAATTTAGTAAAAATTAATTAGAAACCAATGGAATAAATTAAATTAAATAAATCCCAAAACATTAAATGGTCTTGTTCTAGCTCATGAATGGTCATACATGCAATTTATATGCAATGTTAATAGATAAAAATCATTTCTTATTTTTAATTTATTATTAATATAAACATGCCTTCATTGATTAATTAATGTATTTATTAATTTCCTTTCATCTTAATGAAAATATGAATTCTATTTTAGATAACCATCATAATGTCATTAATAGAAATTAATCATCAGAACTAGTAGTTTCATATTTATTAGAATTAATTAATTGTTCATTTCAAATTCTATAAAAATAATATTAACATTTTAGACACTTAAACTTCCAATAAAATTAACGAGGTTTTTATTTTTCAATTTACAATTTAATGTAATTTAACTTAGATAGTAATTGGAAGATTATAAGGACGGTACTATATAGTTACATTCCATGTACATTGCTTATAGTTTATCTGGGTTACACACATGGGGATTCATCATGTAAACTCATCTAGAGTAAATGGTGTGAACCTTACAACTACAAACCATGTATTTGGTTACCATGTGCATGAGATACTTAGGAGATAGACTACAAGATGTGTGTCGCCAAATATATGACATGTTCTCTAATGTCGTGTGTCTAGATCACAAGACCAAGGACTCGAAATATATCTCAGACATTGGAATTGATGAACTAAAATCCATGTTCACCGAATTCATATTTTTTATATCATAAATTCTCCAAGATATCAGTTTCACGTAGTTTAACAATATATAATAACCACATGGATTGTATGATTTTTGTCGTTAACACATGAAGACTACACAGCGTGTTCACCGTATACACACCATGTAACTTGACATACGGTGTTCCAGGTTTTCTATTCAACATAGGATATACATCATATGTAAAAACATCATGTTATACCATTTATCCTGCAATATATACATGTGTTCTATATTAGTATACATGATGTGTACTCCAGTTACACAATGTGTAACCCTTTCTCACTGGAAAAATATTTTGTAATTTTTTATTGAATCTACAATAATTCTTTATCTATTCTTAGATATTTATGAAAATGGAACATTGAATACATAATATTAATATTTCAATAACATTTTAATTTAAAATATATTAAATAAAAAATAATATTAAATGAAAAATAAACCAATATTGTGTATATATGAACAATAAAATAAATAATGATAAACTTAAATTTTGTTCCTATAATACCACTTATTGGTTCTGGGTGCTGCGGAAGCATATGGTGGCGGGAGATATATTAAAATTTCATTTAATTTTGAGTTGTCTAAAACCTTGAGCAAAGATATTTCATGTCAAATTTACAAATAATTTTTTTTATTACCAGAAGAAAGTAATCCATGATATGAAGATTATTAATTTGATGTAGATGTTGATTGTCTAAAAAGACCATTATGGATTTCTGTATTTACATTGTGGGGATCCAAGGATATAATCCATATAGTGGTGATCCATACATGCTCCTTCTATATTTGAGCAACTCCAATCAATATCCGGGTGTAAGTGTTGTGAGTTAATTGCCTTGTATTGTTCGTGTTGATCACTCTTCCTTTTTTATTAAAGAAATATATCCTGAATTTTCAATTATTAAGATAGAGAGATAAAGAGGAGTCAATATTTATTTTTTAAGTGTGAATCAATTTTCTTATTTTTATTTTTGGATATAATGCACAATAAACATAATGTTCTATCTATAGAGCTAGGGTTTAAGTTAAAATAAGTATTTACTTTCATTACAACCCATAAACAAAGTAATAATCATTAATAAAAGTAATTCCACATAATAATAAGGATAAAATTAGTTTTTAGCACACCCCAACATGCATAATAAAAAAAATTTAACTGGATTGTTAATTATTATTTTCCATGTGACTCAGTCCTTGTCTATTTAAACTCCTCTAGATTTTATTATAGTACCAAATAAATATTTCATTTAAATATTTAATTCATCAATAAACATATTTGTTTGATAAAACATGAATAAAATTATCCTTTGGTCTTTAGAATAATATTTATTTAATTAATTAAATTCACAAAGAATATAAATGAGACAATCAAAAACACTTAGAGTGTGACCCTCAAAGATTCTTTCCCATTGGAATTAGGTAGGCTTGACAGAATTCCAATATTACTATCTAGAAATGGGTTGAGGCATTCCATAGAAAGAACCTAATGTAAAAATTAAAAAAATCATATACTAAAAACCATTTTGTAAAATAATGCCATTGTCTTAATATCTCATCAAGAAGGTTTCACATCTGTGTCACAAACCCATATGCTCAATAAATCTTTCTTTGGCTATATGAAATAAACATGTAGTTATAACATGTACATGGGAATTCGAAAAATATTCATATTCCAATCAAAGGGTCAAGATATTAGATTCCATAAAGTTTGGATGGAGAAATCCTTCCTTGACTTATCCATTAATGACATGATAATCGTGATGCACTCAACGAACCCTACCCGACTGAAAACATATGGTTTTATTTTTTATTAGAAAATATGTTTTTGTGATTCATGACATGAATTAATTATAATATTAAATTTTAAGCACCATTATGCATGCTCGCATATAGGAATATCGGATTAAACAAAAACATATAGAATTTATACTAGAGGGTTTGTTCTCATAATATCCATCCTTAGAGAATACCAAGTGAGAACATTAGGAGAAGAAGTATCATCCACTTATAATTACTCTAACATGATAATATATGCACTATCTATCCCACCATTGTATATTATCCAACTACAGAAAATTATTTAAGAATATCGTCATAGCACATCAGGGTTCTCATTATTGAGAATAAATACTATGATCTTATTAATAGAAAATATACTCAAGGAAATTATTACATTAGAGTCATTCATAACAATGAAAGATATCTAATAAGAAGTTTTATTAATATTCAATATATTGAATATACATGTAATTAATTAATAAACAATTGATCCAAGGATATTAACTCCTACAATTCCAACATGAGAGGTTAGACCCTATGCTAGGTTGGGAAAGTTATCTCTATATCCAAACACACATTGGTTGTAATGTGAGTATTTGGACTGAAGCTAAAAAACGATGTTAGACCCCTCAGGAGGAAGAGATACATTGGATCATGATCCAACCTATATTAGTTTAACTCAATATATAAATTCTTATTATGTGATTTATGAATACATAAGTGATAAAATAAAATGGAATTCTTCATTGGCGTGTGAGATTGATAAAGTGGTGAGGAAGCGGTTGTGGGTACCATTTTTTTTATTATTTTATATTACTTTATTACACTTGGATGTTATAATTAGTGAGCGAGCATTGGTGAGGTTGAGATAGTTGACCCAGAATATGAGCATGTTGGTTATGCTATTTACTCCCTGAGGCATCGATATGATTTTTCAACTTTTTCATGAGAGGTCCTAAGGAGGATTCTTCTGAGTATACATGTATTATCACTCCTATATACAGAAATATATTTTACATGTTTCTAGGAAACATTTGGAGACTCATTTTTACATTACTAGATTGGAACTAGGAGATATGGTTTGAGTTATAGCTTAAGAGTTTTTTTGTATTTTATCTAAGGGATTTGAATTTGTATAGCATTTCAAGTATTATGGGATCTTGGTAATATATTAAATCATGGTGTTTATTGGTGTTTACCTTTATTTATTCTTGGGGTTTATGAGGATAATGACTCCCATTATTTATTATTATTCCCTTGGTGTGAGATGTCGCCCCATGGCCTATTGGATGTGGGCATCAGGGTTCACTCTCATCTTTAATACCGGTATATATGGGGTTACTAGTGGGTTAAGGTCATGAAAAAGTTGTATTAGATTTATGGATGAGAGTTAGGATGGATTTAAGAGTTAATAAATGGTAATGATTTTATGGTTTTGGTAGGGAAATAGATTTTATGGAACATAGTGTGTGACATAGAAAGGGAGACATACTATGGAATAGGTGATTAGGTCCCCTCTAACATGAAGAAATGAAATTAAACTAACTAAACACCCAAGGTGAGATAATATTTATTTTTGGGTAGATTCCTAGGATAGGTACAAGCATTATATCTAGTCTCTATTGTGTCTGATCATGGGTTATTCTAAGGTATTACCTAAAATGAAAATAATAAAATAAACGTTAAGTAATTAAACACTATCAGGGTTATTGATTTTTTTGTATTGGTGACCTATGGTCAATTTTTGAGGATATATGGGTAGGGTATTGCTGGATTTATCATTATTATTACTTATATCAACTCAATATGTTTCCAACATTTATTTTCTATATGTCTTTTGGTTAAATCTTATCTACCTTAACTTATACATGTGATTCTATAAAAATTTATATGTTTGTGATCTTATGTGTTTGTATCATTTGAAGAACTTAAAGTTAGTATTGATTTAAATACCTTACAGAATAATTAATTTAATTTGAGGTAAATGGTAAATTGAAATCATGGAAATGTTAAAACCAAAGTATGGGATTTTTGATATTTTGGGTGTTTACCATGGTTATTCTTGATATTTTTTTGATGTCATGGTAACTTGAAGAACCATTGATCTAGATTAATAAATTTGTTAAAACATTGATTTTTTCTTGAAATATTCTGTGAGTTAATATTCATTTCATAGTTTGATGTTAATCATGTATATATTGATATTAAAAATATCATTGTAAGTCCAAGTGGACCATGAAAACACCTTCAAGGGGGGAAAATATGGTCTTTTCAAATTTTAAAAAAATCAATTATTTCTTTAAACTATTATATCACATTTTTACCTAAACCCATGATGTTTTTAAGGCTATTGGATATTGTGTTGTTAAACCTAGTATAAAACTATATGCAATGAAGATAATTTTTTATATGGAATATGTGTTTTTAAAAGGTTCATACCTTCTTGGTAATCCAAATCCTTCTTGTGCTTGAGAAGTGAATGTTATAGATTCAACAGAAAAATATTTTTATCTTTACATGTTAAGTTAGATAGTGTTTTTATACTAAACCACTACCACAATATTAAAAAAGTTAGATATATTTAAAATATTACACATTCAAATTTAATTTTCATCCTATAGCTTCTCTTTAAGATAGCTTACCACTAGATTTTTCTTTTAACTCATATTATCCTATTGAAGTAGATCAAAATCTATTTACCAGAAATTTCTATGCATAAAAAATTAGATATGCTCCCTCAACTAATAGTTTCTTAAAATTATTTTAAATATTTTTAGTTGATCAGTGATAGTCATCCTCTGAATTTTTATATAGTTTCTAGTTCTTCCTCTCAAACTTGAATAACATATCCTCATATTCATCTTACATAAATTAAGCACCATTATAGGTATTTTTAATGTTTTAATCTACGAATAAAAACTAATGAATTTTACAAAAAAAAATATTTTTTCAGAGATTATAATTTTGAAAATCATATCTCATTCTATATCAAACACAATTTTCACAAAGTTTAGAGTGACTCATACATAGAATGCAGAAAAAATAGACACATAGTAGCATGACTCATTCATAGGTCTCTAATAACTTATAAAAAGATCTAAATTTTAATGAATAAATCATAAATAATTCTCAATGACATATACATAGCTCTGAAGAAAACATACACTACACAAAATTCACTTATATATAAGTCTTTCCTTTTATCATTTTTAGGCCTCATATGATATGATACATACAAATAGTGAAAATGAATCACACATAGTGTATGAAAATGGATCATACACTTCTGGGACATAGACATTTTTATGATTTATTATCTGAATGACTCATATAAAAAAGAAAAAACATATCCAAGTTTCACTTGAACTCCAAAATACAAAATTTTTAAAATTAATTCATAATATCTTCCCATGATCTTAAGGCTTCTAAAAATGTATAAAAACTTCATCCAATTCTTATTGAACTATAATGTTTAGTATAAATTATGTGAGATACACCTTTTATGGTTTCTTATAATATCTCAAAACTGTAGATTGATTTTTTTTATTTAAATAATAACAATTCAATCTCCCCACTATATGGATTCATTAAAAATCACTTAACATCCACTGAAGATTGAGCTTCCACACCTTCAACACATATATTTGTATTGAGGAACAACTAAAAAACATGACAGGTTCTTTTTGGATTCATTTTGAATCTATCTGACCATGTTCATCAAGGGAAGTAGCAATTTTATCAGTCTCCTTTACACATGTATATGTGGTAAACCTCTACTTTAGGAGGATAATTAGTCCATAACCCATGACATCACCTATGCATTGCTCCATTGATAATGATAAGAAGGCAGGTTTATAAAAAGGAAAGCCCAACCTAAGGAGATAGAAATATTGATAGGTTTTTATTATTTTAATCAAAAGAATATGATTTAAATATACAACCCTTTCTAAGTTCCAAATATATGAGGTATTAAGAATAACATATATAATATAATATATTAGATGTCATGTTTAGTAGACTATAAAATTTTTAGGGTTATTATATTGGTTAATGGGAATCATGTTGTTGTTTTAATTATTTAATGGTTGAAAAATTAATATCAATGTCTATATGATAAGTTTAATTGGAAATAATATTGGGTGATCAAGTTTCTGTAAAAATATAATGAAACACATCTAGAAAACTGATTAAAATTTGAGGATGCTGTTTTTTTATAGAATCCATCCAATGTTGTGCAGTGGTAAGTGAAATGATATTTAGTTTTGTTTCCCTGACTTACTTGAATGGTAATGTTTTAATTATAAATACATTTTCTTCAATAAGTGATAAATTTTATTTTAACAAAAATTAATTTTTTTTAAAGTGTTCTTGCTAAATTGGTTGAATCTGCTTTAATAAAATTGATTTTCTAAAAAAAATTGGAATTCATTCAAATGTGTTTACAAATTTTAAAGTGTTTTTTTAATTATAAATGTTTTAAATATGTGAGTTTCAATGAATGTTTACATGTTTTGAACTAATATTTTTTTAAGGCCTTTTCAGGATTGGTTGAAGCAATTAATATTACAAAAGGTCAATTATTGTTTCCATAGAGAGTATAATTGAAGTAATTTATATATATAGGATTGTTGGAATCATTTCATGGTATATATGATGTGTGGGAAGGTGGAAAGATATTTTTTGATTTAATGATGAGTTGATGGATAGTGTCATAAGGGTGATGAAGAAATTGTGTTGTTGGAGGGTAGAGTGGTAATGATTTTGAAGGAAGATGTGATTTATTTTTGGAAAATGATTTTGCAATTTAGGGGTGTGGGAGTATATTTGAATATTATGTTTTGGTTGTGATTCCCATGTTATTGGGATGTGATTAACTATTTATATTAACCTTATTAATTTTTATATTCTGATTGAAAACTTTTCATTGGAGAATCATCAAGGTGTTGACCTAGGGAAGAAGAAGAATTCATGGGGTGAAGTGTTTAGTATATATTAATAACAAAAGTCAAATAGTAGAGAGTATTTCAAGAAGATTGAGGAGTCTCTATAGGAGGTTTTTGTTTCCTTTCAATTAAAAAGGACCCTCGATTATGTCCAAGTTTTCTTAGTGACCAAACCCATTACTAGACTCGACATGTAAATTATTTATTTTCACTATTATGAAATTATTTAAGTGGTTAATATATTTATAACAATATGAAAGGTATGATATTTTTTAGTGAGAAAGGAAGTAATTAAAAATGCTCAAGGAAATTTAAAAATAGTCAACAATGGTAACAGAAGCAATGGTGAAAGAAGTAGCTGATGTGAATGAAACAATATCTATGAAGATGATTAAATTATGAGGAAAAATTGTCATACTATAAGGGGGTAATTAATATATACGGTTGGAGAATTTTATTGTATGGTTTAAAAATATTTATTCCTCTATACATGCACATAAAACACTGGAAATTGTTGAAATTAGGTTAACTAATTATTTATATAGATCAACATGTGATTATTAACTCATATAGTGTTTTGACTATAAAAGTATATCTATAATAGAAATAATGAAAAAATATACTTAAGAAGAACGACATGTCATTCGAACTGGGTGAATTACTTTCATGATTATATCACTTATAATATTAATCCCCAGATGATTATGAAGATTAAATTGAATTCAATCAAGATTAGTTTTCACTGGATCTCTAGGTTTTGAAAAAATTTACTTCTTCAGAGTTCTGTATGAGAATAAAATCTTGAAAATATATGAACAAATGAATTAATAATTGTAACTGGAATAAAATTATTTCCCAAATAGGTTATATCTAATATCATATTTGATTCAATAGGAATTACGAATTTTATTACAATCAAGAAAGAAGAGATTGAATTATTATGCAGAAATAAAATCATCTATTTTACCTAGAACTCACCCAATCTCTCCTTTTAGTCCCATTATGTTAATGTGTGTTGATGATTCATAAATATCTAATTCCAAATTATGTTCCCCCATTAAATATCAAATATCCTATTTTTTCATTGTGATTATTCCTCTTAAAAATAATTTCATGCCAATGTCCTACCTCGAGATCACCATTATCATTTTTGAAATTATATCCTAGATCTCCACATGGAGCTCCAAGAAACTAATCATCATATCCCTTACATGACTCAATATGAACCCCCAAATTAATTTTCTCCATGTGTGGGTAGGCTACACCTCAAAAATTATTTGTTTGAATCTTCCAAAAATATCTAAATGTTTTGACATTGTTTCAGTAGCTTTACACTCATATCCCCTTAACTTTGATTCTATCATTGGTTTTATTTACAAATATTTAATTTTAGGTATCACAAACCTAAGATTAAAATGAAATTTAAAAGGAATTAGACCAAAATACATAGGATGTTATTTGGAAATTAAGTCAAAATCATTTAGAAATTAATTCCCACGTATAGTTTTCAAAATTTAAAGATTTGAATATTTAAATAATTATTCTCAAGTTAAACCCCATTTAAAAATTATTTCAAGATTATATTACAATAACTAAAAATAATTAAAATATTCATTGAATTATAAAACCAATAAAAATTGACTATCCATTATAAATTCACCATCAACAGATATTTTTATCATAAAATCTTCAATTAACCCCTAAAATCGTATGAACATGTGTATAAAAAATCCACTAAAAATCCACCCATATCTAGAACATTTCTTTTGCTCAATTATTCTATTTATCATGTTTATTGGAAGATAATAACCATAGATAAACATCCAAGAAGTTCTTATAACCAAATTAAAAATAATTCATGTTTTTAATTTGTATCCTAATTATAAGAATTAATAAATCATATCAAAATGTACCATGCTAAAACATTAATTTATATACAAAAAATGACTTTTGATATGGGAGAAAATTTTCAAAAAAAAATTCACATCAAGACCTTTTTTATATTCAAATACACAAACTATAAATTATGAAATCAAAGAATAATCTATCATTAAAAATTAAATGCCCCATAATTGAATATAAATAAATAAATTACATTAATACAACTTCATATTCTAATTCTTATAGTCCTAGAATATTATATATAACTATAATTAAAACTTTAACCAGAAGAAATTTCAATATTCACACTCTCCTAGATTCCTCAGTCCTAAGATCCATTTTCCACTTCCTTGATGAAACTAAAATGGATTTCTTATAAGTCATTTGTCCCTTATTTATTTAGTTTCAATATTCCCCTCACCTTAATAAATTAATTTTTGATAATTATACACTAAAAAAAATTTATCATCCATGAATACAAAAATTTATTATCGTATTTAAAATTAGATTTTATTTACTCATGAAACGAGTGCCTAATATCATATAGATTCATTATGAGATCCCAATTACCAATTTTACTCAACTTTAAAAGGACTTATATGACTATATTTATGATTTGGATCCTTGAGGTGATCTATTTCACAAAGGTTATGTTACGTAGGTTCAAGTTCAAATATTTAGTTTCCTCATATTCAATTTTCAATTACAAAAAATCTTAACTCTTACACTCCCTTTCATATCTCATAAATAAAATTTCCATAAAAATTTGAAAACATCACTCACCAATCATGAAAAACAACTAATTTAAGACTCATTGGAATAGTCAGTTACAATAATTTAATTATTCATTATGCGTGATAACATATAAATAATATTAAAGTATAAATACCCTTAAATATACATTTTTTAGGAATTTTTGATGTGTATAGTAATTGAATCCCAACTCAGTGTAGTGAAAAACTATTCTCCCCCACATATAAATTCAAAAATTGTCCCCAGTTTTGAATCATATGGTGGTATAACTTTTAGGAATTTTTTTTTTCAAAATAGGTTTTCAATTCATCATTTCATAATATGTTAGAAGGGTTATAAGTAGGGAACATTGAGTTTTCTACAATAACCGGAAAAAACAAAATAGAGTTGAAAATTTTCATGCTTTCTATTATTATTTTTTGATTGTAGAATATATTTTCAATGAAGATCAAAAGGAAATCCTATTGATCAGTTAGTACAAAACAAACTATATTTGAATCCAAAGAAATTTTAAAGGGTACAAGAATGTTTAAAAATTTAATTCAATATTTAATTCCATAAACTATATAAAATTAATCCTAAGAACCAATAGAGGGATGAAGATTCAATTTTAACTAATACCCAAAATATAATGTGATTTCCCTCACACATAGTTCTCAACAACATCTAGTAAAAATAATTGAATAACTATATTAGAATAATACTCCCCTTAATATGGATTCTTTATTCAAAAGATTCCATCCAATATTATTCTCCCCTTTTTTCTTCATTTAAATGCTCATATAGTTAGAAAGTTGAATATATTACATAATCAGTAAATCAACATAAGATTATAGAGTTTTAAATTCAATAAATAATGTAACCAATGGAAATTTAAATGATTTGTTTCTAGAAATATTCATATTTCATTTCCTCTTTAAGCTTAAATAATATGTGAAATTAGACTCCAAAAGATCAAATCAGAAATAAAAATATAATAGATAAATAAATTCCAAGAAGTTCATGCTATGCTACCGTGGATTTGAACTGGTTGTATATATTCATAATTTAAAACAATTGAAATGAATATAAACTACTCAATGAAAATGGGATGTCCATATAAATAGAAAACATGATTGATGACACCGATAAGTATTAATAACTTGTATGTTGAAATCACTAATTGAATATGGAACCAAATAAACACACCTAAAAAGTCACCAAGTTCCAAAATGTCTGCATGAAAAAATGAATTGTTACCATAAGATAGAAAAATCACGAAGAAATGGAAATAGAGTACACAAAGACAATCAACCACCCATTGAAAATTAAATAAGTGATGGATTTAATGTAATAATAAATAATTGATCATTCATAAACTATCATTCCACCACACTAAAAATTTATAAAGTAAATGAGTGTCTATAAGAGGAAAATACATTGACCATAAAAATATTTGAAATTGACTATGCAGACCAAATGATTACATCATGAATTTTTTAGTAAGTATTACATGTGGTCATAAGAGTTTAAGGCATGATCAACCATAATGTGAGAATTGAAAAGTTAGCTATGTTTTGGAATTTTCATGTGAACGTACTAATTGAAAAGGAAGAAAAATATAAAGAAATTATTGTTATTAAATAGAGGAAAATAAATACAAGAAAACATGGGTTAGATTCTTTAAATCATTGAGTTTATAGACCTTAGTTAGAATCAGTGGTAACATAACTTCTATTCCATGAGATAGAAACCAAGACCTTAAAATTCTACTCAAAGTAGTTTTTGATTCTATAAACATTGATAGAAAATGGTAAATTATCCTTTGTACCAAAATATATATCCCCGTTTTTAACCAATCTCAAAATAGTGAAATGTCTAGATCACTCGATCTTATGTTTTTATGGAAAATGCTTTAACCTATAATTAAATATCAAGAGCCTATGTCTATTCTTAATTTTTTTATTTTTAATTATAGATTCATGAAAGTATTTTTTATCTCATTATAAATTCAGGTATTCTCATTATAGTCTATTTGAATTTCATTTCTATCACTCAATTCCAACCTCCTTCTCTCACTGACCATTTTGTAATCATAATTCAAGTCAGTCACCACCCAAAAATACTTATGTTGATTTTATTTGGGTAAATGGAATGTCTTAAAAAATAAGATTCTATGAGTAGATATCCCTATGGGGGTCATATAAGTAGTATTGTAATCCCAAAAACTCCAATTCAACTTAAATAGAAAATCATTCCTATAATAATGAAATTGTCTTCTTAAATTTATTTTAAGCTCTCTGTTTGAGATTTTATCTTATTAACTAGCTTTTGGGTGATAGGTGGTACCAGATATGTGGGAAAAAACATATTTTCCAATTAATGTTTTTTAAAATAAATTCTTAAAATGTGTGGCATTATTAGTAATGAATTCCTTAGGCACTCTAAATCTTGAGAATATGTTCTTTTTTATAAATTTGACTACATTGATATCTAGGTTGTTTTGAAGTGTCACAGCTTTATTTGAAATTTAAACATTGTCAATGAAAACAAAAATATACTCATTCTAATCATATGATGATAATGGCCCCATAAAATCTTGTCCCCAAACATTAAAAATATCTGTCTCTAGAATACCCTTTTGTGATAACTCATGTTTTCTTCCCACATTTCCTAATATTTGAAACTTTTCACCCCAAAATACATGACTATAAATATCCCTAATCAAAATAGGATAATAAAAACCAGCCTATAAGACTATGTGGAAAATATTGTCACCCGATATTGAAGAGTGACAGCTCTCGAGAATGGGAAGCATTTCTTCCTCAATAGTTCATCTATTTAGTATGCCATCATAACATCTCTTAAATATAAAGTATTCATACCAAAAGTAGTATTTTAATTATAAATGGACTTCATTATTTGGTTTTGTGAATTGTTTTTTGGTATGATTCATACATTTGAAAAATTAAAAATGTTAGAAAACTAAGAATCCTAAATAGATGTCAAAACAAGAAATTTTTCATCTAGGAATGATGAGTTAATCTCTCTTTGTACATTTTGAATCACTGAGTAACCTATAAAAGTGGTATTAAATTAAATATTTAGTACCCTTTTTGTCTCTAATATCTAAATAAAATTCCTATAAGTCATTCAACTAATTAATCATGTATTATACACATTCTTAGCTAGAAGATACTTCAGTGTTGAATGGTCAGTGAACACTTTGAATTTTAAACCAATCAATTTCTAATTAAATTTTTCTAGAGAAAACATGATTTATAACAACTTTTTTTCTATTTTAATGTAATTATTTTGGTGTTATCCAAAATATTACTAGTATTGTTTACCACATTCAGCTTTCTTTCCTTTATTTATCATAAAACTACCCGCACAATCATATCACTGGAATCACACAACACTCTAAAAGGCTATTTCCAATATAGGGTAGTAATTATTAGTGAAGTTGTGAGTTTATATTTAAGAAGTTTGTATGACTCTAATAACTTTTCATAAATCTCAAAGGTTGTATCCTTAAATAGAAGTGAACAAAAAGGCTCTATGATTTTAGAAAAATACTTGATGAATCTCTTGTAAAAATGAACATGACCTAGAAAGATTTTAGTCACTTTTCTATTTCTTGAATGTGGTAGTTTGTAGAATATTTAAATATTATCATTATGAACATCAATCATCCATTTGGATAATTTCTTTCCTAATACTATACACTCAGTAACCATAAAATGACTCCTTTCCTAATTTAAATCAAGGTTTGTTTCATGAAATCTTTCCAAACCATTTTTTAGATTTTGAATATAGTTTTAAAATTTTCTTCCAACTGTAGAAAAATAACCCATTAAAAATTAATTATCCATTCTATCATACTACATAAAATGACAATAAAATATTTTGAAAAGTGTTTATATCGCCACCAAAGCCAATGGGAATTCACTAGTAAGAAAATGTTCTAAATGGGTATGTGAATATGGTATTCTCATAGTATTATTAGGCTATGTTAATTTTTTATAAAGAGAATATCTATTATGAAAATAAATGTAGCCATCTTCATCGTACCAATCAAGCATTTTTCTAGAAATAAAATTGAAAATTGGACTTTCCTAGTGTAATAATTCACTTTTCTATAATCTAAATAGACCCTCAAATTATTCACTATCCTATTTTGGATTTTCTAATTCCTTTAATTTTTTAACATATTGGCTCAAATAGTTTTTGGGACATCCTAAATAGGGCTAACCCATGGTTTTCTAAAATAAGTAATATTTTCCCACCATCAAGAAAACATATCACAACATTCCTTTCCCTTTATTTCTTGTTAGGTTTAGTATTATCTTCCCCGAAAATCTAGGTTTATTTCCTGGATAAATGAATATTTTATGTCTGTAATATAATGTAATTTCTCTTTTTAAGCACTTTATGGTCCAATAATGAACATATTTAAATCTATTAAAAACATTCAAAAAACTCTCCTATTTAATTTATTTCTTATTTAATGAGATGATAATAGGTATTAGAGAGAACTCACTTATTAAAATGTATTTTAGGATTTATGGATGATTTTTCATCTCAAAATGGTTTATTTTTTACATTAGGGAAGAAACTTGAGCCTTTGAGGTCTAGGGTGTTAGGATCAAGATTCTTCTTTATGTAACTTGATGTTTACCCCCTAAAATATTAGAGTATAGTAGTACACATTAGTCTTGTTCGAGAATTTTTAGTATAAACCCGTATCTTATGTTTCACTTACCAGAAGTTCTCTAACTCATGATTGATGTAAAAACTATTCTTTGCAAATGGTGAAAAGGTTTATAGTTTGGATGATTGATTTGTTTGAAGCCTCAGATGAAGGGTGAAGTCGATGGATGGATAAAGAAAAATGTTATATGGTAGATAAACTTTTTTTACTGACTTAATAACTTTTTAAAAGGAGGTGGAACCAACTATATTTTTACGTGTACTACACTATACTAAAAAAAGTGTAACATTGTACTAATAAGTAATACTATTTGAAACTCTTGAACTTATTATAATAGTAATATTTAATAATTTTATTACACAGGCATTGGGAGAAATTCCAAACCATGTAAAATATGTGTGTTTATTGAAATTCTTTTCTTCTTATTTATTCACTTTGATTTTTAGTGCGTGAGTGACATCCATTGTTGAGGTGTAAATTAGTGTGCAACGAGCTTCCAAATTTCATTTCTTCAAGATGTAATGTAATAATAGGTAGTCAGTTTTCCACAGTGTTAAACTACTAGTGCATATGAATTTCTAATGAACTCAAGGTTCAAACATATGTTTTGTGTATCCATTTTCTAGGAATGACTACCTCATTCCCACAACAAGTGATATCAAAGGGTACTTATTTTATCACACAAAATAATTATGCTCGCTTTATTAGTTACCAAAATTCATATTGATTTAAATTAGTGATATTTTCATTGGGATATATGGAAACAGATGAGGGAAATATTTAGATTAGTCAGTTCAAAGGAACCAAATTTTGATTCTATAATATAAAAATATAATACGCTATCATCCATAAGGATCTGAAATGTCAATTGGGGGAGAAACCTGGTAATATAAATAAAGTATAATGAGAAAATTTGGATATAAAGTCATTAGGCTTAGCAAGGATGACATTGGCATGGAATGTGAACTTCAATATTAGGAAGAAGAAGACCATAACTACATCAACGGTGTCCCTATAGAATTTTTATGAAAAAATAACAGCCATAAAAAATGTGTTCCTGATGAGGAACTTGTTTATATTTAGACTATCAGAAGGATGGTAAGTAGAATATCATTTGAATGATTTCATTATGATAGGATTTCATCTTAAGTAATTAAATTGGACTTTTATGGAATATGTCTTGGATATACCATTAATTTTATCATCACTAGAATATTTGGATGACATGGTTATTATAGTAAGTAATTCATATGGAATGTATTAAATGGTCTTTATTGAAGTCCATAATTTTATCCTCAATGTAGAGATTGGGAGAAGGGAGGCCCATGTATCTTCTCATAGTGCACTGAATAGTAATAAAGGGAGATTATCACCTCATCGAAAAATAATTGAGAATTAAAGGTTAAATCTAGGGATAAGATTCATGGAAATCTAACTGGTTTAGGAATCATTATCTAAAATTGTCGAAAGTGAAGGAATATTTAGAGAAATTGTAGAAACCATAAGAAAATCACATGAATAACAACTTATTAAAGTTCAAAATATGTTAATGCAATGGAATATGGTATCAATCTACTACTACTTACTATTCATAATCTAGTGGATTCATGGGTGGTTGATTTTGGTGCATGAATTCACTCAAATAATGATAAAGAATGCATAGAAAGTGAGGTAATTTTAGTATTTATGAATGTTCATATGGTAGATGATGCAACGTTGGATGTAGTTTAGAAATACAGATGTAAATATCCAAATCAAATATAACAGTATCTTAGGTTTAAAGGAGGAAGACACATACCAAGTATTCATAGAAATATTATTTTTACTGGTAAGTTGGACGATGAAGGATTTATTACTAAATTCAATAATGGTGTATAGAAAGTTACTTGGAGATCCAGGTTTATGGAATTGGGAGTAAAGGATAGGACTCGCAATCTGATCATAAGATTAGATGGCAGTGAAATGGGTAGAATTCCATCCACTTAAAATATTCTGGTCTAGAATTTTATACATGAAATCCTTAGTTAAAAGTTTATTAAGTTCGTAATAGGGAAGGTTTATAATTATTGATCATAAACATATCAAGAGTTTTGAGATTAGTGTTCTTGGAAAGAAAAATAGGGTTTTATATTTTCTGAATGGTTAGGAGCCCAGAGTCTAGAAGCCAGATCTTATTCACTCAAATTTCTTAAGACCAAATTCAGTTTAATATCATAAAGGATCACATTCATTGATGAAACAATGAGGAAGGTTTGGACTTATTTTTATAAAAATATATGTGATGTGTTTGACGCATTTTTACAATAGAAGTCTATGGTGGCATTTTAAAGTATAAATAAATCAATGTTCATAATATCTGATAATGGTAGTCAATAGAATAGTAAAAAAAATTGAATTACTTTTGAATGAAGGGGATAAATATTAAGGTAATATTACTTAGAAATTTATAATAGAAATGATTTATGGATAGGATGAACAATAATTTAAAAGAAAAGGATAGTTTCATGTGTGTGAACTCTCGTAAACCAAAGTCCATTTGGGTGGAAATATTAACATGGTAGTATACTTATTTGATAGAGGTCCATCTACCATCATGGTATGAAGTCTATAGGAAGATCTATTGTCAAATAATCTAAAAACGTTTCACATATCAAAATCTTAAATTTCATTTTCTATGTTCTTATTGAAAAAAGGAAAAAAAGTTGTTGGAAAAATTTAAACCCTTTTTCCTTATAAGATATGGAAATGAATATTTTTTTACCGAATATGGAGTGATGGTCAATAAAATACCATATCATTTCATGATTTAATATTTATTTACATGATCCTATGGGTAAATAGTAACTTGTATGAATCATAAATTTAGGGAGTGAGGCCTACTATGGAATTGTAGGTCGATCCATACGGAATAAATGATAATTAAAAAACATCAGTAATATCAAATGTTAGCATGAATTCAGTGAAAAATGACCAATGATTGATGTTTGTGAATGCTCAAGAACTATAATATTCCTAAGAAAACTTCTGGAAGTAGAGTAACCAGTATTAGGTGATCTAGAAGTTCAAGCACTAAAAACTGAATTTTGCAGAAACTTCATGGAGAATATAATCTAGATTTTGATAACCAGTTTTAAGGTATGGGGTCAACATGAACTTCTTATTTCTAATATATTTTTGGGAACCCAAATATCTAGAATAGGTATAAACTCATAGTGACATAAGAAAATTATACTTAGTTATGGAGGAAGTGGTGAATTACATAATGATCAAAGGAACATGGGAGCCAACTGAACTACCAAATGGGAAATAAGAACATGATAAATTATGGGTCTACCATTTAAAAGAAATTTTTTACATAATCATAATTTACAAGACACGTTTTTTGTTAATAGGATTCAAACAAAAGAATAGAATAAATTTCTTGGAATTATTTTCATATATAGTAAAACATACTACTATCCAAATTTTGTTGATAATTATTGAATATGATTGTTTATTCTTAGACTATATGGTTGTGAATATTGCATTTCTTCAAGTTGGTTTGGAGGAGGAGATATGAATAATTCAACCCAATCGATTTTAATACCTTCAGAAGGAGGGAGTTTGTTTATAAACATATATAAATTCTCAGTGGCTTGAAAAAGGAACCCTCATAGTGAAACCCTATCTTTTATGATTTCATGACTGAAGATGGTTTCAAAATGATCCTTATAGATAATTTCTTTTGTTGAATGTTTTGAATGATGGGACTTAAATTCTATTCTTACTCTATATGGATGAAATGTTTCTAGAGGGTCTAGATATTCAATAGATTTAGAAGTCAAATTGTACATTGTCCAAAATATTTGAAATGAGTAATCTTGGACAATCCTTGAAAATTATGAGTATGAGGATAGTGTGATATTATAAATATGTTACTCTAGTGTTATCACAGTAATTTTACATCCAAAAGATTATGGATAAATTTAGGATGACTAGATTTAAATTTATTATAGATACTCTTTTTAGGAAATTCATGTTATCGATGGAACATGTACCATCAATAGAATATGATGTCTGAAACATAGTGAACATAAAATATAAATTTTCTTTAGAAATATTTATATGTTCATTGATATGTATGTGGATAAACATTTCATTTTTAATTGGAGTGGGTAGTGAATTGATGTATTAACCTGGGAAGGAGAACTGGGAAGATGTGAAGTGGATCATTTGGTACTTGAAGTGATTAGTATATACATTATTTTTATGGGTTAGATGATCCCCAATATGGTTTTTTTGATGTGGTTTTATTTGGTGATTTTGACACTCGTAATATTACAAAAGGTTGTGTGTTTACATTTGGAAGACTGAAGTTTGGATAAATGTCATTGATATAACCAGTAGTGAATTTTTCTACAAATGAAGAAGAGTGGGGTACATCTATGGAATCCAAAAAGGATTTTGTATGGTTATTGTGCTTCCTAAATTACCTAAGTAAAAAATCAGAATGAGTAATGTTATTTAGGGATGGTTAGAATGTTATCCACCTTTCCAAAAATCCAATATTTCATGATATAAATAAACACATTGGATCTAAATTCCATTTCATCTAGAATATACTATTGGTAAATGTGTTAGATAGGGAAAATTAAATGGAAAAAATAAATTCAATATGTTCACAGAGGTTTTATTCCAAGAAATTAATAGGTAGTATTGTGCCTTAGTTGGACTCACCAGAATGAATGGAAGATAGAGAATACTATAATGAATATGAAAAAATGAGTTGGTTTTCCCAAATTTTTATATGATATAAAAGAGGGTACTTGAAGTAATCTTCTTATTGAGGATTATTCAGATCATGAATCTTATTCAATTCACCAAATGTTCACTCACCCAATGTTTTGATTATGGTAGTATTCTTTGATCTTGTCAAATTAGGGATAGAAAAAAACCATTAGTATATGGGTTTGCTAATGTGATGTTTTCTAACTTCCATTGTATATATAGTATTTCCTTTGGGCCTGGTGGATAGTATACTAGATACTATGATTGAGTCAGTAAAATCCTCTACTAAATGGTGAAGTCAACAGATGTTTTGATCACAAATGTTGAATGGTGGTGTAACATGTTTGACTAGATAAATAACTCTTTAAAAGTTGGTGGGACTAGCTTATTCTTTATGTGTACTATACCATTATACAAAAAGTTTCATTCTCTCTTAATAAGATATAATTTTTTTAATTCTTGTAATACTAGTAATACTAATAGTTTAAAGTTTTCTCTAGTTGACATTGGACAAAATCTTAAACCATATAAATCTTTTTTACCAATTAACATACCATATTATTCATCCATTACATTTATTTTTAGTGTATTAATAGAATGCATCTCTGAAGTGGTGATTAAGATGAAATGAACATCCAAATTCGTGTTCTTCATGATAGAAGGGAAGAATTAGGAGTTGGTTTTCCATAGCATTGAATAACCAATGGATGGAAATTTTCATTGAGCTCATAGTTCAACCATGAATTGTTTAAATTGGGGTTTTAGGATCAGCTACGACTTTCCCCAAACACAATATCCTCAAGGAGTCTTTTAAGTAAGGTACTATGAAAATCACCTTCTTTATCATCACTTTTCCTAGAATATTTCTCCTCATATTCATAATTATTATTAGGGTTAATAATTTTTTCTAAGGATAACTCATTTAATTGTTATAAGAAATCTCTGAAATATTCATCTTCAGGTTTTTCTTCTTTGAAATAGAATATTCCCATACATGGTTTTATAGGGATTGGATGGATATTGATTTTATATATCATTCTAAAAAACTTCTCCTGTTCCTTATTAATATGTTCTTCAATATCTTTAAGCTTATCACATGATAAGATTTGAACATTGTTGGGTTCGTTTTTCTTTTTTAAAACATTGAATTCATATTATTTCTCCCCCAAATAGAATATCAAATTCTCCTTTGAAACATCAATGAAAAAACCTCTTGTTTCTAGGATGGGTGTACTGATGATGGTGTGAATTTCTGTATCACACTATGAAATTTGGCATGGAGGTATAAAATCCCTACTCCAACTAGAAATTCATCAACTCTATTGATTGGGTGAGTAATAGATCAACCTTATTACTATAATAAAATAGTTTTGGGTTTTGGAGTTTCTAATTTAATGTACTGAAAAAACTAAAATAGAATAAGATTAATAGTTTAAGAAATATCACAAAAACAATTGAGTATTACACTATCCCTTAAGGCATGTGGTAATAAATGTATTCATGAATAATGATGTTTAAGAGGTATTCTATTCTGAAGGACAACAATACACTCCTCTGTGAGAATATAGGTAGAAAAGTATTCTAAAGTATTTTTCTTATAAAAAATCATCTTCAATGATTTAGAATAATACATGACTTGAACTGAGGCCTCATGAAATATTATATTGATTTTATGTTTAATAAACATATCAAAAAATTTAATTAATTCAGGTTTCTAATTATTCTTCATATTTATTATAGGTAAGGGAATGATTGGAGTAAATTATTTAATATGGTTGGTATCCACTTGATCTCTTACCAAATCATCCTAATCCCTTTATCATATTTTTTTCAAGATATTTTATTTTTTTTAAGTAGAACAACAGGTTTAAAAGTGATTTTTGTATTTTTATACAAATTTCTAAATTTGTTGTTTTATAGATTTTGGTATTCAAATTCATCCTGATTTTCTTATTGAGTAATTTTAGGATATTTTTTAACTTTTTGGTGAGTTATTATACCACTTATAGTTTTAATATTACTTAGATTATCCCTATGATTTATTTTATTAGCATTTAGTATTTAACCCTTATTTTCTATTCTCATTCCCCTAGCGAGATACCACATTTTAAGTTCAAGATCATTCATCCTAGAAGGTAATTTATATTTATATAAATCATGCTGATATTTTTTATATGATTTAACTTTGAATTTTTTATCTTTAAAATCCATTCAACATAATATTTTTTCCATCTTTAAAAATATATGTCACTAAAAATTACCTTGGGGACAAGAAGTCTTATCCATTTATTGGTTATTACATTTTTTCATAGGCTATTGTCGAAACCCAATGGTTTTAGTATGCCTGATCACCCCTTGTTCTTTTTATGTGATATTTCTATGGTTTATATACCCATAATTATAACTTTTAGAGAATATCTCATCCTTAGTTTTCATCATAGGTCCATACCCAGAAATATTAGAATTTTTAGGTGGTTGGGTAGGCCTATCAAAGTTCAGACAATGTGAGTTTTAATTTCCAAACATACCAAAGTGGGTGGATTTCTTCCAAAACTATTTTTTAGGTATTTCATTATAAAATATAGAAACTTAAACTTTATATTATTGAACATTATTGGTTTCCTTCCTATTTATGGTACTTCTTCTAGAAAATTTATACTATGAATTTTGTATGAGAGTGTTTAACATCTGTTTTAGTTCTTCGGTAGTATTTTCATAAAAATATCCTCTAGAATACTAATACTCTAAAATTTGGTGATATGGGGTGATCATATTATAGAATATTTCTATGTGATACTATGGATTACAATAGTGATTCTTATATTTTCTACAGAATCCCCAGAATCTATCCCAAGATTTAGGAAACAAATCACTCTCATATTAAATTATTCGCAATATTTTATGATCATTTCTATTTTTACAATTTGAGTGTATAATATTATCACAAAATCATTGAATAGTTAGTCCCATTAATCATATATCTCCTAATCCATGTGTTAGAACCAAATCTAGAATTTCCCTTTAATAAAAAAGGAAGGATCTTAGTTTCAACTCATCCCAACATATCCCTCTAAGTGGTAGCTACTACGTTGCACTTTTGAATTACCTAATAAAGTCAATGAATAATTCATTAGGTAATCTAGGTTAAGAGAGTGACATTAAAAAATGGTATTTCGAAAACTCATAATTTCAAGACCTAGGGTATTTCCAAATTCCTGACATATTAATTGGTATGAAAAGCACTTAAAAGTATATATGCAGGACTCTCTTTATCATTTCATTTCTTGGTTGATGTGGATTGACATTTTCATTTTGGTTATTTATATTTTGACTATGTTATTCCATTCTAGATTTCTTTTTTTGAGTACTTAAATGTCTCTATATTTTTTTATTGATGGAATCTAATTTTCTATTTTTCACAATGTTAAATTCTCAAAGAGATTTTGAATATTTTTTAAAAACACATTTTTTTAGATTTTATTTTTGAGAATTTTAATTAGTTACCCCCACTTTTCCCATAAACGGTGATAAAAATATAACGTAGCCTATTTCTAGGTTCATGATATTAATTCCTTGATTCTCCTATTGTAATTTTATATATATGGTGAATTAGGGTAAAAAAAAATAGATTTTTTGATAATGTGTTCTGACCAAGGAGGCAAACAAAATCAAATGTTAAAATAAAAAAAATGTCAGCGATGAATTTTTTTTAAGAAGTAGTTGAAGTCAGAGAAATAATATCAAAGAAAGAAAGTACATTTATATAAAAACATGTCATAGAGAAAGTGGGGAGAAATAAATAAATGAAGTAGGGTAATTCAATTGGATAGTTTTAAAATATATTTTTCTTTCAACCATGATCAAAAATCAATATAAATTGATTTAAAGAGGTTTAAAAACAATGTTAGTAGGTCAACATATATATAATTAACTCCTATAATCATTCAAATATGGAACTCACAAATTCACAAAATGGTGGACACAACATCCTCACCAACATCAACTAATATTTAGATCCTAATTTATTACTCTTATGAGTATATTAATTGAAAGATTTATCCATATATGATTAGTTAACATAAATTGAAACCAATCAAAAATAAATTTCAATAAATCTTGATGTTCTGGAAAATTGAACTCATATAGAGTTAAAGATGATAGTATCATCCAACAAATACACACATTAATAAAGTAATTAATGAAACCAAAATATTTTTATTATCCACAGAATTTTTTTTATATTATCAAATTTTATTCAAAAATATTCAAGAATATCATTAGAATAAATATTGTAAACATTGGATAATTAAAGAGAAAGATAATTATTATATATCACATGAATCTCACCAAGTCACTCCTATTAGTCCCACTCCCTTAGTGTGTTTTGATGATTCACAAATCCCCAACTCATAACCATTTTCCCCATAAGTCCATGAGATATCCCTATTACATTGTGATTTTTCCTCGTTAAAATAATAAAGTTCCAATTCACTACCTCAGGAACATAGTAAAATGCTCTACACTCAGCTCAAGGGTCTCTACATATAATTCATTAACCCTGAACATCATCCCCCTAATGTAATATGATCAAAACCCCCAACTGAATGTGCTAATCTTGTAGGAAGGCTTTACCTCCAAAGAACTCAGTTCAAATCATCCAACAAACTCAAAAACATTCCCCATAATTCCTATATCTATGTGTCCGTCTCCCCCTCACCTTCAATTATCCATTTTCTTTGATTTCCCAATATTTTATTTTTGGATAATATCCTAAGCCTCAAATGGAAATTAAAATGAATCATACTAGAATTGATAGGATGTTGTAAATTAGGTCTAGGTCATTAGGAAATTAACTCCAACAAAAATTTCTCAAAAGTAAAAGAATTAAATATTCAAAGAATTATTTTCAAGATGAATACCATTTAAATATTATAAAAAATTAATTTTATAATAACTAAAAATCATTAAAATATTCAAATAATGGAAGTAAAATAGAAACTTTACCAGCCTTAAGAAATTCACTATATATAGTACATTTTGATGGAGGGTGAGAGAATATAGTTAATGTCTTGGATTTAAGTGAGAGATCATGTTGTAGTTATTGAAAGGGGATTGATTTGGGTTTTTATGGGACTAAATATTGTGCATCATATTATGGAGAATCTGTTTGGAAAAATTGGTGAGAGATTTGGTATTCTATTGTTGTAGAATTAATTTGATCCCTAAGATTAAGTATCATGTGGTGTCTTGTTTCTATGGGTTAATCTATTTTCATTATGATGTTGTGATACATTGAGAAAATGTGTTCCTTATGATTCTTCATAATCCTAGTATTTTTTAAGGTGTTATTTTGGTTAGTAGGGTTGTTGAGTTTTGGTGTCTATTCAATTAATATATGGTGAGTTTTTTTGGAGTGTCTATGAGTGAGTATGTTCTGAGTTAGTGACCTTATACCTTTCATAACTAACTCCATTTTAAAGGATATTTGGTATTTTATTTTGAACTTTTTTATCTGGATTTGTTTACTCTATTATTTGAAAATGGTTTTAAAATTTTAAATTTGATTAATTTAGTGAGTCTGTATTTTTGTAATTGTTTTATTTTTTAAGGAAGGAATAATATTTATTTTTTACCACAATATGTAAACATTATTGGAGATTAAAAGTCATACTTGTAGAAATGTATTTTTTTTGTGAACTTATTTTTAATGAACTTGTTTCTATATTGTGAAAAAATTGTTAATGTTTAGTTAGAGGGAGGTTGAGTTTTGGGACAGAGTGGAAATGGTTTTTCTTTCTATTTCTCTATCCAGTTGAGCACCTTTTATGGTGATATTTCAATATGAGAGTTATCTCATTTTTTTTCAATCCTTAGGTATTTATCTTACTATGGAAGGATTTCTATTGTAGTAGAATTCTTCATAAAATGGTGTTAAGTTTTTATTAATTATTTTCTATTGTATTTTGAAATTCTGAATGATTATAAAGTGGAACATTGAATGGTCTGGTTCTCCTTGGGTTTATATATTATCTTATTTGTATAGAATAAACTCTATTATAAATATATATCACTAGATGATATTATTTAAAGAGTTTCTTTACTTATATCAATTTTATTTTAAAATTATTGATTCTATACTGGTATGATTACAATTTTCATCCCTTGAGTTCCAAACAAGTATTGGTAGTGGTTTTTTCACAGTTAGAAAGGTATATCCTTGGGGATTTTTTAGGTTTGGATTTTTTGGTTTCTTTATGGGAATGGTGTTAATTATTAAGGATGAGAGTTGTTTCAATGATACCTAATTTAATAGACCTAACTTTAGTGTCCCATTATATTAATGGAATTAGGTGTTGTATATATTAATATTATATTGGAGTATGGGGATGTTTTTTATGTTAGAAATTCAGTTGGAAGAGATGGGTCATAATATATAAAAGTAAATCACAGTGTGAGGTATTGTCTACACCATATGGTGTTTCGGCAGGTGATGGTCAAATATTTTATAAAGGGTGTTTTGGTGTGAATATTATTATGAAAAATTCCTTGGTTTATTCTAGTTTTGGGATACGATATAGTTTTTTATAGTCCAGACATGGAATCCTGAGGGTTGATTTCTAGGGTTCTACATGATGAATGTTGTGTTTTGGTCACATATTTCATAGAACATAGATCTAGAGGGTTGGTTTCTATAGTTTTTTTAGTTTTTGTTTTTGTGTTGTGATAACCTTATCATTATTTACTTTATTGATGATACCTTTTTAAATATTTTTGTTGAAAATGAAAAATCTCAGTCATTGACTACCACCAAATCAAATTAATTATTTATGAAACCAAATAAATACTATTATTGTGGTAAGTGGGGTAAAACCATAAGGAAGTATTAGACTATGTGATCCAAACAAATCCAATACAAGAAAAAACTAACACAAAATAGAAAGTTCTAGTGAATGAGTGATGATAGAATTATAAAAGACAATGGTGAAGCGTTAATAAAAAGGGGGTACAGATAGTTGATTGAGTCAGTGGATCTAGAATTTATGGAGTCAAAAGTAATGAATATTAATGGAAGAATGCAAAAGTTCTAAAGATATTTATTTAGGACTAGACACTTAACTGTCATCAGATAAAACAACCTTATGAGGGATCTCTCTTAAGAATCGTTATTTCTAAGAAAAAACAATATAAAGATGTTTTCTTATGGTGAAGATACTACCCTATAATTTTCAAGTTATGTACTTAATTTTCTATTTCCAAGAAAATATGACCTATAATATTTTATTTTTGATACTTGAATTAGAGTGAAAATATGTTTACAAAGATGAGAAATTGAGATCTTACAATGAAAAGATACCATACCTCTATGACTAAAACCTGAGAAAGGAAAAGTGAATTGATTATCTGATAATCTGATAAAATACGCCAAACCACTTATTTTCATACCATAAATGAATAAATAATATTATTATTAATTAAAAGAATCTTTATTCAATAATCTAGATATATTATAGAGAAATAAAAGGAGAAACATCTTTACTGGGATCAACATTTTTCTTCTAGCTCAAGCACTTTTGAATTCCCAATTTGAGTGTGCTCTATCCAATAGCATAGACACAGTCTCATTTGTAACAATGATGGATGATGATCATACAATATAATTATTGAGAATGGGTATCATTAGACTCTCCCATAAAATTCATAATCCCTCCACATAAATTATGTTCCAACTCTAGAATGACATCCAAAATCACCAACTTTAGCTTCATAATTTTCTTCAATATCCTAAATGTGGAATTAATATCACTATATATCATCCTTCCCACATGAATTGAGAAATTATCCTTCAATAAATGTTGTGCATCGCATATAGGCTTGTTCCCCCCAGAAAGTATTAGCACTTAACATCGTGGCATGAAATATTCTATCCAAAACTCTAGAAATATCTAGAAGTTCTCATCTTCTACAATGGATTCAGTGGATCCTAATATTTCTATTTCGTAATTAGAAATTTATACATAACTTTATTTTTTACTTATGAACCTTATATTTATAGAGTGCGACCTTGAAATTTATTTAGTTATAGTAACATAATGTAACTTTTCAATGTAACTTCCTATAGCTTCTATTATCTTCCCTGAATTTTATATATCATGCTTTATCATGGAAACAATTTTATAAAAGAATCCATATACCTTTATATATCCCTAAGATATGTTGGGTTACCCTTTAGTAGCATTGAACCTTCTGCAGGTCTCGATCAACAACATTCTCCCAATAATCTTCCACTTTATTTCACTCATTCCTAATTTTTTGCTCAAACCAGTCATGATTTCATTGTCATAAAATTCAGAGTTCAATGAAATTAAAGTTTTCATGTGAAGATGAAGCTTCCACTTGAACTCTATCTTTGAATCAACATGTTCAGCAACTCTTTTTCAAAACAACTCAACATTGGAAACTTGTTTGTGAGGAAACTTCACAACACAATCATCTTCCATTAAGAACATACCCTCATATAAAAAACTCTTTCAATAATCTAATTTTCAGAATAATTATCACAAAATAAATTCACCAAGCACCTTTTGGTTACTGTGATTCATCACTATATCAAGAAAATATTAGATAAAAAGGTATCATTCATCATCAAATCAAACTCCCTCTATTACTAAAATGAACTATGAATAATCTTTATATCTAAAATTTTTGGGATAATTGAGGTCAAATTTATCATCGCGCTCGATTTCATAAGCTTGTGTTGTATTCTTAAACATCCCTTCAATTGCAACCATTAATTCTGGAACTTGGATCGACAAAACTCATCAATCTTCCCCATAAACACATCCTCAATGGGTTTTCATTGGAGACAAAGATAAATTTAAATCATCATAACTTACTTTATCTATAACTAGGGTAATATTTATTTAGTTCATCAAAAGTTGATCTTCTTGGTACTTGGTGGGCCATCTTAATCTTCATTTAGTTGATTGTCATCTTGTATTTCCTATCTTTGACTTGCTTTGATTGAGCTCCTCTTATTTCAAAACACCGGATCCCACTTCATTCCTCTATAGTATCTTCTTCAATATCTACTTGATCTTCACTTAGTGGCCTCATTCAGCCTCCCAATATTTCCTTTTATAATATATCTTGATCTTAAAAACATTTTGACTAACCATGGTAGACATGATCAACCATGAGGATTACTTTGGGTTATATCGAATCTCGACTCATAGTGATCCACATCATGAAAGATCCATTGCATAAGGTTGGGACATTATTCTCGTGATAAGTTAGGCTTCATGGTTGGTCAGGGGTGTGGTTAGTTAGGATTGTCTCATGTTAACTTAAATTAATTTGGTAGGTTTATACTTGAACTTATGGTAACTGGATATCTTTAATGTGTTATGTTATCTTATCTCATGAGATATTTTTTACTTCCATGGTATCTTTTCAAAAAAATATAACTTAGTGAAATTTTATTCTTTTAAGCATCAAAATTAACAACCTCTTGCACCAAAAAACCAAAGAAAGATAAAATTAGAATAAAAAATGAAAAACAAAAAGGATTATTAAAATAAAAAATTATAAATTATAAATGAATTAATTCTAAAAAATTAAAAAACAATAAAATAAACATTCAAAATATTATTTTAATATCTATTCAGAAAAAAAAATATAATATTTGTCCTTTAAAATACTGAAATTAAATTAACGAACTTTCTACTATTTAATAACCAAAAGCACCCATTTCCAAATAAATATTCAAAGAATAACTTTTTCCAGAAAGAATATAAAATATTCAATAATTCAATAATTAAACCTCATTTTAGCATTTAGAAATCATGTTTTTCTGTAAAATTGATGAAGAAAAATGTATTCAGACAAGGACACATAAAATTCCCTCACACTTAATCAGTTACATTTTCATTAAATATAGTTATTTTTTATTTAAAATAATCCTAAAATAATTGATTATTCTATCCATATTCAAATACACACCATAAATTAGATAATTAAAATATCCATACATTATTTAAAATATCATTTCTCTTATAGAATAAATTATACTACATCACTTTAATGTAGGTTTGTGTTCTTGTTCTGAGAGTGATGAATGTTTTTATTTAAGTAAAATGAAAAAAATTTCTAGAACAACATTTAATTATTACTCTCTCTTAGATTAATCAAAACCAAATATACATTATCCACTTCATTGATTTAAATCAAATTATTTTCTTATTAATAAATTGATCCATTCTTCAGATGTGTTAAATATTTCCCTTACATGAACAAATTAATTTTTTACTGATATGCACATAATTGGAAATTTTTATAACTATAGATGTCAATAACACCTATTTTATTCAAAAAATGATTGTTATTTTTTTTAAAATCACTTACTTAGTGCCTAGTGTCACATAGATTAACCATGGGATCTCAATTTCCCATTTTACTTCACCTTCAAAGAAATTATATGATTATATTTTAAGATGGATCCTTAATTTTTTCCTTTTCAAAAGGTTCATGTTACTAGTTAAATTTCATAATTATAGTTCCCTCATTTCATAATTCCATTCCCACAAAACATTTAAATCATACTTCCTTTCATTGTTACTTATCAAAATCTCAATAAAAGTAGTGGATAACATGACCAAACATTCATGCACATTCACCAATTCTAAAACCAATGAAATCATTTAATTCTAGAATTATATTTTTTTTAAGTAAGGAAAATAATTAATTTCAATTTTATTAACCTATAAACACACTAAAATATAGAAAAAAAATGGTAATAATAAATTATTTACAAGCTATTATATACTAATCTAAAGTTTTTATGTTATTTTTCTATTTTAGTTATTGTGGGGTTTATTTTTACAATATTTAAGTGCATATTAACACATTTAAATACCCTCTCCACACATATAAAATACAAAAATTCTCCAAATGTTTAATCTTATAGTGCAATAAAATTTAATTCACTTGGATCAAAAAAGATTTGGAAATGTAACGGAAGAAATTTTCATTTAAGGGGGCATAGTGAATATAAAAAATCATTTTTTCATATAAAAAACAGAATAGATTAATAAAATTACAACTAGACTCAATGTGATAGTTCAGAGTAAAATAAGGTGTTTCTAGATCAGCACAAAATAAATCGATTTAGTTATTGTGGCTAATACAGTTGATAAATTTTATCAAATACAAAAAGAACATATTATAAAAATTTAGAATTTCAATTCACAAGACCAACAAAAACATTTAATGATATATGGGAACAATAAATGTAATGTTTAAACAATTATTCCTATTTTCACTATGCAGAATATCACTGATTGGTGTTTGATGTCCTTATAAAATTAAAATAGGTAATAATTAGTGTTCAATTGGTAAAGATCGATGAAAAAAATCAATTTTTGAGTTAAGAGGATTTATTTAGTAAGATTCGTCTTTTAGATCCATTTAGATTGGAAAAGGTGGAAATACCATGTTATAGTTTTACTTTAATGGTTTTTAGATTTTGATCATATGGTCATTTCAAAATCCATGGGTAGGGATGGCCTATGGGCTCCCTTCATGAAGTTGATTCATCTCATGGTCATTCAACCTAATGAAAAACTAATTCACTCTTCATAAAGTAACTCATTTCCTCTTGAAATAGATTATCCTACCAAAATAACACTTCACAAAAATGGTCACATGTTTTCATCATGTGGTCAATTCATCCCTTCATGCGGTAAGTCCATATATTGTTGAACTTCAGAACATTAGCTTCTTTTTGTGACTAGTTCACTTACTTTTATCCAATTTCTAATGAAATCTTTAGGGATGACATGAAATGATGTTAGAAACATTTATTTTGAAAGAAAAAATATATTAAAAACTATGGTTTTCCCTCAATGAAGCACTAAATTTAGAGTCTTTATCCTAACTTACCCCTTCATTCTAAACTAAACTTAATCGTTCGGTGGGTAGGATTTATTGATGTTAATTATTTATGTATTATTTTTGTTAGTCTTATGATGTTCTCTAAATATCACAAAAAATACAACATCTAATATTGTGTTCCCAAATACCTCTAACATTCCATGAGTGATTTTGATTTCCATTATTGTTCTTATCCCTAGAATTTAACCAAAAGGACCAAATATTGAGGATAGAAACCAAGAATGATGAATTAGAAAACTAATAACATACTCATATTATTCCACCACACATGAGATTCTTAAAGACACATAAATAGAACTAGTATATGCTACAATTTTCCCACCATTTTTAGAAATAGTTTGAAATCCAAAAAATAAGATCACTCTCATTTGATGAAATGAAATTAAACACCCATGGTATACCTTTTATACTTCTTGATTGACTTTAATGAAGTAATTTTTTAAATAAGATGTTGAAGATAATCAATATTATAATTCTCTATAGTAGGTGAGTTAATTTCAAGAAAAAAAACTTGTTAAATTTGGAAACATTCATGTTTTGAAATATGTTTTAACTAAGAAAATTTTCATGTAAAAGGGACATTAAAACACTTTATTTCAGATATAAAAAATTCATAACAAATTTCAAAGATTTCATTGAGAAGGATTTATGACAATAACTCAAGGTTAGGCTCAAAGGAAATAATTTCTTCATGCATAGGTTCCTGATGGATACTCTTAGTAGGATGGGGAATCAAAGTCATTATAACTTTAAGAGGGAAATACCCAAATTCAGACCAAATAGTATATTTGAAAAACAAGACAACATGTAAGAAAACCACTGTAATAAACTTGCAGACCTCATAGGAAGGGTGATGCAATTTACATTTAAACTCACCTCTAAATACATTATTATTAAAATTAATTAGTTTAAGGATAACCTCGAGTTTGGTAATCTAAAAAACAATAATTCCTTATGAATAATCCATATATCTAAAGGAAAAATTTTTCCTTTGGAAAATAAATGACAACACCACTATTAAAAAATAATGGTCTACCCAATATAGTTAAAAACATTTTATTACACTATATTTTTAAAGAAAATTTTTTTCAAAAGTGTTTCCAATATTATATTATAAGAATTCAAGGAATATGGTTTTCAAATGTTTTTAAGATTATTTAATAAATTTTCATGTAAAATGGTTTTCAAATGTTTTAAATATTATTTTCTAAATTATCAAGTAAAATGGTTTTCAATTTTTTGTCAAGATTATTTTGTTGTTTTTCAAGGAAAAAATGTCTTCAAAAATTTTTTAAAGATTATTTTATATGTTTTCATGGAAAATGGTTTCATTTATAAGTTTTTATGTTTATTTTAAAATAAAATTATTTTCAAAAGGTTTTTTTTAAAGGAATTTTTTTTAAAATAAAGGACACTTTGCTAAATAAATTTTTTTAAAAAATATTTCAAAATAATGTTCAATATAATATTACATCTGTTATTCTTAGTCATTATATTTTAGGTATATAATCCAATTACTCTATTCATATTCTTTCTGGAAAGGTTTATTCATTGATGGAGAGATTTTTATTACACTCATTTTCTTTTATGGGATATATTCTTTTGAAATTTTCTTCTTCACATGGGTTATGCTCTGATAAAAAGATTATGAGTCCTATCATTTTTTCATAGGTAATGATATGATGAAATTTATAAGATACCCATTTCATTTCATGGGTTATGATATGATGTTTATAAAATCCAACATTTTTATGGGTCATAATATGATGAATGTTTTATTATCTTGTATAATATGTATGTATGATTTTTTTATGAGACAATTGGAAATTATATCTCTCTTAAATAAATTGGGTAAATATTTATATCCATGGAGATAATCCGGGGAAATAATTGAATGGGTTTGATCCCCAATGGGAAAAAGGTGATTCCTGATCCAAAATAGGAAACATGTGTGTCTTAATACACCATGGTAAGATATGGAAATCTGATCCACTATGAGAAAAAAGAGAAACTCGATCCACCAAGGGAAGATGGAGAAACTTGATCCATAATATGAATATGGGAAAACATGATCCACTATGGGAAGATGGATAAACCCGATCCCCTGAAGAGAAAGGACTGCGACTGGGGATGGTGGCATGTCCCACCTAGTAGGTGTAGTCCCCATTAAGTTCCCTGATAAGTTTTTGGAAATGATCCTTAACATTTTGGGAATATTTTTATAATCTTATTACACATGTATATATCTTATACTCATGATATGATCACATGGTTCATGTTATTGATTATCTTACAATTCATGACTTATGAACTTATAATATTTATTTCATGTCTCATTATTATGATCATTGATATGGAAGTTATGATCTTAAAATTTTATACTCATGTTCATATAAAATTGTGTCAGTATTATGATTACACAATTATTTTATTTATCGTTACTTAGAATTAGATCTCACCCATTTCTTAATTTACCTTTTTGTAGGTTATAAAGAATGGATTTAGGTATAAATACTAAAGGGGAAGATCTTAATTAGAGACAATGAAGACCATTCACCAAGTTAGAAGATTTTTTTCATGTTTCCAAAGACACTAAACTATTACGATCCTTGTCCATGTACTTTTTTAATATTCTGAATATTCATCTAAAATTATGTTATATCGATCTATGTTAAGAATGGGTCACTATACACTCTCTATATCAGACACTATAAAATCAGTTGGAAAAATAATCTTTCTTACTATTAATAGAATGTCATCTGACCAACCCATGGGATGGGTAATTGGCCTCTCATCCTGATAAAGAGATACATAATTTGTTTTTAAGTTACTCAAACCCATATTTTAAAATAAGGAGTTGGGAATCAAGTTGATATCTTCACCCAGGTCACAAAATGAATTTATTTACCTACTTCCTCCTCTTATTCATTATATAACAAAACTTATAGGGTCATTTAATTTTGGAGGTGGTTTCTTTAAAATAATAACACAACATTCCTCAGTAATATTTATGGAATCTTATTCTTTATAATAGTATTTAATATTCAAAAAAAATGGTAAATTTTACATATAGTGGGATTTTATCTAAATATTCAATGAAAATAAAAAAAATAGTTTTTTAACGTCTATTTTTTGTGTTTTTGATATTGGTTTTCTAGGAAACTTTAATGTAAGTGGTGTAGTGAAAAAAAAAATTAAAATCAATATTGATACCAACATTATAATAATTATTTGAAAATAAATTTAACATTATTTATTCAATAATGGATATTAATATTCACTTTTTAACATATATTATTGAATAATCGAGGAGAAAAGATTGAATTTTTTTAAATTATTTCAATTTCTATTATACCCTTGAAGAAAATACATGATTCATAAAGTAGAAAATTGGTGAAATTGAAATCAGTGAAAAAAATTAAATCTTCAACTTAATATCCATGGTTTTTTCTATCTCTATCAACTTGATTTTATTTTAAGGAAATAACTTGTGAGGTATCCAAATATATAGTGTATTGTGAGGTATTGTAGACTCGATTTTATAAATCATATCAAGATTATTCATATTTTTTGTTGGATTTGAAAAATTATTCATTATCATTAAACACAAATCATGAACAAGTACATAGATTGAAAAAACTAGTCATAAATAAATTAAATAACATGAGAATAATTATTAATACCATATTGAAATTGCGGAATAAATAACCAATAGAATTTATATATAAATAAAAGGAGTATATGTGAGATTAATAAATGTGGATGGTGAAAGAATATATATCATTCTTGAAAAAGTGAAACGCTGGGTTAAAATTTTTGGGTGTAAATTTAAATTTTGAAATGAGTACTATGAAAAAAAATTAAATATAAATTTTTTATGATTTAAAATGTTATTTATAACATTGGTTTTTCAAAAAAATGATATTATAAATTCCTAAAAAAGTATTTAACATGTTTTTTTTAAACCAATATTAAAAATCATATTTTTAATGTCATTTTTTCAAGAAAACATACCTTAAAATATCCCCTGGGAAATTGTTTTAACATAGGTTTTCAAAAAATCAATGTAAAAAAGAATTTATAGGAAGGGTTTTAATATTTTTTATTTTTGTTACAGATGTTAAAACCCCAATGTGAAATCCATTTTTATATTACTGCATCTAAAATGGTATGTTAATGATAAAATTTATAATCATGTTTATGAACATCGAGTAGTGAGTTTAATAATTCTTATTGACACTTTTAAGATATAGATGATAGAGGTATATTTTGAAAACTAGGTTGATTGTTCACCTTGTCCTCAAACCCCACTCTCTTCTTACCCTCTTTGATTATTTCCCGCCTCATTTTCCTTGGTTATGTATCTTTTTCGGATACAGGAGTAACATTTTATTTAGGATGGAAATTACAATCCAGATTTTCAGGTTTCTCGTTATCATAATTTAGGTTTCCATGTTTTTTAAAATTATTAATCACATCTTTAAATGGATATATTTGTTTAGGAGTTCTTAAACCTAAAATATTGTTGAAAAATATGAAATTCTTTTTGGAGATTCAAACAGTTGTACTTGGAATCTCAACATTATCTATAAACCTTAAGTCCCTAGAAATTTAGACCATTTTTTATGTATTATAAATTATAGATTTTTTGGAATCACTTTTTATGATTAGTTTCTTAACAAGATCCTCTAAATCAATTTTAAAATTTAAAATTCTAACCACATTTTAATATGAATTCGTTATTGGGATAGAAAAACTAAGGTAAATAGTAAGATTTTCAATAAACCCTTGGTCACTCTAAGATAGATTGTGTTTTTTTGTATATATAATTGTAATGATTTGAAAATTGATAAAATTTTTTCATTCTTCCGAGATGTATAGTCCACATACTAGGTACTTTCCTCAGCTTGTACCTGGAGATCAATGTTGGGAAAATAATTTTGAGTTTGTCCAAACATCTCATTGTGATAGAAATTATTCAAAAGTTAATTTTCATTAAAAATAAAATCTTCCTTATTTTTTTTTCTGATGAATCACTTTGTTTCTAGATAACTTGTTTTAGGATTTTTGAGTAAGTTTTTTGAAAAAAAAATAGTTTATCACCAATAAAATATGAAAAGTAACCTATATATGATTACTTCACAAGATTTTTATTGTAAGGGGTGATATGTTTTAAAAAAATTCTATCATAATTTTTAGAGAAGGTTAAAGGTTAGGGAATATTCTGAATGAAACTTCAAATATATCCCATGTCTCATGAAATAGTTCTACATAATCTTGAAAAATAATATTATTTTATGCCTAACTTTTATAGTGGTGTTCCTAGGATAAAATTTTTAAATGAATAAGTGAAAAGCCAGTCACAATATTCAATAATCTCATCATCCATATTCTAGAACCAACGTATAGGATTTACCTTGAGTTAAAATGGTAACACCCTCAACCAATTCTCCTCCTTACTGAACCAATTTCGAGGTACTATTTCACAAAACTATAAAAGTATCTAATGAATTATATATAATCCTTATTAGTTTTTGAAGTAAAAGAATGTATCATGGTGATGTAAGAGTGTTTAATTTCACAGTTCTTAGACCTATGAGTAATCCTTAAGCTTGAATGATTTCTAGGAACTTACAATAGTAGGAACTCCTTATGTATAGGCCTCTTAGGGACCTGATTTATAGGATGTGTGACATTAATAGTATGGATTTCATTCATGTTTTTATATATTTCTATTTTAGTACTCTATAATTTAGATTTTATATCTTTTTTACTAAGTAAAGATAAATTATTTTAAATTTTAGATATGAGAGGATTCAATTCATATTTATAATTCATAGTATTCTTATAATGTAGATTATAAAAAGTTTAGATACCCCAACCCCAATAGCCCAAATCCAATGCCTAAATTATTACATTGACATAATTTATAAGGAATATCATCTGAAAGGTACAACTAATATAGTAGTCTTGGTAAAATACATCCATATGTAAAAATTTTATTAAGATTGAAAACATAAAATACATAAGGTACTTTATTTTATAAATAAATTATTCTTCATAAAATATCACTGAATATAAATCAAAAAAGTCTTCCAAGTATCCTAGGAAAAATAAAACATAACAAAGGGGTGAGATCAGATACTTATTAAGGGTAATAAGATAGTGGAATTTTGAATAAATAACACTTAATCAATATGGAAAGGTATGAAACTGAAACACATGATATTTAATCAATAACATGATAATAATATGGTAGAAATAAATTATTATCAAATAAATTCATATAAATAAAGACATGATCTTGAAAACATAACCATGTATATTAAAACTTATCAAATAATCACATGAAATGTCAGCAACTAAATTCATAATGACAGAATGAATAATATTGGACATCTAAAACATACATTCTAGTAATTTTTCAAAGGAAACTAATTAAATTGGTAAGGCTTCATCAAAAACCCAATCTAAATAGTCTCATAAGACCTAATAATGCATCATGAGGCTCTAGTGGTCCCAACAAATCACTTACTAGGTCCAATACATTACTCATATGAAAGGCGTGAAAGATAATATACATAAAAATTCAAATTTAAACTCGAATAAAAAACGTATATACTTTCCCCAATCAATAAAAATTCTCTTGAAACACCTTGAGTAAAATGAATTGTGTCAACATAGTGCTTCCCCAATCAAACATATCGCAAACCATCAAGATAAATAATAAAGATGTAATCATTAGAGTATATACCAATTAAATCATAAGATAAATCAATTGATATCTTCTTATATATAAAGTTATTTTTAAATATAACTTTGTTCTTTTTTTGAAGAAAATAACCTTTCATTAAAAATCACCCCTTTTATTTTAAAACTACAAAATTAATAATAAATTGGAAATATACTTTTCTTAAAAAATAAAATTTAAAAACTTAGAATTTATATAATATTGTGAGAAAATTTTCCTTTAGAAAGAACCTTGTAAACATGTGAAAGAATTATTAAAGAAATTATGGTCATGATGAAGGGTAATTATGTACATGTCATACAAGTTAAAAGGAACATTCTTTTTTTAATGGAAAATTGTTATAAAAGTTTATAGTATAGACAATGACAAGAATATTCCATTTAAAACATTCTATAAAAATTAAAAATTGGGTCAAAATTTATTTAATAAATATTTTTATAATGTTAAATTTTTTTTGAAAAACTATTTGTAAAAGATGATTTTAGAAGAAAAAGGATTTTCGACATAAGAGAGAAATAATGTCTGATTTTCTTATAAACATTATCTTAATAATTTTGAGTACCAATGAGAGGAAAATTTATGATATTACTTGAAAAACTTCATGACTAACCAGAGGAGAAGAATATATTAGGATCCTAATATAGAAATATCAAATAATTACGCTAAGGGGGACTTAAACAAAAATAATCTCAAATGATGATGAGATTGTGAAATAAACTTTTACCACTTTGATAATATTTGAATCATAAGCCCCATGAAAGAAATAAATTCAAAATAAAATTTTAATACTATTAAGAGAAATATATTCAAAATATAATATAACAAAATGGTTTGTATATACACCAAAAAAGAAAATAAGTTGCGAATATAGAATATGTCTCATAGAAGTAAACGTGAGATGAGAAAACCTTACCATGAGTCCAACTTGTCACATACATTATTTATATTCAATAATAATAAAAATATGTTAATTATTTACTTTCATGCGATTTTTTTTAATTTTATTGATCCTTTTATTTCACTCATTACCATGTTATATACAATTAATTAATCAATTAAATTTACATTGGGTGTTTCGATGATATTTGAGTTATGTGTTAGAAATGACTTCAGCAAGTAGTCATTATTTTATAATCTAGATAAAAATAATAATGAAATAATTATCATATTAATACATCTATTATAACATTAATACCAACCATGAAATATGTTTTTGTTAAAAGAAGTATGCTACGGTCATGAAGACGATAAGACGTACAAACTCTTGCGTAACGTTACTATTTTTCGACAATAATTATGGAAAGGAGGTAATTATTATTTTATCTTTATAAAAATTTTATAAAATAATAAATACCATATTATTTTTTAATTATACTTATATATAACACCCATATGGTGTGGTGATGAAATGAGACTCACATCGCTTCGTCTAGGCAGTAATCCACAAGTACAAGAATAGCTTTGTCATCTTTCAGAGAGTAAAAAGGGTAAGAAAAAGGATATATTATCTATTTAGAATGATAAATATTTCATGAATATAATAATTATTTTATTAATATCACCTATATTCATTAAATTTATCTTTATTACCTTCCATGTAAAGCATTAGTGGAAAATGAATGACATCACGTCACATGGGGGTAGTCCTCCATACACACGAGTGAGATATAATGACTATAGAGGTATAATGATTTTATAACTATCATATATACACATTATATCCATCGTCATTCCCAATCATTAGTAGTGTTTATAGAAAATGTGCCACATCTGATTGTCAGGTGGTAGTCATTTGTACACACAAGCGACATTATCGTTTCCCATTTGAGGGAATTGGAGAAGGATATAGGTAATTACCATAAAATAATGAAGTATAATTATATTTTATTTACTTGTGTTGTTATATAATAATAAATGAATAATATTTTAAGGATTCGAAGATAAAATAAAATTTAAACACATAGTTATGGATTTTACCTCATCCTAGACCACCTCTTTAGGGTTATACCTAAAGTATTCATAGAACGGGTTTATGAACAATAAAAGGCTTCTAAGATGAGGGTATATAACTTTGGTGGTTATTTTGGTTAGTAATGGATGAACCAAAATGGTTTTAAGGTGAGAATAAGAGTGGATATTGGGTGACATTTTATAAGTGAGTTGAGGGGCACACCTGTAATTTTTCATAAGAAAAGGTGTACCAAATTTTTCAGATGAAAAATGGGACAAAATGGATTATTATAGATCCTTATACATTATACGGTCTATATATTTCCATAAAATGGGTGTTTTAAAAGTATTTATTCAATTTAACTCTTATATTCTTAGTTTAACCACCAATAATTAGTTTTTACCTTAACCATAATAAATAATTTTTACAGTTTTTATTGTTAAATATGGTAAAATATTACATTGAACTTAATAGGTAATATATATTATAATGATTCAAAATATTGAATTCTTTTTTACAAATTAAATTCACATAGGTGAAAAAATATAATTTAATGTTAATATCACAGACGTGATGAGAAAGTGTGTTCTCAAAGAGAAAATGTTCAAACATTAAAAATGATTTTGTAAATTCAAAATAAAAGTGGTTAAAATGAACTAAATTGGATTAATATATATATATATATATAATTTTACTAATTTTTCTTGTAATTCCATTTTTAAATAATTTTAATAATTTTAATGGATTTAAAAGAAATGTAAATTCTTAATAAAAACTAGAAATTTTCATTCTTTACTAAATAATTTATCTTTTCCGAATTTTTTAAAAAAATAATCAAAAGATAATTTTGACATTTAGAATTTATAAAACAAAATTAGAATAAATTTTCGAAAATTGGTAGAAATTAATGTTAAATTATTTGATAAAATCACGACTAGGCCTCCTTTTTTAAAAAAAAAACTTTTTTTATAAAACATTTATTTTCCTTTCAAATGATTCTTATGTTATTTCTAAAAATTAGATAATTATTGAATCTGTTTTACACATTTTTAAACCATTTAATTTTAATAATTTAATTATTATTCTTCACACCCACCCACTTAACGACAAGGTTATAATGAAAATGTTAAAATACTAATATTTTAATAGATTATAATGTTTCATTCAAAATGAGTGTTGCATGCATTGAATGCTATCGAAGAGATTGATTTTTGTAAATATTAATATAACATAAAGTCTTAGGGTGTTAAATTATCTTCTAGGATTGGTGTATCATGTCATATATGTTATTGAACATGATGTGACTCTTTCAAAATCTTAGTGTGTAACTTTCTTCCCCTTAAATAAATTTTGTCATCACAATTTAATCTTAATCTCACTAATAAAGGGTTTTACATTTGAACTTTTTTTTTTGAAATATCACATCGTGATAAGGGTTGATAAAAAGTTTTCTTAATAATAGATAAAGGGATGTATCAATGACATATGGAATAAAACATAACTAGGTTTCTAAGTAGGATATCATTAGTGGAAAGTGATGATATGGACATAGAATAAAATAATAAATAATTATAGTGTGTGATATACATAATTGATCACAAGAAATTGAATGATCAATGGAAATTGAAGTACCTGAAAAACATAAATCTATGATATTTTAAAAGACTATTAGTTTAATAAAAATGATGGTATTGGGATAACATTTTGTTTCAATATCCCTTTCTTAGAGTTTTGGAATTCCTTGAACATTTAGAATGAGAATATATGAAAATATAATTACATTATATATTTCTATTTTTATAGAAAAAAAATTAATATTTCAGTTATGCTTTGATCATTTTTCGATCCATTTATTACTTCAAGAAATGAATAACTAAGATAATTTTTTTGTGGTTGAAGAACTAAAATTAAATTTTAACAAATCATATAATCTATAAAATATTTATTCAACTTTTTGTATATTTATAAATATTTTACAAAACCAATACAGTTATCATAAGTCATCAAATTTTTATGACACTTTCACCAGGGCCATAGTGCCTTCCTTCCACCTATAGGTGATGCACTGCTTCCTTGTTGCCCCACATTCACACTTTCACTTACTAGGCAGTTTTCATCACTTTCATTAGTGATATGTTCTCCATCATCAAAATGGGATGATGGGATATCATTTCATCCTTCCATATATTCTTACTTGGATATCATTTCCTAAAATAAGTCTCCTTCATCAATTAAGTCATGTCTGTGGAACTTGTTATGAGTACCATCTTAAGGTGGATGTTAATTAATTTCATTGCTTATTCCTCGGTAGGGAAGAAACAGTTGGTCAGGGTGAGTGTTCATGTTGGGAACTTTTTGGAATGTCTAGACCTTGGGTATATTGGGAACCTATAAATTCTTCCTCTTTTGGAGGGCATATCATAAGAGTTATCTGAGGTGCATAACCTAAGTCATCTTATATCTGTCATGAGGTAGTTGATTCTAGGGGTGTAAGTCCTCAGAGACTTTTTACTTTATCCACCCCATGTTTAATTAATGTTTTAGGGATTTCAGATCATGGAATGAGTTAACAACCTATGGATATAGGCACAGGGTTAATATATTATGGGATAAGATGTGCGCAGGTTTAACTTCTTCTGTGGATAGATTGGGTTCATGTTTAAAGTCTTATAGGGATAGGACGGGAGCAGGTTTAACATTTTATAAAGACATTTTGGGAGCAGGTTTAACTTATTTTGGGGATTTTTTGGGTGTAGGTTAAACATATTTTGAGGATAATATGGGCATAATTTTGACATCATGTTGCAACAAGTTGGTAGAATGTTTAGCATCTTGCAGGGATAGGTTGGGCATAGGTTTATCGTCTAGTGGGTAAAGGTTGGGTGAATGTTTAATGTATTATATAAATAGATTTTGTTTATTTTTAATTTATTGAGGGGAAAAGTTAAGTTCAATTTTTAAATTTTTAGGGATAGATTGGGCACATGTTTAATGTATTATAGGGATAGGAAGGGTGAAGGTCGAACATCTTTTAGGGAAAGGTTGGGAATAGGTTTAATGTCTTTCGGGGATGTGTTGGCCATAGGTTTAACAACTTTTGAGGACATTATGGGAACATGTTTGAATTCATTTAGGGATTTGATGGGTTTAGGTTTAACATCTTGGTAGAAAAATATGGTTGTAGGTTTAACATCCTGTGGGGACAGGATCTTTGCATGTTTAGCTTCTTATGGTGATGGGATTGGTGTAAGTTTACCATCTTATGGGGACATGATGGGTGTAGGTTTAATGTCTTGTGGGGATAAAATGGGAACATTTTTACCATCTTATGGGGATAGGATGGGTGTAGGTTTAATGTCATGCAGAGACAGATCAAAACGTCCTATTGAGATGGATTGAGACATGATTTTAATGCATTTTGGAGATGGATCAAAAAAAACTATTGAGAAGGATTGTGGACTAGGTTTAACATATTGTGGAGATAGAACAGAATTTCCTATTGAGATATATCATGGAACAAGTTTATCAACTTGTGTAGATGGGTAAAAATATTCTATTAAGAGGAATCAGTGGGGTGTGTCCCTGTGAGGGAAGATTTCACACCTAGATGTGATGGTAGATTTGGACCCCTCGTGGAGGTAGATCAAGTGATTGAGTGAATCCCTAAGAGGGAATATGTCACACTTAGATGATGTTGGATAATAAGGATGGCACATGGAGGTTGATCTGGTGATTGAGTGTGTCTCTATGAGGGAATATTTCACACTTAGTGGATTTCAGGTTATTTGGAAACCTCATGGAGGTATATCAAGTGATTTAGTTCATCCATTTGAGGGAAGATACCATATATGGATTATTTCAGGTGATTAGGATACCTTTTGGAGATAGATTTGGTGATTGAATTCATCTCTAGGAGGAATTTTCACACTCATATGATGTCCAAATTGAACCCAAGGGAGGTATCCTATGTACCCTACATAATAGAAATGGATCAAAACCAACTTAGTTTGATCCCACATATTAAGGTCATGTGATAGAACCATTATAGGCAATTTAACATCATGTGGTAAATACAGTCATGTTGTGGAAGGAGCATCGATGAGGGATGGTGTGGTTCTTATACATGGTAGCTTCCCATTACAAGAGGATCACACTTGGGGTGATGGTTGGGGATTCCATTTGGAGGGTTCATTTTAGAAGAGGATCATCACATGATGGGGGTGAAGGTGGCATCCCATTATGGTATTATATGAGTAATCTTATGTTTATCCCATATATAAGAGGTATTGGGTCAAACAATATCAATCATATATGGGGTATCCTTTGTTCATCATATAGGGAAGGCTACATATTTATGTCATGTGCTGAGGCTATTTTCAGGAAGTTTAGCATTATACGACTAGGATGTAAAGATATGATGTTTTAATCCATGAATATTAAATGTGGATTGGGTCACTCATCGAGGTGAACAACATGAAGGCAACAGGATGTTCCAGTAAAAGTATATCTTACTGAGATGGGTGTCCAGTTTTCCAATAAGATTTTAGCTATTGATCTTACTTGACTATCGATCGTGTGCCTCTAGGTAGGGAATGACATTGGCACTACTGTGGGGGAGTTGAAATTAGAATCCCTAGTTCTAGGGTTCCTATTATTAGGATCAATTGGAATTAAGGTACCTATTATTAGGAGAAAAAAGTAGGGTAATGGTTTCACAAGAAGAATAGGAAACATCGGGTTATGGACCAAGATGTTGTTGCATGTATCTTTGGTGTGTTGAGTGAAAATGTTGTGTGATAAAGGGGATCTATCATAAGAGAAATTCATAGATTAATGAGTAATAGTTTTGTGAATGATTTGGAATTACTCGTAGATTAGGGTTGTGTGAAGCCAGCTTCTATTTTTATAAACTCTACTAAAATTAGGAGTATTTTCATAAGGATCACTCTACCGCATGCCAAGTCAATTTTTTCCAAAATAAGGTCTATCACACAAGTTATCTACCTTTTAGGGTCTTTGATCTCTGGTGTTTCATGATGGAATGGAAGAGAGGGAGTTTTATGCATAGTAGATTCACTACATCATCCGGAGAGCATTCCCATGGTTGGACGGGGGGTTTGTTTCTGAAGATTTTTCGAGGGCATGAGTCACCTGTGAGGATGCACTAAATTTTGGCCCACATTCCTCCTTTACAAAGGTGGTTGAAATTAATCACCTATTCGGATTTTTTTTCTCCTTGATCGAAATAGGAGGATGGGATGTCATTTCCTCCTTTCATGGATTCTTGCTTAGAATTTTTCGCCTAGTCTGGATCTCCATTAAGATTAAGATTTTGTTCATGAAACTCTTCTCGTTGCCATATCTTTGTGGTTTCAGTTAATCACACTACTTCTTTCAGGACATTCCAAGGGTTCAAGTCAAGGTAGCAACCATTAGTTAGGGAAGCAGTCGCATTGAGCATCAATGGCATGTCTAGACATGGGAACACTGGTACACCATGATTTTTCCTTATGATAGGGCTTCTCAAGGGCACAGAAGCCCAAGGAATACCATGTTGAATAAAAGGAATTATATTTTAGAGGATTTTCTAAAAGGTTTTCCTTGGCATACCATGTTTAACATGGGGTATGTCGTGATTTTAACGTCTAGCAGAGATGGATTAGACTAATCGGAACACTGATGGGATTGGACCAAATAGGTACATCCCTGTGAGGGGTCACATATAAAGTTTACCAGATGGATGGGTTGGAACGTTGAATAAGGATGGGCACTGGATGGTGTGTCCCACTAAGTGAAGGTTTCACCCCATGAAGGACGATCCATACACTAGAAAGGGTGGATCAGAGGATGGTGGGATCTGGAAAAGGGGACACTAGGGTTTACCATTGGCTGGGATTGAACCTCGAAGAGGATTCTGCATACCATGTTTAAAATGAAGGGATGAAAACCCATGTAGTTCAAATATGTGATGTACAAAATTGGGATGTACACAATGGACAACAACCCAAAGATATACTAGGGCTTATGCATAGTTATCATCCTGGGTTCCACAAAGAGCAATGAGATGAATGGGGTTTACACATGGTTAGCTTCCCGAGTGCTACAAAGTGTAATGAGATGAATGGGTCCTACACATGGTTAGCTTTCTGGGTGCTTCAATGAGAAATGAGATGAATGGGGCTTACACATGGTTATCTTCCTGGGTGCTACAAAGATGAATGAGATGAATGGGTTTTACACATGGTTAGATACCCAAGTACTACATAGATCAGTGAGATGAATGGGTCTTACACATGGTTAGCTGGCCATATATATGGCATGATTTCACTAGGATGTGGTAGCCTGTGTAAAATCAGGATGTATATAGATGAATTTTTGATGGGTGGAATGAATGGGGATGGAACTAAGAAATGTTGTGATGGTGATGGTGTTGGAATTGAAAATCAAAGACCTTTCCTACATATCCATGTGGTAGGGAATCAAAGTCCACATAGTTATATAATAGGGTGACGAGAAAACTTAGGAGGTGGCTCATGAGAGTGAAGCGCATAGATGGACACTCGAAGGAAGTAAAACCTCTGTATTAGGGAATGATATTTATGAAACACAAAGTCTCAAGGGAGAGACCAGGACATGACATAGATGATAGACATGGAATTGGGGTGTATATAAATGACACTGACTTTAATGGGTGGATCGAAACACCTCAGGGAGGTGGATATGATTGATGTTTTCTAAAAAGGGAAGACATCACATCAGGAGGGTACATCACTAGGAAGGAGCACCAGAGTTTACCATTGTTGGGGTTGAACCTCAAATAGGTTTCCTACGTATCCAAAAGGGATCAAAACCCACTTAGTTCTAAGAGCATATAATTTAACTTCTTACAGGACAAGGGTGAACTGACATGAAATGGTTAGGACAGAAGTATTTTGAGGAATGAAAGGATTGATCCTCCGAGAGACTTCCTACATACCTTGCATATATGGAAGAGATCAAATTCCATTTAGTTTAGTGGTGAGGGGCATGGGGCTTACGCATGGTTAGCTGCCCAAGAACAGCTCTGATGCCACTAATGGGCGGACCAAGGGAGTGGGTCCCAACAATGAGAACCTGTTTTTTACTAATGCTTTGGGTTGAACCTTAGGGAGGAATCATACATACCATGTCTATGAGATAGGGATCAAAACCCATGAAGTTCTAAAGCATATAGTTTAACATCAAGCGGGACGAAAGGGGAATACTGTTTAATGTCATAGTGGGATGAGGTTAGACGAATGTGAAGTGGTCGGGACTAATGGGTGATGGGATTGAAAATTAGGGAGGATTCATATGTATCCCCATGTTAGGGAATCAAATTCTACATATTTCAATAGAGAGGAGTGTGGGGATTACACACTAAGGAGGCCAAAAGAGGATTCCATGATCGATACTTACACTAAGCCCACGTGAGTTATACTGTAACACCCTATGGTTTTGAAAATAAATACTGAATTCATGAAACACTGTGTCCCTACAAAATAATACATTTTATAATCTATCTATTAAACATAACTTGTCCTCTTCTATGTTTTGAATTTCGAAAAACTGCCATTTAGAATTGTGATTAGTAAGTCATTTGGAGTGTGATAGAACAAACTTGATTTTTGGTGAATAGTAACATACCCTTATGAATAGTAATATGACCCTTATTAATAGTAAATAAAGATATTATTTTATTTTATTAAGTTAATAAGATAATGAGAAATTAATTTATTTTTCAATGTGATACAAAACAATTTATACCTTTCAAGTTGTCATTTTTTTAATTAACCATGATTTTATTTAAAAATTAAATTTATAAGATTTAGAAAAATATTTTTGAAATATGGAGTTAATTTTTGGAATCTACATGTCGAAAAATGGTTAGGGTGATTTTTTGGGATTTTTCTAAAATACTTTAATTTTTGTGAATAGTAAAAATATAGTTTTGAGTTTTCAATATGTTTAATGACATCATAATGATGTAATAATTAAAATAAAATTATGATAGGATTTTTTAAAGTAAAATAATATATTAGGTGTCCCAAGTGGCTAATATCATGGGAATATACCATGGGAAATCCCATGGTTTTACAAAAACCACTAATGAGGTGTCCTTTTAAATTAATAAAAAAAATCCCTCTCATTTACTATAAATACCCACTCATTCCTTAGTTTTCCTTCATTCAAAACTCATAATCATCAATGATCTGGTTTTTTTACCTTCTTATTAGTCCTCATAAGGTTTTCTCAAGCTCCCAAGGTCTCAACCTTCAAATCTTATGAGTTACTCTATAAGGTAAGAGAATTCCCAACTTCTCTTTTTCATTCAAGTTCTCTTTTATGTGGTATGTATTTCAAGTTATAATAATGATTTCTTATTTAAATATTATTATATCCCAATACTATTTTATGGTTATTTTATGAATGTTTTACCCTTTTACCCTATCTTTTTAATGTTTTTTACAACCATGTTGAATAGTTGTTATGTTGTAGAATTTTCGTAAGGGATCTCTCAACTTTCCGTTTATTTTCAAGTTCCTTTGGTTTCTTTACATCCTCACCTACATTCATCCAAATGTTATGATATCTCCATTACCTAACATGTACTGGATTTTTTTTCATAATGTAATAAGTCATTATCATCTCTCCTTTCCCATTATTTTATACTATAAATGAAAACACCATCTGAGATGTGTTAATTTATCACATTCAAGGACGATGAATTCTCAATTTTATCACCGTATTAAATTATGGTCATGAAACCATTTTTATGGTTTAAATAGACTAAAATATATGTATTATAACCTAATTAATTTTTAGGAACTAGTATATGTGCATAATATTAAATCATATGACCAAACTAGTTTCTAATAATCAAAATACCGCTAAAATAATCTCAATAATTGTCATTAATGTTTGATCAAATAATTATTCCTCATTACATGTAACCAAATGAGATAAATGAACATTAAAATTTATTTATGTTCATAAATAATATTTAATTTCAATTATGGTGTTTTACATCCATTCCACATGAACTCCATTACTTAGAAACAGGTGAACCTATTATGAAAATCAAGAAAATGAACACTCTGGAATGATGAGATTTAATCTTATAACTAATCAATAAAAAAACAATAAACCTAATAAAATTATGATAAACTAAGTAAATGTATAATAGGTTCTTTAATAAGTAATTAATAAGTCTAATTTCATATTCTAGGACCTTAAGTTCAAGATCGGAACACATTTGGACTTAAGGTAAGGGTTTTTTCACCCGAACCTCCATTTTCATTCGGGTATTTTTATTGTATAATTAACTCAATGAAATTATTTTATATTATTATTTAACCCTCATAAATTATATATGAGTGTTCTATATATGTTTACCAACAATAAACCTTCCTTATTTTATGTGTAGTTACACGTTTCAAAAGGAACTTTCAAAATTATTTCTGAAATACATGCATGTTTCAAGGGAATTTCTCAAATTCTTATCTATTTTCACGGGAACTCTATAATATGTTTTTAGAAAACATTATATTAATAAAATCACTCATTTTATTTTCAAAATAATATCTTACTTAACTTCTATTTTTATACAAATACTTTTCTAAAATAACTCTTTTTTTCAAAATAAAACAGTATTTATCTCAAGAATTACTCAATGATTTTATAAGAGTATTTTCGTCTGTTTCAACACTCTTGTTGATTATTATATATTATTGGGAGAAATATTTTTTGATATCATCTACCATGTTTAATTGGATGGTTTATGATTTTTTTATTGTGGATGTTTTAACCTAAAACCATTCACTAATTTACTCTGAATGGTTAATGTTTAAGCTTAATGTTTGGGGAATGTGATTTACATTCCATATGTTAGTTTCAATATGAATATGTTCTTTATATTTATCCCTGATCATATTAGGAATACATTGGACTTATAATGTGATGGTTGGGTCCTGATACAGCCCCTCAATGCATCGTTAAGTCTCATGAGACAAATAGACTTGGACTTGGCAGAGGCCTTTCCCATTCTGAGTTATGGTTTTGGCCGAGGCCTGAATCATTTTTAGACATCTTGTCGGAGGCCTTGATAATATGTTTTAGAATGTCTGGAATATGCACTTCCCTCATTATTAAGATATTAATTGAAAGTTCATGTGGTTATTAAACTATTATAATACTCATGATTATGTTATATTATGGAAATATTTCCTCAACTCATATTCCTGCCATATTATGTTCAAGTTTATTTTAAAGGAATGTGTTTTAAATTATTCACCATGTCTAATGTTTATGTTATCTTCCACTATATTTCTTACTCTTAGTGATCATTTGAGATTACCCTTTTCTTATGTTTCATTTTCCCATGATATGAATAAATAAATTATGAATGACTTACAAGCATAATATAGGAGTCATGGATGTTTCTAATGGAATAAATTAGTGTTGTTTTGAATTCAAGATATAATGTTTAAATTATTTATGTATATTGTTTCAAAAATCTATTAAACTACTTATTCCTTCAGGATTCATATTTCTTGTTTATATTCCAATGTAATAAAATATGGCACCGGCTCTGGACAACTAGGGTTAGGTCCTTACAATTGGTATCAGAGAAAGTTTAGTAGCAAACTTAGAAACTAGATTTGGAAATGTAGATTAGGGAACAAAACCCTAAGGTAGTATTTGAGGAAAAACATAAAAGAACATACTATAATCTTGGTAAGTAATAGATTATGTGGATATTTCTATCAAATACATCCATTTCTGGATACAAACAGGTAGAGGTGGCTCTGGCACAGATATACCTAGGAGTGAAAACTCTGACAAGGAGTTTCGCGCTTGACCCAAGGTATCCTGGTACATGACAACGGGCCTTTCTGCACTCTTGGTATTGACACACCTGGGGGATATTCTTGGTATAATTCACAATTTCTTTACATTACATTATAAAGGATTTAAATATAAACTTTTCCTCAAAGATACCATGTTTATGATTAAGTTATTAGCAATGTATAGAATTTCGATTTATGCTAATTTTTTCTCTACATTGAGATTATACATTATGATTCATACCCTAATCTAGTGTCTTACATTATTTAGAAATTAATCTTAGTGGAAGGAATGGAAACTGCACAAACGCTCGTGTTCCCTATAGGTATTTCCCTTTGATGAAAGATAATGATGTTGGCTCTGGTGCTGTGACTGGTGCAGAGAAACTTATAACTATACTGGGAAAAGTTGCTTAGGTCATGAAAAATAACGTTATGTATATGGAGCATCTTAATCCACCACATCGGGGATCTATGTTAGATTGCTTTATGTGACAACAGCCTCCATCATTCAATGGGACTAAAAATACATTTGTAGCTAATTAGTGGATAAGTTCCCCAGAGAAGATATTTCTCTCTTTGGGATGTAATGAAAGAGATAAGGTCATCATGGAAGTTTATCGTCTATTGGGAGATTTGGGTCAGTGGTGGTCATTAATCCAAAATACAAATGATGAGGAAGAGATTGAAAATATTGAATAGAGGGACTCTATGGAAATATTCCTAGAGAAATAATTTCCTCATGAATAGCAAGCAGATATGGAAAGGCAGTTTCTAAATTTGAAGAAAAAGAAAGAAGAAAATGTTGTAAAGTATGAATCTAACTTCATAAGGTTATCAAGACATTTTGTGTAATACATACAAAATCCAAGGAGAAAATTTGATCGATTCTTTGATGGCCTAAATCCATTCCTCTGACGGGAACTGGTCTCACAAAGTTTCTCATCATATGAAGATATATTTTCATGTGTTATCAAGATGAAAAATAATTTCTCTAAGTCGTATGACTTTAAGGTAAAGAAAGAGAAGAGGAGGGCTGCTGAAAACTCTGGAAAAGGAAATGAGGAAATAGGGAAGAAGGGAAGAGTTGAATTTCCACCCTGTGATAATTGTGGAAGGAAACACCTAGGTGCCTTCATAAAGGAAAAAGGAGTGTGCTATAAATGTGGAAAGAAGGTACATCTTGTTGGTGATTGTAAGGGGAAGAAGGAAGCTATTAATGTTCAATGATATAATTGTCAATAGATAGGATACTATGCTAATGATTTTCCAAAGAGTCAAGGAAATATGAAACAGAAAAGACCAAGGGAGTAGGGAAAATCTTATGTGATCACAACTACTGATATTGAAGTTCTTAATTATGTGGTCGCAGGTACTTTAATCATTTAATAAAACGTAGAAAATGCTTTATTGGATTTAGTATCAGCGCATTCTTTCATATCTTCCCAGTTTTCCAAGAAAATTAAATATTTCTAATTTGATTTAATAAGGTAGGTTTCAGTCAAAACTCCTAAGGGAAGTATCATTACAACAAATTTGTGTCAGGATGTCCCCATTATGGAATATAAACATTATTTATCAATTGATTTAATTGGCATTCCCATGATTTACTTTGATACAATCCTTTTTATGGATTGGATTTCAAACTATGATGCAAAAATTTATTACAAGAGGAAAGAGGTTACAATTTTTGAGGATGATGTGGAATCCCTTATCTTTATGGAAGAAGAATCACCCTCTAATTAACATATATATCCACCCCCAGTAGATCTTCTGAATTAAATTATTGGGGAGGAATGGAATGCAATAACTATGGGTGAGGAAAATAATTTCCAAATAGAGTATGTACTTATTTTGAAAGAATATATTGACATATTTCCAGAGGATTTACCTGGACATCCTCCAGAGAGGTAAATTGAGTTTTCCATTGACTTAATTCCTAGTTCAAGGCCCATGTCAACGAACCCTTATAGAATTTACACTGTGAAATTACTGTCAATAAATAAATAACTAGATGAATTGATTGATAAAGGATTTATTTTCCTTAGTGTTTCTCCTTGGGGAACCCCTGTTCTTTTTATTAAGAAGAAATATGGGTCTATGAGGTTGTTCATTGACTATAGGGAGATCAGTTCTATAAAAATAAATAAAAAGTATCCCCTACCTCTTATTGATGATTTATTTGATCAAATTCATGAATCCCAATATTTTTTGAAGATTGATCTTCGGTCTAGATATCATTAGTTTCTTGTGAGGAAGGAAGACATTCCAAAAACAGCATTCCGAACCAGGTATGGGCATTATGGGTTTACAGTAATGCCTTTTGGAATAACCAATAAACCATATGTTTTCATGGATCTAATGAATAGAGTTTTCAAGGAATATCTTGATGAATTTGTGGTGGTTTTTACTGATGATATATTTGTATACTCTAAAAGCTATGAAGATCATAAAAATCACTTGGGCACTATTCTGAATACTCGTAGAAGAAATGAATTATATGGTAAGTTCAGTAAGTTTGAATTTTGGATTCAATTAGTTTCCTTCCTTGGCCACATTGTCCTTAAGGATGAAATATCTATTGATCCTTCAAAGATAAAGGTTTTCCAAGAATAGAATACTCCAATGACCATAACTAAGGTACATAGTTTTATTGGTTTAGTAGGTTATTATCGGCATTTCATTCAGAACTTCACCCATTTAGCCAACCCAATGACCAAGATCACATGAAAAGGGGTTAAGTTCATATGGACAAAGGAATGTGAAGATTATTTTAAAATATTGAAGATAATATTAGTGAATGCTCCAATATTGACTCTATCATCAGGGAATGATGGATTTGTGATCTATATTGATGCATCAAAGAAATGACTTGGTTGTGTCCTTATGAAAAATGATAGATTGATTTCATATGCATCTAGGTAGCTAAAAATTTATGAAAAAAACTATCCAAATCATGATCTTGAGTTAGCAGTGGTATTTATTTCTATGAAGATTTGGATACATTACCTCTATAGAGAAAAATGTGAGATATATACAAATCATAAGAGTTTTAAATATATCTTCTGACATAAAGAACTCAACATGAGACAAAGGAGATGGATTGAGATACTCAAAGATTATGATTTCATAATACACTACCACCCAAGAAAGGAAAATAAGGTGGCATACGCTTTGAGTATAAAGGACTACGGAATTCAGAATAAGATGAGAGTTGAAAGGGATCCTATGTTCGTGGATCTAGTAAAGATAGATATAGGAATTATCATGGAAGGTAACACATCACTATTTTTTAAAATGGTTGCCAAGATTTCTTTACTGGAGAGGATAAAAAGTTCTCAGGATGATGATGAAGAGTTTAAAAAGAAAATTAAATCTTTAAATTATGGTAAGTTGATTGACTTTGTATATGAAGGTGGCATTTTGAAATTTGGAAAGAGGCTTTGTGTTCCAGTTATTCCTGAGCTAAAAAGAAACTATTGGATGATGCTCATAGCTCTAATTTCTCTATACACCCTGGTAGAAAAAATATGTATAGAGATCTAAAGGAACATTTTTTTGGGAAGCATGAAGATGGAGATTTCTGATTATGTGTGGATATGTTTGGTTTGTCAACATGTGAAGGTTGGAAGACAACATCCTAGAGGAGTCATGAAACCCCTTCCTATTCTTATGTGTAAATGGGATTATATTATGATGGACTTTGTCATGGGGCTACCAATGACACCAAGAAAGAATGATGTGATATGGGTCATTATTGATCATCTTATAAAATTAGAACATTTTATTTCTATAGGAAAAGATTTTCCACTTGAACGTTTAGAAAGACTATATATTAATGAAGTTGTAAGACTTCATGGTGTACCCTTATCAATTGTTTCTTATCGTGATCCCCATTTTACATCACAATTATAGAAAAGTATTCAGATGTTCCTAGATAATGCTCTTTGTTTGAGCACTGCCTACCACCCACAAACTAATGGAAAATCATAATGGACTATTCAAACTTTGGAAGACATGTTGAGGTATTATTAACATGACTTTCAAGCTATGTGGTATCAGTATTCACCTCTTGTAGAATTTTCCTATAGAAATAACTTCCATTAAAGTATTTATATGTCACCATATGAAGCATTATATGGAAAGAGAATTCATACACCAAATTGTTGGGATTATGTTGTTGAAAGAAATCTCGTAGGCCCAGAAATTTTTGAGGAAACAACGAAAAAGGTGAATATTATCCAAACCCATATCAAAACAACTAAAAGTAGGAAAAATAGCTATGCTGATAACTAAATGAAGGATTTGGAATTCCAAGAAATAGATCATGTTTTCTTAAAGGTATCTACATGGAAAGGTATTATATGATTCAGTAAGAAGGGAAAATTAAGTCCCATGTACATCAGACCTTTTGAAATTCTGGATCGAATTAGAGTTGTAGCTTACCGGTTGGAAATTTCACCAAGTCTCTCCAAAGTTCACAATGTGTTCCACGTGTCAATGTTAAGGAAATACATTCCAGGACCAACACATGTACTCATCTATGCAGAAATAGTACCTGAGCCCGATCTGTATTATTGTGAAGATCCTATCAAGATTCTTGATACCAGAGAACAAGTATTGAGAAATTGTATTACTAGTTTGGTAAAGGTTCTTTGGAGGAACCATAAGATGGAGGAATCAACATGGGATCCTTAGGATCTTATGTTGAAGACAAACCCGAATCTTTTTAGGTAACATTTTATGAATTTAGAGGACGAAATTTTTGTAAGGAGGAGAGAATGTAACACCCTAAGGTTTTGAAAATAAATATTGAACTCATGAAACATTGTGTCCCTACAAAAAAAATACATTTTATAATCTAACTATTAAATGCAACTTTTCCGCTTCTATGTTTTGAATTTCTCAAAATGGTCATCTAGAGTTGTGATCAGTAAGTCATTTGGAATCTGATAGAACAAACATGATTTTTTTTGAATAGTAACATACCCTTATGAATAGTAATATGAATAGTAATATGACCCTTATGAATAGTAAATAATTATATTATTTTATTTTCTTATGGTAGTAAGATAACGAGATATTAATTTATTTTTTTAATGTGATATAAAACAATTTATACCTTTAAAATTGTTATTTTTCGAATTAAGTTTGATTTTATTTAAAAATAAAATTAATAATATTTAGAAAAAAATTTCTGAAATATGAAGTTCATTTTTTAAATCTACATGTTGAAAATGGTTAGGGTGAATTTTTGGTATTTTGCTAAAATACTTGAATTTTCTAGGAATAGTAAAAATACAGTTTTGAGTTTTTGGTATGTTTAATGACATCATAATGATGTTATAATTTAAAAAAATCTGGTAAACTTGTGTATAGTAAAATAATATATTAGGTTTCCCAAGTGGATAATTCCTTGGGTAAGCCCATGTTTTTACCAAAACCACTAATGAGGTGTCCTTTTAAATTAATAAAAAAACCCCTCTCATTTACTATAAATACCCACTCATTCCTTTGTTTTCCTTCATTAAAAACTCATAATACTCATAGATTTGGTTTTTTTACCTCCCTAGTAGTCCTCCCAAGGTTTCCTATAGCTCCCAAGGTCCCAAACTTCAAATCATAGGAGTTACTCTACAATGTAAGAGAATTCTCAACTTCTCTTTTCCATTCAAGTTCTCTTTTATGTGGTATGTATTTCAAGTTATCATACCCAGCTCTTATTTCCATATTATTTTTTCCCTGTACTATTTTATGGGTATTTTATTAATGTGTGACCCCTGTCCCCTCTCTTTTTAATGTTTTCTAAAACCATGTTTCATATCCATTATGTTGCAGAATTTTCATAAGGGATCTCTCAACTTTCCTTTTATTTTCAATTTCCTTTCTTTTATTTCCTTCCTCACCTCATTTCATCCAAATATTTTGATATATCCAGTACCATACATGTACTATATTTTTTTTGTGATAATTTAATAGTTCATCATCATATCTCCTTTCCCATTATTTTATAATAAAAACGAAAACAACATCTGAGATGTGTTAATTTATCACATTCAAGGACGACGGGTTTTCAATTTATATCATCATATTAAATTATGGTCATGAAACCATTTTTATGGTTTAAAATAATAAAATATATGTATTATAAACTACTTAATATTCAAAAATTAGTATATGTGAATAATATTAAATCATATGACCAAACTAGTTCCTAATAATCAAAATACAGCTAAAATAATCTAACTGATTGTCATTAATGATTGATCAAATGATGCTTCCTCATTCCACATAAACAAGTGATATAAATGACCATTAACACCTATGTATGTTCATAAATAATATTTACTTTCAATTCTGTAGTTTTACATCCATTCCACAAGAACTCCATTACTTAGAAACAAGTGAACCTATTATGAAAATCAAGAAAATGAACACTTCAGAATGACGAGATTCAATCTTATAACTAATAAATAAGAAAATAATGAACTAAATAAAATTATGATAAAATAAATACATTTCGAATTGGTTTTTAAATAAGTTATTAATAATTCTAATTTCATATTCCAAGACCTTAAGTTCAAGAGCGGAACACATTCGGACTTAAGGTAAGGGTTTTTCCACCCAAACCTCCATTTTCATTCAGATTACTTTTATGGTCTAATTACATCAGTGAAATTCTTGTATATTTTTATTTGACCCTCATAAATTATGTATGAGTTGTCTATATATGTTAACCAACATTAAACCTTCCTTGTTTTATGGGGAGTTACACATTTCAAAAGGAACTTTCAAAATTATTTCCAAAATACATGCCTGTTTCAAAGGAATTTCTCAAATTCTTATTAATTTTCAAGGGAACTATATAATCTGTTTTTGGAAACCATTATATTTATAAAATCTCTCATTTTATTTTGAAAATACTATCTTACATCACTTCTAGTTTTATACAAATACTTTTCCAAAAGAACTCTTCTTTTCAAAATAAAAGAGTATTTATCTCAAGAATTACTCTATTATTTTATAAGAGTATTTTCATCTGTTTTAACAATCTTGTTGTTTCTTACGTATTATTGGGAGTAATATTTTATGATATCATATACTATATTTAATTTGATGGTTTATGATTATTTTGATTGTGGATGGGCTATCCTAAAACCATTCACTAATTTACTCTGAATGGTTAGTGTTTAAGATGAATGTTTGGGGAATGTTATTTACACTTTATATGTTAGTTTCAATATGAATATGTTGTTTATGTTTATCCCAAATCATATATGGAATTCATTGGACTTATTATGTGATGATTGGGGCCCTCTATATCCCCTATATTCATCGGTAAGATTCATGAGACAAAGAGACTTTGACTTGGACAAGGCCTTGCCCATTTTGAGTTATGGTTTTGGCTGAGGCATTAATCATTTTTAGACGTCTTGGAGGAGGCCTTGATAATATGTTTCAAAATGTCTAGAATAAGCACTTCCCTCATTATGAAGCTAGTAATTTAAAGTTTATGTAGTTATTATACTAGTATAATACCCATGATTATGTTATATTATGGAAATATTTACTCAGATCATATTCCTACCATATTATGTTCAAGTTTATTTTAAAGGCATGTGTTTTCAACTATTCACCATGTAAAATGTTTATGTTATCTTTGGATGTATTTCTTACTCTTACTGATCATTTGAGCTCACCCCTTTCTTTTGTTTCATTTTCCCAAGATATGAGGAAGTAAATTATGAATGACTTCCAAGCATAATCTTGGATGCATGGATGTTTCTAATGGATTAAATTAGTGTTGTTTTCATTTCAAGATGTAATGTTGGACTTATTTATTTATCTTGTTTCTGAAATCTATTAAATTAATTGGTCTTTCAGGATGCATATTCCTTTTTTATATTCTAATTTAATAAAATATGGCACCAACTCTGGGAAAATGGGGTCGGGTCCTTACATATCCTCAGTGTGAGAAACAAGAGGACGCAATGGACTTGATGATTGCATCATGAAAGATGTGTCATTGAGGAGTGGAGTGAGACTTATACGTGGTTAGCAACCCATGGTGAGGAATATTGGGACTTACTCCAGGAGGGAGGATCAATGAGAGAAGATGGTGTCTAGATGTACAAGGAGGATATGGTAATCGTACAAGGATTACCCTATGAAAGGGGTGTTTGGTATAGGAAGGGGATGCTTGTAATGCACATAGAAACAAAGAACAATGGGAGAGAGAGTGTGAGGGGGTTCTAGCAATCATCCTTCATCAACTCATCCCAGGATGGGTGCACACGTGGTGATCACAATTTAATGTCTTGTGTTGATGATGAAGGTGCTTGGAAGTTTAACTTCCTACAAATTGGATGATGAGTATTAACTCCTCACCCCTAGGACTTATAGAATCCATGTAATTTAACCCTTGGATAAGGAAAGGAACTAGAAATTACTTGTAAAGTCATGGTTGTGGAGTGATCCATTGAAGGGTCCACGTTAGCATATCTATACGAAGAAGTAATAGCTACTAGTGTGCCTATGTGAAGAAGTATGAGGTAGGGAAATACAACATGAAGCACCACTCGGGGGATCCTTAAATGACATTGTACTTGCCTGGAGGGCCACCCATAAAAGGGGTTCGTGAAGCAGAAGGCCTCACAAAGAGAGGCTTCATGAATTAGGTTTCTTCACAAAGCATAGTGAACTAGTCCAGGTATGGAGTCCACATGTTCTTGGAGGGTTCTTCGTGAATATTGAGTGCTTCACAAAGTTACAAGTGCCCAAAGGGGACTCCTCCCATCACTATGGCCAAAAGGCTTCGCATTGGGAATCCCCACTTAAAGTGGAGTAAAAATGGAGCAGAAGTAAATCTTGTTCTCAATGCACAAGTACCTTTAGTGATGCATTTTTCTCGATGGTTCACAGAGAAAAGGGTTCTTTGAGAATTGAGATCACGAAAGGTGAAATGTTAGTGTGTCGATGCTTTGGAGTGAGGGCGGACTGATTATTTATAGTTGTCAGGGGGCGCACTATATTGTGGGTGCTCCATGAAGCAATTCACAATTAACAACCAAAGGTCAATCCCTCATATTTATTAGAGTCGCAGAGGAGTCCTTCACTCCCTCTATGGCAGTTGCAAAGTCTCCCGACTCCCCTCAAGTTCCACGGACTTATAGAGGAGTCTATCACTTCCTCCACAGTGATCACAGAGGCTCCCATCTTCCATCCAGTTCCTCAAACTCATAGAGGAGTCTATCACTTCCTCCATAATGGTCACAGAGGCTCCCTTATTCTATCATGTTCAATAGACTCATAGAGGAGTCTGTCACTTTATCTACAACTGTCATAGATTCAGAATATTGGTGGATCTGCAACACAAGATCCTTTGCAGAGGAGCTTCCTAGGGTGGACCTTTCTGTAAATTTTTCTTGTTCCTTTGCTGATTTATTTCAAGGCTCAAATTTTGGTTCCAACAGGGTTCTATTTATTGAAAAAATCATCATCCTTGGCCACATAACTTCTTAGGAATGGATCAGGGTTGCGTTCACTTATGACCTTTCCCACTAGGTATTGTCCAGATAACATCTTAGGTTTCACATTTCTATTGATGTAAAACTAGATGGATGCATCCTAAGTTGTGTGAAAAGCTCTTATTTTACACACAAACATTCATTTTTTTCATTAATATACCTTGTAAATGGTTTCATACTCTGGGTATCCATGGAACATAGATTTGTATTTGATGGAAAAGTTGTTTTTGTGATGAAAAACACCTTTGGACACAACTACTGGAACTTTTACATAACCTTCTCCTTGGCCCCGAAATTTTCCTTCAAGGTGGTTCACATGTTTAGTTCATCCAAAACTATCCTTTTGGGTGAGAGAGAGGTTTTTAGTGCCAAACAATGGTTCCCCCTCGGAATTAGAGCTAAAAGGGGATGGGACGGTTGAGTTTTTAGGGAAACATCGAAGAGAGTGGATGATTTATGTGTGGTCACAAAACTCTTTCCTTGATTGCACAACTGCATTACATACATCACGCTAGCCAGTGAGAGGAGTCTATAAAGAGGGGTAGGGTCCCCCTTGTACAACTTTCTAATTTCATTATGAAACAAGCCATTGCTCGTGTATAGAAAGTGCAATTTGCATGAAAAACTGAGCCTTAGACATGACTTTCATGAAAAACCACCTTTCACGAATCAACATGGGTGACTAAGGATGAATTTTGTGTGGATTATTACAAAGTTACATGATGTGACATACATTGAGCACCTAGACCCTGTAATTGCATGAATCTACTTTAATTCTCATTGATTATCAAGAAATGGAGAACCAAGAAATCAAACTTAGATTGATGTTGCCACCATCGCTTAAAGTGATAATATTGTAGATATCTTAGGGATTCCACTAGCTAAAAGATTCATTTCAAAAAATTAGGGACTCATAGGATTACTGGATGAAGATCAGATGAATTATCTATTGAGTATCCACCTATACTATATAACTTTGGGCTAAGGTATGAGGTGGCCATCACAGTCATCGAAGTCAACAAACCAAATTTTGTTTCAGTTTCCATGATGAGATATCTCACTAGAATATCACAATTCTAGGTCACCCTACTCCGAAGAATGATAAAACCTCTATCTACAAGATGAGTAGATGGATGAAGACCTTTACTAGCTGGAAACCAAATTATGATAAATTAATGATTCACTATACTGGTATCTTCCAAAGTAGCATCCAGGACAACATAAAGGTATGGTACAAAGACCAGGATCTACATTCTGGGGTACACTTCACTGACAAGTGGGTCTAGCCATATTGGGTATGCATCACCTTCCAAGAGTACTAGAATGAGCTCTATTATAGTGGACTATGTGAGGTAGTGTAGACATCCCAGTTCCATGAGTAGTGCCTATAGGAGCTACTAACAGATCTCCCTAGCCATTGGACTTTAGAAACCAAAACCTTACACCTTAACCATGTGGATGTGGAGATTAGATTTTGGGAACTCCACTACAATGATGGAATCCCACAAACTAGGTTACAATACAATGAGTTTCTCCTAGTATTGAACACCTTGGGCAACACGCGATAGAAACCTCTCTCAATGTAGATTCTTCTAGATGAGTTGAAGAAATTACTAGAGAATGCCCCCACCCTTCCACTAGGATATCACCTTCAATACATGGATAGGTATTTTATTGAATAATGTTACAACTATAAAAATTTTGGGATGGAGGAATCAATGCATGACGACACAATAGAGGAGGATGCCAGGATCATTCTAGTTGATCTTGGAGGAGTTGTAGTATGAGTAGTGGAGTTATAACATGCAAGGTGGTTGAAATCCATTATTCAAATATATAACATTCTTGTCCACCTTACTAATTGTATGGATACTTCATGTAAAAGATGCATGATTGGTCTTGTGTTCGGGGATGCTTGTGATTGAAGAAATCATAGAATCTTTTAACCAGGTAAATTAGAGTGTATTAATGCTGACCTAACACTATATCCAGTTGGTCCATATGGAGGTGGGTAGCATTTCTAGGAGTATATTAATTCCATTTAAATTCAGTCGTGGGTGTATCATAGTGCAATTTAGTGGTTAAAAGTTTCGAAATTCCATCACATCAACCAATGATGGTTTGTAGCCTTCACATATAAAAATATCTAGGGTTTTACTAGTGATGATAAGAAAATATGAGGTCATGTTTGAAATAAAAAACTTGATGAACATAAAATTCCCCCTTTCCTCAACCCCGGTTAGTGAGATGATGGAAAAATCATAGGAAAAAATTGATCGGTGAGAGTACTAGAAGACCATGGAAGGTGGAGTACTAGTTTCCAGGATAGATGACAACATATATTGTGAGTCGTACATTCCCAATTGGTTCAATCAATAGTTTGGATGCATTCAAAAGATGAAAATTAATGTTTACATGTGGGTAGTTTGGGATAAGAATACCTATATCATATGTCAGTTGTGTTGGATGTTCACATTAAAATCCATTGGAGGGGTCATCATGTTGCCATGGACCAATGCCAATGTCAATATCTCCAAAACATTTTCCAACAACTCAGAGGTGTCATAACTAGGAACGATTTTTCTCTAGGGTTTGAGGGTGATCACAACATTGAACAAGGTTCCAAAGTAACAAGGTGAAAGGAAGGATACTCTTTGAGGGGCTATCCAAGAATCAGGGGAAGCTCACACCAAAGATATAGTGAGGGAGATGTAAGGTTCTACTACACCCTCACCTCATTGAGGGTAGGGAATTCCCTATAAATATTTGTGGTAGGAAGAATTATTCTCTCAATATTAAACTATTAGACCCATGGAGGGCCCCGTATTGAAGATGTAGTGTCTTATATATCCAACCATGATTCTTCTTTCCTTGCACATTGGATAGACTGGGGAATGATGAGGATGAACCTGTCAATGGAGTAGCTATGGTGTATGATGAAGGGAATGAGCTAACAAGGTGGGGAACACCAGTATCACTACCAAGGTGCACACCCACAAGAGTATTAAATACCTGGTGGTCATGGAATTATTTTCTCACCAATGTGGGGAACCTCATATTCCCACATCATGGTGTGAGTGTTGTTTTTTGGTGATCCTAAATACGAGGAGATTACTTCTACCAAACAATCTTATAAGGATACATCGATTGATGAAAACGCATAGGGTTCTAGTGATGAATAATCCAAGGGGTCAGCTACTGGCCAGGTGAGTCCTCATGAGAGTATTGAATTCAACCCTATAGATGATTTTTACTTGGTTTATCTCCTCAAGGTAGGATTTTAACATACTTTCTTATTCTCTTCCTTCCCGTATTTTTGTTCAGATGCCCAAATAGGGATTTATCTTTAATAGGAGAAAGTCAAAAATGGGAAAGAGTTAGCTATCATAGGGGAAAAGGGTGATCCATTGGGTCTAGAGAGCATGCTCCAGGACCTATTCCAGAGATTTTTAAAATTGGAGGCCCCATCGAGGGTGTTGGAGTAGAATTCATGGATCCCTTCGTATTCCCATACATCTATAGGGGACCTCTCCCTCACATCCCAATGAGGATGTCTATGGCTGGAAAAGCAATTCACATAGTATGAGTCATTATCATGATCCCTCTACCACACTGTAAGACTAAATCTCAATTTCTCTATCTCTTTTTAAACTTTCACATGGATTTTTTGTAAACATGTTTACTTGTTCTCATATAGCTCCTGCTTAACCAATACTATGGAGGGGTCCTGGTGATGTCTTTTGAGGTGATGACTACTGTCTAGGGGTTTCATGTGGTGGAACTCCCAATCGATGTTTCCAGATAAATCTACCCCCAAATTCTCACCACCTTTAAGTCATTTTATCTTTCATAATATATGTTTCCCAACTCAATATGACTAGTTATATAATTTTGAACTCTATGGTTTCAAGCAGTGATCGAGAGGGTACATGGCCCGAAAGAGACTATCACTTGGGAATCCAAGGAACCTTACTCAATGGCTTTTATTGGTCTTAGGTAGGTGACTATCCAATATGTCTTGGCCTTTGTCCTAGGAGGGTAGCTTGATGCGATCACAGGTGACTCCACTGGAGGGGAGGATCTTGAGGCTAGTAGAGGTGGTACTATAGACGAAGGGTCATATGATGACTGCCACCCTCTTGGCATGGAGCCTGACCAAACTTAGAATATTCTAGATGAGGACTAGGCCATTTCCATCCTTTGGGACTTCCTAAAATATTATCCCATGCCATTTGGGAATTTGGAGGAAGTAGGGTGTGAAATCACATAAGAGAACCTGATTTTCCAACATGGGGTGTGGAGTAACATGTGATATTTCATCAACAACACTTAGGAGTCATACCTAGTATGTCAAATGGAGTCCCACATCTATTGGTTGTATAACCTGGGAACTAGAGGGGTTGATGATTGTGCTATCAATGTGCTGGTCCATGAATACATTTTTGAGTGGGTTCATGTAGAGAGCTAAAATCTTAACATCACATGGAACAAGGAAAAATCTGAAGGAACCTGGAAGCTTGAGGAGGAAAATCAAGAAATTAAATATATGAAAAGTAGGTGAAAATTGTGTATCCTTCATCAATGATCAAGAAGAGTTCATCAATCCATTGAAGGATTAGCTGGTGGCGGTCATGGCTCAAGTTTGGGAGGTGGTATCTCAAATAGCTAAGTACCAAACTAAGTATGACTGGATGATGATCTATATTGATGAGCTTCAACCTATGACTGGGTAGGAGGAAGTAGGGATCATAAGACTATAGAAGGTCCTTGAGGACATGCATCAAAACTCTTACAGGGGTAGGGGACTCAATTTTTATGTTCGATCCATAGAGGTATTTTATTATTGGGATTTAAGAGATGCTATATTGTGGGGAATCCCCTTATCAACTAATGATGTTTCTTTGTAAAAAAACTTTCTTTAGGAATGGACATGTTTATCTTATCACATTTTACAATTGCACATATGATTTATCAATTACATAAGAGTTTAAAACAATCATAGAACCCTCTTGGTCAACATTTTTTGTAACGACCCAAAGTTTCATTAATGGAAAATGCCTCTTGATCCAGTTAATTGTCTCTTTATAAAAAAATGTTTTTATAAGATGTCAAATTCTTTGATTTTATTATAAGAGTTGTGACCGTTACTTTTATAGTCATTGAATAGTGATCATATGATTAGTATAAATATAAGGCTTTAACGAACCCAATTTTTACTCAGACAAAGGAAGTGATGGCCTCATCCAGTAGAATTGCCCCATACGAAGCCCATTTGTCGGAGCTCAGAAAAGAGGTGGCATCCTTGGGCTTCGCCCTTGACAAAGCCCAAGCTAAGCTTCATTATGTCAAGCTCGAACGTGACCTTCTACGGGAAAAGTGGAAGTTGATTGAAATTACCACTCGAGCGATGTTATCTGAGCCACCCCAAGAGTCTGTCACCATTGCACACCTTACCCTTAGGTCTTATGCGGATGTTTTAAGGGGTTATGTAAAAAATAAGTAGTACTATGTTCATGTACATTATTTTTGTATATAATAATGAATATAATTTCTAGTCATTTTTGATACATTGTAAATAGTTTTTAAAGTACAAATAGTGTTTTTAGTTATTATTTAATTAAGAAATCTATTTTATTAAATTAAGGGATTTTTGAATTAAATAATATTTTAATAAAATAATAATATTTTTATTAAATTAATTAAATATAAATGATCTTATAAATTTATGAATGCAATTAAAATGTTATATTATGGTTTGAAAGCCATTTTTTTCAAAACCTGTGAATTTTCGATAAATGTTGGTTTTTATTTTAAAAGTGAAAATTAAAATATTTAGAAATTTTTTTAGATAAAATAAATTTCATTTCTGGAATCAGGACGTCGAAATTATCCAATGATGAATTTTGCATAATTTTCTGAGACAGTCAAATTTTTGGGTAAAAATTAAATACCGTTTAAATATATAATGTCTTTTATGACATCATAATGACCCAATGGTGATGTAATAAAATACCATAATCCTTATGTTCGGCCAATATATGTATTATCATTAAAATAATGAGGTTTAGGGTTTGTTTTACTTACTTTTCAAAGCATTAATGAACCTCTCAAGACTTATTCAACACTTTGCCTTTTTAAATTAATTTCCATGGGAGTGTGACTCACCTCCACATAAGAAACCTTATTATTTTAATAAGTTCGGACCTTGGACTTGTAAAATATTGTTTTCCTATTTCCTTTTCCAGAAACCATGGGATGGTTTGTGGTTTTTATTAGTTTAATATAAGGGGTCCCAAACCTAAATAATAAAGAATTCTCTCACCTTTCCTATATAAACCCACCCAAGATCCCACTTCATCCTCACTAAAATCCTTTTTAGTTCTCCAAACCTCTTCCATACTCTCTCTAGAATCCTCCCAAGTTTCCCCAAGCTCCCAAGAAGCCTCTCACAAGCCTCTCTCTAGCCTTTGGGAGCACACTTCCAAGTAAGGGTTTTTTCTTCCGTTCTCATTTTTGTTAATTTTCTTTATGTTGTATTGCCCTTTTAATTTCAATTATGAATGTTGGGGTATGGCTTCTCACCTACCCCATACATACCTATTATTGTTTGAATGATGGGATACCCCTTTCTCTCTCATTACATGCCTCCCATGTACACCCGTTACTATGTCGAAATTCTGAAAGGAACTTCTCTCTCTTCTTTTACATTCAAGAAATACTTTTGTATCATAAATCTAAATTCCATTTCAATTGTTGGGACATGTATATATATGACCTACTTACTTTCCATTACATGTAAATATTATTAGGAACCCCTTTCTCTCTCATCAACTTTTTTTATGAATTCTTATGTCACGCCGTTACGCTGCCGAAATCGCACCGATTTTCTAAACCAATGTCATTGTGTAGTGAATACCATGCCCATTTCTCCATCAAGGGTATTCACCTTTATGCACATTTACTTATTGATTATAATGTTTCATGTATGAATTCCACATTCCTTTATCGTGGAATAAGTGATTATGTTTTATGAATCCGTGTTTTATGATCCATGTGGCACACTAATGCATGAAATCAAATGTTTGATAAGGGTGAACCCTTTTAGCACTCCAATGCATTGGTTAAAGTATAGTATCATGATACATCATGTGCAATGAGTGTTGACTCATGCTAATTCAAGTGCAACGAGGGTTTACTCGTGCTTCATGTGCAATGAGGGTTTACTCATGCTCCATGTGCAATGAGCCTTGGCTCATGCTAATTCAATGTTAAGTGTTGTTGCCACATTTCCATGTTATGATTATCATGCTTTATCATGCCTTTATGTTCATGTTTCTTTTATGATCTATTGATATTCCTATTGTCTAACATGTATTTTACTCCTCATTTTATTCCATTTGTACTCCCTTACTGAGCTTTATAGCTCACCCTTTTCTTATGCATGTCCTCAGGTTATCCCATGCAATGCTAAGTACGACGGAATGTAGTGGTCATGTAAAGGAAGTTTTCAATAAAGATGTTGTATTTAATGTTTTATGTTTTTATGTAATGATCCTAATCCTCAAAGACACTAAACCTCTCGATCGTTTTTGTTGTATCAAGTGAAGTTTTATGTAATGAGTCATGTTTAAGTTGTAATAAAAAGTCGGGTTGTCATAGTTGGTATCAGAGGATAGGTTTAGTTATTTTTGGGATTAGGAAACCCTAGTACAGCCTTCGATAAAATACTAAGTATAATAAAAACATCCCTAAGTTTTGGTAAATACTAAGTAAGTGGTTTATCAAATAAATACATCCATGTCTGGATACGAGCAGGTAGAGGTGGCTCTGGCACAGATGTATCCTAGAGGTAAAACCCGAAAACCCCGCTTTGAGCTAGACTCGAATGGGAACTGGTGCACGAAAACGGGCCTTGCTGCACTCTTGGTTACGACACTCCCGGGGGATATGTTTTGATAAATTCACAATCTTAGTATGAACCCTTATTAAGGGAAAAATGCCCCTAAGAATATATGTTATAAATTAGATCATGAAAAGCCTAGATTGAATCCTATAGACTCATGAGTTGAAGAAATTAAAGTTTATTTATAAGTCATAAACTTTTTTCGTTGGATTACCCTTTATGTGTTACCCCTAACTTTCCTTTTATTCCAGCCAATGGCATGTAATAGGAGGACTCGGGCTAACAACCGTTGTGAAGATTAGTGTGATGATTGTACTAATGAGATGCCCAATCCAATCAGAGCGGGAATCACGAACTTTGTCATACTTCTCTCTCAGCTAACTCAAGTTTTGAATAGAAACACAGGTCAAGAGGAACGTTCAACCCCCCCCCCCCCCTAAGAAAGAACAAGTTGCTATCGAGATATTCATGAGACGAAGGCCTCCTACTTTTAGTGGATCATACGATCCCACGATCACTGAACAATGGATCAACTCCATTGAAAAGTTCTTCATCATCCTTCAATGTTCTGAAAAAGAGAAGGTTCTCCTGACTGCTTATCATATGGAGGGTGAAGCTGATCAATGGTGGACGTTGATCAAAAATACGAAGCCTGAGGAGGAGATCGAGGCTTTGGAATGGAAGGAATTATGGAATATGTTTTTCGATAAATATTTTCCGCGCACCCTCCATCTTAAGATGGAAAGGGACTTCCTTTCCCTCAAGAAAAAAGATGAAGAATTTGTGGGATCGTACGAGGAAAACTTTACAAGGCTTGCAAGATACGCTTCCGGCTTTGTCGTTACCCCCGAACGCAAGGTTGGCCGCTTCTTTGGTGGGCTGAAGCCTAGCTTGTGGAAAGGATTAGTGATCCGTGACTTCGATAACTATGAGGAAATTGTCTGATGTGCCCTCAAGGTCTAAATGGAGATCGGAGAATCACAGGGGTATCATGGGGACAAGAAGCGTAAGGTAGACTTCAATGCTAGTGGTCTGACGGATAAATCCAACGGTGCTAAGAAGTTCCAGCACCCCACTTGCCAAAAGTGCGGAAAGAAGCACCCTAGAAATTGCCTTAAGGGGACAAGAAAATGTTTCAGGTGTGGAAGAGAAGGGAACCTAGCTATTAACTGTCGGCAAGAAGGACCCGCGGCTGCGACGGAGGAGAGGAACGCTCCGTTCGAACCTCAACGCATTGTTCAATGCTACAAATGAAAAGAATCGGGTCATTTTACAAATCAGTGCCCTAATCCAAGGGTTATCGGAGGCAACCAACAACCTCCAAGACAGCAAGGAAGAGATTTTTCCATCACTTCTGCCGAAGTGAACCCCGACAATGAAGTGGTGACAGGTACGCTAGTTATTCATTCAAGAATAGTGAATGTACTTTTTGATTCAGGTTCTACGCATTCTTTTATATCTCGAAAGTTTAGTAGAACAATCCCAGCACCACCACAAATCATGGAAGTAAAGATGTCGGTGAGTATGGAAAATGGGGCAATCATTACATCCCATGAATATAAGTCCTCCACTATTATAATCTGTGGATTGAATTTCCCGGAGAACCTCGTCATACTACCTTTGGTGGAATTTGATGCAATTCTTGGCATGGATTGGATTTCCTTATATAGAGCCAACATAAATTGTCGGGAGAGGGAAATCACACTCCATATGGAGAATCGACCCCTGATTCTTTACAAGTGTCAGGAGGAAGATGAATCTCCTTTAACTCCATCATCTCAAGCATGGATATTACTTCCCTATGAGCACGCGTATCTGGCTCAGATGATTGAGTCCAAAGAAGAAACCATCCTTGAAGAAATTCCTATTGTGAGGGAATTCGCGGAAGTGTTTCCTGAAGAACTGTCTGGTCTTCCTCTAAGAAGAGATGTTGAGTTCTCAATTGAACTTATACCTGGGGCGCTACCAATATCCAAGATTCCATATAGAATGGCTGTTGTAGAGATTGAAGAGCTGAAGAAACAACTACAGTAGAATCTGGATAAAGGGTTTATTCGTCCAAGTGCTTCACCATGGGGTGCACCAGTCCTCTTCATCAAGAAGAAGGATGGGTCAATGCGGCTCTACATCGATTATCGTGAACTTAACAAAATCATGATAAAGAACAAGTATCCACTCCCATGAATTGATGACTTGTTGGATCAGTTGCGTGGAGCACAATACTTCTCCAAGGTGGACTTGCGGTCGGGATATTATCAAGTAAGAGTGAAGAAGGAAGATATCCCCAAGACTGCTTTTCGTACAAGGTACGGGCACTATGAATTCATAGTAATGCCTTTAGGACTTACCAATGATCCAGCAATATTCATGGACTTGATGAATAGAGTCTTTAGAGATTACCTTGACAAATTTTTGGTAGTCTTTATAGATGATATTCTAATATACTCCAAAACCAAGGAGGACCATGAGGAGCATTTAAGAACTGTACTGGAGACTTTGCGTAAGGAGAAGCTCTATGAAAAGTGCAGAAAGTGTGAGTTCTGGTTGAAGGATGTCTCATTCTTGGGCCATATCATCACAAGCAATGGGATATCTATTGATCCCTCCAAAATAGATGCAATTGAGGGATGGTCGAGGCCAGCATCGGTAACCGATATCTGTAGCTTCTTGGGGTTAGCTGGATATTATCGATGATTTGTGAGAAATTTCTCACGATTTTCCAACCCTCTTACCAAGCTAACTCGAAAGGGAGTAATGTTTTATTGGAGTGATGAATGCAAATAAAGCTTCAAGGAGTTGAAAAGGAGGCTTATCACTGCGCCCGTGATCACTTTACCCACAAGTGGGGAACTTTTGTGGTATTCAGTGATGCCTCAAAGAAGGGATTAGGATGTGTGATGATGCAGAATGATAAAGTGATATCCTATGCCTCAAGGCAGTTGAAAATCCATAAGCGAAACTATCTAACACATGATTTGGAGTTGGCGGCTGTGATCTTTGCCTTGAAAATTTAGCGGCATTATCTCTATGGAGAGAAATGTGAGATATATACTGACCACAAGAGTCTTAAATATATATTCACACAGAAAGAGCTTAATATGCACCAGAGAATATGGATAGAGCTCATCAAGGATTATGACTATTCAATAAATTACAACCCTGGGAAAGCGAACAAGGTGGCGGACGCCCTAAGTAGAAAGGATCTAGTGATTCTATCAATGATGAGAATTTAGAAGGATCCAATATTCTTAGACTTGATGAAGATGGATGTGGGAATCATAAAGAAGGGAACATCATCAATCCTTTCACAAATTATTTCTCAACCATCTCTTTTGGAAAGGTTAAAGGATGCTCAAAAGGATAATGTGGGAATTCAAGAAAAAGTGGAAGCTATCAAAAAGGAGAAATCCTCGGAGTTTAATCTTAATGAATAAGTAATTGTGCGTTTTGGGAAAAGACTATGTGTTCCATCAAGTCCGGAGCTAAAGAAGGAACTTTTGGATGATGCACATAGGTCAAATTTCTCTATTCACCCAGGGAGCAAAAAGATGTATCGAGATCTCTGAGAAAACTTTTGGTGGGATAATATAAAGAAGGAGATCGCTGAATATACATCAAAGTGCCTGGTGTGTCAGCAAGTGTAGGCAGAGAGGCAGAAGTCTAAGGGGATGATGCAACCATTGCCCATACCAGAATGGAAATGGGAGAACATCACCATGGACTTTGTCACTAGACTTCCAAGGACATCCAAAGGCAACAATGCAATCTGGGTTGTTGTGGATTGTCTTATAAAGACTGCACACTTCATTGCTATTCGGGAGGATTTCTCTTTGGATCAACTGGCACGGATATATATCAGGGAAGTGGTAAGGTTTCATGGAGTACCACTATCTATTGTGTCTAACCGAGATCCAAGATTCACCTCTATGTTTTGGAAGAGTCTTCAACATGCTCTGAATACTGAACTGAACTTCAGTACGGCCTATCATCCTCAAACTGATGGCCAATCTGAGCGGACTATCCAAACACTTGAGGATATGTTGAGAGCGTGCTCAATGGACTTTAAAGGAGGATGGGATCAACATCTTCCTCTGGTTGAGTTCTCTTATAATAACAGTTTCCACTCGAGCATCCAAATGGCACCATATGAAGCCCTTTATGGGAAAAGGTGCAGAACACCAGCATGTTGGGATGAGGTCGGTGAACGTAAGCTGCTTGGACTAGAAATGGTCAAAGAAATGGTGGATAAGGTGAAAACCATTCAGTAGAATATCAAGGCAGCCCAGAGTCGAAAGAAGAGTTATGCAGATAATCGTCGATGAGACCTTGAGTTTAAAGTTGGAGACATGGTGTTTTTACGCATATATTTGTGGAAGAAGGTCATGAGGTTTGGAAAGAAAGGGAAGTTAAGTCCAAGGTACATCGTCCCCTTCGAGATTCTTGATCGTGTTGGGGATGTGTCCTATCGACTAGCACTTCCACCTACTATGGCCAAGGTGCATGATGTCTTTCATGTATCCCTCTTAAGGAAGTATATACCGGACCCTTCACATGTACTCTCTTCTAAGGTGGTACAATTGGAAGATGATCTTTCTTATGAGGAGCAACCAGTGAAGATCTTAGATCGTAGAGAAAAAGTTCTACGAAATAAGACAATGCCCCTCGTCAAGGTATTGTGGAGAAACCACAAGTTTGAAGAAGCGACTTGGGAGTCAGAGGATATGATGAAGCTAAGTAACCCACATTTGTTTTAGTGTGGGAAAAGGAAAATTTCGAGGGAGAAATTTCTTAAGGGGGGAATATTGTAACGACCCAAAGTTTCATTAATAGAAAATCCCTCTTGATCCAGTTAATTGTCTCTTTATAAAAAAATGTTTTTATAAGATGTCAAATTCTTTGGTTTTATGATAAGAGTTGTGACCATTACTTTTATAGTCGTTGAATAGTGATCATATGATTAGTATAAATATAAGGCTTTAACGAACCCAATTTTTACTCAAACAAAGGAAGTGATGGCCTCATCCAGTAGAATTGCCCCATACGAAGCCCATTTGTCGGAGCTCGGAAAAGAGTTGGCATCCTTGGGCTTCGCCCTTGACTAAGCCCAAGCTGAGCTTCATTATGTCAAGCTCGAACGTGACCTTCTACAGGAAAAGTGGAAGTTGATTGAAATTACCACTCGAGCGATGTTATTTGAGCCACCCCAAGAGTCTGTCACCATCGCACACCTTACCCTTAGGTCTTATGCGGCTATTTTAAGGGGTTATGTAACAAATAAGTAGTACTATGTTCATGTACATTATTTTTTTATATAATAATGAATATAATTTCTAGTCATTTTTGATACATTGTAAATAGTTTTTAAAGTACAAATGGTGTTTTTAGTTATTATTTAATTAAGAAATATATTTTATTAAATTAAGGGATTTTTGAATTAAATAATATTTTAATAAAATAATAATATTTTTATTAAATTAATTAAATATAAATGATCTTATAAATTTATGAATGCAATTAAAATGTTATATTAAGGTTTGAAAGCCATTTTTGTCAAAACCTGTGAATTTTCGATAAATGTTGGTTTTTATTTTAAAAGTGAAAATTAACATATTTAGAAATTTTTTTAGATAAAATAAATGTCATTTATGGAATCAGGACATCGAAATTATCCAACGGTGAATTTTTCATAATTTTCTGAGATAGTCAAATTTTTGGGTAAAAATTAAATACCGTTTAAATATATAATGTGTTTTATGACATCATAATTACCCAATGGTGATGTAATAAAATACCATAATCCTTATGTTCGTCCAATATATGTTTTATCATTTAAATAATGAGGTTTTGGGTTTGTTTTACTTACTTTTCAAAGCATTAATGAACCTCTCAAGACTTATTCAACACTTTGCCTTTTTAAATTAATTTCCATGGGAGTGTGACTCACCTCCACATAAGAAACCTTATTATTTTAATAATTTCGGACCATGGAATTGTAAAATATTGTTTTCCTCTTTCCTTTTCCAGAAACCATGGGAAAACTATGGGATGGTTTGTGGTTTTGATTAGTTTAATATAAGGGGTCCCAAACCTAAATAATAAAGAATTCTCTCACCTTTCCTATATAAACCCACTCAAGATCCCACTTCCTCCTCACTAAAATCCTTTTGAGTTCTTCCAAACTCTGCCCTACTCTCTCTAGAATCCTCCCAAGGTGACCCAAGCTCCCAAGAATCCTCTCACAGGCCTCTCTCTAGCCTTTGGAAACACACTTCTAAGTAAGGGTTTTTTCTTCCTTTCTCATTTTTGTCAATTTTATTTATGTTATATTGCCCTTTTAATTTCAATTATGAATGTTGGGGTATGGATTTTCACCTCCCCCATACTTCCCTCTCATTGTTTGAATGATGGGAGACCCCTTTCTCTCTCATTAAATTCCTCCCATGTACACCCGTTACTATGCCGAAATTCCGAAAGGAACTTCTCTCTCTTCTTTTACATTCAAGAAATACTTTTGTATCATGAATCTAAATTCCATTTCAATTGTTGGGAAATGTATATATATGACCTCCTTACTGTACATTACATTTAAATATCATGAGTAACCCCTTTCTCTCATCAAATTTTTTTATGAATTCTTATGTCACGCCGTTATGCTGCCGAAATCGCACAGATTTTCTAAGCCAATGTCATTGTGTAGTGAATACCATGCCCATTTCTCCATCAAGGGTATTAACCATTATTCACATTTACTTATTGATTATAAAGTTTAATGTATGAATTCCACATTCCTTTATCATGGAATAAGTGATTATGTTTTATGAATCTGTGTTTTATGATCCATGTGGCACACTTATGCATGAAATGAAATGTTTAAGAAGGGTGCGCCCTTATAGCACTCCAATGCATTGGGTAAAGTATAGTATCATAATACATCATGTGAAATGAGTGTTTACTCATGCTAATTCAAGTGAAATGAGGGTTTACTTGTGCTTCATGTGCAATGAGGTTTTACTCATGCTCCATGTGCAATGAGCCTTGGCTCGTGCTAATTCAATGTTAAGTGTTGTTGCCACATTTCCATGTTTTGATTATCATGCTTTATCATGCCTTTATGTTCATGTTTCTCTTATGCTCTATTGATATTCCTATTTTCTAACATGTATTTTAGTCCTCATGTTATTCCATGTGTACTCCCTTAATGGGCTTTATATCTCACCCTTTTCTTATGCAAGTCTTCAGGTTATCCCATGCAATGCTAAGTACGAGGGAATGTAGTGGTCATGTAAAGGAAGTTTTCAATAAAGATGTTGTATTTCATGTTTTAAGTTTTTATGTAATGATCCTAAGCCCCAAATACACTAAACCTCTCGATCTTCTTTGTTGTATCAAGTGAAGTTTTATGTAATGAGTCATGTTTAAGTTGTAATTAAAAGCAGGGTTGTCATATTTTTTGGATGACCAATGGTATTGTTTGGGACGAGAGGGGATATGGTGGGATAATGGGGCTCTTTGAAGATCCGAGTTACTTTTTTAAACATGTTCTAGAACATGAATGGGGTAATCAAGGGGCGTTGAATTCTACCAAATCAAATGAAGTGAGGATCATGAATCGAGATGACCGTGATTTTGAACACAATGGTAGAGGCATGTCTATGGAGGATAATAGTTGACCATATTCAAATCACAACATCCATTATCATTATATAGAGGATGGGGATGAACAAATCATGGTTGACCACTGACCATGTTCAAAACATGGGTCATATTCCAAAATTTCAACCAAATTCCTCACAGGCGTGTGCCCATGATAGTAGGTTATCTAGTGTCTCATGGAATCATGCCATCGTAGCGGACCCATTCAGATGTGGAGGAGAATGAGGATCCAAATAAAGGGGCATGAAAAGTGTGGAGATGAATTGATGGAATACCTGAATGGATTCCAACCCTCATTGAATTATGCCACCATGGATTTGAGAACATTGGGTAGGTTTATTGGTCTATAAAGGCCAAAATCATCTTCTAGGTGGAGTTTCACCTCAAATGCTAATAAACGGTTGAAGAACATGAATGATGTATAAGGTGACCAGAAGTAATGGAAAAGGATTCTCAGGAAAGCGACTAAAATGATCTATACATTTATGTCAAGCAATGTGGATAATGGGCATGTGTTTTAACATCATATGGTGAGGAAATTGGACACATAATATAATTTCATACTACGAGAATGATATATCGCATAGTTTACCTTCATTTGGTTGGGATGTTTGTAGTCTAATTTTGAATCCTATGACCAGGACATGTGAACTGATGTGAATGGTACCTGCCTGGACGATGTGGTGAGGGAATATGAGCGTAACATAATAGGGTCACTCCCCATAGGGTCTTATGAGGAAAAGGGAGCATAGATTAACATGTACCATGAAAAATAATCTAAGGTGAGTCACACACAATTTAATGTCATGATTCTTGGACCAAAGATGTGGGTATTAAATAGGAATTTTGGGGAATGGGAAAGAGTTAACCCATTGTTAACGGAGGGGTCCTAGGATACCCTTCCATAAGAAATATCTCATTGACATATTGGACACATTTTATGTTCATGATTATTTGACCATGAGTCTTATTTTATATTCATAAAGCTTAAATTATTGGGTGAGAATACCAAAAGGATATGTGTATCACAGTAGAGTGATAACCCCACATGAATTGAAGTCCAAAAATACCTTATGCCTCATAACACATCCCAAAGATACTTTCACATATTTTAATGTCTTGATGCTTGACTTGGAATCCAATTTTAAGGTCGTAGTATTCCGACCATGGGCTATTAGTTTAATGTCATAGATTTCAAACCATAGTCTCATAGTTTAAGATCATAGAGTTTTTACCATAGGCTCTTAGTTTAAGGTCATAATGTTCCGAACAATTTTCACACTATAATGTTGGGTATTATATGAAATAGTAGAAATCAAATACAAAATGAGGGATAATGGAGGCTTCACATCATGAAATACATAAGGGTAATGTTGAAAACAATTTATGATCACAATGCATGGAAATGGGATGTATTTATTTAAGGAATATGTGAGGTAATGATGAATGGTTACCCAACATGAAAGGAGTTTCCTAGGAGGAAACTTGATGCCATAGAAAACTTTCATGAGACAACTTGAACATAGTTCAAGGTCATGATTCTTAGACCCATGCTTATATTTTAAGGTCGTATTGTTTGGACCTATTGGGTACTCATGCATCTATACCATGCTTAATGAAAACATCCCCTAACTCATAATCCTGTGTGATCCATGAGTGGTTCCAAAAACAAGGAGTGGTATGGCGTTTTCATTACTTCGAAGGGGGAACCCGATGAAGGGAAAAAGTTTCCAACAAACCCAGTGAGGGAGATTTCAACCTTGAAGACCTAGATAGTGAAATGGATGTAACCTATTGATGGGGAAAAACTATTTTCCATGATCAAAACATTGGTTCAATACCTACATTGATTAAATATGGGGCGAAAAATGTAGGATCAACCACTGGATGAGTTTGAAACACAGGAGTCGCTATTTATTATTGAAGATCCTTTGATATAAGAACCCAAGATAGTAGGTGAGTCAGTGTGACATGGGACCATTCCTTTAGGGAACCTATTTGGATTGGGAGGATAATGATTATCCAAATTTTTTAAAGAATTAAGGACATCAATTTAAGTGGGAAATGTTTCATAGGGAAAATTATGTTTCCTATGAGATATTACACTATTCTCTCAAACAATCTAAAAAATGTATGAGAATTATAGAATCAAGCCTATCCAGAAGTGGAATTATCCTTAGGTGAGTAGACTGAGTTGGGTCGAGGATTAAATATTTTAGTATCACTACGTATCCTATGAGAATGTGAATTAATCCACATATATTTCTGGGACATGGTGTGGTAGAAAACCGATGCTTGTAGAGTAAAATCCACTCTTGAAAGGATATTAATCCATATATTACTATAAGGAATCATGATTTTATAAGGGGTAAAATTTATGTTCATCCCATACTTTTTTTATTCGGAATACTGATTTCATATAGGATCATAATAATTTTTTATCATCATCACATAGATATCATAATAGGCATCCTACATTTGTTTTATTGGGTAAATCTAGAGTTTAACATCTGGCACTAAAGATTATTGGCTCTGTAGTACATATTTTTACATCACAAACTATAGTTTTTTCTAGTTTAAATTCATAGATCTAAGAAATTAGGAGTATTTTCTTGTTTAATGTCACATAGAATTGATAAAAAATTATTAGGGGTATATCTAAAAAGGTTCTTGTTCCACACAAATGGGTGAAAATGTAATTTGGAAGTAGGACCAAAGGAACCATCAGTCACAAAAAGATCAAAAAGTGTTACCCCAAGTTGACCCCATGATTATTGGAAAGAGAAGACTATGCATTGAGTCAATGAAGAGGATTGGGTCCAAAATAAAATATCTAGGTGTCACTACATTTTCCATGAGGATGGGAATCAAGCTACCCATAGTTCTGTAAGGTGAAATGGTGGGATCATGACACCTAAAGGGGTTACCCTCTCAAATGATGATACTAAATCATCTCATATTAGGTTATGATTCATCATGATTATATATGTGGTAAATCATATCACATTAATAGGAATCCCATTTTTATATAGGGTATTCATCTCTCATTAAGAGGCTTCCTAGTTTTATATGGGGTAAATCAACTCACAATAAGTGGAATCCCAATTTTATATTGGGAAATGCTATATTTTAACATCATGTTCTAAGGATATAGGAGGGGATTGATCATCAGGATTCCCATTCTATTCTTCCTCGTGTTTGGTTATGAGGGCATCACGGACTACTAAAGTGTTGAGGCGAATGAACGAGGATTATACATAAAGAATGGGAATAAGACATTTTGTGGTGTTAAAACTATAGGTAACAGATGGTTCTGTGGTGAATCCATGACTGGTACCAGAGATAGAAGGTCTAGGAATCAATACATTTCCCATGGAAATTGGAATCAAGAAAAAAATGGTTCTTGAGAGATGTGGATTCATAGGATTGATGAAAAACTATGGATTAAGTAAACTGTGAAAATGAGAGGAAATTCACATAGTTTAGGGTCATAGTTCTTGGACAGGTTCTATCCTAGTTTAAAGTCATAGATTGCATACTATAGAGCTGTGTGATTTATGTATGTTCATACTATAAAAAAATATTCAAAACTAGTGTGAAAGGATCTAATGAGGTCCTGAACCACATGAAGTGATCCTAAAGTTAGTTGCATAGGGATTAAGGATGTATGGCCTAAACCATGGAAAATAGTTTAAAGTCATGATACTTAGACTACTAGAAAATATATTAAAGTAATCATGCTTGGACTAGGGTAACATTTGTTTCAAGGAAATTTACAAGGAATGAAAAGGGTATAACCTGCTGTGAATGGAGGGAATACAGGACCACATACCACACAATACCTAAGAAAAAATGTCACATAGTTTAAAGATGTAATTCATGGACTGGGGTGATAGTGGTAAATATTTTAATGTCATGATTCTTGGACTAGAAATGGGTTTGTATCAAGGTTATCTATGTGTTATGGAAGAGATAAAACTCATTGTGAAAGGAGGCAATGAGTTCCTACACCACATTAATACCTTGAGAAAAACTGTACATAGATTATGGTCACAATGATCAGACTAAAAATGGGGCCTAGGGGCTGAAGGGTTGAAATATTTATGGTTGGGCCCAAATATGAGAGGTCTAGGTGCCACTACATATCCTACAGTAATGAGATTCAAGCCACACATAGTTCTAGAACATGGAGTGTTAGGATACCAATGTCTAAAGTGGCGTAATCCCTCTCTGATAAGGTCATTACTGTGTCCCATGACTATCATGGGGCATCCCATTCTTAGGAAAATGGGTAAGGATATAGTTTAATGCTTTGTTCTAAGGATATTAGTTTTGGTTCATCGCAAATCATAATAGGAATCCTTATTTTAGATAGGGTAATTATTTCTTCAATTTGAAACATATTTTATAAGGCATCCCGGTTGTATATGGGGTTGGAGTTTTTGGATCATCCCCTATTTATCGTATGATGAATCTCTATTTTATACTAAGAAAGATCACATTTTAATGTTTTGTTAAGAGGACATTAGGATTTGTAGTTCAAGGTCGTAAAACATAAAATAATGTTGCTCCAAGTTTGAATTCATAAATCTCATACTATAGTGGTTGAAAATAGTTAATATTCATAATTCTTTGACCATGGGACTCCTATTAGTTTATTTTCATCAAGGTTGGACTATTTTTATATAGTTTAAGTTCATACTACCTAAACCCTATTGTTGCATCTAGTCTAAGGTTATAGAGCTCAGACCATTTGAAAATAGTTTAAGGTTGTACTTCCTAACCCATTGAAATAGTTTAAGGTTGTTTTTCATAGACCATTGTTACCCTCACATAATGTAATTCTTGTTGAACTTAGTGTTGATATACTCTCTTTACATGGTGATCAAAGAGTATGCACCATTAGAATAGATCATATAGATGATGTAAAGTCCATTTCATTTGGGCTAAAAATTGGTGGATTTTGTCTAGGTATCATTAGCGTTTTATGAGCTAGTACCATGTCACCATGGAGAAAGGAGTAGAGGAGAACCTTCATGTTGAATTCTCTAACTATCATGTTCTAATGTCTCTTCAGATTATGCAATTCCAAGAGCCTATTATCCTCAAGGGATTCCAACTCATCTTGATAGAGTTCTTCAATTCTATCTGGCATCTACTAGTGATAGACATAGTTTCATAGTTATGTAATCTGGTCCTTAATGGTAAAGATTGCCTCTAATCTATACACTAGGGAATATGGTGTCACCTAGGTGGAATTATGAGGTATCCTATGATTGGTCTATAGGGTATTGAGGAGCATGTATGGAAAAATCTTCTTTTTTCCACTATTTTCTGTAGGATTTTATAAAGGGTATTGGTGAATGCCACCATCTATACATTTTCCTACGTATAGTAGTGAGAAGTATGGTTGGAGTAGGTGTTTTACTTAGCATAGAAATTATTAAGAATGAAAGACCATATGTTGGTGCCTTGTTTTGTGAGAACAGTGTGAGGAGATATAAATCAATGGATGATATGGGAGCTCAAAAACTCAATGACAAGCCAATATTTGACTTCCTTGAGATTAACCACTTCCACCCACATTGAGAAGAAGTCCTTTATGGACAAATAGAAACTACACTGGTGAGATATATCTAGCATGTATGGACATAGGATGTGCATTACCCATACTAAAAAGGTATAGGAATACTTTATGTTATGGAGAAGCTCTGGTGGTCAATGCACAAAGTTGGAATGGATATGACACATGTCACACCTCATGGAAAAGACAATGAAATCATAGACCTTGATGGGCCAGAAGTATTCCATCCTATGAATCTAGTGAGAGGGATTTAATCCTACTTGATGGGAACCAAATGAAATAGTATATAATTCCTAAATAACATGATATATCTCTTAATGTAACATTTGATAGTTCAATAAAACCCATTTCTATAGAGATTCTTCTCAATGTTGGGCCCACTATGGAGTATAAACTATGCGACATGCACGTAGATTTGTTCATGATCAGCTTAGTCTAGTAGGGGAATTCCAAAATGGAGATACTTGATGAATATATTTTTATAATTTAGAATTTCTTATACCATGGGTGTACCTATAGGTCCAATCATAGAAGTACCAATAGCCAGTTGGTTTACCATTCAGTTTCCATCTTCTGAAGTGTTGTGGGAGATGACCCTCTAGTACACCACATGAATGACTAGGTAATCCTAGTTGGGTTCTGCAAGAGATGTAGCTAAAATTTTCAAGGAGTCTTCTTAATGATTATTTAAATTAGGGACACAATTCACATTTGACTAGGAAGGTAACCAGGCCATCAACTGACGGGTATATTCCAGTGGGTGCACATGATCTTTATTTCAGATAATACAGTCATCATTGATCTATTTGATGACTAGCTCGGAGTATCCTTTCACATGAATTGGGGGATATAAATCTTTAGGGAGAACTCAAGACTAGTAATTATATCCCAATACACTACCTCATTAGTGGTACATCCTTTTCACAATAAGAAAGAGTATGGTAGGACAACCTGTTCTGGGGTGATGAAGAAGATCATGAAACCTACCCTATTAAGATTGATATTTTTTATCTATCTACTTGTTGGGATCTAGGAGGCATCATCAAATTTAATCTTCTAACATGATATATCCTAATCAACTAAGATAATAGGCTCTTCTAGGAAATCAAAATCCATGGTTAGTTCATTAATGGTCGGATGTGTGTTCAGGAAATCTACTAGTGCGTAGAATTTAATAGCCTTCTTCAAGATGAACCTGATGTCATGATGATCCAGGATCACCATCCAATGTGCTAATCATTCCTCCAACATAGGGTGACTAAGGATATAATTCAAAAAAATCACTTGGGCCAATAGTTTTATATAATGATGCTTTAGATAATTCCATAACTTTTATACTACGAAAACCTATGTGAGGTATCTCTTCTTGATAGTGGAGTACATTGTCTCTATTTCAAGGATCATGTGGCTAATATAGTATAGGATTTTTTTTCTCTACCTCATTGATTTTTTGGATATAAGGGAAATTAATTAGTACTCCAAGGTGGTTACATAGAGGACCAAAGGCTTCCTTAAGACATGCATCATCTGAATCAACGGTTATAGTTGGTATTACTTTATATCCCCGAACACCATTTGGAACTACTCATTCCACTAGTAAATGGTGCCTTTATTAATGAGTCTCAATATGGTATTACACTTTCCATACATAATTTAAATAAATTTTTATATGTAGTATAATTGGACTTGGAGACCTCCAACTCTGAGAGATTTCTTAGGGGAGGCATTTGATTGATGAGTTTGATCTTCTCCATGTCGATCTAGATGCCTATGTACCTTATGATGAAGCCAAGAAATTTCCTAGAGTTAACCTCAAATTAACACTTGAAGGGGTTCATATTCATGTTATGGGGGTGTAGGAATCTGAACACTTTCTCAAGATCCCTGAGATAGTCTTGATGCTTGTGGGATTTGACCACCAAATCATAAATGTATAATTCCACTAGTGTACCAATAATTTTCTTGAAGATGCGGTGTATGGCTAGCTAATAAGTGGATCCTATATTCCTAAATCCAAAGGGAATCACCTAATAGAAGAAAGCTCATGTGGTTCTCTATAGGATATGTAATCCTCATACTTTAGGTCCATCTAGTTCTAACTATACTAGGAGTATCCATCAATGAAGGAGAGAGACTATAAGTATAGTTTATCATCAATAAAAAACTATATTACTAGAAGGGGAAAATCATCCTATGGATAGTGGTGGTTGAGTGTCCAAAAGTAATTACAGACACTGATCTTCCCATTCCTCTTCCTGAATAAGATAATGATGGTTAGCTATCTAGGATAATGGTGTTCCTTGATGATGTTGGCTTTCATTAGATTTTCAACTTTATCATTGACTATAGAATTGTGACAGGGTTTCATTTTTTGGAGTCTTCTTGAACCTGTGATGACCTTCGAGGAGGCTAAGGTGGTGTACTAAAAATTGAGGTTTTATCCCTAGAATCTCATCATATCTCAAGGTAAATACATTACGATGAATTTTCATGAAGCCCACATAATGATATTGCTCCTCTAGAGACATAGATGTACTCATCCACATCGGCCATGGATCTTCCTCGTTACCAAGGATCACCTAAGTTAACTTATAAACAGTGATGGAGATACACTATTCAAATATAGGAGGAGCATATTCCAAATCCACTTCATCATATGAGATAGGATAATCAGTGGGAGGAGGTGGATCTTCCAGGACAGTAAACTCTGGGTTAGCACTAGCGCCTACTCTGGCAGACATTAAATCCTTGTTGTGGTGTTCCATCTCTGCTAATAATGTTATGAGAGAAGTAATTGATCCATTTATATATGTATTTAGATTGTATGGTCGGTTCATGATGAAAAATTAATAGTGTTGAATAAGGTTATGTTGGGTCAACCATGATCTATAGAATAGGAAGTAATGTTATGGATTGGTGTTATAGGGAAATCTTCTCTCTACTTTATTGGGGTAGGGGATTTTGGTATTACCCAGTCCCATTCGATATAGGACTAATAGGTAATTTGTAGGCATTACTTCATCTTGGGGATTTCAAAACAATTTTTATTTGAGTAAAAGAAATATACCCCCATTCCCATAATTATTGGAACTAATAGACAAACTGGGAAGAAAAATCTATCATCCATGTATACATGTGGATTGACCTTGATGATAGTCAGATCATTAGGAGAATTGTTGCACTCAAACCCATCAGTCTATAATAAATTCCCTTCTCTTCTGTTGTAGATGGAATTCAGATAACATATTTCATAGGAGTCAAATGGGGATGTGTCACCATGTAGTAAGCCTACTCAGCCATTGAGTGCATAATGAGGCACTGATGATATTAAGAAGGGACTGCTACATGAAAATGAAGCCAATGTTTGAAAAGTAGCACATTATAGGTGGTATCCTATGATACTAGAATGAATTTAGTACTTTATATGACTCCAAACCAATAATTTCCATGAATTTTATTATTGATATTATCATAACCTGAAATCATTAGGTTAGAGAGATACAGATCCTCTTCTATCAGTCCCATAATATAGATCAACCAGGTCATGATGAGGTTGATTCTGAAGCTAATATACATCAATAAGCATCATTTTTCAACACCATTAAAAAATCCTATAATGTATAGAGGTAATATATTATTCTATGTAAGTACACCCCCATCTTCAATGGAAAATGGAATAATGGATAGGAATTCCTTTAGCTTGACCTCCTCTATAATGTAGGATTCCGGAGTAGCTACATTAGATTCAAACTAAAGAAGTATTTTCAAGGTTTTTTCAAGGTCCTAATGCATTTATTTTAAGAAGAGGAGTTCCTTGTGGATTTAAATCCCTACAAGTATGTAGGTGAGGTGCTTTAGCACATCAAATTTAAATTTCAGGGGAATGTTTATGCTTGTGGAGGGTCACTCATTGGTCGAAAGTATAGTGGATGCTAATAGATGATCCACTAGGATCTTGATAGTACTATAGATATTCTAATACTAACTAGTTATCTTGCTCTAAACAATCAATAGATGATTTTAAATCATTTGTGGTCAAGCCCTAACTTGACATGGCTGATCACAACACGGTCGTGAATAATCTTCTTGGTAAAACAACATAGATGGTTGTAGAGGCATGCTAAATGGGACATTTTGGTAGGATAGTTTCTACTCAGCTCTATTAAAAACTTGCTACATGGTCTCGATAGAAATATCATCTTAGCTTGAGGCACTAGAAATAGAATTTGGCGCCAATGGGGTACTCTAATTTCCCTTTCATGGTCGATGCTTGTTATTTTGAGAAATTGAATGATGTGATACATATGTGGAGGATGTTTTTAGAGGAATCTTAGAAACCATAGTATATTTAATATTTCTTAAATGAGAATAAATGACACTAAGAGTACAAACAATTTCCTAACCATCCAACCATTCATTATATTTCTACGTCATGTGAATTAGAGTCTACATCAATTCACTAGCGCCGTTATTATCACCATAGAGATTAGAAGTGACATGTTCCACCTATTCTAGAATGTCACCCAATTTTACTAGGAAATGATCCACTTTCTCCTAGAACCACTCTTTAAGCATTAACAATTCTTTGATGTTGTGTCTAAGGATCCTATGGTATGGGTAATGATGAGGGGAAACCATGGATTATAGCCTCTTGGGGCCTCATACACTGTATAACATTCATAATACCCTTCTCTATGGAATAAATGAAGTACTTAAATACCTTAAAACCCCTAAATGATAAGGTATTTTTTATTCTATCTTGGAAGGATTACTCAAGAGCATGAAATTGATGGGGGGATGGAGCCACATTCTCTCATCGAGGAAAAAATGATTAGTGAGGTTGAACCAAATAAAGATATTCAGGGAGTGGTTGTGCCCAGTAAGGGTTTTCTTTATGAGGCACTTCTGGAAAATGAGATAGAAAGTGTATCAGCATGAGGTTATTTTCATGCATAGCGGTGACAATATATATTTTTAGAAGTCTTCTCGTGGGAGATAGAATGGGAAATGGGTGTGATTGTTGTTTAGTCTGCTGAAATTCTTCTTCAAAATTCTTATCATTTTCAAATAACTCTCAAAATCCACCATGGTAGTTTACAGTGATGGGGGTAGGAACTAATTCACTCTTAATAATTCCCACACACATCATTTGTAGTTATTATTTGGACAAAAACATGTTGAGTGAATATGTCAGTCCCATCCCCCATGAGACAAAGTCAATGAATCACTCATCATGATTATATTTTCACTTAAAGAGGTAAAAGAAAATTTCCATGTGGTGGAGATGAACTAATAGAGGTGCCACTATCAAAGATCCTCCCAACACACAATGGACCCGATGGGCAGCTGGTTGTACCAGAAGAACACATGCTCTTCCATTTTTTGAAAAAATCATTAAATCATGGTATCTTCCCACTATTATTGATTTCCCAACATAGGTCCACACAATGATGTAATGTGGTATTGATAGTTCAGCTTATCAACCATCCCCTTGAAAGGGTTGGAGCTGGGATTTCCAAACTTTGGGGTTGCTCAAAAATTGTCCAAACATGTAGGGAATGGCTTTCCATCATGAGGGATCACCAAAATTTATGTCTCCATGGATTCAAGGTGAGTAGTAATATCAACTATAAAGTCATATTATAGAGGGTATCTAAACACCAATGTATTGATAGGCTTATCTACTTAGAGAGTGGCATGACCATAATCACGAGGTGGATAATCATGATTCTTGGGTAGGGTTGGTGATTCATTCCTTGGTCATTTTCTATATCCCAAATATTCTTCTCTAATTGGATCCGTAGGGATAAAAATATCGAATGGATTTATCTAGCCAAGAAGGATCAGATTCCCCACTGTAGGAGAGATGGAGCCCATTAGGGAATTTCTATAATTGGGGCGCCCCACAACAATGATATCAATAGTAAACCTTTTGTATTCCTCAAGTTACTAGAGCAATGATACAATCATGGATTTTTTCTATACTTTTCGAATAACCTTGAATGAATTGTAAGGTTCAACATATACCCTTCCCTTTTCAAGATGCCTATTTTGGGGTGATAATGTCTCATTAGGGGGATTCTGAGTCTGAGAACCTACCTCTGTTGAATATTGAGGAGACCTACTGAAGGGTCTTCCAGGTACTACGCCACCCCTAGGGTGGATTTAACTAGTAATTATTTGTGTCAGTGGCCCTATTCTTATGATCATTGAGTAGGTAATTGACAACCATATTAACCATGGAAGTAGTCAGAGGGAAACTTCCATATTTAGTGGATAGGTCATACTATCATATGATAGGGATAAAAAAAAGAGCATCATCATATCCCATGTCTCTAATCTGTACGTGTGGAGATTCTTTTTCCATATCTCTATAAAACACTATGTGTAAATTGATGCATGATTGTTAAAATATATGGTGGTAGTAGTATGAATATGGGATATAAGCTACAAGGAGTGTTGTTATTTCAACCTTTTTGCACTACTAGTCAGTATCATTGATATAATTGTGGATTCCTAAGTAGTCCAACTGACAATCATGATGTCAGTGAAGTGTCACCTAGATAATTTGGAAGAAACACACTGGCTGATCCTTATTAGGGGACTTTAGGATGGAATTGTCTGAAGAAATAGGTGGTCAAAACACAACTGATATCTATTCTGGGACTAGAACACCCCATATTCCCTCTTTCCTAGAGTAAGGGTCATTCTCTTGGTCTCCCAGGTCCTAGATTTTCATAGGACGAGATATGGTAGGTTTCATTGACATAGACCAATTCTGTTACTAGTTTTTTGGGAGGGTAGTCAATTTTTCAGTCAAATGTCAGATATATACTAGAACATCTCTCAGGGGTGGTTCCAACCTCATCATCATATCCATGTAGGATGGGGTGTTCACCACTATATCATGTCTGAGGTATAAAGCATCCATTGTTTTCTCAACTAAGTGTTTTACATTATCTAAGGGTTTAAATCTATAATAAGTCATCTCTACAACTTCTTTTATAGAGGTGGAGAGGTGGGAAACTGGTGGTGATGCATACATCTACACTACGATCCCTTGGAATGTGGCTAGAACATTTTCAACCTATTGGTACTAAAAAATGGATCTTGGGATTCTGTGGGCCTTGGCTTCCAGAATGGTAAGCCTCAATCGACTAGATTATTCCCTAGACTCTATAATATTGGGTAAGGATTAAATCATTGAGTTTTCTTTCACCTCGAGATCTGAGGGGTTGATGATGATTTGACACATCCCCAGATTCAGCCTCCAATGATGGGTGTTCTTTCTCCCTCCCTAGGATGATCCTTTAGGGTAGGGTTCTTTTTATCATGGGTAGGACCTCCATACTAGAAAGTGGATTTACTGGAGGACCTCTATACTATATGTCAATGGATTGGGGAGGACCTCTTCATTCATTTTTTAAGGCACAAGTAGGACCTTTGTGCTAATCGATGGTGGTGCGGGGAGGACCTCCACACTAATTGGTTGGAAAACAGGGTTGAGCTCTATGATGAATATCAAGAGCATGGTGAGGACCTATTTATTGAATGGTCGTAGTTTGGGGAGGACCTCTATACTAATTCTCCTTATCATAGGATGGAAAATAATGGTTTTTGGTGGTGTTGGTGATTGGGAGAGTCAACCAAACATGTCTGTGAGGCGGCTGGGGTCTCAATCCAAATTAAAGAAAACAGATCATTATTCACCAATTTTAGGGATCTATAAGTATACACAAGTATTTTCTAGGTAAATAGAGCTATATAAGATTTACCTTGTCAAGTAGTGTCATGTATCTTCCCCTGATGTCGGTATCGAGTGCTCTGGAAGAGGTCTAGAAGAGAAAGGGTGAAGTCAACCCACTCTTTGTCCTCTAGGACTAGTTGATACTGGAACTGATGAGGCCTCATAGAATCCCTCATATGTGGCTATTGGTTGGTGGTAATTATAGGATTGACTCTAATGTCCACTACCTCCTTAGAAATGGGGAGCAATTCTTTAGAGAACTCCGAGGATAGAATCCCAAAGTGTTTCGTCACTGGAACGGGGGGATGTATTCCCCCAACACAACCCCTGAGGATAGCGGTGCCGATGAGGCTTTTAATCCTTTGGGTCCTAGTAGTAAATATCCCTTTTGTAAATGATCCCCTCCTACTCATATCATTACATGAGCTTGTCGATCACCCTCCTCTAGATGATCTCATCAGGTGATATGGGGAATGGGTTCCCAATAGCCAAAGTTGAGGTAGAAGTCATGTCGATTGTGTATTTTTGTGGGATTGTTGCATTAAAATTTTTGAAATCAATGGGATATTAAAGTCAAATAGATTTAGTCATATAAGGTATATGGATCCATCCATCATTACATACAAAAGGAAAGAGATTTAAAATGCCCCAATATTGTCCAATCTTTTTGAAATCAATGATTGATCTAAAATGAAAATGTCACAGACAAAGGATTCGAAATTCTAACTACCCCATTTTATAGGTCAGTTTTATTCTAGCCACACTGTTTACTTGTGGGATTTGGCACTAATTTTTTAAACTTGGTGACATGCAAATCCAATGGTTCTTGAGACACTACTAGTCCCATGGTTAAGAAGAAGGGTTTCACTTGGGTTTCACAATTTCTATTTCTAAAGTTTTCACTGGGGATGCAATGCCATGATTCCTTCTAGAGGTGATTCACTGCTTCCTTATTTACCCACATTCATACTCTCCAAAGGTGGTGACTTTTATCACAGTAATTAGTAATGTTTTCTCCTTGATCGAAACAAGATGATGGGATTTCAGTTACTCCTTCCAAAGATTCATCATTATAGATTATTTCCTTGTTTGATCCCCCTAATAGATTAAATTAATGTTCATTTTTTCCTTCACCATATTGAGGTTACATAATTTAATTACACTACTTCTATCTAAATAAGGAATAAACATTCGATTAGGGTTACTATTCATGTTGGAAAATTCCTCGCAAGTTAGGAAATTGGATGTATTGGGAACCTAGAAATTATTCAAATTTTACAAGGCATCACATATGAGGAAGCTTATCCGTGGAACTTATTGAATCATGTGTCAGCCAAAACATAGTTGATGATAGATGTGTAAGTCTTATAAGCCTTTTAACCTCATGTATTCCTTGTTTAATGCACATGGTATGGATTCTAGATCAGGTCATGATTTTATTGTATTTTGGATATGGGCACATAGTTAATGTATTATGGGGATATGATTTGAGTAATTATATCTTCTTTTGGGTATAGTATAGAAGAAGGTTTATTATCTTATCAATATAGGATGGGAACATGTTTAACATCTTACAAGGAAAAGATGGATGAATGTATAATGTCTTGTGGGGAATGATCAGAATATCATATTGGGAAGGGACTAGGTATGAGATTATCATCCTATGGAGACATATCAAAATATCTTATTGAGATGGATCTATGCATGAGTTTAACAACATTAATGAGATGTATCAGAATTTCCTATTGATACGGATCGGGGGAAGAGTTTATCTTATTGTGGAGATGGAAAAAATATCATATTGACAAAAAATGGTCGTGTGTGTAAATAGGAGGTATGATTTCACACTTAGATGTGATGGTTGATCCGGACACCTCATGGAGGTGGTTTAGGTAATAGAGTGTGTCCCTGTGAGGGAATATGTTAAACTTGGATGATATTGGGTGGTTAGGATGCCTTGTGGAAGAAGATAATGATATTTAGTGCATCCTTTGGGGGAAATATGTCAAAATTGGATGATTTTGGGAGATACGGACTCCTAATTGAGGAAATTATGTGATTCAGTGTGTCCCCAAGAGGGAAGATGTCACACTCAAATAATGTCGGGTGATTATAATTCATCATGGATATAGATCAGGTGATTGAGTGTATCCCAAGGAGTGAGGATGTCACACTCTGATGATGTGAGGATTAAACCTCAAGGAGGTGTCCTATATACCCAACTTAAGATATAGGTATTTAAAACCACATAGTTCAATGTTGCTATTTATGTTCATGTGATAGGACTGATCCATGCAATTTAAAATCATGCAATGAGGACACTCATGTCTCATAGGGAGAATTGATGAGGGATAGTATGGGGTTTATGTGGTGGATTTGCTCATTGCATGAGGATCAATATTTGGGAGATGGGGTGGGGCTTATATGTTGAATATTCCATTTGGAATTGGATCATCCCATGGTGTGGGGGAAGGTGGAATCCCATGATTGTCATAAATGGGAAAACATATTTTAACCACACAGAGTGGGATGTGTGGGGTCATCCAATATAAATCATACATGGGTCATCTTTTGTTCATCTCAAAGGATAAGGATACAGTTTTATATCATGTGTTAAGGAAAAATTTTTATAGTTTAACATCATACAAGTAGGATATGGAGCTAGAAAATTTTAAATCATAAATCTTGAATGTGGATGGGTTCACTCCCCTAGGGGGACCGCATCAAGGTGAGTGTAAGATAAATCATAATAACCTCATACCAATACTAGTGTATAGTTTCCCTTGAAGATTCCTCCTCAATGGGTTAGTTACCCCCACTCATGCATCTATCAGTGGGACATGTAGTTGGAACTACTATGGAGGATTGGAAATCAAGAGACCCGACATTAGGGTCCCTATTCCTAGGATAAATTTGAATTAAGGTACCTATTCTTAGGATAAAATAGGTGGGGTAATGCCTACACTATAATCATAAGGAACATCAGGTATGGACTAGATGTTATTGTGCACAACTTAATTGTGTTTTGAACAAGAGTTAAATGAACAAGGGGCTCAATCATAAGGGAAACCCATGGATCCAAGAGGTATAGTTACACACAAGATTTGAAATTGGTCACAGATTAGGGTTGTGAAAAGGCATATTCTCTTTTCATGAACCCGACCATCTTTAGAAGTAGTTGTGTGAGGATAAAAATATTGCAGGATCAGTCATGTTAGGTCCCATTGGAGGTTTTTCATGTAGGTGCTCCACATTTGAGGGTCCATGATTTTTTATTTTTCATGATTTCGCAGTAGAGAGGGAGATATGAACATGGGAGTATAACATTAACGTCTATAGAGACACCCCAAGGTGGGGGTGTCATTTTTAAAGTCTAAATCCTATGACTAGATCTCACAACTACTCAGGTGTAAAATAGGGTTACACGCACTTCCATCCATTGCCTATAAGGCTTGGTCGTGCAAGTGCTTATGTTTTATGTATCATTTTCCAAGAAACTAAATGGTTTCACTCTTAGTTTCATGTAATGGTATTATTTCATGAGAAAAATGTAGATTTTGGTGCAAATTTTCCTTAGTCATGGTTTTAGAATATGGGTATCCATGGAATTTAGTCTCACATTTGGCACATAAGTTGTTTTTATACCAGAAAAAACCTTTGTGTGGAGCTATTGTAACTTGCATGAAACATTATCTTTAGCCTCATAATTTTCTTTTTGGGGTGGCTCGTATGTTCAGTTGATCCAAAAAAGACCATTTGGGTGTGTGATAGTTTTTTAGCACCGTCACTAATATAATACATTAATCTATAAATCTCAGCACTAACACTATTAGTTTAACATTAATATTTATCCATAAAATCATTTAACAAAAAACAAAAAACATATTAACTAGGACATCATGTATGCTATTGGTAGGCACTAAACCCTTATCATCCTTCAATTATAGGTTAAATCCAAGTGTCCTTTTCAGATGTGATGGGTTTTCACCCTTCTTATAGGTTGTGATTTTTATAAAACCATATTAATATAATTCCTAAAATGTTCCCAAATTATTATAACCCATAATAACCTTTCCATATAAGATTTGATAAACAATAAAGGTTTCCAATACCTTAGAATAGTTAACCTCAAAAGATTGGCATAATCCCATCAAAGAAAAAATCCTTATTACTCATTGGATTATGTGCATTAATGTAGTTTACATTCCTCCCAGTAGGTTTCATTTCAAAATAATGGCATACACAAGATTAGATCATAAAATTATGAAGCGCAATATATAATCCAAAAACTAGTGAAGGATACATTATAAATTGAAAAAATTATGCATAGATAATATCATAATCAAAAACATGGTTTCTTTGGTGATATCATTATTTTTCAAATCCATTATAATGGTTTGTAAATAAAATATTGATTATCCAAAGCATGTTACATAGGAGTGTCCAACCATGTGTGCATTAAAGCCCATTTTTATGCACTAGGTGGAGATCAAGTCATGCCCAATGTGCCCTTTTGGGAGTTATTACCCCTAAGTACATCTATTCTAGAACAACATCCACTTATAGTATCCATGCATGGATATATTTATAAGAAAAAATACACAATATCTTCCTTACCAAAACATTTGGATGTTCTTATATACTTATTCTCAAAGAATATCATATGGTTATATTCCCTAATATTGTTTTCCTAAATATTCTTCCCAAGGTTTATATTAAACTTAGTTTGACACCAAATGTTGCGATTCTAACCCTAGTAGCTCATAGTGAGTGTCTAATTTATCATATTATCCTAAAATACAAGGAATCACAACACATAGGGCCTAATAATTTAGTAGTCTCGAAAAACTAGATACATATTTTAAATTATTATTACAATTGAAAAAATAAAATACGCAAGGTATTTCCTTTCATAATTCCATTATTCCTCATAGTGTATCCCTAAATATCAATCAAAAAACTCCTCCTTGTATCATGGGGAAAATAAAACATAATAAAGGGGTGAGCTTAGATGCTTAGTAAGGGTATGTATAAAGGAGAATCTATGAATAAATAAGGCCTAATCATTATGGAATAGTAAATAACTGAAACACATGTTATTTAATCAATACACGAGCATAATATGGAAGGAATAAATAATGATCAAAAAAATCCATATAAATAATCATATGAGCATGAAAAAGTGACCAATAATATTCAAAATAATCAAATAATCACATGGAATATCAGGAACTGAATTCATAATGAAGGAATTCATTAAGCTGGACATTTAAAACACACGGTCAATGCCTTGTGCTAAGATATATAATGAAATAGTTAAGTCCTCAGTGAAAACCCAATATAGTTTGTCTCATGAGACCTATTGATGCACCGAGGGGTTATAGTAAGTCTCATCTATCACTTACTAATCCTAATTCATTCCTCGTATAAAAGGGGTGAAATATAATCTACATAAACAATCATATTTAAACTATTATACAAAATGTCAATACATTCCCCAATTAATAAACATAATCATAAACCATCTAGAGTAAAATGAATGGTATCAACAGAGTACTTATCTTGTCAAACTGATCATAAACCAATCCCTAAAATAATCACTACAATATATAAGGCCTATAAGAATGATCAAATAGTCATTCTTAATCAAAAAAAAGTGTTTTAAAATAGAGCACGATTAAAATCCCTTGGCCTCTATTAGTGATAGAAAACTTTTGGTAAAGGGACACTTTATCAGCACTAAAAACCCACTAATAAAGGAATACTTTATCAGTGCCTCCTTCAGCACTGATAAAGGACCCTATTTATCTGTGATTTTATTAAACGCACATAAATTGTCCCTTTATCAGTTCTAAAAATAGTGCTGATGAAGGTTTCCTTTTATTGGTGCTATTTTTTCACTAGTAAAGGATCCCTTTTTGAGCACTTTAAGTAGTATTAGTAAAGGGTCATATTGTTTCATTGTGCTGTTCAAATTAAAACACACTACAACAATAAAAATAGTAAATATAGGAGCTTATATAAAAGTAAATGTAGGAGAAAATACAGGATTTAGTTGATATATAGTTGACAAAAAATAATAGAAAAAAGATTGTATTATAGACATTTTGGACATTGGTATGTATAATTACATGAGTTAGTAAAAATTATCATAGACATTCAAAAACATTAATGTTCCTTTTTCTTTGGTTCCCAATACCTGATCATTCTATTACTAACTGAAAAAAACCACCCCAACTCAAGAAAACGAATTCACTTGTAGAAGAAAACAATTCTTATTTTAGTAATACTATAAATAAATTAATTAAACTCAAAGATTCAATTTTAAATTAAAAACGTGTTCTTTAAGCCATACCAGGCAGACCATGTATTAGATTTAGATGAGGTTGATTCATATACACCATAACATTTCTTATTATTTTCAAAATGATGTGATCTTCTATTGGATCTCATCTGTGGTGATAAAAAACTCACTATGGATGGGATCAAATTCAATAGGATCTTCTTTTTGAGAACAAGTCTTCAACTATCACACCATTTATTACTCATATTCAAGAATTATATCTATGAATATTAACTATATAAGTATAAGATAAAAATTATCATGAAATGAATTAATTAATAGAGGATAAAATATTGAGAAAACAATCTAATATTGTTTGCTCTATTTTAGTTCTATGATGCGTGTTTTAAACGAAAATGGAACATATATATTAAAAACATACATATCAAGTCATACTGACAAAATCATGTGTAGTATTGACATTAAATGAATTTATATATGCCAAAAATTAATTATGGATGGTTTCCCTACTATTTGAAAATAATTCAAGTTCATTTTCTCTATTTTTTCTAGTGAAATGTGTTTTAAACATAAATGAAACATTTATATTAAAAATACACACTTTGAGTCATATCGATCACATCATATATAATATTTATGTGTGGTTTATTATTATAAGTCACAAACAAATTATGGAACATTTTCCAGAATTTCGAAAACAATATGATCATGTTTTCTTGGATTTTTCTATTTAATTTATGTTTTAGACTAAAACGACATTTTTTTATTGAAAACACACACTTTGAGTCATATTGACCACATCTTGTGTCAAATTGATGTCCATCCAATTCCTATAAATGAAGAGTGAATTATGGATCATTATCAAAATGTTTGAAAACAATCTAAGCTCATTTACTTGTTATTGGGTAGTAACATGTGTTTTAATCTAGAATGACACCTTTATATTGAGATCACACACATTGAGTCATATCAGTCACATATTTGGTCGAATTGATGTGTAGTAAATTATTAAACATCGTAAATGAATTATGGACCATTTTACTAAATTTGGAAAGTATTATAATATCATTTTCTCTATTTTGTATTCTTGACCTGTGTTTTAAACTAAAATGGAACTTCTCTATTAAAGATATTCACTTCGAGTCATATCGACCACATCATGTAAAGGATTGACATGTTGTTAATTCTTGCACATAAAAAATAAATTATGGATAATTTTCCTAATTTTTAAAAATGTTCTGATCTCATTTTATCAATTTTGGATATTTGATGCATGTTTTAAACTAATATGTCACTTTTTTATTGAAAACACACACTTTGAGTAATATCGAACACATAATATGTTAGATTGATGCGAGGTTAATTTATACATAAGAAAAATTAATTATGGATCATTTTACTATAGTTTTAAAAAATATATGTTCATTTCCATTAGTTTGGCTATTTGATGTGTTTTTTAAAGTAATATGGAAATTTTTATTGAAAACATGCATTTTGAATCATACCAACCACATCAGGTGTGTAATCGATCTGTAGTTGATTCATATAGGTCACAAATGAATTATGGACCATTTTATTAATTTTTTTAAAACAATCCAATCTTATTTTCTTTGTTTTGGATATGTGATACATTTTAAACTAAATTTTTTTTATTGAAATCATGCACTTCGAGTCATATCGAGCATAACATTTTTCAAATGCAGTTAATTCCTATATATGGAAAATGAATTATGTATTCGTTTCATAATATTGGAAAATAATATGAGCTCATTTTATCTATTTTTTCGATGTGGTGAATGTTTTAAACTAAAATGGAACCATTATTTTGAAAACATGAATGTGAGTCACATTGATCGCATTGTTAATTGGATTGATGTGACATTTATTCTTATGCACAAAAAAATTAATTAGCAACTATTTTCCAAATGTCTTAAAACAATATGATATTTTTTTCTTAGTTTTTCCTATTTGATGTGTTTTTTAAACTAAAATGAAAATTTTGTATTGAAAATACACACCTTGAGTCATACCATCCAAATCAGGTGTTATATTGACATGTGGTTGATCCGTACATGTTAAAAATGAAATGTGGATTATTTTCCTAATGTTTGAAAAAAAATGAGATTTTTTTTTCTTGATTTTTAAACGGTGATGCATTTTAATCTAAAATGAAACTTTAAAATTAGAAACACATAATTTGATTCATATAGACCAAATCATGTACCAGATTGGTTTTTGGTGAATTCCTACACATGGAAAATTATTTATGGATCATTTTCATAAATTCATAAAATAATTTTATCTCGTTTTCTTGGTTTTACATATGTGACATGAGTTTTAAACAAAAATGGAATATTTCTAATGAAAACACTCAATTTATGTCATATTAATCACATAGTGTCCCATATTTATGTGTGGTAAATTCAAACACACTACAAATTAATTGTGGATAATTTTCATAGGTTTTTAAAAAAAATCGTGGTCTTTTTCTTGGTTTAGGTTATTTTTTTGTGTTTTAAACTAAAATGACACTATTGTGATGAAAACACAAACATTGAGTCATGATGACCACATCAGGAGTCATATTTATGTGTGGTTGATTATTATAGGTAAAAAATAAATTATGGGACATTTTCCTAAATTTTTAAAACAATCCTAGCCTATTTTCTCAGATTTAGATATGTAATTCTTTTTAAACCAAAATTTCACTTTTATATGGTAATCACATTTTTCCAGTCATATCAACCACATCATGTATTGGATTAGTGTGAGGTCAATTCTTACACCTGAAAAATAAATTATGGATCATTTTCCTAAATTTTGAAAATAATTCAAGCTCTTTTGATTGGTTTTGGTGATGTGACACACATTTTAATCTAAAATTTCACCATTTTAGTGAAAAAAAGAATTTTGTGTCATATCAACCATGTTGTGTCCCAGATTGATGTGAAGTCAATTCATACACATCAAAAATCCAATATGGACCATTTTCCTAAAGTTTGAAATCAATGCAAACTTGTTTTCTCTGTTTTGGTTATTTGATGTCTACTTTAAGCTAAAATGACACTTTTGTATTGTGAAATGTACTTTGGGTCATACCAACCACGTCAGGTGTTTAATTGATATTCTGTTAATTCTCATACATGATAAATGAATTATGGAATTTTTTCCTAATGTTTTAAAACAATCAGAGCTCTTTTTCTCAATTTTATCTATGTGCCATGTGTTTTAAACTATAATGACACTTTTATATTTAAAACACATACTTTGGGTCATAACTACCAAATAATGTTTTTATTGGTGCATAGTTAGTTACTAAACAAGAAACAAATTATATATTTCTTTCTTAATGTTTTAGAACAATACAAGCTTGTTTTCTCAGTTTTGGCTATAAGAAACTAGTTTAAAACTAAAATGGAACTTTTTTATTAAAAACATGAACATCAAGTCATACCGACAACATTTTATGTCGTATTAATTTGTGATAAATTTATAAACATTAAAAATAATCTATTTATTTCTTTCCTAATGTATAAAAACAATATGAATTTGTTTTATGGATTTTGAGCATGTGACTTGTGTTAACTAATGTGTAAATTTATGAAAATAAATATCATATAAAAATGATAACAAAATTTACTAAAAAAATATATATATAATGATGATAAAATTAACTAAATAAGTAGTAGTAAGTCACATCTTCATGATGTATACATACAATCTGACACCATGTATTATGTCCATTCATTTCCAAACAAGTTTATTTCCTCCATTACACTTCTCCTTAAGGGAAAATGAAACATAATATATAATAATTATGATACTAATTCTTAACACTCCATGTATATTTATAAGTTCATTTCCCATACTAGATCACAGACACAGTAGGTAATCACCTAAATTTGATATTAGAAAACATTCTAACACTATGTATACTGCCTATTCATTTCTAAACAAATTTAATTTTTTTGTACTTAGATTTATATAAATCTTAGTAGTTTTGAGAAAATATAGACGATAAATGACTAATAAATATATTTAATGAAATTATAATTACCTTTTAAAATTACCTATTTGAGGATGTTAGTATTTTGATGGTATATGATATCTTTCATAAATTTGAAAATATAATATCCACTATCATTGTTGTTATCTTTATTTAGACACTACAAAAATATAAGAAAATATATATAAATCGTTTTGAAATATGTTTTAATAGTTATATATTTATATATATATATAGCATAATCTATTTCCATTTGATTTAATCCACAGGATTCTTATTTTTAGTCACTAGCCTTATACAATGATTTCACCTATAATTACAAATCACTGTATCATAAAAAAATTATTGTTAAAACACAAAATGAAAATATAATATGAAGTTTATCTATAAAATATTGATTTTAGTGAATTAAACATTCCTAATTCACATAAGGATTTTTGGGTTTTTTGGATATCCATGCATTGTATCCTAAAAAATAAACCTTTTTTGTGTCCAATTTGATTTTTATCTGCATTCAGTGCTTCCTAAAAAAGTAACAATTAATAAAAAAATAAAAAATATATTTTATTATATATGATTACATATTTTTAGCCCTTTATTTTAGGAATTGAAAAGACTCTCCTAATATTTATTTTTTTGTCAAATTCATCACTTAGATCATCTATTTTCATATCAATTTCATTCGACTCCAAAAAATAGTCCTCTATAAAAATGATACAGGTATTAATGAATCTAAATCATTATCATTGTTTTTTTCTTTTATATGGTAGTAATATAAATTTGGGTAGAAAATAATAATATTTATAAACATTAATGAACATATTGTATCTTTTTTTGGAGATACATATTATTAAAATGTACTTTATGTGCGTATTTACAATAGAGACTCCCAACCATTCTGACTTGAGAATCTCATGTATACCCTTGAGACCAACCATGTTAATAATTATAGTTCCAAATATTTCTTCTTCATATAGAATACCGGACACATCTGCATCTTTTAATGTGGTGTTTGAAAGAAGTTGTAATGATAATATAAGTTGTAGTGGACCTGGTGGGGAGAAGGTACTCCTAGAAGGACTTTTGGTTTTCATGGTCAATTCACTAGATTGTCTTGATCTGACAATCTGTTTCCCCATAATTTTATCCTTATATAATTCCATACCTAACATCAAACATTTTTTCATCAACATTTACATGTTTTTCATTTGAAAAAATTTGTTAATTATATACCTCATGTATCATTATAATATTACACTATCAAGCTATGAAAGTTCGATTAGTATCATTGAATTTTGTAATATCTAGATCATCAAGTGGAACATGAAACGTAGTGATCATCTATTGAGCTACTTTAATCCCCACTCTCATGTGATCTTTTGGGAGTTCTTTTTTTGTGTCATGTCTCATGGGATATTATACAACATACCCATTACATTATGGTGGTTCATGGGTGTTGATAGATAAAAATCCCATAAAACATTACCCTATAGAATTTTAGTAATACAAAGTTATCAAAAGTTATTTGATTTATATTTAGTAGAAAGGGTAATGAAAAATTGATTACCTTGGGTAAGTTATGTGGTTTAAGGTAATGACTATCCTCAAATCTAGTGTCATTATTTGGTCGTTCTTGTGATGGTCTTTGTTCCACTTCCTATCTTATTTTATCCTTTCGCATATATCAGTATTCCAAACTAGACCAGAAATAATATAATGAAAATCATATATTTTCATTTGAAATCCTTTAATAATTTGATATTTATCTTCTTATGGTTTTTTCTTCTCAAAATATGTTCGAGGAGACACTCTAAAACCTACTACTCTGATGTGGCCATATTGTCCTTGCTACTTCAAAGATACTAAAAGCAATTTTATTTCTATATGGTCACTACTGATTATTGTATCTAAAATTTATAAATAATATGTGAAAATAAATAGATATTTAAATTTAATAGTATTATATATCATAATTAATTACTATTATGTCATACATACACATATTTTCTGTACTAATTTTTTATTTTCATCAAATAGTTTACCCTCCATAATTACGTGAGCCTCCATCGATAACACATGATGTGGAATTGAAGTGGATTCTGATTTTTATTCATCAATATGCATATAACCAAAGGAATATATATTTATTCATATCAAATAAAAAAATTGATTTAAAATATACACTATTTTATTTTAATGTGAAGTCTACCCCATCCTTGCGTTTCTATAGGGGTATGTTGGTGATGATGCACATTGTTTATGTTTTTCACTCGTTTATTGTTTCATAAATTAACAATTTTTAGTTAGATTGAATAAAATAAATAATGTATAATAATGTATTATCTACTTATATTCCCCTAAAATGATTTATCATTACAATGAATGATGAATGAATTTCATGCTTCTTATTTTATAATTTGTGCATAAGTATCTGGTAGGTGGGGCTTTACTTTCCCCTCATCATTCCTAAGATGAATCTTGGTAAAGAAAGTATAGAAGCCTAAATGGAATTTTCCAATGGACATTAAGATATATATCATATAGAAATAATCTAAAATAAAGAAACTATATAAGGGATAATGAAAATTATATCAATGTTTCGCTATTTTTTTGATAAAATATAGAAAGTATATCATAACATTACCTTAATATCTTCCCAAAGGGTTTCCTTTGTTATAGGCTGGACATTGTTACATGAATCTATATTAGTTGGAACATTCATTCAAATTGTGACCCCAATATAATTAATTAACATTGAATTGTTGTGGTCAATAGGTTGGTCATGCTGATTTCAGCCAAACTCAAATTTTATATCTTAACATCATTCTTTAATAATTTTAGCCAACACAGTGATGTTATGTCGTTCTTGTTTTTTCATAAACATGTTATTGATCCACTAATAATTTTGTAGTTTCATCATCAAATACTTGTTCTTCCTGAATATTTTTAACATCCACTTGTTCATAAGTCATTTTCTATATGATTATTCAAATAGTTAATTTCGACTATGTTAATATTGTAGAGACCACATAATATCATGGGGAAAATAATAATATATTAAAAACACTTTAACATTGTCATTGAACTCTCTTTGTATTATTTAAAGGTTTAAAGGATTTAGATCCTCTATTGAGAATCCAAATCCCCTCTTTCTGGTCCTCTATAACATACAATACTTTGTCCACATTTGAAATTCTAGGAAATGATTGTGATCTCCAAATGAAAGGTTCATCCATGATTAAATTTTAATGAGAACCTATAGTTGTTTTAGTTCATAGAATGACATTATTATTTTCTATATATAATATATAAAATACCCAAACTACTTATTATTCCATTATGAATGGATCTTCCTTTTCCCCTTCCACACTAGGATTCACCTTCATGAAGACCATTTCAACAACTTTCACTACACTCCTTTTTTCAACCCATTTGGAATGGAAAATCGACACATGAAATGTTGTATTATCCAACTCCTATCTCTATTAAATGATGCCAAAATATGTCATATTCACATAAATTGGAGTTATATCCTTCGAATTTTATATGTTCATCACTTCCACCCCAAGCATAAATCTTCTATTTTTCATCAGACTATTGTTATCGTGTTTCTTATGTATATGACATACAACAATTAATTAAAAATCTGATATAATATATAAAATTTTCATTTGGTCCCCTAGCTAGAAATCAAATTAATTGGATAATTGAATTTGTATTTTTTTTATAACTCCTTCTAAATATGATCTCAAAATCATCCTATAAACTATTGATCATGTGTATTTGATATCCATTAATTAGCCCATCATGGATTAAAATGTATAAGAATGGATTTGTGGTCTTGAACATATGGATCAACATATTCACTATTATGTGAAATGTAAAAGAGATATTTATGCATCTCTTTGATATTACTTATAACAACATCGCTTCTGAAAATCCCTTCACCCATGAAGAATCCACTATGAAGATACATTGGGAGACCAATGATGTCAACATTTGATAGGTAACCCGTATAGAATTAAATACCTTCTTGAACAATATATCATTAGGTAATAGAACTAGCTATCTGGCATTTATTTATGAAGAACCATTTCAAAATCATTATATATTGTTAGGTACATTCATTTGTAGTTGATAGGGATACCTAGGTAAACCTATCTAACCAATTGAACCATCATGTGAACCATTATATCAAAGAATGGGGGTGGTAATAATATCTCTAATTTACATAATATGATTGAAACCACCTTATTCATGATTGGAAACTTCAACGGGTCTATAACATTACTAAATAGAGGTTTGAAAAAGTAGATTATGGTTAATGTGTGTTGTACATTTTTAGGAATAACTTAGTGTAAAGTGATGGGCACAAAATCTTCTATCAAAACAAGACAGTCATGTGATTTTTTTCTTTGTAACTTAAATTTAGTCATTGAAATGAATTTATTTATAATTTATGAATATACCTCTAGTAACTTTTACACCATTAATGAAAATGAAGTATTTCAATTTTCTTGTTTGGATAGATTGTATGCTTCTGGAAGAAGAAAATTTTGACTTTCATCCTTCACTGGTGTCAACACTTCCCTTATCCTCATGTCAATCATGTCCAACAAATATTTTATGCCATATTTTGTTTTCCCAATACAATTTAATAAGATGTAAATAACACTTTAGAATACATTTTTTTACATTCATGACCTCAAGAAAATGTTTGAAGTACGGAAAATTCTAGTGTGGAAATTAAAATAAATTTGGTATCTTTTTACAACATATTTTGTATGATTTTTTTGAAAATGGTTACTGAAAATAGTTCCAATATCTTTTAATTTATCAAATATTTTAACACCCATTAGTGGGGATGGTTTAGTACCTTTTTAGAGATTTCCATTGAATGTTTTCAACCAGGGTTAATATTTATGAATTCAAGGTAAAAAATACCAATGTCCAAAAAACATAGTCATTGATGAATGTTTTAGTTGAAATTAGTGTTTGAATTCTTCACAAATGTGACATCCCATCACTCCTTTAATTCTATAGCCTTAGAAATTTCTATAAGCAGTGAAATTTATTTATCATCCCATACAACATGGCCATAAATGTGAAATATTCATTTCTCTGAGAATAAAACTTTATAACACATGTATCCCTCATGAATTTCATATATTTTATCAATGGATCCAAATTGACATAAATATCATTAATAGGTTTTTTTGGTCTAGATATAAGCAAAGAAAACATAATTTATTTGATCATCAAGCATAACCATGGAGGAAAATTATAATTTACTAACAAAACTAAACATGTACCTTGAGTACTAAATTGAAAACCAAAAGGATTTATTCCATATGTAGATATAGAAAGAAATAATTTTCTCATCTCATTTCAAAATTCAGGATACTCAAAATCAACTTTATTCTATAGTGGAGAGTCTACTGGATAAAGCTTTTTTTCATAACTAATTTTTATATATGAATTTCATTTCAATTGTCTCATGGTTTCTTGACATCCATAAAGTCTTATAAACTATTTTATGATAGGAAAGTAACATACAAATTTTGAAGGAATTGATTTATCTTTATTGTATAAATTTTCCCCATACAGAGTACATTTTATGAGTGATTCATAGTCATTGAGAAACAGTATGCAATCACTTAGAAAAACATTTATTTTTTTAGATATCATTCCTATTAAACATAAAATTATTTTAGTGTAATATGTTTGAAAATGAAGTTCATTTTATTTTGGTAACATATCATTCAGGAAACCAAGTAGTTCTCTAAAGCTAGTGTCCCTCCATCCACATCTAGATTTAAAATTATATAACTTCAAGTCAATTGAAAATGTTGTGTATTTAGTATTACTGGTATAAAATCATCTCTTAGAAAAAATATCTAACTTCTCTAAAAACATTGTCCAATCATGAAGGTCATCTTCAGTTTTCATTTTCATTTGTTTCATGTGATATCCATCATTAGTTACACTGGTATTCATATGAAATGTTTCATAATCCATAGTATCATCCTAATTGGTGTGCATGTTATTTTTCCACATGTTTAGTCCAATATTTATAGCTCAAATCTATTCTATGAAAAATAAAATGATCTTTTAATTATTATAGACTAAATTTTCTTGAATAAAAAATCATAAACACTAAAAAAGGATGTGAGAAGGGTTGTATGCATGCCCTATTGAAAACTTGAAGAACTATTTAACTCCATATCCATAATCGTATCATATGATTATCTGGAATCCATTTTCGATTCATATTAATCTAATTAGGTTCATAAAATATTAATTTTGTACAAAAAAATAGATAAATACATCTAAGATATTAATAATAAATGGTTAAATTTGTAGATAATTATAATCAGGGGAACCCAACATCTGAATGTTATCAAATATGATTCCTGATATATTATTATTTGACATAATGGTGAAATAAAAAATAAAAAACTGAGGGTAAACATGTGGTTATTAGTCTAGGTTCTTAGTTTGGTGTTGTGTGGGAAAAAAGGTGGTAGGAAATATTCTGGTAAACAAATCTTATTTATTATTGGATAAAAAAATTCCCTTGGAAATTCTTATTCTAGCATGTCATTTAATAAAAACCTGAATTTATAAATTTTTGTAAAAATTTCTTTCCTTGGGACATGAAAATTCATGTAATCATAAAATTTTGACATAGGGTTAAGGATCCTCTAATTTCATGAAATTAATGGAAGAAACTGTTAGTGATGAATAAAATGCATCCATAAATCTAATTTATAAGCACTTAACAACTCATTAAAATATACCATTAGATAAACTTTTTTATACATATTAAAATAATAATTAGTTTAATATATGAAACTGAGAATTTATTCAATAATAAATAATTTTACTCATATTAAAAAGATATTTAATAATTTAACATATGAAAAAATAAACTTCAAATCTTTCCTTAAAATATTTCATTTCAGAATAAGAATCATTTAATATTGGATTTAATTATACTTTATAATAAAAAGAAATATCTTTCAAAATCAATATACATTGAAATAATAAAGTTTAGATATATACATGAAACTTTAAATATACATTAATTAAGTACTTAAAAATATTTAATATTATATGAGAATCACTTATGAATTTGAATTATAATAGGTTCGAAACACATTAATAGAAAAATTATGAATTCAAAATTCTTAAGGTATTTCACAAACATAATGAACACTTTATAGTATACTGAAAACCCTTTTTGTTAGATATTTCAGGATATATTTCTTGATTATAAATCCTCTATTCTCAATCACATCCCTAAAGAAAACCATAAACCATACAAAATTCAACACATTCAAACTTAGAACCCCTAATTTTTTTAGAAAAAAATCTTAAATATCCTTACGAATTTACTAGAATTAAAAAATTCATCTTTTTAATAAATGAAATGAAAAGATTATTTTTCATTCCTATAACAATTTTTTAAATCTAAAACCATTTATTCAAAATGAATTCTTTAAATCTATGTATTCCTAAAAAAATAATGATATAAAATCAATTCAATTCCAATATTTGTTAAATTATATAATTTCTTTTCTAGTTAATGATAAATTAAATAAAATTACAATAATACCATAAAACCAATAAAATTAGAGAGAAACCATAAATTATATACTAATTACCTATACAAAATGATTCAAACCAATTACATCAAATATAATTATAAATGATACACACAACCTGTAAAATGAAGTATCAAAACCTCAATAATTAGGCTACCATTATTGCTAAACTTTTAATAAAGTGTATTATATTGTTTAATGATATTTAAATTGACATATTACATGTTAAAAATATTAAAGAAAATAATATAATGAATTAAGATAATTTAAATCATCCTTATCGCAAGGACGGTCAAGTTTACATTTATAACGACCCAAGATATTGCACAGTGGCTAACCTTAGGGTTGTTCTCAAGGAAGCAGTGTCGAATGACTAAGTGGTTTGTTCCGAAACTCTTTTTGGTTTTTTAAATATTTTTAAAACATAAAAAAAAACAAAACTCTTAATAAATCACTAATCAGTGTTGAAGAGCACAGTGGAGAGAGAAATAGTGATGTAAAAGTGCAAAAACACAGATACACGGGACAAAACCATGAAAAGAAATCAGGCGCAAACACAACACAAGGTATAAAAAAATAAATGAAACTAAGACACATAAGAAAAAAGTTAGTGTGAACAAGTCCAGACCTAGGTTAATTCACCCTCTACTCCCTATCCTAGATCAACTTAAAAATTAATCAACAATTATCAATTTCTCTCAGTGCATGACCGATGACTCGGATCATACACCAATCTCACCTAGAAATTGAACACTAAAGAATAGAATTTATTCACTGCTTAAGCATTCCTCCAGACTACAATTGATTCACTCAACAGAGTCATCCCAACCAAGTATCATCACTAGGTAGAATGATCCTACTGAGATCATCAAATTTCACAACCAACCTTCATTGTTAGTTCAAGAAATTGAGATTGGAAGGGGAGAAGAAGTGAGATGACAGAGTAGAAAATTGTCCTATTCATGATCTTACTCTCGCTAAATCTAACTCACAGACGTGATCTACTAAGGCGAAGAAAAAGAAATGATGATCGCACTGATGCTCGAACCTTTAGGTTATGTTGGGTTTCATAACCTGGATCAAGCCTTGCAAATTAGGTATCCATTTCTGGAGATCTAAGATCATGTAACAAAATGAATAAAGAATAAAAAACATCACATAACAAATAAAAACACAATACATTGAACAAAACATGCAGCACAACATATTTACAGACTAAAAAAACACAAAAACAGGGATTTTTTTTAAATACGTTTTTTAAAAAAAAAATCTGAAAAACTGCCTAGGTCAGTTTTTTTTTTAAAATACGCTACAAAGGTGTCATCTGCGATTCCGCCTTTGCTCCCCCGCGCCGCCTTTTGCCCGAATCGATGACATGGCAAAGGCGGCTTCCGCGATGCCGCCTTCGTCTGAACTCCCTATAAAAGGGCGGCCACCCCCCTCCCCTCTCCTCACTTGCTCATTGCCTTCCTCTCTCCATCCTCACTTCACCTCTCTGAATTTCTCTCTCTCTCTAAAAAATTCCTTTGCTGTGTGAGTTTTTACGAAGCTTAATTTAGAGGTATGTTTCTTTAATTAATTTAATTTTTTTATTTAATTAATTTAATTTTGTTTAGTTTTAAATCTTTCATTTGTTAAGTAGTTTAGGTAGTTCTTAATATTTGGTTATTTATTTTTTGTAATTAGTTATATATAGTTTTAAATAATTACTGTTAGGTAGTATAGATTAAGTATAGATTAACTTAAGATTAAGTATTTAGAAATTTTGGTAGCTTAAAGATTATGTGGTTATCTACGCAATTAAATTCCTATCTGGATACAAACAAGTGGATGTGGCTCTGGCACAGATGTACATAGGGGTAAAACCCGAAAACACCGCTTCAAACTAGACTCGAATGGGAACTGGTGCACGATAACGGGCCTTGCTGCATCCTGGTTTGATACTCCTGGGGAATATGCTTAAGATGATTCATATTTTCTTTATAAACTACTAAAATTTCTAAGAGAAGAAAAAGCAAATCAGTATATTTATCAATGATAAATGATAAATATAATGTTATAGAATCAAATAAGGACATAAGAATTAACGAATTAAAGTTATTATTAGTTAATTATAAAATAATAGAATAATTAATGATTAGTTATTATTAGTTAATTTTAGAATAATTAATAAATAACATAGGATTAAAACATGGATTCATATAATGATTAGTTAACGATACTAATGATCAGTATATTTATCAATGATAAATAATAAATATAATGTTATAGAATCAAATAAGGACATAAGAATTAACGAATTAAAGTTATTATTAGTTAATTATAGAATAATAGAATAATTAACGATTAGTTATTATTAGTTAATTTTAGAATAATTAATAAATAACATAGGATTAAAACATGAATTCATATAATGATTAGCTAACAATACTAATGAACATATAAAGTGAAATGAATAAGAACAAACAAACTAAATAAAAAGGTGCTCTAAAATTACATTTTAATAAATATCATATGGTCAAACATCAGTAGCTTAGTTTATGGTATAGAAAGGCGCACTAAAATTACATTATAATAAACATCATATCGTCAAACATAATTGTTAATATTTTGTTACACTATCATAATTTTGATGAAAGAAACATTTTTGATGTAGAGAGCCATGTTTGCCTGTGTGTACTGTTATGGGGAGATTATTCAAACTGAGCAAGGATATTCTTACAGTACACAACCAATTACGGTGGTTAGTACAGTTGATTGTGTTACCATAAGTGACCTTCAAGAGAGAATTCATGTTTCCTTAAATCTGGTACCTGATCAAGAGATCATGTCTATGAGCTATAGACATTTGCAATTTCCAACAACATTGTGGCATATAGCTTGTCCATTGGTTGCTGATGCGCAGTGGGTCCAAGAAATTAATTTATTTTCTCAACGGTTAGATAGTACCATGATGGAGTTATACGTTGTTGTTTCTATTGTACAACAACAACGTCCACTAGTACAAAGATGTAGAAATACAAGAGTGGTTGAAGACAGTCTACCCCATGACATTGAGCCTATTCCAAATGATGCAGCAGAAGAGGACAACCTAGATGATCTCCCAGATATACATGTCAATCTAACTTCTGATGAAGAGTTTCGTAATGATGGATCATATGGAGAAAACAGTGCTGATGAGGAGGGACCAACAGAAGATAGAGAGGAGGTTTTGAGAAATGCAATTGTTGTACATCAACCTCGGTCAATAAATCATCCACCACTATTTTCATCTTGGTCAGAAGCAATGACACGCGTGCCTGAATTCGATAATACTGTTCTCACACTGACAACTGAGTTCCCTGGAGTTGTACCAGATAGGTTTAGTGAGGTGGACAAAACCTTATATATTGGAAGGAATTTTCCCAGTAAAGATGCCTTAAAAAGCACGTTAAAGAGATTTCATATTGAGAGAAACTTAAACTATGTAGTTCACGAATAATGTCGTAGTAAATATGTTATACGGTGCGTGAAGTATGGGGATGATTGTAGATTTTGCTTAAGGGCTATTCCAGACATTACATTTGGAGGTTGGAGAATCTCAAGGATTGAGGCAGCTCATACTTGCGTTCATCCAAGTCTCACACAAGATTATACTTCATTGGATGTAGAATTTGTGTCATCTATTGTTGTTGAGATGATTAGGACATGCCAAGATGTTCCAATATCCCTTGTGCAAAAGAGGATTCTACAGACATTCGGTTATAAGATTTCCTATAATAAAGCATGGATGGCGAAACAGAAGGCAATTGTGAAGGTATATGGTGATTGGGATGACTCATATCGAGTATTGCCACAATTGTTATCCATACTGAGGCATCATAACCAAGTTGTATTCCATCTAGATACAAATGAACATTTGTCTCCTGATAATCGACTTGATCCATCTCGTGTTCAATTTCATCGGTTGTTCTGGGCATTCCTTCCTTGTATCTCCGCATTTCATTTTTGAAAACAATTTATTCAGATTTATGGAACATTTCTGTAGGGAAAATACAAGGGAATATTGTTGATTGAGGCAACCCAAGATGGAAACCGTTCACCTCTTCCTCTTTCCTTTGCCATTGTAGAGAAAGAAAACTATGAATCACAGAGTTGGTTTCTGGCATGTATCAGCAACCATTTCACCAACATTCAGGGAGTTTGTTTGATATCTGATCGCCATCAAGAAATTAATGAGGCAATCAATGCAGATCCTGATACATGAAGATACCCAAATTCACATCATCGGTTCTGCATTAGACACATTGCTAGCAATGTGCATAAAAAATTCCACAACGAACCGATGAAGAAGGCAATCATGAGGCTTGGTACGTATTTTATTCGTTCTGTTTTACTATTTCAATATAAATATAAAATCAATTTATGTGAAATATCATCTACGTTTTGTAGCATATGAGTCGGACCAACGACAATTTGAAGAACGTTTTCAACAAATTCGTCAGGCTAATCAAGAATTTTATGATTATATGATGCGGATTCCAAAAGAGAAATGGACATTGGAATACGACGGGGGAAAGAGGTACAGACACATGACGACAAACATTGTGGAGTGCATCAATGGTATCTTCAAAGGACTTCGCAAGCTACCTATAACCGCCTTAGTTCAGGAGACATTATATCGATGCGTGAAGTACTTTGTGGATAGACAAAAACTAGCATCATACAGAATACATCAAGGGCTAAGATATGGAAGACACTTTCAACGAGAGATTGAAAAAAATATTGAAAAAGCTTCTGGTTATCACGTCTGTCTCCTTCGAAGAGAAGACTCCCGATTTGAAGTTCAAGAGCATTCAGACCCCATCACAAATCGCATCGGTGAAAAAATGGTGGTATTACTGGAAACAAGGCAATGCCAATGTGGAAAATTTCAGGCCTTACGGTTTCCATGTACACACGCCATCGCAACATGTGCCTCTGTGAACATCTCATGGGATGCATATGTTGATCCAGTGTACCGGATGGATATCATTGCCAACTGTTATGCTGCACCATGGACACCTGTTGGGGAGTATCATTATTTACCAATGCCTGAAGGCCAGCCGATAGTGATACCTGACATGAATCGGTTACGTCCTCGTGGGAGACCAAAGGCGAGTAGGATGCGTAATGAGATGGACTGGCCTCAAGAACAAGGACAGAGTTTGCGATGCACAATATTTCATAAAAAGGTCATAACTGGAAGCGATGCCCTAACGTTGTTGGGTCGACTTCACAGTCTCATTCATAATGATGTATTGTCTTCATTGTGACATTCCCATATTGTAAACTAAATGTTTTTAACCCATTAACATGTTTCCTAGACGTTAATATTAAAAATTTTAACCCTAAACCCTCCAACCTAAACCCCAATCTAAACATGCAGGATATTTTAGCAAACTGTTCTATAACAAATTTATAGTATCATAATAATTAGCATAAGATATTGAATACATACAATTAGATAAATTCTAAAAACATCATTACTAATTGACATGGTTTATCTTAATCCAATCCATAAGTAGTTAATCATAAATCTCCCCCAAAATATGTGTAACCAAATTCAAGACTCAATATTTTAGATAACTTAACTTATTTCATATTAATATTCATGCTTTCAAGAAATAACTATAAATATGAGATAATAGAATTTATTTCAAAACTCCGAAAGCGGAACACTTAACCCATATTGAAAAGTATATGTCAGTTAACCCATTAACATGTTTCCTAGACGTTAATATTAAAAAATTTAACCCTAAACCCTCCAACCTAAACCCCAATCTAAACATGTAGGATATTTTAGCAAACTGTTCTATAACAAATTTATAGTATCATAATAATTAGCATAAGATATTGAATACATACAATTAGATAAATTCTAAAAACATCATTACTAATTGACATGGTTTATCTTAATCCAATCCATAAGTAGTTAATCATAAAGCTCCCCCAAAATATGTGAAACCAAATTCAAGACTCAATATTTTAGATAACATAACTTATTTCATATTAATATTCATGCTTTCATGAAATAACTTTAAATATGAGATAATAGAATTTATTTCAAAACTCCGAAAGCGGAACACTTAACCCATATTGAAAAGTATATGTCAGTTAACCCATTAACATGTTTCCTGGACGTTAATATTAAAAATTTTAACCCTAAACCCTCCAACCTAAACCCCAATCTAAACATGCAGGATATTTTAGCAAACTGTTCTATAACAAATTTATAGTATCATAATAATTAGCATAAGATATTGAATACATACAATTAGATAAATTCTAAAAACATCATTACTAATTGACATGGTTTATCTTAATCCAATCCATAAGTAGATAATCATAAAGCTCCCCCAAAATATGTGTAACCAAATTCAAGACTCAATATTTTAGATAACATAACTTATTTCATATTAATATTCATGCTTTCAAGAAATAACTTTAAATATGAGATAATAGAATTTATTTCAAAACTCCGAAAGTGGAACACTTAACCCATATTGAAAAGTATATGTCAGTTAACCCATTAACATGTTTCCTGGACGTTAATATTAAAAAAATTAACCCTAAACCCTCCAACCTAAACCCCAATGAAAACATGCAGGATATTTTAGCAAACTGTTCTATAACAAATTTATAGTATCATAATAATTAGCATAAGATATTGAATACATACAATTAGATAAATTCTAAAAACATCATAATGTTATATTTACATTTTACACTTACGACTCATTTTATTTGTTTATATGCAGATGGATGATACCATACTACTCACTCAGCAGCCTACCCATATTTTGCAGGCTGTGTTAGAGGGTCATCCAAATCGATTTGTGAAGGTGCATCGAGCGCACCATTTTCATCACATGGAGCCTCCACATTCCATTAGACCTTACTTGCACTGCGATGGCTTCTATGGCCTTGCCGTATCAGATTTCACATTTGTAGATCATTACCTACTTGCTGCCCTCGTTGAGAGATGGAGACCAGAGACACACACATTCCACTTGTCTGAGGGAGAGATGACCATCACCCTCGAGGATGTCGCAGTGCTTATCGGTCTGCCTATCCAGGGGAGACCCGTTATTGGACCCACTCGTGCAGCTTGGCTAGACCTTGCTCAATGCTTGTTAGGCGTTGATATTTTGTCCGACCGTAGGGCTACAGATGGATCATCCATATCTATCCGTTGGTTGGAGTCGCAGATTCCACATTTACAGGATGATGATGATGAGCAGACCGTCATGCATTACGCCCGTGCATATATCTTACGACTCATTGGTGGGATCATGTGTACTGATCACTCAGGGATGCATGTGCATATGATGTATCTACCCCTACTAGAGGACTTTGATCAGGCTGGGATGTACAGTTGGGGATCATCCTGCTTGGCATACACGTACAGATCATTATGCAGACTATCCCATAGGGACCGTACAGGTCTTGGAGGATGCGTCATCCTTATTCAGATGTGGGCATGGGAGCGCATCCCAGCATTCCGCCCTGACCTTGCTGGTCCACCGGTCAAGATGGAGGTGTTGCATGACGCTCCGCATGGACGCTGGTATGATAAGTCATTTCTATTGGTTTTTTATTCTACTATGAGTTATTGACTATAATTTCTCATTATTTGTCATTATCGTTGTATTTTACAGGTGGTGTCAGCGACACAATTTTGACGTGGTTCCGAGACAGCATTTGGGCGTATATCGGCTACAGTTGGACTGTCTCTTACCTGATCAGGTATGAATATACAATATATCATTGTCTAAAATTTTTAATAATAACATCAATGTTGGTTTTTAGTGGGGTGTTTTTTTGACAAAATCACTTGTCATTTCAGATTTCATGGCTTCCATACTGGAGTATTATGGACCAGTTGCCAGCATACTGCACTGTTGGGCTTGAGGATACTATGGCTGTAGTGCCCCTCATTCACTTTCATATTATTGAGTGGCAGCAGCCTGACAAGGTCATGCGCCAATTTTTTCATACTCAGCCGATTCCATTACCATCCAGACAGACAGACAAGCTTCATGGGATGAAGCTGACAGGGAGGCAGGATGATGACTGGTCCCAAGTACATGCGAGTTTTATCGACTACTCGAACAGACGTGCAGAGTTACGTATTCAGGGTGTTCCTACAAATCGATTATCTCTTTCAGAGAAGGTTGACTATGCGCCATGGTATGGAATGAAGTCTATACTGTATCTTACCCAAGCTGGCATATAGATGCAGAGGATGGTAAGTTAATAAATTCCTATTAGTTTGTTTATTGAATTATTTTCTAATTCCATTTGAATCTACTTACAGGGAAGTCACACAGAGCAACTTGTTCGCATGAGTGATGAAGAGGAGGAGGGGGTCTTTAGCCGGGCAGCCGTCTATGCTACAGCGCTGGAGACGAGGGCATTTTTCATGCGCTTTCTGGGAGCATCTTCACGCGTCTGGCTCGGAGACAGGAGGTTCCTGCCCCAGGGGAACATCTTGTAGCTGCTACTGGTGCTGAGGAGCCACGACCACGGCGACGTAGACAGCGTCGTGATGCACGTGAGGCCTCGCCTGTTCCACAGGCAGAGGTCGGGCCTCTAGTAGTCCAGGATCAGCCTATTCAGGATGTGCCTCAGGTGGCATGGGATCCGTCTTTCCTGACAGGATATCCGCAGTTCTCCCCATCTTGGGTTCCAGATCCTTCACAACCTTGGATTCTAGAGTCGTCGTCGTCTTGGGGTATAGCTCCATCACAGGCTTCGTTCCCCTCTGCGATGGAGGCAGGTCCTTCTACCACCCTAGTGGGAGAAGGATCTGAATGGCAGTACAAGATGCAGTTGACAGCTCCTCCCACTGACACACAGATGGAGGATGCGACAGTCGACGTTTTAGTGCCCGAGGATCATCCTTCTCCAGGTCATCAGACTCCACTACGCACTCGACGTGGACGTCCTATTTGCAGACCACCATGTGGGATGGAATCTCCTCGCCACAGACATATGCATTGATTGTACATTATTATGTACATGTTTTATGTGTACTGAAATCAAAATACTATTTTTACTTGTTGGTCAGAGTGGAATATCAGGAGGGGGTAAATTAGGTTTTATTTATATATATTTATATAACCATACGAACATAATAATAAAACATTAATAATTACTAATTACCTAATTACAAATTATATAATTAATAATTCTATTACTAATTAACTATTTAATTAGTATATAATTAATATTTATATTACGTAATAACTAAATAATTAGTATATAATTTGTAATTTGGTAATTAGTGTTTATTAATAATTAATTATATAATAACTAATTAGTTAATTAGTAATAAAATTATCAATTATATAATACTTAATTATTACATATATAATAAATATTTACTTAATTAGAAATATAATTAATAATTATAACTAATTAATTAGTAATTGGTAATTATTAATTAGTTAATCAGTAATATAAATATTTATTATAATTATTCATTATAAGAGGGTTTGCCCTGAAAATCATTCTGCATTTTCGATGTGGGATTAAGGTTCTACCTTTACTGCGCAGTACATTCTACATTTCCGATGTGGGATTCTGTTTCAAGTATGTGACTTTGAAATACAATAAAATATAAATTATAAGGCCAATATAAATGAAATTTTAAACATTGATTAAACATATAATAAATATTTGAAAACAAAAAGAATTTCCTCAAAAATGTTGATGAAAAATAATCTATAACCTTTCAAAACCGCCTACTTGAAACTTAAAAATGTTTCAAATACGTGAATTAGAAAGACTGTAAAATATAAACTATAAAACGAATATAATTGAAACTTTAAACATTGATTAAACATATAATAAATAGTTGAAAACAAAAGAAATTTCCAAAAAAAATGTTGATGAAAAGTAATTTATAAGCTTTCAAAACCGCATACTTGAAACTTAAAATTTTTCAAGTACGTGACTTTGAAAAACCATAAAACATAAAATAGAAGACCAATATAAATGAAACGTTAAATATTGATTAAACATATAAGAAATAGTTGAAAACAAAAGCAATTTCCAAAAAAATCTTAACGAAAAATAATTTATAAGCTTTCAAAACCGCCTACTTGAAACTTAAAAATGTTTCAAGTACGTGACTTTGAAAGATTATAATTATATTACTAATTAACTAATTAATTATTATATAATTAATAGTTATATTAATAATTAACTAATTATTTATTATATAAGTAATAATTAATGAGTAATAATTAATAATTAATAATTTAATGAAAAGTTATAATTAATATTTATATTACTAATTACCTAATTAATAATTACTAATTACTTATTAATAATTATTAATTACTAATTACTAATTATAATGAATAATTATAACAAATATTTATATTACTAATTCACTAATTAATAATTAATAATTACTAATTACTAATTAATTAGTTATAATTATTAATTTTATTTCTAATTAACTAAATATTTATTATATATGTAATAATTATATTACTAATTAATTATTATATAATTAATGATAATATTACTAATTAACTAATTAATTATGATATATTTAATCCATGTTTTAACTTTAAATTATATCGGTCTTATAGTTTATATTTTAGTCTTTCAAAACCGCATACTTTAATCATTTTAAGTTTTAAGTAGGTGATTTTGAAAGCTTATAAATTATTTTTCATGAACATTTTTTACGAAATTCTTTTTATTTTCGACTATTTGTTATATGTTTAATCCGTGTTTTATGTTTCATTTATATCGGTCTTATAGTTTATATTTTATATGATTTCAAAGTCACGTGCTTGGAACATTTTTAAGTTTCATGTTGGTCGTTTTGAAAGCTTATAAATTATATTTAATCAATATTTTTTACGAAATTATTTTTATTTTCAAATATTTGTTTTATGTTTAATTAATGTATTAAGTTTCATTTATATTGGTCATATAATTTATATTTTATAAGCTTTCAAAATCACGTACTTGAAACTTCTTATGTTTCAAGTAAGTGGTTTTGAAAGCTTATAAATTATTTTTTATCATCATTTTTTATGATTTTTTTTTGTTTTCAACTATTTTTTATATGTTTAATCCATGTTTTAAGTTTCATTTATATTGGTCTTATAGTTTATATTTTGTAGTCTTTCAAAGTCATGTACTTGAAAAATTTTAAGTTTCAAGTATGCAGTTTTGAAAGCTTATAAATTACTTTTCATCAACATTTTTTTGGAAATTTCTTTTGTTTTCAACTATTTATTATATGTTTAATCAATGTTTAATGTTTCAATTATATTCGTTTTATAGTTTATATTTTAGAGTCTTTCAAATTCACGTATTTGAAACATTTTTAAGTTTCAAGTATGCGGTTTTGAAAGGTTATAGATTATTTTTCATCAACATTTTTGAGGAAATTGTTTTTGTTTTCAACTATTTATTATATGTTTAATCAATGTTTAAAATTTCATTTATATTGGCCTTATAGTTTATATTTTATTGTATTTCAAAGTCACGTACTTGAAACAGAATCCTACATCGGAAATGCAGAATGTACTGCGCAGTTAAGGTAGAACCTTAATCCCACATCGAAAATGCAGAATGATTTTCAGGGCAAGCCCTCTTATAAAATGGAGGTCTGGGTAAGAGTTTCTGTCAGAATCCAGACTGCTGTAATGGCTGTAGCGCTGGATCTTTAATAACAGAGAAATTCTGTTGAAATTTTTTGTTTTGTTTCTATATATATATATATAAAACAAAACAAAAAAATAAAAATAAAAAAAATTAAAAAAAAAAAGATTTTTTTAGGAGAAAGGCGGCATCCGGGATGCCGCCTTTGAGGTGCATTTTTTAAAAAAAATTGTAGTAAGTGTTTTCTGAAAAAAAAAATTTAAACGTAAAAAAAAATCCCAAAAACAGAGCAAGGCGGAGGAGGGAAAATTGAGTAGGTGATGGGGGTCAGGGTCCCGTCTGCAAGTAGAAGATGGTTCCCTAGTTCGGTGAAGTGGTGTGTAATGTGTATGGTTGGATGTGGAGTGCCCCCCCCCCCCTCCTTCCTCGCTACACCAAAGAAGAGAGGAGTCAGGCTCCTCTTATTTAGATATGAAAATAGAAAAATTCAATTGACAACCTAACCGACAGAAGATCCCTGTGGCACGCTTTCATTTGCACGTCACCATATTTTAAATGAACTCTCAGTGAGTGTACCATGCATTTTTCAATGAACTCCATATTCCTTGCATTTTTCCCATGAACTGCTTCATTTATCACCACTTCTACGAGTAGCTCCCCCTGCATGGAAAAACAAAAAAATGCAAGTGAGTGAGAAATAATGAAACTACTATGTATAACTAAATATATATATAAACTATATATTAATATCACTACTTAAAGTTAATAAAAATACTTATTAATATATATATATATTATAATACCTAATATATTTAATAACTGTTTTATTTAATTAATACATATAATATGATGATATATAAGAAATTAATATTATACGTATGTATAATATTATATACAATTATTAATATACGTATTATTGCTATTATATAGTGTATTATATATTATATTATATATTATATTATATATTATAATAATAATAAAAAAAATGAAAAAAATGAGAAAGTTAGGGAGGGTTTCGGCGTGGAAGAGAGGGGAGACAAGGGGGAAAGGGGTTCGGCGTAGGGGAGAAGGGTGGGTTCATGTGGAGCAGTGGCGGAGGGAAGAGCGGGTGAGGCGACAGTGGTGGTCTTGCGATGGAGAGGTGGTGGTGGTATAGCACAGCTGGTGATGGTTGGTCGACGACGCATGGGTAAAGGCGGGGCACGACTTGGATTTCAACAGGGGTGGCGTGACCGGCTTGGGTGACAAGCTAGCCGCAGATGGCGGTGCGAAAGGTTTGGTGGGCACGGGTGTGGTGGGGTTCTGCTTCGGGTTCAATTGCTGGGGCTTAGGTTTTAGCACGCAGCGGCAGGTCTTCCGGCGAGCTCGGGGTGCGGCGGGGTTTCAGTGGGCTTTGGTGAGGGACAGCGGTGGCTTGGTGGGAGTGCTCATATCTGCTTCATTTCATTCCACAGATGGCGCAGTGGTGATTATTCTTCAACTTGTGTATTATTATTATTTTTTAAATCCGGTTGAATCTTGTTCGGAAACTGGTTGCATTAAATCTGCCTCTAGAATTGTATTTTTCTTTGAATATGTGCTGTTATTGCTGGGTGTGGTAAAGATGTTGTTGATGTTTTCTTCGAATTTGTACGGTGCTATTGCATCAAAATTGTTCTACAGCGAGATCTGTTGCTTCGGGAGAGGAACAGTGAGATGCGGGGCAAGAATGGTGTCACCGTGTGTGTGGCACCATGAGTGAAATGGTGCCACAGTGAGGTAGGGGTGAAAGCCGTGTCATCGTGTGAGAACGGTGGTAGGTTGGTAGGGTATGGAAAAGTGGAACGGTGCACCAGCTGAGTCCAGACAGTGAGACAGTAATAGTTGCGGTGGGACAACAACACTTGAAATGGTGGCACTACACAGGTTGAAACAATGGCATCGTGACACCTACAAAACAAGAAAATCAAACAAAAAACAACAATTAAATAAATCAATACTTTAGTAAATTTAAAAAAATAGATTAAAAATTATAAAAAAATTAAAATAATTACAGTCACTTTCTTAAATTAGTTAACCAATTAATTAAAGAATTAATTAAATGAAAGAATAAAAATATTAATTCAATAAAATTATATTTTCAACACTAATTTAATTAATTAAATAATCAAAAACACATGTAATTAATTTATTCAAAAAATAATTAAAGAATTAATTAAATTAATGAATTGAAAAATATTGAAAACTAATAATATAAAGAATTAATTAAATGAAATTTAAAAAAACAACTTAATTTTATTATTGAAAAACAATAAAAAAATCAACAAAAACACACTTTTAATACATAAACACATTTTTCATAATGTAATTTACAAAATACAACAATTGATAAATATTACACAAAATACAACATTTTGATATTAAAAATTCAACAAAAATATAAAAAGGGATGTGGCAAAGAGCATTAAAAATGAGCCACATCAAACTCCCCCACTAAAGACTTTGTTTGTCCTCAAACAAGTCCATGCTTTTGAACTTTAAAATAAAAAAAAATATTGTTGAAATTCAGTTCCACAAGTGCATGGCGAAGCTTTTATAGGTAGAGGAACAAGACCAAACAGTGGGTTAGGCTTTTCAAAGGTGTTCAAAAAATGATGTCCTGCCCAGATTCAAAAACTCAATGGAAGTCAAAAGCCTCACAAATTCATACAATATCAAGTATGTCATGCCTCCTATATGTACTCATTAGCTATCCAATTTCAATTTCCAATTTAAGTTCTGATTCAAGGATTGTTAACAGTTTATATGAAATGGAACTCAGAACTTAACAAAGGGAACCTTCCATTCTCAGCTTCCCCCAGGTTCCAAAAATTAAAGTCCATTAATTTCATCACTTTACTGATTCAACTCAAATGAATTTTTACTGGGTCAATTGCTCCCTTATTCATCTGGGTTCAAAATTGCCCTCACCTTAATGAGTTCATTTTTGACAAGGGAACTTAATTTTAATTTTTTCCAACCATATTCCATGTGCATAACATTGTGCATAGAACTTATTAAAATTAAAATAGGCTTTATTTATTCACAGAACCTCACCCAGTGCGCCTTGTCTCAGATACTCATCCTGGGATTTCATTTTCTCATTTTACTCCATTTACAAAGGACTTAACTAATAATCATTTGAGTTGACTTCCTAAAGTGATTGAATATTATTCAATATATGTGTGAGTCTCCTAGGTTCTAATGGGAACTTCTAGTTACCCTAAGTCATGATCCTGATTCCACAAAACCTATCATGTCACACTCCCATCCTCAATTCCTAAATAGACAGATCCATAAAGATAATGAACAATTCCACTCAATAATCACTCAAACTTAACAGTTTCTGACTAAGTGCCACTCTCATCAACCAGTGAGCAATTATCCACTAAACATGACTGAATTGGAATACCACATAACATCCAATGACCATAAAGTGGTGAAAGAATTTGAAAATAAATTTGAAAGAGTTTTGATAATTTTGAAAAAATAATTGACCATTTTTTAAACAAACTTCAGGTTCAGGAATGGAGAATTTGAATTGACACTAGAATGACCCCTCTCCCCCACACATAAAACCCAACATTGTCCCAAATGTTGAATCTCAAGGTGGAGGACATTTTAAGTTCAAAACAGATTGATATTTCAGCTTATAAAAAATATAGAGGGGTCAGAGTGATGTTCTAAAATTTTCTTTTCCACATAAAAAGAAAAATAAAATAAAAACACAAATAAATAAAAACAGAAGAACCCAACGCCACTAACCATCACCAGCAACAAGTTCAGTTCAATTTCTTAAAATTTCATGCTTTGAATCATCCTAAGCATTCAAAAAAATCAATGATCTCAAATAGTAGCATGTTAAGCATTGATGTTCAACAGCAGCAGTTGAATAAAGGTGTAATCAAAGGGTGTCAGCAGGGTTTACAATGTAGTTCAATTAAATTTTCAACTCACTAGATTTCAGCATGCTAACACCCAAGTAGGAAAAAAGATTCACTTTTCACAAGTCTGGGGGAAGTCCCCCACACTTAATTCGCAACATCATGCAATAAAAATATGAAGATTAAAACATGGAAGCATAAAACAATACTCCCCTAAATGTGTAGCTTCTCAAATTTACAAATGTCTCCCTTTGATTTCTTTTTGTGTGAACACTAGTTTCTCAAGTTTGGAACCTACATGATGAAACAGTTTAACATTAATCTTCATGATTTAATGTTCAAATGGAATGAAACTACAATGTAGTACCCCCAGTTTCTGGTATGTAACCCTTACTTGATGCTTTTCTTGGTTTTAATAGTTAAGGGTGACGTATGGGAGAGTCGGGAGATCCTGGATCAAAGTTTGAAGAAAAGGGAAAGGCCCACGGGCAGCGCACAGTTTTTATAAACTGTGCGGCCAAACCGTGCGTGACTGAATGAGGAGGCAGTGGATTCCGCACGGTCGGCGCACAGTTAAGGGAAACCGTGAGATGAGGTCGTGCGTGAAGGATGGCCGAGGCAGAAGCTAACACACAGTTAGCACATGGTTTGTCAAACCGTGCAGACTAACCGTGCGGGCACTTAAAATTAGATCCTAAAATTGTGGATCTAATTTGTTTTGCGTATAATTGCCTCATTAAATCTCTAAGCGGCCCTAACTCAGGATTAATCTCCCTTGAAGGTTGGAAGACTTCTCCCAAGTGTTCTGGAGGCGATCTGAAGGCTTCTCTTGGCGAATCGAAGCCGGATTCTTAAGGTGTGTGATCGTTCTTGATCGGTTTCTTAGATCTACTTAGATCTACTTCTCCTCTTCTCATGTTTTCTTAGATCTACTCCCGTTATGGGTATATCTAAGGCTGTGGATGCCAAATATGACAAGATTTGGTCTTGGTTGTGCTAGGAGAAGAGATCTAGGGAGTGTTTTTGGAGAATCGGCTCGGTTTTGTTGGTGTTCTTCGTCCGTTGGTTGGCTTTGCCTAAATTGTTGAGGTAGGTGGCTTCACTCTTGATTCCTCTTTCTTAGAACTTGAAGGATTAGTTCAAATTTTTTTAATTGCTTGGTTTGATTATGAAATTGTGGTGCAAAGCATGTTATAAATCTTCTTTTGTAATGATTTATGAGTTTTGATGAAATCGTGGAAATTGAAAGAATGGTTTGTGCAAAGTGTTTTGGTTCCTTGATTTTAAAATAGTGATTTTAAAATATGGATTTGCTGGATTTGGAAAATGGTTTGGGGAAAAAGGTTTTCAATAAAAGTTTTTTTATTGAAATGGTTTTGGCATGGTTGAAATGGTTTGGTTTTGGGCATACTTGGTGTGTGTGTTCATATTGCATTTACGAGGCTTGGTTGAAATATGACCTTGTGATCGGTGCCAAAAGTGTAATGGCACATGGGGAATAATTACCTTGTGATGACTTGGTAGATCGACGAGAGACCGCTCATGAGTATGGAACTGTCATAACGATGCATGCATGGGTAATGATGTGATTATGTGGAATGGAATGGTTATACCAAAGTGAAATGTGGTTGTGATTTGGAAACCTTTCTTGGTTTTTTTCCTTGGAAAAGATGGTTTTGGTTGGAAAAATGGTTTAGTTAGAAAATGGTTTTGACATGGAACTTGCTATATTGTGAACTGTTTTGGAATTGTTTTATATAATTGTGCTAACATGTTTTATCCTAGAGGCATGGGCTGGGAAGTCATCGGGAAAAGCCTACTGAGTTTCATTACTCACCCCCTGCTTTGGCACGTTGGTGTTTTTGCAGAGGTCATATACCGAGATGTTGGCAAGGGTAAAGTATCACATATTTATAGCACTACTTCATGATGCTTGGGCTGGTTCGTGATGTTGGAGCATGGAGCTTATGGAGCCTTGGAGTCTTTGTTGTCTTTGAGTCTTGCCGGTTGTCTTTCCCTTATTTTCTCTAATTTAGTTTTGGTTTCTGCTGTTTCACTTTGGTTGGTTTATTATGAAATAAATGGCTGAACCATTTTGGTTTTAAATCATGCATCATATAGTGGTTTCTTGGAGATGTATACGTAGTTTTACTTATTGTTGGTTCTTTTAATTTAAAGGGTAAATCACCCCCCATGTGTTTTGAAACCCTTCAGCATTTATTTCCAGCCTTTGGCGTCTTGGGGATGTCGCTTAAGGCCAAGTAACCCTCACTACCTCCTCAAGCCAATGAGGTAGGGGCGGGGTGTTACAAATGGTATCAGTCTGGTCCTTCCTTGAGGTACAAATGGTCATTGATGTTCTTGGTCTTGGAGTTGAAATTCCTTCTTGTCTATTCCTTGTATGGGAATCTTAGAAAGGAGTAGTATTGTTGGAACTTGAAACTTATAGCATAAAAGGACGTAGCTAACCCCTTTATGCTGAACTTCATGTTACCATGTAGTTGGGTACATAAGTGTTTGGAGACACTTCTAGAATGTTGAAAATCTCATTGTCATGGGTTTAGCCAATGAGATGAGGATGACATTCATTGTAGAGGAATGACTTCCCACTAGGATTGCATAAATCATTTTGAAAAATGGATTATGGGTTGATGTGAAAGCGTAATTTCCAAAAAATTTAAACATGTTTTCAACTGAAAGATTTTGAAAAGATAATGGTTGATGTATTTTGAAAATAGATTGATTTTCAAATGAAAGAAAAGATCTATTTTAAAAATGGTTGGAAATCAGTGTTGTGATAGTGATGTGATAAAAATTGAAATGCTAAGCCTTAATTTGCTAGAAAGTGAGACTAACAGAGTGCGTTTTTTGTATAGAAAATGGCACCCATTAGACGTCGTAGAAACCAAATGGAAGAGGCTACGGAGAATGTGGTCGCACCTGAGCCATAGGTGAACCAACAGCTAGTCCAAAGTATAGTTCAAGCGTTTCAGGCTGTGGACACGGGGAATCAGAGGGATGAGTCAAGGCATGTAGACCATTCCGTCCAGTTCCAGAAGTAGAATCCACCCATCTTTTGGGGTGATTCTAAACCAGAAAAGATGGAGGTGTGGCTAAGCAGGATGAATCGTATCTTCAATTTCATCGGCACACCAGTAGAGCTGAAAGTAAAGTTGGTGACATATATGCTGGAGGATCTTGCACGAAAGTGGTGGGAGCTAGTGGTGCAGCCTAAGGTGGATCAAGGCCTGGGCTGGGAGGAATTTGAGGAATTGTTCAATAAACAATTCTATCCTCACATGTTCAAGATCCAGAGGACAACAGACTTTTTCATCCTGAAGCAGGAGAATCTCTCTATCACAGAGTATGCGGCTAAATTCATGAATTTAGTACACTTTTCACCGGATGTTTCTGCAAGTGCGTTGCTCAAGGCATACATCTTTGAATCAGGGTTACAACAGGAGATTTGCTCGAAGATAGCTATGCTCTGTATTACGGATTATACGGAGATGGTAAACAGAGCAATATTAGATGAAAGAGACATCTCAAGAGTTATGGGAGGAGGAAGTATGATTATACCCATGAGAACGGGTGGGAACTCTAATGTTGCGAACAAGCGGAAGATGGCCACCTACTTCCAAGGTGGGAGTGTGAATCAGAATCAGACAGCTGGATCGGGGAATCTTCCTCCACAACCCATGATGAAAGTCGGATGTTTTCAATGTGGCTCAATTGATCACATGAAATGAGAATGTACAACACCACTGAAATCATGTCACAATTGCAATAAGATGGGTCATATTCAGTGATATTGTTGTAGTGCTCCACGGTCGGGTGCTCGTGACACTTCTCAAGTTTCGCAAACATCTTATGCTTCGATAGGGCGAGGACAGCAAAATAAGTCTCTCCAGCAGAATAGAGCTAATTATGGTGATTCCAGGAATACCATGACTCCTCAGGCAGGGCAATCTCAACAAGGCAATAAAGAGCAAAGTACAGCAACAAAGCAATTGTATGGAGCAGAACAGGTGATTGTGGATGATCAGTCTGGACCATCTACGGTGATAGGTATGATTCTTTTGAATTCTACCCTCATGAAAGTGTTGTTCAATACTGGTGCATCGCATTATTTTCTTGCTTCTCGTATTTCTGATTTGATAAACTTAAAAGTTGAAATGATACCTTCTGTGATAAAACTTCAAACACCTCTCGGTGAAAGAGAATATAAAGCCTTCATGTGTAGAGCATGTTCTATAACTGTTGATGGAGCTGAGCTGAAATTGGATTTCTCTGTGCTAGAGATAGATGTCTATGATATAATCCTAGGTATGGATTGGTTGACAGAGTTTAGGGCTCAAATCGACTATTATGGGAGAACGGTTAGTTTCGCGACTGAGGATGGCGTCGAGCATCTCTTTAGCGAAGAAAGAGTGGTGAAGGCAGGTGCAGCGGGCTTGTTGGCACTAGCAGCGGCAATGATCTATTACCAGTTAGCTACGTTAAACTTGAAATCGATGCATGAGATCTCTAGTAACAGTTTTCCAGTAGTTTTGGATCAATTTCCTGATATTTTTCTTGAAAACTTCTCAGGGTTACCACCTATAAGAGAAGTGGAGTTTATGATTGATCTCCTTCCAGGGACTAGTCCTATCTCACTTCCATCTTATAGGATGGCACCAATGGAGTTAAACTAGTTGAAAGTGCAGTTAGAGGAGCTAGAAAGCAAAGGTTTTATTCGGCCAAGCGTGTCTCTGTGGGAAGCACTAGTTTTTTTTGTAAAGAAAGCAGATGGAACTTTGAGGCTATGTGTGGATTATCGTAAACTTAACCAAGTTACGATAAAGAATAGATATCCACTTCCATGCATTGATGACCTGTTTAATCAATTGAGGGGAGCTCAGTGGTTCTCTAAGATTGACTTGCGGCCAGGATATCACCAGTTGTGAGTTTGGAAGGAGGATATTCCAAAGACAGCCTTCAAAAGCAGATATGGCCACTACGAACATGTAGTCATGCCTTTCAGTCTTATGAATGCATCAGCGGTCTTCATGGCTTTAATGAATCAGATATTTCAGCAATATCTAGATTCTTTTTCTGTGGTGTTTGTGGATGATATCTTGGTGTATTCAAGAACAAGAGATGAGCATGAACAACACTTGAAGATAGTGTTGGAAATATTGAAAGACCATCAGTTGTATTCCAAATTATCAAAGTGCGATTTTTGGATACAAGAGGTACGCTTTATGGGCAATGTTTTTTCTGAGAAAGGTGTTTCAGTGGATCCAAAAAAGATAGAAGATGTTCTTTCTTAGAAACCATCGAATAATGTCTTTGAAATAAAAAGTTTTCTTGGTCTAGCTGGTTATTACCGACGCTTTGTGGATGACTTCTCACGACTAGCTTCGCCTATGACAGTATTGAAAAAGAAGAACAATGCATTTCAATGGACTAAGGAATGTCAAAGATCTTTTCAAGAGATGAAAGTTCGCCTTAAATCAGCACCCATCTTGATCTTTCCAGAATCAGGACAGGGGTACTTGGTGTATTGTGATGCTTCAGGATCAGGGTTGGGCTATGTTCTTATGAAAAGAGACCATGTTGTTGCTTATGATTCAAGACAATTGAGGGTTCATGAGAAGAATTACCCAACACATGATTTGGAGTTAGCTGCAGTCATCCAAGCTTTGAAAACATGGAGACACTATCTCTTTGGTGATAAATTTACTGTGTTTACGGATCACAAAAGCTTGAAACACATTTTCTCACAGAGAGATTTGAATCTGAGGAAGAGGAGATGGACGGAGTATCTTCAAATGTTCGACTTCAACTTGATATATACACTGGGTAAGGGAAATTCGGTGGCTGATGCATTAAGTAGAAAGTTGTATTCTCAGTTGGCGAAGGAAGCTTCAGACGAATGGAAGTTAATGTCTATCTTAGCCAACATTCATGTGGAATGTGAAAACCGAGGTGATGTGGCAGTTTTCTTTTCAGTTACGCTTGTTCCTGATTTGGTGGAGATAGTAATGGAGGTACAGGCAGCCAATGTAGACTGTATTGCAATGAGTTCAAAACTCAATGGTGGGGAGACCATTGAGGGATGGAAGCTGGATGGGAGTTCATTTTTATGTTTTAGAGATCGGATGGTTGTACCTATAGCTTGTCAGGAACAAATCCTTCATGCTTAACACCATTCAAGATGGGTTGTACATCAGGGTACGCAGAAGATGTACAAAGCATTGAAGGCGCAGTTTTGGTGGAGCATCATGAAAAGGAAGGTGGCCGAGTTCATCTCACGGTGCTTAACTTGTCAGCAGGTTAAAGCAGAGCATCAGAGACCAGCTGGTATGTTATAGTCTTTACCTATCCCAGTGTGGAAATGGGATTAGATAGAAATGTATTTTGTTACAGGTCTTCCAATAATGGTCTGGAAACACGATGCCATTTGGGTGATAGTGGATCGTATAACCATGTCGGCCCATTTCATTCCTATTCGTGAAATTCATACGATGAAAGATCTTTCAAAAATCTATATCCAGGAAGTGGTAAAGAGACATGGTGTACTAGTGTCTATCGTCTCAGATAGAGATCTGAGGTTCACATCTCATTTTTGGAAATCATTACAACAATCCCTTGGGTCTCAGTTGATTATGAGCACGGCGTATCATCCTCAGACGGATGGGAAATCCGTGCGGACGATAAAAACTTTGGAAGACATGTTGTGGGCTTGTGTAATGTATTTTGGTGGCTCATGGGAGGAGAATATACCCTTAGTGGAGTTCTCATACAATATGTCACGAACCAGACCGGGTCGTCATCCGACCCAACGCCCGACCCGGTCCGCGACATGGCCCGAAGGGCGTTCCCGATCCCCACGGGCTGGCAACTAGTGTCGGGCATCAAAACAAACCAGCTGGGAATGGTTTGGCCCATGACAAAGATAAATAGACATAAACTGAACAAGAAGATAAATAAAGGAAAATAACATGAACAATGTGGCAGCAGAAAAAGGAATAAAAAAAAAGACGTGACATACCTCAGGTGACCCCGTGGGCCACCACTGTACGACAACCACACTCGCTCCCAAAAGCGATCCAAGACTGATACCTGCAACTGAAAAGTAAAGTAGGTGTGAGCACCGAGATGATCAGTAGGAAAGCCAAAAACAACCACGTCCTATGCCTCCACCTTTATTAAGAAATCCACTATGCCAGTTTGGAAATAAGATATAATAAAGTAGTGTTTCTCCTTTTCAAATTCAAGTAACGAGTTTGCATTTTCAGGTAAATCCTTTTACTCCCACTACATTTTCAAAATAGGTTTCAAGCATGCATTAACATTTCAAAATGAAAAGAAACCAGTTTGGATTTAAATATGGTTTTCACAAACAAGGCATCAAGTATGAAACAGCTGAAAAGAAAGTTACATCGTTAGCAGCATGACAAAAGTGAGCACCATGGGTAATCCCTATAGGCAGCTAGAAATAAGTGGGAACCTAAAGACCTCGTACCTCAGTGAAACGTGGCTTAGAAGGCCACGACCCTCAGAAAACGTGGCTTAAAAGGCCACAACCCTCAAAAAACGTGGCTTAGAAGGCCACGACCCTCAGAAATTCATATGTTTAGTTAGTGTTGTTGCGTCAATCCTTCTAGACAAACCGGGATGAACCCCTGCCGTGTCATCTAGCGTACTAGTCCTGGTCACCCACCTAGATACCCGGGTTTCCCCATTGTGCTCTATTTCAAATGGTGGTGAGTTTTCTTTATCAAACAATCAAACACATACATTACACTTTCTTTACCTAAAACTCATTCAACCTTTCACCACCGCACTCCCTACTTAAGTGCATTCCCCCTCTTTACACCACACAATCACGCACAAGCCTTTACACTAGGCACATATATCACAAACCGCTCATAAACACTTGCATCACATTTTATTTTCAAATTTAGGGGAATGACTCAAAATGGGTTTTCTATTTTCGCAACTCAAATCTCAAAGTGCCAAACGAGCCTCAATAGAGGTTTTTTTTCTATTTCATAAAACATTATTAAGATGCCAAACATGCTTAATTAAAAAAAGGGAACACTTTTTACAATTAACCGGCCAAAAGGCCAAACACCTTTGGAAACACCTTACCCATTCAAAACAACTTAAGAAATCAATTTTTCAAGAAACGTCACTTAAGACCAACGGCTTTGAAATACATTTCAATTTTCCATTATAAGGCATAATATTTTCTAGCAACCAAAATCAGGTTCCATAGCATGTGTATATAGCATAGTGTAAAACATGTTTTTAAAAAAATCAAGCAATTATGAATTTCAAATTAAAAGCTTAGGCATAGGGGACCTACCTCAAACTTGTCGATATCTGTCGATGGCCACTTGAACTGACACTTGGTGCGCACACGCACATGCATTTATACATATATATATACACACCCCTAGCTGCATTGCACATATTCCCTACGCCATGAGGGAATATGTACAAAGAGGGCACATATATATATATATATGTCTTACCCTATGCATGTACATGTAGGAGGTCTCGACATGCGCGGCCCAAAACCAACGAAGCAAGGCGCAATGCACTACACCTATAATTTAATAAAACCATTAAACACTTAAACAATCCCTAAAGTGTTTCAAATTAACACATCAAGGGATTTCACCAACGACGCGTCGCTTACATAACTCATAAAACTCATTGAAAATATTAAAAGAAAAGAACAAAAACAATCTAACCATTTCCAAAGGCCATTTCAAATCGTCACATAAACCGGAGTCAATTCCAAAACATGCATTCCATTGTTTAAACCATTTCTAAAACAAGTTTTTCACTATCCAAACAACATAAATAAACCATTATGCAATTTATAAAACAACCCAAGGAAACACCTCACTGCCTCACACCGAGAAAATACCCAAAATTCCCTCTTTAGAAACAACGCACACTAAAAACCTTTACACAATTTAATTAAAACAATTTAACATCCTTAAAAATTATTTAAGGTATCGTTCTAAATTTTCATAAACCAATTTTTAAAGAGTATTACACAACTTTGCACACAAAACCAACTTCAACCTTCTTTCATTACCAGATGCACACAACACCACATTAAGAACACAATATTTACCATTTATACAAAATAATAAACTAACTACACAACTTACAAAACACTATCAATTGACCAGATACAAAGTTCTCAACAGAAACACACCCATACCATAATAACACACCGCCAAACAAAACAAACGCAAACTAAATTATTTTAAAAACTAGTTTCACACCAAACAGATAAAACATAGAACACCAAATTTATTTAAGCAAGTAAACATAATTCACCACATAAACACAATTCTCACTCAACAAGTTAATTAAAGAACATCTTAAATTAATTAAACAAGCAAAACATTGTAGACGCAAGAAGACGTAAACTAGAAACTGACTCTGAACCAGATAAAGACTCCAAGGGTCCGCAGACTCAAATTCATATTTTTAACGTGGTGTAAAAATATATAAAAACGCATAAATATATTCTTACCCAGAAATCGGCGAGCAGACCGAAATGATCCGACTCGCTTTGCCTTCGGTGGCAGTGGACGGGATGCAGTCCGGCGTGACCCGGGAAACCCTTCACAAACCCAACGAGGGAATTCTTGGGCACACTGGAGCAACGGGGAGGCACCGAAAAATGTCGCGTTCGCCGGAAACGCACCGGAAAGGGGGCTGGACTCGCCGGAATCACGTTGGAAAGGGGGTCGGGTTCGGACAGCGGGTGCTAGGCGGGTGTAGGGCAGCGGGACGGCGCCAGAACTTGAGAGATCCGGCTAGGGAGGGGGTTTCGGGCGGCAGCGAGCAGCCGGGGAAGGAGGAGCACGGGCGGAGCTGGCCGGGAGGTGCGGCCGACGGCGGTCGGGTGCCAACCGGGAGGATGGGGGAGTTGGAAGGGAGGTCGGCGGTGCGGAGGGGTGCTGGCAGGGAGCGGCGAGCGGAGGGGCGCCGGCGGGGCTGCTGCGCCGAACGAGGGGTTAAGGTTCGACGCTGGGGGGAAGCGCAACACGACGAGGGAATAGGGGAGAGGAAGAGAGAGGAAAGAAAAAAAAGAAGAAAAGAAAAAAAAGAAACGAAAAAATAAATAAATAAAATGAAATAAAAATAAATAAATAAAATGAAATAAAAATAAATAAATAAAATGAAATAAAAATAAATAAATAAAATGAAATAAAAATAAATAAATAAAATGAAATAAAAATAAATAAATAAAATGAATAAAATGAAATAAAATAAGCAAATGAAATTTGAAAGAATAAACAAATTCCTAATTAATAATAACAAGATAATATTATATTATTTATTAATGTTAGACACCCCACATGGTCACGTACGCGGTCGCTCGCCTATCCACTCTCTAAAAAAAATAAAAAATAAAAAATAAAATAAATAAATAACAAATTTAATTCAAAAACATTTTCTTACCAAGGGTGGACACTACGCACGGTCACACACACAGCCGTGCACCATATAACAACCCAAGTGTGTACACACACACACACACACACACACACAGATATATATATATATATATATATAAACCGGTTCAAACTGAAAATTTAAAAACGAGACCCAAAATAATTAAAATAAAGTATCAGGCATTGCTAAGTCAATATGCACATTTATCAGCAACGCAAAACTCAAGTCGAGTCCATCACGCATCTCGACATAACAAATTTAATGCCAAATAAAAATTATAGAATAAGAATAAAATTAAAAGTCATTGCCATAGTGTGGAGTCCGGGTGTGACACAATAACAGCTATCAATCCTCGATATGCATGGCTCCGTTTGAATCATTGTATGGGCGTCATTGTCGTTATCCACTATGATGGGTGAAAACTGGTGAAACTTCACTAGTCAGGCTGAGCCTTGTACAAGAAACAATGGAGAAGATTCAGTTGATTAGAAAAAGGATGGAGACGGCTCAGAGTCGTCATAAATCTTATGCAGATCACTGTTGAAGACCGTTTTCGTTCGTAGTGGGTGATCATGTCTTTATGAGAATCTCTCCAAGGCTTGGACATCGTCGTTTTGGGAAGCAGGGAAAATTATCTCCTCGATATATAGGCCCTTTTGAGATACTGGAACAGGTTGGAGAGGTGGCATATCGGTTGACATTACCACCACGGTTCAGTGCAGTGCATAATGTGTTCCATGTATCTCAGTTGAAGAAGTATCAACCTGATCCTGACCATGTGATCATATGAGATCACATTGACCTAGAGCTGGATGCTTCATTGGTACATATCCCAGTACGGATTGTGGATAGGCATGAGAAAGTCTTGCATGGAAAAAGCATCGGTCTAGTGCGGGTTTTATGGCAGCATGGTCAGATTCAGGAAGAGACATGGGAATACAAGAAATAAATGAAAGAGCAGTGTCCAGAACTCTTTCAGACAAGAAATGGTTTTCTACATTTTGGGGATGGAAATGCCAATGGTGGGGAGAATGTAGTACCCCCAGTTTCTGGTATGTAACCCTTACTTGATTCTTTTCTTGGTTTTAAAAGTTAAGGGTGACGTATGGGAGAGTCGGGAGATCCTGGATTGAAGTTTGAAGAAAAGGGAAAGGTGCACGGGCGGCGCACGGTTTGTCTAAACCGTGTGGCCAAACCGTGCGTGACTGACTGAGGAGGCAGTGGATTCCGCACGGTTGGCGCACGGTTAAGGGAAACCGTGCGATTGGGTCGTGTGTGAAGGATGGCTAAGGGATAAAATAATACATGGTTAGCGCACAGTTTGACAAACCGTGCGGACTAACCGTGCGGGCACTTAAAATTAGATCCTAAAATTGTGGATCTAATTCGTTTTTCCTCTAATTGCATCATTAAAGCTTATAAGCGGTCGTAACTCGGGATTACTCTCCCATGAAGGTTGGAAGACTTCTCCCAAGTGTTTCGGAGGTGATCTGAAGGCTTCTCTTGGTGAATCAAATCCGGATTCTTAAGGTATGTGATCGTTTTTGATCGGTTTCTTAGATCTACATAGATCTACTTCTCCTCTTCTCTCGTTTTCTTAGATCTACGCCCATTATGGGTAGATCTAAGGGTGTGGATGCAAAATATGACAAGATTTGGTCTTGTTTGTGCTATGAGAAGAGATATAAAGAGGGTTTTTGGAGAATCGGCTCGATTTTGTTGGCGTTCTTCGTCCGTTGGTTGGTTTCGCCTGAATTGTTGAGGTAGGTTGCTTCACTCTCGATTCCTCTTTCTTAGAACTTGAAGGCTTAGTTAAAATTGTTTTAATTGCTTGGTTTGATTGTGAAATTGTGGTGCAAAGCATGTTATATATCTTCTTTAGTAATGATTTATGAGTTTTGTGCAAAGTGTTTTGTGCAAAGTGTTTTGTGCAAAGTGTTTTGGTTCCTTGATTTTAAAATATGGCTTTGCTGGATTTGGAAAATGGTTTGGGGGAAATATTTTTCAATAAAAGGTTTGTTTTATTGAAATGGTTTTGGCATGGTTGAAATGGTGTGGTTTTGGGCATACCTGGTGTGTGTGTTCATATTGCATTTATGAGGCTTGGTTGAAATATGACATTGTGCTCAGTGCCAAAAGTGTACTGGCACATGGGGAATAATTACCTTGTGACGACTTAGTAGATCGATGAGAGACCGCTCATGAGTATGGAACTGTCATAATGATGCATGCATGGGTAATGATGTGATTATGTGTAATGGAATGGTTATGCCAAAGTGAAAATGTGGTTGTGATTTGGAAACCTTGCTTGGTTGTTTTCCTTGGAAAAGATGGTTTTGGTTGGAAAACTGGTTTAGTTGGAAAATGGTTTTTGACATGGAACTTTCTATATTGTGAACTATTTTGGAATTGTTTTATATAAATTGTTTTATATAAATGTGCTAACATGTTTTATCCTAGAGGCATGGGTTGAGAAGTAATCGGGGAAAACCTACCGAGTTTCATTACTCACCCCCTGCTTTGTCACGTTGGTTTTTTTGCAGAGGTCATATACCAGAATGTTAGCAAGGGTAAAGTATCACATGTTTATAGCACTACTTCGTGATGCTTGGGATGTTTCGTGATGTTGGAGCATGGAACTTGTGGAGCCTTGGAGTCTTCTTTGTCTTTGAGTCTTTCTGGTTGTCTTTCTGCTATTTACTCTGATTTATTTTTGGTTTCTGCTGTTGCACTTTGGTTGGTTTATTATGAAATAAATGGCTGAACCATTTTTGTTTTCAATCATGCATCATATAGTGGTTACTCAGAGATGTATACATAGTTTTCCTTGTTGTTGTTTGTTTTCATTTAAAGGGTAAATCGTCCCCCATGTGTTTTGAAACCCTTTGGCATTTATTGCCATCCTTTGGCGTCTTGGGGATGTCGCTTAAGGCCAAGTAACCCTCACCGCCTCCTCAAGCCAATGAGGTAGGGCGGGGTGTTTCATACAAAGTGTGAGTGAATGAGTTTTATCCATTAATCCAGTAAGCTGGTCCACTGGGACTTGAATGATAGTCACATGGAATCTACTGCTTGTTTATTATCCTAAGAAAACAACACTAAAATTAAAAACAACATGAAAAAAAACTAAAGTAAGAAATGAAAAGGGATAATCCTAGGATAACCCCCTAAGGTGTGCTGTAGTTTGACTGTCCATAGTTGGACAATCCTTGGATCAACCCCAGTCAGATGGGGGATTTAGCTTCTTGCTTAAGAACTACCAGGTGTGATTCCTTGTAACTTCAAAAACATGCCACCTTCTGTGTACCCCATGTTCAGCTTCAATCAAATTCTACTCCTTTGCAATGAAGTACTTCATGTTTAATGGTGGAGGGGAAAACAAGATATAGGGTTACTTCCCTACTTCTTCTACTTCTTGTGGTTGAGTGTGCATAAGTTGTAATGTTGGAAAACTTAGATGTGACTTGTCTTCTGGTTGAATCCAATAAAACATTTCCTCTTGGAAAACAATTAATGTGTCATCATCCAATTCTGTTTTAGTGCACAACTCCAATAATTCCTCTTCAAAAATAACTCCCAAAATGGAAGTGTCATCCAGAATTGGAAGTTCCATTAACTCTTTAGCAGAATCAACTACAACTTCCTCACTCTCCAGGAAATCACAAAAGTGAGATGCATCTTCAATACCTGCAAAGGGAGAAACACAATTAAAATCATCTTTGATGTAATCCAAGAAGAACAAAAATATAGATTCTTCTATAAAATTTTCAACTCCCTTTATCAGTGTTGTTTGTTCCTTCTCGTGATGAAATAGTGGTCTTGGGAGTGGGTTCGGGGAAAGAGCAAGGTAGTCAACCTCCCCCAACCACTCTTCAAAACGCACCACCTATCTTGCTAAATCTTCTAAGTAGAGTGTTATGATGTGATGTTCTGGATCTACCTGTTGAAGCATTGAAAAATCATTAAAACAGTTATTGCAAGAAAAATCATTAGAATGAAAATCAAGGAAATAATGATCATCAAAGAAATGCCCAGCATCATGAATCTTTGCAGGTTCCATCTCATGTCACCCCTTGAAAACTTCCTTAGAAATTGGTTTTGGAATTTCTAGCCTTCACTCCATGGGAAAATCCATATTAAAGTTGGGCAACTCCAACATTTTATTTCTTTTGTTTCTTTTCTGTTGCCTTCTCAACTGCTTTCCAGAATGTCAAGATTCAGTGAGCGGTGGTGGTACTGCACTATCTTCTTGGTAGCCTTTGACCTTATCCATGGCTTGTTGCATCAACTGCATGATCTCATGATAATAAATTGTCTCCCCATCAGTAAGGTCTCGATGCTACCTTGCATGAATCCAATCGTGAAATTTAGCAACAACCTCCTCAAGCTCTTGAACTGGGTCAAACTATGACAATATATTAGATTAGTTAGAGTTCATCACTGTTGTGTGTGTGTGGCTTTTTTTATGATTTTTTATATTATTTTTTGTTTTTTTTAAATAAAAGAAAAATTGGATATACCAATTAGTCATTCGACACTGCTTCCTTGAGAGAGAACTTGATGTTAGCCATTGTGCCATATCTTGGGTCTTTATAAATGTAAACTTTCCCGTCCTCGTGAAAAGGATGGCATCACATAATTAACTTAATTAAGTTAAAAATTATAATTATGAATTATTATTATAATAATTATTAATTATTTATTAAGTTTATAATTTATTAGTTGAATTTCCTTGTCATGAGGACGGTCAAGTTTACATTTATAAAGACCCAAGATATAGCACAGTGGCTAACCTTGGGGTTGCTCTCAAGGAAACAGTGTCGAATGACTAAGTGGTCTGTTCTAAAACTCTTTTTATTTTTTATTAATATTCTAAAAACATAAAAAAAACTCCTAAGAAATCACTAATCAGTGATGAAGAGCACAGTGGAGAAAGAAACAATGATGGAAAAGTGCAAAAATAGAGAGACCCAGGACAAAACCAAGAAAAGAACACAAGTGCAAACACAACACAGGGCACCGAAAAATAAATGACATCAAGACATAGAAGACAAAAGTCAGTGTGAACAAGGTCAGACCCAGGTTAATTCACCCTCTACTTCCTATCCTAAATCAACATAAGAAATTAATCAACAATTCTCAACTTCGTATAGTGCGTGACCGATGACTCGGATCATACACCAATCTCGCCTAGATATTGAGCACTCAAGCACATAATTTATTCCCTACTTAAGAAATCCTCCAAACTGCAAGCGATTCACTCCATAGATTCATCCAAACCAGGTATCGTCACTAGGAAGAATGATCCTACTGAGATCGCCAAATTGCACAACCAATCTTGATTGTTAGTTTGAGAAATCGAGATTGGAAGGGGAGAATAAGTCAGACGACGGAGTAAAAAAACATCCTGGGCAAGATCTTACTCTCGCTTAATCTAACTCGCAGACGTGATCTACTAAGGCGAAGAAAAAGAAATGATGATTGCATTGATGCTCGAACCTCCAGGTTGTGTTGGGTTTCTTAACCTCGATCAAGCCCTGCAGATTATGTCTCCATTTCTAGAGATCTTAGATCACGTAACAAAAGGAAGAAAGAAGAACGAAACATCACATAACAAATAAAAATACAATTCATTGAAGAAAACATGCAACACAACGTATTTACAGACTAAAACAAAGCAAAAACAGAGCAGGACGGAGGATGGAAGACGGTTCCTGAGTCCGTTGAAGTGGTGTGGAATGTGGATGGGTTGGTTGTGGAGTGCCCCCACCCCCTTCTCCTTCCCCGTTGCCCAAGAGAAGAGAGGAGTCGGGCTCCTCTTATTCAGAGATGAAAATAGAAAAATGAAATTGACGACCTAACAGACATAAGATCCATGTGGCGCGCTTTCATGTGCACGTCACCAGTTTTTAAGTGAACTCTTAGTGAGTGTACCCCGTCTTTTGCAATGAACTCCATATTCCCCGCATTTTTTTCCATGAACTAATTCCTTTATCAACGCTTCTACGAGTAACTCCCCCTACATGGAACAACAAAAAACGCAAGTGGTTCAGAAAAAATGAAACTGCTATGTATAACTATATATATATATACTATTTATTAATATCATTACTTGAAGTTAATAAAAATAATTATTAATATATATATATATATATATAATAATACCTAATATATTTAATAACTATTTTTATTTAATTAATACATATATTATTATGATATATAAGAAATCAATATTATATTCAATTATTAATATAAGTATTATTGTTATTATATAGTATATTATATATTATATATTATATTATATATAATAATAAAAAAATGAAGAAGTGGGGGAGGGTTTGAGGGGTAATTTTTTAATATGGGTTTTAAAAATTTTAAAATTAGGTAAAAGGGGCTAGGGTTCCGGTATTTTTAAAACTGGGTCCAAGATGCGTGAACCCCGTTCACGCATCACTGACCCCGGGAAGATGCGTGGACGGGGTTCACGCATCTTAACCGCGCTGAAGGATGCGTGAACCGCGTTCACGCATCCTACAGTATCTTTTTTTTTTTTAAATTTTTATTTTTATTTTTTGTTTTGTTTTGTTATATATATATATATATATATATATATATATATATATATATATATATATATATACAAACAAAACATAAAATTCAGCAGAATTTATCTGCTATTTAATATCCAGCAGAACTGCTATTACAGCAGTCTGGATTCTGACAGAAACCATCACCCAGGGCTCTCTTTTATAAGAGGGCTTGCCCAGGAAATCATACTGCATTTCCGATGTGGGATTCAGGTTCTCTTTTCCTGCACAGAACATTCTGCATTTCCGATGCGGGATTCTGTTTCAAGTACGTGACTTTGAAAGACTGTAAAATACAAACTATACGACCAATATAAATAAAACTTAAAACATGAATTAAACATATAATAAATAGTTGAAAATGAAAATAATTTCGTAAAAAGGGTTGATGAATAATAATTTATAAGCTTTCAAAACCACCAACTTGAAACTTAAAAAAGTTTCAAGTACGTGATTTTGAAAGACTATAAAATAAAAACTATAAGACCAATATGAATGAAACTTAAAACATGGATTAAACATACAAGAAATAGTTGAAAATAAAAACAATTTCATAAAAAGTGTTGATGAATAATAATTTATAAGCTTTCAAAACCACCAACTTGAAACTTAAAAATGTTTCAAGTACGTGTCTTTGAAAGATTATAAACTACAAACTATATAACCAATATGAATGAAACTTAATATACGGATTAAACATATAATTATTAATTACATAATAATTAATTAGTTAATTAGTAAATTAGTAATATAATAAATAATTATAAATATTCATTACAATTATTAGTTATTAATTATTAATAATTAATTATATAATAATTAATTAGTTAATTAGTAATATAATTTTAAATTATTATTATAATTATTAATTATATAATTAATGATTATATTACTAATTAACTAATTAATTGTTATGTAATTAATAATTAATAATTATATTACTAATTAACTAATTAATTAATATATAATTAATTTTTAATAATTAATAATTATATTGGTAATTAACTAATTAATTATTATATAATTAATAATTACTAATTATAATTACTAATTATATTACTAATTATAATAAATAATTATATTACTAATTAATATATAATAATTATAGTTAATAATTATAGTACTAAATAACCAATTAATTTTTAATAGTTAATCATTATATTGGTAATTAGCTACTTAATTATTATATAATTAATAATTAATAATTAATAATTAATAATTAATAATTATAATAAATAATTATAATCACTAATTATATTACTAATTAATCAATTACTTATTTTATAATTAATAATTATATTACAAATTAACTAATTAATAATTATAGATAAATAAAAAATAATTATAATTAATAAATATATTACTAATTAGCTAATTAATTATTATATAATAAATAATAAATAATTATATTTAATAATTATATTATTAATTAACTAATTAATTATTATATAATTAATAATTAATAATTAATAATTATAATTATAATTAATAATTATTATTAAGATTTATATTACTAATTAACTAAGTAATTATCAATTAATCATTATACTACTAATTAACTAATTAACTATTATATAATTATATTACTAATTAACTAATTAATTATTGTATATTAGTAATTAATAATTAATAATTATATTAATTATTAACTAATTAATAATTATATTACTAATTAACTAATTAATTATTAACTATTTGTTATATGTTTAATCCATGTTTTAATTTTCATTTATATTGGTTTTATAGTTTGTATTTCATAGGCTTTCAAAGGCACGTAAACGTATTTAAGTTTCAAGTTGGTGGTTTTGAAAGCTTATAAATTATTTTTCATTAATTTTTTTTATGAAGTTCATTTTATTTTCAACTATTTTTTATATGTTTAATCCGTATATTAAGTTTCATTCATATTGGTTATATAGTTTGTAGTTTATAATCTTTCAAAGACACGTACTTGAAACATTTTTAAGTTTCAAGTTGGTGGTTTTGAAAGCTTATAAATTATTATTCATCAACACTTTTTATGAAATTGTTTTTATTTTCAACTATTTCTTGTATGTTTAATCCATGTTTTAAGTTTCATTCATATTGGTCTTATAGTTTTTATTTTATAGTCTTTCAAAAGCACGTACTTGAAACTTTTTTAAGTTTCAAGTTGGTGGTTTTGAAAGCTTATAAATTATTATTCATCAACCCTTTTTACGAAATTATTTTCATTTTCAACTATTTATTATATGTTTAATTCATGTTTTAAGTTTTATTTATATTGGTCGTATAGTTTGTATTTTACAGTCTTTCAAAGTCACGTACTTGAAACAGAATCCTGCATCGGAAATGCAGAATGTTCTGTGCAGGAAAAGAGAACCTGAATCCCACATCGGAAATGCAGTATGATTTCCTGGGCAAGCCCTCTTATAAAAGAGAGCCCTGGGTGATGGTTTCTGTCAGAATCCAGACTGCTGTAATGGCAGTTCTGCAGGATATTAAATAGCAGATAAATTCTGCTGAATTTTATGTTTTGTTTGTATATATATATATATATATATAAAACAAAACAAAACAAAAAATATCAACTTCGTGAAGGATGCGTGAACGCGGTTCACGCATCCTTCAGCGCGGTTAAGATGCGTGAACCCCGTTCACGCATCTTCCCGGGGTCAGTGATGCGTGAACGGGGTTCACGCATCTTGGACCCAGTTTTAAAAATACCGGAACCCTAGCCCCTTTTACCTAATTTTAAATTTTTTAAAACCCAAAAAAAAAAATCTGCAAGAAGGGGGAGAAAGGGGGGAAAGGGGTTCGACACAGGGGAGAAGGGTGGGTTCATGCGGAGCAGCGCCGGAGGGAAGAGCGGGTGAGGCGACGGACGGCGCAGGGGTGAAGGCGGGGCACAGCTTGGATTTCAACAGGGGGTGGCGAGACCGAATTGGGCGACATGCTAGCCGCGGATGGCGGCGCGGAAAGTTTGGTGGGCGCGGGTGCGGCGGGGTTCAGTTTCGGGTTCAACAGCTGGGGTTCGTGTTTCAGCCCGCAGCGGCGGGTCTTCCGGCGAGCTCGGGTGCGGCCGGGTTTCAGTGGTCTTCGGTGAGGGACAGCGGCGGCTTGGGGTAACCCGCGGCTTGGTCGGAGTGCTCAGATCTGCTTCGGTTCATTCCGCAGATGGTGCAGTGGTGATTATTCTTCCAACTTGTGTATTATTATTATTATTTTGAATCTGGTTGAATCTTTTTCGGAAACTGGTTGCATGGAATCTGCCTCTAGAATTGTATTTTCCATTGAATATGTGCTGCTATTGCCGGGTTTATAATGTAATTTACTGATAAATATTACACAAAAAACAACAGTTTGATATTAAAATCAACAAAAATATAAACAGGGAAGTGACAAAGAGCATTAAAAATGAGGCTCATCAAGCATATAATGGCCTTTCTAGAATATCATAAAGCAATAATAATTAAATAAGTTTTAATTTATTCTATTTAAAACATCATATTTTCAAATTCACTTTTATAGATACCAATTTAACATAATCTCATCATAATTTAAAATACTAAAACTCTAAGACATAATTTTCTTATTTCAAATAAAATTTCATAATATTAATTCTATCATGAAACATTCATAATAAAGTGAAAATTAAATTCTTTGATATCAAATGACATCAAAGGAATCATTAAAGTTTCTCATTTTATTTTAAATCTTGATAATCTCATTATTTAAAATTTTCAAAAAATACTTTCATGTAGAAGTAAAAATTTAAAATTCAGAAAAAAATATTATAAGGTAATTCAGTAAATATATGCATCCAAATAAATCATTATATAGATTAATTAATAAATCAATCAATCGCTATGCTTATCATTGAATAAATAAAGAAAACATATCCAAATATATTATGAAATGTTTTAATCAATAAGATTATCAATGATAAACATTGAGGAAAAAATTAAGTAATAGTAAGGGGTAGCTAATGATTTAAAATAATCAAGAATAAAACCTCTAACATGTTCAAGAGAGCAGAATGTGGATTATCCAATCTCCGTTTATGGGAAAACCACCGATATTTAAAAGCCACTCGCCTCTGTCATACCTATTAGTGCAACTTGCTCGACAAGTGCAATGCTTCCCACTAATACTAGACAACCATGATAACTGTAAACACCTCATCATGTTGCATGACCCTATATGTGATTAGAATAAAACAATTAGTTGAACAATGACAACAAACATGTTTCCCTCATCTAAATTCACTAGTTGCAATCCCAAATGGCCTATACCTTAACAAAAGTTCTCTAGTCGGCTTACTCATGACTAGATAACAGTCTTTCCTCAATCTCACACTAGAATTCCTAGGATTCCCCTAAACCAGTTGACGAGAAGTGAATTTACAATTATAACGAATATAACCCTATCCTATATCCCAAAAAATCCTTTATTCCAATACGACACACACACACACAGACACAGACACAGACACAATCATGTAATTCCATCATCCATATCAATACATAATTCACTAATGAACAAAACTCATGGCATTAGAATAAGGTTACAAATGGTTTTATGAAATTTGAGTTATATTCCAAAGGATACAAATAGGCCTCTATAGTAAATAAAAATATTATTTTATAATGATCTATTCGAAAACATTTTAAAAATGATATAATTCATAACTCTCTATTAAAAGTACCAAACTATACTTTGTAACATTTATTTGGAATAAGCATTTAAAATTTTCTTTTAATTAACACATTTTTAAAATTAAATTTGATTTCGTAAATAAATTTTAAAAACATATGATATTCCATTGAATCAAAATTAATATGAAGAATCATACAAAAGAACATTAATATCCAAATCCATAAATTATAGACACTTAAAGAGGGAATCACATAAAATAAAATCAATAAGATTTTTATGTAACAAAAATCCAAAATTAAATCACACATCCAGATTAAAAAACATTTTACTAAATCACATTGTAAACTAAACCCATTTCAAATTTGAAATACTAATAAAGGAAACTCTTCAATCATTCAATAAAATATATAAAAAACTTACCACCAAATTTAATTTCCATTTTATTGTAAATCATGAAAACCTCCCTTTTAAACAAAACAAAAAATCTGTATCCAATTATGTTTCCATGTAACACTAACTATTACTCAAAAAATAAACATAATTTTTAATGAAATTTGTGATAAAAATTCAAGCATCCAAGGTATGTTAGGAAAAGGGGGAACATGTATTCATCTACAAGGAACATGCATAGATGAAGAAAGTCCCTACCAAATGATGACATGACTCTCTTAAATAGAACCAAAACAACCGATGAATCGAGTCATTAATAATATAGAACCTAAGCCTAACTAAGGTTTGGAAAATAGAACCATGTAGTGAGGGAGGGGAAATAAGAACATGGATGGAAGATAAAATGTTGGATAAGGAGTACATACCCTAAAATTGAGTGATTAACCTTGAAATTGAAGGAGGTGATTTATGAAGGTCAAGGACAATATAAAGAAACCGATAAACGAGAGAGGAGTGAAATAACAACATACATTAGTATTTGAGAGGGTTGCTTCATTCGAGAGAAGGTTGAGGGAGGAGCACTAGTAGTGATGGACTTCCACGAGAGCTTGAACATTGGGATGAAAATTGGTTTGGTTAGGATTCTTTTTAAAAGACAAGGGGGGTTTTATTAGTGCTTCCCAAAAAGAACTGAAAAAGTGGAGTTTTATCAACAATAAAATACTGAGAGCTAATAAAAGACATCTTTATCTATGCCAAAACATTAACACCGATAAAGATGGATTTTATGAGTGCTTGTTTTGCGCTAATAAATAAATATATAAATAATTTTAATAATAGATTTAATATAATTAAAAAAATAAATATATATAGTTATAAATAAATAAATATAAATGTATATAATTATAAATATATTAAAAGAAATTTTTATTTTTATTTATAAATGCAATTATAGGTATGTATTTATAATTATAATTATGAATAAATATATTTGTAATTAATTTTATAAGTATTTGTATATAATTATAAATATATTTATATCATTATATATTATTATCATTATATATATATAATTATATATATGTATACATTTATTTACAAAATAAATATAAATATAAATTTAAATATATTAAATATATTCATTATTTAAATGTATTTATTATAATATTATAATTAATTAAATATATAATTAAATATTTATAATTAAATAATTTCTTTTTTTTTAAAAATATTAATCTATATATAATTTTATAAATATAGTAAATATACATTTATAAACATATTTGTTAATATATTTCTATGTAATTATTTATAATTATAAATATATATATATATATCATTATATATATTTATATAAATATATAGATCATTATATATATTTATATAAGTATAATTTTTTTTAAAAGGTAATGCGTTGGTCAAAGACCAAGACAAAATTTATTAAAAGCAAGAAAGAAACTACAAAAGTCTGAAATAGGGGATTTTATTACAATCTCTGACATAGAGAGGGAGAAGTTCAACCGGCAGGTCGTCACTCCAAGTAACGCTTTGGTTGATTCCCTTATTAGCGAGACCATCCGTCACCATGTTCGCTTCCCGGTAAGTATGAGTGACAATGAATCTGATCTCTCGAAGCGAATCCAAGCATTTCATCCATCGGGGAGTAAGCGGCCAGGCAAGGTGGACCACCCCATTCCAAATTACTTGCACAATGGTGGTAGAGTCACTTTCAATCCAGATGTCGTTCCAGCCTTTGGTTTTAACATAGTCAACAACATGGATCACGACCATCATTTCTACTTCGAGATAAGAGGCGTTACTGTAGCTTTCATAGAAACATCCATGATAGTGACCTAGGAAATCTCTGAAAATAGCTCCACAACCTGCTGGGCCCGGATTTCCTTTGGAGGCGCCATCCACATTGATTTTGATCCATCTAGGAATGAGATCCTGCCAAAAAACTTCTATTGAGTGCATCGGTTTTGGAAAAAGGCCTTCAATCCGGAGACGCCGAAGGATCATGAAGTCACCAACGGAGTTGTCACAATGAGCTTTTTGGAGCAAGGCCACATCCTTGATGGCTATAAGAAATCTCGTTTGACCTGCATTAAGATTGGATGAGTATTTATTATGAATAATATTATTTATATCATACCAGATAGCGTGGAGTAGCTTAGCGACAACGGAAAGGAAGATGTTATTGATTTTCTGCGAGGTGTCAAGCTCCACACAACGTTTAATATAAATATAAATATAAATATAGTAAATATATTCATTATTTAAATATATTAATTATAATTTTAAGACTATATAAATATACAATTATTTATTTATAATTATATGAACAATTTTTTTAATATTTATATTTATTTATTTATAATTTCAAATATATAATTTTATAAATATTGTAAATATACATTTATAAAAATATTTCATTATGAATATTAATTTACATATATGATTTTATCATTGTTAATGAATATATAATTTTAAATGCATTAATGTTAAAAATGAGTGAAATTGAATAATTAATATGAATTGACTTTAAATGCATTAAAAAATAGATAAGATGTATTAATTATAAATATATTAAATAAATTAAATATGGATATATATTGTTTTGAACTTGAATAAATGTTAAAAAAATTAAAACAAAGTAAATATACATGTATAAATAAATATTAGAAAATGATTAAATTCCAAACAAACTAAACAAAAAAATCATTTAAAAAATACATCGATTAAAAAAATAATATATTAAATATATTATTTTTCAAAATGAAATTCTAAAATGAATACTAAAATTTATATTAATTACATAAATATTACGTTTTTGTGTTTCTAATGGCATAAATAATATGAATAATGAATAAATTTTAAAAATTAATAAGTTTTATTAATTATATAGAGTATTAAAAAATGAAATTTAATAAATACACATGTTAAAATTAAAATGAATACATATTAATTTCATAAATTATAACCATATTTAAATAATTAAAAATTAATGAATAAGAATGTATAAATAAATATTGAAAATGAATATAATTAAAAACATACTGAACAATGATAAATTAAAAATTATTAAATTACAAAAATATTTAAAAAAAACAATTAAGTTTATTAGTGAATAAATAATACTAAAAATGAAAAAATTAAAAAAAGTACTAAATAGTATATTTTGAATAAAAATATAAAAAATTATAAAATTTTCTAATTAGAAACATAATAGATATTTAGTATATTATGTTAACAATTATAATTCTATAATGATTATTAAAATTTGAATAAATTAAAAAAATATTCTGTGAGTGTGCATTTTATATAAAAATGTATTAATCATGTATATTTATGATTGAAATCAATTTAAAACATGTTTGATATATATATTAAATTGAAAAATCAAGCAATATTCAATTAAAAGACTATTACTCGATACAATTAATGAATATTTTTAATTAATATTAATTTTTAATTATGATTTTTTCACAAAATAAATGTTTGATTTAATGTAACCATACATATTTTATATTATATAAATCACATTCTAGGAAATAATATATATATTGATAAATATATATATGAAAATATATTTATATATTAAATATGTTAAACATATTAATGAATAATTATGTATAAAAACCGTTAAAAATGAATAAGACATGGTGATAAAATTTTCCCTTTATCATCACTTTTATTTGGCCCTGATAAAGGTCCCCCTTCATCAATTCTTTCTTCTTGCACTGATAAATCCTCCCACTCCTTATTGTGGGGGTTTTAGCAGTGAATAAAGATTGAATCATTGGAGTATATTCGCATTAAAGAATAAGTTTCATCAAATGATATTTTCTTAGATGGAAAATAATTTTGATAGATCACTTAGAACATTTCATGATGAAAATATCTTATCTTTGAAATTCACCTTTTTTATTTTAAAACGTGAAAATTCATAAAATATTTTCAAATTCATTTTATTTGAAAATCACTATAAAATACTGAGAATTTCCAAAAATATTGGTAAAAAAATTTATCTATAAAGAAGCACGTAATATTTTAAAGGGATATTCAATGAAAATATGGTCACGATGATAGGTAATTCTGTACATGCCATATATTTTAAATAGAATATTCCTTTTGTGCTGTAAATGGTTAGACAAGTGCCTTGTTTAGAAAATGAGAATACAGTTCCTTTTAAACCACTATTTTAAAATTAGAAAATGGTTGAAAATTTCATTAATAAATCATTTAAAAAATGCTAACAAATTTAGAAAACATTTTTAGAAAGCCTGGTTTTGGAAGAAAAATTATTTTCAACAGAAGAGAGAAATAAAGTCATATTTTCTAAAAAAAACATTTCCTTAATCATTTTAACTACTAATGAGAGTAAAAATGGTACTATTACGTGAAAAGGATAAGGAATAAACTGATTATAAGAAAATATATTTAATTTAAGATAAAATATCAAATTATTCCCCCAAGGGAGAGTTAAACAAAAATAATCTCGAATGGTGATGAGATTGTGAAATAATCCTTTACTATTTTGGTATCTTTTGAATCCTAAATCCCATGGAAGAAACAACTTCTAATGAAACATTATATTATAAAAATAGAAATATATTAATTACATAAAAACTAAATGTTGTATTATAAACACGAAAAAAGTAAATAATTGATGAATATCACATATGTCTCATGGAAGTAAATATGAATTGAGAAACCCTTACATCGAGTCTAACACATCATGTACATTATTTATATTCTTGAAAAATACAATTATTTTAATTATTTAATCACTAATGAAATTTCTTAATGTTTATTATTACTTTTATTTTACTTATTACCATGTTTTATATGATTACTAAATCAACTAAGTTTACATCTAGTGTTTCGATGATATTTTACTTATATGTCAAAAATGAATTATATAGGTTGACTATTATTCTATGAGGTAATTATTTCAACATTTAATAAATAGAAATCATGAAATAATTATAACAATTATAAATAAATTATTTTTTAAAGACCAAACATGATTGATGTTTTTGAGAAATTAAGTATGTTACGATCATGGATACAATAGTTTTTACTTGTATATGAGTAACATTTACATTTTTCAACGATCATTATGGAAAGGAAGTAAATAATATTTTTTATTTAAAAAATGATCATTATATAATAAATACCATATTATATCTTTAAATATACTTATATATATCATACATGTTATGCAGTTCTGAAAAGAGAGTTACACTGCTTTGTGAAGGTGGTAGTCCATATGTACATGAACAACAATATCATCCTTCAGTTAGTGGAAATGGTAAGAAAGAAAATGATATATTATATTTTAGTAATGATAGATATTTTAAGAATATAATAATTTTTTAATTTATATTAAATTTATTTATTAACATTAACCTTATTACCATCCATGTAAAGCATTAATGAAAGACGAATCACATCGCTTTGTGAGGCAGTAGTCCGCCATACACATGAGCGATGTTATCATATACCCTATGGAATGGAAAGGAAAAAAATTTATATATGATATAATGATTTAAGTTTTATAAATATTTTATAAATATCATATATGCACTTTATATCCATCATAATAAGAAACAGTGATAGGTGTTGGTGGAAAACGTGTCACATATGTTCATGAGGCGATAGTCTAATGTACACATGAACGACATTATTGTTTCCCATTTGTGGGAAGAGGATATGGATATCGGTCATGACCTTAAAATAATAAAATATCAGTGTATGTTATATAATTTTTTTATTTTATAATCATAAATGAGTAATATATGAAGTTGGTGGAAGAAGAAATTAAAAAAAATGCATAGTTATGAATTTTACTTCTTCTCAGACCACCTCTTTAGGATTATACCTAATGTATTCCAAGAATGGATTTATAAAAAATAAAAGGATTATTGTATGAGGGGATGTAATTTGGGAAGTTATTTATATAGGTATTGGCTACACCAAAAGGTTTTTAATGTTTGAAGAAGAGAGAAGAGGGGATGATCTTTTTTAAGTGAGGTGAGTGGTACAATTGTATTTTTAAAAAATAAAAAAGTGTACCCACATTTTTTACATTCCAAAAGGTAAAAAATATATTATTATCAATCCTTAAACATGATAAAGTAAATATAAGTCCATAAAGGGGGTTTTTAATATTTTGGAGTCATTTTTAACCTTTATCTTCCTAGTTTACCCCTTGACGAATCAGTTTTTACCATTACCACAGTAAATAAATTTTACTGTTTTTACAATTCGCTATCTTAAAAAATTAAGTTGAACTTCTTAGATAGTATATATTATTTATATTAAAAATATGGAATCCATTTTTCAAAATTCCATTCATATATGTGGAATGATTTAATTTTAAATTAATCCCACAGACGTGATAAGAAAAAAACATTTCAAAGAGAAAATATTAATTTTTTTAAAGTTTTTAAATCAATATTAAAAATGAAATTGATTAAAATGACCTAATTTTGATTAATAGATATATAATTGAAATAATTTTACCTTTAAAACAATATTAAAATAATTTTTAGGTTTTAGATGATTTATAAGAAATAATGATTCCTAATTAAAATAATTAATTTTTACTCTTCACTGAAAAATTTATCTTTTCAGAAAATAATAAAAAATGCAGCCAAAGATAAATTTGACATGTATATGTCAAAAATTTAATTTATATTGTCAAAAAATATTACAAATTTGAAAAATAATTTTAGGTTATTTGGGATATGAGTGACTAGACTGCCTTTTATAAAAAAATAATGTTTTCAGAAAAAATTTACTTTATTTCAATTGATTCTTATTTTATTTATAATAAATCTATTACCATTGAATTTATTTTACAAAAATTTTAAAAATATAAATTTCATTATATTAAAGCCCACCAACTTAATGACTATGTTATAGTGGTAATGTTTAAATAATTATATATTAATAGATTATCGTGTTTCATTAAAATCCATTATTTATTTCATTTCAATGTATTAATGAGATTGAATTTATTTAAAATTAAACATATTATAACATACTAGGGTGCTACCTTCTCTTTTAATATTTTTGTTTCATGTCATATACATAGTCTACCATGATGTTCCTATTTTTAAAATCTTGGGTTGTTACAAATAGTTTTAAAATAAACACTCAGTAATGGATTTCAAGTGGGTTTTCAGAATAGTTATTATTAATTTTTACTGATATTTTTTATATTTTTTATATTATTTAATTTTTTATTGGTTGCATGTTCCTTTTCATGACTCGTCCCTCAGGGCCCATTCCGTGACATATGCTGAGCAAGTGTTGTTTTTATCAATACATAATTTTATTATTAATCAGGGGGAGATTTTTGAGAAAAATACTCTATCTCTTTGTGATGATTTTGATGCTCACAAATACCCTTATTAGTTATTCTAATGATTTTACTTAGAGTATATTTCAGGAATTTAATATTTGTTATATTATTTTTTCTGGAATAAATATTTAAGTACATGAACAACGAGAATTAATTGCTAAAGTATTTGGAATTCATTTTGAGCATGTTTTGGAAACACTATTCATATCCTACGTTTGGAAGCGTAGTGTAAGGATGGAATGCAACGTTTTACAAGTAATCAGAAAATAATGGAAGAAGAACCCTATGTTTGGAAGGAACCTTATGTTTGGGATATTAGCAAAGTATGGAAGAGGATCATTGTGTACATATGGAAAGTTGTGTTTATTTCTCAAAAGTATGGTTCATCAACCTTACTTTTGGAATGAACCTTATGTTTTATCAAAAACTATGGATATTAAACCTTACGTTTGAAAGATAAAGATAAAAGTATGGTTCATCAACCTTACTTTTATGAAAAACTATTCATTTGATTGAAAAGTATGGATTATATACCATATGTTTGAGAGTTGAATAGAAACATTTAAGATCAAACTTACGTTTGAGATCAACCTTACGTTGTGAACCTTACGTTCAGAGAATGTATGCTATGCAGTTCAACCCTACGTTTGACGTCGGATGTTTAAATTACGATTTTATTAAAGAAATGATATTTATGCAGACTATAAGGAAGATTTCAAGGCAGATTAAAAGTCCGAATTTAAAGAGATTATTTGACTGATTCAAAGCTGTTTATTTGTGATTCAAAGGATCAATTTAAGAGGATCTTTTCATGCCGAATTATCAGGGGAGTTATGACTGCTCTACTATTAAATCTTTTGAATATCACGATTCTAAAGGTGACTTTTGTGGATATAAATTATAAAAGGATAATGCTTGTATTTATTATATATATACTTGTATTATTTTTTATGACATATTCAGAGTCCAATCATTGAAAAGAATATTACATATGTCAAGATCTTGAATTTTTTCACCACTACAATTTAAAGAGATAATCGAGACTTACAGATCTGCTGTTACGAAGAGTGTCATGAACCGAATCTGGCCTCCACCAATACCAGCACCAAAACCAGCCCATGAAAAGGCCCTAAGGGTGTTACCTATCCCCATGGGCTGGCACAAGTTCATGGGTATCATTAATATAGGTTTGGGAATGATTTACCTGAGTATGAAAGCATAAAACATTAAAAACAATCCATAATATAAATCAGAAATTTTCGATCCAAAAAAGTCTTAAGAAATAACTAGAACTGAATAAATTTGTTCAAATACAATAAAAAAGGTCCAAACACACAAATAAACAACATCAAGATAGACCCAAGGACTCTACACGATAAGGGGACATCACCCACAAGCTATCTCCACAACTCCGCCCCAGGGATGGGGACTAACACCATGAACCGCCATCACCCTTAGCTTTTCCTTTACCTGAGTCAAGAATAATAAAGTATACTTACACTCAAGGGGTGTAAGTAGGGTGTGATCCTAATCCCAATAGTATACCACCCAATTATTCCTAAGATAATTAAATACAGTGTGAAAAAGCAAGTGGTTTTAATACGCAACGAAAAGCAGTGATAAAATCCAAAAAATGCAACTTTCAATTGAAAAAGTTTTCAGGGTAAAATTTTCAGAATGTTCACTCATTTAAATAGACATGTTAGATACTGTAAATTACTTCCAAAAACACCCTAATACAAGGGAAAATACCACAAAAAAATGAGCATCAAAATTGGGAACACCCCTAGGCACTAGATAGTCTCGGGCCCCATGTACCTCATACCTTGGTGTAAAGTAACCATAGTAAAATCCATTATCATACACAAGCCACTAGTAGGGAACATACCCATAACCTAGTGTTCCCAAATCATCATCTAAATAGTGTTGTTATAGTTGTCTTTATCCAAATTCTAGGTGAAATAGGAACAAAACCCATCCGGTCCACTAGCTGTACTAGTACACATCCGCCCCACTTATGTACCCGAGCTTCCCCCTTTGTGCTCAAACAATTTAAGAATTAAAAATATTTCCATTTTCATATAAAACAACACTAATTGTCACATAAAATCATTACAGTAGATACACATATTTTATACCATTTAAAACACACAACAAAACACTATGAGTTTCAATAAAACAACTTCTCCAAATCTTTCCTTGTTTTGCACCCAAAACTCTTTAAAAACCCCACTTGAACACCATGAGCATACTCAAATTTACCAAAACATAATCCACCACACAATAAACATTTCTTTAAACTCATTACAGTATTTATAAAACAATACCAATAATCATCACATAGAATACCCATGTAAAATATCCAATTCAACACCAAATTGGTACTCAAAAATCATTTTCTTAACAAACGTCACCCAAAACCAATTTTGTAGAAACAACCAAAGGATAAGAACCTTTAAAAATTATTTTCATCCCTAATACAGTTCAATAAAATCAACTAAATAATTATAGGGAATCCCTTAAGGAACCAATAAAATATTTATACGAAAAACCCCCAAATTTCACATGAAATTGGCATTAAAAATTCATTTGATTTATAATTTCCACTAAAACCAATTTTTTTAGAAACATTAAAATTAAATAGAAGTTACAATACCATAAAAACATCATCTAGGTCACAAATATTTCATACCAAAAGGAATCACTTACCAAAGTAATGAAAACCCTTGAATCACCGTGCGAAAATCAAGTCGCACCACCACCGCACCAAGAGGGACTTAGAACAGACCTAAAACCACAATAATTGACCAAGGAAACCAAAGGTTAAACCCTAGGTTCGAAACCCTACCCCCTGGTAATTTGGTACTTCAAGGAAAGGGAAGAAACCCTAATCAAATAGAATGAAACCCTAAGCAATTTGAAAGAGGGATGAAATTAACTAACTTACTTAAGGAATCTTGAAGTAATCTCCCCAAATACACCAGCAGATGAAATTTAAAATATCCACAATTTAGGGGTGGTTCAAACAAGGATTATGAGGTCATTTAGGAATGGGTATGGAGGAAATATAGTTATAATTGAGAGAGTTATGATGGAAAGAATGTACCTCTTCAAATCTAGTTGATTTTAGAAACCCAAAGATGATTTGCCCTCAATCGCGATGTATATGAGCTCCAAAGTGTCTGGGAGGATACTAGGTGCATGTATGGGTTCAATGTTCTTGGGTGAGGCTTGGAATTACTAAAACATCCTTAAAATTGAATAAGTTATTAATTAAACAAATTTGATTTTTAAAACTGGAATTGGGCTTCTAGGAATGTCCAATACCTTAAATAAAAACCAATATAAACCTTGGTTATGGATTTATAAAGGCTCCAAATTGAAATAGTGGTGTTAATATGTCATGATAGGACATTTAGGAATTGGAATTAGTGAAAAATATTAAAAAATGAAAAAGTTATAAAAGAATCAAAATTTATTTTTAAATCTGGAATTGGGCTCACAGTTTGACACAATTCATGAAAACTCACCCATTCCTCCATAAAACCTTGGGAAACCCCAAAAAAATTCATGAATGGAAATTAAATTAAAAAAACCTTTAAAATATTTAATTTATGTGATAATTATCCCTACCATGAAAACTTTCTGCCCCGGAAAGTCAACCTGAAGCTTGATCAGAAAACAAGAACAGATACTCTTCCTTAACCCATGACTTCCGATCCCATGTCTCATGTGTATCATTACCATGCCGCCAACGAATCCAGACCAACAGAATGGAATTCCCTGAAAGAACCTTCTCTTGGGATTCCACTATTCGTACCGACTGCTCAACAACATACAAGTCAGGCCCTAGCTCATGTTCTTCCCAACTCAGCAAATGGGATGGATCAGGGTTGTAGTTCTTTAACTGGGAGACATGGAAGACATCATGGATAGATGTCAACTGAGAAGGTAAATACAACCTGTATTCTACCTTGCCAATACGCTCGGTGATCTCAAAGGGCCTAACATACCGTGGCATCAGCTTCCCTTTCTTCCCTAATCAACGATGGCCCCGACGAGGGACCACTTTCAAGAATACCCTGTCACCCACAGAAAACTATAGGTCTCGACGCCTCCAGTAAGTATAAGATTTATGAAGAATCTGAGCTATGAAAAAGTGCTGCATGATCAACTTGACCTTCTCAGAAGTCTCCTTCACAAGGCTCAGCCCCAACAGTGAAGTCTCTCCTACCTCAACCCCACATAGGGGGGACCGACATGGCCAATCGTAGAGCGCCTCAAAATGGGCCATTCGAATTGAGGATTGGTAACCGTTATTATAAGAAAACTCAACCAATCCTAAATGTCTTTCCCAAGAACCTCCAAAGTCTAGGACACATGCACGAATCGTGTCCTCTAAAATTTGATTTGCCCGCTTTGTCTGACCATCCGTCTGAGGGTGGTATGCCGTGATCATCTTAATCTAAGACCCCAAGGCCTTCTGAAGGCCTTCCCGAAATCGATAAGTGAAGAAAATGTCTCTATCTGAGACAACTTCTGATGGCACTCCATGGAGTCCTACCACTTTCTGAAGATACAAATGATCCAACTCATCCACTTTAGTTGTATCTTTTATGAGAATGAAGTGTGTTGATTTGGTCAGACGATAAATCACCACCCAAATGGAATTCTTACCTCGAGGTGTACGAGGTAAGCCAAAAATGAAGTCCGTGGTGACCTCGTCCCACTTCCAGGTAGGAATGGGTAGTGGTTTGAGAAAACCGGAGGGCCTTTGGTGCTCTACTTTCACCTGCTGGCATGTGTAGCATCTCGACACAAAGTCCGCTATTTCCCATCTCATACCAGGCCACCAAAACTACTGACGGACATCATAATACATCTTAGTGGTAGCCAGATGGACGACCCACTAAGAGTGGTGGATATCCTACATCACCACCTTCCACAGAGATAACGAAACTACTGAACGGCTCTTGAAGCACAAGATGCCCTCAGGAGACGACGACCAATCAGAGGATTTCTCCCCACCAAGAAGAAACTGCTTCAACCACTAACAAAGCTCATAACTGGGTTATTCCCACTGAATTAACTCCAATAGAGAAGGAGTCAACTAGACGCTGACCAATAATTCCCCTCCACTATGTTCCCTGGTCTTCACATACATCTAAGAAAAGAGCCCCATTAAAGTCCACTCATCACAGGACGTCCTCAAAGCCTGCACTGAAACTCTTCTTCTCAAAGCATCAACCACCACATTAACCTTGCCTGGGGTATAGACGATGTCAAAGTCGAACCCCTGCAAGTACTCGATCCAACGACACTGCCTCAAGTTGAGGTCCTTCTGCAAGAAGATATAGGCAAAACTTTTGTGATTTGAGTAGACCAAAAAATTCTCCCCAAAGAGGTAGTGACTCCAAGTCTTCAAAGCATGCATCACCACTGCCAAATCCAATTCATGGGTTGGGTAGTTCTTTTCATGTGTTTGGAGTTGGCGAGAGACATACACCACCACATGATCATCCTACATAAGCACACACCCAAGACCCATACCTGAAGCATCAAAATAGACCACATACCCCTTTCCAGCATTTGGCAAAATCGTCACAGGGGTGGTAGTCAACCACCTCTTTAGCTCCTCAAATGATTCCTAACATTCGGGACCGCATAAAAACTTCACCCCTTTCCGGGTGAGCGTGATCATCAGTGAAGAAAGCTAAGAGAAATCCTGAACGAATCGCCTATAATAACCAGCCAGGCCAAGGAAACTCCTGATCTCGAACACATTATTCGGCTGCTACCATGACATAAATGCACTAATCTTCTCAGGTTCCACTAAAACCCCCTTCTTAGAGATCACATTCCCCATAAATCTCACTTTCCTAATCCAGAAGGTTCACTTTGACAACTTTGCATAGAGGTGGTGATCCCACAAAGTGCCCAAGACGATCCTCAAGTGATGTTTGTCTTCCTCCTCAGAGCCAGAGTATTCTATAATGTCATCCAAGAATACCACAATGAAGGAATCGAGATACTGATGAAACACCCTATTCATGAGTTCCATAAAGACCTCTGGAGATTTGGTCAATCCGAAGGGCATGACTAAATACTCAAAGTGGTCATACCTGCTTCGGAAGGCTGTCTTAGGGATATCTGACTCCTTCACCCTAAGATGGTGATAGCCCGAACAGAAGTATATTTTTGAGAACCACTTCTCCCCCTTTAACTGATCGAACAAATCATCTATTATGGGAAAAGGGTATTTGTTCTTAATTGTTACCTTATTCAACTTTCGGTAGTCAATGCACAACCGGAGGGATCCATCAGCCTTTTTCGCGAACAACATAGGAGCAGCCCAAGGAGAGATGCTCGGGCGAATGAATCCTTTGGATTCTAAGTCGTCCAACTATATCTTTAATTCCCTCAGCTCGGTGGGGGCCATGTGATAAGAGGGAAGAGATATCAGCTGTGTTCCTGGCGCCAGATCAATCGAAAACTCCACATCCCGCTCTGGGAGAAAACATTAGAAATCATCCGGGAATACCTCCGGAAACTCATTCACTACATGAGGTAGTGCACCTCGAGGGGAAATACCATCATCCTATGGCATGAGCGATGATAATTGGAAGGTAATAGTTCCCAAATCTGGGAGTGGAGGTCCTGCACGATCTGACCAAGGATCCCATTCTCCCTGAAAAACCTGACGACTCCCATCAGGTGTCATGAAACTCACTCACCGCCTGTAGCAATCAATGTGTTCCTGAAAGTGTACTAGCCAATCCATGCCAAATATGACATCAAAAATATCCATTTCTAAGACCAAGAGGTCCCACTCCATCTTGACCCCTGACACAAAAAGCGCACACGACGGGCACCTGAGACCCCGCTCCTTCTTCTTTCCCAAAGACGTCACCAACTCCATCACAAAAGACAACAACTCGGTTGATAAATTCAGAATGTCCACACAACGGGAAGAAATGAATGAAACAGAGGCACCAGTATCAAAACCTACCTCGGATACCATTTTGTCACGAACCGAATCTGGTCGCCACCAATACTGGCACCAATACCGGCCCGTGACAAGGCCCAAAGGGAGTTTCATATCCCCATGGGCTAGAACAAGTGCCTAGGTATCATTAATTTAGGTTTTGGAATTATTTACCCGATTATGAAAGCATAAAACATTAAAAACAATCCATAATATAAATCAGAAATTTTCGAGCCAAACAAGTCTTAAGAAAAAACCAGAACTGAATACATTTGTTCAAATACAATATAAAAGGTCCAAATACACAAATAAAAAACATCAAGACAGCCCCAAGGACTCCACACGATAAGGGTACATCACCCATAATCTGTCTCCACAACTCCGCCCCAGGGATGGGGACTAACACCCTGAACCGCCATCACCCATAGCTTTCCCTTTACCCGAGTCAAAAATAATAAAGTCTACTTACACTCAAGGAGTGTAAGTCGGGTGTAAGCCTAATCCCAAAAGTATACCAACCAATTATTCCAAATAGAATGCAATAAAATGTAAAAAATCAAGAAGTTTTAATACACATCGAAAAGCAGTGATAAAATCCAAGAAATGCAACTTTCAATTGAAAACAGTTTTCAAGCTAAAATTTTCAGAATGTTCAAACATTTAAATAGAAATTTTAGCTACTATAAATTACTTCCAAAAACACCCCAACACAAGGGAAAATACCATAAACATAATGATCAACAAAATCGAGAACACCCCTAGGCACTAGATAGTCTCGGGCCCCATGTACCTCATACCTCGGTGTAAAGTAACCATAGTAAAATCCATTATTGCACACGAGCCACTAGTAGGGAACATACCCATAACCTAATGGTCCCCAATCATCATCTACATAGTTTAGTTAGAGTTGTATTTATCCAAATTATAGGTGAAATAGGTACAAAACCCATCCGGTCCACTAGCTGTACTAGTTCACATCCGCCCCACCTAGGTACCCGAGCTTCCTCCTTTGTGCTCAAACAATTTTAGAATGATACATATATCCATTTTAATATAAAACACCACTAATGGTACCATAAAATCAGTACAGTATCTACAAACATTTTATACCATTTAAAACACACAACAAAACACTTTGAGTTTCAATAAAGCAACTTCTCCAAATCTTTCCTTGTTTTGCACCCAAAACTCTTTGAAAACACCACTTGAAAACCATGTGCATACTCAAATTTACCAATAAAATCCACCACAATTTAAAAATTTCTTTAAACTCATTACATGAGTTATAAAACAATCCCAATAAGCATCACATAAAATACCCATGCAAAACATCCAATTCAACACCAAATTGGTACTCAAAAATCCTTTTCTTAACAAACGTCACTCAAAACCAATTTCGCAACAACAAAAAAGGATAAGAACGTTTAAAAAATTATTTTAAGCCCTAATACAGTTCAATAAAATCAACTAAATAATTATATGGCATCCCTTAAGGAACCAACAAAAGATTTATATGAAACCCCCAAATTTCACATGAAATTGGCATTAAAAATTCATTTGCTTTATAATTTACACTAAAACCAATTTTTGCTGAAAAATTAAAATGAAATAGATATGAAAATACCATAAAAATAGAAGCTAGGTAACAAAGATTTCATACCAAATGGAATCACCTTCCAAAGTAATGAAAACCCTTGAATCGCCGTGTGAAAATCAAGTCACACCACCACCGCACCAAGAAGGACTTAGAAAAGACCTAAAACCACAATAAATAACCAAGAAAACCTAAGGTTAAACTATAGGTTCGAACCATACCCCCTGGTCATTTGGTAATTCAAGGAAAAGGGAAGAAAACCTAATCAAATAGAATGAAACCCTAAGAAATTTGAAAGAGGGATGAAATGGACTAACTTACTTAAGGAATCTTGAACTAATCTCCCCAAATACATCAGTATATGAAATTGAAAATAGAAAAAATTTAGGGGTGGTTTGAAAAAGGATTAGGAGGTCATTTAGGAAATGGAATGGAGGAAAAATAGTTATAATTAAGAGAGTTATGATGTAAAGAACTTACCTCCTCAAATCTGCCCGATTTTAGAAACCCTAAGATGTTCTGCACTCAATCGCGATGGATATGAGCTCCAGAGTGGCTAGGAGGATACTGGGATACCAGATGAGTTCAATGGGATTGGATGAGGCTTGGAATCACTGAAAAACCTTAAAATTGAATAAGTTATTAATTAAAAAAAATTTATTTTCAAAACTGGAATTGGGATTTCGGGCAGGCCCAATCCCTTAAATTAAAACCCACATACACCTTGGTTATGGATTTATGAAGACTCAAAATTTCAATTGTGGTGTTAAAATATCACGGGAGGATATTTAGGAATTGGAATTAGTGAAAAATATTAAAAAATGAAAAAGTTAAAAAAGAAACAAAACTTATTTTTAAATCTGGAATTGGGCTCACGGTTTGGCACAATTCATGAAAACTCATCCATTTCTCCATAAAATCTTGGGAAACCCCCAAAACATTGCATGAATGGAAATTAAATGAAAAATAACTTTAAAATATTTCAACTATGTGAAAAATAGCGACAAATCTCTATTTTCTGAAGAATAATAAATACGATTAAAGATTCACCGAATCTACATCGAATATCTTTTTGTGAATCAACTACTGTTAAAGTTGCGAAGGACGTTTCAAGATCTACTGCAGCCAGATCATCTCAGAACTATGTTTACCCAAAGATCATCATTTCTGAAGATGACGATCCATCTACTGTCAATTGCATTCTGTTGAAATTGTGAAGAAAAACTGGGAAAGTATTTTCAACGAACAAAATTCTCTTTTATCTTGAGTGACCAGCTTCTCATACTAAGATGTGTATGTTCTATGTTATGAACCAGAAGGCTCTGTTTAGACTTAAGATTGTAAAGGTGTCAACTGACTTTACTCAGTTCTGGAATGATCTGCCGATAAGAGGACCAGATAGTGAAAATCACCAAGCTCGTGTAGTAGAGCGTTGGTGGAGTGGACTAGGGGACTTCTGTTCCCCGAACCACTATACATCATGCGTCCTGTTCTATTTATTTTTCGCTGCTAAATATTTGATATAAAGTTAAATGGCCAGATCATGATTATTCGAAGAAATTTTAAAAGACACAATTCACCCCCCTCTTGTGTATATTTGGTATAACCCGATCCAACAATTGGTATCAGAGGAGGATCTTTTGTCAAAGCTATAACAGGCTGAAAGTCTTGGGATTATACAGAGTACAATGGTTGATACATGAGAGGGTATGTTAAGGGTTCAAGATCCTTACTTAAACAGTGATAATTATGGATGCTAGAAATCAAGAATGGTAATCTATTTGAAAAACCTCAGATACATATTCTACTCAAAGATAATGACTCCTTATAAAATACCAGAGAAACCTGAAACATGGAGTGCAGCTGTAGAAGATGAGTATGACATGAATTCAAAGGCTATGAATGCAATCATATGTGGTCTAGGACCAGAAGAGTTTAACAGAGTATCTTAGTGCCCAACAATGTATGAAATGTGTAAGACAATTGCAGTTGCTTATGAAGGAACTGACAATGTCAGACAAATGAGGTATGCTAATTCTAAAATAAAATTAGACACATTCAGGATGATTGATGGAGAAAACATCACCCAAATGAATGGAAGGTTGAAAAATATCATAAAAAACATCATTACTTTTATAGATCCGATCAAACAAGCTGATTAGGCCCTAAATGTTTTAAGAGTTCTACCACCTAGATGGAATGGAATTTCTACTGCTATTAGACAATCATCTCCTATAAAAGATTTAACAATGAGAGAGTCAATTGGAACTCTCATGATGTATGAAGATGAGATGAAGTATGAAGCAAATGACCATAAGATTCTGATCAAGAGAGAAGACACTTCCATAAAGGTGTCATCTCAAAGAAAAAGTCGAAAGATGAAAAAAAGAAATAAAGGTGAAATCAGAAAGCTCTGATTCATCAAATTCAGATGAGGAACTGGCTCAGATATCCAAAAAATTCAGTAAGTTTTATAAAAAGAAGAAAGGTTTCAGAAAGTCTTTTAAAAAGAATGAAATGGAAGTTAGATGCTATGAGTGCAAGAAACTTGGTCATATTAGGCCTGACTGTCCACAATTAAAATAAGATAAGAAGAATAAATTATTTAAGAGAAATGATTATGAGAAAAAAGACAAGAAAGCAATGAAGGATACTTGGAGTGTATCTAAAGACTCCTGAAGCTCTTCAGAGTCTGATTCAGAAAAGGAGGAAACAAATCTAAAAGCTAGTATGTGCTTTATGGTAAAAACTGATGAGGTACAATCCTATTATTCTTCTGACTCTAATTCTGAATCAAACTATACAAATGATAAACTTGCAGCTTACTATAATATGCTTGAAAAGAAATATGATTATTTATTTAAGAAACACAAATCTTTAAAGAATATTCATAATTCTATTTTAGGAGAGAGAGATACTCTTCTATAGTAACATCAAGAATTACTGGAAAAATATAACTCATCAAACACAAACTTTTTAGATAATGAAACCAAAATAAAAACACTACAAATAAAATTAGAAAAATACAAAAGTGAAGCTCTTATTTTCACAAAAGGTGAAAATTCTTTAAATAAAATTCTTGGAAAGAATGTGGTTAATAAATAAAGATTTGGAATAGGAAGTAAAGGTGAGAAACCTAAACTGTACAAGAATTACTTTGTGCCAAGTACTAGAAAAGTAATTTGTAACTATAGTGGTACAAAAGATCATCTATCTAAGAATTTTTACTTAAGGCAACCATAAATAAGTTGGATTAAGAAAGCCTTTGTTGCGAGCAATCTATATGATTCTATTAATTATAGAAAAATAAAGCATGTCTAGATTGTTAGGTCTTTGCTGGATAACACATGAGGACCCAACATAATATGGGTAACAAAACAATTTGTTTAAATGCCTTTTGCAGGAAGCAGGTCATAGGAGCAAAAAGGCCATGAGGTATATGGACAGTGGCTGCTCCATACATATGAGTGGAAATTCATCTAATTTCAAAACACTAACACAAAAATATGGTGAACTAGTCACATTTGGTGACAATGCCAAAGGTAAAATAATTGGCATTGGAACAGTTGGAGATACAAAAGCTATCTCAATCAATAAATTAATCTATGTACAAGGATTAAAACACAACCTGATAAGTATTTCTCAACTCTGTGATGATGGTTATGCTGTTGCTTTTTATAACAATTACTATTCTGTTTTCAAAAATAAATTTCTTAAATTTAGAGCACACAAAACTGATAATATTTATACCTTGGACTTAAATTCCTTGTGTAAACAAAAATTAAATTTCTTAACTTATAAGATAAATGAATCTTGGATCTTGAATAGAAGATTTGGAAATTGTAATATATATGTTTTAAATAAGTTATCTAAGAAAAAAAATTAGTTTTTGATTTGCATAGTCTCAAATTTGAAAGTGATAGGTTTTGTGATGCATGTCAACTTGACAAGCATCACAAATAATCCTTCAAATCTGTTAACAAAATTACTACAACTAAACCTCTAGAACTTATCCATATGGATCTGTTTGGACCTTTAAGGGTAGAAATCTTGACTGGTAAATTATATGTATATGTTTTAGTTGATTACTATTCTAGATTTACTTGGATTTTATTTTTAAAATATAAAAATGAAGCTTTTACAATATTTGGAAGTTTTTACAAAGCTATTCAAAATGAAAAAGGTTTTGAAATAATTTCATTAAGAAGTGATCATGGTGGAGAATTTGAGAATCTGGAATTTAATTCCTTTTGATCAAATATGGGTATTAAACACACCTTCTCTGCACCAAGAATACCTCAAAAAAAATGGAATTGTTGAATGAAGAAATAGGACTATTCAAGAAATGGCTAGGACTATACTAAATGAATGTAGTCTTCCTATCTATTTTTGGGAAGAATCTGTAATTACAGCCTGCTATATAATGAATAGAGTTTTAATTAGACCAATTTTTAAAAAGACACCCTATGAACTCTGGAATAACAGAAAACCTAGAGTAAATTACTTTAAAGTTTTTGGATGCAATGTTTACACCTTAAACACCAAGGAAAATCTTGGTAAGTTTGATCCAAAATATGATGAAGGAATTTTCTTAGGATATTCTGCTACTTCAAAATCTTATAGAGGTTTTAATAAAAATTCAAGGATTGTTGAAGAATCAGTTCATGTGAAATTTGATGAATATGATCCCTTTGAGAAAAGGACAAATCCAATAGATGAAATTGTTTCTAATAATAACATGAGACTTGATAACTTGAAAAATGATTTTGAAAAAGATATAAGTGAAATTCAGTCTAGTTCAGAAGAAAATGATACTGAAGAACCTATAAGTGTACTACCTAGACAGTCTAGAACCCTAAAGAATCATCCTTTAGAAACTTTTATAGGAGACTTATACATAGGAATAAAAAATTGAAGGAATATAGAAAATCTTGTTGAGTTTTCTGCCTTTCAATCACAATTAGAACCCAAGACTATAGAAGAATCCTTAGTTGAATAAAGTTGGATGATAGAAATGCAAGATGAACTAAACCAATTCAAGAGAAATGAAGTTTGGAATTTAGTTAAAAGACCTCAGAACTATCCAATTATAGGAACCAAATGGGTCTTTAGAAATAAACAAGATGATCAAGGAATAATAACTAGAAATAAACAAGACTAGTAGCTAAAGGATATAATCTGGAAGAAGGTATAGATTATGATGAGACCTTTACACCTGTAGCTAGATTAGAAGCCATCAGAATTCTTTTAGCCTATACATCTCATATGAACATTAAATTATTTCATATGGATGTTAATTCTACCTTTTTAAATGGTTATTTATTGGAGGAAGTTTATGTTGAGAAACCTCATGGTTTTGAAAATTCAAAAAAACCAGATTCTGTTTTTAAACTTACTAAAGCTGTTTATGGACTTAAACAAACACCTAGAGCTTGGTATTAAAGATTAATTTCTTTTCTACTGAAAAATGATTTTACTGTTGGAATGGCAGATCCAAGACTATTTAAGAAAACTATAAACTCTAATATTTTATTGGTTCAAATTCAAGTTGATGATGTAATTTTTGGATCAACAAATAAAAAACATTGTCATGAGTTTTCAAATATAATGAAAAAAGAATTTGAAATGATTATGATGGGAGAAATAAATTTCTTTTTAGGACTTTAAATTTATCAAAAATATTTTGGAAATGTTTTGAATCAAACAAAATGCATTACCAATTTATTAAAGAAATTTGGACTTGAAAACAACTAGACATATACAACTCCTATGTGTACTAATATAAAACTTGATTTAGATGAAACTGGGAAATCAGTTGACAAAAAGTTATATAGTGGTATGATTGGTAGTTTATTATGTCTTAATTCTAGAATGCCAAATATAATGTATTTAGTATGTCTTTGTGAAATATTTCAATCAAATCCTAAATAATCCCATTTAACTGCTGTTAAAAGAATTTTTAGATATTTAAAAGATTTTTTTTTTCAATCTCTTCTCTATCCAAAAACATCTGATTTCAATTTAATTTCATATTCAGATGTAGACTTTGGGAGTTGTATATTAGATTGAAAAATCACCTCAGTAACTTGTCACTTTTTAGAAAAATCATTAGTATCATGGTCTAGTAAGAAACAACACTCAGTTGCCATGTCAACAGTCAATGCAGAATATGTATCTACTGGCAGTTGCTGTGCACAAGTTTTGTGGATGAAAAACACTCTTATGGATTTTGGAATAATTTTAATAATACACCTATTTTATGTGATAATAAAAGTGCTATAAATATTTCAAAAAATCCTATTAATCATTCTATGACTAAGAATATTGATATTAGGTATCATTTTCTAAGAGATCATGTTCTTATAAAGGATATATTCTTTGGGTTTGTAATTACTGAAATTCAATTAGCTGATATTTTTACTAAACCACATCCCACTAAAAGGTTTCATTTTATTAAGGGGGAGCTAGGTTTATTTATATTTAAATGAAGTTTTTTTGGGTTTAATTATTTGTTTTTAGAATAATTTAAAATTTTCATTTGTACTTTTTTTGTTTATTTATTCAATATTTAAATAATGTAATAATTACTTGGTGTGTAATGACATGGGAATCAAGGATGTTAGAAAAAGATTTGAATTCCAAACCCATTCTTTTCTTTCAAAACCCTTCAAAACCTCAAAAACTTTTACCGCTCTTCTTTCCCACACCTGAACCTTTGAAACCCTAGTTCTTTTTGAACCTTTAGAGATTTACGAAAGAAATGGACAAGAACAAGAGAAATGATGAGCCAGAGACTAGCTCTATGAAGAGGCAGCGCTCATCTGGAAGAAAGATTTTTCAAGGAAAAGTCATAGATCTGGAATGGCTCTATCAGATGAATCTGATGCTAAAGGAAGCCTTATATTTTTAGAATGTAGAACAGACGTTTAATGAATATTATACAGAGTTTCTATATGAGGTATAACTTTGTCATTTCTTTAAGCTGGTATAGTTTATTCTGGGAACTGATGAGGATTCGATAATTGCCAAGATTGAGGATTGAGATTTTTCAATCTCATCTGTGGCAATTGCTCGAATTTTTAACTTCCCTCATGAGGGAGTTTTTCATTTTGATTTGAAAAATATTGGAGATAGTGTACATAAATATGAATATATTATGCCGTTTCTATTTGGATCAACTAATATCAAGAAGATGCTTGTAAAGGACTTGGAACCGGACCAGAAGATATTAGTTAAGTTTGTGAAAACTGGTATTGCACCTAGGATGTCTGAAATGGAAAATATTCTTTATCCAGATATGTATTTAATGTTTTTCCTGATAAGTGATATAAAATAGAACTTTCTAAGATACATGGTGAGTAATATCAATTACTTTTTCCAACTAGAGGCAAGAATGAATTTTTATCCTTTTGGAAGGTTCCTCTCAAAGATTCTGTTTAAGAAAGATATGATCAGACTGGTGGATACTCGGGTGAGATGCCACCATAGTAATATCTTCAATGCCGGTACATTGAGAAAGATTGGATATTTTTGAAGCACTATCAAAGGTAAGCTTCTTCCTGTTGGATCTGAAGAGGATGAAGAATGTGCTTAGGCCTAACCAACAAAATCAAAGGAAAGACAAAATAAATCAAGAGTCAGTGCTGTATCAAGAAGAATCAAGTTTGAGGCTATGAATGCATATGAAGAAAGATGTTAGAAAGAAATTTAATTCAAAAGGACCAAAGATCCTAATCCTATTGAAGAGATTACTGTAACATTGATTGTTTTAACATCTGGTGATATCTTAAGCTATTGGTTTTTGAGAGAAGCTTCAGTTGAAGAAATTCTATAGGGAGCAGTTGCTAAGGATAAGGTGACTCATCAATGGAGAAAGTAATTTTGGATCAGGAAGTGACAGAAATAGAAGCTCAAACAGAAAATATAATAGAGACAGTAGTGGAGGCTGAAGCAGAACCAATAATAGAAAAAGAAGCTGAGACAGTGCTTGGTGAAGGAGAAGTAGTGGCCCAAACTCAAATTGACCAAGTAGAAGTTGATAAAGAAACGATTATTTTGGAGAATCCAGTAATGGAGGAAGAACATGAAGATGATGATCATGAGGAACAACCTCTCGCACTTGAAAACCAAGAACAGACTACTTCTGAGATTCATACTGAGGTATTGAATGAGTATTTTTCTATGGATGAGTCTAGAAAAGGATCAGAAGAAAAATATATGGAGAAACAAGTACATGGAGGGGATGAAGAGAAATCAGATGCTAATAACTTGCCCTTAGTACTATTACATCAGAATGAAGCTAAAATAAATAATCAAGCATAGTGTTCCTCTGATTCTGATAATGATCATGCTGAAGAATTGATTAGAAAGTTTAATAAAGTTCAAGCTAAAAATGTATCTTTGCTAAGTGCATTAGAAAGGGAGTGGTAGAAGTTTCAAAACCTGAAAGACAGTTCTGTTTCTAAACAAGAAGTCGAAATTTTTAAGAAGGAAATGTTAAATGAAGTTGTAAAGTTGAAATCAGAGATGGTTATGAAGATATATTTAAGGGAATTTAGATCTTTCACAGAACAATCGTTTGTAGTAGTGAAATCTAGTGAAGCAAGTACTTCAGGTAATTCACCTGATCTTATCAGAAGCTTTCAGGACATTATAGAAAAAATGAGAAATATGAATGATAAACTGCAAGAATTACAATGTAATAGTGCTCCTTTGTCAGTGCTGATAGATAATCAGAAGTTTCTAGTTGATTAGTTTACTTCAAACGAACCAGGAATTCGAACTGTGCTCCATCAGTTCATAGAAAATTTGACTCTTTTTATAGAGAAGGAAGAAAGGATTCATGAATTTTTTAGAGTGAATCTAATTGAAGACATTCATTTAACTCAGGAAAGTAGAGATCAAATTTTCCAATTAGGTGATGGATTGATGAAAAGACTGAGACTGCAGTTGGTAGAGATCAAGGAAATAGTTCAGAGGAGATGAACCCTATCTTACACCCTTAACCAACCTTGATTCATGTTGTTTTTCATTATTATACTTATAATTCTATTTTTCAATGAAATATATTTACATCTCAATTTCATTTGTTTTAATTTGTTTTATTATACTATCTATGATAGAAATGCCAGTAATCTATATTAACTTATTAATAAAAAGTTTATGATAACATTTACTAAAGTTCAGTGCTACATTAAAATGTGTTATATTCCTTCTACTATCATTCTTTTGATATCACAAAAAGGGGGTGAAATTAGGATAAACATAACAATTTATTTTAATATATTTTAAATTTTAATTTAATATTTTTAATCAAAAAGGGTGAGAAATGTTAAGTATTATCATAATCCTTTAAGGGGGGGAAATTAAGTTAAACCTAACATTGTTTTAAAAAAAATGTTATTTTAAGGAGATATATGGATAACCATAATCTTTTATTGGGGGATAATTTTTTTATGGATTTGGATAATAAAATGTTTATTTTTATTAAAATAATTTTGTTCAAATTAAATATTTTTCTTTATCTTTTCAAAATTATAAACTATATGTAATTACTTTCGTATGTTAATTTCATTGGTTATTTCATGGGTTTTGTGATCATCAAAAGGGTGAGATTGTTGAGCAAGTGTTGTTTTCATCAATACATAATTTTATTATTAATAAGGGGGAGATTGTTGAGAACAATAATCTATCTCCTTATGATGATTTTGATGCTCACAAATACCCTTATTTGTTATTATAATGATTTTACTTGAAGTATATTTTAGGAATTTAATATTTGTTATATTACTTTTTCGGAAGAAATATTTAAGTATTTGAACAATGAGAATTAATTGCTAAAGTATTTGGAATTCATTTTGAGCGCGTTCTGGAAACACTGTTCATACCCTGCATTTGGAAGCATAGTGTAAGGATGGAATATGGTGTTTTATGAGTAATCTGAAAATTATGGAAGACAAACCCTACGTTTAGAAGGAACCTTACGTTTAGGATATCGACAAAGTATGGAAGAAGATCATTGTGTAGATATGGAATGTTGAGTTTTTTTCTCAAAAGTATGGTTCATACACCTTACTTTTGGAATGAACCCTACGTTTTATAAAAAATTATGGATCATAAAACTTACATTTGAAAGATAAAGATAAAAGTATGGTTCATCAACCTTACTTTTATGAACAACTGTTTGTTTGATTGATAAGTATGGATTATATACCGTATGTTTGAGAGTTGAAGAGAAATGTTTAAGATAAAACTTAAGTTTGAGATCAAACTTACATTGTGAACCTTACGTTCAGAGAATGTATGCAATGCAGTTCAACCCTACGTTGGACGTCAGATGTTTAAATTACAATTTTATTAAAGCAATGGTATTTATGTGGATTATCAGGCTGATTTCAAGCCATATTAAAAGTACGAATTTAAAGAGAGTCTTTGACAGATTCAAATCTGTTTATTTGTGATTCAAAGGATCAATTTAAGAGGATATTTTCATGCCGAATTATCTGGGGAGTTACGACTGCTCTGCTATTCAAACTTTTGAATATCGCGATTCTAAAGGTGACATTTTTGGATCTAAATTTTAAAAGGAGAACGCTCGTATTTATTCTATATATACCTGTATTATTTTTTATGACATATACAGAGGCGAATAATTGAAAAGAAGATTATATATGTCAATATTTTTAAGTTTTTCACTACTACAATTTACAAAGATAGTCGAGATTTACAGATCTAATGTTACGAAGAGCGGCAAAGCTCTATTTTCTGAAGAAGAAGAAACACGATTAAAGATTCACCAAATCTACATCGAATATCATTTTTTGAATCAACTATTATTAAATTTGAGAATGAAATTTCAAGATCTACTGTAACCAGATCAACTCAGAACTACGTTTACCTGAAGATCATCATTTCTAAAGATAAAAATCCATCTACTTTCAATTGAATTCTGTTCCAATTGTGAATAAAAAATGAGAAAGTATTTTCAATGAACAAAATACTCTTTTATCTTGAGTGATCAGCTTCTCGCACTAAGCTATGTATGTTCTTTGTTATGAACTAGAATGATCTGTTTAGCCTTAAGATTGTAAAGGTGTCAACTGCCTATACTCAGTTGTGGAACTTTTTGTTGATAAGAGGACCAGATAGTGAAAATAAACAAGCTCATGGAGTAGAGCGTTGGTGGAGTGGACTAAGGGCCTTCTGTTCCCTGAATGACTATACATCGTACGTCCTTTTCTATTTATGTTCCACTAATCTTTGATATAAATTTAAATATACAGATCACGATTATGCGAAGAAATATTAAAAGAAACAATTCACCCCCCTCTTGTGTATATTTGGTATAACCCGATCTAGCAACATACCCCAAACCTGCCTCCCGAAGGCCAGGGGTTGGAGACTAGCACCGAAGGCGTCAATCTGCAAGTGGGAGGCATTTTCTTGAGTACATGTACACACACACACACAACCACATCCCAAAACTAGAAAAGTAAACATGCATTCCAATAAACAACCACAGAGTAAAAGTAAAAAATGTAGGTCAAATGACCTAGAATACAAACCCAACAAAAGCTAAACTGAAAATAGAAAAGTACGAGGAAAACTTTGAGAACTGTCTACTGGAAACTAAACATGATGGGTAAGTACAAAGTATCTACCGGAAGCCTTAGAAGTATGCCTTGACTGCCTGGTCTCACTGGGAACCACCAGGCCCTATGCCATCAAGTCCTCCGTCAAGGAGGCGGTCATTTGCACCAGACACAACACGTGCAGGCGAAGCCCACATAGGGGTGAGTAACAATATACTAAGTAGGGACCCCAAAACACAAAGTAAATACCACAAAGAAATCCATAAAAAACCAAAAAGTATGATCACTAATCATGATCACAAAGAAAGACAGCTAACACTATGTATAATTTAGAGTAGTAAAGTAGGACCACTGGTCATATCCTCAAACACTATGGGCTGCGGGAGAAATCCTACGCAATGAGTATAGTGGGCCTTCCAGGTCACACAAAAGTCACTTCCCACTAACCTTGGAATATTGTGGTACTAATCTCTGATGAGTACCATGGGTATCTTGGGTCACACAGAAGCCTCTTCCCACTATGGGCATGTCGGGTCACATAGAAGTCGCTTCCCACCTTGGCCATACTAAGGTACACCACCTGTCGAGTACCGTGGGTTTACCGGGTCACATAGAAGTCGCTCCCCACCTTAGGCCTTCTGGGTCACACAAAATCCTCTTCCCACTAAGCCATAGTAGCCGATCCACAGAGGGTCTCTTGTTAGTAGTCTCTAGGTCTCAACCAACCATAGGGTTTTTGCACGTAGCACACTTGATATCAAGAGAACCAATCCCCAAGACATTTTTCATATTTCAGTTTCCATGAAATCCCTTATAGAGTATACCAAAAGATCCATCTCGTCATGAGGGTTCCAACACCTCAAACAGATCATCAATTGGACACCCATTTTTCAAGTTATTGTAATTTTAGTAAACAGAGGGTCGGTTGCATCTGGTCCCGGTCCGACCCGGTTGGACCGACCCGACCAAACTTTCCAGGGGGCCCCACTTGACTCAGTTTGAATCGACTAACCCGAACTGACTTGGTTCAGGTTTGGGTTGATCCGGTCCGGCCTGGCCAGTTGGTCAAGCCCATTGGGCCTCGTGGGATGCAGCCCAGTTTGGCTGAGGGTCTAGGAAGCCGGGTCGCCTAGGGACCCAATCTCGTCCTGCCTAACTCGAAGGGGGCGGGTTTGGCCCACTGGGTGATGGTCCGACCCGCCTCCTTCCCGGTCCCCCTATGGTGGACTGGTTCACCTCAGTATGGATGTGTGGCGTGTCCGAGGGTGTCACGTGGCCGGTCAAACCCGATTTCCCAAGGGGTACAAACGAAGTCAAGGGACTACGTGCTTGAAAAAATCATGGCCCGCAGCTGTGAGTCGCTCCAAAGATGCAACCGCTCGGCCCCATCCACCTCCACCGCCAGCTGACACAGCCGGAAGCCCTGTCGCTCCACTGTGGGCTGGGTCGGTCACGACACTCCTCTCGGTGTTCCATCGTGGCATACCGGAAGGGTACTCCACGGACCACCGGGTCCGCTCTGGTGGTCCGTTCTTTGCGCTTCTTGAACCTACGGGCTCTAGGAAAATCCTTCCTTCCTATGATGGCCTCGAAGTCCTCTTGTATCCATTTCGAATTCTTGGCCATGAAGAACACACAAGGAGGAGGGTCTCGAGCCTTGTTTGTGTCGGTCCGCACCCTCCGAGTTAGAAATTTAAAAAAGGGGAGGCTTGGGATTCCATTTCTATTAAGAAAATAATTAAATCCTGGATAGCAAACCCAAGAAAACACCCTCCTGCAAGAAAACATGATACAAAGATCAAGATATTCGTGGGTTGATCCCCATTCATCATTTTTAGAATAAATAACGGTGAAAATAAAGCATAATTAAAACCCCTACCTAGATCGACATTCGTCATTGATGTGCTCTACCCTCGAGGATTCAAGCTCTGTTGGAATTTGTTGCTTCCCAGTCCCATTATTTTTAAAGTGTTGGCATTGTTAGATATCCTTTCGGTGTTCATCTTTCGTTGTTAGAGAGATTTCTCGCAGTCAGTTCATTAGAGAAAATTCCACCCTTTGATTCTCAACTCTCCAACACGTTAACCCATTAAAAGAGAACACATTGCAGTGTTTCTTTTACACTGCGACATCATGTCGTTACACTGTTTCATTTATGAAACAGCATATCTATTACACTTCACAAAAATGATCCATTAATGATCTTCATTTAATGTGCCTCATTTCCACACCACCATCTGCTGCTCAACGGTGAGGGAAGAAAAATAAAATATCTTTTTATGTTATTTTATTATTTTCTGAAATGTCTGAAAATTAACTTTTCTGGTTGAACCTTATCGGTCGTAGTTAGGTCCTTTCTAGGTGAATCCCAAAATTCTGAGTTCAACGGTTCCCTTGGATTTTTTATCTGAGCACTAGTTTAAAAGTTTGAAAAACCCACTCACACATTTAGTTAAATGATCTTAAAAAAAGTTCAAAATTATATTTCGGTCTCACTGGGCTTCAGAATCTAGTGCCGTTAGAATGTCTTGTCTCATAATAATTCCTTATAATTTAAAAAAATACATAGAAATTACAAGACATTCCATTACTACCCCCTTTTTGGGATTCATGTCGTTATAGGCCAAAACAAGGCTAAACAAACAAATGGGGGTACTGAGAACGAATCTGAGCCTCCCGCTCCCATGTTCTCTCCTTGAGATTCCCATGCTACCAATGAACGTGCACCAGACGAATCGACCATCCACAAAGGACTCACACATGTCAATCCTGTATCTCCACTAGGGACTCCACAAACGTCACCCCATCATCAAAGTCCAGATCACCCCATTCGATGACATGCGATGAATCATGCACGTATCTCCTCAACTGTGAAACGTGAAAAACATTGTGCACCCAGTGCATCTATGGGGGAAGATCTAGGCAGTAACCCACATCACCCACTCTGTTAAAAATCTGAAAAGGTTTAATGAACCTCAAAGATAACTTGCTTCCCTAGCCAAATCTCTGCAAACCCTGTCGGGGTGAGACCTGAAGGAACACATGGTATCCCTCCTCAAACTATAAGGGTCTCCATATCCTATTAGCATATGATTTCTGTCTGTTTTGTATAGTCCTCATCTGATCCTGGATGATCTGCACCTTCTCAGTTGTAGCCTATACCAACTCTAGACCCATGAGTGTTAACTCCTCTGGATCTGTTCAGTATAGAGGTGATATGCATGAATGACCATACAAGGCCTAAAATGGGGTCATGCCAATGGTGGAGTGATAAATATTTTCATATGAAAACCCAACCAGTGGTCGGTGGTCTTCCCAACTATGACCAAAATCAAGGACACAAGCACAATGCATGTCCTCCAAGGTATGTATGGTTTGATCCGCCTGAACATCTATCTCGGGTGAAAAGTTGTGCTCAAGTGTAGCTGAGTCCCAAACACCTCTTGTAATCTAATCTACAACCGAGATGTAAAGCGTGCATCACAACCTAAGATGATAGTTGAAGGTAACTCATGTATCCACACTACCTTTTAGACGTAGAGGCATCCCAATCCCTCTATAGATCATTACTCACAGATGGGTAGAAAGTGAGCTGACTTGGTGATTCAGTAAACGATCACCCAAATAGAATCGTGGCCCCTAGACGTGCATGGAAACCCCATCACAAAGTCTATGGAGATACCATCCCACATCCATTATGGTAAATCAAGTGGTTGTGCCAAGCCTGCTGGGACCTGATGCTCAATCTTCACTTGCTGAAAAGTGAGGCACTGTGAAATGAACTCTGCCACCACTTTTTTCATACCTGGACACCAGTACTGATGTTGGAGGTCCTGGTACATCTTCACTAGACCAGGATTTATCGCCAAAGGGTATGTATGAAACTCCCTAAACACCTCCTCTCGTAACATCACTAGTACTATGGTGCATCCTCTAAAAAGGATGATGTACTCCCCACATATTGAAAATCCACCAGGAGCCTATCCTGAGGATATCTGAGCACGTCGGGCATCGCAGTCAACATCTAAAAGATGTGCCTCCTTGACTCACTATAAGAGTTAAGGAGTTACAGTAATTGACTGGATGTAAGCTGGTCCATCACCCTCCACGAAGGATATCTTCATTGTGGCTAGATGCTATTTCGTCTCTCTTAGTAGCTGTAAACCAGACCTACTACTGAGTGCGTATGCCACTACATTCCCCTTCCTAAGAGTATAGACTATCTAAAATTCAATGTCCTAAAGGAACTCTAGCCATCATCTTTGTTTCAAGTTCAGGTCCTTCTATGAGAAGATATACCTGATACTCTTGTGGTCGGAGTAGATGGTAAACATCTCACCCATCAAGTAATGTTTCCACATATTCAAGGTGAAGAGTACTGCTTCTAACTCTATGTCATGAGTCATGTAGTTCTGCTCATGCTGCCTCAGCTTCCATGAGCCTTAGGCGATCAATGCTCAGTCCTACATTAGGACACAACCCATTCTAGTCCCTGATACATCTCAGAATACTACATACACAACTTCCTCTTCTGGTAGTCTCAAGATAGGGACAATCGTCAGTCTCTTCCTCATCTCCTGGAAACTCTACTGGTACTTCTCCATCCACACAAAGTGTTGTCCCTTCTTTTGAAAAGATGAAAAGGGTTTTGATATTCTAGAAATTCTAGAATGAAACATCAGTAGTATCCATCCAACCCTAAGAAACTCTTCACCTTAATCATGCTCTTGGGTGGATCCCAAGAAAGCACTGCCTCTATCTTCACTGGATCCACTGCAACTCCAGCCTCTAAGATGAAGTTTACCAGAAAGTGGACCTACCAAATCCAGAACTAGAACTTCGAGATCTTACCATAAAGATGGTTCTCTCAGAGTGCATCTAGAACTATTCCTAGGTGTGTAGCGTCCTACTCCTCTGAAGCCAAGTACACCAATATGTCATCAATAAAGACTACAATGAGATGGTCAAGGTAAGGCTAGAAAATCCTATTCATGATTACCATGAACACTAATGGGGAATTGGTCACACCGAAGGGCATCACCAAGAACTCATAGTGGCCATACCATCATCTAAAGGTTGTCTTCGGTACGTCCACATCCCGTACCTGAAGATGACGATAGCCTGATCTGATGTCTATCTTTGAGAACAACCTCACTCCCTTTAGCTGGTAGAAGAGGTCATCAATCCTCAAAAGTGGATACTTGTTCTTCATGGTCATCTAGTTTAGGCTCTAGAAGTCAACACATATCCTCCTATCTACCTTCTTGGTAAAGAACACTAGGGCTGCCCATGGTAAAACCCTGGGCCTCACAAAGACCTTTTCCTGTAAGTCCTCCAGTTGTACCCTCAATTCAAAAAGATCCATGGGAACCATTCAATATGCCAATTTGGATATCGGTGCCATACCCGAGTATAGTCCGATGCAGAAGTCTACCTCCCTACGAGGAGGTAGTCTTGGAACATCCTCATACTCATCCACCACTATAGGAAATCTTAGAGTCCTCTCATCCACCGCACCGAGAGTGAGGCTAGCCAACTGGTGAGTGATTGGATTCAACCTCCTTCAAGAATTTCCTTCCTAGGCTACAAAATCCCCCCCCCCCCCGCACTGGTCAAGTAAAACCTGGTCTCATCCTCATAGACACACTGCACTTTGTGCCTAATACAGTCGATCTGATCATCGACTGTAGATAACTTGTCCATACCCAAGATGATGTTATAAGGACTCGAAGTTGATACTTAGAGATCCCAATCAAAGTTCTTGCTTCCTAGAATAATCTAAAACTGTTGGAACTAGTGTGTAATCATTGAATCCCATCCCTTAGGAGTCTCTAATCATAAGGATCAAGCTAATGGCTCTACTAGAATCTCAGAGCCTCGAACGAGGTTTGTGGTAAGGAAAGAGTGACTAGTACCTATGTTTATTAGAACTGAAAATAAGGTGTAGAAGACACATATCATACCTATAATCATATTTGGAGTGTTGTGGTCATAGGCCTCCATCGCTTGAAGCTGGAATCGCTCTTGTCCTCTAGATCCCTGAGCCTTTGGTGGAACACATGGGGGTAGTGGTGGTAGCACCTCAAACCGTCGTCCACCGCCTACTGCTCGGCCTGCACCCCTTCCACATACATCGCCCTGTGGACCTCCTTGATCAAACCTAAAACTCTTCCTTGGTGGTCCCTCAACTGTCTAATGATCATCTATGTGGAGGGTTGGGCATTCATGAGCCATGTGTCCCTTCCCTCCGCATGTGAAACACATCCTGGTTCCTTACTGACTCCCTCTACTCTGGGATCCCCACACTATCGACTGAGAGTCCTAGGGTTGTCCCATGAATGATTTGACCCACCTGGGTCCCCAAGCCTGCTACCTGCTACTCACTATTGAATACTCTGTCTCTTGATAAATGTTGGTGGCTCCAACTGTCCGTGCCTACTCTACTAGAAATCTCTCCATAAAAAGGGATCACTCTAGCACTCCAGCCTGAGTGGGGATGCTGAGAGATACCATGGATGCCATGATATCTCGTCTGAGTCCCTAAGAAAATGTCCGGGAGATAAATAAAGGGTCCTGAATTATTTCTGTGGTGTAGAGAGAGAGGTTAGTAAACCTCACGGAGTACTCAACCACTAACATGCTGCCTTATTGTAGGTGAAAAAGAATCTGAATGCGCACAGAGCACAAAGTCAAGGGAAAAAACTCCTATTGGAAAAGTCTCTCAAAGTCTGTCCAGGTGTGGGTCACCTCATCATGAGTCTGAATCATCAGGCTCCACCATCTCCCTATTGAAACTTGAAGAAGGCTTGCAGCTAAGATCACCATTTGGTCAAGCAGTGTCCTCAAAAAATAGAAGACCCATGTCACTGCCTCCATCCAGTCCTCAGTGACCTGAGGATCAGTCTCTCCCCTAAACCTGGGAGGTATTTGTCTTTGAAACTTGTGAAAGGAAATGAGTCTATGTACGTCCTCAGCTGATAATTCCAGCAATAACCGCTGATCAATGGGTGGTGGAAACACCAGTGAACCACCTGACGAGACCATCTCTATCACTGGTCCCTAAACCAATGCCTCATTGCTAGGCAGTCTATCCACATGATCACATATGAGAAGCCTAGATGGTTGTCTTAGTGGAGGAATCCTGAAATAGATAAAGATATACCATAGTCAGAAGATTATACATGGTGATCTGACTCTTATTAAAGAATATCATTAGGAGACACTTATGTAACCAGTGTTTTCATGTATAGAGTTGAAAAACAGAATTCAGGGTCCTGGGGCATGTATACGTCAGACGCCATACCGACATTGGACTCCCTGAATCTGAATTCAAATATGAAACACTTAACACTATTTCCCAAAAAAAAATCTTGGTCTTTGAGGTAGAACAAACCACCTCTGATACCACTGTTTCATGACCCGTCCCCCATGGTCCATGCCGTGACATAACCCAAGCCCACCTCTTAAAGGCTAGGGTTGTTGACTAGCACCGAAGGCATCAACCTGCAAGTGAGAGGCATTTGTCTGAGTACCTGTATGCACACACACACACACACACAAATAAGTCCCAAATATGGAAAATCAAACATGCATTCCACTAAAAAACCATTGAGTAAAAGTACAAATTGTAGGTAAAATGGACCAGAATAAAAATCCAAAAAAATATAAACTGAAAATAGGAAAATACAAGGAAAATTATGAAAGCCGTCCACTAGAAACCCCACCTAATGGGTAATTAAAAATTAGATACTGGAAGTCATAGAAGTATTCCATTCCTTCCTGTTCTCACTAGGAACCACCGGGTCCTGGGCCACCAAGTCCTTTATCAAGGGGGCGGTCATCTGCACTATACAAAAAACGTGGGGGCAAATCCCGTGTAAGGGTGACTAATAATATACTCAGTAGAGACCCCAAAACAAAATGGAAAGACCACAATTAAATCCACAAAAAAACCATGAAGCATAATCACAAAGAAAGAAAGCTCACACCATATATAATTTAGAGTAGGAAAGTAGAACCAATGGTCATATCATCAAACACCATGGGATGCAGGAAAAATCCTCCTCAATGAGTACAGTGGACCTATAGGGTCACAAAGAAGCCTCTACCCAATAACCATGGACTTCTGTGGTACTCATCCCTGATGAGTACCATGGGTATACTGAGTCACCCAGAATCTATTCCCCACTGTGGGAATGCCAGGTCACACAAAAGTTTCTTCCCACCTTGGCCATACCGAGGTACTCCTCCTGTCATGTACCATGGGTCTGCCTGGTCACAAAGAATACACTCTTCACTATGGGCCTACTAGGTCACATAGAAACCACTTCCCACTAGGCCATAGTGTCCAATCCACATAGGGTTTCTTGTTAGCAGTCTCTAGGTCTCATCCAACCATAGGGTTTTTGCACGTAGCATGTTTGATCTCAGGAGAACTGCTCCCCAATCCATTTTTCATATTTCAACTTCCATGAAACCCTCCATAAATTATACCAAAAGATCCACCTCATCTGGAAGGTTACAACACTACAAAAATCTTATCAATCGGATGCCCAGTTTGCAAGTTATAGGTATTTTAGTAAACAGGGGATGGTTGCGGCCCAGGGGCCCCACATACCCTTGTTTGATTCGACTAACCCAACCTGACCTGGTTTGGGTCTAGGTCAGTCTGGTCCAGCCTGGCCAGTTGGTCAAGCCCATTGGGACTCGCTGGACCTGGCTCGACTTGCCTAAAGGTCCAGCCCGCCGGGTTTCCCAGCGACTCGGTCTAGTCATGCCTGACCTGAAGGGGGTGGGTCCGGCCCGCTGGGTGCAGGTCTAGCCCACAAGTGCCGGTCTGGCATGCTGGCACTAGTCTGGCCCAATGGGGCGGTGTCCGACCCTCCTCCTTCCCGGTCCGCCTCAGCTAAGATGCATGGCGTGTCTGAGGGTGTCACACGACTAGTCAATATCAGCTGCCCATGGGGTCTGCACGTAGTCAGGGGACAACGTGCTTGGCGAAACTGTAGACCGTAGCTATGTGGCACTCCATAGACGAGGCCTCCAACACCTCTGGTAGCCCTATCACTCTATCACGGCCTGGGTTGGCCACTGTGTTTCTCCCAGTGCACCATCTTGGCGCACCACCACTCACCTACGTCTATCTCCATGGGCCGCTGCCATCGGTCATTAGCTCCGACGCACCGACATGGTACTCCGTGGACCACTAGGTCCGCTCTGGTGGTCCGTTCTTCATGCTTCTTGATCCGATGGACTTTGGGGAATGCCTTTATTCTTATGATGGCCTCAAATTCCTCTATCCACCATTTCTAACTCTTGTCCATTAAGAACATAAAAGGAAAAGGGGATCGGTCCTATTCGTATCAAATCGCTCCTTCTGCGTTAGAAATTTAAAATAGTGGAGTCTTGGGATTACAGTTCTGTCAACAAAATAATTAAATCCCGGATATAAAACCTAATAAAGCCACCCTCCCGAAATAATGCACAATCCGCAGATCAACCTATTAGTGGGTTGATCATCGTTTATTTTTTTATAATAAAGAATAGGGAAAATCAAGCACAAATCAAACCCCTACATTGATTAATGTTCATCATTGAAGTGATCTTCCCTCAAGGATTCATGCTCTGTTGGAATTCGTCACTTCCTGGTCCCATTCTTCGTAAAGTGTCAATGTTGCTAGCGATCCTACCATCATTTTTCATTCATCATTAGAGTCGTCAGTTTGTGAGAGAAAATTTCACCCTTTTATTCTCTACTCCCGAAGGTGTTAACCCATTAAAAGAAAACATGTCTCAGCGTTTCTGTTATGCTGCGACGTCACGTCGTTGCACTATTTCATTTATGAAACAATGTAACTATTATGCTTTAAAAAAAATCCATCAATTATCTTCATTTAATTCACCTCGTTGATGCAACTCATCGCAGTAGTCCACCTCTCAATGGTGAGGGAAGAAATATAAATGTACTTTTTATGTTATTTTATTATTTTTCGAAAATCGAAAAAAATTAATTTTTTCGGTAAAACCATACTGGATAAAGTTAGTTCCTTTCTAGGAGAATCTCGGTGTTCCAAGTTTAACAGTGCCCTCAGATTTTTGATCCAAGCACTGGTTTAAAAGTTAGAAAAATATTCTTGCATGTTTACTTAAATGAACTTTAAAAAAGTTCAAAATTCTATTCCGGGATCACTGGGCCTCTGAATCTGGTGCTGTAAGAATGTCTGGTCTCGGAATAATTCCATATAATTTAATAAAAATACACAGAAATTCCAGTACATTGCATTCCTTCCCTAAAAAGGGTTCCAAAATTTTAAAAGGACAAATCTTGGCCACTAAATAGAACAAAATAAAGTTATTTATTTATAAAATATATGAACTACTAGTGTTTTTTTATGTTGGGTCAAAAAATAGGGAAATATAAGGTTCATTGAACAAAATAAAGAAAAAACAAGAAAAAAAAACAACATCTAGTGTTTGAGTCATGATGGAATTGTAGAAGATAGCGTCTAAGCCGCAATAGAATGGGAATCCAAACAAATAATTGATTCAGTGGAACAATATTGGATAGAATCAAATGTAATGAATACTAAAATTATAGTGACTTAATCACAATGTTCCAAATATGTGTGTAGTGGGCAGTAATACCTAACTATCATGAGATAAAAAAACTCAATAGAGATGTTTCATGAGAACTATTATTTTTAATAGAACTCAAGATAGAGATTCTTGGCAACATCCTTTTATAGTTATGAACTTAAATTGTTTTTGTAAGTAAAAATTCACTCTACATATATCCTATTAGTACATGGAGTAGAGTGAAAATATACACACAAGGAATAAAAATTGAGGTCTCCACATGAAAATACATCATACCTCTATGATTAAAACCAAAAAAAGTTGAATCATGTTGATAATCGAATCATACAATTGAATCCCTATAATCTACTTAGTAACACGTGATAGATAAAAAGGAAACTATAAATTTCATTAATAACAATGTGATACAGTAATATAGAGAGTAAAGATAAAGAAAAAGGAAGTTTATCTATTTGGATCGACTTCCCTCTCAAGCATAATTAGCTGTTAATGCATTTATTGTGTGTTCTCTATACTTTTATCTAGCTCTACTATAAGTTGTGTGATTGATTGATGATGATAGTAGAATGGAATAATTGATAATGGGGGGTTTCATATCCATACATCTAAATTTTTAGGTCCTCATACTAAATAGTTTTCTAATTATAGTAACACAGCCAACATCAGATACAAGAGATTCAGGCTTTTCTTAAATAACATCCTCATCAAACTTTCCCAGCTTTATAAAATTTCCTCCTAGTGTGACTCATGAAAATATCCCTAAAAAAAATTTCTCCTCATATGTGGTCTTGTTACCCCAATATGTATTAGTACATAACTTCATAGCTCGAAACATTCTCTCTGGCACTGTATAATTTTATAGAAGATTCTGGAATTCACTAAGGTTCAATGATATCCATTGATTTTTATTTCATAGTTAAAAATTAGCATATTAAATGATTTTATTACTTCTAACCTTTACATAGATCAAGTGTGAACATGAAATTTATGTAGGAATAGTTACATTCATGAAGATTTTCAGTTTAGCTTCCTTTAGATTCAATTATTTTCCATTAATTTTATATATAGTGTTACTTTGTGTAACTAACTTTATATGAGAATCCATCTACCTTTTTATAGTCTTATGATGTTATAGTTTACCGTGCTAGGAAATTAAACCTTCTATAGGTCTCATTCCACATCATTTTCCCATGATCTACCTCTTTCATTCCCTCATTCACATTTTGATGCTCGATCCATTCATGTTTTCTTTGATAAAGAATTTAGAATTCATCACAATTCATGTTTATAAGTGAAGAAGAAACTACCACTCAAACACAATATTTCGATGAACAAGTTTAGTAGCTCATAGTCAAAATAACTCGATATGGGTAACTCAGTAATTTAGAGAATTTATAGAATAATTATCTTTTATTGAGAAGAAACCCTAGTATAGAAAACTCTTCTAGTCACATGATCTTTGGATGAATTATTAGTGAATAAAATAACTATGAACCTTACAGGAAATATGATTCATCTTCATAGTGATATCGCTTTGGAGAACAAAGGGACCATTCTTTATAAAATTGAACACTTGAAACAACCAAAGGGAAAAATGATCCAAATCTCAATAGCTTTGGGTTCATCGCACTCGATTTCACATTCTCACATGATTTTATTCAACATCCCTTTGATTGTAACAAAAAAACTTGGACCAGGCTCATCAAAACTCATCCATGATCCCCATGCATGCATCCTCGATGAGGAATCATTGGAATCTTGGATCGATTCAAACATGTGTGACCTGAGAAAAATATACACACATATTTAATTATTTTAGATCAAAACATAATATATTACACAATAATTCATACCCAAGAACCATAATGGTTTACTGTATTTGAATACTAGATACATATTCGACATATTTCTTGAAATATAATCAACATATCCCACAATTTTCTTCTCTTATAATTCCCTTATTTTAAATATCATACATAAAAACTTTCATCATAACCCAATGAAAATGAAACATAATAAATGGTGAGATTAGATGATCCAATATGAAAAAACATGGGAGATATCAATTGATGATTATATGAATGTATAATATAAGAATAAGTGTATTAATTCTTGATCATAACTTATGATGTTCATACCCAATCAGTAATAGATCATAAATCAGGTTTCATTTTATAATGAATTAAAATTTCAAATGACATGAGTTATAAGAGTGAGGAATCAAAATTAAGCATTCATGAACCATGAATGCATATCATATGCCTAAGAAAATTTCATATTAATTTATAAAAAATAACATGCACATAAAAAAATTTAATTAGTTATGATTCACTTATAATAGTATTATGTTGAAAAAATTCCCATTGTGAATTGAGTTCACTTCATATTACGTTGTTTTCATAGACAAGGTTCACTCTCAAGAATATCATAGAGGGAAACAACACTTACTAAATTTGGTTCAATCCCTATTCCAAAACATATAATCTCATGAGATATCAATTTGTTCCCAATGAATTTTAGGGATTTATTATACCAACCCACTATATAATTAAAATCATAAATATTCATGTCATATGATCATAAAAACATTCATCATTCTATCCTAGAAAAACTAACGGAAAAGAAACGTGATTCATAATATTTTTCTCATAATATAATAATAAAACATAGAGATAAATAATGTGTATGGTATCAATGGTTCATATCAATCCATCATAAATGTCAAAGTATGCTATCATAGAAGACAAATACCTTTAAAATAATATTTGAGAATTTGTTTGATAACTCATAATTTATCGACTTATTTTTTAATCTTTTAAAAAAATTCATAATATTGTGAAGAATAATTTCATTGAAAAATTTATGGAAAATATCAAAGGAATATTTAATTAAAATAATGATCATGATGTAAGGAAATTTTTTTAATCCTTTCACACTTTAAATAAATACTCTAAAAGTACCTCATGTGAAAAAAATAGTCCTTTTGAGAATTTTAAAAGAAATTAAAATATGGTAGAAAATGGTTTTAAATAAATATTTTATCATAGAAAAGTACAATCCTATGAACATTTTAATGAACATGGATATGGTATAAAAACTTCATCGATTAAAGAGAAAATAAGGTCAAATTTTATTAAAACATATCATCAACCATTTTATGTACCAAAGAGAGTAAAATAAATGGAAAACAAGAAAAATACCAAAATAACCATAAAATAATAAAATAGATGTGGTTTTATAGATATATATCTTATAATTACCCATATAGGATATTCAAGAATAAACAATCCTGATTAAAAATAGATAACAACATAAACACTTACCTAATGTCCTTGATTTCTTTGTATGTTCTCTAAAGATCCTACATAATAAATTTATATATATATCATAAATCTATAAACAGAAAATATCAATAATTTTCATAAAATATAAAATTACCTTATAATTTCAAATTACCCACTTATTAAAAATTCGTCTTTAATATAAACACTCTGGTGAAAATTGGTCCATTTCCCATGCCTATTTCGATTCAACAGTTCCAAACCTTTCACATTAGTCATGGTTTAATCATATATATATGATTAATAATGTTATATCTATCATATATATTCATCATATATAATTTTATAACTATTCACATAATATGGTTATGAAAGATGAATAACATCACCTTGTGGAGATGGTAGTCCACACGTAAACACGAAAAAAGTTATCATTTCACATAAGATGCAAATAATGTTGAAAATGGTTGTACCATAAAAATAAAAACATTTTAGTATTGTAATGATAACTATTTCTTCATGTATATATGGTTATTGAATTTTTAGATGAGGTAAATTTGGAATAAACATTTGGTTATGATTGTTAGCTCTTAATTGAGAATCCTCCATTGAATCTCTTATTAAAGACCATTGGGTTGGTCTTTCAGGAAGAAAAATCCCTATATAATTTTTATAATAAATTTTATAAGATATATGGGTAGTTTTATATTGATATAAATGGATCCAGAAGGTGTTAATAATGAAGGATTATAGGTTCCCTTTTACAAGCGAGGTGAGTGAAAAATTGTAAATATTAATGAATATTAATATATAATAAAGTCATATTCAATTAAAATTGGAAAAAAGGGGACAGAGGTTTGAATATAATATAATATATGGGATAAATATATTTAACCAATCCAATTTACACAAGTTGAACTGATATTTTAAACCGTATATTTTAGTTTAACAACCACATTAATATGTTTTAACCTTAATAGAGGTAACAATTTTTTTACCATAGTTACTATTAATTATAACCAAAAATGAATTTTGAATCATTGTGAAATTTAGAAAATATTACTTACAATATTTAATTTTTTTATCAAATTTAATTCATAAAATTATTATAAATTATTTTTAAATTAATCTTGAAAAATGTAATAAAAATAGTTTTTAAAAATTTAATTTTTAAGAATAACACTAAACTTATTCGCATTTGTTTCCAAGTAAAAACCATTAAATAAATGTTAAAATATTTTAATGAGTATACTATCTACACATTTAAATAAAATAATTAATCAATAGTGATCAATTTAATTTCATAAAATAAAACACTTTTCATGAATAATGTTTTTTAGAAAAACATCTTCTCAAACCTTCAAATTATTATATTTTCATTTTTAACCAATTCATAAACGATGAATTAATGTTATTATTGTATAAAAAGGAATTATTCATAACTTCAATACACTGAATTAATTTTTAAATAAAACATATATGAAAAAACAATGATCATCAAGAAAATTTTACAGGATCAATAGTATTTACAAAATGAATAATAAATTATTTTTCAACAATAATATTACATTTAAATACCACATAATGTGATTAATTTTATATTGTATAACCATTTTTCACAAATTTTTTGGTCAAATGATTTAAAATTTATCGAAGACAATAATTTATTACGAAGATATATATTCTAAAATTATTAGGGGTTACATTCTATCCCCTTATTATAATTTCACCCTATAAATTCTGTCACTTCGATAACAAACTAAGGATACCTCTACCTCATAATATCCTTGTATAATGCCCCAACCATAAACATTACATAATCTATAGTTAATTTATGAATTCAAATTGAGGATCTTTTCCAGGTTTAGATTTTTAGAGAATTATGCCATAAATATTATATTACATCTCAAAAATTACAAAGTATACACTTATACTCTATCTAACTTTTTCCATAATAATAAAAATCCTTAAATAAAAAAAGAATTCTTTTCTTGATATAAATCATCTTGAATTCTTCCTTTATCTTAATCATCCTTATACCCTATGAAAAACATTTCAAAAACATGGGATGATCATAAAAAGCTCAGTAAGGGTTATAAAATTTGGGTAGAAAACATTAGTCCATCAATATATATAAATAAATGAAATAATACTTTTCAATCATAAAACATAATATATTTAACATACCTCATGAAATAATAAGATTTTTGAATAAAAAACAGAAATCATAAATCATAAAGGTAACTTGTGGCATCCATAACATACTTAAATTGTAGCATTCACAACTACATAGGGAGTTACGTTTGGAATACCCATCACAGTATATTCCCTAAATATATTAGGAGAAATATTAAAGTTTACCTCTATCACATTACCCAATTAATTGGAGAGATATCTCAGGGTAACACTCCCTTGGTTTATCACGGTTCAACCCATATACGTAAACAATTCCTGAGAACCATAACATAATCATAACACATAAAACAAGCATAAAGGAAAGATAACATTTCCACATTGTAATCACAATATATCATTTCAGGATATTGACATAATCAACGATTTATCAAAAAAAATTTCAATACCATAATATGTAATAAGGGTATATGGTATTTATTTTCCTTTTAAATACATTACCGCTTGTTAAGGAAGCCAAATATCAAATAATGCTTGCAGGAGAAGAAAGGTCATTGTCACTGCGTACGTTAAAAAGAAACACTCTCTTTTTCATTTAGTAAAACGCTTCATAAAAAAAATATTCCTTTTGAAAACTATTGAATGAAGTTAAAATAAAAGGGTATAATTATACATCGTATGAAATAAGGTCGTGTATAACATCAAAATATGCCTCAATGGAAGGAGATCAAGAGGAAGTGAATTACAAAGAACTTATCATTAGATTAAGGATAAATAAATGACATAATTATGTGTGAAAAATATAAATATACCCAATATAAGTGGATATTAAGTGTAAAACAATCATAGGTCATTAACACATATTCTTAGAAAAACAAAACCAATGACATGGATATTTAACTCAATGAATGGAGATTGAGTATGATTTCCCTTATAAAGTTCGTATAAATGATGTAATAATTTATAAATGGAGTAATTTTATGTGAAAATGTATATCCACACAAATGGAAGTGGAAATTAAAACATAAATAAATAAATAGTGACTCCACACATAATCTTGGCCTAATATAATAAATGAAGTATGCATAAAACCCAAAGAGTGGAAATTGATTTTAGAAATTCCCTTACAAAAATTCGGCAGCCTAACGACATCACTTAAAAATTTAGAAAATGAGTTGATGAGAGAGAAAAGGGTATATTATCATTTGTACATTAAATTTATAGCAATAATTATATAGAAGAACATATCCCAACATAAGAAAAGGGAAATTAAAATACATATCATAAAAGATGTCTTTGACTAAAAGAAGAGGGTAAAATGTTCCCTTACAAAGATCATTTTGTAAAGAAAATAGATTTATTATGTGTATTCAATATAAGTACAAATAAATAAAGTATAAATACACAATAGTACATCAAAATTTATTTCTCACATAATCATATCACGACATAATCAAGAATTAGAAGATTAACCCAAAGAATTGAAATTGGGTTCCCTTACCTTGAGTCCGACTTGTCTAATTCATTATCTATATTTCTGAATAATAAACTCAAGTTAATTTATAATTGGTTTAGAACCTTTTTCAAGTTTATTATTCCTTTTATATCACTTTTTACCTTTCTATAAGAATCATATAATTATTCAAGTTCATATCGGTCGTTTCATCGATGTTCGGTACTTGAGTAAAAAATGAACATGTTATAATTACAAATTGTCCATGTGGTAAAAAGTACACTATATCAAGAATTTTATTCATAATTTAAATATAATATATGTCCATTATATATTTATTTATATCCAGTATATATGTATTAGAATAGTCCATAACATTTGGATAGAAGAAATAAAATGCACCGTTCATGGATACGGTAAGCCGTACGCACGCATGAATGCGACTTTCATTTCTTTTTTCATATTTAATGTAATAAAAAATAAATGATAAAGAGGTATATTATAATTAAAGTATAATATAAATGTTATATATGTTACATAATTTCATTAATTACATCCTTTATACATTCCATGTATGACATGAATGAGTCATATCACTTTGAGGGGGCGGTAGTTTGCACTTCCTCAAATGAAATTATAGTATTTACATATTATAGAAATAATAAAGGTATGATGTAAATAAAGATACATAAGAATAGAGAAAATATAAATATAATATATATCATATATAAAAACAGTTCCATCATAATGGCAACCATGATAGGTGGTAGAGGAAAATTGAACAATCATCATTTCGTGAGATAGTAGTTCACCGTCCACAGAAACTGTATGTTCATAACCATTAGATGGAGGTGTGTGTAAGTGTAGTTCAAATAATTCTCATAAAAACATCCTAGTATATTTAGGATAATATTTTTTTATTTAATCAAATAATAATAATATAATTGGGAGTTGAGAAGGAAAATAAATGAAAAGAATATAAGAAAAGACTTTAACTCTAATTCAGGTAACTTCTTTTGATTTGAGCCAAAAGGATTTCTTTAATTGACTTATAACCAAGGTATGTCTTATAGGAGTAATTTAGGGATGTTGGGAGATTATTTGAGAATATATTTTACATGAAAATAGGTGTGATTAAATGGGTAGAGTTGATGGCCTTTTATAAGAGGGAGGAGGGGCACTTTAGGAAGTTCTTGAAATAATATTTTATTATAAATTGAATTTAGATTTCAAAACGTCCAAAAACAATTCAATTAGAATATAAGATGAGTATTGTTCAAATTCCTATCAAACAATAGGTTTTAGAAAAGTTTAGGTCTGAAATTTAACCTTATAATTTAGATTTGACCCTTAGTTAATTAATTTAACTCTTACCATGTCTTCTTGTATATTCATAATATATGGTTTATATGGTAACTATAAAATGAAAATAGAACCTAAAATGGTTCATTAATGACATTTTAAACATTATCTAATTAATTTGGCCGAATATTAAATTTTTAGGACAATTATATCATTTAATAAAAAAGTATTTATTTTAGAAAATCATTTATGTCAATTTTTATACCATTCATATCATGAATTTTTAAAAATCCATAAAAACATGATTATTTCAAAAAAAATTCATTAATTCAACTATAAAAAGTCATAATCATCAATAAAATTTTTATATGGAATAAAAAGTTTCAAAATATATTTATTTTAATATTTATAATCTCATTTATTTAAATCATTCATTAACAAGATAATCACTACATCATCATTGTGTCATAAATAAATTTTTTTATTTGATGTCTAAAAATTATAAATAAAATAACATGATTTAGGAAATATATTTTACCTTTATAATTAATATTTATAGTCTAATATATCACTTATATAACCCCATATAAAAATTCTTTTACTAAAAGATACATGATTGTGTTATATTTCCCTTTACATTAAATTAATTAATATAACATGTCATTATCACTCCCAAGTGACTCCATGGGGTCCCAAAATATATCCAAGTATGCCCATGGTCGTAAATATCTCATAAAATAGGACTAGGACATGTTTTAGGGTAGTTTAATATTATTATTATATTATTATTTTACCCTTATTTACTTGATTTATCCTTTAATGATGGTAAATAAAATAATTCTTGAAGTTACTATTCATAATTTCTGAATATAAAAGGTCCATATTTACAAAATTTTTACCTTATAATTCTAAATATGGGATCAATTTTTCCTAATTAAAGACAAATAATTTTCAATAATTAATTTAAAATTAATTCCCGTTGTCAAAACCAAAAATCGAGTTTTTTAACAAGTAATAACTATCTAAAGATTGACATGTGTTTATGTCCAATTAAAATGTGAAATTACTTCCAATGACCATAATTGGATTAAATTATAAAAACATAATCCAATTATACTTTAAAACCAATTAAAATGACAATTTAAGTGTGTAAATAAATTAGATGAAAAGGCGGTTTTGAATTAAAATGCAGTATTTTTCACTATTAATTAAAAATGAACTTTATTAGAAAATTTAAAAAAATTTATCCAAAGTAAATTTTGATGTCCCGATTATATAGAATAAGTTTATTTTTTTAAATAGAAAATATAAAAGTGACAAAACTATATTTAAAAATGATTTTCCTTCAAAAGGCCGTAAAATGACCTTTTAAAAAATAAGAGTTTTTCATGCTTAAAATCAGATTCATTCTTATTTAAAGCCTATAAAATTTATTGGATTAATGTATAAAAATTTAAAAAATATGTGTAATAATAATTTAGTTAGTTATTTTCACTCCCGATAATACAACGGTTATGTATTAACTACCATTTAAAATAATAATATTATATTATTTTTCGGTATAACTCAATGTTGTGTGCAACCTAAGATTTTAAAGAAACCAGTTGTTTCATGTCGAGTGCACTATCAGAAAAAGTGTCCTATTTTACATAAAATTAATATCATATTCATAAATTTTAAAAGATATGAAAATGTATTATTCTATAAATACCGAGTTTGTTACATCCTTCCACCCTTTTGGAAATTTTCTCCTTGCAATTTTAAAATTGGGCTCAGAAACTTCATTGAAAATCCCACATCAAAAAAAGAGTTAATAAAAATATCACTTTTAAATATTGAACGAGAAGTAAAAAGGTCATCCGAGATAAAACATACTAGGGTTCTATGTAGGAAAACATGGATATGGAAGAGAAACTAACCATCATGTTTTGATGGGGAGTGGTAGAAAACATGATCATGAGAAAGTTAACTACATGAAAACTATAAACATGTGATGAGTTAAACGATGTTTGATTCCCCATTAGGAAAAGTAAATATAAAATGTTTTTGTTTTATATTTTTTTTCATAAATTTGAGGAATTTTATTACTACCTAGACTAAGGAAATATACTTAATTGAAAATTATTGTTTCATCCTTTATTAAATTTCTACCACAAACTCATCTTTTCTCAAAATGATGAGTATTCAAGATGAAATTTTCACACTTGAAACACTATATTCAAATTCTAGAGAATCACATAATCCAATAAATATGAACTATATATTTTCTGCATCTTTAGACATTAACCAAAAACAAAATCATTAGTACGAGTTCAGATAATCCCCAAAAATGATAATCCATTATAAAAAGAAATACTACTATTAATCTCAAAAAAATAAACAAAAAATACCCAAACATAAAAAAATACCATTCAATACAAAATTTTCCTTAAAATTATTTAATATAATCCAAAATAAGATTGAAACCCAAAACACAGAAGAATTTGATCACATAGTCTTCCACGATAAATCTTAACATTTATCTCCAAATAACATCAACTACTCTTAAAGTCTCATAATGAAAGGTAATTGAACAAATCAAATATTCTCCAAGATAGGTTAATCATTTCCTTAAATAACCCAAATCACTATAATTCCACAATAAAAACATATATTCTTGAAAAATAAAATTTGAAAATTATTCCTGAAATAAAATCTCATAGTATTCTATTTTCCTTAGGAATATAGTGTTCCCAAATGAGCGAACATCTTATAAAATGAGATTTATAACTTCATCCCCAAATCATTTTACAATACTAATGATATCCATTTGATAAAACCTAAGATCCTAAAATCAACTTATTCTTAATCCATAAAATCATTTAACAAAAAATAATAAGTCATACCAACCATATACTTCACATAGTCCAGTGATAAGTGATAAATCCCAGTCGCACTTTAGTTGTGGGTTCGATTCCTGCAGATTTGTCCGATGTGATGGGTTGTCACACAGTCTATGTGTTTTACTTTCCCAAAACTATATAATTTTATACCATTCCAAAAAATGAGATAAATTCTTTAAACATAACCATAACATATTTTACCCTCAAATGTTATCTCATACCTCGCAATTGCATCCCAAAAAGTAACAACCCTCAATTACCTCAAATTCAAGGATCATATAAACCCTAATGGTTATTTATAACTATATCCAAAAAAGAAAAGATAATTCTTCCTCAATTAAAATTTTTATTTAAAAACATCCAGGTTATAAATACTAGAATTCTTCCAAAGTAATCTCATCATTAATACATTTAAACATATCATCATACATAAATCCAACTTAACTCTTAAATCCCTAAAATGTAGACATCTTAATAATTGAACATTCTTCATGACCATTTATCTATGTTTTTCCATCTTATTATTTTATACTTATTTCCTACAAAAAAAATCATGCATAATGTAATAAGATTTCAGTAATGTCAAAACATGAGCTAAGAAATAATCCATACCTTTAATAGGTCACTTTTAGTTTCCTCATATTCAATATAAAAGGCATTAGGTATTAGTAAACTTATATTTGTATGGTCCTTCTGATCCCATTCTTGAACATTTTTCATAGGACATCTATTTGTGTAATGACCACACACACCACATTTAAAACATTTAATTGATACCTCAGAAAGAACTTCTTTCCCTTTTTTAGATTCAAGTGAACAATTCCTTTTCCCATGGAAGGTTATTGGTTTATGAACTTCATTGCCACATCTATAACATCTTCCCATCCCTTTGAATCATTTTCCTAGGTATTTCTTTCCACATCCTTAAAAGATAGGTTTTTGAATATACTTACCTTTATGATTATTACCTGAACCTCCATAGGGATTAATTCCTCACATATATGATGCCTTAGAAAAATCAGAATGGTTCAAGTGGTCAATTATGACTCCAGATAGTTGGTAAAGAATAACCACAAAATTTCTCATTGAAGCTCCCATTTCATTCGGTTTCTTATTTAGAAAACCACCAAATTTTCCTTCACAACCATTATTACTTTGGTTCCTGCTAGATCCAGCCCTTTACTCTAAAACAAAAAAGGTCAGTGTGAGTATATTAGTAAAATCATCATATACTAACTTATGAGGATGGTAAAAACTAAGATATACTTATTCATGTATCTTAAAATTATTCAATTTAACTAAAATAACCACAACTCTTTATAATATGCTAACTAATGTGGTTGTAGAAAAGATGTCACTTATGCTTTCATAACACCCTAACCTCTAAAGTTATATAAACCAACCTCTAATACAATCTATAAGAACCTAGCCTTAAAAATTACATAATCTTGAGTTAAGTCAAGAATTCACATTGAGGATCTTTCTAGGTTTAGAGTTTTAGAGAATTAGGCCATAACTATTACATAACATCTCAAAAATTAAAAAAGTAAACAATTATACTCTATCCAATTTTTTCCACAATAATAAAACTACTTAAATAAAACAAGAATTCTTTTCTTGATATAAATCTTCTTGAATTCTTCCTCTATCTTACCTTTCCTTATACCCTGTGAAAAACATTTTAAAAACATGGGATGAACATAAAATTCTCAGTAAGGGTTATAAAATAAGGGTAGTAAACATTAGTCCATCAATATATACAAATCAATGAATTCATACTTTTTTCTCATAAAACATAAGATCTTTAAAATACCTCATAAAATAATAAGATTTATGAATAACACATAGAAACCATAAATCATAAAGGTAACTTATGGCATCCAAAACAAACTTACATTGTAGCTTTCATGGCTACATAGGGAGTTACGTTTGGAATAATCATCATATGATATTACATAAATCTCTTAGGAGAAACATTAAATTTTACCTCAGTCACATTACCCAATGAATTAGAGAGATATCTCGGGCTCACCCACCCTTGGTTTATCATGGAACCACCCATATACGTAAACAATGCCCAAAAATCACAACATATTCCTAACACATAAAACAAGTATAAAGTAAAGATAACATTTCCACATTGAAATCACAATATATCATTTCAACATATTGACATAATCAATGATTTCTCAAAACCATTTTCAATAACATAATACATAAAAAAGGTATGTGGTATTTATTTTCCTTTTAAAAGCATTTTGGCTTGTTAAGGAATCCAAATATCAAATAATGCTCGTGGAGGCAAAAATGTCATTGTCACCATGTACATTAAAAATAAAAATTCCCTTTCAAATTTATTAAAACTCTTCATAAAATAAAAGATTCCTTTTGAAAATCATTGAATGAAATTAAAAGAAAAGGGTATAATAATACACTTTATAAAATAAGGTCGTGTATAACATCAAAATATTCCTCAATGAAAGGATATTGAGACGAAGTCCCTTACAAAAATCATATCATTATATTAAGGATAAATCAATGAAATAATTATGTGTGAAAAATATAAAGAAACCCAATATAAGTGGATATTAATTGTAAAACAATAATAGGTCATTCACACATATTATTAGAAAAACAAAACCAATGACATGGATATTTAACTCAATGAATGGAGAATGAGCTAAGATTTCCCATACAAAGTTTATATAATTGACGTAAGAATTTCTCAATGGAGTAATTATGTGTTGAAAAATTTTATCCATAGAAAGGGAAGTAGAAATTAAAACATAACTAAATAAACTGTGATTCCACACATAATATGGGCTTAATATAATCAATGAAGTATGCGTAAAACCCAATAATTGGAAATTGAGTTTAGAAATTCCATTAAAAAAATCAGGAAACCTAAAGAAGTCACTTAAAAATTCATAAAATTAGTTGATGAAAATGAAAAGGGACTCTCATCATTTGGGAATAAAATGTATAGTAATAAGGATATATAAGAACATATCCCAACATAATAAAATGGAAATTAAAATACATAACACAAAATAAGTCTTTGACTAAAAGAGGAGAGTGAAATGTTCCCTTACAAAGATCATTTTGTAAATAAAATAGATCGATTATTTGTATTCAATATAACTACACATAAATAAATTATAAATAAAATATAGTAAATAAAAAGTTATTTCTCACATAATCATATCACAACATAATCAAGAAGTATAATATTAACCTAAAGAATGGAAATTGGGTTAAGAATATCCCTTACCTCGAGTCTGACTTGTCTCGTTCATTCTCTATATTCCTGAATAATAAACTCAAGTTAATTTCAAATTGATTCAGAACATTTTTAAAGTTTATTATTCCTTTTATATCACTTATTATATTTCTATAACAATAATATAATTATTTATGTTCATATCAGTCGTTTTGTCGATGTTTGGTACTTGAGTCAAAAATGTACTTATTATAAATACAAATTGTCCATGTGGTCAAAAGTCCATTATCAAAAGAATAATATTCATGATTTAAATATAATATATATCCAGTATATATGTTTTCAGATCCATTATATATGTATTTATAATAGTCCATAACATTTGGATATAATAAATGAAATGTACCGTTCATGGAGATGGTAAGTCGTACGTACGCATGAACACTACTTTCATTTCTTTTTTTATATTGAAAGGAATGAAAAATAAATGATACATAAGTATATTATAATTCTAGTATAATATATATGTTATTTATGTTACATAATTTCATTAATTACATCCATTATACGTTCCATTTAGGGCATGAATGAGTCATATCACTTTGAGGGGGCGGTAGTCCACACTTCCTCAACTAAAATTATCGTATTTACACATTATGGAAAGAATAAAGGTATGATATGAAAAAAATACAGAAGCATAGAAAAAATATAAATATAATATATATCATATATAAATTTAGTTCCATCATAAAGGCTACCATGGTAGGTGGTAGGGGAAAATTGAACAGTCATCGTTTCATGAGGCAGTAGTTTTTCGTCCATAAAAAATTAATGTTCATTTCAATTAGATGGAGTTGTGTGTAAGTGTAATTCAAATACTTATCATATAAAAATCCTAGTAAATTTAGGATACTTTTTTTTTCATGTAATAAAAGAATACGAATATAATTGGGGTGGATAAGGAAAATAAAATAAAAGAACTTGATAGAAGACTTTACCTCTAAATTGGGTAACTTATTTCGATTTGGGCCAAAAGGATTTAATGAACTACCTTATTCCAAAGGTAAGGATTATATGAGGATGGGAGGGATTTTGTGAGATTATTTAATCATAATTTGGATGAGGCAATAGTCTTGAGAGGTGTGAGTAAATGGGTAGAGGTGATAGCCTTTTATAAGAGGGAGGGGGGGCACTTTAGGAATGTCTTGAAAGATTATTTTATTATTAATTTAATTTAGATTTAAAAAGTTCCAAAACTAAATTAATCATAATATATTATGATTATTGTTCTAAATACTCTCAAACAATAGGTTTTGTAGAATTTTAGGTCTCAAATGTAACCTTATCTTATAGCCTTAACCCTTAGTTAACTAATTTAACTCTTACAATGTCTTCTTGTATATTCATATTATATGGTTAATATAGTTACTATAAAATGAAAATATAACCTCAAGTGGTTCATTAATGACATATTCAAAATTATCTAAGTCAATTCTCTGAATCTTATATTTTTAGGACAATTATATCATTTAATAAAATAGTATATTTTTTAAAAACACATTTATGTCAATTTTTATAGTATTCATATCATGAATTTTTAAAAATCCATAAATAATGATTCATTCGAAAAAACTCTATTAATTAAAATACAAAAAGTCATAATAATCTATAAAAATCGTGTATGGAATAAAAATTTTCAAAATAAATTTATTTTAATATTTATAATCTCATTTATTTAAATCATTCATTAATAAGGTAATCACTACATCATCATTATGTCATAAAGAAATTTATTTCTATGATGTATAAAAATTATGTATCAAATAAAATGATGTAGGAAATACTTTTTTATTTATAATGACTATTTATAGTCGAATATATAACTTATATAACCTCATATAATTTTTTTACTAAAAGATACATGTTTATGTTATATTTCGCTTTACATTAAATTAAATAATATAACATGTCATTATCACCCCCAAGTGACTCCATGGGGTCCCAAAATCAACCCAAGGACTCCCATGGTTGGAAGTATCTCATCCAATAGTATTAGGAAATGTGTTAGGGTAGTTTAAAATTGTTATTATTATTTGTTTACTCTTATTTACCAGATTTACCCTTTAACCAAGGTAAATAAAATAATTACTGCAGTTACTATGTATAATGTCTAAAAATAAAAGGACCCTATTTACACAATTTGTACATTATGATTCCAAATATTGAATCCATTTTTCAAAATTCAAAACACAGAACTTGCAGTAATTAATTTAAAACTAATTCCCATTGTCAAAACCAAAAAGCAGATTTTTTAAGCAGTAATAACTATCAAAAGATTAACATGTGTTTTTATCCAATTAAAATGTGAAATTACTTACAATGACCATAATTTGATTAAATGATAAAAACATAATACAATTTTACATTAAAACCAATTAAAATTTCAATCTAACTGTGTAAATAAATTTGATAAAAATGCAGTTTTGAATTAAAATGCAGTATTTTCACTATTCATTAAAAAATGAACTTTATCAGAAAATTACCAAAAATTTATCCAAAGTTAAATTTTGATATACCAGTTCTATAGAATAAGTTTATTTTGTAAAATAGAAAATATAAAAGGGACAAAAACTAATTTTAGAAAGGGTTCTCCTATAAAAGGTTGTAAAATGACCTTTAAAAAAATATTAGTGTTTTTCATGCTTAAAATCAGATTCATTATTATTTTAAGAATATAAAATTTATTGGATAAATGTAAAAACATTTAACAAACATGTGTAATCATAATTTAGTTTTTTATGTTCATTTTTGGAAATACAACGACTATGCATTAACTACCATTTAAAATAATAATAATAATATATTATTTTTTGGTATAACTCAATGTTGTGTGCAACATAAGATTTCAAAGAAACACATTGTTGAGTTTAAATTACACTATCGGAAAATGTATCCTATTTAACATAAAACTAATATCGTATTTATAAATATTAATAGATTTGAAAAAAAATATTATTATATAAATACCTAGGTCGTTACATCCTTCCCCCTTTTGGAAATTGCGTCCTCACAATTTTAAAATTGGGCTCAGAAACTTCATTGAAAATCCAAAATCGGAAAAAGAGTCAATAAAACTATCACTTTTAAAGAAAGAAAGAGAAGTAAAAAGGTCACCCGAGAAAAAAAAAATAGGGTTCCATGTAGAAAAACCTGGATATAGAAGATAAACTAACCATCAAGTCCTGATGGAGAGTGATAAAAAACATGATCAGGAGAATTTAATTACCAGAAAACCATAAAATTGTGATGGGTCAAACGTTATTTTATTTTCCATTTGTAAAAGTAAACAAAAAACATTTTGGTTTTAAGTTCCTTTTCATAATGTTTAGGAATTTTATTACTACCTAGACTAAGGAAATATAATTACTTGAAAGTAGTGTTTAACCTTTTATTAAATTTATACCAAAAACTCATATTTTCTGTAATGGATGAGTATTCAAGATGACATGGCCACACATGAAGATCTAGAATCAAATTATATAGAATCAAATAATCCAAAAAAGATGAACTGTATATTTCCTATGTCTTTAGACATTAACCTAAACCAAAATGTTTAGTACAAGATCAGATACTCCCCAAAAATTATAGTCCTATATAAAAAGAAATAAACCTATTAATCTCCAAAATTCAACAAACAATACCCAAAGTTCAACAAAGACCATTAAATACACAATTTCCCTTAAAATTCTTCATTATTATCCAAACTAAGATTTAAACCCAAATCATAGAAGTATTTGATCACATAGTCTTCCATTATAAATCTTAACATTTATCTCCAAATAAAATCAACTACTCTTAACGTCTCATAATGAAAAGTAATTAACATAATCACATATTATCTCTAAGATAGGTTAATAATTTCTATAAATAACCCAAATCTCTATAAGTCCAGAATGTGGATAAGGAAAATAAAAGTAAAGAACTTGAGAGAAGACATTACCTCTAAATCGGGTAACTTCTTTTGATTTGAGAAAAAAGGATTTCTTGAATTGCCTTATACCCAAGTTAAGGATTATAGGAGTAAGTGATGGATTTTGGGAGATTATTTTAGCATAATATTTATGATACAGAAGGCTTGATAGGTGTGAGTAAATCAATAGAGGTGATGGCCTTTTATAAGAGGGAGGAGGGGCACTTTGGGAAGGTCTTGAAATATTATTTTATTATAAATTTAATTAGGATTTTAAAAGGTAAAAAAATAATATAATTATAATATAAGATTATTATTGTTCTAAATAAACTCAAAAAATAGGTTTTAGACATATTTAGGTTTCAAATTTAACATTATTTTTTTCGTTTACCCTTAGTTAACTAATTTAACTCTTACCATGTCTTCTTGTATATTCATATTGTATGTTTAATATAGTTACTATAAAATTACAATATAACATAAATTGGATCATTAATGACATTTTAAACATTATATAGGTCATTTTGTGTAATATTATATTTTTAGGACTTTTATATCATTTAATAAAATAATATTTTTTTTAAAACTCATTTGTGTCACTTTTTATAATATTCATATCATGACTTTTTAAAAATCCATAAAAAAATTATTATTTAGAAACAAAATATTAATTCAAATATAGAAAGTCATAATAATCCATAAAATTCGTGGATGTCATAAATAGTTTCTAAATTAATTAATTTTTTAGATTTATAATCTCATTTATTTAAATCATTCATTAATAAGGTAATCACTATATCATCATTGTGTCATAAATAAATTTACTTATTTGATATCTAAAAATTATAAATAAACTACCATAATGTAGGAAATATTTTTATCTTTCTAATGAATATTTATAGTCTAATATATCACTTATTTAACCCCGTATAAAAATTGTTTTACTAAATGATACATGTTTATGTTATATTTCCCTTTACATTAAATTAATTAATATAACATGTCATTATCACTCCCAAGTGACTCCATGGGGTCCAAAAATAGACCCAAGGATGAACATGATTGGAAATATTTCATCCAATAGGATTAGGACACATGTTAGGGTAGTTTAACATTATTATAATGTTATTGTTTTACCCTTTTTTACCAGATTTACCCTTTAACCAAGGTAAGTAAAATAATTACTGAAGTTACTATTCATACTGTCTAAAAATAAAAGGTCAATATTTACACAAGTTGTAACTTTTGATTCTAAATATGGATTTAATTTTTCCAAATTCAAAACACAGAAGTTGCATTAATTAATTTAAAATTAATTGCTATTTGCAAAAAACCAAAAAGCTGATTTTTTAAGAAATAATAACTATAAAAAGATTAACATGTGTTTATGTACAATTGAAATATAAAATTACATCCAATAACCATAATTTGATTAAATGATAAAAAATAATCCAATTTTACTTGAAAACTAATTAAAATTGCAATATAACTGTATAAATAAATTAAATGAAAAGGCAGTTTTGAATTAAAATGCAGTATTTTTCACTATTCATTAAAAATGAAATTTATCAGAAAACTACCAAAACATTATCCAAAATAAAGTTTTATGTCCCTATTCAATGGAATAAGTTTATTTTTTCAAATAGAAAATACAAAATATAAAAAAACTATATTTAAAAATGGTTCCCCTTTAAAAGGCAGTAAAACAACCTTTTAACAAATATTAGTGTTTTTTCATGCTTAAAATTAGATCCATTCTTATGTTAAGCCTCTAAAATTTATTTGATAAATGTAAAAACATTTAAAAAAATGTGTACTCATAATTTCATTTATTAGGTTCATTCCCGACAATACAACAGATATGCATTAGCTACCATTTAAAATAGTAATATTATTATATTATTTTTCGGTATAACTCAATGTTGTGTGCAATGTAAGATTTCAAAGAACCCCGTTGTTGCGTGTTGAGTACGCTATTAGACAAAGTGTCCTATTTAACATAAAATTAATATCATATCCATAAATATTAATAGATATGAAAATGTATTGTTCTATAAATACCTGGTTCGTTACACCTTGGGTTCCCATTTACTTGACTCACATTTATGATTCATCTAGAGAACCTTAACTAGATGAGTAGTCACGTTTCAGAACACTTTATCCCAATTATCCATGAATTCCACTAGTTATTCTTCATAATAAAGATCATTATTCAATTTTATGAACTCTATGTTCAATAAATTTGAAGGCTGCTTTGGCGGTGGTGTAGTGGTGAAGGAGAGGGGTACAACAACACCGTTCTTTAGGAGGTTCATGGTTCGAATCATGGGAGTTCTCTTTTGGGGAGAACCTCTCCCCTGGGATCCAATCGCCTTGTCAGGTCACCCAGTTTCTGACTGGGTGGAAAAAATGAGGTGCAACCCACCCGTGCTGATGGATTTCTTAACGAACCATCGCCAACCGGGTTTTCACCCTTCGGGACGCTCTACCATTTTAGCTGGCAACAACTCCTTCCCAGCTGGGGCTCTCTCTGGAGTGACCTCTTCGTAGGGAGGGGGGTTTCCTTGTGTGGAGGGTTCTAAAAGGCCACACATGGGAATTCCCTTTTTCAGAAAAATAAATTTTAAAGATGTGGTATGTATCTTATCAAATGGGAAATATAGAACAGATCATGAACTTGGGATAGGTTCTATGGAATCACTAAGTGATAAGCTACTATCCTGATGTGATAAATAATGTCACAAGGACAAATATATCTATATTTCAGCTACCTTTTCATTCCAAATATCATAATGTTATTATAAGGATTTACCTTTAGAAACTCTTTATCACTGACTTTGAAGTCAAAATTCCATTGATGTTTATCTGTATAAAACTGTATTCCACTCTAAGTTACCCTAATGTTCTGTTAAATAGATCTATCTTTCTGTTCAATTTCCTTAGTAATATAAGTTCCCTATTGGTTTCACTTCCCATGTTTATCACAACATGATGGAGTTCTGTATTCTTTTCAATAGAAGGATGTTGTACCTCACACTCTTTGATTTTCATGATCACAATCACTTTCATATGTGTTTAACTTTGTTTTTAAGTGTTGTGGATGATAGGCAAAAGATTGCCAAAGGATTGGCCCAAGAATGGACAAGAAATGGACTGAAATTCAGTCCACCGGCCCACCGGTGTGATAGCACCGGCCAGCCGGTGGAACTGGCAGAGGGATTGCCCACTGCCAGGTTCCACCGGTCGACCGGTGGCTCTGTCACCGGTCGACCTGTGGCACCCAGCCCAAATAGTATTTGCTACTGTCTTGCCACCGGCCAGCCGGTGGCTCCTCCACCGGTCGACTGGTAGAGCCTGGATCAAGACTCTTCTTCTCTACCAAGGCACCGGCCAGCCGGTGGAGCTGTACCGGCCAGCCGGTAGCCCAGTCAAACTAGCCGTTGGGTTTGACCAGTCAACCCTCTTTTGGCCTCCAACGGCTCCGAAGACCTCTCCAACGGCTCCGAAGCCTCCCCAAGGGTTCCATGCCTATAAATAAAGGCCAAGGAAGCCCCGGACACTACCCGGAACTATTGTGAAGCCCACAGACATATTTTGCATCAATTGGCCAACCTCCGGCGACTTCCTCCAAGGGAACCCCAAGTGCTCCAACAACTTCCACATCCAAGGAGCTCCTCCAAAGAAGCTTGGAAGCGGCCTTCAACATCTCCAATCATCAAAGGCTCCCAAGGCTTCTCAAAATACGGGTTTTATTGTTTTATCTATTTTGAGCTTTAAAATTGGGTTTGTGCCTACAAACCCCAAACCCTTTTCTCATCCCCCTTTCTTTTGGGTTTCACACCACCACTAAGGTGTGAAGAGGTTCACAAGCTTTTCCTTTAAAAAGCTTGAGAAAAAGGTGAGCTATCCTTCACCTGTAAGAAGGATAGTGGGTTCTTGCTAAACCATCAAAAGCAAGTGGGTTCTTGCTAAACCACAAAAGCAAGCTGTAATAGGTCCTAGTGCTACCTCAAAGCCTAGTGGGTTTCTTGCTAAAACCATTGAAAAGCAAGCGGTAGGAATCTCTCAACGGTTGAGTTGGGAGCGGAGACGTAGGCCGGGTTTTGGCCGAACTCCGTTATCAATTTTTTGTGTCTTGCCTCTTTATTTCCGCTGCATTCTTTACTTTGATTTTTAAATTGTTAATCAATTTTTTAAAAGGCAATTCACCCCCCCTCTTGCCATCATTCCTTGTTTTGTTCCGACACATCAATTGGTATCAGAGGGAAATTTGAGTAATACCCTAACCCGGTTTCAAATTTAAGATCCATTAAGATGGCATCAACCTCTTTCGCCCCCGAGGGCTACTCATTTGGTCGGGCTCCATTTTTTGATGGGACCGACTACAATTATTGGAAAACCCGCATGACTACTTTCCTTAGAAGCATAGGTTATCCCATATATAAAATTGTCATGCATGGTTACACTTTGTCTACCCCCGACGAATCCAAATGGACCCCCGCCGATATTAGAAACTTTGAGCTTGATGGCAAAGCCATGAATGCTCTACATTGCGGCCTTGACCGAAATGAGTTCAACCGAGTTTCCACTTGCACCTCATCTCATGAAATTTGGAAACTATTGGAAGTGACCCATGAGGGCACTAACAAAGTTAATGATACTCGGTTAGACATGTTTCGTCAAGATTTTGAGTCTTTTTCTATGCACCCAAATGAATCAATTTCTGAAATGTTTACTCGCTTTACTGACGTGTGCAATGGTAGAAAATCTCTTGGAGATGACATTTCTGCAGAAACAATGGTCAAGAAGATCCTATGGATCCTTCCGAGCTCATGGGCACCAAAGGTGACGGCGATCCAAGAAGCTAAGGACGTCAAAAATATGCCGGTAGAGGAGCTCATCGGATCCCTTATGACTTATGAGATCACGATGAGGAGGCAAGCTCAAAAGGAGGGCACACCAATCAAGACACCAAAGAACATTGCCCTCAAGGTACAAAAAGAAGTAAGCTCATCCTCATCATCCTCATCTTCCTCATCTTCTTCATCATCAAGCGGCGACTCGGAAATGGAGAATCTCGCCCGCCAAATGCACAAATTTATGAAGAAGCACAAGAATAAGAAGAAATCTCGCAAGGCGCGAAAGCAAGAACCCACCGCAAGATCCGAGCCCAAGGTAAAATGCTACGGGTGCGGCGAAAAGGGCCATTACAAGCCCGATTTCCCACTCAACAAGAAACGGGCCACGCAAAAGGAGAAAGGAAAGAAAAAGGTCCTCAAGGCAACATGGAGTGGCACCTCCTCATCCTCCTCCTCCTCCTCCTCAAGCAACAACGGTAACAAATGCCTAATGGCATTCCATGAGGTAACATCTTCCGACTCCTCCTCTTGTTCTTCAAATTCCAATTCTTTAAATCATTTATCTTATGAAGAACTCTCACATGCTAGAGACCAACTTGAAAATGGTTTTCATGAACTCTCTTCAAAATTTGTTGCTTTAAAAAAGTCTTTCAAAAAACTTTCCTCCGAAAAAGACCAACTTCTCAAAGAGAAGGAGGAACTCACCCTTAAAATCCAAAATTTTCCAAATGTTGATTCTATGGAATCAACCATCAAAGACCTAAGGGAGACCCTAGCTAAGTTCACCCAAGGGGAACAAAATCTTTCAAATTTGCTGGGTTCTCAAAGGGTTTCTAGGACCACTCATGGACTTGGCTATACCAATAAAGTCTCCTCCTCCCATGCACCCACTGTTTTTGTAAGGGGGAGCTCTAGTTTTAAATTTTGTAATTATTGCAAAAAACCCGGGCACCTCATTTATGAATGTAATTGTAAAAACGCCCGGTACGGCCAACCCAAGTCTTTTTTCTTTTCCGATGAGTTTTATAGGAGAAGACCCACCATGAGACAAGTTTGGATTGAAAAATCCCTCTTAGCAAGTCTCTCCGAGCCTAAAATCATCTCTTTTCAAAATCCCTCTCCCCGGTGATTTATTGTTTTTATTTAGGGGGAGTTAGGATCGTTTAAGCCTTTTTGTGAATTAAAAATTTTCATTCAAAATTCTCATTTTTTATTCAATTTTCGATTCAAACTTTCAATTTCAACTCTTGGTTTCAAATTTCAAAATTCATTTGGTTTTTGATTCAAAACTTTCAATTCAAACTGTTATTCAATTTTTGATTCAAAACTTTCAATTCAAACTATTATTCAAATTCTCATTTCATTTCAAAAATTTCAATTGATCTTGTTTTTCAAATCTTTCCCTCAATCAAGTTTTATGCCCCACGCTATTTTGATAATCACAAAGGGGGAGAAATTTCTTGATTGATTGGGGGAGAATCTTTTCTCTCATGCTTAGTATTTATTTTCAATTTATCATTTAGGCATGCCTTTCATTTAAGTTTTTACATTGCTTTGACAAGTGATTGTGATCATCAAAATAAGGGGAGATTGTTGTACCTCACACTCTTTGATTTTCATGATCACAATCACTTTCATATGTGTTTAACTTTATTTTTAAGTGTTGTGGATGATAGGCAAAAGATTGCCAAAGGATTGGCCCAAGAATGGACAAGAAATGGACTGAAATTCAGTCCACCGGCCAACCGGTGTGATAGCACCGGCCAGCCGGTGGAACTGGCAGAGGGATTGCCCACTGCCAGGTTCCACCGGTCGAACGGTGGCTCTGTCACCGGTCGACCTGTGGCACCCAGCCCAAATAGTATTTGCTACTGTCTTGCCACCGGCCAGCCGGTGGCTCCTCCACCGGTCGACCGGTAGAGCCTGGATCAAGACTCTTCTTCTCTACCAAGGCACCGGCCAGCCGGTGGAGCTGTACCGGCCAGCCGGTAGCCCAGTCAAACTAGCCGTTGGGTTTGACCAGTCAACCCTCTTTTGGCCTCCAACGGCTCCGAAGACCTCTCCAACGGCTCCGAAGCCTCCCCAAGGGTTCCATGCCTATAAATAAAGGCCAAGGAAGCCCCGGACACTACCCGGAACTATTGTGAAGCCCACGGACATATTTTGCATCAATTGGCCAACCTCCGGCGACTTCCTCCAAGGGAACCCCAAGTGATCCAACAACTTCCACATCCAAGGAGCTCCTCCAAAGAAGCTTGGAAGCGGCCTTCAACATCTCCAATCATCAAAGGCTCCCAAGGCTTCTCAAAATACGGGTTTTATTGTTTTATCTATTTTGAGCTTTAAAATTGGGTTTGTGCCTACAAACCCCAAACCCTTTTCTCATCCCCATTTCTTTTGGGTTTCACACCACCACTAAGGTGTGAAGAGGTTCACAAGCTTTTCCTTTAAAAAGCTTGAGAAAAAGGTGAGCTATCCTTCACCTGTAAGAAGGATAGTGGGTTCTTGCTAAACCATCAAAAGCAAGTGGGTTCTTGCTAAACCACAAAAGCAAGCTATAATAGGTCCTAGTGCTACCTCAAAGCCTAGTGGGTTTCTTGCTAAAACCATTGAAAAGCAAGCGGTAGGAATCTCTCAACGGTTGAGTTGGGAGCGGAGACGTAGGCCGGGTTTTGGCCGAACTCCGTTATCAATTTTGTGTGTCTTTCCTCTTTATTTCCGCTGCATTCTTTACTTTGATTTTAAATTGTTAATCATTTTTTAAAAGGAAATTCACCCCCCCTCTTGCCATCATTCCTTGTTTTGTTCCGACACATCAAAGGATTCATAGGGATCCATATTAATTCTTGAGTGAAATATATTTTTTAAGAAAATTTTACCTTAGTAATGTGTTGATCTCAACCTTCTTTGAATTAGATAATGAAATCTATCAACATATATTGTATGATTTGAATGTTCCTGTCAAAATTACCATCTATTTAAGGATGATATATAGTGAAAAACATCAATTTTTTTTTTCAAATCTTGTCGAATACTTCTCCAAAATTTTTAGGTGAATCTCATATCTCAATCAGATATGACTGTGAGTGTTACTCTATGAAACCTTACTAATTCATTATTATATAACATTGAGAGCTAATCAAGAGAGAATATTCTCTGATAGTAATGAAATATGATGATTTTATAAGGTTATCTACTACAAACGAAAGATAATTTTACCCTTTAAATGTCTTGGGGAGTCCCTTAAATAAATCAATGGTGATGTTTTCCCATTTTTAGTTAGTCATGTGTAATGAATTTATCATCCATATAGACTTAATTCTCTCGGATGTAAATTTTTGGAATATCTGGAACTGATATATATACTCTAAAATATATTTCTTTATGTTTTCCTACTAGAAATTATATTTATGATATATATACATCTTTATACATCTAGGATTAATGGGGATTTTTGAACTATGAGATTCAACTAATATATCTATCTTCAACACTTGTGTTGAGGGTAAAAATACTCTATTCATGAACCTAATCATTCCATCATGAAAAAATTTCTTAGGCCATCTTAAATAAATCTATATGTGTTGGATATCTTTAAATCCTCACCATTGATAATCTAGCATGGTCCGTTTGACTCAAATCATCAATCACCTTGTTCACCTTCCTAGGGTAATAATGTATGGTGAAATCCTAATATTTAATTAGTTACCATCATCTCATTAATGAATCATAAACTTTTTCTATGTAAATATATAATTTAAGATTTTTTGGATTCATATATAATTAAAAAGTTTCACCATATGGATAATTCCTCCATTTCAACAAAGTGAAAATCACCAATTCTAGTTGTAAAAAACATGTCAAGTAATTTTTCTCATGAACCTTCAATTGGTGTGAGGCATAAAATACTACCACATCATTCTATAAGAGAAAACATCTCAGTACCTTTTTAGATGTATCACTATAGATCACAATCCATTCCCCGTTTGTGTGAGCATAAGTGCACATACTAACCCTCACTTCAGCATAGTGAAATTATCTTGAAATTTATCATTCCAAATGAACATAGAACCATTTGGTGTTAACTTGGTCATGGGATAAAATAACCATGAGAAACTTTTTAAAAATCATTTATAGTATCTATAAAACCCATGAAAAATATTTATTTTAGTCACTATGGTTGGTAGAGTCCATTGTTCAATAAATCTATCTTTGAGGATCTACCGATATCACTTCACTTGTAAATACATAACCCATGAATGATACTTTCTATATAAAAATTGAACACCTAATAAATTTATAATACAAATTGTCATTATTTAATGTCTTCAAAACAATCCTCATATTATCTTGATGTTATTCCTTACAATTTGAATATATATGAATATCATCAATAAATACTGCTATAAAATAATCAAGAGAATCTCTAATGTCCCTATTCACTATATCCATGAAGATATCAAGGTAATGTGTAAGTTAAAATGGTATCCCTATTAATTTATAGTTTTCATACATAATATTGATGTATATATTCGATATTTCATCTTTTTTTTGAATCTAAACTAATAAAATCTAAATCAGAGGTAAATATTTGAAAATTATTAATATCCTCATAGTGTATCAAATAAATAATTAATACAGGGTAGATGAAACTTTTTATTGATAGTAATCTTGTCATGTTCATTATAATCAGTGAAAATTTCATTCAACCATATTTCTTCCTAGAAAAAATAATAGGTTTAATCCATGGTTATGAACATTTTTTTTAAATTAATCCCTTATCAATATTCTATTAGAGTTTCTTTTTTAATTATAATAACTCAACTAGGGCCCTTCTATAAGATGTCATTAAAATATGTGTGGCATCATGTGTGAGTTCTATTGAAAACTAAACTTCATGATTTAGGGGGAAAGTGAAATAACTCTTCTGTAAATACATTGGAATTTTCCTAGAAAATACCTATATATTCAATTTTTAGTTTCTTCCCAACCATTTGAGATATACACCATTCATTAAATGGAAATAATATCTATAAAATAGAAGTACTTTCCATTGAAATTTCATATTCATACTTGCACTGATAGATAATAATGGGTTGATTGAAAATAACAAACCTGACTTACCTCCCTCTATAATAAATATTGGATATAAGTAGTGAGATCTAACCCATCTCAAAATCACATAAAATAATTGTGGATGGAGAATCACAATATTTTAAGGATGAATATTCCAAAAAAAATCCTATCGAGGGGGGTCTATAAAATTGAGATACAATCATCATACCATTAAGAGTTTTCAATAATAATTTGGAATCTAGTTAATGAGGTAGTGACATGATACCCTTATGAAATTATTCAGATATTGATGATTATGTAGAATAAGAATCAAATAAAACATTTAAAATTATAGAGTGGATCATAAGTGTACTTTTCACCACTTAATTCTCATGACCCACATCAGTAGTTTTGATCACATGATATTTCCCATTATCCCTTTGCCTAATTGGTTTTTGAAACCAAATGTCATCATTAAACCTCGTATTGTGAAACTATTTGGAATAACACCCACTCTAGAAAGTGGTAGCATTGGATTGTGGGTGCTGCATTCATCTAATATATCTTCACATTCCTTTCATTAGTTTTCCTCTTTACATCTCTTTGGAATTCAATTGCATGATGGAATTGTTTTCCACACATAGGAAAATTTATCAGTTCCCTTAAGAATTTTTTTATGAGGAATCTTTCAACACTTCTGGCATAATATAAGATTCATTTTTCTTTGAATTTTGAGGATAAAACCAGAAAAATACCTCATAAGCCATGTGAAATTAACCTCATAGATACCAATTGATTAATTATCTATATAATTAATTTAATGGTATTCCCTTTACATATTAATGTGATGAGTTCTGGGAATGTACATAACGAAAAATAACCTCTTAAATGAACCCACCCATAACATAACAAGAACTATACATATGTCTGCTACAAGATCATAAAAAATACATCATTAAAACATAGCATATCCTATGGAAAATGGAAAAGTTTGATAAAAAATATCTCATCAAATAGTAATAAGAAATTAAAATGAATAAAATGGATAGTTTCATTAGCTCATATCCTTAGTTAAAACTACGAAACATAAAATAATTCTAATTTATATAATAAATACCTATAAAAATGTATCTGAACATTTCATTGATAACATGGAAATTTACATTTCCTTTAGGTATCGTAAAATTTTTTTATAAAATATTTTAGAAAATATTTTATTTCATGATATTAATGGAAAATATTAAATAAATATTAAACTCAAATAATCATCAATGTTAGAAGGAAAATCCGTTCATTTGGTAAACATTAAAACAAGATTCATTTCACACTTTTTGTAAAAAAGTCTCAAAGTACCTCATTTAGAAAACACAAAGAATATTAATTTCATAAAATTGGAAATAAAATATCACATGGTTGAAAATTAAATTAAAATATTATTTAATAATATAAAATATTAATCTTGAAAACATTTGAGAGAAAATAGATATGGGAGAAAAACATTCTTGACCAATGAGGAAATAATGTCGGCTTTTCTTAGAAACATTTTCTCAATCGTTTTATGTAACAAAGAGAGGATAACTAAATAAAAACATTAAAAACCCATAAATAAAAGTAATACAATAAAATATATGTGGTTTAACAGATAAATATCATATAATTACCCTCAAAGTATCTTCAAGCATGAGCTATTACAATTAAAAATCAAATTTCAACAAAAACCCTTACCTTAGGCACATATTTTTTTTTGTTTTACCTCTTAAAATGATATAAAATAAATTTATATTTATTATAAATATATAATAGGGAATTATTCATAATAATCATAGAATATATCACTCCCTAATAGTTTAAAATCACATAATTATTAACAATTATCCATTAAAATCAATATTCTGTTGAAAACTGGTCCATTTCCATGCATGTTTCAGCTCGACAGTTTTTAGTCCTTTTAGAATAACCATGGTTTCATAAACTCTATAATAGTAAAAAATAATTAATTATCATATTAATTCATTATATACAATTTTATAACCATTCATATAATATGGCGATTAAAAATTTATAACATCACTACATAGAGATAGTTGTCTACACGTACCAATGAATTAAGATAGAATTTATTATATGATAAAAGAGAGATTGAAAATGGTCATAAAGTTGACATAAAAATATTTTAGTATAGTAATTATATATATTTAATAATTTTAATATGATTATATATTTTTTAGAGAAGGTAGATGAAGAAATAAACTTAAAATGATTCAGTGAAGAAAAGTACCTATTCTTAGAGAAACACCCATTGGATCTCTTCTTACGAACCCATAGGTTGGTATTTAAATAATACCATAACCTCTAGAACCTAGATGGGGAATTTTAGAAAATAATTTTTAGTTTATGGTTGAGCTAAATGGCTCATGAATGTGGGAATATGAGAGGGTATGAGGTTTCCTTTTATAAGTGAGGTGAGTAGAAAACATGTAAATATTAATAACATTAAAATATAATAAATTCATCATTAAGTTTAAGTAAAAAAGTGGAAAAAGTGTTGAATATAAGATAAGTTAAGGTATAATTCTACTTAATAAATCATATTTTGAAAATTTTAAGTGTTATCTTAAACCATTTATTTTAGCTTGACCCCATTGTTAACACTTTTTAACCATAACCGAGGTAATGAAATTCTACAACAGTCACTATTAATTAGGAAAAAATTGAAATTGACATCATTGAATAATTTTTAAATTATTATTTAATATATGGAAATAATTATAAAAATTAAATTTCTATAAGTTTCAAAATTTTGTTTTAAAATAAATGCCCAAAATGCAATAATATTAGTTTTTAGAAAAACAAAATTTTAATCATAACACTAAATTTATTATCATTAATTTATTTTAATAACAATTAATTGAATATTAAAATATTTTATTGAATATCTTATCTATAAATTTCAGTAAAATCAATCATAAACGATGATCATATTAATTTATTAAGATAATAATCTACTATGCATATAAAGACAGTTTTTCAGAGAAACAAATTTTCTTTTCTTCAAATGATTTTATTTTCATTTCTTACCAATTGATAATGAATGAATTTATTTCATTAATGTGTAAAAAAATTATAATATTAATTCTATGAATTAAGTTTTAAATAAAACATACATTTCAAAAACAATTCTCATAAACCAAATATGTAAAAATAGTTTTTTAAGGTCAATAGTATTTCCTAAATGAATTATAAATTATTTTAAAATATTATATGTTATTTAAATACCATATAATTTATTCATTTTATAATTTCTAGTTATTATACGCATAAGTTATTGGTTGAATTCTTCACATTCTATCAAACACATTTATTTTTTATGGAGAAATATATTCTAAAATATAAGGGTGTTATAGAATTGTCATGTCCAAGACTCAGTTTACTAAAATGTAACCTGACCTGGTTAGCTAAATAACCTCAAGCATGCATCCCCATATGTCAGAGGCTGTAAAATTGTAGCATGTCTCGATGGTGGAACATTGGGGAGACTACAACCTCATGATCAGAGTGAAGGAAATTAGTATAACCATATCAACCAATAGAAGAATCATAAAATATAACTAAAATATATAAGAGTAGTCATCCATCATATAAATAATAATGTGAGTCTCATCCTTCCACGTAATATACAAAAAAATGATCATGGTACTCTGTTGACGCTCCTTTTCGTCACATTTTCTAAAAGAATGGAAAGGGAAATTACTTAGCACAAATTGATTCATCCATTGAAGAAAACATCAAAAATCGACAAAGTCATGAACAAGGCTTCTAATGCAGAAGGGTCACGCAAGTTCCTTCATTGTCGCGCAAGTACACTTGCGCGACGCCTAATTGTCGTGCAAGTTACTTGCACGACCTAATTGATAACTTCCTGGGGTCTTCTCCAGCCTATAAATAGATCCTGTGGGCCCCCCATTTCAGGAGGAATTTTTCCAGAATTGAGATATAGTGGTCTGGATGCAAAATTCACTTCTTCAGGTCTTCCGAACACTTCTAAAGTAATTATTTACTTATAATGGAAGGTCTAAACAATAGGAGTAAGGTCTAAGTGTTATAATTCGCTAACACTTGCGCGCCTAAGTGTTTTACCCTTAAGGAAAATGGAAACACTTGCGCACTGCCTTACTTCTTCATAAAAAAGTGCAGCCTCTCTTCTGAAATTACCTCAAGATAATTCTATAGGCTTTGGTCAAGGATCGACCAAATGTTACCCTACTGGTTAACAATCGCGCAAGTACCCATGTGTCGCACAGGTATACCTGCACGACCAGGACTTGCACGCCCACGCAGTACCTGCGTGCCTGCCAGGACTTGCACGGCCCTACTTTTTTGGGTGCCCTTATTACCCATTTAACCCCTCTTATATCATTCCACCTCTCTTATTCAAGATTCAGTTTTCAAGACATTCTTCAAATCCATTTATGGAATGTTTTTTTGATTAACTTCCTTATCTGAAAAGAATTCTGTGGAATATCTCTAAAAACTTAGTGATTTACACATATTTATGTCACTAAAGATTGAAATTTTATTCATTCAACCTCATCCTTTAAGATGATATAACTCTTTAACCTGGGCCTCATTTTCTGGAGTAATCCCCAGTCATAATTTTCAACTTTGGGAATCCTCCTTAGGAGTAAGCCCCAAGTCCTCTTTAACCTAGGCCTCCATTTCAGGGGTAAGCCCCAGTCATAATTTTCAACTTTGGGAATCCTTCTTAGGAGTAATCCCCAAGTCCTCTTTAACCTGGGCCTTCTTTTCAGGAGTAATCCCCAGTCATAATTTTCAACTTTGGGCACCCTCCTTAGGAGTAAGCCCCAAGTCCTCTTTAACCTGGAACTCCTTTTCAGGAGTAAGCCCCAGTAATAATTTTCAACTTTGGGTACCCTCCTTAGGAGTAAGCCCTAAGTCCTCTTTAACCTGGGACTCCTTTTTAGAAGTAAGCCCCAGTCAAAATTTTCAACTTTGGGCATCCTCCTTAGGAGTAAACCCCAAGTCCTCTTTAACCTGGGCCTCCTTTTCAGGAGTAAGCCCCAGTCATAATTTTCAACTTTGGGCACCCTCCTTTGGAGTAAGCCCCAAGTCCTCTTTAATCTGGCCTCCTTTTCAGGAGTAATACCCAGTCATAATTTTCAACTTTGGGCACCCTCCTTAGGAGTAAGCCCCAAGACCTTTAATTTTTCAAGTCCCTTAACCTGGGCATTCTTCTTAGGTGTAAGCCCTATCCTTAATATCTCTTAACCAGTCCAAATTTACTTTTTGATCTGGGTCTCCTTCTCAGGAGTAAAACCCAATCATAAGTCCTCTCCTAATTTGGGCCTCCTTTTCAGGAGTAAGCCCCAGGTTAGAGTATCTAAATCTCCATAAAGTATATATACCTTTATGGACCCTGTTCCGGGATTTCTTCCCTGAAGTAAATCCCAATCTTCATCAATTTGGGAAGTTATACATACATAAGCCCCACATCATTTCTTATGATTGCATCTTTCATGGCACAACTATCTGGTCTTACCAATACCTTTTGTTTCTCACACCGAGCATGAATCACATGAGCTTATAGTGTAAAAGTAATTATGACATCTTTCTTTGATCCATAAATCATAAACATCATATTCCCTTACTCTAATTACATGGGTTCTGATTCCTTTTCCAAAAACAAAGGATACGTAGGTAGCCCATCTGTGGGTACGATCCCAACTTTGAAATAATCCTTGTCCTTCTGAATGACAATAAACTTCAAGTGCCCCACTGAGTGGATATAAAACTAGTATGGTCATCATAATGACCAAGAGACTTTTATGTATCAAATGATACCATTGACTAAGAATCTGTAGCAAATACAGATGATTATCTATCAATGAAGAACCTCGAATACATATAAAAGATTCTCTAAATTTCTTACATATCAATCATTGATTGTCAGATCTAGAGGAAAATTAATTTTATACTTGGTAATGTAATAAGGATTCATGAACATAACTTAAATCTACAAAGAGAGTCCCAGAGTAGACAATAATTCCCCTCAAAATGTGTGATGAGTCCGACCTCCCATCCTCTCAACCAATGTAAATTCGTAAGCCTCATCAGTACACAACTTATGAGTGCCTACCTTTGGAAAGTAGGTTCAAATGGATATGGAATCATTAGATGTTTCCGGTTCTACGAACAAACCCGTTAGAAACCTCTTGGAATATTTGAATCTTAAATCAATGAGATCATCCCCAATTCTAGAGGGAAACAAAAAATGGTGAACCCGACGTGAATCCATAACCATGTTAAAATGATGTTTTACATATTTGTTAGGCCCCTATTTAAAACTCAATGAGAGGGCCAACAAACACAATCATTGACATATGTGCTCATCCAAAAGATGTAGTGGATGAATTTATCTTGATTATGTCTATTATATCAAACATGCACTCTTTTCCATGATTTTCTGCATTCTAAGAAATGGCCGCTCTCAAGTTCACACCTGTGAATACCACTGCTGCGGATGCCACTACTGCTACTTCTACTAGATCATCGTCCGCTCTGAGGACAACATCACCTACTCAGCATCTTCAACGCTGGGTATTAAACACACTGGTTAAGGTCTACCATCAACATGGTACCATTACAACTATGGAGGATGCCGGACAAGCCCTCCAAGTGAACAACTCACATCGGTCGTCCGGACAATGATGACCAGTGATCAAGAGGCAGGCGGTGCTAACCATCATTTCCAACTGTTTTGGGTCATTATCCCCGGAACACAATCACCATTCACTCCCTTATTCTGGGGAGGTGAATGAGCAGGTCCCTCAGGGCCTTAATTCAAGGAGGCAGGAGTCCTTCCCAAGGGTTCCTATCAACAATCGCCACCAGACTCGTGCGACAGTGCGCCCTCAACATGATGAGGGTACTGACTCCAGGCATTTGGCTCAGGTTCATCGAACCCGAGCAGGGAAGACAAATCGCCAGAGGCGGAATCTGGTTAATAGTTAGCAGGTTCTCATCTCTGCCATCTCCGGAGAAGTCCATCAATCTAACTTGGTGGCAAGAAACGAGCAGGCACACACACCTGCCCGTTTTAATTCCGCTGTCCAGCAGACTCGTCTGGAAGCATCACGCCAATCCTGTCAGGCAATTCCGACAGAGTACTATAGGCAAGAACATACACCTGTTTATACATCATCAGCTAGTCAGCAGGCTCGCCTGACTACATATGATGGAGCTCATCATCCACGTTCGGTGAAGTGTAATCAGCAGGCACATACACCTTCTAGTATTGATCAAGCCTACCAACAGTCTCTCTTGGTAGTACATGGAGAAGTCAGTCGGAAAGCTCCGATGACAAACAGGAGGTAGACTCAACTTTCTGCCCCCACACTTGAGTACTGTCAGGATTCACTGACAAGAAAAGGAGGAAAGGAGTAGGCACATACACCTACTCCAAGCACGAGATAGACGTATATCCCTATTCCAGCAGCTAAAGTCACCAAGCATATTCTATCAATGGTAAAAGAGCAGAAGCAAATCCCTACTCATATTTTGGCTACTTGCCAGGATATTATAACAGCTTCAGCGGCATCTCAGGGAAAGACACCTAAATCTATCGCTACCAGTGGAGTGACACATCAACAGTTCACTCTTAAGCAGACACACACATCTGTTCCAGTCCAAGAGGGTTGTGGGGTGTACTCCCCTATATCATACGAACAACCAAGTTAGGCACATACACCTGATTTGAGTGGAGATCATCATCCTAACCTGGCCATCTCTCCTGATCAGGCACATACACCTACTAAGAGCAGCCACTTTCATCAATAAGTGGTTTCTAAGGCGATTAATAAGGCATCTAAGAAGAAGAACCACCCAACAAAGTCAATAAATCAAGAGCCAATCTAAAACAAGGCCTTGCTTGATGCTGGATTTCTTGAAGCCCTCAGATAGTTATCTGTTGGAATTCAAGATTATACTCCCTCATTTCCCAATAGTGGGAACATTATTTCTGAAGGTATTCAATAGAAACTTCCTCATGAAGGCTTGCTTCATGACAATTCGGTCGATCTTGATGTTTCATCTTAAGATGAGAGCTACAATAACCCTATGTGTGGCCAGAAGACCAAGGAGCAAGAGATCTTATCTTTTACTGTAACCCATCATGGCGGTCCTCCCCATGATGATGAATTTTGCTGTGAAAGTCCTCTCTGCAGTAGTGATGTACATTGCCCAGAAAATTCTCTAGTGGACAATGTAGTGCCGAGAAATCCCTCTTATCTTGAGGCACTTGAAAATGTGAAACCAATCATGTCTGATTATTTATCGCTAGCAGGTGAAATACTTTCTCAATCGGAAGATATCCCATGGTGTAGGCCATTCTTCGAGCCGCCCCTAAGTCATGCATCTTCTAGGTTAATCAGTGGTTTCTCTACCAATCCTATTGAATATAATGAAGCAACAAGGAAGCACATGCTCTGGTCAAAACAGGTAGAAGAATCTTCATTGAATGATAGAGAGGAAATGCTGAACATGAGAATACAACTGGAAAAAGGTGAAGTACCAGTCATGTTTTGGACTCTAGCTGACTCTCAGTATGACATTCCAGAAATGTTGATGGAAGATGGAATTTATGATATTCGTCTCAACATATGGAAAACACTTTGTCAGTTGAAAAAGAAAGTATTATCTTATGATGAATATGAAAATCATGTTAAGATAATAGAAGGGTTACAACACCAGATTGATTTGGCATCTTTATCAGTCTCTCGATATCCGAAGGTTGAAAAGCAACAGAGATCCCTTCATCGTTCATGCGTTGGCTCACTAAGAAGATTGTGCCAGTTAATTTCCAATGCCCCATCTAGTATTCATATTAGAGGATGGGGTATTCATGGAGCACTACATTTCACTGTTCTCTCCAGTCAGCAAAGCCCGCCGAAAATGGTCTCATGCAATGTTATTTCCCATAGCCAGCCATAATCAATGGGTTTTGTTTGTAATCAAAAGCTTTCCCAAGAACATTCCTCAACCAGTTACTCTCAAAATCAAGAATATAGAGAAAAAGTTATTGAATTACTCCTGCATCAAGAAAACGAGAATATTGAACCGGCCTCTCGTATGGAGCAAGCACATCATCAAGTGACAGAAGTGTCATAAATCATCCAACGGTCTTTCGATCCGGGTGATAAAAGTGGATACATGTTGATGCATCCAGCTAATTTCCGGACTAAGGTCTGCAAGATTAGGAGAGATTTTAAGAAAGTATCAGACATAGCGTGTCAAGAGCCACCCCAGCTTTCCAGTCTGAGGACTCTTTTAACTCAACCCTCAGAATCAACAAATAAGATTCGTGGAGTTGATCAAAAACTGCAGGAACAACCCCAGTACACCAGACTGGGGACTTTTTTAAATCATCAACCCCCTCCTTAGAGAAAGTCCGTCTTTTCTCGATTGGGGAAGAAGTCACAAGAGGAACGAAGAGCCAAATTATCAGGAGATTCTCTCCAAATTATAGTTCGTCAAGAAGTTCCTGAGGGATTGAATCAACAAAAGGCAATGTCTCATCAAAGACATGAAAGAAGAAAATATCACAGAAATGATGATAGAAGGGATGTGATGCGTTATGCATCCATCAATGTCATCAATTCCATTGTTGCTGATCCACCAGATGAGGCTCACTCAGCGGATTCAGGTGAAGAGATTCCTGCTCAAGAAGTTGTACGCACATACACAAATGAAGAAGGTGTGTGTACACAAAACCAAAGGATTACTCAAAACCTAGGTAATACTTTAAGTAACCCACTTCCCCCTCTCCGAAAAGGATCAAACAAGGGAAAGGGAAAGAATCAGGTTACATATCCTTCCTGTAGAGAATGCCAATCGCTCTCACTAGAGCAAGGATTTGTGCAACAGGAGGAAGAAATGAAGGAATTGAGGAGGATGAATGCAGAACTACTTCAGGGTAGTCTTCTTCCTAAACATGTTGGATTCAGTCAGCCAAGGGAGTTTATTGTAGCTAATAGGATGGATCAAGAATATCCTCCTCTATCAGTACACCCTAACAGGTCTAATCTTATGGGTCAAGTGCAACAACAGTTGGCAGTGCTACCATCAGTTGAAGCACCAGCTGCCATACCTGTTCAATCTCCAGTCATTGCACCTGCCCAAGTCCAAGTTCAACAGTATATTTATCAAAAGTTAATAACTACCATTGAGTTATTAACATCTCGGTTAGAAACTATGGAAGGTAAGTGTGTGCTGGTTCAACCAGAAAAGAAAGATTACCCTGAATGGGTAGATTCAGTCTCTCCCCCATCAAGTATTGGGAACCCTGTATTTCCTATTTTCAATGGATCAGGCGATCCTAAACAGCATTTGATGAATTACTTGTCTTGTTGTGATCCTATGATGGGAACTCCGAAGCAGCAAGAATCAGTGAAACTCAGATGCTTCGTGCGAACCTTGTAAGGAATAGCCTTTGTCTGGTACACAAGCCTGCAATCCCGGTCAATTACCGGATGGGAAAATCTCCGTCAATGATTTCTTCTTCAATTCAGCTCAACTTTTCCAAAGACAACAGTTTTTGATCTTAAAAACTCTAATCAAAGAGAGAATGAAAGGGTCTCAGATTTCATTTCTCGCTGGAAGGGATTAACATATTCCCTAAGCTTAGAACTCCCTAAAGAGGAACTGTTGCCAATTTTTGTGGCAAATCTGTGTGATGAATTATGCACACCACTGATCCCTGTGAAATACGCAGGAGGGTTTCGAGACCTTACTTCAATCGCTCAACAGATTGAAGATTCTCTTATACAGACTAAGGCTAAATATCGTGTAATTCCTTCATCTCCAGGAAGGAGAATGGGTAAAGCAGAGACTGCTACGGTTATGCTTAAGAAAGCAGCTGTACCTGCTTCTACTTCAAAACCTTCATCTTCTCGAAGCGCTCAACCTCCTAAGAACCAACAATAGAGGCTATTTTGTCAAGACGATCAAAGAGATCAAAGACAAAAACAATTTGAGGATTTTAAAAGCAAAGTTTATTCTTTCTGAAATGAACAAGTTCCTGGTTATTTCATTTCAGCCCTGGAAAATAATCTGGCTCAATTGACAAGGCCCAAGAGGCCAAACAAGGAAGGAGATGAAGACCATCCTAATTATTGCCCATTTCATCAAATGTTGGGGCATCCCATCCAGGAGTGTTTTGTCTTCAAGGACCTCCTACAGAAAATGGTCGACTCGGGACAAGTCAAACTAAAAGGTTCTTCAGCTCAGGTAGCATGTGTTACTTCTAAAGTTCCAGAGGAGGAAGGCGAGTGGTAAGAAGTTAAAAGAAAAAATGCACAAAAATATAATGATTGGATGGTCAGAAATACGATCAACTGAACTCATGCTATTTTACGAACACAATTGAAGAAACCAATTGTGCCTTCTACCATGAATGCCGCAATAAAACCCTCTTCATCAGAGGGAAAATCTTCAAAGAAACAACACAATTCCAAGAATGAAAAACAATCAGAAGAAGATGAGTATGTGTCAAAGCCTAAATTGTCGTTGACTTTGGCAGATTTCATGCCATCTACTTTGAAGCAACGAGCACCGTCCCAGCAAATGGCACAACCTAAATTGGCTAGTCAGGCAGAATCTTCATCAGATGAGGAACTGATCTTTGGCTCTGTATAATGATTCATGTAACAGATCCCTATACCCAGAAAGAAGCCTCCCAAGCCTGATCCAAAATGGGAAGGACCTTACTCAATACATAATTTTTACTCTAATAGATATTATTCATTAATCTCGATGGATGGAGAACTCATCACTACTCCAACCAATGCCAGATTTCTGAAGAAGTATTTTGTATAAACACAAAATATATCACCATTGGTCCGGTATGACCTTAAACTGCACCATCGTCCTGCATGACATTAAAACTGCTCATCATGTCCAGACAACATGACATTAAACTGTATCCCCTTCATCGCCCTTGCTATATGATGTTAAACTATACAGCAAAGGTCCATACATATGACCTTAAACTATTTGTATTACTTTAGTCCCTGCTATACAACGTTAAACTGTACAACACTTATGGTCCAGTATGACCTTAAACTGCACCTCGGTCCATTCATATGAACTTAAACTATTTTCACATCCCTTACATCCAGCATGACATTAAACTGCACCATTGGTCCGGTATGACCTTAAACTGCACCACCGTCCTGCATGACATTAAAACTGCTCATCATGTCCAGAAAACATGACATTAAACTGTATCCCCTTCATCGTCCTTGCTATATGACGTTAAACTATACAGCAACGGTCCATAAATATGACCTTAAACTATTTGTATTACTTTCGTACCTGCTATACGACGTTAAATTGTACAACAATTATGGTCCAGTATGACCTTAAACTGCACCTCGGTCCATGCATACGACCTTAAACTATTTGCACGTCCCTTACGTCCAGCATGACATTAAACTGCACCATTGGTCCGGTATGAACTTAAACTGCACCACCGTACTACATGACATTAAAACTACTCATCATGTCTAGACAACATTACATTAAACTGTATCCCCTTCATCGTCCTTGCTATATGACGTTAAACTATATAGCAACGGTCCATACATATGACCTTAAACTATTTTTATTACTTTCATCCCTGCTATACGACGTTAAACTGTACAACACTTACGGTCTAGTATGACCTTAAACTGTACCTCAGTCCATACATATGACCTTAAACTATTTTCACATCCCTTACGTCCAGCATGACATTAAACTACACCATCCACGGTCTATGCATATGACCTTAAACCATTCATAATTTTTTCCAACATGACATTAAACTGTGTCCCCTTTCATCGTCCTTGCTATATGACGTTAAAATATATAAAAGTCCCTTACGTCCAGCAAGATGTTAAACTGCATAACCAACGGTCCATGCATACGACCTTAAACTATTGGAACTTTTGTCCAAACATGATGCTAAACTTTGAAAAAGTCCCTAATATGTCCAACACGACGTTGAGTGGTGTACTCTTTTGTCCTCACTGCATGACATTAAACTGCATAGTCCCCCTTTTGTCCAACATGACATCAAACTATATTGTCCTCATCGTCCTAACAACATGACGCTAAACTGTACAGAAAATTCTTTATAAGTCCTACATGACATTAAACTGTACTTTGTCCCTGCTACATGACATTAAACAGTGCAGCACTAATAGTCCTAACCGCATGAATTTAAACTGCATAGTCCCTTTATATGTCTTACATGACATTAAACTGTGCATCGTTAGGGTTGTTGCTACCTCTTGTTTCTCACACTGAGTATGAATCACGTGAGCTTAGAGCAAACTTCAACCATAACACTCTCTCTGGGCTACTAACCATGTGTAAATCCCAACACCACATATTAGGTCGTTGTCCCCAAGAACAACTTGATCACTAATTCATTCTTTAATTGAACTACATGGACTTTGATCCTTGCCTTCCAGGCTGGGTATGTAGGCAACCTCCCAAGGTTCAAGCCCAAAACCAATCTCTTCACATCGGTTTACCTCCATCTCATACGATGTTGATTCATGAAACCACCTCTAGAATCAATATATTTATATTGGTTCACTTTTTTCCTTACTATACGACGTTAAACTATACAAAACTTTTGTCCAGTATGACAATAAACTACAATATTTTTTGATACCCTCACCTGAGAGGGAATCATTATTTGCATTGATTTTTCAATAATGTTTCATTCTAAAGACTACATCCATACATGGTAATTCCCGAACCTTTTATTTTGTGTCAAAGCATCATTACACTAATGTATCCTTTCACCCTTCACTTGTACGAACCAAATTTGTACAGAGGGTATTTCTAGACTATGTGGGCTTGATTCCCATCCTTATGGGATACGTAGGAATGTTCGAGTGTCCCTCGAATCCAGCCCCAAGTCTTTGGGCCTAACCCCAAATTCCACTTTCAGTCCCTTGGCTGAAAAGTTCCCATGGAAGCACACACTGTGTATTTCTTATAATGGTCCAAGCTCTATGACCCTAAACTATGATCTCCAATCCTTTTGTCCCACACGACGTTAAACTATATTTCAAGAACGACGTATGGATTGATTCCCATCCTTATGGGATACGTAGTGAAGTCCAACATTTCTATTTAAGGACCTAGTGACAACATGATTATGGTTAGCATTGATCTTTTGTATCTCTGCATACATTGAACAAAACCCATCTTTATGTATCATAATCATAACCTTAAATATTTTCAAATCTTCAAAACCCTTTTCTTGACTTCTAGTCACAAAAATGTCAAACTACTGAGAGTTATTTTGCCTGACTATATAGTACGTGCCCTTAGGCAACCTTGCATAAACAGTCTCCATAACAGATTTGTCAGCCAAAAGATACCATTATTTGACTATGCAGCCAATGCCCTTAGGTGGCCCTACATAATTCAACCCCCTAACGAGTTTGTCAGATACTGGTAACTTCATTCTTGGGAGTAAAGCCTCTTTTGTCTTTATTTGTCTTAATAACTATATATAGAGATCTGAAAAAAAGCCATCCTTAACATACTTGTCCCATATCCTTTTTCATGATCTGAAATTATTCAAGTATATGGTTTATATTCTTCTTCCCTAAATTTGGGTCAGACCTTCATAGGAGTGATATTCATCCAGTTCTTCGATAATCTTGTTTGGAAATATCTTCTCCATATTCAAGTACCCATTTCCATACTACAAACTCTATACTTTGGAAAATTTGAATCTCCATAAACTTTCACTGGATTTTTAGTACTAGGAAAGAAAATTCTTGAGTGTTCTTTTGCCTGACTATGCAACACGTGCCCTTAGGTGTCCTTGTATAAGTAGTCTACATAACGGACCTGTCAGCCAGAAGATGCTATTTATTTGACTATGCAGCCAATGCCCTTAGTTGGCCCTGTATAAATCAACCCCCTAACGAGTTTATTAAATAATTGTAACTTCATTCTTGGGAACTAATTCTTCTAAATTCCTTTTATCACTTTTTCATATCATTCCTCAGATTCAAATATTCTTAAGTCATAGTTTAAGTATTTTCCCTTATACTTGAATATAGTAATATGTTTTTAGATAAATTATCAAGGAATTGAGTCAATTCTAATTCATTCGATCAAAGATATTTTGTCCTTAAACATTATCCTATTTATGTCTGACATGCATGACTTTAAACTGCCCACAAAAGACAAGGGAAATCTGAATAAAAGTCAAGTTCCAGCTCCCTAAACATACATTTTGTATGATTTAGGTAATATTGAGAAATTAAAAGTATCAAAGTTTGTAGGGTTATTTATAATAATCCTAATAAAAATCCAACTATGCTTACTAGGACCATTGGCTTAGGTAAAATTTAAAGCAGATAGAAAAAGAAGATGCAGGTACAAATGATTAAAGGTGAAAGTGTTTTTCATTGATACACAAGAGTTAGAAGGACATCCACAGACTGGAGCCTCTTCTCTTTTTTCAGGAATTACAAAAGAATTTCAACATAACTCTTCATTTGATTTACGGCATCCCGAGATTCATCAGTAGCCACCTGGAATTCATTCTTTCAACTGGATACCATAAGAGATGCAGTGATACCATCTCTTCTTGGAACAATTGTAAAAGAATTTTCTTGAGTGCCATTTGAGAAAATTTTCTGCTGATCAAACAGTGACTCTGTTTCTGTCCAAGAGACTTGTAAGATGGATACATGGATTTGAGAATGAAGCATTGGAAGTAAAGAGCCATTTGGAGAGAGTACTCTTTTCAGATATGGTTTGAATGCCACGATTGTCTTCTCTCCACCAACCGACAGTGGAAAACATTTCAGCCCATGGGTTTTCCATTTTCATATCTGCAAGAAAATGGAATGCAGGAAAAATTTGAAAGTTCATGCCAATGTTGTTGCTCTTAATGCATAGCATAACCGAAATAGAAGAGTAGCAGTGCAGCTGCATCTCCGGAAAATAGTTCTTTGCATCTAGAACATTGACTCCTTGCAGATGACCATAACCACATAGAGGTAGATAAATTCTCTGTGGGAAATTAAGATGATATTTCTTCAAGTACTTAGCTAAATCTGGGAGAGTGCTGTCACAAATATCATAGTAATAATGGCCAACAATGTTCATAATGTCATCAATCCACTTGCTAGCCAGTCCATCATCCATTCCGATTCTCTTGGGAGCCATTAAATCTGCACAAGAGTTGAATAAATTAACTCTTAAATGGATTGATTTTTCATAAACTTTGTGAAGAAATTTGAAAAAATGGAAAATTCATTAAGGCACGCAAGTCTAAACTTGGCGCACAATTATGAATGTGCCGCGCAAGTTTTTGGCGCGCAAGTATCACCACGCAAGTCCTATTACCTATACAGCAGCGTGACAACAAAGAAACATTGGAAAACATAGCAACTTGCACGGTGAAGGTGACCTGCGTGGTGAGAGCTCGAATGTTTGAAATCCCGATGCTTTGTATGGAAATGCGGCGAATGAGCGCATATTTATAGGCTAGGCTACCCACCTGCGCGCCTACATCCAGTGAAATCCAGCCCTACGCGACTCAAAACTGCGCGCCAAGTGTTGCACACTGAACACTTGCGCGCCACCTTTCCTTGAGTTTTCTTCTTTTCCTTAGAGTCACATCCTCATTTCTTTCAGATCCAACTCTGAAGGGGGACTTTTTTTGACGCTCCTTTTCATCACATGGTCTAAAATAATGGAAAGGTAAATGACTTAGCACAAATTGATTCATCCGTTGAAGAAAACATCAAAAATTGACAAAGGCATGAACAAGGCTTCTAATGTATAAGGGTCGCGCAAGTTCCTTCATTGTCGCGCAAGTGACTTGCGCGACCTAATTGATAACTGCCCAGGGTCTTCTCCAGCCTATAAATAGAACCTGTGGGACCCCCATTTCAGGAGGAATTTTTCCAGAATTGAGATATAGAGCTCTGGATGCCCAAGTCTCTTCTTCAGGTCTTCCGAACACTTCTAAGGTAATTCTTTACTTAGAATGGAAGGTCTAAACGAGAGGAGTAAGGTCTAAGTGTTAGAATTCGCTAACACTTGCGCGCCTAAGTGTTTTACCTTTAAGGGAAATGGACACACTTGCATGCCACCTTAGTTCTCCATCAAAACTTGCGCGCCTCTCTTCTGGAAGTACCTCAAGATAATTCTAAAGGCTTTGGTCAAGGATCGCCCAAATGTTACCCTACTAGTTAACAATCGCGCAAGTACCCATGTGTCGTGCATGTATACCTGCGTGACCAGGACTTGCGTGCCCACGCAGTACCTGTGTGCCTGCCAGGACTTGCGCACCCCTTCCTTTTTGGGTGCCCTTCTTGCCCATTGAACCCCTCTTATATCATTCCACCTCTCCTATTCAAGATTCAGTCTTCAAGACATTCTTCAAATCCATTTATGGCATGTTTTCTTTATTAACTTCCTTATCTGAAAGGAATTCTGTGGAATATCTCTCAAAACTTAGTGATTTTCACATCTTTATGTCACTAAAGATTGAGATTTTATTCATTCAACCTCATCCTTTAAGATGAGAGAACTCTTTAACCTGGGCCTCCTTTTCAGGAGCAACTTTGGGCATCCTCCTTAGGAGTAAGCCCAAAGTCCTCTTTAACCTGGGCCTCCTTTTCAAGAGTAATCCCCAGTAATAATTTTCAACTTTGGGCATCCTTCTTAGGAGTAATCCCTAAATACTCTTTAACCTGGGCCTCCTTTTCAGGAGTAATCCCCAGTCATAATTTTCAACTTTGGGGACCCTCCTTAGGAGTAAGCCCCAAGTCCTCTATAACCTGGGACTCCTTTTCCGAAGTAATCCCCAGTCATAATTTTCAACTTTGGGCACCCTCCTTAGGAGTAAGCCCCAAGTCCTCTTTAACCTGGGTCTCCTTTTCAGGAGTAAGCCCCAGTCATAATTTTCAACTTTGGGCATCTTCCTTAGGATTAAGCCCCAAGTCCTCTTTAACCAGGGCCTCCTTTTCAAGATTAAGCCCCATTAATAATTTTAAACTTTGGGCACCCTCTTTAGTAGTAAGCCCCAAGTCCTCTTTAACATGGGGCTCCTTTTCAGGAGTAAGCCCCAGTCATAATTTTCATCATTGGGCACCCTCCTTAGGAGTAAGCCCCAGGTCCTTTAATTTTTAAAGTCCCTTAACCTGAGCCTTCTTCTCAAGAGTAAGCCCCAGCCTTAATCTCTCTTAACCAGTCCTAATTTACTTTTTGATCTGGGTCTCCTTATTAGGAGTAAAACCCAATAATAAGTACTCTCTTAATTTGGGCCTCCTTTTAAGGAGTAAGCCCTAGGTTAGAGTATCCAAATCTCTATAAAGTACATATACGTTTATGGAACCTGTTCCTAGATTTCTTCCCTGAAGTAAATTCCAATCTTCATCTATTTGGGCAGTCATACATACATAAGCCCCACATCATTTCTTATGATTGCATCTTTCATGGAACAACTGTCTGGTCTTACTAATACCACTTGTTTCTCACACCGAGCATGACTCACATGAGATTAGAGTGTAAAAGTAATTATGACATCTTTCTTTGAGCCATCAATCATAATCATCATATTCCCTTACTCGAATTACGTGGGTTCTGATTCCTTTTCCAAAAACAAAGGATACGTAGGTATCCCATCTGCGGGTACAATCCCACCTTTGAAATAATCCATGTACTTCTGAATGACAATAAACTTCAAGTGCCCCACTGAGTGGCTTTAAAACCAGTATGGTCATCATAATGACCAAGAGAATTTTATGTATCAAAGGATACCATTGACTAATAATCTCTAATAAATATAGATGATTATCTATCAATGAAGAACCTCGAATACATATAAAAGATTCTCTAAGTTTCCTACATATCAATCATTGATTGTCAGATCTAAAGGAAAACTCATTTTATACTTGGTAATGTAATAAGGATTCACAAACATAACTTAAATCTACAAAGAGAGTCCCAGAGTAGACAATAATTCCCCTCAAAAAGGAGTGATGAGTCCGACCTCCCATCCTCTCGACCAATGAAAATTCCTAAGCCTCATCAGTCCACAACTAATGAGTGCCTACCTTTGGAAAGTAGGTTCAAATGGATATGGAATCATTGGATGTTTCCGGTTCTATGAACAAACCCGTTAGAAACCGCTTGGAATGTTTGAATCTTAAATCAATGAGATCAGCCCCAATTCTAGAGGGAAACATACTCTATACAAAAATGAGACACATGAGAATAAGAGTGATAGAAATATAAAAGATGATATAAAAAATGAACAAGAACCTAGGACTATTTCTAGTATCATCCCAAGAATAGGCTCAGTCCTCTACTCCCCTATACACCATCCTGGGATGGTAATCAAGCATCCATGGTCGGTTGATTTTTCTTCTCTATACTTGCATCCATGATGTTTTTCTAGTACCAAATGGTGGCCCATACAGGGTGTGAGATACACTAAGTAGGCTACCATGAATTCTGTCTAATTACTTCAAGTTCACGAGTATGTAATAATATGTTTACAAGTAAAAATAAAAGAATTAAATAAATTTCATTAAAAAAATAACCTACATAGGTACAATATCATATGGAATTCTCATCCCCATCTATGTACTTCAACCTATTCCAGAATATCTATGAGTAATTAGTCAACCATTAATTAATTTATAATAATGTCTTAGGACCTTAATTATATCCAAAGCATCCCACATGGATCATATTATAGAATGATATGAAAAACAAGGTCATCATAAAATTGAGGCTTTAACCAAATCCATGCTTGTATATTGGCACAATATTCATGTTTTATAATAAATTTATTAATTAATTCAAAGGAAACCTAATCCCATCATTTGAATTCCTAATTTGGAACCCAAGTATCACTCTAGTAAAAAACATGAAATCAACCCTGTATAAGACCATCCTAGGAAATCCTCATAGGTACCATATTATTGATCTAGGTTTGGAATAATGTCACTGCCATATGAGTTTTCCATTGGTGGTCCAAAAAGGGATCTGCATGTTTGAATCGTGGAATATATAAATATTTTCCCTCTAAGATCATCCATAGTAGTCCACATAGGGAGTCCAAGTATCACACATGGAATATATAATGATATTCCCTCTAATTATGTCCTTGGAAGTCTATATAGGGAGTCCAAGTATCACTGATGGTGTATATAATTTATATTCAAAGTGATCTTGTAAATGTAATTAATATGAGAACCCATGTGTCACCCATGACATATAATAGTCTAATTTTCAATTATTTAGTGAAATAATTCCAATAAGTCTGTTTGTGGAATTATGTGTTGGAACCCTTGTTTCACTATGGGTAGGTAAATATGAATGGTCATGAGGCCAAAGTCTAAACATATCATTTATGATCAAATTTAGTTCATTTTTACATCCAATTTATATAATTAAAACACTCACCTTAGAAGGTGGATTAGAAAATTTCCTTGTATTAGAAGGATTAAGATCCCATGGATCCTCCCATTCATCTTAATTGGGAATTTTGGTTTAAAGACCATCTCAATACTAAGTTAGAAGAGATGATATCCAAGGGTGTAAGAACATGGTTTTTCATTTACTATTATATTTCTTTCAATTACCATGTTAATTATATAATTTAACACCCTAAATATAAGGGGTAAAATAACACACCTTAAAATATTAATCAAATTCATAGGCCACCCATGGTGGTTTTATCCAATTTAGAAACACACCAAAGGGATTGTTTAATCCATGGTCCTAAACATCCAATGTTACGTAAATGGGTTCCATGAGTTATATAGGTCAGGCATATAAATTTAATTTCAATGAATTTCCATTTAATATGTGATTCTAAGAACATCTAGCATGAGAAGAAATGATGTGATATATAATCATGAAGAATATACGGAAAAACCATGAGACCACCTACCTTATCTTGGTACTGGGATCCTCGTCAAATTTTAGTCTCTAATCCAGGATAGCAAGGAATAAAAATTTATAAATTAAATAAAACAGGGGATATTAGATCACATAAAAATAAATTCATCAATAAGAATATAAATGAATAAAGGTGCAAGTGGAATGGGGAGCTTACCAATGGGTATCTATCAGGACATACAATAGTTATATTAGAGTCTAAGAAGAATAGAAACCTAAATGACTTGGTTATAAGTCCATGGATCTATTAAAGTAGAAGAAGGAACTACATGTTGTAAGGAGGAAGAAAAATACGGGTTAAGACATATAAGGTGATAAGGGGAAAACTGTAAATTTACCCCTTTTTTATTGGGTGCACTATTTGGACATGCTTTTGGCCAAACCATGCACAAACCCTGTGACAAGAATTGTTCCAAGGTTCCCCTCACATGGGATAGGTTCACGATTAGACTATATCTATGTAGAGAATGCGAAACACCACAAAAAAAGACTTATAGTTCTTGTAGAACTGTGAAACCTAGGATGATCAGTTAAAAAAACATTGTATCCTATGGTTGGGCACTGGACCACTCAACACAATTTCACCAAATGGTGTAGACTGGTCTGCATGGTTTCTACTAAATATTGTCCCACTCGTTGCATACAAAATCTGGGACTTTGGTATCTATGAAATCCCAATACACTCCCAAAAACACAATGAGCTCTTTATCCATTCATATTAGGTCAAAACCAAGGAATTAAACTGATAATAAATGGTACCACACACCAATGAAAGCCGAGTTCTTCCAATATCCCACTTATAATGACTTGTCAATTAGTTTTCCATCAAATTATGGTAAATTATCATTTGAGAATAACTCCTTCCACTGGGAAGATAAGTTGGCCTATCACACCCAAGTCCCATCCTTTATAGGTTCATTTTTCCATATCACCTATTACCGAGGAACCGACCAGCCTTGGAGAAAATTCATGATACAATAAAAAACACATAAAGGGTTCTCCATAAAGGATTCATAAACCTCCTAGGCATCTTTCCCTGTATAAATAATATAATATAGATCTTAATGATACTGGTTAAGCTGAGATACATGGATGACGCTTGCATGGATCAATACCTCTGAGGTAACAATAACTAATAGGCTACCATTATGAATATCTCCAAAATCTAAAAGGGACCGATGTAATGAGGTGATATATTACCTTGTTTCTAAAACTATTTTTTTTTCTTTCAATTCAGGTGAAATGCGTAAGAAAAACCGATTCCATACCTTGAATACAGTCGTCGACGGTGTTGATCAGCACATGACTTCTTCCTAGACCGAGTTATAGACATCTTATTCATAAAAAGATAAACCTACTCCAAAGTCTCGTAAAATAGATGAGGACATAATAGAGCTACCTCTCCAGCCTCTAACCGGTATACACTACAAAAAAATATATTTTAGAAATGTCCTTTAAAAATTTCTAATTTTAAAATTTAGCGACATTTTTTGGAAACATTGCTAATTTATCGAAATTTCCAAAAATTGTCGCTAATTTAGCTACGTTTCTCAAAAAAGTATCTAACTTAGTGATGTTTCCTAAATGAGTCGCTATTTTTTCAATGTTTTCTCAACAATTTCCCTAATTTTGTGGTGTTTCCTCAAAAGCTTCACTAATTTATTCATGTTTGCTGAATGCATATACCTATGTTTGTGACATTTGCTCAGAAGTGTCACTAAATTAGCAATGTTACCTCCCAAGCATCGCTAAATTAGCGATGTTTTTTCTGAAAACATTTCTATATATATATATGTATAGCCAATTTCTCCACATCAATGTAAATATATATTTAAATATATATAAATATATAAATATATTAAAATGTATAAACTCAGACACATGTATATAAACATATGTATAAATAAATAAATAAATATATATATATCTAAACACACACACAAATAGATAAGTATATATACATATATTTATATATAAAAACAAATATATATTTTAAATTTAGTCACATTTTTGAGAAAACATGTCTATTTTAGTGAAAAATTTACCAGTGTTTTAAAACACGACTAATTATATATATATATATATATATAAATGTATGTAAATTTATAATTATATAAATATATATATATATATATATGTATACGTACACATATATATTTACTCACACACACACAGACATGCATATATATTATAATAATATGAATATGAATATATATATTTATATAATATACATATATGTATAAACATTTATATATATATAATATAAACACACACACACACATATATATCAAATACTGTAAATATATATATTTAATATATATAAACATAAAATATAAACATATATATATATATAATGTAATATATATATAATATAAACATATATATAATATAAACATATATATATATTTATAAACATATAATATAAACATATGTATATATATAATATAAACATATGTATATATATAATATAAACATATAAATATATATATATATTAATATAAGTATATTAATATTTAAATATATATATATTGACTTTTTAATACTGGAATCTATATATATATATATAATATAATTAGACATTTTAAATTTAGTCAGCTTTTTAAGAAAAAATGACTATTTTAGTGGAATTTTTACCAAGGTTTTAAAATGTTACTTATTAATATTATTATATACATATATATATATATGGGTGTGTGTGTGTAAATTTATAATTATAATTATATATATACACATATATATTAATATATGCACACAAACATATAAACACACACACACACACACATATAATATTAACATAGAAATTAACATTAAATATAATCACACACACACATATATAATATATAATATAAGGATATAAACTATAATAGAAACATATATATATAATAAATAGAAACACACATACACACACATATATTTATATATTAATAAATGTATACTAATATATATATATATATATAGTTCTTTATATATTGAAATATATATATTTAACAATTAAATAGAATTAATATAATGAAATAACAACAACGAGGTTCACCATTGGTCCAGTTGGCAATGGAAGAGAATCATGGTTTTATTCTCACTTGGGATGAATTTAAGAAACCTTTGACCGTGTGCATATGAGCAGTACGAGAGGGGAGTAGTGTGAGTGAAGTGAAGGGAGGGAACATGGTCAATGTGGTAGAGAGGAGAGGGAGAAGTGGTAACGGGAAATGGGGAATAAGGGAAGGGCGGGAATGGGAGGTGGGGCATCAGGAGGGAGTACTAGTGGGGGTATTTAGAAGGCCACTAGAGGGGAAACAAGGAATTGGAGGGAGTGGCCTTCTGTAGGTGGTAGAGGGAATTGGAGGGGCCAACGAGTGGGATACTGGAGTGGGATGTGGGGGCAATGAGCAGTCTATTTGAGGGGGAAGTGGGAATGGTATGGGGTAGGCTACTAGAGGGGGTAGAGGGAGTTGGAGGGGGTAGTAACTATGGGGTTTCAAAATCCAAATAAAAATTATTTATAATTTCAAAAAAAATAATTCTAATAACTACATGAAAAATTATGATTTTAAAAAAATAACATTGAGGTTTGATTTAACAACATTTATTATCCAACATTTCCAAAAAAACATCAGTAAATGAGGTATAATTTACCATTGTTTCTAAAAAATTCTAGTAAATGAATTTTCACTAAATGGATACATTTTTAAACATCGCTAATTTAGTGAAATTAATTTACAGGAATTTTTTTTGAAATGTCGATAAATGATGTGTTGCTAAATAATAATGTTTTAAAAATGTCCCTAAATTAGAGAAACCTCAACTACCAACATTTCAAAGAAATGCTGTTAAATGAATTAGTAAAATTTTAAAATGTCACTAATGAAAAAAATGCATCACTAATTAGAGTATTTTTTTATTGGTAAAGGTGAATGACACAACCTACCTTATATGGCCTCATAGGGATCCATCTGTATGGTCACCTAAAAGCTGTTGTTGTAAGAGAACCTAGTGAGAGGTAATTGTTTCTCCTAGAAAAAACTGAAATCAAGGATGAGTGGCCAAATAATTTCTTCCAAAACATATATCATATGCTCAGACTATCACTCAGTCTATGGTTGATAGGTTGTACTCAGCAGTACGTGTGATCATAGTGACCTCTACAATGATTTTTAGAACCACAACATGAATCGGGCATCTCATTATGATGTGATTGAATGTGGATGTTCATGGATGTTTATGATCTCACAAAGGTAGATAATTTCATGATCATCCACTAAAAAAGCCTCCTGAGTAGGTATGAAATGGGAGACCTTGGTCAAATCTCTCTATGATCACACATATGATTTCACCACCATAAAGTGATCAAGGAAATCTAGTCCTGAAATCCATGGTGACATCATTCCATTTACACTTAAGAATTGTTTATGGTAGTAAAATATCTACCAGTCACTAGTGTTTTCCTTCACCTATTGATAGGTGTACCATCGAGTAACAAACCTAGCTATCTCCCTTTTTTTATTTCTAGACACAACTATTAGAGGTGTAAGTCACAATACATCATGGTATTAACTAGATGAAGTACCCATATAGAGGCATGATAATCTACTATAATCTAATCTTGAATGTTTGTGGGAACCCAGAAACCACTCTGAATGTGCATGATCTCATTATCATCAATGAACCATCTAAGCAGAAGGTCATCCCTTGAAATACTCCCCCATATGACTAAGCCCTTAGGATATTATAGATTCTTCATCTTTTCACTTACTAGAAGTGAGGATGTCACTATTACAAATTCATGTACAAAAATTACATAATGGTCTTGAACCTCCAAATTCATCTAAGAAAAATGGGCTATAAGCTACCACTTTCTACCGGCCTCTTGAATTTCCTATGTCTAAGTCTTCCTACAAAGAGCATCATCAACTAAATTCATTTTTTAAGAGTATAAGCTTGCTCAAATTCAATGGACTGAAGCTATTTGACCACCTTCATTTCATGATATTCAATAATTCTATGTTAAAATATACTTGAGGATTTTTTGGTATGTATGAAACAAAAATAGATCTCCCGTTAAGTAATCCCTCCAAAAAAACAAGGTGTGAACAATAGAAGATAACTCAAGATATATAATCAGGTATTTCCCCTTATGTGACCTCAACTAATAATACCAATATTCCACAACTTTCTCCTCCTACATCAGAAATCTTCCAATATCGATGCATGATGCATAATAATAAACCACATAACTACTTCCATAATCTAGATGAATTGTGATCGGTGTTTATGTATGTTTCCATTTTAGTTTTTGAAAGTTTGTATCATGGGATTATGACCAAATAAACTTTATACCCTTATTATTCGATCCCATTAGAGATGTTTCATGGCATGAAAAGTCATGAATTAAGCACCTTTAATAACTAGCTAGTCCCTAGAATATATGTGTATCAAATACGTTCTTGTGATTCTCCTAGGAAAATACAACTCTCACCATGTCTAACTCAACTAATACTCCTATATCTAAGATAACGTGAATCAGGAAGTGTAATTTATCCATAAGAAAGTTTTACCTTTTGATATTATCATAGAACTGATGTTATCTCTATGCATTTAATTTGATAACATGAATTTTGACACGGCGATGTCAAGTGGGATAATAAACCATGATATCACCTACCAAGACCAAAAAAAATGAATCTGGATACAGGTTGAAAACATGATTCATTAGTAATAGAAAAACTACTAGCTCATTCGTTAGTCTAAATTTCTTAAGCAAATTCCATAAAATCCACATATACTATGGAATGTTGTACATGGTATATCTAATGGTCTAACATTTACATGATGATAACCTAACCATAATTGTTTTAAGGAAAACTGTTTCTCCATGGATATGGTCAAAGAGGTCATCTATATGAGTCAATGGATACCAATACTTAATAGTATGTAGGTTTAACTGATGGTAATCCTTGCAAACCCAAAGGGCACCACTGTCCTTCTTGGAAAAAAGGACCAGTGAACACCACTGTGAAGTACCATATCATATAAAACCCTTTTCTTTTAAATCCTCTAGATACCTGTTAATATACCTCCACACAATAGTATACAACCTATAAGGAGGAATGGAGAATGGTGTAGCTTATAACACTATCTTGATGGAAAACTATTCCTCTCTCTTGGGAGGTAGACCTAATGAGTCTTCCAGGAAAATTTTCGTGAAATGATATACCACTGGAGGGAATATTTCCAATGCATTCCATGATAATCTAGATAAAATCTAGCCATCTAGAAAATTATCCCACCCAACCCATAAATCTTGAGTCTGGATCGACATTCCTGGGCATCCCTATCACCCCTGTGAATAAGATTTCCTCCCAATGGTAATGTGAAAGTAATGATTTAGTGAAAGAAATCAATATAATAATGATAGGGGACAAACCACTCTATACTGAGAATTATGTAAAAACTTTTCATCTCACTAAAAAAGAGATCCCATATGAAATTAAACCCACCTATCTTGAGGGGGAACTCCTTGAAATAGCGTACACTCTCTAATAAAATTTCTAATGGAGTATCAAGAGTCATCTTTTCAAAAGAAAATTGGAAATTCTGATCATGTCTCTCCACAATAGGTAGAGAAATGATAGAACATGAAGTAAATGCTTCAAAAATATCACATACTATAATTTAGGCTACTAGAATATAACCTCACACCATAAAAGGTTAAGAATGCTATTCCTCATATATCGATTGCACTGCATACTTCTATCATGATCAGAAGTCCTGAGATATAGCCTGGCTACCCTGAGCATGCTTACTCTATTGGTGCTGAAAATCTGGTCTATGGATATCCCAGCCACAACCACCACCTTGGCATGATCATCCAGTCGCACTCTAACTCCTTTCCTGTTGAGAAGCTGTTGAACCTTCTCCAAAATGTGGAGTCAGTGAAAACACCCCCCAAATAGGATAATAAAGGAAAATCCCTACAAAATCACTAAAGATGACCCATCTGTCCACAATATCAATATTCATATGGTTCCCTAGTACACTAGGGTTTCATATTTCTAGGTATAAAGTACTAATAAAACCTCACTTAGATACTTGATTGTGTACCCAAGCTAATGATATCCCCTTTTGGAAGCTCAGAATGATGCTTTCTACTATTGGTTGACATATTTCTAGATCATGGTGTTAAACTATGCTAGATCGAACCCTTACCATCTATTAGGTTATACTCATTAGCAAGAACATGGTTCCTTATTCTAGATATGATAATAATTCTAAATACATTCACATGTGATCAAATTTTAAACTTGATCCCATCCGTAAATTGTATATATTTAGATAACACTTCATCTAAAATAATAGGTACGAAGAGCTAGAGATTCATGAAATGGGAAGAAAAATCCATGATTAATAAATCACCCTACTCCAAGTACATCAAATCTCTAGCTCTATCATCATTTAACATATTAAGATAAAAGAAACCATAAAGGTCTTAAAATACCATCCCATAAAAATCCCAATGATGATCTTTCTAGGTAATAACATCTAACCATCTCTTAGAATAATCCCAAATCATATACATAGTGTTCCTCACTCTCCTCTCAGGAGGTGTCTCAACACTATCGATGATCAGAAACCCGACCTCTATCCATGACTCAATATCCTCTGAACCACCAACCACAAAAAATGTAGTCAGATGCTGTTACTGAAACTCATGCATTAACTATTCCATTTCTGGGGACGGTTGTGGGGATTCTTAAATAGTGATTATAAAGCACATGAACCCCTCTCTAAATTGGAAATTTACCCCCATATTAGGTATAAATGGAATTGCTGCATGTGGACCAATTGGATGTCCCACTGATGGACTAGGGCCCACCTTCTCTAGATCATAGTCATCGCCACCATCTGGGTGCATGACACCAGTCCATCATGGTGGAATGTATCTAATAATTATAAAAAATGTCTCAATTAATGATTTTAAAACCACTATAATCATAGATATAAAAATAAGATATGTACAAGGAACCTAATATAATATTCTTACCCATATTACTACTCATAATTCTAGGTCTAAGTGACATACATATAATAAGAATTTAAAGATACATTTCCTACTACTCACTAATATGGCCAGGTTAGGTTCAAGTTCACAGCTATAAGTCAGGGGTCCCATTATACAGAGTGTTAATTGATTGTTATAGTGGAAAACTGTTAGGTCCACAAGGATGAATACCCTGAGAGGGGGGGGGGGGGGTGAATCAGGGTATGACTAATTTAAAATTAACGCTAGTTCTGATCTTGTTTCGCTGTTAAGAAAAACACTCTTCTCTCTCTTTCCTGTTGCACAAAGTAAACAGAACGTAAAGCATGCACAGGACACAACAATTTTACTTCATTCACCGTAAAGGGCTACATCCAAGGAGCATACGCAGACAAGTTTCCGGTCGTACCAATTCCACTAAACTTCACTAGCTGTGGATTACAATATTCGGGCTGGATCACTTCTATGCCCAGGCTCACTGCCTTTACAAAGTTTAGGGTCAGCTCACTGCTTTCCCAAGGGTCACTCCCTATTTCTCTCTCTCTGGCTCACTTCCAGTGGAGAGGATCACCTTCTTCCTCTTCCTAAGCTCACTGCTCTAGAAGGCAATCCACTCACAGTTTATAGACCTGTAGGTCTCTTCATTTGCATGAATGCACGCATCCTTAACTGATGATGGATGCTATGTTAATGTCCAAATTTCATCCACTGATGAATACCTCTTTGCCTCTGAACACTGGGCAATTCCTTTTGGAAACACCTTCGCAAAGCACCCTACTTCGCAAAGCTCCCAATTTCGCGAAGCTCAAACAAGCCTTCGCGAAGCTCCTTCCTTTTCGCGAAGCACTTTCGCGAAGCTCAAGCCGTTGCAAAGCAACGCCCCTCGCAAAGCTGACTAAGCCAACGCGGAGCTCGCATGTTTCATAGAGCTATAATAGCCGCTGCGAAGCTCCTGTTTCGCGAAGCACACTAGCTCCGCGAACCACCTTCACAAAATGAGAGCAAAATATTTTCTCTAAAAATTCTCTTTGCTTCTCTCGAGGGGGTCGGCCTCTATTTATAGGCGATTCCACCGACCCTCAACCCTTCCGCGCGAAGTCAACACCATGTCATCGCCAATCGCGAAGCTCCGAAGTTTCCACCGGAATTCTGTCCAAATCGCGAAGCCCCACGACAATTTTCCGTTCGTGGAGCTCGTCGTAATCGCGAAGGATCACTGTCAACATTCCTTCGCACCTTCGCCACGAAGCTCCCTCGCAAAGCCCTTCACCGCCACGATGCGCTTCAACTCTGCCGTTCGAGAAGCTTTGACGTAATCGCGAAGCATCACCGCCTCCATTTTTCTGGTCTTCACGAAATCCAATCCATGTATCCCATATTCACGAAAATCATGCCTTTTCCATATTAAATTATGATCTTCAGGGAAATCCACTTTTCGCGATGCTCACCAAACTCTAAATTTTGGACCCCAAAAATTTGGCAAACACTGGGAAACAGGGCCACCTTGTACTGCTCTTTTGTACCACCTCCAGATCGTCCTTTCCTTTGTCATCGTTCTTTGTCAAAAAGGATTGTCTAAAACTTCTTGGGAACTCGACAAATATCCATGAAAACCTGCTTTTTCAACAAACACAATCAACCCAAAAATACTGCAATGTTACCTTGAGGGATTTTTTCCCAACAAAAACACCCTTTAAGTTTCAATTGGAATCTACAAACAATAGTGACTATTTCATTTCATAATTTATTTTCATTTGTGTTCATAATAATATATTCATATATATATATATGTACACTTATATAAATTTCCAACTAGATGGGTTTCTATTCCAAATTTATAAATGCCCCTACAATTTATAAATTACGATTGGAATCTATTTAATTAAAATCAATTATTCATCCAATCCCCACATAGAATGTTAGAAAATTTTCTTGTAAATAAAAATAAAGGCAACAAAAAATGTTGTAGGAAATGCACATAGTAATATAAACATGGCATGGAATATGCATGACATAATAATCCTTGATTACCTACGTTGATGCATGAAGCTATACTTCCTTGCCACATTGATCCAAGGTTAAAAATAAATATTCATAAGGAATATAAAAAAGAAAGTATGTCACCTAATAGTGAAATCAAGAAAACTATAATAAGAACAATCTTGAACAGCATGTTGCTTCCTAGGTAATTTTTCTTTTCACAATAAGTGGGTTATCTAGTCCCAAGAATAGGCTCATGACCAAATCCCAACATGTCTTATTTATCCTTTCTACCATCCTAATTAGTCATGAATGGAAAATAAATTAAAATAAATTGCTTTGATACCACTTTGTGACATATCATCCTAGTTCACTAAAATTTAACTGAACCTGGTTGGTTAGATAACCTTATGCATGCCTCCCCATTCACCAGAGGCTAATGAATTGTAGCAAGGCTCCATAATGGAATAGTGGGGAGACTTTACCCACATGATCAAAGTGTATCACATTAGTATAATCATATCAACCAATAGAAGAAGAATATAATATAAATGAATAGTGGGAGAGTGGTAATACATCATTTAAATAACCAAGTTAGTATCATCCAATAATTTCATATAAAACAATAATAATCATGGAATTTTATACAAAAAGGAATCATAGGAAAATAAGTGTGATAAGAATATACAACAGGCTATAAAAAATGAACTAAATACCAAAGAATATACCTAGTATCACATCATTCATAGGCTCAGTCCTCATATCCCATGTACAATATCCTATCATCGTAATTAAGTATCCATGGAAAGTAACTTTCCTATGTCCATACCTGCATTCGTGAAGTCTTTACTGGTACCAAGTGGTTTCTTGAACAAGATATGAGATACACTATTTATGCCATTGAAAACAGTTTTTAATTCCATCAAGTCTGTGAGTATATAAAAAGTAGTGTTCATGGAATAATAAAAGCTGTAAATAAAGTGAAATAAACAAATAACCCACATAGGTATGGGATCTAATGAAACTATCATCCTCATATACCCACATATTCTTAGGAAGAATCATATATGTAGAATCATTTAGTTTTTATTTCATTTATAATAATGTTATGGGACCTATCACATAGACAAAACATCCCCCATTGGTGATAACTGAGCATGATATACATAACCTGACCATCATTAAAGTGATGCTCCGACCAAGTCCAAGCTTGTTCTTTGCCTTAATAGTATAATCTTATAATATATTTGTTACTAAATTTAAAGGTAAAATAAGCCCTTCACTGGAGTTCCAAATTTATAATACATGAATTTATCTAAGAATAACATGAACTCATCAGCTTATAAGATAGTCCTAAGCATTCCTCATTAGAACCCTCATATCACTCTATGTGTGGAATAAAGTCACCACCCTATGTGTCCATATCCAAAATTCAAAAAGGGAGCCCCAAGTGTCAATCATGGAATATATAAATATTTTCCAACTGAGTCCATCTTTGGTGGTCCACATAGGGAGTAGAAATATCACTCATGGAGTATATAATGATTTTCCCTCTATGTCCATCCTTGGAAGTACACATAGGGAGTCTAAGCATAACTTATAGCATTTAAAATTCAGCAGTCAAGTGATCCTGTTCATAGAGTTCATATGAGAACCCATTTATCACCCACAACACATGATATTATAATTTAAAATTATTTAATGAAACAATACCAATGAGTTTATTTGTGTAATTCCTTGTTGGAACCAATGTTTAACTCTAGGAATGGAAAAATTAGTGGTCATGGGCCCAAAGTCTAACCATACCATTTAAGTTCACATTTAGTTCAATTGGAAATCGCATTTATATAACTAATACACTCACCAATTAAGGTCACTCAAAACATTTCCTAGGGTTAAAAGGACTTGGATCACATGAATCCTCCCATTCATCCTAATTAGGAATTTCAATTTTAAAAACAGCCTCAAGACTAAGTGAGAAGAGATAATGGGCAAGAGAATAGGGACATGGTCTTCCATCCATTCATCCATTTAATTCAATTCCCATGTTAATAATATCATTTAACAAAAAAAGGGGTAAAATAACCCACATTAAAAGGTTAATGAAATCAATTGGACACCCATGGTGGTTTTATACATTTCACTAATAAACCAAAGGGGTAGTTCAATCTATGGCCTTGAAACTCCAATATTACATTAGTGGGTCTTGTGAGTCATATAGGTCATTCCTATTTAATTAATTTAACTTGAAATCCATTTAATATAAAATTCTATAAAAATACAAAATTTAGATAAATGACATGATACATGAACACTAAGACCTTATGGGAAAAGCACCGAACATCTTACCTTATATTGGTAGTTGAATCCTCATTTGTTTTTGCCTCAAATCCAGGCTAAAATAGAATAAATCGAGTAAATAGAAAAATGTACTAATAATAGAGAATATTAACTTAAAAAAAATAACTCCATTGATAAGAAGATAAACAATTAAAGGTGAAATAGGAATGGAGAGCATAACGATAGGTATCCAACATGACATACAATGGTTTAATTCGTGTCTAGTCAGAAGAGAATCCTCAATGCCTATGTTGGAAGGCCATGGAGGTCTCAAATGAGGATAAAGAACTATATGTTGGAAATATGAGTAAAAATAGGGGTTAAAACATATAAGGGGATAAGGTAAAAAATATTAATTCTACCCTTATTAATATGACACATGGTATCACCACATGATTGGAAAAACTGTGCAAAAACTGAGTAACTAGCACTATCCCAAGGTTCCCCTACATGACCAGGTGAATGGTTAGACTAATCATTTGAATAATATGTGAAACACCTATTAAACAAGCCGTAAATCTCTTGAATGTCTATGGAGCCTGTTTTTCATGGTTAGAACACCCATGTGGGCCTAGGCAGGCCATTGGACCACCCCACATGATTTAACCAAAACCATGTGAAATAGACTACATGATTTCTATTAATTGTGTAGCCTACCTATTCTTTCCAAAAATTGGTATCCAAGTTCCTTATATGTCCCAAACACCCACGAAACCCCCATTACCACATTAGTTATTAATATTTGGTCATCAATGGAATTAAACTCAAAATAAAAGGTTCCATACGTTGAAGAAAATTCAATTTTTTATAAGAATCAACACCCCTGGTTCATCTTTAACTAGGGTAGTCTTCATTTAGTTCAACATAAGATAATAATATTGATGATTTTTTAGTTCTGTACAACATCATTTAGTTTATCCTCATCTTGGATTTTCAATTTATTTATCTCTTTGGACAAGCTCCTCTTTTTTGCAAAAACCATATCCCACTTTGACCCTATACAATATATTCTTTATGCTTCACTCAATCTTCACCTCATAGCCTTAGTGAAACTCCCACTATTTTCTTTGATATTCTATTTTGATCTTAAATACATTGTAACTAACCATGGTGGCCATAGTTAACCATGTGTCTCCCGTTGTAGTTGATCTATTCTCATTTAATGGTCAACCACATCACAAAATATCCTTTGTGATAGGTTGGAACATTATTCTTGAATTAAGTTAGGTTTCATGGTATTTTAAGGGTGTGGTCAGTTAGGCTAGTCTCATGGTTTCTTGAATTGATGTGGAAGGTTAATAATTACACTTGTGGTCACTCATTACCCTTTTTGTGGTATTTTTTCCTACCTCATGGGAACTTCTCCAATTCAAAGGTAGCTTGTCAAAAAAACATATAAAGAAAACATAGTCAAATTCTTTTAATTCAAGCATCCAAATTAACAAATTTTAACACCAAAAAAATATAATAAATTTTTTAATGAGAAATAAAAAATCTAAATTCCATATTTGATGTTTATAATACAAATAAGGAATTATGAATTAATTAATTCACAAATATTTCATGTCAAAAAATCACCTTTCAAATATAAATTTATTGTGAATTCTCCAAAAATAATTAAAATATTTGTTCTTAAAAAATTAAAATTTAAAAAATATTATCCATTTAAATAAAATAACCTTTATCCATTCAAAAATAACATTTTCATAGAATATTAAAAAATATTAAATAATTTTCCAGTCGAAGATTATTTTGGAATTTACAACTCAATAATTTACCCAAATTTATGACGGAAAATGCATTCAGACAAGGACATATCATTTTCCCATGATAAAGAATATTGAGATATAGAGGATACGTATTATTATTTATATATTGTAATACAAGATATCATTATCATGGAATTATAATGGAATGTCACTTCAGGATGTAAATTTTTTATTGTTTGTGTATAAATATAGGGGCTTATTTGTAATATATTATTCCTTCCTTGATCAAATTGTCCCTTGGGTGACTCCAGTGTAATTTTGGGAGATCCTTTTATGCCCTTATTTTTGGAATTGATCCTCATCTTTAGGATATTAATTATTAGTGACCCAAGGTCAGTTCTTCACATCTTCTTCTATATTTATTTATCATCACAAAGGATTTATTTTTATCAATTTGGTTTATATTGGAGGGTGTTGGGTGATGTTTATGATGAGATATATTATGATTATTGGATTTTTTATGATCATGTTTCACGAATGATATAGTTATCATCTCTTCTTTAATACATTCTTACACAATAACTTGTGAAACTCCAGTTGAGGTAGAAAATGTTTGAAATAAATTTTCATGTAAATATTTGAATTAACATGATCATATTTTCATTAAATGGTTATTGTGAATTATCTTAAATTAAATGATGAATTTGAAAAAAATAAGTTTAAGGGAACTTGGTGATTCACATGTTGTTATATGTTTTTCTATGATATTTATTATATCACTAATTATTGTTTGTTAATGATGATGAGATTTATCTACAACAGTGTTAAATATGTTATTACTATGATTTGTTATTGTAACGAACTAAAATGAAGTACCCTTTAAAAATGTTACTTAAAATAATCCTTTACTGACTATAATGGTGTCTCTAATCCCCACGAGTTAGTGAACAGTACTTGGGGAACAGACAATAACCAGAGGAAATGATTTATCCCAACCTAAATAAAGATACATGGAATATATATAAAAAGTGGAAAAAATAGTGTAAGGAAACTAGATAAAATATTCCATACACAGAGAAACAACATAAGTGATACAACCCAAGAGTGATAGATTAAAATCCAAATCACATTTTCAAAACCCAAAAAGGAAAAATAAAACTAGAAATAGATACTCCGCATGTTTAGTTATAAATGTCTCACTATCTCACCACTAGATAAATATAAAAGGCTATCATAAACCATGTTGCATCATAATATCACCTTTATATTTCCATCATTAAGAGACAATTCAAGTTTATTACATTCCCAAGGGAATGTGATGGGTGTGAGCTAAATAGGCTAAGTAGGGTGACACCCAAGTGTCCCTTATCAATTCTCTATACAATAATCCTAATATAATAAATTTAAATAAATAATGGAATTTTTTATATAAAATCATGGTAAATAGTTTCCCTTTTCTAACAGTTCTAAAATAAATCTAGGTAAAATAGTTTCAAATAATAATTTTCAATAACATTGTTCACTAATCAAGTGATGCATCATTTCATAAAAATATTTTTTTGTTCAAAGAAAAAACATAAAGGAAATACATGAAAAGGATTAAAATGTCAAGCTAGAGAGATCACTCATACCTCATCAATGAATAGTTTTCACTACAAGTCCATAAAACTCATGCATCGAGTCTAGCGAGGAGAGGAAAACCATAGAAATTGAACCCTAAGAAGGGTCAAAGAAGTCTTCAAACCTATGCATTTGTGACCTATGAATGAAGTAACACCCTAAAAAGAGACCACTAATAATAATGATGGACTAGGACCAATACCAAACCTTCCACCTATGTACCATACGCTCCAAAGTGTGATATATTCTAATTAAATTTTAAAGGGGTTCACATTTAACAAAAATTCCAAACAATCCTTTATTTACTAAAATATTATCTGAAAAACCACTTCACTATCCATTTAAAAATGCATTGAAAATAATTTTCCTTTTATGAAAATGTATTAAAAAATAAACTATTCTCAAAAAACCATTTTTACAAAAATAAATCATTCAATCATGACAATCAATTTATAAAACCAATTATAAAATCAAGAGCAATCAATTTTTACCCATCATAGGAAAGAGACGAGACCACCTTCCACAAACATGGTTCTTTCACCACCCATGATAGGATCCAAACACATTAGAATAAGACATAGAAAAAATGAACACATGGTATAGAAACAATTTTTATATCTTGGAATCTTGTTTCATAAGAAAAAGGGTAGTTGAAGAGGTTAAACCAACACATTCCTAATATTTTCATGCTTCAAACCACAAACCACATGATATTTCCAACAAAAGGTCGTTAGATAATGGATTTAGAAGGGAGATAATAAGATTCATCATAACATGATGAGCATAACATGATCAGGATGTTACAATTCTCCCCACTATAGGACTTTCTATCCCTAAATAGTCAAATGGAAAATTGATTCTCTTTAAAGAGATGAGGCCACTACTCCCTCACTGATGACCCTCATTCCCTATTATTATGATAATATATTCCATATTGGAACAACACTTTAACCAACAGAACAAATTTCCCACACAATACATCTATTTGAAAATCAACAATTTTCACAAGTTTGATCACAAAAGAAATATTTGGCTCTAACTAAATCTCCTCCCAAACTGGAATATGGAAATGACTAGGATGGTATTTCTTGAGATGAGATACATGTAAAAAATCAAGCATAACCATCATATGAGTTGGTAATTCTAATTGATAGGCAATTTGACCAGGCTGTTGAATGATCTCAAATGGCCCAATATATGTTCCAACTTTCCCATATTCCCAGTTCGATGGTGACTCAATTGAACAAAAAATTTCAATTAAAACTTTTCAATAATGAAAAAAACCAAAGGAATATTCCAATAATCCACAACTGATTTCTAATAACTATGATTTCTAACCAAGCATCGGTGTACATCGTAAATCCTCACTAACTTCTCCTAAAAGATACTGGGTCCCATTAGAGAGGGTTCACCCACCTCTACCTAAGAAAGTGGTGATCTTCATAGAGGGACATAAAAATACTGGATATATTATATTACAATCAATGATAAGATACTGTTTTATAGTAAAACATGACTATTCCTAGATTTTTGTCCCATGATCCACCAAAATAAAAAATGAAATCATAAATCATATCATCCAAGTTCCAAATAGAATGCTCTATCTATCCACCAGTTAGTAGATAGTATACTTTTCTGAACTTAAATTGAGTCCCCATCACCTCTTGATGACTCTTCCTAAATCAAAAAGTTAAACACATATCCCTATTTTAGATAATAAAAGAGGGTTCCCCATGAGAAATCATAATCTCTAGCATGAATAGATTACCCATATCCTCAACCTTGGTGGTGTTCATGATCATAAAGAAATGATTAGATTTTATCAACTAATCTATGATCACAGATATATCATTGTTAACTTGGTGAGTCCATGGTTATCCAACAAAAAAATCCATTAACACCTCATATAATTTCATAACTAGCATCAGAATAAGGTTGAGTATACCAGGGGCATTAGGTGCTCTGAATTTATCTACATGAAGGTTTAATAGGGGGATACATAATAAGAAATGTCTCACTTCATACCTGACTACCAAAAATGATGTCTCATTTCATAATATATATTCATAGTGACATGGTGGATAGTGTAATTACCTTGCTATTCATACATATGTATTACATCATTTTAAATATTAACAACACAATATAATTACAAAACCAATATCTAAAAGTTTAGTATAATGGTAAAAGTAGGAAAATACATAAATTATACATAAAAAACATAAACATTAATTTAATTCCTTATTCTATATCTTCTTATGGTCCCTCATGTTTTTATTAGTACATACAATCACCTGAGGATATACCTCAATGAAAGGTGTGAGCCAGAAGCCCAGTAAGAGGATAGATAAGAATATGATTCAACATAACAAGGGAGAGAATAATAATCATCATCATAATATAAGAATAGGACCACCATCATAATAATTAGAGGAAGAATTTGATAAATCCATGGATTGTGGAAAAGGATAAAAATGAAACATCATGTCATAGTGGACAAATACCACACTAGTTGTAAACAAAGCTATAATATTATTTAGGAATAACATATGTGAATAATCATAACATCATCATTGTGAATAAATATATCATCATGTTCATGAATATTTCACATTAAATCATTATATACATTACATTACCCAATGCATTGGAGCTCTATATAATTCTGAGCATTCCAGTCACATCATAATATTTACATAATCATGCATGCCACATAGAATGTATATCAATATTAGACATAAAATAATCCATGGAAAGGAATGAGTTTAAATTCATAAATCATACATTCATGAATAATATTTTTGTTTCCTAATTGATTGATGGAAAACAATATTTGGTATAAGAATAACCACACTCGAGTGAAGAAGAAAAAATCACAAGATGATTCAAGATGTGAATTAGAAAGAAGAATTCATTTGGAAAACCATTATATTTTTCATAAATTATGATTAGAAACATGTAGATCTAAAAAAAGAATATTTAAGGATAATGGAATTATATTTTAGGAGAATCAAAATAATATCGACAATAAAATTTGGCATGAAAGTAGAATCACCCAAAGAAAGGTAGTGGGGTTTGAGAAATCCCCTAACATTATGTCGAAAATATTTCTTAACAATAATATCCTAGGTAGTAAAATTAGATTAATTGATCAATAAAACTAGAATCTATTATATATGTATATTATTTATTATAAGTTTATTAGGTTTATTTATTTCCTTTTCAATGTGTTATTGAGTTCAATTCCTTCCTTCAAGAGTGTTTTTTTTTGTTTTCATGATCAGTTCCTGTGTATATGAGTATGTAGGTTCATGTAAAATGATAATAATAATACAAAATTTATATTATATGTTATTTATAAACTTATATAAGATTAAATGGTTATATATATAATTTGTTTATATGGTATGTGAATGATTCATTAGATAAAATATTAATGATAATCATTTAGATTATTTTGGAGGTTTTAGATCATCACAAAGTAGTTTTATTTTGTTATTTAATATTATGTATATATGATTCATCTACTAATTTTTTTTCTTAAAATAAAATAATCTTACAATTTGATATAATGAATTATGTATATAAAGATCAAGGACGTACCTAAATTTGATTCATGTCCTTATGTTCATGAGTTTTCTCTATGAAACTCTTCATATGGTGAAATTTCAAGATTCAATATACTATGAATATAGATCTATATTTGTAATGGAATATAATTATAATTATATTGAACTCAATTTATTTTCTACCAACTCATTTGGGGATATCGAATAACAAGGTAAACATATAAAAATGGTTTTAATAGAACCATTACTTACTAAAGAAGTGATATTTAATTTTTTCACATTCTTCGGGGTTATCAATGAAGTAGTTCTATCAATTATTAGTTCAAATGGAATTATAAGGGTGGTTAGTTCACTTCTTAGTTGAATCAAAATTTGGGGATCTTGAAGTGTTAGAAGGAAAAGGAATCTGGAGTAGACGATCTGGGATGGTTCTATCTTGGTTAACCATAGATGTAGGACACCTTATTCCCCTAACTGAGGAACACCATTAAAAAAATGATACCAATACAAAGAAACATGATAAAATATGATAAAATATCATTCTTATATAATTAAACCCCACTTGTATAGTCAGTTAGGGAATCTTTGGTGATTTTTTTAAATAATCCCATCGATGGTTATAAAATAGCGACCCTAGTAAACTACAGTTTTTAAAGCTTAGAAAGGTTTATATTAGATCAGAAGAAGTCAGCCACAAAGTCAAGGATGAATCCATAGAATTAGATAGGGAATCTATAATCAAGAGTCAAAAAAATGTTTTTATAGAATATGATTTCATTATCAAAGTTAATTAGATTTCTTAGGTGGGGTATATGCTATGATGTAGTATATCACTAATACTAGATAGAGAACTTCTATAGTGAGAGGTATTACTATTATATTACCTATAATGGTGAATTCACTATTTAATACATGTTCCTATTATTATTTTATATATAATAATCTGACAACACTATTGGAATTGAAAGTGGAAGTATCTTTTATGATCATCAATTTGGATACTCCTTTAAGAAAGTGAGTATAAAATATTATTAAATGTTTATATTGTGATACTATAGTGGAAATACATTGAAATTTAATGAAATTTTATATCCTCAACATTAATTTATTTGATATTAATTTTTTCATGTACTAAAAAATCCATTTTCTAGATCATATTGCCTAATAAAAAATATGGATTTCCTTATCCTCATCAAGTGTTATGTATTGTAAATCTATTTGAGTTTGAATTCTAAGAAGTTTATACATGACCAAATCTAGAGTATAATAGATCTGTCATTATGAAAATTTGTATATTGATGAATGATATAGTTACTGTTTAATATCCATGATCTGTAACTCCATCATTTGATAATTTTATCGATGAGTTTCTTGGGGATTTCTCATGTCTTCTTACAAAATTAGAGGTGGAATTGTATTTTGAGATATTTAATTGGAAATTTGTGACATCATATGATCATTCTCATATCAATATAATATTTACTAGATGATAAAAAATCATCTTCAAATTATTTATTCCAACTATTTTATAAGACCTGGTAATTCATCATTGGGTTTCCTAGTAATTCTTACAAAGAACAGTGATAGTTTTTAGGAACCTATGTATAGAATCAAAGGTTAAATCAGGTTAAAATTTGGAACCAAAAAAAATTATATTATATTTACAATATATTTGAATTATTTATAGGATCCAAATGGCTTTAATAGATTTAATAATGTTTCTGTAATTGTTATCTCAATGTTTGTGTTAATGATATTGAAAAAAATATTTTAAAACCCTATATAGTTATTTTAAATATATTTTCATGTCTTTTCATACAAAAAAACAAATGTAGTATTTATGGATTCAATGATCAAGATATTCTATCTATTCCCAGCCTTATTTGTGGTTGTATTCATAGATGATATTATTAGAAATAAAAAATCATGGATGTTATCTTTCAATTTTCTTAGGACCATGATAGATAATCATATTTCTGCTCAACATCAAAATAAACATTATAGATTTATGATATTATGTTTCATGGGTATATATTCATTAAGTCTGGAATCTTAATAAATCATAAAATTTTATAGGTTGTTATTTCGTATAAGGTTCCTAATACAACACTACTTTTCTTACATTACTATTACATCATTTTAAAGATAAACTATATAATTGCATTAAAAAATGAGCATAAAAAGGTTTAATATCATGGATAAATTATGAGAATACATAAATTATGAATAATAAAACATAAAAATTTATTTGAAAAAATATTCTTAATCCTCTTAGTGGCCTTTACAATCTCCTTGTACAAGTAGTCACATGAGGATATACATCAAATAATGTTGTGAGCTAAAAGCCCAGTAAGTGGATATGTAAGAACATGAATCAAAATGAAATGGGTGAGAATAATAATCATTATCATAACATAATCATAGTATAATAAAAATAATCATTATAGTAACCATAAGATAAAGGCATGGAATGTGGCAATGCATACAAAATAAATATCTTGTCTTAGTGGACCAGTACAACACTTAGTTGGGAACAGAGATAGCATCGCGTCCACACATAACATAAGTGCATCATTATAAAATCATCATTGTGAAAAAATATATCATAATGTTCATGAATATTTAATGTTATATAATGAGATACATCTCATTATCCTATACATTGAAGTGCTATATAATTCTGTGTGCACCCATAACATCATAACATTTACATAATCATGCATGACACATAGGACATAAATCAATCTTAATATAACCCATGGAATGAAATTATTTTCATTTCATAAGTAATACATTAATGGATAAAAATTTGGGTTCCCAAAATATAAATTGAATAGCATATTTGGTATAAGAATCATCTGAATTGAGTGAAGAAGAAACAATCACAAGATAAGTCAAGATGAGAATTGGAAATAGGTGTTCTTTTTGAAAATCATTATATTTTTTATAAAATCTATTTAGAAAAATTTATTTCTAAGAAAATACATATAGGGATAGTGAAATTATATTATAGGAAAAAAAAAAATGAATATCCATACTAAAATTTTTCATGAAAGAGTGATAAACCAAATAAAAGGAGTTGGGTTTGAGAAATTCCACTACCTAATGTCTGAATTATTTATTAACATTAATATCATGTATAATCAACATAGATTCATTAATTACCAAATAAATAACCTCTTATACATTTTTTTATAATTTATGAAGTTCATTTATGTACTTTATGATTAGTTATAGAGTTCAATTCCATAGGTTGGGAGTGTTAATTGTCTTAGTATTCATGATTAGTTCACTTGTATGTAAGTATGGATGTTCGTGTAAAATGAGAATAATTCTCCAGAATTATAAATATATTTTATTAATTAAATTAGATAATATTTAATGGTTTTATATTACATTTTTTCTTATGGTATAATAATGAATCATTTGATAAAACATTAATGATAACCATTTAGATTATTTTGGCATTTTTTTATCATCACAAACTAGTTTTGTTTTATTTATTTATATTATGTATATATGTCAATTCCTGAAAATAAAAATGTAATAAAATAAATTTTACAATATTTTTAAACCATTATAATGTTTTTATAACCATCCATGAAGTAGGTAATTAAAAATGAAGATTCATTGTCCACGATTGTGTTAAATCGACACATCATAGATAATGTTATCATTTTTAGATTAAAAGGGAATGAAGAAGACGATTAAGGATGATATTCCATTTACATAATAAAATTATAGTATATATAAGATACTAGAGTTATAATTCAACTTGTATATGGGGATTTGAGAATAGGATAAGAAAATTAAATAAAATTAAAAGAAATTATGAGAAAATGGAATAGGATTTTACCTTTTGAACTTATTCTCCTTGAGAACATCCTCAAGGAAAAAGGGTTGGATATTTTAGTAATATAAAAGGCTCATAAACTTCGGGGAGTGTCTTAGGAAGATAATTTTGTTGAATTTAGAAAATATTCACGTCTATGAAGGTGTTAGGAGCATAGATGGTGAGGGGCGGTATTTATAGGGGGAGAGGGGTATTTTTTTATTAATATTACAATTATATTTTTATTTTTTCTCAAGAATATCAATACTTTTCATCCTTATATCATAATATATTAACTTATTAAGTAAAGTTCTAGATTATGGTATTATATCAGCAATTCATCAGACATGACCCAATAATTCATGTATTTAGCTTATATCGTAAATTATTGTATTTCACTATTTAACAAAATTTCAACTATTTTAGAAACATCACAAAAAATAACCCTACCAATTTTTCAACATTTAGAATTAAAAATTGGATTCCATTTTATGAAAATAATTTTCAAAATATATTAAAATTATTTTTTAAATTAAATCATCACTTATACAAAAAATACTGATTTGAATATTATAATCGATTATATGAAACTTTTAAAATTTAATTATTGTTTCATAAAATTTAAATATAATCATAAGAAAATAAAGTATTAATTTATGAATATTTTTTATGAAAACAAATTTTCTTTTAAATCATTATATTAATTAAAAAATTGTAAATAAAAGTTTATGTTTTACAAAAATACCAACACTTAATATATCATTTTAAAACATTTATTTACTTATGTTATGATATAATCATACCTTATTTCACTTTAAAGATTCGTAAATTTTATTTATAATTTCCTAAATGAGGTTACTATTCTATTGGATTGATTACTATTCCTAATGCCCATGTTACTATTCAAAGGGTCAAGTTACTATTTCATCAGTATAGGTTATTTAATTTTATGGATATCACTTATTTCATTTTTAATTTATGAGAATAATGATTTTATTTGGATATCTATGCTATGTAAGTGTTTTATATAATATAAAATCATTATAAGAAGGTAAATTCCACTGATAATTTTTTTGATAATTATATTCTTCCCCCTTTTGAAATTTCACCCCTAAAATTTCATTTTACACTGTAGGATGAAAAAAGTGAGGGAACTTATTTTTCATTGATTCCTCTGGATCCCATATTGCCTCTTCATACATATTATTCATCCACAACACTTTGAGAAGGTGAGTTGTCTTTCTATATATGAATTTATATCTCTAGTCGATGATCTTGATTGGATAATCTTCATACGAGAGGTCATTCTATAGTTGTATCACATATGGATTCCGTATATGTAAGGGGTTGGGTATGTACTTACTTAGTAGAGAAACAAAGAACAAATAATGAAATTGATCCACATTTGGTTGAAGTACAGGATGATAAGCCATAGATCCTATGAAATCAAGGATTTTAAAGGGGACAATGTACCTTGGGCTGAGATTCCATTTCATTACAAATATATGAATCTATTCCATGGGGATATTGAAAGGAAGAAAATATTTCAAACATCGAACTATAATTACCTTCTATGATTATCAACATAGATCTTTTGCTGAATTTTAATCGCTTTTATGTGTTTTTGGATATCCTCAACCTTCTTGGTCATCTCTTGCACAAGATAAGGTCCAAGTAGCTTTTTCTCGTTAATAGTATCCCAACAAGTTTTATTTCTACATCACTTCCCATTTAGAACTTCATATGGATCCATTTTAAAACTCAAGTTCAAGATATTATTATATGATAACCCATACAATGGGATATTATAATCCCATCCACCTTTTAATTCCATTGAGTAAGCTCTTAGCATATCCTCAGTTGTCTGAATAATCCTTTCAGATTGGCAATCAGTTTGTGGGGGTGATTTACCATGATTAAATTCAATTTAGTACTCAAAGCATGTTGAATAATTCTCCAGAATTTGGATATGAACCCTAGATCATGGTCAGAGATGATTGAAATTACAACCCCATATAGCCACACCACTTCCTAAACATATATCATGGAAATTTTTTCAAATGATAAATCCTCCTAAATAGTGATAAAATGGACAACATTTGTGATTTATTACACCACAACCCACAACACATTGTTTCCTTTAGATTCCTTAGGGAGGCTAGTGAAAAAGTACATGGTGATATTATCTCATTTCCACATGGGTATAGGCAATGGTTGAATCATAACTTTGTACATCAGTAACTCTTATTTAACTTTCTAAAATATTAATCACCTTGAGATATAATTTGAGATATTCTTCTTCATGTTTTCCCACCCAATGTTTTCTCATAGATCATATTATATATTTTTACTTTTATGATGAATATATAATATTGAGTAATGTGAGTTATCCAATGGATGATTATTTATCATACGTGATGAAGGGACACAATGAATTGTTTCAAAACTGAATCACACCAACATCATCAATACAAAACTCTTATATCTAACCTTCCTTTAATGATATCACCATCTGTTGAAGCTTCAGATCATCCCTTTGTGCCTCATTATTCTTCTGTTGGATAGATTGTTGGGAAATCATTTGGAAAAGATATTATTTATTCCTTATAGTTATGATTTCCAAATCCATCCTTTGTATATCCATGAAGATATGGTCTTTCTCAATCCGCATCAAGGATAGAGTAGTAGGTTTTTTTTCTGCTAAGAGAATCAACTAACTTGTTTGACATCCGAAGATGATAATGAATAGAGCAATCATAGAACACGATTAACTCTAAAAAAAATCCTTTGAATCATTTGATCTCTTTTTGTGTGAATATATACATTAGGATATATATGTCACACATCTCACTATAGAGGTAGTGGCACCAAATTTTCAAGGGAAAAAATCAGATATGCTAGCTCTAGATCATGATTCAGGTAGTTATTCTCATGTATCATCAACTTTCGTGAGGCGTAAGCTATCAATTTATTATTTTTCATACATACACAACCCAATACATTCATTAATGAATCACTATATATCAAAAAACATTCAACACATGTTGGTAATATGAGTACAAGTGTAGTGATTAGCCTATTCATTAGCTCCTTGAATATTTCCTCGCATTATTCAATCCTCACATTCTTCCATCTAGACATACTCTACCACTTTCATTTTTTACATAGTTATCGGGATTGAAAATCGCAATAAATTTATCAAAAAACATCAGTATTACCATTCTATGAGAAGAAAACTATGGATTTCCATGACATAAATGGGTCTGGGCCATTCCATAATTGCCATTGTATTTGAAGGGTCCATAGAAATTCCCTCACTTGTGATCACGTGTCCCAAGAATGTGTTTTTATGCATAAAAAAGTCACACTTTATGAACATGGAATACAATTTCTCCTTTCTTAATATCACAAACACAATATATATTTATTCTTCAAGTTCCTCCTTTATTATAGAGTAGATAAGAATAAAATTGATAAATACTAAGAAAAAATATCCAATGTAGTATCTAAAGACTCCATTCATCATATATATGAAGATTGCGGGGGGAATTGGTAAGTCTTAAGGGAATCACTAGAAACTCATAGTGCGCAAACCTTGTATAGAAATAAGTCTTCTAAATATCTTCATTCTTCACCATTGGTTGATGATATCTATATCGAGGATCCAATTTTGTGAATTATTTCTATCCTCATATTTGATCAAAAAAGTCATCAACCATTGGAATAAGATTCTTGTTATTTATTATGATCATGTTGAGTTCTTGATAATCGATACATAACCACATTGATCCATCCTTTTTCATTATAAAGAGTACTAGAGAACCCCATGGAAATGAACTAGGGTGTATGAAAACTTTTTCCAAATTATCTTGCAGCTACTTCTTTAACTCATATAGTTTGATAGAGGCCATAATATAGGGACATTTTGTGATAGGAGTGGCTTAGGGTTTGAGTTTTATAGGGAACTCTACCTCATAATCTGGGGTAATTCTGGGTAAATATTAATGAAATACATCGATGTATTACCTCACAATGGGAATTTCTTCCTGGTTGATACTTTCATTTTACTCAACCATTTGAGTGAGGAATTCTTCCTCAAAGGGAATCAACACCCACACCATTGAAGAATTATCCAATGGAGATTAATGATATTCGTTGCATTTTTAGAGGATCATAGGATGGTTTTGAATTTGAAAAGATATTTCTTTACCCAATAGATGATGTGCACTCTAAATAATGAGATCCAATGTAGCCTTAGTATAGCATTTAATTCCACCAAGTTATGTTTCATGCGATTCATTGGAAGAATCTTACCACATTTTTCAATAGGAGAATATTCCAACATGTGGGTTTCAATGATCTCACCACTAGGTGTTTTTATAGATATAACCACTTTAAGGTTTTAGGGATTCAATTAAATAGTTATAGAAAAATTTCAAGATATAATGGAATGTGTAGAACCAGAATCCAATAAGTCCCTTTCCATTTTCAATTGAGTAAGTAGTGTACCTTATACAACTTCATTTTCTTGATCCACTTTAGCAGTAGTGATAGAATATATTTTCTCTTTCTCCATTGTATTATGTGGATAATGAAGCTAATTCACCTCAAGGAGACGTAGTTTGGTGCACTATCTAGCATATTTTCATTTCTACCTTGAGTAGAAGAATTGAAATACATTTGGTTCTCTTCTTTCCACTATCATATTGGCTGGATTCATTATGTCTCTTTGAAATTCATGAGTTTTGTGGTCCTCTCCCACACACATATAGAATTTCCCTATCCCATTTAGTCTATTAAGATTCTTCCCTCATTAATGACATTTGATTGGTTTCTCTTTCTTTCTACATTTTTCATTAGATCCTCCATATTGTTACTCAAAATTTTGTTTCTTATCTCCATAACCATGGGACCATTCTACAAACATCATTTCGACATTGAGAGTGCATAAGAAAACTTCTTCATAACTAATAATGTCTCAAATAGCTAGAGTTATTCAATGGTTTAGTTTTAAAACACTAAATAATCTTTCAGTTTTACCATCATTATTGACAACAATACACAGGGTGTAACTTTCAATACTTTTGATATTTTCTTCATAATCTTTGATAGATTCCCCTTCCTTTTTATTCAGATCTATGAATTCTCTCTCCATATTTTACCAAATATTTCGAGGGATATGCTTATTAATAAATAATTTCATAAAGTATTCACACTCCATCTGTTCTATTTCATCATTTGGCTTGGTTTTCTTAATCAATACCGTCCATTTATTAACCTATCCATATAAATGGAATTGGCTAGAGTCACTTTTCTCTTCTTGGAGCATTAATGAAAAAAAAAGATCTTATCTATTGAGTTGACCCACTGTTCCACGATGATTGGATCAGATGATCCACTATATTTTAGTAGTAGTTGATACATAAAAGATTTTTTTATCCAATTTCTCTATCTTAGGCGAAGTCGGTAATTCCACATTATTCTGTTTATTTTTTAGATCCTGAGACAATTGGGTATGTTTTGCGAAGAAACTTTGAACTGTACCTCCCATGGCATTGAGTATATCATTTGAGTATTAACTACATTATCCCCCTCACTAGTTGTTGTCCTGGTATGTCCTGTTCCCCACAATTTTATAAAATAGAAAATGTTTGAATAAAACATATATCATCAATTCATGAATAAATAATTTATTTCCTTGTGAAATTAACTCTAAATTCATATCTTGTGGGATCCATATGTATATCATTTTTCTAAAAAAATTCTTCTTAGGTGATTATATATACTTCTTCTCATACTAAGGTTTTTCAATAATGTTCTATAACACTAATTATAAATTTAACTAGACCATGATCTGCTACCAACTATAATGACCCCTCTTTACTTACATAACCATTACATCATTTTAAAGATAAAAAAACATAACGGGGTTACAAAACAAGGATATAAAGGTTTATTATATTTGAAAAATTAGTTCCATACATCACTTAATCAGAGTAAAATATAAAAATAAATTTAATTACGTCTTCTCTATCTTCTTAATTACCCTCATGTTATTCATAGAACAAGTAATCACTTGAGGATATACATCAAAAAAATAATGGAACTAAATTTGAAGTAAGAGGATAGATAAGAATATAAATCAAGGTAACATGGGTGAGAATAATAATAATAATCATAAAAAAAATCATAGGATCATCATCATAACCCTGAGAAGAATTATTTTATAAATTCATGGATTGTGGAAATGTAGTATAATGAAACATCATGTCTTAGTCATCAAATAACACACATATTTGTGATCAAAGCAAGAATCATGTTCACGCATTACATATGTTCATATTTGTAACATCATAATTGTGAAAAAGTCTAGCATCATGTTCACACATATTTCACATAATATCATGAGATTCATTAAATCAACCAATTTATTTGAGTGCTATATAATTTCAGGGGAACTCATCACATCATAACTTTTACATAATCTAGCATGCCAGATAGAACATATATAAATGTTAGACATAACATATCCCATGAAAAGGAATGAGTTTAATTTCATAAATCATGAATTCATAAATAATATTTTGGGTTCCCAACTGATTAAGGGAAAAACATATTTAGTATAATAATCATTACATTTGATTTAAAAAGAAACAGTCAAAAAATGAGTCAAGATGTAAATTGAAAAAAAAAATTATTTTCAAAAATCATTAAATTTTTCATAAAATCAGATTGGAAACTTGTATATACTAGAAAATAAAATGGAAGGATAATTAAATTAAATTTGATGAAAATTAAAATAATATCCACATATAAATTTGACATGGAAGAGGAATAACCCAATGAGAAGGAGTTGGGTTCGAGAAATCCCCTTACCTTATATCTGAAAGATGTATTCAATTTAATATCCTAGATAAAAAAATTATACTAAATAATTAATAAATCAACAAACTATCATACATGTATTTAATTTATTATAATTTTATTAAGTTCATTTATGTCTATTTCGATAAGTTATAGAGTTCAATTCCATCATTCAGAAGTGTATGTTTTCTTGGTTTTCGTGATCAATTCACTTGTATATGAGTACGGAAGTTCATGTGAAATGAGTATAATTCACCAAAATTGAAATTATATGTTGTTAAAGAAATTAAATATGATTATATGGTTATATATATCATTTGGTTATATGTTATGAGGATGATTTATTAGATAAAATGTTAATGATAATAGTTTAGATTATTTTGCCAGTTTTTCAATCCTCACAGACGAGTTTTTTATTTAATATTACGTATATATGTCAGTTACAGAACATAATAAGGTTATAATTTCTTTTTAAAATATCTTCAAACTATTATAATGGTTTTATGACCACCCTTAAAGGTGGTAATGGAAAATGAAAATGCATTGTCTACGATGGTGGTAAATCAACACATTACAGACGATGTTTTTATTTTTAGAATAAAAGTAGAGGAGAAGATGTTTGATGATTTATCTTACATTAACATAAATAAATTATAGTATATATATGATACTAGAGTTATCATGACACTTGTCTAAGGGGAGGGTAGGATAGTACAATAAATGAAAATAGATTGGAATGAAATTACAATAAAATGGTAATCATTTTTCCTCTTGAACTTATTCTCCTTGAGAACCTCCTTAGAGAAATAGGGTTTGAGATTTTTTGAGTCCAAATGATCCTATTCGTGGGGAGATAAATTTGGTAATATTATGGAGTAGAATTTAAAAAATCATCATGGCATGGAAGGTGTGATTAAAAGAGGTGATGTGGGGTGATATTTATATAGGGAGAGGGGTATTATTGAATATAATATTCATTATTTTATTATTTTTCCTAAATACTATCAATAGTGTTGAACCTCATCACTAAATATATTAAATAATGAAATAGAGTTCAACAATATGGGAGTACATCAGCCAAACATCATCCATGATTCAATAATTCATGTATTTAGATTATATTGTAAATAATCATATTTTCCCATTCACAAAAAATTTAATTATTTTAGATAAATCCAAATAATTCACTGAAACCATTTTTTTAAGTTTAGAATTCAAAAATAGAATCCATTTTATGAAAATAATTTTATAAATAACATAATTTTTTAAAATAAAGTCTTCATTTATTTTAAAAATATCGACTTCAATATTATAATCAATTTTAAAACACTTTTAAAAATTAATTAAGGTCTCATAAAATTATCGTACAATTATAAGAAAAAAATTGTAATTCATGTTTTTATTTTATGAAATTAAATTTTATTTTAAATCATTATATTAATTATAAACTTTTAAATAAACATATCTGTTTTACAAAAAAACCACCACTTAATCTATCATTTTTAAAATATTTATTTAGTTACACTATGATATAGTTATATCATATTTTTATTTATAGGATTCATAAAATTTATTTATACTTTCATAAGTGTGGTTACTATTCCATTAGTTAGATTATTATTCCTAATGGACATGTTACTATTCCAAGGGTCATGTTACTATTCCATATGTATAAGCTCTTTAATTTCTATGAATATCACTAATTTCATTCTTCATTAATGAGAATAATGTTTTTATTGGGATCTCTATTCTTTTTTTTGTTTTATATCATATAACATCATTATAAAAAAGAAAATTCCATAGATAAAAATTTCGGTTATTAAGGACAACCCATGAAGAACTGTGAAAATTGTGAAATAATTAATTCCTTATAGATGATGGGATGAAAATCCAATCCCAAATTTAAAGAATTACATCAGAAGGGAGAGGCCAACCAGAAATAGTCTCTACTCTGTAAAGGGTTTCCCTAATTCCTCTAAATACATCATCCTACTACTGACCAATAGAATAAACCCAAATAGAGATGATTATAACTGTACACAAAATAGAACAGTACACAAATCAACCACCTACTTGTATAGATAAAACTGATCAATGACCCCCATAGGGTCCCAATATTCCCATGATTCCAAGATATCATGTTGTGGAACATTTCAATTGAGAGTTTCCATGATGATATTCCCTATCCAAGAGTTGTAAATGTTGTCAAAATAAATCATTTAAAGGTATTCCACCAACTATATCTACCTAAGATTCATGTAATTCTATGAAAATATATATATTAGACTGTTATAATTTAAAATACTAGGAAACACTCCCAAAATTATAGTTATTCCAATACAAAAGTTCATGAATAACTATTGAAATCTATAAATCATGAGGGGAATAAATTTTCTCTTATGTCCATAGTTGATAGGTGTCATAGCCCACAACATGATCATACTGTATAAGCACACAACCCCTTCTAACACTAGATGAATAATAGTATACCAAATACCCCTTTATCGGGATGAACTAAGATCAGAATAAGAGTCGATGTCAGAAGTTGTTTCTGCTTATCAAAAGAAGAAATACAATTAGAATCCCATTTAAAAATAACCCCTTATTTGTAAGAGAAGTCAGGGGTAATTCCAACATCATGAAATCCTTGAGGAACCACTAATAGTATCCAACCATACCGAGGATTCTCCATATCACAAAGACATTATATGGTTACTCCCATGAAAAAAAACATTCAACTTCTCAGGATTGAATGATATGCCACGTTTTGAAATCATGTTTCATAAGAACATCACTTCATGGATCTATAAATTGCATTTAAAAAGATTCCAATAGTGTTTATGGATCCTTAATATTTTAAAAACTAGATTCAAATATTGCACATGGTCATGATCATATCACGAATATTCCAAATTACCATAAAAAAAATTATAAAGGAACTGAGATACTATTGAAATATCCAGTTCCCCAAATATATAAAAACCTTTGGGGTGTTAGTCAAACCAGAAGCCACCAAACAATATCAATAATTTCTATAACAGATCATAAAACTGGCCTTCATAATATCAGACTCCAGAACTATGGGCTGGTGGTAACTCAACTAAGATCGATTTTCATGAACCAACTTGCCAAATGATCATACGAATCACCCAATAAGGGAAATGGTACTTATTCTTAACTATCACCTAGTTCAACTTTAGATAATCCACAAAAAAAGTGAACAATAATACTTTATGGAAATGAGTATGGGGGATTCCCATGAAGAAACACTAGGGTGAATAAAACCTTTCTCGATGAGATCATCCAAATAGATATTGAGCTCATTTTTTATCTGGTTCCATGTGATAATAGGGAATTGATATGTGCAGGTTACCTCGATCCTAGTCAATCATGAACTCTACATCTCTTTATATAGGAATAATAGATATGTATTATGGGGAGACATTATGATAGTACCTAAAAACCAAGGAATGATCTTCTACAGAAAGATAAACATTGGTTTCAATAGCTACAACATACAATAAACTACTGATATCTAGTTGGGAAGGTACTGTATGAGCATACCTCAAATCCCACTCCCATTAAAACACTATAGAGCTCCCATTGGAAGAATAAAATGAAATATGACAATGATAAAAATCAATCTCAGTAGGTGAGAGTCCATCCATTCCATTCTGATGATGACATCGAATTGAAATAGATAAACAAACAAGAAATCCCAGACTAACTATGTGACAACTATCGATAGAGAACACATAAGACAATGAAACCCCTGATACTTTCTCTTTCCAAGAGCTTTCTCTAGATCCATAACAAAGGAAATTGAACTCTATTGGATGTTTCAACAGATCAAAAAAATGGTATGATATAAAAAAGTGCGGGAAACTTGTATCAATAAAAGTATTTTCTATAGATGTATTAATAAAAATAGCACCTCTCATTGCATCTAGGAAAAAATCAACCTTTTCTAGAAACTCATCCACTATATGAAGGTGCTTTACTTCTGAGGCTTTTTTAAAGATCCCTATAGAATTTTATGTATCTAACTACACCTTAGTGGCCTTTAAATCCATTGATCCTTTGTCATAATGGGGCATAGTCATAACCTCTTAAAATATTTTAAAATAGAAATAGTTTCCCCAAGCGTTGAAAGTATTTGTGTCTATGTTCAAAGTATGTTTGGTGTGGCCTACCTAGACAAACAAAATTAATGTTAGGGTCACACTACGAGCTTCTACTAATGGTGAAAGGGATTCCCATTGATGATAACCCCTACACTATTTTAAAAATCACGACACTTCCTTTTCCTTCCATGAACTTCACTGAAACTTTCACCAGGAGGATGAGAAGGGGAATTGTATCCAATCATTCCCATTATATATATTTCTATTATCAATCACTATAAAGTATATTAGAATAGGTAGAAAACCTCATCATGTATACTTAATGTTTAAAATTTGGTGACAAACCCTTCATGTATTTTTTTTGAGATTTTAGGTGATTATCGATCACTAATTTTCACGAAAAAAGAAGTAGCTTCACAAATCCAGTGGTGTACTCCATCACCAAGAACTCTCCCTTATTCAAAGAGAACAGCTCCAAATAATTTTTATCAACAATGACTATGGTAAAAACTTCATAACGAATAGGTTTTTGAAACCCTTCAAATATAATCTCATGTGTTGGCTTGTTTATACTATAGAATACCACCATAGTTTGCGGGGACCATCGAGCCTATTTTTTTTCATTTTACCTTGAGAGTCACTAGAGTATTCAGGTAGCCAAAGAACAAATTAATCTTATCCATCCAATACACTCACTCTTGGGGTCCATTCATACCCTTAAACAATGGGGGGTTATCATATAGATACTCTCAACCTCGATCCCTGTCTACCTCAAAACCTGGATTCTCCTCAACAACATGGTTCTAATCTTTCAGTACATTTTATTCCACAATATGAAATTAACCTATGATATCCTTTAAAAGATTATGATTTAATAGAGAATTACCTTGAGGGGCATCTACCACTGAACCCTCCTATGGAACTTGTACAATAATTCTCGGAGGCATGTTCTCTATATGCTAGAATAGAGGTAAATAATTAGAAAATTGGATAATATCAGTTTAAACAAAAAATCATAAGAATAAACTGATATTACAATAAAAAATACATGAGGCACACATCCCAAAAACCCATCACTAAATTATGTTCATTAGGATAATAGTTGTCTAGAAAATCATCGAAACCTTCCTAGCAGGTCCCCTCAATCCTAACACCTATCTACCATATTTCTCAATATAAGGAAACTTTGGGAAAAAATATTTTGATACCAATTTGTAATGAACCAATCCAAGATAACCTTTGAAATTTTTAATTAAATTGATCTTCTAATTACTTGAAGGGAATTATGGGTACTCATTGTCTGGAAACTAGCACTAGAGTAATAAATGAAAATGACAGGGAAAAATTTCTACTAACTCGATACAAGATACATTAAATATACAGACATAGTGGAAAGAAATAGTATAAGGAATATAGAATAGATATTTCATATCAAGAGAAACAAAAAAAGTGATACAAGACAAGGTTTATATATCAAAACAGAAAGAATATGTAGAAAAACAAAAAATGAAAATTAAAACCATAAACAACTACTCCATGTGACATATGAGTATTGCCCCATCATCTCTCCACTAGCTACCTATACCTATCTATCATTAACCTTGCCACCTCACTATGGTGCCTTTACCATTACCACATAAAGAGACAATATAAGGTCTACACATTCTTGAGGATATGTGTTGGGTGTGAGCGAAAATGGATCAGTAAGATTCCACCTAGGTATTCCATATCGAGTCATTTTACAATAATCTCACCATGATCAATTTAAAAAACATTGGATGCTGGTAGTTTGGAAATTTTTATATTAAAGCATGGTAAAAAAATTCCCCTTTTCTATAGTTCTAAATAAAATCTATGTAAAATAGTTTTGTTGAATAGTTCTCAATAACTATTTCCATTAGTCAAAGAATGCATCATTTTATATCAATCAAACTAGTTCATATCTAACACTATAACACCCCGTGTTTTTTTGAATTATTCTTTTATGAATTAATGAAATCTTTTTGAAATGTATCGTTTCACAAAATACTGAATATAGTTTATTTAAATCAACTATGTCTAGTTTTCATTCTATGCAACACCAAGTTCTTCTGACAGCTTTCATTGCACACGAGACTAAGTTTTACTGAACAACAATATATTATTAAAATATTTATATTTAATATAATAATATTTAGCCTAGACATTAAATTAGTGGTTATGAATAATATTAACTAAATTATTAAAATATATGGTTTATAATATGAATTCAATGGTCACTAATTAATTAGAAATGAATATAAATACTAATTGAATATAAAGGGAATATTTTTACTTTTATGCTCCCAATGAAAATTTGTATTAATTAATTAAATTATTTAAGATTATAAAATTATATTAATAAAGTATATATTTTATATTTTTAATAAAATATTTTTTATAATTATTAAATATATTTTATCAGCATGAGGTAAGAACCAACCCAATTTTATGCATAAAAAACTATATTTTTCAAAAGAGTAATTTTATCACCTTTTAGTGGTGAACACATTTTAAATATAAATTTTGACACTTTTATAAATTATATTTTAAATAATAAACTTCTTATTTTAAATAAGAATATAAAAATTTACTTTGTTTGATTTTTTTATGTTTTGACAGGTTAAATTTTTTGATAAATAATGAAAAATAGTGCATTTTAATTGGAAAATATTTTATCACCATATTTATTTATAGTGTTAAATTATCTTTTTTAATGGTTTCAATGTGTGTATAGATAAAAAAATTATCATTTAATATAATTATGTTCATAGTAATAAATTTCACATTGAATTTATATATAAAAAATATTTCAATATTTTGAAGGTTTTTACGTTAAAACCCGGTTTTCTCTTTCCATCAATAGGATTAATTTTAAATTAATTACAATAAATTATATGATTTTAAATTTGAAAAATAGATTCAATATTTGGAATTAATAGGTCCTAATTATGTAAATAATCTCTTTTTATTATTGGATATTATGAATAGTAACTTTAGTATTTTTTATTAACATGATTAAAGGTAAATATGGTAATTTAGGGTAAAAAATATTATCATATAGAAAATAAAATTACTCAAAACCCTACCCAAATACGATTGGATGAATAAAATTAGACCCTTAATAGCTATGTATTGGAATTGGATCATTTAATGGAAAATTTCAATGAAAATGATATACATATTATTAAAATAAAAGAAAGAGACAAAATGTCACAATCATATTTCTTATAAATATAATAATTTTAATATAGGGATAACCATAATTTAACTACTATCATAAATATTATGTGGAAATATAGAATAATTATCCAAATCATGGTAATTTATTTATAATTTTTAAAGATTAAATAATTACCATAAATGATGGAACGACAATGATTCAGTAATTATTTTATTAATAGAAATTTCAAATTAATGATATTAAAAAAATTAAAATAAATATAATTTGAATTAATTAAGGTGATAGACGAATTTTATAGGTTACCAAGACATGTTATAAGTTTATTTAATTTTTTTAGAAGTTATCTTTCTGTTTTGATTTTTTTTAAATTCAATGTAATGATTACTGTCAAAATTGACACTATTGATATTTTATAAAAATAATATTTTATTATATATTTTAAAAATAATAAAAATAATTGAAAATTAAAAAGTAAATATGATAATGTCTAAAATTTCATTAGGCATCGATTTATGTAATTTTCACCCCATATAATTAAAAATATATTACCTATTAATATTTTAAATGTTATTATAACAATTAAAATTAAAATAGATTAATTAAGTGTAAAACAAAATGATAGGCTTCAAAATAAAATCAAAACATATCTAATTTTTTTCGAGAGAATATAAAAGCATACTAATATTATCTTATAAATAAAACACCATGGAGTAATTTTGAGTTTACCATTAATTTATATTTATTTAATATTATAAGAGTTTCTTAAAGTGCCCCACCCCTGTCTAAGAAAAGCGCACCTACTACATCATTTATTCACAACTCATTAATCCTTAAAGATCAACCAAACTATCCCATTTACATTCCAAAATTCCATATCCAAATTCTAGAGGTTCTATTAATCCCAAAATTCCAACTCTAGAGTCCTTTAGATAAGATCTATAACAACCGTTCTGAAGAAGAGGTAATTGCTCTAACTAATCACTCTCTTTTACTAAACTTATATACCTCATCTAAATCTATGATATATATCATAAAATAAAAAATTCAGAATCATTAATATTATTAAATATTATTTTATTGAACAAACCATTATACATCCCCATTCCCAAAAAAAATGAAAGTATCACTCGTTCGTACGTATGGATTAACGTCTCCACATAACGATACAATTATTTTTCCCTCACCATATTTTATGAGTGATAATTATCATGATTTTAATATTTATATATGATATCTATGATAAAATTATACTTTATGAATGATAACATAATTTCTACCATTATACTATCCTTTTTTTGGGAAAATGATAATGTCACTCGTACGTACATATGGCTTAGCATCTCCACGATGTGATGTGATTTATTATTCACCTACATTTCACATGGATGGTAATAAGGAAGAATTTTTTAAATATATGTGTTATATATGAAATATAAATGATTCTATAAAGATAATATATTATATATTTTCCTTTCTTTTAACCTGAAATAAAAATGAAAACATCATTCATTCGTATATACAACCTACCGCCTCCAAGAACGGTGTATTTTATTTTATTTTCCTAACCTTTATGAATCCCTAAAAATACATATATACAGAATGTTTATATTATTTTAATATCATGATTATCATTATAGATATTATGAAATAATTATCTATGTAAGAGGACCAAGGATGACAAGTCAAAACATGAAAGAAAAACAAAGCAGATATTATCCGAAGCGTAACATTAACATGGATTTAATAATAAATAGGTAATATTACATTATAAGTAAATAATATATGGTATATATATATATGACTATGATTCTATGGTAGTTTTATAACACACTTAAATTTATTATACAGTATTTTTTAACATGTTTGAAGGAAGTCAAGACTTAAGGTAAGGGGATTTCTAGTCCTACTTTTATTTTTGTGAGACTTATTCCATATTAAAAACTTGTTTATTTTTTTTGGTGTATAAAATGAACATTAATGTATTATATTATCCTTTTAATAAAATATATGGTTATTTATATATCTATTTTATGATGTATATTTTATGGGGTATATGGTTGAAAATTTACCAAATCAGTAAGATAATGTTTTCTCAATTAGCCCTCTTTGAGACACATGGTATGTTATACCCCTATATTCATTTATGAGTTTTATGTACTGACCATTGACATGATGTATCATTAATATCTTCATTTTTTATGATATTTTATGCTTCATTTAATTTAATTCTATCCTCTTTCGAAAATTTATGTTCCTTCAAAATAAATTTTTTCAAAAAATGTCATTAGATTTTTTTAAATGAAATTTTATGTATTTTTATAAAAATGAATTTCAAAGATTATTAAAATGTTTTATAAGAATTATTTATATTTTTTCATGGATATTTTAAATGAAGAAGGTTTGATAAATGTTTTAATATTTAAAAAGTTCTTTTCAAGTTAGAAAGGATATTTTTCCTATGAAATGTTCTAAAATGATCTTTCAAAAATTATTTTCCATATTAGATGACATACGTTGATATTACATATATTTTAATGGGGATATTTTACAGGGTTACTATCTTTATTATTATAATGTGTGTTTTCTTTTTATTATGGAATGATATTTATGAAACACATTTCTTTCCCATGGTTTATTTTATGATTGAATGATGTTTTTGAAACCAGTTCTTTTTATGGGTTATGATATGATTATTGTTCTTATAGAACACATATATATGGTTTTTATTATGTAATGGGTGGGACATATATATCCCTCCAAATAATTGGGTAAAGACTTATATCTCATGATATAGATAGGGATTGAATGGGAAGCTATTTTGGTTCAGTAATACAAGGAACGAATGTGATGTAAAATCAGTTCAACAATATAAGGATGGAATGGTAAATGATCTCGATTCAGTAATACTGGCCTAGAATGGGAAGTAAAATCGATTTAGTAATATAGGTATATAATGGGAATGACATTTGTTTAGTAATACAAGGATGTAAGGAGATGTAAACTCAGTTTAGTAATATGGGGTTAGAATGGGAAATGATCTCAGTTCAGTAATACATGAATAGAATGGGAGTAATCTTGGTTCAGTAATACTAGACTCAAACAGGGAGTGAACTTGGTTCATTGAAAGATTTTTGTGCTATAACGGTTTTGTAAATGAGCACTAAAGAATATAGAAATGATTTCATAATCTTATGTATTTTAAACTATTTTATGTTCTATGTCAAAATTATTCTTTTATGTTTTATTTCTAATGAAGATTTATGACTCAATAATATGATATTTTTTATGAAGGGTTTAATTTTCATATTCTTACAACCTTATGATTATTTTATGATTCATATCTCCCTTATTTACCCTTAATAAGCATCTAAACTCACCATTTTCTTATTCTTTATTTTTCCCCAGGTTATAAATAATTATTTTAGGTAGGGGTACAAAAATTGGAATATCTTTGTGGGAAACATTAAATATTTTTACTAGAAATGTTTTTTGGTTTCCATGTTTCAAAAGGCACTAAACTAGTACGATATTTGGGTGTTTTTTTTTATGTTTTCGAAAAAAAAATAATGTAACATCCTTGTATTTCAAGCCTGAGATAGTGTAGTTTGTATTATAGAGAAGAAGTATTAAACCTTTTGAAACTATGATGTAAAAACATTAGTGAGATTCCTAGAGATATTTTTCAAGATCTGTCTAGGGATTCCCCTAAACATAAGTCTAATTATAGGTTTTAATCCATGAGTTTTTTTAACAATAATTAATAACCTAGGATTAAACCTAATGTACCATATATTGAAATATTATAAGTAAAATCCCTTAATTATATGTTTTTCATCTATGATAAGTATTTCTCGCACTTTTCTTTCTGGTTATAGTCAATAGAGGGTACTAGATAGAGAATGGTTAACATTGAATGTTTGAGATTTGGAAATCATGGAAATTATTCAAATTGATGTCCTACATGGGAATATCATAAAGAGAATCTAGATACTAGTATGAGTATTGGTTGTGAAATTGAGGATAAAAAGATTGAAAATGACATGTGAGAGGTATTGGATTAACTAACCATATTATTTACATTAAACCTAAGAAGCATGATTAGATTTAGGTCAAGGTATCTTAATACATAATTCATATTTCATAGGGAAATAATATTAAGGAATATAATGGTAAAGCCTAAGTAATGGTTTATGAATAAATATGTATGAATTAAGTATTTATGTCTTGGAATTTAATGATTATGAATCATGAAATATATAAGTATTTTTAATATAATATTTTCATTAAGGATTGAAAAGGATATGTTGATCGGTGATAAATAATAAGAAAAGTGATTAAAGGGAATGGTGATATTTTGATTAAGGGAATGTAACCATTAATAATGATGAAATAATGATCTTGGATAAAGATATGTTGGACATGAATAAGAAAATTGTATGAGACTGGTTTCCTTAGAACTAATTAAGGATTTGTTGACAAGTGGGTTATGCTATCATAGATGATATTTAAAACTTTTTTTACTTAAGGAATTTATCCAATAAACATTGGAATGTGGGAACAAGAATTTTATAAATAAGGCTATAAGTTAATTAATGTTATTACCATGTTTAAAAAAATACAGGATAAAGGTATCCACATGTTTCAATGTGACAACCAAGATCTCTCTTATACAATATGGGAGATAAAAGTTAAGCTGATTTTGTTCAATTCATTATGTTTTTGTGGATATTCATCTTTTATAAGGATTGAAAAATTATCCATTTATAGAATTATTAAGTTAACTTTGGATGGAGTTTTTTAGATTAAAGTGTTATCTCACCAGAGGTGGACATATGCATATTTGACAACAGTTGTTAACATTTTTTGATGTGATAAATAGATATGGAATGAACTATCATTATATTTATAGATCACAAGAATCTGCTAACACTTTAGGAATGAACAATTCAAATTAAATTCGTAGAATTAGAGATTAATTAGAAATTGATCATGGAATGAAGGAGGGTGATATTGTGCTGAAATCAAGTAAGGATGTATTCTCCTAAAAATTATTCAACATTAGGAAAAGGTCATGATGTAAAATGGTTTTAATATTATCAACATTATTGATGATGTCAATGACCTCTTTCACACTTATTTAGTTTATGGTTTTTTGATTGGTAAATTTATATGGATCAATGACTTTATTGTGATAAATGACCTTTATCAAACTCTATGATTATTTATTTATTTCTATTATACCCAAATATTCACTAATGTTGTCCTACGTAGAAACCTACTTATGATTTTACTTTGGGTAATTGTTATTTTCTATGTTTTAATTTTTAATTTTTTTCATTTGATTGTTTGTATGATGCATAGTTCTATGAACGAAACATTGAAGTTTTAAACCTTTGATAACCCAGACAAATTTCAATGGTGAAATTCATTTTAAGGTGGGTAGAATATAACACCCTGAGATATTATGAATTATTAATTTATGAATTAATTTAATATTTTTATATTTTAAATTCCACAAAATACTTAATATATATTTTTTATAATAAAAACACTATGTTTGGGTTGTGTTATACGCAATGCTGAGTTCTTCTGATTTCTTGCATTGCCCGCAAGACCGTGTTTTACCGAACAACAATTTATTATTAAATTTTTTTTATTTAATATAATAATATATAACCTAGACATTAAATTAGTGGTTATGAAATGTATGAACTAAATTATGAAAATAAATGGTTTATAATATGAATTCATTGGTTACCAATTAACTAGAAATAAAAATATATACCAATTGAATATAAAGGAATTATTTTTAATTTAATGCTCCCAAATTTATTCTCTATTAATAAATTATATTAATTAAATTTAGTTTATGATATTAATTAAATATATATGTTATATATTCAACCAAATATTTTTGATATTAATCAAATTTATTTTACAGACTTATGATAAGAACCAACCCAATTTTATGCATAAAAACCTATATTTTTCAAAAGGGTAGTTTTATCACCTTTTAGTGGAGAACCCATTTTAAATCCAAATTTTTATGATTTTAAGTATTTTACTTGAAAAAATAGTCTTATTATTTTAAATATGAATATAAAATTTTAAATTTGAGTTTTTTTTATTTTTGGATAGGTTTTATTTTTTGATGAATAGTGAAAAATAGTACATTTTAATTAAAAACTACTTTTTCATAAAATCTATTTATAGTGTTAAAATATATTTTTGAAAGGTTTTAATGTGTCAATATATAAATTTTTTATCATTTGATCCAATTAATCTCAATTTAATCAATTTCAAATTGAATTTAGGTATGAAAGACATTTCAATCTTTTGAATGTTTCTTACTTTAAAAACCCATTTTCTCTTTCTATCAGTGAGATTAATTTTAAATTATATACTAAAAATTATGTGTTATTAATTTTTATAAATGGATTCCATATTTTGAATCAGTATTTACAAATTATTTAAATATGTTTCCTTTATTTTTGGACATTATGAATAGTAACTTTAATAATTTTAATTAACCTAGTCAAAGATAAATCTTATAATTTAGGGTAAAAAATAAGACGATAAGGAAAAAAAATTACACTCAAAAATTACAAATTCCAATTGAATGAATAAAATTAGAACCATAACACCTAATTATTATAATCAAATCATTTAACAGAGACTTTTTAATAAAAAAGACATATATATTATTAAAATAAAAGAAAGTGACAAAATGTCACAATTTTTATTCTTATATGTATAATAATTTTAATACAAGTATAACTAGGATTTAACTTCAACAGTAATTATTATCTTTAAATATAAATTAATTATATTAATCATTGTAATTTATTTTTAATTTTTATATATTAAATAATTACCATAAACAATGAATCTAGATTGATGCAGAAATTATTTCATTAATAGAAATACCAATTAAATGATATTAACAATATTAAAATAAATATAATTTTAATTAATTAATCTACTCCACTAATTTTATAGATGATTATGATGTGTTATAGTTGTATTAAATGGGTTTTTTGATGTTATTGTAACACCCAGATGTTTTTATGAAATATTTTCCTTAAATAATTTTTTATTCCTTAGTAGATTTATTTTCATGAAATCATGAGTTTAAACAAATTGCGAGATTCCCTTAATATAAAATTACCAGTATATCCTATCTCTTAGGCTATCAGGAATAATTATAACTAACTTATGAAAATGAATTATGAATTCATTGGCTATTAATTATTTATGAAAAATATAAATCAATTAGATATTTCTATTTTTGTGTGAATTACATTTGGTAATGAAATTAATTAGATATATGTAATAAAATATTTTTTATATTCATCCAATGGATATTTATTCATATGGTATGAATAAAACCGAATTTTATGTATACAAACCTATTTTTAAAGGTTAATTTTACACCTTTGAATAGAAAACCCATTTTAAATTAATATTTTGGCACAATAATAATTTCTATATGACAAAAAAACATGTTATTTTGAAGTGGTATATAAAAATTTACTTTGGACAAATTTCTGGTATTTTTCTGATAACTTTCATGTTTTGATGAATAGTAAAAATACACTAAATTCGAATTAAAAATAAATTTTTTCATCGAGATAATTTATATGGTTAAATTATAATATTTAATGGTTTAAAATTATAAATATAATATATTTTCATAATTTAATATAATTTATGTCGTTATCATTAATTTTACATTGAATTCATAGGTAAAAACATTTCAATCTTTTGAAATATTTTACCTTCTAAAACCCGTCTCTCATTTCAAAAATGGGAATAATTTTAAATCAATTACTGCAAATTTTGTGTTTTGAATTTGGAAATATGGATTCTATATTTGGAATCAAAATATTAAAATTATTTTAATAGGTACCTTTTATTTTTGGACATCATGAATAGTAATTTCAGTAATTATTTTATTTACCATGGTTAAAGGGTATATCATATAAATAAAGGTAAAAAAATAATTTAATAATATTAAACTACCCTAAAATGTGTTCTGATAATATTTTATGAGAGAGTTTCGACCATGGAAATCCTTGTGTGGATTTTGGGACCCCATGGATTCACATGGATGTGAAAATGGAATTTTATAAGAATTAATTTAAAGTAAAGATAATTATAACCTTAACATATATCTTTTAATAAATAGATTTTAATATAAGGCTATATAAATAACATATATGATTATAAAAATTCATTAGAAAGAAAAAAATATTTCTTTCATCTGGTTATTTTATTTATAATTTTTAGAGATTATATAAATATTTTAATTTTTGACACAATTATGATGTAGTGATTACCTCATTAATGAAAGATTCAAGTAAATGAATTTATAAATATTAAAAAAATATAATTTGGTTATTTTGATGTCATAAAAGAATTTTATGGATGAAATTGAAATATTATATTTTATTTAATGCCTTATTTTTGAAGGAATGAAGTTTTTATTAATTTTTAAAAAGTCAAGTATGAATAATGTCCAAAATTGACACAATTCATAACTTAAAACATAAAATAGTTTATTAAATGATATTAAATTATTAAAAATTTAAGATTCAGCCAAATGGTTAATATAAGTCCAAATATGTAACATATAACTTTTTGTTGGGTCTTTTGACATTATATGGTAATTACATTAACCAATAATCTGTAGATAACATGATATCACGGTAACATTAAAAGGGTAAAATAAGGGTTATACTAAAAAGATAAAGATAAAAAAATATTATAAACTTATTTAATTATTATTTTATTATGGGTATTCGAACCTAAGACATCTTATATTTGAATAAAATAAGTTTTGGAAATTTTTTATTTAAAATTGAATTTATTATAAATTAATATTTTTGAGAGCTTCCTAAAGTGCCTCTCTCATCTCTTATAAAAGGGAACCTCCTCCCTCTCCTATTTACTCCATTTTAAGACTTAAATCTCAACACAACCCTACCCATTTATCTTCTCAACTTCCCTAGTTACATTTTAGAGGTTCTGGTATTCTCAAAAGACCAAATCTAGTTACCTAAGAATAGATTTAAAGGAGAAACGTCGAGGAAGAGGTAATCTCTTCTACCGATTCTTTCAAATTTATTTCTTCTTCTACTTCCTCTTATTTAGTTGTTTCATTATTAAGTAATAACATAAGTATCACTAATACACTGATATTTTATTATAAATATGAAACAACCCTATTTTACCATCTATCCATCCTATGAAAAATAAAATCACTGCGTGTGTGTATGCATAGCTTATCATCTCCACGCTGTGGTGTAATCTGTTTTTCACCACCACCTTACTTACATGGGTATAATGGTGTAATTAATAACTAAAAAGATTATTATAACATGATAATAATTCTAAGATATTATACACCATCCACTTTAATACCATTCAACAATTATGCGAACAATATCGTTGTTCGTGCGTACATACTACTTACCGTCTCCACGGTGCGATGTGATTCGTTCTATATAATATTCATTAAACCATGATTATATAAATTAATTGAATGAATAAATATGATATATATATATATTATACTAATACCATGTTGTAAATAATATAAATATAACCTAAAAAGAGAAATAATAACATATCCGACAAAACATACATAAGAACACAAAACAGTTAATACCCGAATAACGAGTAACAATAAAATCTTACTAAAAAACAGATAAAAATATGATCATAAATGTTATCAATAACATGTTTATCCTTATTTAATAATTATTTTACATTATTTAAATTATTATACTGGAGGTTCAGATACATACGAAGCGTATCTGGCCTAAGGTAAGGGATACATTTTCTAATATCATATTATCCGTGATTGTTTATTCCTAAGTATCTATTGGGGTTATATTTATCATCCATGTCCATGTTTTCTAAAAATATTCTCATAAAATGTGTACTATTATTCTATTTATTTTAAAGTCATTTTATCCCATTTTGACTTTTACTACATATTTTTGAAGGAATCTTTCTTTTGTTTACCATACGAGGTACTTTTTGACTTTTCCAGCAAAAGTATAAGGATAATGTTTTTTTAACTTATACAACATGAATGGGTTTTTACATATTCATAACACCTTATTTACCTGAAAATTCCTCTACAAGTTTACAAGTGTATTTTCAACTCAATTCTTTTATTTTAAAATTTCATGAAATTTTTAGAAAAGAAAATGTTTTTGAAGAAGAAAGGATATTTTACTCAGGAATAAAGATCATGTGTTTTATCAAAAAAAAATTCCATCTAAGATTACATAAGTTTATGTTTATATACCTATTATTACTATAATTTTATTGTGTTTATGATGGAATTTTATTTAGTAAATCTATTTATTTTATATAAAATATGAAGGAATGATGTTTAAGAAACCCATTTGATTTCATGGGTTATGCTATGGTGAATGTTTCTATGTTTTTGTGGAAAACCTAAGAAAGGTTTCATTAAAAGATGGTTGTGACCTATATCTCAATCCAATGTATTGTTTAAAGATTTATATCTCATGAGATAGACATGGATGGAAGGGAAAGTTAATCTGGTTCAGTGATCCAGGGATGGAATGAGGAGAGAACTCGGTTCAGTAATTGACCTTTTCCCCTATGATGGTCTTGGAAAAGAGCCTTGAATAATAATAAATTATTTTCTCTTCTTTTGTGTGTATGCCAAAAAATTTCATGTCTTATGTTATGACTATTGGGCATACATTTCACTTTTATGATTTATCCCATGATATGATATTGTCATATTTTATATGTAGGATACGATTTTCAAATGTTATGTTCTTATGAATATGATATGGTGGTTATTTCATTTGTTTACCCTTATTCAGCATTTTAGATCACCCTTATATATTTTCATTTTCCCAAGGACATGAAGAAGGGCACTAAGTATGATATTCAAAAAAGGAGTCTAGATATGATGAAATAAATGGGAGACAATGTAGATATTTTATGAACCAGTTGGTTATGTTTCCCAGTTTATAAAGACACTATACCTATATAGTCCATTTATGTTTTTGTTATCTGTTATAATAAATATACCTCAATTCTAAAGTAATATCAATGTATGTAAAGTATGTGTCGCTATAGTTGGTATCAAAGGAATGATATAGTTAACCTTTGGAAACTAGGATGAGAAAACCTTAAAGATATGTCTAAGTATAAGATATAATTCTAGTGTTTTAGAAATGACCATGAATAACCTAGGATAAAAACTAAAGTGTCCTAAATTGAAATTTTATTCTAGATTATGTGGTTTTCCTGTTATGCTTTGTGTTTCTCACAATATGCTTCTTGGATTTATTCAATGGATAGAACTCGAAGGAACCAAATTAATATTGAATGCGATGGGAAATGTAATGATTGTCTCCCCGAGCAACCAAATGTTATGGGAGATGTAATGAAAAATTTTGTATCCTTGCTCACACAACTTTCTCAATCTATAAATCATGTAGGACTTACAATTGAGAAAATTAAGGAGAAACATTCTGTTAAATCCTTCATGAGCCAGAATCCACCTTCATTTAGTAGGTCTTCTGATCCATTAGTGGATGAACAATGTATTGGTACCAGAGAAAATATATTTTCAGTTTTACAATGTTCTGAACATGATAAAGTCATATTAATAGTATATCCTTTGGATGGTGAAGCTAATCAATTGTGAAATATTATCAATAACACGAGTCAAAGAGGTGAAATTGAATCCATGGAATGGGATGAGTTCAAGAACTTATTTTTCAATAAGTACTTTCCTCGTATTCTTCGAACAAATATAGAGATGGAGTTCCTTGAACATAGGCAAAATGATGATGAATTCGTTGGTACCTACGATGAAAATTTTACAAGACTTTCAAGGTACGATTCTGGAATTATTATGCAACCTGAGATTAAGATTGATCGATTCTTTAGTGGATTAAAAACAAGTCTCTTAAGGTAATTAGCCATAAGGGACTTCAATAGATATGAGGAAATTGTTCGACGTGCTCTCAAGGTTGAGATATAGATTGAAGTAAGCCATTATTCATATGGGTTTGATAAGAAGAGGAAAATGGAATTCAAAGGAAAATATAAAGACCACACTGAAAAGAAGATGAGTTTTCCCTTAAGCTAAAAGTGTGGAAAGAAACATGGACGAAATTTTCTTAAAGGGAATAGTAAATATTTTAAGTGTGGAAATAAAGTTTATTGAGAAATTGAATTTTGAAGTGATGGGAAAAGATGTTTAATGATGCGAATAAAGAAAATTCAACATAGAATTCACCTCCTACACTTCAATATTAAAAGTTCAAGGAAATGGGGCATTATGAAAATCAATGCTCTAATCTAAGGGTTTTTGATGATGATCGAAGTCAACAAACTCTTAAGGCCAAATACAAAGGAAAGTCACATGCAATTACTATCAGAAACATGGAGCATGATAATAAAGTGGTGAAAGGTACAATTACCATCCACTCTAAAGTAGAAAATGTTTTATTTGATTCTAGATCCCCCCACTCTTTTATTTATGAATAATTTTCTAAGGGTATATCTGTATTACCTCAACAATTAGACTTTGAGTTAGCTGTGACAACTCTTAAAGGCACAATGGTTGCATCAAAAGTTTCCAATTATTCTCTAATTGAATTTTGTGGGAAAGTGATTCCTGAAAATCATTCAATCCTTCCTATAGTGTAATTTAATGTGAATCTTGGCATGGATTGAATTTCTTTATGTGGAGATCATATCAATTTCCAAAGAACAGAAAGTCACATTTCATATTCCAGATCAATCTATGATCATCTATCAATGTAAGGATGAATACAACCTTCTAGTAGAAATTTCTTCCATATTGTGGGTCTTGATTCCAATAAATGAAGGTTATTTATCTCAAATGGTTGGGGATAAACTCATGATTAAGAATATTACCACTGTACTAGAGTTTGATGATGTCTTTCTGGAGGAATTTTCTGGTCTTTAACCAAATCGTGAAGTTGAGTTTTCAATAGAACTCATACCAGGTGCTATGCCTATTTCAAAGACACATTATATAATTTCCCCAATTGAGTCGCAGGAATTCATGAAGCATCTCTATGAGAATCTTGATAAGGGATTCATACGACCTAGTGAATTAGCTTGGGTAGCACCAGTTCTATTTTTTAAGAAGAAATATGGATCAATGAGACTCCACATTGATTATCGAGAACTTAACAAAATCACTATCAAGAAAAAATATCTTATTCCCCACATTGATGAATTATTTGACCAACTATGGAGAGCTCAATACTTTTACAAGATTGATCTTCTTTCAGGATATCATCAATTGAGAGTAAAAAGGGAGGATATACCAAAGATGACATTTCGTACAAGTTATGGACACTATGAATTTATAGTGATGCCTTTTGGTCTTAATAATGCCCCTATTATCTTTGTGTATATAATGAATAGAGTCTTTATAGACTATCTTGATCGATTTTTGGTAGTCTTTATAGACAATATTATTTTATATTAAATGATAAAATAAGAACATGAAGATCACTTGATAATTGTACCAAAGACCCTAATAAAAGAGAATCTTTATGAAAAATTTTCCTAGTGTGAATTTTGGATTAAAATGTTTAATTTTTGGTCACATAATCTCAACAGAGGGGATATATGTAGATCCAACAAAAATATAGGTCATTGAAAGACGGTAGAGACCAATAACAATGACTAAGATATGAAGTTTTCTTGGTTTGGCTGGATATCATCGACATTTTGTGAAAGATTTTTCAGAATTATCTAATCCACTCACCAAGTTGACATATAAAGGTGTTAATTTCGTTTGGATGGAGGAATGTGAAGATAATTTCCAAGAGATAAAAAGAAGGTTAGCATGTGCACCTATGCTCACACTACCTTGTAGTGGAGAAAGGTTTTTGATCTACAATGATTCATCCAAAAAGGGTCTAGGGTGTGTTCTCATGAAAAATTATATGGTGGTATCTTATGCCTCAGAACAGTTGAAAATCCATGAGCAAAATTACCCAACTCATGATTTGGAGTTAGCTGTGGTAATATTTGCATTAAGGATATAGAGGAATTATCTTTATGGTTAAAGGTGTGATATTTATACTGATCATAAAATATTAAAGTATATTTTTACACAAAAGGAGCTAAATATGCGCAAAATAATATGGTTGGATTTGATTAAAGATTACAACTACTCAATACATTACCACCTTAGGAAATAGAACAAGGTGGGAGATGCTTTGAGTCGAAATGACCATGTTATCATATCCATGATGAGGATAAAAAAGATCCAATATTTATGGATTTATAAAGAATGGATCTTGAAATTTTAATAGAAGGGGAGAAATATTATCTTTATAAAATGAATATTCAACAATCTATACAAGTGAATATTAAAGAGGCACATAAGGAATATGTATAGTCACAAAAGAAGGTGAGAAACATTCCTAAATTCAACATTCATTGTGATGAAATAATAAAGTTCAGGAACTGGGTTTGTGTTCCCCCCATACCAGAATTAAAGAAGAAGCTATTGGATGTAGCTCATAGTTTTTCATTCTCTATTAAATCTAGAAGCATAAAGATGTAAAGGGAACTAAAAGAGTACTTCTGGTGGGATGGAATTAAAAGAGATGTTGTTGAATATGTCTCTCGATGCTTGGTTAGTTAGGAAATTAAGGTTGAGAGACATAAGTATAAGGGGATGTTAAAATAATTACCCATACTAGAATGGAAATGGGAAAACACAAATATGGACTTTTTCATTGGAATTATAAAAATATCCAAAAGAAATAATGATATCTAGGTTATAGTTGATCCACTTAAAAATTCGGAACAATTCGTTGATATTAGAGAGTATTTTTCTCTTGAACAGCTTACCCAGATATATGTAAAGGAAGTGGTAAGATTTCATGGAGTACCACATTCTATTATATCTGATTGGGATCCGAGTTTTAACTCAAAGTTCTAGAGAAGTCTTCAGTATGCTCTAGATACAGAGTTATGTTTCAGAACTTCTTATCATCCTCACACAGATGTTCAGTCTGATAGAACTATTCAAACTCTGGAAGAAATATTGAGATATTTCTCTATGTATTTCAAAGGTGGCTGGGATCAACACATACCATTGGTTGAATTTTATTACAATAAGAACTTTCAATACAGTATTTAGATGGATCCTTATGAATCCCTATATTGAAAGAATTGCAGAACTCCAAATTTCTGGGATGAAGCTGGGGAAATAAAGCTATTAGTACCTAATATTATTGATGAAATTGCAGAAAAGGTCAGATCTATTCAACAACACATAAGAGAACCTCATAGTCGACAAAAAAGTTATGCTTGCATCCGAAGAAAAGACCTAGATTTTGAAGTGGGTGATAAGGTGTTCTTTTAAATATCTCCCTGGAAGAGATTAATGAGATTTGGCAAGAAGGGTATGCTGAGCGCTAGGTATATTGATCCTTTTGAAATACTGGATCGTCTTGGGAAGGTAGCTTACTGATTGGAGCTTCTACCAAATCACTCCAAAGTTCATGATGTATTCCATATATCTCTCATGAGAAATTACATACCCCATCGTTCACATGTACTAAGCTCATAAGGTGTACCACTGGAGTAAGATCTTTCTTATGAAGAACAACCGATAGAGATTATGTATCATAGTGAAAAAGTTCAATGAAACAAGACCACTCTCTTGGTTAAAGTTTTATGGAGGAACCACTAATTAAAAGAATCTATATGGTAACTTGTTGATATGATGAGAGAGATGCATCCTTATCTTTTTATTTGCAAGTGACGAATTTTGAGGGAGAAATTCAGTTTAGGGGGGGGGGTGGAATGTAACACCTGAATGTTTTTATGAAATATTTTCTTTAAATAATTTTTTATTCTTAAGTATATTTATTTTCATGAAATCATGAGTTGTAACAAACTGTGAGATTCCCTTAATATAAAATTATCGTTATAGCCTAGTCATTAGGTTAGCAGGAATAATTATAACTAACTTATGAAAAAGCATTATGAATTCATTAGCTATTAATTATTTATGAAAAATATAAATCAATTAGATATTTTTATTTTTGTGTGAATTAAATTTGGTAATGAAATTAATGAGATATATGTAAAAAAATATTTTTGATATTCATCCAATGGATATTTATTCATAGGGTATGAATAAAACCCTATTTTATGTATAAAAACCTATTTTTAAAAAGTTTAATTTTACACCTTTGAATGGAAAAACCATTTTAAATTAAGATTTTTACACATTAATAATTTATATATGACAAAATAAACATGTTATTTTGAATAGGTATATACAAATTTACTTTATAAAAATTTCTGATATTTTTATGATAACTTTAATGTTTTGATGAATAGTAAAAATATGCAAAATTTTAATTAAATTTTTTTTATAGAGATAATTTATATGGTTAAATTATAATATTTAATTGTTTGAAATTATGAATATAATATATTTTTATCATTTAATATAATTTATATTATTATCATTAATTTTACATTGAATTCATCGGTAAAAACATTTCAATCTTTTGCAATGTTTTAACTTTTAAAACCAATTTTCTCATTTCAACAACATGAATAATTTTAAATCAGTTACTACAACTTCTATGTTTTTAATTTGTAACAATGGATTCCATATTTGGAATTATAAATTTGAAATTATGGGAATAGGTAACTTTTATTTTTGGACATTATGAATAGTAACATCAGTAATTATTTTATTTTCCATGGTTAAAGGGTAAATCTGGTAAAAAAGGGTAAAAAAATAATTTAATAATATAAAACTACCCTAAAACATTTCCTAATATTTTTGAATGAGATATTTTCTACCATGTTAATCCTTGGGTCGATTTTGGGACCCCATGGATTCACATTGATGTGAAAATGACATTTTATAAGAATTAATTTAAAGTAAAGATAATTACAACATAGAAATATATATTTTATTAATCGATTTTAATATAGGTTTATATAGATTAAATATATGCTTATAAATGGTCATTAGAAATCTAAAAATATTTCCTATATCATGGTATTTTATTTATAATGTTTAGAGATTAGATAAATAACTATATTTATGACACAATTACGATGTAGTGATTACGTCATTAACAAAAGATTCAAATAAATGAATTTATAAAAATTAAAAAAATATAATTTGGTTATTTTTATGTCATCCATGAATTTTATGGATGAAATTGACATATTATATTTGATTTAATTCCTTATTTTTGAAGGAATAATGTTTTTATGGCTTTTTAAAAAGTCAAGTATGAATAGTGTCCAAAATTGACACAATTCATAACATAAAACATAAAATAGTTAATTAATTGATATTAAATTCCAAAAATATAATATTCATCCAAATGGTTAATATAAGTACAAATATTTCATAAATAACTTTTTTGGGTTCTTTTGACGTTATATGGTAATTACATTAACCCACAGTGTGTAAATAGCATGATATCACGGTAAGATTAAAAATGGTAAAATAAGGGTTAAACAAAAAAGATAAGGATAAAAAAATATAATAAAATTGTATAAATATTATTTTATGATGATTATTCAAACCAAAATCATATTATATTTGAATTAAATAAGTTTTGGAACATTTTTAATCGAAATTTAATTTCTTATAAATTAATATTTTTGAGATTTTCCTAAAGTTCCCCTCTCCTCTCTTATAAAAGGGAACCACCTCCCTCCCATCTCCACTCCATTTTAAGCATTCAATATCATAAAAACCCAAACCATTTTTCTTATCAACTTATCTAGTTATATTCCAGAGGTTTTGGTATTCTCAAAAGTCCAACTCTAGTTCTCTAAGAAGAAATTTAAAAGAGGCACGTCGAGGAAGAGGTAATCTCTTCTACCAATTCTTTCAAATTTATTTATTCTTATACTTACTCTTATTTAGTTATTTAATTATAAATTAATAAAATAAGTATCACTAATATACTTATATTTTATTATAAATATAAAAAACTCTATTTTACCTTCTATCCATCCTACAAAAAATGAAATCACCTTGCGTGCGTACGTACAAATTATCGTCTCCACACCATGGTGTAATATGTTTTCACCATCACCTTACTTAGATGGGTATAATGGTGTAAATAATAACTATATATAATTATTATAACATTATAATAATTATGAGATACTATACACCATCCACTTCAATACCATTCAACAATTATTGGAATGATATCGTCGCTCGTGCGTACGTACGACTTACCGTCTCCACAGTGCGATGTGATTTGTTCCACATAATCTTCATTAAACTAGGATTATATAAATTAATTGAATGAATAAATATGATATATATATTATAATAATTCCATGTTGTAAATTATATAACTATAACCTAAAAACAATAATAACAACATATCTGAAAAAACATACATTAGAACATAAAGCAGTTAATACCCAAATAACGAGTAACAATGAAATGTTACCAACAAACAGATGAAAATATGATCATAAATGTTATCATAAAAATTATTATTATTCTGGAATAAATCAATAACATTATTTAAATCATTATACAGGATGTTCAAGTACATATGAATCATATCAGACCTATATTAAAGGATAACTTTTCCAATCTCATTTTATATGAGATTTTTTATTCGTAAGTATATACTAGGGATATATTTATCATCTGATTTCAATGTTTTCTAAAAATATTCTCATAAAATGTGTAATATTATTCTATGTATTTTTTAAATTATTTTTACCCATTTTGACTTTTACTACATGGTTTCGAAGGAATCTTTATTTTGTTTACCATATGAGGTACTTTTTGACTTTTCCAGAAAAAGTAATGGGAGAATGGTTTTTTTAAACTTATACAGCATGAACAAGTTTTTACATCTTCAAAATTCCTTATTTTCATAAATCTTCCTCTACACGTTTACAAGTGTATTTTCAACTCAATTATTTTCTTTTAAAATTTCACGACATTTTGAGAAAATAAAATGTTTTTAAGGAAGAAAGGATATTTTCCTGAGGAATGAAGCTCAAGTGTTTTAACAAAATTATTTTCCATATAAGATTACATAGGATTATATTCCTATCCCTGTTATTACTATGATTTTATTATGTTTATAATGTAATTTTATTTAGTAAATACATTTGTTTTATATCAAATATGATGGAATGATTTTTAAGAAACCCATTTGATTTCATGGGTTATGCTATGGTCAATGTTTCTATCTTTTTGTAGAATATGTAAGAATGGTATCATTATGAAATGGGTGGGACCCATATATACCTCTAATTAGTTGGGTAAATATTTATATCTCATGATATAGACATGGGTGGAATAGAAAGTTAATCCGGTTTAGTGATACAGGGCTGGAATGAGGAGAGAACTCGGTTCAGTAATGGACTTTGTCCGCTATGATGGTCTTGGAAAAGAGCCTTGAATAATATGAAATGATTTTATATTCTTGTGCGTGTATGTCAAAAAATTTCATGTATTATTTTATTAATACTAGGATTATATTTCACTTTTATGATTTATCTCATGATAATATATTGTGATCTTTTAGATGCAGGATAAGATTTTCAAATATTATGTTCTTAGGAATATGAGATGATTGTTATTTCATTTGTTTACCCTTACTGAGCATTTGATCTCACCCTTTTATATGCTTCTTTTCCCCAAGATATGAATAAGGGTATTAAGTATGATATGCCAAAATTGATTTTAGATATGATGAAATAAACAGAAGACAATGTAGATGTTTTATGAACCAATTGTTTATGTTTCTCAGTTTCTAAAGACACTATACCTATACAGTCCTATTATGGTTTTGTTATATGTTGTAATAAACATACTTCAATTCTGAATTAATATAAATATATGTAAAGTATGTGTCTCTATAGTTATAGTTTTTTAACTTTATTTAAATTCAATGTAATGAATAATTTTAAAATTGAGACTTCAGATATTTTATAAAAAAAATTATTAAATTATTTTAAAATCATAAAAATATTTAAAAATTAAAAAATGAATGTGATAATGTCAAAAATTTCATTATGTTTTCATTTATGGACAATTTACCTCATATATGTAAAAATTTATAACTACTTAATTTTTAAAATGTTGTTACCATAATTAAAATTATAATATAATAATTAAGTGTAATACAAAATGATAATCATTAAAATAAAATCAAATTTTTTTTTAAAAATTTATGGTTTAGAGGATATCTACCCATAATATTATTATATTCAAAATAACATACTTTTGTGTCGTTTGAAGTTAAATATTAATTTATAGTAATTTAATATTTTAAGAGTTTCTGAAAGTGTCCCTCCCCTCTCTTAGAAGAGCATACCTCCTCCATCATTTCTTAAGAACTCGTTGAGGTTTTAATATCATCCAAAATATAAAACTTTTCCTTATAAACATAAATATCCACATTCTAGAGGTTCTGGTAATCCCAAAGGAAAAACTCTAGAGTCCTTTAGAGGAGATCTATATCAGTCGTTCTGAAGAAGAGGTAATCAGTTTAATCGATCAATCTATTTTTCTACTCTTCTATATCTACTCTAAATGTATGATATATATCAAAAAATAATAAATTCTGAATCATTAATACAAAGATATTTTATTTTTATAAACACACCATTAAAGATCCCATTTTCCATAAAAATGAAAGTATCGCTCGTGTATAAATACGGCTTAACATATCAACGTAGTAATATAATTCATTTTCCATTACCATCTTTTTTGAGTGAGAATTCCGATGGGTTTAAAATTTATATATATGATATTTAAGATATAATTATAGTTCTATAAGGATAACATCAAGTCTAACTTTTTACCATCCTTCTAATATTGTTGGAAAATGATAACGTCGCTTGTGTATACATAAGGATTATTATATTCACGATGCGATGTCTATCGTTATTCACCTATTTCTCACATGGATGGTAATATGGATGAATTTTATGAATGAATATGTTATATAAAACATTAAAATGATTCTGTAAATATAGTATATAATATAATATCCTTTCTTTTAACCCAACAAGAAAATGAATGAAACATTAATGAGTACGTACAACCTACCATCACCATAAATGATATATTTTATTTTCTATAGCTAAATTTTATGAATCACTATGAATAAATATATAATAAATATTTATATGATATTTATATCATTATTATAAATCTCTGGATGAAGAAATCATGATATATATAATAGGACCAAGGATAAAAAGTCAAAACATGAAAGAAAAACAAAGCAAACATTAACTAAAGCTAACTTTGACAAGAAATTATTAATAAAAGGGTAATATTAATTTATAGGTAAATCATATATGATATATATATAAGAATATTATTCTATGGTGGATGTATAATAAACTTATATTTATTATACATGATTTTTTAACGTGTTTTAAGGAAGTCAAGACTTATGGTATGATGATTTCTAATCTCACTTTTATTTATATAAGACTTAATCCATATTCACACTCGTTTATTTTATGTTGTGTATATACTGACCATGAATGTATTATATAATCCTTGTTATTGAAGATATGTGTATTTAAATATCCATTTTATTATATCTCTTTCATGTGGTATACAGTTTAAAAGTTACCAAATCAGTAAGACAATTTTGACTCAATTTTCCTTCATTAAGACACATGGTATAGTATTCACCTATATTATATTATGAGGTGTATATCATTCTCATTAACATGTTTCATAATTAATATAATTCTTTTTATGATATTTCAATCTCCATGTAATGTTATTCTCCCATCATTTTGAAGTTTGTGTTACATTATTTTTTTCAAAAAATGTTTTAAAAGTGTTTTAAATGATCTTTTATATATTTTTAGGAAAATTAATTTAAAAGATGTTTAAAATGTTTTAAAATATTCCTTTATAATATTTTAAGGATATTTTAAATGATAAAATATTTATAAATGATTTATGATTTAAAAATTTCATTTCAAATCTAAAAGGTTATTTTTCTCATGAAACATTCTAAAAAGAAATTTAAAAAATATATTCCATCTAAGATTGAATATGTTGATGTTACATGTATTTTAATTGGGATATTTTTAAAGGTTACTATCTCTATTATTTGAATGGTTATTTTATGTTAATTATGGAATTATTTTTATGAAACCCGTTTCTTTTCTGTGGGTTATGTTAGGATTTAATGATGTTTATGAAACCCATTTTTTCAGAGTTTTGATATGATTTATGTTCTTGTGGCACAAATATGTATGGTTCTCATTATGTGATGAGTGTTACATATATCTCCCTCTATTTAATTAGTTTATGATTTATATCTCATGATATATGTAGGGTGAGAATGAGAAATGGTCTTTGTTCAGTAATATAAGATTGGAATTGAAAGTAAACTTGTTTCAGTAATATAGGGATGGAACATGAAATGATATCAGTTCAGTAATACATTGATATAACTAGAAGTAAACTCAGTTCAGTAATACAGATATGGAATGGGAACTGATCCTGGTTTATTAATACAGTACAAAAATTGGAAGTAAACATGGTTCATTAATACAGGGCTAGAACAAGAAATGATATCAGTTTAGTAATACAAGGTTCAAACAAGAGTAATCTTGGTTCAATAATACAGGACTGAAACAGGGAGTGATATTGGTCCAATAAAGGTCTTTTTCCACTATTATGGTATTGGAAATGATCCTTGACTAATATGGAAATAATTTCCAATGCTTATGTATTTTACATAATTCTGTGTTTTTTTTTCAAAGTTATTCTTTTATGATTTATGTCTTATGAATATTTATGACTCAAGATTATGATCTTCGATATGAAGGGTCCAATTTTCATATTCTTATACCTTTATGATTATGTTATTATTTTTTATCCCTTTTTTACCCTTAATGAGCATTTGAGCTCACCATTTTCTTATTTTTTTCTTTTACCCAGATTATAAGGAAAGGTTTTAAGTAGGAGTAAAAAAATGGGAAGATATCTTTAGGAAAAATTGTAGATATCTTACTATACTAGAAGTTTGTGTTGAAAGTTCCCAAATACAGTAAACTAATACGATATTTGGTTTTGTTTTTATGTATTTATCAAAATTTAATAAATACCCACGTACATCAATCTTGGGTCATTATAATCACATTAAGGATAATCATGCCAAGGGTAACATAATTCAAGCAAGAAAGGTCCCTCATGTCTCATCAATGACTATTTCACACTAGATATCCCTATAACTCATGAACCAAGACTGAGGAGAAGAGGAACACCCCAGAATGTGAACCCCAAAATGGGTCAAACCAGTCCTATAACTTATTTATATACAAACCAAGAATATAAGAACACCCCCAAAAATAAAATACCTAACAATATAGATGGATAAAGTCTAATAACACACCTTTCACATATGTACCCAAGGCTCCCTTTTATTTCCTTTTCCAAAGAAATTTCAAAGGGATTCAAATTTGACAACAATTCAAAAAAAAACCATTTACATCATTAAAAACATGATTTAAAAGAGAATTTCAAAATCCATTTCAAAATGATTTAGAAATAGAATTTCATTTATCAAAATGATGGAAAACACAATATTTTATAAAAAAACCGTTTTCACATAAACCAATCAATAAATCATGCCAATATATTTATAAAATTATGTGGATTCAGGATTCACCCAAAATAGGCTTATGAAAGGACCATCTACCTCAAAATCTGGTTTCACACCACCTACAATAGGATCTAAACACATCAGAATGGGATGTAAAACTAATTAACAAAGTACCTAGATTCAATTATCACATCTTGGAACCGATTTCCATTAGCAAAAAAGTTTCTAGAGAGGATAGATCGACACATAACTAAATATTCTCCACAACTCACATGTTCTAGCCTCTAAAATTTGTTCACACAATAGATCTAGATGAGTCAGAAGAAGAAGAAACATCACATGATCACCAATATCTTAAATGTATCTCAAAAGAACCTCCAAAGCCCAATGAAATGAAGTTAATGAGTAGATAATGAACACACTAACCAAAATAATGGAAACCAACTTAGATATGGATCACTATGCTGAAAAAATTGAATCAAAAGGTCTAGAACCACCCAATAGTTTTTGGATAAGACCAAGGGTTTCAATGGTGAGGCTCATAATTAATGTCAAGATATTTAGTCATACAACACATAAAAATCTATCAAAAAAGAATGATTCATGCTTTCAATCCCAGATTTATAGTGTGATTCCCCATGGTTGCATGTATGTCTAAAAATGTGTCACATCAGATTAAAAATATTGAGTGAACATTTCAAAATGTTATTGGAATTCACTACACAAATCAATTTCAAATCATGAACCTAATTCATGGATTCTTCCAGTAATATATTTACATCAAAAATCACCCCTTAACAACATAAATGTGTTCTCTATCCAACACCCATACCATATTACTCAATAAATATGACCATAACCTTAAGCAAACCCCTTCAACATTTATAGAGGGAATACCTTGATTAGAATGTTTCATTTTTATCAGAATTACCCTTTATAAAATATAAATCACATCTAGATGGTAATAAATCAGTCTTTTGGAATATGTAATTGAAATTTTATTTCATGTAAAAGAGGTATTGAATTTATATGATGGAATATATTAAAAGAGGTAATTATTAAAGTTTATATTTACTCGGATTGTATATTTTCTATGGTTGGTATGTTTTTTGGGAATGTTGTGAATTGTGTGACCAATGTGGGGGTGTTAAAATTATTATTACTAGTTTTGGATTAGGGATGTATTAGGTAGTAGGGTTTTAGATGGTTTTCTATGATTGGAAGGATAAGTGTGGATTTTTATAAAGGTATTTGTGGATGGGCTATTGTTAGACATGGGAATGAAATAATGGTTTGTTATATGGATGAGGTGATAGGTCAGTGGTTTTGGGGTTTTTTGTTGGCATGTGATATGTGGGGGTTGATGTGGTGGTTGTTTGTGTGTTGGGAGATAGTATTATTATTTCTCAATGGTATGGGAAATTTAATCGGAAATAGAGAATATCAATATGTATGTGGGTTAAAATTTAATGAAGTATGGAACATGACTATGAATTATTAAAATGGAAATGGGAATGGGTTGAAACAAAATATTTGATGGTTGTTGATAAATTCTAAATGATTAAACAAATGGTAATTTAATAGAATGGATTTTTATTTTTGTTAAAGACTCGATGGTCCAGAAATTTGAATAAATGAATGGAAATATTAACATAATTTGACTGGTAAAACTGTAAATATATAATTGGTAAATGATATGAATGAATAGGAAGTAAAATTTCTCTTTTTGGACATTTTATGTAATTATTTTGGGGATGGTTGATGTTGTAGTAATGTTATATATTTTGGACTATTTGTAATGATGATATGGTAAGCGTGACGAGTTTTTTGTATTGCTTTTTAGTATAATAACTTTAAGGGTGGGGATTGTGTTTAGTTATATATAATATAATTTTATTTTGGTTTTATACACAACCCAGCAAAATAAATAACCTTAATGATGCCTAAATGTTTTGGGTATTAAATGTTTTCTCTAAACATCTTAGTTAGAATGGGTATATATGGATAAAAAATCCCTCTTCCCCACTAGCATATCCATTCATACTATGAGATGGTATTATGCTATTGGTATATTGTGGGGGACTTACATTGAAGTAATAGAGATTGAAGTTAATGTTATTTATGTCAATAATATCCTACTGTGATGGATATGGACATGGATATGGAGTTATGGCTAGGAACGGATTCCAACATGATATATTGGACCCCATATATGGTTGAGATAGTTATGTTTATAGTTTTACCAACATCAGCTATGTCATGAGTATTTAGACTAATGTTAGGAAGAGATATTAAACCATACAATAGGTTGGGAAATGTATTATTGTTTTCCATCCCACATTTTCTATGGATCGGTATATATTGATATATACTTTTTATGTGATTGAAATATATGGACTTGATGGAATAATAGTGTAATGAATCATACCTTACTAGGATGCTACTTCTTTTTTGTTTTTGTTGTTGAAGGGTGTTAAGAGTATTTTCCTATGGGTATTATAATTTTTCTTCATGAGGTCACTTGGTTAGTAATGTGGTTGATTGGGAAGATCAATTATTTATTCATGTGGTTGGTTTTCAGGTCGTTTGTTCCATTGGGACAATCAATTATTTTTTGTGTGGTAGGATGGTTTGTCATGTGGTCTATTGTTATGGTCAGTTGTTTCTTCCCACAACCAGTAGAATCAGCCCCATGGATGTATTGGCTATGTGAATTAGCAACATGGCTAATTGGGCATGTGAATCTGGTATTTGGATGGATCAGCTATGTGGATTGACTATGTGTATGGATCAACTCTGTGATTAGGTACATAGTATAATACACTATATGAATTAGCTATGTGGATAGATCAACTATGTGAATCGGCTACAAAGACGAATCAGCTACATGGATGAGTTAGATACCTGAAAATGTATATGTGGACATTTTGGCTACATTGGGAATTTGTCTACGTAGAATAGGATATAAGTATTTTTATTATAGTTATGTAAAAATGGCCATCTAGTTCATTTAGTGGAATGAAATAATTTAATTCAGAGGATATTCATAAAAGATAATTATACCCTTGATTTTTGATGAAATGAAATTGTAAACTATTCCTTCCACCTGGAGTATAATGAGATCTAAAATAGTTGTTTAATTAGATATTTTGTGATCTGAAATTTCAATCATCCCATATCTGTTTATTTAAAAATGAATATGCCTCCTTTATTTCATCTTTCTTGCTTTATGTCGAGTCTGGAGGTTCAGAAGGTCTTCCCTTAGAGTCCTGGAATCTTGCTACTTTTGGTTCAAGATTCTTCTTGTATCATTTGGACCATGTTCATGCCCTTGTTTTTTGAGCATTTAATCACACATCGATTATCTCTTTTATCATTTTGGAAACCCTTCAATGAGGATATATTCGTGGCTTCCCATGTTCTATTTGTGGTGATATGAGATTCTTGAGAGATGTGTGATTGGGATCCATGACTTTGATCCATTCTCATGTGATGAACATTAAATACATTTAGGTAATAGATTCATTTCCTCTCATATTTATTTACGTGAAATAATAAATTTATCATGGTTTATTCCTTTGTATGGAAATGTAACTAGCCTAATTATAATTGAGCTAGAGTAATAATAAATTGGTTGTCGAAAAAATATATTTTTGCTTCACACCACCATAGTGTTTTTCCTATTTCTTTTATGGATAGTTTAATATCTAGGTTATACTTAGTACCAAGTCATGTTACATTGTGGATTAACATTTCATTCTTGATAGAAAATGTTAAAGAAAATAAATCATGAATTAATTGATAAAATGGATAAAGAATAATTTATGAAGAATCATATTAATTGAATATGGTGTATCTTATAATTTAATGAAAATATAATTGATACACTGAATTTTTTTTAATTTAATGTGTTAATTAATGATAACAAAATTGATAAATAATTTGAGGCATATTAATTCTTGTTGATGATAATGTAAAAAGGGAATGTTTAAATTCTAATGATACTTCTCTAGGTTATTTAGAACTAAAATTGAAGCTAAGATATTGTTAAAATGATGATAAGTTGTTATAGAAGATGAATTTGTCTTCCCATAGTTAGAACCTATGAATAATGAATAAGTTAATTAAATATGGAATAAGAACCATTTTTATGATAAAGATAACTGTAATGGTCTGAGATTCTTGTTTTCTTGAGAACGTCGAGTTCCTTGTGATTGGAGCCATGGGAGATTATTTTTAGTGAAGACTGGATGCATTGTTTTAGGGAAAAAATTTACCTAATTAAAATGGTTTTTCTTACTTAATTTTTATTTTCTCTAGATGTGATATTTTCTAGATGAGGTGTTATGATCATGGGATGATTGATCTTGGGTGAATGATGTGTTATGGGGTGGGGATGCTCACATGATGTGGTATCAGTTTCTTCCTGTGATGGATAGAAACATTGGGAAGTGTATGTTTGTGTCCGAGATGAAACAAGAGATGGTGGAATGGATTGAATATGGGATTACCCATTGATGTGATAAATATAGATTCAATCTTGATATGAATCTACTTAATGGTCGATGAAAAAGTTTCTTATTTTATCTACATTAATTTCCCCACTAGTTGAGGTTGTTGTGTGTTCCTAGAATCATGTTTCTTCTTTGTGGATATTGATTATGGTTTTCCAAGATTACATGGATTATGAAAAGATGATAATAATGAATAAATAATTCTTATCCAATGGGGTTGGTGTTGATGTAATGAAAATGCTAAAAATATGTTAATATTGAGAAACCATGGACTCGGTTTGGATTATTCTTGGAGGTTATAGACTACACACTAGTGGTTGATGAATTCATTTTGAAATAATGTTAATGGTTAATTTAATAGATAAAAAATAAATTAATCAAATGACATGATAAAAGTAAATTTGTAATTAATGTAGCTCTTTAAATTATTTTGTGCTTGTAGGATGTCCAATCCCTAATAGAGGCACCCGAGTGTCTGAGAAATGATAGATATAGTTGAGATTAAGAATATGTTATGCCCCCAATGTGGTTGAGATATATATAAAATTCTATATATTGTGTGTTGTCACACACTATGACACACATTTAGGCTAGGGCGACTACCACCCGGTGAACTATGGGTGGGTCATTTCCCCAACATCCCGATTGGAGGATAAATGGATTAATACCCCTCTAGCCCCACACTATTCTCTAGGTAGTTATATGTGTTGGTATACATGATGATTAGTTTTCCATTATATGTGTATAAAGGCATGTGATGGATTAAATTTATTCACACACATGTTCCCCATAAAAAGTATCATATGTATTATTATAGGTATAATTTTTATGGGTTGTGATTTCTTAGGGTACCTTATGTGGTGTATGTGGTGTGATGGATTGTTGAATAATTCTTGATGTATGATACTTATCTCATGGAAGGTGGTGGCTCCAAAAAATTTCGTTGTTATTATATGGAGATGTGATATGGGATGATGTGATTATGTGATACATGAGGTTCTCGTTGTGATACTTATCCCAAGTGTCTATCGATCGGGTTATTTTGGAGAGACATGGATAAGGACATGTGAAATTTGGGAATAGTAGGAAACCTATTATGAAGTGGTAGTAGGGGACCCCAGATGTTCCATTATTATATTCTATCTTTTACACGATACTTGGTGATCAGAAACCATGTCGAGGCTAGGAAAACAACAAATCGATTTAGGTGATGTGTTAGTTTCACAGTTGTTCACTATAATTTGAAGTACATTATTTATTTTTCACATTAGAGGCTTCAGGGAGGATCCTACTAAAAATATTTCTATGCTCACCCTAAGTATAAATTTTTTTTCCATGTCATTCAGTGAAGTTTGGAGATCAGGATATATATTACTAGATTGTGGTTTTAATTGAGTTTTTTAGTCTTCATGGTGGCTATCAACATTAACTTTTTGGTACTATTATTTTTTCCTCTTCGTTGTTTAGTACTAAATGAAATTTACTATATTGAGTAATGGTTTATGTATATATATGTCTGATATGGTGTTGATTGGTGTATCCATAATATCCCTCACTTTTTTTCATAGAGTGTAATTCATCATATTGTTTAATTATTATACCATCGGTGCTAGTCCCCAACTCGGGGCCAATTAGAGGTAGGAATTAGGAAGTTATCGTCTCCCTTTTCTCATTTCCATCTTAAGTGGGCTACCCTTTTGGTGGAGGTGGTTGTGACACGTGATATATTTTCCATTTGGTTTGTGAGAGTGAAAGCCCAGTTGGGAAGAATTTTATGGGTATCATTTTTGATATATGATTTGATATTACCTTATTACACTTCAATATGATACACTTTGATGAGATTTTGTGAGGTTGGGTAGTCCACTAGGAAGAGATTCATGTTTGTTATTATATTTACCCACTAAGGAATGATTATGATTCTTCATATTTTATCATGAGAGGTCCTTAGGAGGATTTTATTGAGTATACCTATATTCTCATCCATAGATATATAAATATTTTTTACAGGTTTCTAAAAGGTATTTTGTGATAGAGCTTGACATTACCATCTTGGTGCTAGGAGCTATGGTTGGAGTTGCTAATTAGGTGTTTATTTTGGTATTTTATCTTAGTCATTTTCAATTTAATTAAATTTCATATATTCTGGGATCTTGGTTATATATTATATCATGTTTTTTATTGGTTTTCCCATTTCATTATTCCCAGGATTTATGATGGTAATGATTACCATTTGTCTCTAACTATAGATCATAGTAATACATGGATACTCAATATTGAGAAAAAACATATTTTTTCATCATTGTACAATTTTATTAATGGTTTCCTTTATTCATTCATAATATTTATAATAGTTTCTACATCAATGTAAATTTACTACTATACCATATTTGAATGCATGGAAACTCAATGTTGAGAAAACACATCTTTTTTTATGTTGTATAATTTGATGATTAGTTTCATTTCTTTATTCCTAGGTGGGATACAAGGGAAATTATCCTATTCATTATAGGCTCATGAGGCATTCATAATGGGTACAATTTGTGAAAGTTTATGAATTTTTGTATATTTTCATATATACCTTGTTAGAATACATGGAAACTCGATATTGAGAAAAAATATATTTCTACAATGTATATTTTTAATAGTAGTTCCCGTTATTTTTTTTCAAGGATTTAGGATTTTAATTCCACCCATTTGTGTGATTACACCCTCGGTGCAATTCACCACTTTATAGCCTATTATTGGTACAATTTTCGGATCCTTCTCATCTTCAATTTAGGACTAGGAGGGGTTCCATGTGGGGATGGGTCATGGTAGTTTACACATTAGTGTGTATTTCCAACAGTTTCATTTTATAATGAATGGAAGATCAATTTTTTGGAAAATAATATTTTGTCTATATTTTACATTTTAATATTTACAACTAAATTAAAAATATTTTTTATGTTGATCCAAAAATGAAGATACATTATGAAACATTTGATGATGTTGGGGGTGCTTTAATTGATATTTGGTATGAATAAAAAATAAAAACATCAGGGTATTTATTTCAAATTTAATTATCATTTAGAAATAATATATTTTAAAGAAAAACTATTATATGATGAAAAAAACATCATTTTATTGATTGTCGTAAAATATCACGTTTTATGAAAGATATATAAATATTAACATAGGTATTTTTATGAGATTTCTACTTTCTATATATGTTTTTGAATATTTTTCGTGAAATTATTCTATATTTTAACATCATTATTATTTTAATATAATAATAATAATGATATATTTTCTGGAAATTTATTTATTATATATATATATATATATTTTTGTTCAAGCATGTGAATATATAAGTGAATTGTCCTGTGTGTTTTAAATTCATGATATTTATAATATTTAACACAATTTTGGAATTTGGGGGAGGTAATCAAAAAAAATATTTCACATAAACATGCACATGTGGAGGATTTAACATGAGATTAAAAAATAATGATAACTATGATATTAATAATGATGGTGATGATGATGGTGATTATTATTATAAATATGATGATGATTATGGTGGTGGTGGTGGTGATATTATTATTATAATTATTATTATTATTTTAAGCATAAAAAAGCACCAATAATTTTGTTTTGAAGACTATAACATGGTACTAACATGAATGATATGAATCATGTTTGAGCTAATGGAATAAATCAATCCATGAACCAAATGAAAATGTGATCTCTATGTGACATGATTTATTACACATAATATAATGGATATTTATCAAAATCATAGGTTAATTTAGTGGTGTGGTGGTGAAAACACTATTTCGAGAGTTGGATATGGATTTTAGTATTCAAAAACATATCAATTTTTAGTGTCTTTATAGGCCTATTTTATTTTATAAAAATCTTTCTATGGGTATATCTAATATTTGGGGATACTTATTAATTTTATTTCTGATTGGATGACTCAAGGATCTAAAATAGTCACTTGGATAAAAAGTGTTGGTCAATTGAAGTTAGAACCTTTATAAATAATCTTATCAAATTAAAATTTATGAGAATAAATTTCGAAGATAGTTTAAAATACAGAAATTTGTGATGATAAGGAATATGAGATTGTTCCCTTCATGAGGTTGAGCACAACAAAGGTTGTTAAGTGCATGCCTTGTTGAAGGATGGGTGGAAACAAAGATGAAGGATGAGTGTCCAAGGTAGTTTTTTATTTTAAATAAAACTTTTAGATTTCAAATTTGAAATTGATGAAGCAGAGTACCATTTTAGTTAACAAGAGATAATTATTCTAGGTTTTGAATTTCTATGTTCAAGGAATTTCCTCTAATTATTTTTGAATTAAAACATAAGGTAAGAGAGAAAATGGGTGAATTTAAATCCTCTAAAAGTTCCATATATAATAAATTATAAAAATAATGCTTAAAACATGTCTTAGATTTCATCGTTGTTAAAATAAAACATATGATGAATAATAAAAGTTATTTCGAGTGATGTGGATTCACACCACACCCCCATCATTTTAAATATGTTTCACCTAAATTTCATAAATTACTATGGGTTAAATCTTTTACTAGGACACCTATATGGAAGAATAAATTCCATTAAAAATAAATTTCTAATATTGACTTAGTGGAATCATTTTTCCTAGGTATTTCCTCCAACATATATTTTCTCACATCGCTTCAGCTCTATAACCCTACTTCCATGATTGGTTAATTTTTTTACATGCATGTGCCCTTTAACATTATATACCCCTTTGATAAAGTGAATATTTTATCCTACAATAAATCTTAGTTATGAAATTTATATTCCTACCATAGACCTTCAAAAGGTGTTCAATCATGATTCCAATTGAGAATGATAATTATTTATCTTTAGGAACCCATTGAATACCACTAATATTTGAAAACTCACATGACAATTGAAGCAGAAATCAAATTCACCGATTAAAACCACATTGTAAGTACCACATTTTACTCACACTATAGATGGATTATGATTAATGAAATCTATATTTGAGTCCCATTATTAGTGGAACTCTAGATACTTTCAGCCCCAAACATTGTTAATCTTTCTATGAATAGGGTTTCCTACTTGGAGTAAGCCCTAAATCGTTACATAGCACATCAATTGGTGTAAACTATCTTGGGTACTCTTTAAAAAGTCTCACAATTATACCATTTTTAAGAATATTCTTCATTGTGTTATTAATCATATTTCATTGAACTAAAATATTAATTCTTTATTATTTAATGGCCTTAAAAGTCATGACATTGGTTTTGTATGGGTGACCTTTAATGTCACAAACATGTTCTTGGAAATGTGAAACTAAAATAGAAAACATTGGTCATGGATACATATTAAATGAAGGAAAAAAATTGGTTTTTATCACATGAACATAAATGGGTTAACGTTTATCCTTCCTGTACAATGTTAAACTGTATGTTTTTCATTTTTATCGACCTAAAATTTGAATCCGAACTCACCCATGTGTCATTCCTGGTCATATGGAATCAACATGTGTCGTAAAACTATGTGGATATTGATTCCCCTATGTGGGATATGTAGGGATCCCTTATGGTCCCAATTGTACAATTGTGGAGCCTTTTTCATCTTTATAAAATATTACACTTTTTTTGGGCCACATTAAATTCCCAAGTTCCTTACTGTATGACGTTAAATTTTGACTAAGTTAATAATTACCATTTTTATATAAATTAAATGTAGAATAAAAACACTAATTAGGAAATTTCCTTTTAAATTCATAAGTTTTAATTAGCTAGTTTCATCAATGGGTAACTGGAATCGACATTGGGAATGTTTTTTTAAATATTTATATACAAATAATGAAGTTAAAAATTAGAAAATATAAATAATTTGTGAAATGATTAGACCTCACACCCTCTTAGTTTCAACAAACACACCAAATAATCTAATCAAAACCTGTTCATAGAAAAATGTTGGAAAAAAATAATAACAATAATGTTGACATTGTTATTATTGATTTTATTTATATTATTGATTTAAAAAAATTCATATGTAATGATATTAATGAGGTTTTATCTTTTATTATTAACTAATGATACAATAAAAATAATAGAATAGTGATAATACTATTATCATTATTTCTATTTATAATTTTTATTCAAATATTTATTTTTATTTTTCAAATAAATAGAGTTGAAAAAATATTTATATGCGGTGTGTAAGTATTGTGTGTATAGAGTTAGTGATAGGTTGTGAAATAGGAGTTTAAGGAATAAAATGGATGAAAAGGAAACATGGGGAGTGGAACTAATCACCTAAAACAAGTAAGTGAGAGTGAGTGGGGTTCATTCTAATGGATTTATAGTTTAATAAAAAATATATTATATTTTTTTTGACAAAAGAGAGTTTTCCCCATTACCTTTCGGTGGAAGGTAAAAATGGGTAGGATGGAGATCAACCACTTTTTCATGTTTTTTTACACCCTTTATATTTATAACTTTTTGAGTAACCCAATATTCTCTCTAATATACATCTTTTTTTACCAATAAAAATTAATGCCCATTTCATTACATGGAATAAATTCTCTAAATAAAAAATTGATACCTATGGTTTCATAAAAAAGAAATAAAATTTAGGTATTTTTTGTTCTGGTTTTTTTCTTCTTGTATGGTAAAATAACATATTTATACCACTTAATATAGATTTAGTTATCATCATATTGAATTAATCATATATATATAAAATGAGATATGTGATCTATTTTACACATGTTTAATTAAAATTTTCTATTTGACTTGTGAATTTCAACTAATTATTACACTATTAAAAGGTTTTAACAATTGTGTATCTAAATGAAATTTAATGACATAATCATTATATGAATTACTATGGATAATGATTTTATTTTTATTGAATTTTGTTTCTAGATTATATTTTAATATTATAATAACATCTGTTATATTATAATTTTATTATTATAAATTAGGAGAAAAATAATACCATTATATTGGAGATAAAGATAACATTTTTATGTTTAAAAAAAATGAATTTTATATTATATGATGTTATGTAGTATTGATTTACTTGACTTAATTTCACATTAATACTGTGTGATTGTATGTGACTTATTATTTCAAAATTAAAGAGGTATTATATGTAATAGTATACTAGTAAGAGGAAGTATGAATTCTACTTGAAATGAGGAGTTTTTTGAGTGATTCTCATGATTTTGAGTTGAATAAAATTGTGTTTGGGTGATAAATAATTATGAGAAGATTTATTTAATGTAATGGATATCATAAATGTGAAATTTTTTGTTTATATGTTATTTTTTAATTTTTTGAATGTTACAATAATTTACATTGATGTTATATGAATTTATGGGAACAAATTATTGAAGGAAAGTAGAAATCTTCCTGGTAAAATGTGTCGTTAAATGTTTAAAATTGCATTCATTATTTGAAAATGAATGATTTATGAACAACTCATTATAATGTGTTATTTTTTTGTATATAAAAATATTTAATGTTGAAATCTAAAGTGAAAATATTGAATTCCAAAATGGATTGAAGTAGTTTTATTGTTGAAAATAATTTAATTTGATGGAATTAATGTTTTAATTCAAAATAATTGTTTTTGAATGTCAGATAACATCTTCTGAGTTAAAATGTTATTTTAGTTGAATAATTATATTTTTTAAAATTATGAAATAAAATTTATATCATATGGTGTTAATTTTATAGTGTTCTATTTATGTGGCATTGGTGAATACAAATTAAAATTAAATGACATGATTTTTTGTTACTATTTAAAAAATGATATGTGAGTTAATGTTTTTAAATGAGATTAATAATGGAATTTTACTTACATAAAAAATATATTTAAAAAAACAGGAAATATTTGGGGATTTTTCTTATTGTATTTGAATTTACAAGGGTGAGAAGAATATTTTATGTAACACCCCAAGCTTCCACGGTACGCTTCTCTTTGAATAATACAATAATGTGTGTTGTACGCAACTTCGAGTTCTAACACACCACAACCAATCAAACTAGCCATTATGAATATTAATAATTTTTTTTTGAAATTTTATAGATTTTATTTTTCAAAATGGACTTCATTTTTGGATTCAGAATATCGAAATTAGCCTAGGGTGATTTTTTGGTATTTTTCTAAAAACATTCAATTTTTGATGAATAGTGAAAAACAATGAGTTATTGGTTAAAACCAACTTTTTATGTAAATAATTACTTATTTTATTTAAATTTATTTTAGGTAAAAATAGATACATAATACCTATATAAGTTCAATGTAATTCATTTGAGTCAATTTATATTAAATTTAGATTTATAAAAATTTTATTAAACTTTTTACCGTCTTTTACCCACCTCTTAGGAGGTTTTGCAAAATTGCATAAAATAAATTTTACCACTTCTGTGAGTTGAATTTAAAAAATCTAAGAGACAGAGTTGATATCAGTAAGTAAAATGTGGTTCAATGAGATGAAAATAATTTTTTTTGTGAATAGTAACTTTTTTACTTTTATTTACCACGGTTAAAAATAAATAGGATAATTAAAGGTAAAAATGATATTATTTTTACCCTAACACATTTCATAATTCTATTGGATAAGTTTATCTCGACCAAAAACAACCTTAGGAATAAAATATGATCATTTAGGTTCACTTGGATTAGATTAGGACATTTATTATTATTTAATTCAAAGAAGAACTAAAAGAGTTAAAATCAAAGTTTAATAACCAAAACATTTTTAATATAGGGTTATACATAAGATAAATTCGATTATAAATATTAATTAGAATGATAAACATATTTCCTACTTAATGGTATTTTATATATAATTTTTATACACTAAATAATTTAATTTATTTATGACACAATGGTGATGTAGTAATTACCTTATTAATGAAAGATTAAAATAATTGATACTATAAATACCCAAATAAATGTAAATTAAGACTTTTGATGAATTCTAAGAATTTTATATGTTAATATGACATGTTACTACTTATTTAATTAACTTTTTTTGAAGTAATCATGCTGTTATAATTTTCACAAAAACTGAAATACCAAATAGTGTCAAAAATGACATAAAAGTGTTTTTAAAACAAATATTATATTATTATTTCATATTCTATTCCTAAAAATATAAGTTTAGGCCAAAGGACTTATATAAGGTTATATATATTAATAATGAACCACTTGTGGTTCTCTTGGCTTGTTATAGTAAGTTTATTAACCATATAATATAAAAATACAAAGAGACATGGTAAATGTCAAACTAATTAACTAAGAGTTAAATCTAAAAGATAAGGTTAATATAGTGTCCCAAACATATCTAAAACCTACCGTTTTAGTGGTTTTCGACCCATACCCACCTTATCCTTTAAATAATTCATTTTGGAGACATTATAAACCAAAAAGGATTTTATTATAAAATAATATTTCTAGATTTTCCTAAGGTGCCCCTCACCCCTCTTATAAAAAGGCACTCCCCTTATCTCTAATTCACACCTTCAATGTCATTTGGATCGGCCAACCCCAGCCCAAATACCCTCTCAACTCTATTACCTTCATTCTAGAGGCCTTAATTTAGTCATAAAGACAACCTAAGGATCCCATTTGATCAAATCAAAAGGAAGAACCTGAAGAAGAGGTAATAATTTCACCACCCTCATTCAAGTTCTTTTATGCTTCCACTTCCTCTTTCTTTGTTGTTTTCATTATAAAATTTTAACTCCAGAATCTTCTATATACTATGATGTTATTATAAATATGGTAAAACCATATTAATTATTCTATCCATACTTTGAATGATATGTCACCATACGTGCGTACGTACGCCTTACCGTCTCCATGTCGTGGTGTAATTGTAATTCAATACATTATTATTTGGATGGGTATAATAATGATTTGTACTTGATTTAAATACTAAATATAACATGATAATAATTCTTTATATATTATATACCATCCAATTATATATTGTTTTAATATCAAAAGAATGATATTGTCGTTCGTGCGTACGTACGGATTACCGTCTCCACGAACACGATGAGATTCATTCCCCATCATATCCATTCCAGAACAATTTTCATTTTATGATAAAAAATAATGTTTAAGCAATTTATATCATTATGGATATGAATAAGATACAACCTATCCATAATAAACACGACTTATGTAACAAAACATATAAAAGAAAACGAGTAAGTTAACACCCGAAATGATGATAGTACTAAAATATTATTAACAAAGCATTATTAGAAGATCATTTATGATACCATAATTATGTATATGGTTAGTTTATAATTTAATAACAATTTTTTAACTATTATAAAGGAGATTAACATACCATAGACTAAGGAAAATTACAGGGTATGGTTTTATTTCACAATCTCTTCATTATCTGAGGCTGCTTATACGTAATTATCTACTGGGACCTCTTTATCATCCACATCCATGTTTCTTAAAAATGTATTTCAAAACATTTTTACTATTTAATATAAAATGAGTTAATTTCATTTATAACCTTTTTTTATATTTTATAATATGTTTATAAATTAATCTTTCCGTCGTTTTCCAAATAAGGTCCTTTTTAACCTTTTCGACAAAATTAAGGTAAGAATGTTTTTTTTATCTTATACGACGGGTACAAATATTTTCCACCATTATAAAATCGTTGAATATTACCTTAAAAGATTTTAAGAATATTTTCAAAGTAAATGTTTTCTTCTATAATTATGTGACTTTCAAATGATTTCAAAAAAGAGATATTTCTCTCAAATAGTTTTGATTTCATCTATGTCAACATCCTTTGATAGATTTTAAGCTTATTTAAAGTTGATTTATTATGATACAAAACTTCCATATTGTATTGAAGATTTTGTGATATGTTTGACTATGGATGTGTTATTTTTATACCATTCATGGTTTATGGATAAATTATTGACATTTCGTATTCTAGTTTTAATACGAATGTTTATGTTATGTTTAAACCTTTTCATATGAGGAATTCATTGGACTTAGTAAGTGACGGGTGGAGCCCGCTATAGCTTCTTGATGAATCGGTAGGTATCATGAGAAAAACTAGTGTCTTAGAACAATTCCTTGATAAAATGTTATTTTTAGTCTTGGAAAAAGGCCTTGACTATGTGGTTATGATAGTCTGGCATTATGCATTCCATCATTATGAAAGTGGATATTGATATTTCATGCGATTATTAGACTAGTAGAATATCCATGTGAGTAAGTAAATGGATTAATTTTGATTTTATATTTGCAATATTATGCTTAAGTTAAAGTTTAAAAGGCTTTTGTTTTAGTTCTGTACATTGCCTTAAATTTTTATTCTTATTTATGAAAGCTTCCACTTTATTGTTATCCTTACTGAGCATCTGAGCTTACCCCTTTCTATGTTTTATTTTTCCCAGGATGCGAATAAGTATATTATAACTGACTTGCAGGGATAGTCTATGGGATCTCAGTGTTGTGTATGGAAACAATGTTATTTTACTTTTCCATTTTATGATGTAATGTAAACTTTATGAATGTATCTAGTACTTCCAAGGATACTAAACTAATCGGTCTTTCGAGACATTATCTTTTGTGATCATGCCAATGATACTTAATAATGCACCGACTCTGGGCATCTGGAGTTAGGGTGTTACAGTTGGTATTAGAGGATGTTTAATAATAAACCTTGGAAGCTATATTTAGATAAACTCTGATTAGAGCACATAGCCCTAAGATAGACTTTGAGGATTAGTATAGAAGAAATTCCTATAATTTTAGTATTATAGATATTTTGTGAGTTTTCCAAGCAATACTTCCCTATCTGGATACGATTAGGTAGAGGCGGATCTGGCATAGATGTAACTAGGGGTAAAACCCGAAAACACCACTTTGAGCTAGATTCGAATAGGAACTGGTGCATGACAATGGGCCTTGATGCACTCTTGGATACGACACTTCTGGGGGATATTCTTAGGATAATTCTAATTTTCTTTACAAAACATTTTGATTGGTTTATGAGTTTATACTTCCTCAAAGAAAACATTTTTATGATTATGGATTATATCCATAAACTATTCAATTTATTTTAAGTGTTTACAAGTATGGAATTATGTATTTCTATTTATAAACTAATCTAGTTTATTCCATTGTTTATAAATGGCGCCTAGTAGAAAGAATGTAAACTATATCAATGCACACACTCCATGTAGGGATTTCCCCCTACTCAAGATAATTATAGTGGAGCTGGTGATGCAACTGGTGCTGATTAGCTAATCACCATACTGGGAAAACTCACTCTGGTTATGAATAATAACCTTTCTCTTATGGAGCACCCTGATCCAAAATGTGGAGGATCAATGTTAGATCTCTTAATGAGGAAACAACCACCAACATTCAATGGGAGTACAAATCCACTTGTAGCTGAGCAATGGATAAATTCCTTAGAGAAAATATTTCAAGCTTTGGAGAGTAGTGAAAGGGAAAAAGTTATCATGGCAGTTTATCGCCTCACGGGAGATGCTGATCAATGGTGGTTATTGATTAAAAATACAATGGAATATGAATAAGTATCAAGTATGTAATGGAGGGAGTTTAAATATATTTTCTTAGAAAAATAATTTCCTCATGACCATCGAGTAGATATGGAAAGACAATTTTTGAGTCTAAGGGAAAAGGATGATGCGAATGTCACAAAGTATGAGTCTTACTTTACAAGGTTTACAAGGCATGTTGCAGATTATATACGTAACCCAATAAGTAAGATTGATCATTCCTTTGATGTGTTAAAAACATTTCTCCATCGAGCATTAGTCTCATAATACTTCTCATCGTACAAAGATATTGTCTCATGTGCCATCAATACAGAAAAGGAATTCTCTAAGTCTTACGACTTTAAAGAAAAGCAAGAGAAGAAGAGATCTGCTGATAAATCTTGAAATGGAAATAAGGGGAAGAAGGGAAAAGTTGAATATCCATCCTGTAGTAAACGTGGGAAGAAAAACCTCGATACTTTCATGAAGGGAATGGGAGTCTCTTACAGGTGTGGTGAAAAAGGCCACTAAGATCATTATTGCAAGGGGAAGAAAGAAGCTACCGATGTTCAATGATACAATTACAAGGATATGGGACATTATGCAAATGAATGTCCTAAGCGCCAAGGAAACTGACCTCAGAAAAGGCCAAGGGATCAAGGCCAAGCTTATGCTATCACTACTGCTGAGGTTGATGCTCTGAAAGACATGGTGGCATGTAATTTAATGGTTTCCTCAAGTTTAGCCAATGCTTTATTTGATTTTGGATCATTTCATTGTTTCATATCTTCCCAGTTTGTTTTGAAAATTAGATATTTCCAATTTTATTTAACAAGGGAGTTGTCAGTCAAAACTCCCAAGGGAAGGATCATTGCAACAAATTTTTGTGAATCAGTTCCCATTAAGGCATATAAAATTTATTTATCTGCTGATCTCATCGTCATACCCATGATGGAATTTGATATAATCCTTTGTATGGATTGGATTTTATACCATTATGCAAACATTTATTGTAAGAAGAAAGAGGTTACAATTTTTGATGATGATAAGGAGTAACTTATCTTTAGATCAGAAATGTCACCACCTAATTCTTATCTAGATCCACCCCCAGTAGCTCAACTAAATTTAATTATCCTGGAGGAAGAGAATGAAATAACCATGGATGAGGAAAGTAATGTTCAAATAGAGGATGTACCTATTGTGAAAGAATATGTTGATGTGTTTCCAGAGGATTTACCTGGACATCCTCTAGAATGAGAAATTGAGTTTTCCATTGACTTAATTCCTGGTTCAAGGCCCATATCAATGACCCCTTATAGAATTGACATTGTGGAATTAGTGGAACTAAATAAACAACTAGAAGAGTTGAGTAATAAAGGATTTATTCGACCTAGTGTTTCTGCATGGGGTCCCCAATACTTATTGTTAAGAAGAAAGATGGATCTATGAGGTTGTACATTGGATACAGGGAGATCAATGCTATAACAATAAAGAACAAGTATACCCTACCTCACATTGATGATTTATTCGACCAACTTCATGGATCTCAATACTTTTCAAAGATTGACCTTCAATATGGATATCATCAGTTGTGTGTCAAGAAGGAAGACATTATGAAAACAACATTTCAAACCAGGTACCGACATTATGAGTTTACAGTAATTCCTTTCGGATTGACCAATGCACCCTATGTCTTCATGGATCTAATGAACATAGTTTTCAAGGAATATCTTGATGATTTTATAGTGGTATTTATTTATGATATCCTGGTATACTCTAGAAGCTATGAAGATCATGAAAATCACTGGCCTATTAATCTAAATAATCTTAGAAGACATGAATTATATGGGAAGTTTAGTGTAACACCCGAGACTTTTATGTTATATAAATCATCAAAGGAATCTTTTTCTACACACAAAACTTTCTTGGCTTGCTTTACACGAAATCGAGACCTTCCTCGATAGCTTGCGTCGTACGCAATATCGAGTTTCACTAAACAATGATATGCTAATAAAATATTATTAAAACTAGCCGTTATGAATAGTAATAACCACTTTTTGAAATTTTATAAATATTATTTTTCAAAATGGACTTCATTTTTGGATTCGGAATATCGAAATTATCCTAGGGTGAAATTTTGGTATTTTTCTGAAAACTTTCAATTTTTGATGAATAGTGAAACCACTAAGTGGTAGTTAAAAAAAACTGAATTTTTCATAAAACTTAATTTTACCGCTTCTGTAAATGGAATTTCAAAAATCCGAGAAACATGGTTTATGTCAGTAAGTAAAATGTGGTTCAATGAGATGAAAATAATTTTTTGGTGAATAGTAACTTTTTACTTTTTTTTACCACGGTTAAAAGTAAATAGGGTAATTAAGGGTAAAAATGATATTATTATTACCCTAACACATGTCCTAATTCTATTGGACAAGTGTAATTCGACCAAAAACATACTTAGGAATAAAATATGACCATTTAGGCCCACATGGATTAGATTAGGACATTTATTATTAATTTATTTAAAGAAGGGTTAAAATAGTTAAAATCAAAGTTTAATAAGTAAATCATTTTTAATATGGGGTTATAAAAAAGATAAATTCAACTATAAATATTCATTAGAAAGATAAAAAGATTTACTACATAATGGTATTTTATTTGTAATTTTTAGACATTAAATAATTTTATTTATTTATGACTCAACGATGATGCAGTAATTATCTTATTAATGAAATATTGACATAATTGATGTTATAAACACAAAAATAAATGTATTTTGACACTTTTCATGAATTACACTAATTTTATAGATTAATAGGACATGTTAGTATTGATTTAATTAACTTTTTTCGAACTAATCATTCTTTTATGATTTTCACAAAAATTAATTTCTAAATAGGGTCAAAATTGACATAAAATAGTTTTTAAAACAAATATTATATTAGTAATTGTTATTTTATTCCTAAAAATCTAAGGATCGGCCAGATGACTTAGATAAGGTTATATATATTAATAATAAACAACTTGGGGTTCTTTTTGCTGCTTATAGTAAGTTTATTAACCTTATAGTATAAGAACACAAGAAGACACGGTAAAAGTAAAATTATTTAACTTAATGTTAAATCTAAATGATAAGGTTAAAATAGGAACCTAAACTTTTCTATATTCTCTTGGATGATAGGATTTAGACCCATCCACACCTTATATTCTAAATAAATCAATTTGGAGCTATTTAAAACTTAACATGACTTTATAATAAAATAATATTTTTAGTTATTCCAAAGGTGCCCCTCTCCTCCCTTATAAAAGGGCACCTCCTCCCTCTCTTCCTCACACCACTTTGATCCTTCAAGCTCGGCCAAACCCTGCCACTTTCTCCTCTACACTTCCATAGAGACATCCTAGAGGTCCTGGTATTCTTCAAAGACCAATTTTAGTGCCCTAAAAGAAGGTCTCAAAGAAGCACTTCAAAGAAGAGGTAATGTCTGTTACCGATTCTTTCATCTTTATTTCTTCTTCCACTTCTTCTTATTTAGTTATTTCATTATGAAGTAATAACATCAGTATCACTCATATACGGATATGTTATTATAAGTATGAAACAACCCTATTTCACCATCTATCCATCGTACGGAAAAAGAAATCACCGCGCGTGCGTACGTACGGAATACCGTCTCCACGCCGTGGTGTAATCTATTTTCCACCACCACATTACTTGGATGGGTATAATGGTGTAAATAATGACTATATATGACTATTAGAAAGTGATATTGATTCTGAAATAGTATACATACACTCCAATACAATTCCATGATCATGGGAATGATATCATCGCTCATGCGTACGTACGGAATACCGTCTCCACGATGTGATGGGATTCGTTCTACATGATCTTCATTATATAATGATTATATAAATGAATTTAATGAATAAATATGATATATAGTACATTAATACCATTCTGGAAATTATGTATCTATAACCTAAAGAGATGAATAATAATTTATTCGACAAAACACGCAGAAGAACAAAAAGTTATAAACACCCGAATAACAAGTAGCAATGAAATATTACTGCCAAGAAACTAAGAATATGACCATATATGATATCATAACAATAATTATGATTCTGTAATAAGTCAATAACATTATTTAAATCATTATAAAGGAGGTTCGGACACTTACGAGGCAAATCGGTCCTAAGGTAAGGGAAATATCAAAATCTCATTTTTATCCGAGATTGTTTATACTTTAGTATTTACTGCGGTGTATTTTATCATCCAAATCCATGTTTCCTCAATGTTTAATATTATTTCCATCCACCTACAATTTTTTAAATCCAATTTTACCCTTCGGTGAGTTTTTAATAAAGAATATGAAAGGAATCTTTTGCCATTTTTCGTACGAGGTACTTTTTTGACTTTTCCGACAAAAGTACGAGAAGAATGTTTTTTTAACTTATACAACATGAATGGATTTTTAAAACATTATTTCCAAAAAGCTTCCTTTACATGTTTTCATGTTTATTTTTAATCAACTTCTTTTAGTTTAGAATTGTATGACATGTTAAGAAAGGAAAAGTGTTTTTGAAGTAGAAAGGATATTTTCCTCAAGAGTGGAGTTCAAGTGTTTTATAAAAATTATTTTCCATCTAAGATAATAAAGGGTTATGTTTATATCCCTATTATTACATTTATTTGATTATGTTGTGATGGAATTATTTTTATGAATTCCTTTATCTTATATGAATTGTTTTATGATGTCACGATGTTTATGATTCCCATTTTTATTACATGGGTTATGCTATGATGTATGGTTTATGATTTTGTGGCACAAATAAGAATGATATCATTATGAGATGGGTGGGACCTATATCTCCCTCCAATGCATTGGGTAAAGATTTTATATCTCATGATATAGACATGTCTGGAACAGTAGGTTATATCGGTTCAGTGAAACAGGACTAAAACAAGGGTATCTCAGTTCAGAAATGGACATTGTCCACTAAGATAGTCTTGGAAATGAGTCTTGACTAATAAGAAATGATTCTCTATGATTATATGTGTATGAAACAAAGTTTCATGTTTTAAGTTATGATTATTGGGATTACATTTCACTACTATGATTTATCCCATGTTATGAAATCATGATCTCTTTTGCAGGTTAAGATTTCCAAAAGATATGTTCTTATGAATATGATGTGATTGATATTTCTTTTTCTTACCCTTACTGAGAATTTGAGCTCACCCTTTTATGTTTTCCTTTCCCCAGGATATAAAGAAAGGTTTTAGGTAAGAAAAAAAAGGGAAGATATTTATTGGGAGATGTTGAAGATCTTTCACCACGATTAGAAGATTTTATTCCAAGTTTCCAAAGACACTAAACTATTACGGTCCTTGTGTGTTTGTTTTTCTTATGTATTAAGTATTCCAAAAAAGTTATGTAATATTCATGTACGTCAAGATTCGGCTCTCTAAAGTTGGTATCAGAGGCAAAGGGATAATAAAGTCCTTGAAAAATTGATCGATTCTTTAGTTGCTGAACAATGGATTAGTACTACTGAAAAGATATTTTCAGTTCTTCAATGTTCTGAGCATGATAAAGTCATATTAGCAGTGTATCATTTGGAAGGTGATGCTGATCAATGGTGGAATCTTATTAAGAATACGAGGCAAAGGGATGAAATTGATTCCATGGAATGGGACGAGTTCAAGAACTTATTTTTCAATAAGTACTTCCCTCGTATTCTCCGAAAAAGGATGGGGAAAGAGTTTCTTGAACTGAAGCAAAAGGATGATGAATCTGTTGGTACCTATGAAGAAAATTTTACAAGACTTTCAAGGTACGCTTCTGGTATTATTATCTAACCTGATAGTAAGATCGATCGATTCTTTAGTGGCTTAAAACAAAGTCTTCGAAGGGCCTTAGCCACAAGGGACTTCAATAGCTATGAGGAAATCGTTCGATGTGCTCTCAAAGTTGAGATGGAGATTGGAGTAACCCATCAGTCATATGGGTTTGATAAGAAGAGGAAAATGGAATTCAAAGGAAAATCTAAAGAGCACAATGAAAAGAAGATGAGCTTTCCCTTATGCTCAAAGTGCGGAAAGAAACATGGAGGGAGTTGTCTTAAAGGGACAAGTAAATGTTTCAAATGTGGAAAAGAAGGTCATCGGGCATTTGAATGCCATGATGATGGGAAGAAGATGTCTAATGATGCCAACAAAGGAAGGGATACAGAGAATGAACCTACTACATTTCAATGTTTCAAGTGCAAGGAGATGGGACATTATGCCAATAAATGCCCTAATCCAAGGGTTGATGATGATGGTCGACGTCAACAAACTCTTAAGGCTAAAGACAAAGGAAAGTCACATGCAATTTCAATCAGCGATGCGGAGTACGATAATGATGTGGTGAAAGGTACACTTAACATCCACTCTAAAGTAGAAAATGTTTTATTTGATTCTGGATCCACCCACTCTTTTATTTCTGAAGAATTTTCTAAGGGTATCACCGTATTACCTCAACAATTAGATGTTGAGTTAGCTGTGACAACACCTAATGGCACAACAGTCGCATCAAAAGTTTATAATTCTTCTCCGATTGAAGTTTGTGGGAAAGTGATTCCGGTAAATCTTGTGATCCTTCCTATAGTGGAATTTGATGTGATTCTTGGCATGGATTGGCTTTCTCTACATGGAGCTCATATCAATTGCCAAAGAAGGGAAGTCAGATTTCATATTCTAGATTAATCTATGATCGTCTATCGATGCAAGGATGAACATAACCTTCCAGTGGAAATTTCTTCCATTTTATGGGTATTAATTCAACTAAATGAAGGTTATTTATCTCAAATGTTTGGTGAGAAACTCATGATTAAGAATATGCCCATTGTACGGGAGTTTGATGATGTCTTTCCGGAGGAATTACCGGGTCTTCCACCGAATCGTGAAGTTGAGTTTTCAATAGAACTCGTACCGGGTGCTTTGCCTATTTCAAAGACACCATATAGAATGGCCCCAATTGAGTTGCAGTAATTGAAGAAGCAACTCCAATAGAATCTTGATAAGGGGTTCATACACCCTAGTGCGTCTCCTTGGGGAGCACCTATTCTGTATGTTAAGAAGAAAGATGGATCAATGAGACTCTGCATTGATTATCGAGAACTTAACAAGATCACTATCAAGAACAAATATCCTCTCCCACACATTGATGAATTACTTGACCAACTACGTGGAGCTCAATACTTTTCCAAGATTGATCTTCGTTTAGGGTATCATCAATTAAGGGTCAAAAGGGAGGATATACCAATGACAGCTTTCCGTACAAGGTATGGACACTATGAATTTATAGTGATGCCATTTGGTCTTAATAATGCCCCTGTTATCTTCATGGATCTGATGAATAGAGTCTTTAGAGACTATCTTGATCAATTTGTGGTAGTCCTTATAGATGATATTCTTGTCTATTAAATGAGCAAGGAAGAACATGAAGATCACTTGAGAATTATATTGAAGACCCTAAGAAAGGAGAAGCTTTATGGCAAATTTACCAAGTGTGAATTTTGGCTTCAAAAAGTTGCATTTTTGGGTCACATAATCTCAAAAGAGGGGATATCTGTAGATCCAGCAAAAACAGAGGTTATCGAAAGATGGTCGAGAACAACAACAGTAACTGAGATCTGAAGTTTTCTTGGTTTGGCTGGATATTATTGACGTTTTGTGAAAGATTTTTCACGATTATCTAATCCACCCACCAAGTTGACTCGGAAAGGAGTTAAGTTTGTTTGGACGGAGGAATGTGAAGAGAAATTCAAGGAGTTGAAAAGAAGGTTATCCAGTGCACCTATGCTCACACTGCCTTGTAGTTGAGAAAGGTTTGTGATCTACAGTGATGCATCCAAGAAGGGATTGGGGTGTGTTCTAATGCAAAATGATATGGTGATAGCTTATGCCTCACGACAGTTGAAAATACATGAGAAAAATTACCCAACTCATGATTTGGAGTTAGCTGCAGTAATCTTTGCATTAAAGATTTGGAGGCATTACCTTTATGGTGAAAGGTGTGATATTTATACTGATCATAAAAGTTTAAAGTATATTTTCACACAAAAGGAGCTGAATATGTGCCAAAGAAGATGGTTGGAGCTGATTAAGGATTACGACTGCTCAATCCATTACCACCATGGGAAAGCAAACAAGGTGGCTGATGCATTAAGTCGACAAGACCATGCTAGTTTATCCATGATGAGGATAACAAAAGATCCAATATTTATGGATTTACAAAGGATGGATCTTGGAATTATAATGAAAGGGAAAAAATCGTATCTTTCTCAAATGAATGTTCAACCATCTATACATGTGAAGATTAAAGAGGCACAGAAAGAAGATGCCGAGTTACAAAATAAGGTGAGAAATGTTCCTGAATTCAACATTGATTGTGATGGGATAATAAAGTTCAGGAATCGGGTTTGTGTTCCTCCCATCCCCGAATTAAAGAAGGAGCTGCTGGATGAGGCTCATATTTCTTCATTCTCTATTCATCCTAGAAGCACGAAGATGTATAGGGACCTGAAAGAGTACTTCTGGTGGGATGGCATGAAAAGAGATGTTGCTGAATATGTCTGTCGATTCTTGGTTTGTCAACAAGTTAAAGCTGAGAGACAGAAGTCTAAGGGGATGTTACAACCATTACCCATACTCGAATGGAAATGGGAAAACATCACTATGGACTTTGTCACAGGACTTCCTAAAACATCCAAAGGCAATAATGCTATCTGGGTCATAGTTGATCGTCTTACAAAGTCTGCACACTTCATTGTTATTAGAGATGATTTCCCTCTGGATCAGCTTGCCAGGATATATGTAAAGGAAGTGGTAAGATTGCATGGAGTACCACTTTCTATTATATATGATCAGGATTTGAGGTTTACCTCAATGTTCTGGTTAAGTCTTCAGCATACTCTGGATACAGAGTTATGTTTCAGCACTGCTTATCATCCTCAGACAGACGGTCAGTCTGAGAGAACAATTCAAACTCTAGAAGATATGTTGAGAGCTTACTCTATGGATTTCAAAGGTGGTTGGGATCAACACCTACCTTTGGTGGAATTTTCTTATAATAATAGCTTTCACTCCAGTATTCAGATGGCTCCTTATGAAGCTCTCTATAGAAAGAAATGCAGGACTCCAACTTGCTGGGATGAAGTTGGGGAAAGAAATCTATTAGGACCTGATCTCGTTGATGAAATGGCAGAAAAGGTCAGATCTATTCAACAACACATAAAAGCAGCTCAGAGTCGACAGAAAAGTTATGCCGACAACCGAAGAAAAGACCTAGAGTTTTAAGTGGGTGATAAAGTGTTTTTACGAATATCTCCCTGGAAGAGGGTTATGAGATTTGGAAAGAAGGGGAAGTTGAGCCCTAGATATATCGGTCCTGTCGAAATACTGGATCGTGTTGGGAAGGTGGCTTACCGATTGGCGCTTCCACCGAATCTCTCTCAAGTTCACGATGTGTTCCATGTATCTCTCCTGAGAAAGTACATACCTGATCCTTCACATGTACTGAACTCAGAAGTTGTACCGCTGGAGCAAGATCTTTTTTATGAAGAACAACCGATAGAGATTCTGGATCATAGCGAAAAAGTCCTACGAAACAAGACCACTCGATTTGTGAAAGTTTTATGGAGGAACCACCAATTAGAAGAAGCTACATGGGAGCTTGAGGATATGATGAGGGAGAGGTATCCTCATCTGTTTGTTACAAAGTGACGAATTTTGAGGGCGAAATTCATTTTAAGGGGGGTAGAATGTAACACCCGAGACTTTTATGTTATATAAATCATCAAAGGAATCTTTTTCTACAAACAACACTTGCTTGGCTTGCTTTACACGAAATCGTGACCTTCCTCGATAGCTTGCATCGTACGCAATACCGAGTTTCACTAAAAAATGATATGCTAATAAAATATTATTAAAACCAGCCATTATGAATAGTAATAACCACTTTTTGAAATTTTATAAATTTTATTTTTCAAAATGGACTTCATTTTTGGATTCGGAATATCGAAATTATCCTAGGGTGAAATTTTGGTATTTTTCTGAAAACTTTCAATTTTTGATGAATAGTGAAACCACTAAGTGGTAGTTAAAAAAACTGAATTCTCCATAAAACATAATTTTACCGCTTCTGTGAGTGGAATTTCGAAAATCTGAGAGACACGGTTGATGTCAGTATGTAAAATGTGGTTCAATGAGATGAAAATAATTTTTTGGTGAATAGTAACTTTTTACTTTTTTTTTACCACGGTTAAAAGTAAATAGGGCAATTAAGGGTACAAATGATATTATTATTACCCTAACAAATGTCCTAATTCTATTGGAAAAGTGTAATTCGACCAAAAACAAACTTAGGAATAAAATATGACCATTTAGGCCCACATGGATTAGATTAGGACATTTATTATTAATTTATTTAAAGAAGGGTTAAAATAGTTAAAATCAAAGTTTAATAAGTAAATCATTTTTAATATGGGGTTATACATAAGATAAATTCGACTATAAATATTAATTAGAAAGAAAAAAAGATTTCCTATATAATGGTATTTTATTTGTAATTTTTAGACATTAGATAATCTAATTTAATTATGACACAATGATGATGCAATAATTATCTTATTAATGAAATATTGACATAATTGATGTTATAAACACCAAAATAAATGTAATTTGAAACTTTTTATGAATTAAACTATTTTTAAAGATTAATATGACATGTTAGTATTGATTTAGTTAACTTTTTTCGAACTAATCATTCTGTTATGATTTTCACAAAAATTAATTACTAAATAGTGCCAAAATTGACATAAAATAGTTTTTAAAACAAATATTATATTAGTAATTGTTATTTTATTCCTAAAAATCTAAGGTTCGGCCAAATGACTTAGATGAGGTTATATATATTAATAATAAACAACTTGGGGTTCGTTTGGCTGCTTAAAGTAAGTTTATTAACCTTATAGTATAAGAACACAAGAAGACACGGTAAAAGTAAAATTATTTAACTTAATGTTAAATCTAAATGATAAGGTTAAAATAGGAACCTAAACTTGTCTAAATTATATTGGATGAGAGGATTTCGACCCATCCCCACCTTATCTTCTAAATAAATCAATTTTGAGCTATTTAAAACCGAACTTGACTTTATAATAAAATAATATTTTTAGTTATTCCAAAGGTGCCCCTCTCCTCCCTTATAAAAGGGCACCTCCTCCCTCTCTTTCTCACACCACTTTGAGCCTTCAAGCTCGGCCAAACCCTGACACTTTCTCCTCTCCACTTCTTTAGAGACATCCTAGAGGTCCTTGTCTTCTTCAAAGACCAATTTTAGTGCCCTAAAAGAAGGTCTCAAAGAAACACTTCAAAGAAGAGGTAATGTCCGTTACCGATTCTTTAATATTTATTTCTTCTTCCACTTCTTCTTCTTTAGTTGTTTCATTATTAAGTAATAACATCAGTATCACTAATATACTGATATGTAATTATAAGTATGAAACAACCCTATTTCACCATCTATCCATCCTACGGAAAAAGAAATCACCGCGCGTGCGTACGTACGGAATACCGTCTCTACGCCGTGGTGTAATCTATTTTCCACCACCACCTTACTTAGATGGGTATAATGGTGTAAATAAAAACTATATATGACTATTATAAAGTTATATTGATTCTGAAATAGTATACATACACTCCAATACAATTCCATGATCATTGGAACAATATCATCGCTCGTGCGTACGTACGGAATACCGTCTCTACGATGTGATGCTATTTGTTCTACATGATCTTCATTGCATAATGATTATATAAATGAATTGAATGAATAAATATGATATATAGTACATTAATACCATTTTGGAAATGATGTATCTATAACCTAAAGAGAGGAATAAGAATTTATTCGACAAAACATGCATAAGAACAAAAAGTTATAAACACCCGAATAAGAAGTAGCAATGGAATATTACTACCAAGAAACTAAGAATATGACCATATATGATATAATGACAATAATTATGATTTTTTAATAAGTCAATAACATTATTTAAATCATTATACAGGAGGTTCGGACACTTACGAGGCAAATCGGTCCTAAGGTAAGGGAAATATCACAATCTCATTTTTATCTGAGATTGTTTATACTTTATAATTTACTAGGGTGTATTTTATCATCCAAATCCATGTTTACTCAATATGTAATATTATATCCATCCACCTACAATTTTTTAAATCCAATTTTACCCTTCGGTGAGTTTTAAGTAAAGAATATGAAAGGATTCTTTTGTCGTTTTTCGTATGAGGTACTTTTTTGACCTTTCTGACAAAAGTATGAGAAGAATGTTTTTTTTAACTTATACGACATGAATGGATTTTTAAAACATTATTTCCAAGAAGCCTCCTTTACATGTTTTCAAGTTTATTTTTAATCAACTTCTTTTAGTTTATAATTGTATGACATGTTAAGAAAGGAAAAGTGTTTTTGAAGTAGAAAAGATATTTTCCTCAAGAATGGAGTTCAAGTGTTTTATCAAAATTATTTTCCATATAAGATAATAAAGGGTTATGTTTCTATCCCTATTATTACATTGATTTGATTATGTTGTGATGGAATTATTTTTATGAATTCCTTTATCTTATATGAATTGTTTTATGATGTCACGATGTTTAAGATTCCCATTTTTATTACATGGGTTATGCTATGATGTATGGTTTATGATTTTGTGGCACACATAAGAATGGTATCATTATGAGATGGGTGGGACCTATATCTCCCTCCAATGCATTGGGTAAAGATTTTATATCTCATGAGATAGAAATGGATGGAATGGTAGGTTATACCGGTTCAGTGAAGCAGGACTGAAACGAGGGTAACTCGGTTCAGAAATGGACTTTGTCCACTAAGATAGTCTTGGCAATGAGTCTTGACTAATAAGAAATGATTCTCTATGATTATGTGTGTATGCCACAAAGTTTCATGTTTTATGTTATGATTATTGGGATTACATTTCACTACTACGATTTATCCCATGTTATGAAATCATGATCTCTTTTGCAGGTGAAGATTTCCAAAAGATATGTTCTTATGAATATGATGTGATTGATATTTCTTTTTTTTTACCCTTACTGAGCATTTGAACTCACCCTTTTATGTTTTCTTTTGCCCAGGATATAAAGAAAGGTTTTAGGTAAGAAAAAAAGGGAAGATATTTATTGGGAGATGTTGAAGATCTTTCACCATGATTAGAAGATTTTATTCCGATTTTCTAAAGACAATAAACTATTAAGGTCCTTGTGTGTTTTTTTTCTTATGTATTAAGTATTCCACAAAAGTAATGTAATATTCATGTACGTCAAGCTTCGGGTCTCTACATTTAGAAAGTGTGAATTATGGCTTAAAGAGATTTATTTTCTTGGCCATATTGTATCTAAGGATATAATCTCTATTGATCCTTCTAAGACCAGAACAATCCAGGAATGTCCAGCACCAACAAGTATAACCGTGGTACACCGTTTTATTGTTTTAGCAGGTTATTATCAACGTTTCATCCATAAATTTTCCCGATTGGCTAACCCATTAACCAAGATCACATATAAAGAGGTTAATTTTTTTTGGACAAAAGAGTGTGAAGAATTTTTTAAAGAACTGAAGAGAAGATTAGTCAATTCTACTATCTTGACTCTACCATTGGGGAATGATGGGTTTTCTATTTATAGTGGTGCATCAAAGAAAGGACATGGTTGTGTCCTTTTTTAGAATGATAGAGTTATTAACTATGCATCACAAAAGCTGAAAATTCATGAACAAAACAATCCTACTCATGATCTTGAGTTAGCAGCTGTAACATTTTCTTCGAAGATATGGTCACATTATATCTGTGGTGAAAAATGAGAGATATATACCAATCACAAGAGTTTGAAGTATATTTTCTCTCAGAAGGAACTCAACACGAGGAAAAGGAGATGGATTGAACTACTCAAGGATTATGAATGCACGATACACTACCACCTAGGGAAGGAAAATAAGGTGGAAGATTCTTTGAGAAGAAAGGATCATGGAGTTTTGAACAAGATGAGAGTTGAAATGGATCCTATTTTCATGTATCTAGTGAAGATGGATATGGGAATAACCATGAATGGTGAAACATCAATGATTTTTCAAATGGTTTCCAAAAAATCTTTAATAGAGAGGATAAATAGTTATCAGATCGACTATGAAGAGTTTTAAAAGAAGATTAAAGCTTCGAATGATGGGAGATTGAGTGACTTCGTATATGAAGATGAAATTTTGAAATTTTGAAAGAGACTTTGTGTTCCCGATATACATGATCTAAAAAAAGAATTGTTGGATGATGCTCATAGTTCCAATTTCTCCATACATCCTGGGAGAACCAAAATGTATAGATATTTGAAGGAACATTTTTGGTGGTAATACAAGAAGAGGGAGATTGCTAATTTTGTGTCAAGGTGTATGGTTTTTCAACAAGTGAAAGCTGGATGGCAACATCCCGGAGGATTTATGTAACCTATTCCCATACCTGAGTGGAAATGGGATAATATTATAATGTACTTTTTCATGGGACTACAAAAGACTCCTAGAAGGAATGAGTAAATATGGGTCATTGTTGATCGTCTTACCATGTTAGCATATTTTTATGCTATAAGAGAAGATTTACCACTTGAACGTTTAGATAGACTATATATTAATGAAGTTTTAAGACTCCATGGTGTACCCCTATCGATTTTCTCTGATCGTGATCCCCATTTCACATCAAGATTCTGGAAAAGTATTCAGAAGGTCTTGGATACTGAACATCGTTTAAGCACTACCTACCACCCTCAAATAGATGGACAATCAGAATGAACTATTCAAACCTTAGAAGACATATTGAGATCCTGCTCACTTGACTTTCAGGGTATGTGGAATCAATATTTACCTATGTTAGAATTTTCCTATAACAATAGCTTCCACTAAAGTATTCAGATGGAACCATATGAAGCATTATATGGAAAGAGATGTCGCACACCAACCTGCTGGGATGATATTGGTGAAAGAAAATTTTAAGGCCCAGAACTTGTTGAGGAAACGATGGAAAAGGTGAAGGTAATACAAACCCACATCAAAGCAGCAGACAGTAGACAGAAGTGCTATGTTGATAACTGAAGGATGGATTTGGAATTTCAGGTAGGAGATCATGTTTTTGTGAAGGTATCTCCATGGAAGGGAGTTATAAGATTCGGTAAGAAGGGTAAATTGAGTCCCAGGTACATCAGAACTGTCAAAATTCTAGAACAAATTGGGGATGTAGCTTACCGATTGGCAATGCCGCCAAGTCTCTCCAAAGTTCACAATGTGTTCCACATATCACTGTTGAGAAAATAATTTCTTGACCCAACGCATGTACTCACCTATGAGGAATTAGAACTGGAACCTGATCTGCCTTATTGCGAAGAGCCCGTCAGGATTCTTGATACCAGAGAACAAGTGCTGAGAAACCGAATGACTCGTCTGGTAAAAGTTCTATGGAGGAACCAGAAGATGGAAGAGGCAACGTGGGAACCCGAGGAACTTATGATGAAGAACCACCCAAGTCTTTTTATGCACTAATATTCGAGAAATTTCAAGAATGAAATTATTTGAAGGAGGGGAGAATGCAACACCCCAAGCTTCCACGGTATGCTTCTCTTTGAATAATACAATAGCATGTATTGTACGCAACATCGAGTTCTAACACACCAAAACCAATCAAACTAGCCGTTATGAACAGTAATACCCACTTTTTGAAATTTTATAAATTTTATTTTTCAAAATGGACTTCATTTTTGAATTCAGAATATCGAAATTACCCTAGGGTGAATTTTTGGTATTTTTCTAAAAACGTTCAATTTTTGATGAATAGTGAAAACACTGAGTTGTTGGTTAAAACCGACTTTTTATTTAAATAATTATTTATTTTATTTAAATTTATTTTAGGTCAAAATATATACATAATACCTATATAAGTTCAATGTAATTCATTAGAGTCAATTTATATTAATTTTAGATTTATAAAAATTTTATTGAGCTTTTTACCGTCTTTTACCCACCTCCTATGAGCTTTTAAAAAATTGCATAAAACATAATTTTACTACTTATGTGAGTTGAATTTATAAAATCTAAGAGACACAGTTGATACCATTAAGTAAAATGTGGATCAATGAGATGAAAATAATTTTTTGTGAATAGTAAATTTTTTTACTTTTATTTACCACGGTTAAAAGTAAATAGGGTAATTAAAGGTAAAAATGATATTATTTTTACCCTAACACATGTCATAATTTTATTGGATAAATGTATCTAGACAAAATATAACCTTAGGAATAAAATATGATTATTTAGGTCCACTTGGATTAGATTAGGACATTTATTATTATTTAATTCAAAGAAGAGTTAAAAGAGTTAAAATCAAAGTTTAATAACTAAAACATTTTTAATATAGATCAATACACAAGATAAATTCGATTATAAATATTAATTAGAAATTGTAAAATATTTCCTACCCAATGGATTTTTTTTTAAAATTTTTAGGCATTAAATAATTTAATATATTTATGACACAATGGTGATGCAGTAATTACTTTATTAATGAAATATTAAAATAATTGATATTATAAATACCCAAATAAATGTAAATTAAGAATTTTGATGAATTAAAAGAATTTTATAGGTTAATATGAAATGTTAGGATTTATTTAATTAACATTTTTCGAAGTAATCATGCTGTTATGATTTTCACAAAAATCAAATACCAAATAGTGTCAAAATTGACCTAAAAGAGTTTATAAAACAAATATTATATTATTATTTGATATTGTATTCCTAAAAATCTAAGTTTTGGAAAAAGAACTTAGATAAGGTTATATATATTAATAATTAACCACTTGGGGTTCTCTTTCCTTGTTATAGTAAGTTTATTAATCATATAATATAGAAATACAAAGAGTCATGGTAAATGTCAAACTAATTAACTAAGAGTTAAATCTAAAAGATAAGGTTAATATAGTGACCCAAACCTATCTAAAACCTATTTGTTGAGTGGGTTTTGACCCATCCCCACCTTATCCTTTAAATAATTCATTTTGGAGCCATTATAAACCAAAAATGATTTTATTATAAAATAATATTTCTAGCTTTTCCTAAGGCGCCCCTCACCCCTCTTATAAAAAGGAACTCCCCCTACTCTCTTATTCACACATTCAAAGCCATTTGGATCGGCCAAACCCTGCCCAAATACCCTATGAACTATTATCACTTCATCCTAGAGGCCTTCCTTTAGTCAGAAAGCCAACCTAAGGATCCATTTTGATCAAATCAAAAGGAAGAACCCAAAGAAGTAGTAATAATTTCCCCACCCTCTTTCAAGATCTTTTCTTCTTCCACATCCTCTTTCTTTTTTTTTCATTATAAAATAATAACTCCAATATCATCTATATAATGTGATGTTATTATAAATATGGTACAACCATATTCATTATTCTATCCATCCTTTGAATGATATGTCACCATCTGTGCGTACGTATGGCTTACCGTCTCCATGTCGTGGTGTAATTGTTATTCAATACATTATTATTTGGATGGGTATAATAATGATGTGTAATTTATTTAAATAATAAATATAACATGATAATGATTATTTATATATGATATAACATCCAATTATATATTATTTTAATATCAAAAGAATGATATTGTCGCTCGTGTGTACGTACGGATTACCGTCTCCACGAACACGATGAGATTCATTCCCCATCGTATCCATTCAAGACTAATTTTTATTTGATTATTAAAAATAATGTTTAAGGACTTGATATCATTTTGGACATGAATATGATACAACCTATTCATAATAAACATGACTTATGTAACAGAAAATATAATAGAAAACGATAAAGTTGACACCCGAAACGACGATAATACTAAAATAATATTAACAAAGCATTATTAGAAGATTATCTATGATATCGTAATTATTTATATGGTTATTTTATAATTTAATAACAATGTTTTAAGTAGTATACATGAGGTTAACATACCATCGAATAAGGAAAAGTACAAGGTAAGGGTTTATTTCACAATCTCTTTATTATCCGAGGTTGTTTATACATAATTATCTACTGAGACCTCTTTATCATCCACATCCATGTTTCTTAAAAATGCATTTCAAAACATTTTTAATATTTAATAGACTATGGTTTAAATTCATTTATACCCTTTTTTGACTTTTTATAAGATGTTTATAAAGTAATCTTTCCATCATTTTCCAAACAAGGTCCTTTTGAGCCTTTTCGACAAAATTAAGGTAAGAATGTTTTTTTATCTTATACGGAGGGTATGAATTTTTTCTGCCATTATAAAATTGTCGAAGCTTCCCTTACAAGATTATAAGAATATTTTCAAAGTAAATTTTTTCTTTTATAATTATTTTACTTTTAAATGATTTCAAAAAAGTGATATTTATCTCAAATAGTTTTGATTTCATCTATGTCAACATCCTTTGATAGATTTTAAGCTTATTTGAAGTTGATTTATTATGATACAAAACTTCCATATTGTATTGAAGGTTTTGTGATATGTTTGACTGTGGATGTGTTATTTTTATACCATTCATGGTTTATGGATAAGGTATTGACATTTCGTATGCTAGTTTTAATACGAATGTTTATGTTATGTTTAAACCTTTTCATATGAGGAATGCATTGGACTTAGTAAGTGACGGGTGGAGCCTACTATAGCTCCTCGATGCATTAGTAGGTATCATGAGACAAACTAGTGTCTTGGAACAAGGCCTTGATAAAATCCTATTTGTAGTCTTGGAACAAGGCCTTGACTATGTGGTTATGATAGTCTGGCATTATGTATTCCATCATTATGAATGTGTATATTGATATTACATGTGATTATTCGACTAGTAGAATATCCATGTGAGTAAGTAAATGGAATTATTTTGATTTTAACTTTTCCATATTATGCTAAAGTTCTAGTTTAAAAGTTTTTTTATTTAGTTCTATACATTTCCTTAAATGTTTATTCTTATTCATGAAAGCTTCTGCTTTATTGTTATCCTTACTGAGCATCTGAGCTCACCCCTTTCTATGATTTATTTTTCCCAGGATGTGAAGATGTATATTATGACTAACCTACAGGGATAGTCTATGGGATATCAGTGTTGTATATGGAAACAATGTTGTTGTTGTTTTCCATTTTATGATGTAATGCAAACTTTATGAATGTATCTATTACTTCCAAGGCTACTAAACTAATTGGTATTTCAAGACTTGATCTTTTGTGATCATGCCAATGATACGTAATAATTCACTGAATCTGGGCTTCTGGGGTCGGGGCGTTACATTTTTGGGCAATGTAAATATAAATATTATGTGAGTGAATGTCATGAAAAGTTTACGAAATTTTTAACAGAGAAGAATGTGTTGATGAACAATTCGATGTGCTAAATTTTATAATAGAGATTTGGATATATTTTTTTATAAAATGATTGATTTTTCATTAGTGGATATGATGAATTTGAATATGTGATTGATAAATATGTGTTAAATTTTTTTCAATGTAAATTAAAAATGTATGGTAGAAACATAGAGAATTATTGTGATAGAATTTGAAATGATTATAGACAAGTAGTTTTCTAGTACTTTTGTTTCAATAAGATACATTCCATTCAATGGGTTTGATAGAGAGAAACTATATAATCCATGTATATGGTGGGAATTTTTTTGATCGTTGAGTTTGGTATTAACATTCTTGATAGGAATTTAGAACATACACTGGCATTGGAAAATGTTGATATATACATTTTTTGGTGATGTGGTCAGCATCCAATATTATATTTTTATGTTTTTATTGTTTTATAAATAATTTAATGGATTCAAATCCCTCGCCTAAAAACATATTAAATTTCACATGGTTCTTGGGATCATGGTGTGTTTTACTGAGATTACTTCTCACACCCTATTCATACACATCTACTGTGCATATTGATTTTATGTGGGGTAATAAATTTAAGCAATGCTTAATATAAAGGTGAATTATGGGAGATATGTGCAACTTGGAGGTGTTTGGATACTTACTTTTGAAACAGGAAGTTGAGAGGTTTTTTATTTTATTTTCATGTTGTTCCATCTCATATGTATATGGATGTTTACACTTGAGTTATTGTAGTAATATATCCAAATTTATGTTATAATTATGAATTATTAAGACTTATATTGGATTTTATTATGATGTTGTTCACCTCACTCCAAAAAATATTAAAATTTTATATTTATTTTTAATATATTTCTAGACAGACCATGCGAGGGTAAATTGTAAAATCCCAGGATTTCGAAACCTATTTTTATTATATTAATATTTTATTTAATGGATTTTTTTTATAATTAAAACCAAGTAATGATATTTTTGATAAAAGTTTATTTGAAAATAATATTCGAAAAAAATTGTTCAATATTCTAATGAAAATAATATTAGAAATCAACTGTTTATTTATACCTATTATTTATAGTTTTCAAATTAATATTCTAATGAAATATATTTTTTTTATTTGATTAATAGAATATTTTAAATATATATTTATTATTTTTATAAAATAAAATTTATTTTTATCAATTTTTTTAATTGAATATTTTAATTAAAATAATATTAAGTGTATTTTTTAAAAAATTATTATTATTATTCTTAAGATAATATTCTTTATAAATATTTGTGATATATTATGTTTTTTTAACTAATTTATAAATTATAAATATATATATAATTATTATATAATGAAAAAATGAAAATTATATTTATGTTTTAAATATATATTTTATTTGATTTATTAATATAAAAAAACAAATATAAATAATGAAAAAAAGAAGAAAATATGATATATAATTATCATATATATATATATACATATCAAAACTTGATTATATTTTTATGAATATATATTTATCATTTTTTATGTTATTATATGTGTTATTTTGTTATTTTATAATGAAATGAATTTTTTATTAAATGTTTTTTTTTGAATTGTGTAAAAACAAGTGGTGTGACACACTTCTCAAGAGAGGGATAATTAAAGACACACACAAAAAAGACAACAATAAAAGAGAAAATTGGGTTGGGAAAATGGGAAACCCAAGGAAAAAATGAATAAATAAAATATTAAATGAAATGAAGATGATATTGTTCATCTTCCTCATCTTTCTCAAAACAGAAAAGCAATGCCACCAGCCCTCTATTCTCCACTGTCGATGTATCCTTCCACCTCAGCTCTATCTCGATAAATTTTTAGAAAACCCAACTTGAATGGATTTTTTTAAGCCAATTATCATAAGCTTCCACTATAAGTTTGAAATATATATATATATATTTATAATAAAAAATGAAAATCAATTTTGTTTTCCAATCTCCTACAGTTACATCAATAAATTTATTAAAAGAATATAAGTTATTATATTCAGTATATAAAAAACCCCTTTGCACTCTAATAACATCTAAACCTCACCATCCATGTCCCCCATTTTGTTCTGCTCAATTTTTAGGAACCCCAAATCCCTGATTTATTCCAAACTAAGATAAGAGTTTAATTATTTTCGAGCAAGTTATTTTTTTCAAATATATATACATATATATATATATACATATATATATATATGAATCTATATTTAACTAAATAAATTAGTATTTTCAGATGAGAGTTCTATTTTAAATTTCATCTTCTAACCTATATTTTGTAAAGGGTCCATTACATTCAAATTTATTATGTAATGGTTCATTATATTATTGATTTTACAAGACATGTATATATATACACAATATATATATTCCTATATTTCCTTCATTTTATGTTTTTTTATGAATTTTTTTTAAAACTTGTAAGTGATTTCCTATAATCCTTTATTCTTATGGATACAAGTAAGGGTTCAATTATTTCAGATCAAACTATGTTATATATATGTGTATATATGAATTTATATCTATCTAAATAACTTAATATTTTCAGATGATATAATTTAAGGGTTTTGTTCTAAATTCTATCATTAAACCTATATTTTGTAAAGTTCTATTTTACTTCATCAAATTATTTTTTTTCAAAAAGATATATATATATATATATGAATGTATAGACATGTATATATATGTATATAACCATATACAACTATATAATTTCTGCATTTATGTGATAAGGGTTTTGATTTTAATGATTATTTCTAAAACCCTTAGTTTGAAAGGGTTTAATTATTTTCAATTTATAAGAATTTTATTTATATATATATTTATATATGTATATATAGATACAGATTTATATGTATGTAAGTATACGCAATTGTTTCTATCTGTTTGATGAATTTATCAGAATTAAAAAATTTAGGGTTTATATTTTATCAAATGATTTTTTATACAAAGATGTACATATATATAAATATTAATATAATATTTACGTATATATATTTATATATGTTAAACCTTGAAAAGAATGATTTCAATCAAGAATCTAATTTTCCTATGTCAATATAATTTCTAAACTGGAAAGACAAAAAATAAAAAAAACCAATTTTGTTATTGTTTGCTTGAAAATCTTAATAGTGTTCAATATTTTGATATTGTAGTTTGTATTTCGTGTATAAACATATGTGTATACCATTTTATTTATTAGAAAGGGATAACCATTCATTTCAAAATCTATATACAAAGTTAAAATTCATTAATATTCTATTATTTTATGTTTATTTTTATATGTAACCATAGAATTTAAATGATAATAGTTATCATTTAATGTGGAAAGTTAATTTTTTTTACCATTTTAGGTGAAAAAATAATTCTACTCATCCATATGTGTCATTCATAAACTTGATACAACCATCATCTAATTTATAATTGACATAGCATGGTTTTTGAGTATGGTTTTATTTTATTAACCACTGTATTTTTGATTTACAAATGAAGGTAATTATTTCAAGTACGATATTAATCATTTGTTAACAGTTTATGATTAGTTTGATGTGCTAACTTAATAACATTCAACATAATACTCAAAATGGTTAGTAATTATGTTTACTTATTGGGGAAGGTTATTTACATTGAATATGTATACGTTATTTAGGATTAACCTCATTAATATAAGGAATTAATTGAACTTAGTATGTGTTAGGCGGGGACCACTATACCCCCTCGATGAATCAATAGGTCTCATGAGACAAAATAAATATGGATTTTCCTAATTCCTTTACCATTTTCAAGCATGGTTTTGGATGAATCCTTATTCATTTTCAGATGTCTTGGCCGAGGCCTCAACGGTATTTTTTTGATGCATTAGTTGGTCTCATGAGACAAATAGACATGGAGTTGGATAAGGCCTTTCCCATTTTCAGATATGGTTTTGGCCAAGGCCTTATTCATTTTCAGATGTATTGGTCGAGCCCTTGATGTTATGTTTCAGAATATTTGGAATATGCATTTCCATTGTTATGAGATTAGTATTTTATCATCCATGTGATTATTCGACTAGTATAATATCTGTGGTTAAGAATCATTCTCTCATGAACATTTATATGGCTTTGTCTAATCAGTTTGTATTCCTTCTACATGATGCTCAAGAATATATTTCCAAAAAATTACATGTTATAATTATTTATATACTTATATGTATAACAATTAATTTATAAATATGGATTAATATTTTGTTTCCAATCTATAAACAAAGGTTATAAATTTATCTATCATTTCATGGTTTACATTTAGGCATTAAATGATAATTGATTTCTTTTTTTGTAAAATTTACAATAAATCATTATTTCATGTTTAAATTTGTATCTTCACCCCCAGTATATCATGCATAATCATGTATGACCATTATATAACATATAAGTGTCATTCCGTGCATTTTTTGTTCCAGTGTGTTCATATTTTTAATGCATTTTCCTTGTAAATTTTAAGTAAGTATAAATTTTTTTGAGCATGTGATTCTTCTTAAAATGATTTTAGTAACTCTTTATAAATGATGATGACATGTTATGAGAATGGTATTTTATTTTTATGAAAATTATTTAAAGTGTGTATTTTTATTTCAAAGAAATGTTTTAAAATAATTTATTGATTTTTTAAAATCCATTACTGGTCATTTTAATACTCACCCTATGTTTTAAATTCATTTTTTTTGGTTTGGTAGACTTATAGGTAATGTGTTTTTCTATGTGGAGGCATCACAATAATGATTGTTTTGTTTATATAATTTTATTTTCATACCATTTTTAAAATGTGTAATGGTTTTATCTAATTCTCCAAATCTCGAACAGTTTAATATCCTTTGTTGTGTAATGTGATTTGTAATTATTTAGTTCCTTTTATAAAAAAATTACACCACATATATTTAGCACCAAATCTGGGAAATAGTGGTCGAGACATTGCATTTGGTATCAAAGGAACGATTTAGATAATTTTGAAAAATTAAAATGAAATTCATAATTTTAAATATTCCTCCTGTTTAAAATTAGTTTCCATATGCGTACAAAAGAATTGTGAGTACACAATTCTTTTGAGGACAATAATGTAACGTCCTTTGATTTACAAACCTAATCTTATTATATAAATATTTTATTCAATGAATTTATTTATAATCCAAACAAATGAATAATATTTTAAGAAAATTTTATTTGAAAATAATATTAGAAATAAAGTGTTTTAAATAATTTAATTACAATACATAAAATTATTTAAATCTATTATTTATAGTTTTTAAATTAATATTCTAATGAAATATATGGATCTTATTTGACTAAATGAATATTTTAAAATAACTATATTTATTATTTTCAAAAAATAAAATTTATTTTTATCAAAAAGTTTATTTAATTGAATATTTTAATCATAATAATATTACTTAAGGGAAAAATATTTTTTAGAGAATTATTATTATTATTCTTAAGATAATATATTTAATAAATATATGAGATATATAATGTTTTTTTATAAAAATTATAAATTATAAATATATATAAATATTATATTATGAAAAAATGAACATTATATTTATGTTCTAAATAAATATGTGATTCGATTTATTAATATAAAAAAGGAAGTTAAATAATAAAAAAAGATGATATATAATTATATATATATAGATATATATCAAAGCATGATTATATTTTTATGAATATATATTTATCGTTTTTGTCATGTTATTATATGTGTTACTTTGTTATTTTATAATGAAGTTATTTGTTTATTAAAATAATTCTTTTTTTGAATTGTGTAAAAATAAGTGGCCTGACACACTTTTCAAGAGAGGGAAAATTGAAGCTACAAACAAAAAAGACAAAATTAAAAAAGAAATGTGGGATGGGAAATGTGTAATGAAGAAAAGAATAAAAAAATATTAAATGAAATGAAGATGATACTATTCATGTTCCTCAGCTTTGTCGAACAAGAATAAATAATGCCACTGGCCCTGTATTCTCCACCGTCGATGTCTCCTTCCACTGAGGCCACATATCAGTTTATTTTTCCACTACCTGACTTGAACAATTTTATTTTATGTCAATTCTCATCTCCTTCCCCTGTAAGTTTGGAATATATATAGATTTTATAATAAAAAAATACAATTGATTTTTTCCCAATATTCTATAGTTCCATCCGTGAATTGATTAAAATAATATATGTTACTATTTGTAGTTTATAAAAACCCTCTTTGCACCCTCATAACATCTAAACCTCACCACCCAAGTCCCCCCATTTTGTTTTGCTCAATTTTCAGGAACCCAAAATACAATATTTGATCCAAACTAAAGGGTTTAATTATTTTTGATCAAATTATGTTTTTTTCAAATATATATATATATATATATACGTATATATGTATCTATATTTAACTATATAACTTAATATTTTTAGATGAGGGTTATGTTTTAAATTTCGTCTTCTAACCTATATTTCCTAAAGGGTCTATTACATTGAAATTTATTATGTAAGGGTTCATTATATTTTTAATTTTACTAGACAGACAGACAGACAGACAAAAATATATATTCGTATCATCCATTCAATATAAGAATTTTAATCAAAATTATATTTTTAAACTTATAAGGTATTCGCCAAAATCCATCAATCTTATAGATATAAGTATGAGTTTAATTATTTTAGATTAAACTATGCTTTACACACATACACATAGATATATATATATATGTATATTAATTTATATCTATCTAAATAAAATAATTTTTTTAGATGATATGTGTTAAGGGTTATGTCCTAAATTATTTTTTTTAAACCTATATTTTGTAAGGTTCTATTTTACTTGATCAAATAATTTTAGTTTCAAAAAGATATATATATATATATATATTCTATTATATAAATGTATATATATGTATATACATATATAGAATTATTTATTTTCAGTATATATGTGACAAGGTTTTTGATTTTAACGATTATGTCTAAAACCCATGGTTTGAAAGGGTTTAATTATTTTTAATTTACAAGAATTTTATTCACACACACACACACAGATATATATATATATATATATATATATATATATATATATATATATATATATATTTATACACATGTAAGTATATGAAATTGATTCTATCTATTTTATGAATTGATCATAATTAAAAAATTAAGGGGTTAAGGTTTTTCAAATTATTTTATTCTACAAAGATGTACATATATATATATATATATAATATTTACACACACACACACACACACACATATATATATCTATATATGTTAAACTATAAAAAGAATTTTTTCAATTAGAAATTCAGTTTGCTGATGTGATTATAATTTCTAAACAATAATGGTAAACAATATCAAAAACTTGTTTTGTTGTTGTGCTTATTAAAATTTTAAAAGGGTTTTTTATTTTGATATTTCAGTTATTATTTCATGTATATACATATATGTATATATTTTTATTTATTAAAAAGTGTTAATATTTCATTTCTAAATATGTATAAGAAGTTATAATTTATTCTTATAATATTATTTTGTGGTTATGTTTATGTGTAACCCAAGTATTTAAATTATAATAGTTACCATTTAATGTGACAATTCAAAATAAGTTATCAATTTAGGTGAAAAACATTTTCTTCTCATCCATACGTGTCATTCATAAACTAGATATGGCCATCATCTAATTTATTACTGACATACCATGAATTTTTTAGTGGGAATTTATTTCATTAATCACATTATTTATGATTTACAAATAAAGATAGTTATTTCAAGTGAGGGATTAATCTTTTATTGAATGGTTTATGATTAGTTAGATTTTCTACCTTGATACTATTCATCATACTACACAAAAATGTTAGTAATTATATTTAACGATTGAGTAAGTTTATTTACATGGAATATTTATACATTGTTTATGTTTAACCTTATTCTTATAAGTAATACATTGGACATAGTAATTTCCTAGTGGGGCCTGCTATAGCCCCTCGATGTAGCGGTTGGTCTCAAGAGACAAAATAGATATCGACTTGGCTGAGGCCTTGGACATTTTCAAAAATGGTTTTCGATGAGGCCTTATCTTTCTCAAATGTCTTGGTCGAGGCCTTGATAGTATTTTTTCTATTCATCAGCAGCTCTCATGAGACTAATATATATGGACATGGTCGGGGCCTTGCCTAGTTTTAGATATATTTTTGGATGATTCCTTAATCATTTTTAGATGTCATGGCTAAGTCTTTGACAGCATGTTTCAGAATGTCTAGAATATGCATTTACCTCATTATGATATTAGTATTTGATCTTCCATGTGATTATTCAACTATTAGAATATCCATTGTTAAGAATCAAACTCTTATGGACATTTAATTATATTTGTGTAATCAATTTTTATTCCTTCAATTTGATTCTCAACATCATATTTTCAAAAAGTAAAAGTTATAATGATTTATATACTTATTTGTAAAACAATTCATATATAAAGAAGTATTAATATTTTTTTATATTATATAGAAAATGGTTATAATTTTATCTATCATTTCATGATATAAATTTATGTTTTAAATGATAATTGGTATCATTTTATGTGTAATTTATAACAAATCATTGTTTCATGTTCAAATATGTATCTACACCCCTAGTATGTCATACATAATTATGTATGACCATTATTTTAGTTACATGTGGCATTAAATGAATTTTTTTCATGTTTATGATAATTTTATATTAAATTTTATTTTAACTTTTAAATAACTATAGAAATTTTTGAGCATGGGATTCTGCTTAAAATGATTTTAGTAACTCTCAAAAAATGACGATGGCATGTTATGAGAAAGGTATTTTATTTTTATGAAAATAATTTAAATTATGTAGTTTTATTTCCTAGAAATGTTTTAAAAGATTTTATTGATTAATTTTAAAACCCATTTCTGGGCATTTTAAATGTTATCATTATGTTTTAAATTCATATTTTACAGGTTTAGTAGGTTTATTTGTAATGTGTTTTTCTATGTGGATGCAACACAATTAAGATTTTTTAGTTTAATTAATTTTATGTTGGTAAATTTGTGACAATGTTCAATGGTTGTATCTAATTTTCCAAAACCAAGACTGGTAATGATCATATGTTGTTTAATGTGATGTGTATTTATTTATTTCCTTTTTAAAAAAATTACACATCATATTTAAGCACCGGCTCTGAGAAACTGGGGTTGGGGCATTACATAAATTGATCCCCAAGTGATAGTCATATACCTTAGATGATAGTAACCAACCTCTGGTGATTTGGGTGCACACATTGGGCCATGTGGTGTTTCAACATAATGACACATTCAATTTTGGATTGAAAATAATTACTAGAGTTCGTAGAATAATATTCCACTAAATATCTTTACAAATAAATATATGACCATGGAAATAGTTATTTTCAAGGTACACCCTGAAACTCATCATGGTATTTTTTGTGAAATTTCATAGAAAATGAGATAAACCAACTAATAATGTTTATGATTTATGATTCATGTTTCCTATATATATTTATGAATTTTATTGTGTAATATAATAATGTAAATGATTCTAAAGTAGAGTGAAAACCTTTATATCTAGATTACAGTAAATCTAAATCTAGTTGGTTATAGGGTGTATATGTTTTAATAGAAAACATGGAACATTATTTAATGAAGGATGTGTTAACACTAGGGATACATAACAAATTGTTGAGTAACATATTTAATTGTGTGTTAATTTATTATGTGTATCATAGGTTGGACGGGATTGATTGTTTTACCCCAAATTGAGTGTATAGAATAATGAAACTATTATAGGGAAATGAAATATAAATTTTATATAAAAAAAATCCTAAAAAATATGTCCCTTAACATCCATTTGTGACAAGTCTTATTGATAGGTACACTCAATTTTTTTAGATATTTTCATATTAATATCAATTATCAAGGACCTATTTTGTAAAATTATCCCATAAAAATTGAATTCTTAAACTTCTAGTTCATTGGGATGTTAGGTACTTAGGTGCAGATTAATGTAATATATAATTATTGTGTTATTAATATGATTTTTTGTTAATTATTTTTTTGATTCATCAATAATTATTTTTTTCTATATCTTGATATTTTTTTGAGAGAATCAATTAATACTTAGTCCCAAAATTTATATTATGTATAGGTAGACAAGAGTGAAAAAATATACATATGTTTAATGGAATTTATGTTGTAATAGTGGGTGATAAAAATATGTCAAAATGAAAAAATATATTTAACTAAAATGGATAAAGAATTTATGTTAATTTTTTTGAAGTTTTAAACTTTTGAAAATAACACATAAATGGTAAAACTTATAATAGAATGGGATAAAATAAGATTTGATTATATTACAATTAGAAAATCTAAAAATTTTAATTGGAATGAATCTTAGAATGGGGTGGTCCAGTCAAAAGTTATTTGGTGAAAATTAATTTTATTTATTTAAATGTAATCAAAGAAAAAAAGGATTATTTTATGGTGAATGAATATTTTTTAGATTTCTTTTTACTTTCTTAAAATTTGTATTTATATAGTAAATTGTTTCATAAAAATGTTTTTATAATACAAGATTTTGAAAAATAGATTATAGGTGATGTTGATGACATATCAACATAGTTCAATGCATACACATATACTTTTTTTATCCTACAAGTTTAACAATTGTTAGGAAATATTTTACATCATATTCTTTATTACATTTTCGGAACATCATTCAATAAGGATTTAGTTGTAAAATTATATCTTAATTGGACATGAGATTGAGGATGTTTATGAAATTTTGGATTATAACACATAAAAATATGTAGTTGGACTGAATGATAATGTAAATATTTAAACTACTATAATATTTCTTTTTTTTATTTTTCATCTATAAAATCCATGAATTTATATCTTCATTATTCTATGAAACTATAAGTAAATTTTAGTTTTTGGATTCACAATTATTATCTAAATGGAAAATTAGTATCATCAATCCCATATTCTAACTTATAATATAATGTTTCAATTGTAATTTTATTTAGATTTGATAGCTATGATATTTGGATAAAAATAGATTTATAGTACTGTGCTTCCATTGTAAAAAACAATGTATAAATTTCAAGGTGTAAAATTTGTAGTGTACAGTTACACGAAAACTTTTCATAGCTTATAAAATACCCTTTAATAAATATATGAAAAAGTTCTCTTGTTTAATATTATACACATAAAAAAACTATATTCATGATCTCATTACATTTTCTAATAAGATTTAACCACTTCTTAAAAACTTCCAATGTAACATTTCTACTATTATATTGTGATTACCATTAAAATGACTGAAAACCAATGAATGGGCTATCTATTGACACCATATAGTATATTTTATAAATGTCATCTTCATACAATTATTTTTTGGGTCTAAAAAAACTGATACACTATTAAAAACATAAATAGTATAGATCTAATCATGTCAAAAAGTTTAAAATTATAAACTATTTTTTTCTATTAGATTACAAATGATCATGTCACAATCATATATTGTTACCCTTATTAATGAATCATATATAAAGAAGGATTATCTGAATAATTATGATATAAAGAATCATATGTCTAGTGTTAAACACCTGGAAGAAGTATTAAAACATCCATGCATCATAACATAAAATGTATGTATTTTTATTACATTAACTATATTTTGAGAAATCCGTCTATGTAAATCATATTCATCAGGGATAATTTAAATCTAAAATTTCAGTTAAGATCATTTTGGAAAATAATGTAACTATTTACACTAATATATTTCTTTACCAATACATCCAAAACTCATTTAGGATATAAAGTGACATTTACATTGAATCTAAAAGGTTTAATCGTTAATTTTTTTTTTCACATTGAACTTCTTTAAGTCCATGAATACTCTTACTAACCTATTAGAATTAAATTTTCTCTGAAATACCATTCTCATATATAATATTCTTTTTTTTAGAAAAAACACTTAATTTATTTGATGATGATATTTAAAAAATAATCATTACCATCAATATATTATATATTATTTTATGTGTTTGGGAAAATATTTTGGAAATATATTTTATTATTTATAATATACCACTTCAATGTGGTGGAAACTATTTTCCTGAAACATTAAAAAATATATTTTATAAAACAATTTTATATTGTATAAAACTCCTTCTATTCATATCTTATTTTAAAATATTTTATTGAACAAGATGAATCATCAACCAAGAGTGTCAAAACATCATTTTATTTTTTTTAATTACTCTTTGTTTAAAAATATCCTCTATTATCACATAATAGAAATCAGAAAAGAACACATGTACTTAATTTCAAATTCATCCATGATTTGATGTAATACATGGATTACAAATATTTTATGTTCTATTTCTTACTTAGTCACTTTAATATGTACTTAGAGCTTTAACAAAAAAAATACTTGTATAAATTTTTAACTCCTATACCAATCCAAAAAATAATAATATGTAATTAGTTACCTGAACCATCATTGAAGTCGGTAAAAATTTAAAATTTAGATTCCTACTAACTCCAGTATATGTGGTAAGAAGGGTCAAACCCACAGAGAAGAAAATCATGGCCACTAATCTTCTAGAAAAAAACTTCCAAAAACTCCACTATTGTCAGCAGTGGAGTAGATTTTCTATTTATTTTTATTTTTTATATTTTTATTTTTTTTAATAAGAAGTAAAGTGACAGTACATCTAAAAACTTTTATTTAAACTATATTGAAGCTAGAGATGGATGAAAACAAAGCGACACAGTGATAAAGAGCGCTGATAAATTAACTATCTAAGAAAACGCTCGGGGAAAAATCTTTATTCTACTAGTTTAAAAAGTATTCCACTTCACTAAAAAGTTGTTGCAGAGTACCACCTATAAGAGAATGACTCACCTCCCTCACCATAAATTAAGTCACAGAAGCCAATAAATTTTAAACTTCTCCACTCCAAAATTAATCAACGGTGAACAGTTTGAAAAATGACAACAAGACGAACTCACCAAAATTCCTGAAGTCTTTTGAATTTATTACCCATCGAAAAGTGTTCCACAATCAATCTCACAAATTGAATTTGAAAATTTGTAATTAAATTTTTGGTGGAATAAGCAATTGAATGAATTCAGTATCTATCTCACCGATCAATACAGAACACATTAAATGATGTAGTGAAAAATAACATTAAATGATAACCAGTGGAACTTCACTTTCTCTCTGAACTATATGATATAGCTAGAAAACATATTCATTATTGTTTCATAAACTTTTTTATAATAACAGAGTACTAATAGTAGAATAAAATAGATGATAAAAACTTGAGATAATGCTCTTCTCCTAAACTCCTCCAGCTCTAGGAAGTGGTTCCAGAGTCACCCTCTGCACTTCCTCTACTCGGTCCTTGATCTTAGAATGTGTTGAATAAATTTCCTCCCATCTACTTCTTTATCTTCTTTTTAATCAACTCTCTTCTACTGAATGTCACCCATTATTTGTCACCAACTTAAAATTCCCTTCGCTTGTACACCGCACATGTGGGTTTTTTCACGACTGACACGTCACCCTAGCTTTTTCCCTCATAACTAACTCATGTAGAGTTAGTTGATTGCACCTCGACATCTTTAAGGACTTGGTTTGAACCTCCAAAGTAAAGAACAAAAAAAAAAGTTAAAATTGTTAAAACATGATAATAAAACAATTGATAATAATAGATAAATTTCTTTACAACTATTAGATAGATATTTTATTAATTTAATCTAAAAATTAAATTATTAATTATTAAATATTATTATTATTTAATAATATTTTTAATGTTAATTTTAGATGCAAATAAATATATATTTTAGTTAATTGATGAATTAAGTTACTTTATTTAATTTTTAAAATATCGTTAAAATTTTTGTACTAAATATTTAAATAGATATTTATGATTAATTATTATTATTAATGTTAATTATAATTATTTAGTTTATTATTAATAAATTATTTACTAATAAAAAATTATTTAATTAATTTATTTTAATTATGTTTATAATTAATTATTATAATTTTCTAATTTATTACAAATATTTAACAATGTCATTATAATTAATGAGTTTATTATAATTCAATTATTTAAATTAATTTAGAAATATAGTTTAATAAATATTTATTAATTTATTTAGTTTTATAATTATGATTTATTATATATCTTATGTTTATTATTTATTTTTAATTATTAATGTTTAATATATTTAGTTTATTTAATATTTTTTAAATTATGTTTTTATATTAACCTTTAATTTTTTTCTTCTCTTCAATTCCCCAATTTGGCGGATAGCATCCCTGCATGCAAGAGGCCAATAACGTGGCCTCATGGTTCACTCCTCCCTGGAGTGGCATCTTCTAATCAGGTGGCATGCAACTTTCCGTAGTGAACAACAATGATGACTCTTGTGAGCAGATCCAGTCCGGTAAGCTCCTCATCCCTTCAGCGGCTCCAGAACGACCCTGATCTTCTCCAAGATCGGCCTTGACAGTAAGTGGCCTCCTCATCTTCCATCGGTGCACAAATACTCCATCACGATAGCGCTTCCCACAGTGGTGACAGGTTAGTTCAATAACAAACGACAGCTCTGTGTGACCCTCTACCTGCTATGATGCAGCTCGGGATCTCTCCAACTCCGTATCAGACACTGGCTTCTCCTCGCAGTGGTGGGATATCTCTTCTTCAAACAGCCCTGCTACAAACTCTCTCAGAGCAAGTCCGGTGGCAGTAGTGTGTGTGTTTTAAAAAAAATCTGAGAATTTTCAGATCTGGGCTTGGAATCAGAAAATGGATTTAAGATTCGGTGATAGAAAGATTGAATTTGTTCCGAGATTAGTTTATAAATTTGAAGTTACAAGCTGATGAGATGAGCCAGCGGTGTTTGTTGGATGGTGGGTTGAGAGCGGAGACAAGGCAGGGGTGCGAGGTGAAACCAATACTGGAAATGGTGCATTAGTGACAGGGTGTTTATGGGATCAGTGATAGATTCATGATACCGATAGTGTAGGAAAGTGAAACTGATCATGAGGGATTGGATCAATGATTCAATGACTCACCGATATTTTAAATAAAATAAGACACCAATAATTAGAAATAAAAATGAAATAAAATAAAATAAACTTACAAGTCACTCATAGATAAAAATAAAGAAATGGTTAGTGAAAAGTGGAGAGCAGGGGAGAATCAAAGAGTTGGATGACTCACCCATGGTTTAGAATATAAATGAGTCACCGATAGTTAAATGATAAATGAGTAAGTAATCAATGCAACATGAAACAGATGAAATGAATTGAACGACGTGTCAATGACTCACCAATTGTTAAAATAAACATCGGTGTGAATTGGCAGATTGGTGAGTTGAGAGAAAAAGAATCGGTGACTGAAGGGGATCAGTGAATCACAACATTGATGCGAAGTGAGAGACCATTAGTAGAAATAAAAAAACGAGTGACCAATAGTTTAAAAATGAGAGACTGAAATCGATGCATAGGAGAGACCCGTGATGTTTCAAAGTGATCGGTGAATCACAACTCACTGATAGTTATAAAAAACATTGGTGTGTCGAGAGGACAGGTGAGTCGTGACATCGGCGCGTCGCGACATCGGTGCGTCAACTCACTGATAGAACAAATTAAAATATCAAAAGGTTAATTTAAAACAAATAATAATATGAATAAAAAATTAATTAATTAAAACAAAAGTCAAATTAACTAATTTTTTAAAGACTAATTATTTAACTGTAACTAAAATCTAACTAAATTATTTAACAAACTAAAAATAATAGTGAATTAATTATTAACTAAGACTATAAATATTAAGATTAATTAATTAAATTTATAAATAAATGTAAAACACATACAAAGAATTTACTGCAAACATGAAATTAAAATAACTAAAATTAACTAAATATATTAAATAACTAAGTTAATTAACTAAATTACAAAATGAAAACTTAACATTAAAAACACATTATTTTATTAGAGTTTACAATAAATTTTTAACTTATTTATATAACATAATATTTTGACTAGATAAAAAATAAAGTTAAATTATTTTAATAAATCTTAATTAAAGGGTAAAGTTTTAAATTAAAAACTAAACTAGATTAATGAAAATAAAAATGAATAATTAATTAAATAATAAACATTTAGAATTATTAAATTATTAACCAGATAAATATTAATAAACAAAAAAGTATGTAAATAAAATTAGAATACTTAGAATGACTAAAAAAAGACTAAAAGAACATATTTAATTATAAAAAATGCTTAATCAATAAACTTAGTGATAGAAATAAAAAAGTTCCATTATTTATTAAAAAGTGTCAAAATAAATAATTAAATTGTTAAAAATTAAATAAAATATGTGGAAAAACTATGTAAAAATAGAGCCACATCAAATTCCCCAACACTTAAGCATTATTTTTCCTCAAACAACCCAATGTTTTATTATCTTTAAAGAAATATTATAGTGTTTATGATTCAACTCAAACTGTAACATGTCTAGCACTTAAGAACAGAGGACAGAAACCGTCAACAGGCTTTTTAAAAAATATGTTTCAAATGGTGTCTTGCCTAGAACAAATAATCAAAGAGTAATCAAGAAAAATATGAATCATAAAGAAATGAAGATGTCATGCCTCGTATGTGATACAACTTAATGACTCATTTCAATCCAAGCTCAGGTTCTAAGTCCAAAAGTGAAAAGTGGTAAAATTTATGTGGAATTCCGAACATAACAGTAGGAATGTTTACTTTGAATCATCACTTAGGTTCCAAAAATAATTAATTTTTTTTGAATCACCTTAATGATACAACCCAAATGACTCCCATATAAACCGATTTCCCCCTTCTTCATTCAGCATTCACCATTCCCATCAACATAATGAATTCATTTTTGACCCTAGACACTTTATTTAATTTTTCCCAATCCAGGAATCATGTGATAATCACTATGCAATGAAATTATTCAAGGTGTACATAGGGATTATAGTAAACAGAAACAAACCTAGCATCTATGGTCTCAGAGATTCACCATGGGATCCCAGATGCCCAAACTACTCATGTTCCAAAAGATTAATTTTAAAAATAATCTATATTGGCTCATTCAGGTGAATAATTTTTTATAATTAAAAGAAAAAAGAGTCACCTATTATTAAAATAAAACTTCAAATTCCAAGGGTTATGATCAAAATTACACTAACAAGTAACCCATATCTCTCTCAAAAGTAGACCTTAAACCAATTTTCCATAAAACCACTAAGCACGAACACTCAACAATCACCCAACCTTATTATTTTTAGATTCAAATAAAATCTTAACTACCATCAGGGTACTTCTCCTAAGGCAAGACCCAATTGAGTATAGTGTAAAGCCCAAAATTATGAAATAATTTTGAAAAATTTTAACCATTTTTTACAAAACATTGAAGTTGCTGTGGGAATTGATGAGCTTACATTAAAGAACAGTTTAGCACGGTCAAGAATTGAGCCCCTCCCCCAAACTTAAAATCCAACTTTGTCCCCAAAGTTGACTTCCAAATATAGAGAATAACAATTTGACAGTTTAGGTTCAAAATAGATTTTCAATTTAGTAGATCGATGACATGTATAAATGGACTCTTTGACGTTAAAAAATATTGATTTCCACAAAAATTAATTTAAAACAGTTTTGCATCTAGGTACAAGAATCAACACTTAATCTAGTGACAAAAGATATTCAAGAAAATTCAAGAAATTAGCATATAAATTATGGATTCACAGTGGATAGGGTGTAAGCATGTTCAAAGATTGGGTTCAATGGATTTACAATAAAGAAGACAATGAAAAGTTAAACACCCCAACCTATAAAAACAAATTCAAAAAGAGGTTCAACATGTACCCCCAACACTTAATTTCATGGAGTGGAATGGTTTTAACAATGGTGAAATTCAATTTTTCTGCAAGAAGAAATAATCATAATTTGTGTACAACATAATGAAATATAGAGATTTTTTTTCAACAAAGTGACATGCACCATATTTTTCAATATAATAAGTCATACAACTAAATTTTCCATCAAACATATAACATACTTTTTAAAATAAAACATGCAAAAAATTTTATCCTTAAAGTCAATAGGAGCAGAAAAAATGCAGCAATTATGAGTTGAGTACTTATCTAAATATATTTGTCAATTACTCTCTAGTATGTGAATTCCACTCCTTTATTGACACAAATAGCATCATCCTGAAACAGAACCAGGATACCAAGAACAAGCACTGACAAGGGATTCCCAAAAATAGAGCACAGAAGCAGCACATTACTCAAGGGTAAAAATGAAACAAAGTAATGAAAAAAGGACCATGGGTTTCCTCCCATGCAGCGCTATGTTTTGAAGTATTCAACTAGACTTTATTAAAGATCAGGTTTCAAGCACTGTAAAGATAGCCAAGCCCTTCGGCTATCCCTGAAAATACAACTTCACCCTCTGCCAATTAACTAACATGGGATTATTCTCTTCACCGATAATTTTATAGCTCCATTCTTAAGCACTCTCACTATAGTAATTGGTCGAGACCACTTGGAATTCAGCTTTCTAGAAAAGAGTGTATGTCTAGAGGTAAAGAGAAGAACCTTCTATCCAGGTTTAAACTCTTTGGTTTGTATGATATAATCATGAAATATTTTAGTCCAATCTTTATAAATCCTTTAATTATCATAAATATCTCTCCTAATCTTATCAAGTTCACTTAACTCAAGTAATATCCTCTCACCAGCACTCTTAAAATAAAATTTGAGAGCCTTAACTACCCAATAAGACTTGTGTTGAAACTCAATAGGTAAATGAAAGAATTTCCCAAACAACAGCCTGTAAGGATACATACCTATTAAGGTCTTGAAAGCAGTTATATAAGATAATAATGCTTCATCCAATTTAATAGACCAGTCTTTCCTAGAGGATGACACAGTTTTCACAAGATTTTATTTCAGTTCCCTATTTCAAATTTCCACTTTTCCACTGGACTGTGGATGATAAGAAGTACCGATTTTATTAACACAATCATATTTCTCCATCAAAGTTTTAAATTAATAATTCTTAAAGTGTGTTCCATTATCAGTGATAAAGGATTTGGGAACTCCAAATCCTATAAAGATGTTCTTTTTCACAAATTTTGTTATAGAATTGTCTTGATTGTTGGGTAGTGAAACTACCTCAACCCATTTTGACACATAATCAACAGCAACAAGAATATACTCTTTTCCATGAGATGATGGAAATGGACCCATAAAATCTAAACCCCAGTCATAAAAAATTTCAACTTACAGGATTCATTTTTGGGGTAACTCTTGCTTCCTACTAACATTACCTAGCCTCTGACATCTATCACAACCAACCACAAAGCACCCAGAATCCTTAAAAAGGGTAGGCCAATAGAAACTAGATTGTAAGACATTCTGATCTATTCTGTCACCACCATGGTGACCTCCCTAAGGTGATAAGTGACAAATATATAAGACATGCAACATCTCTTTCTCAGGCACACACCTCCTAAGGATACCATCATCACATATCCTAAACAGCAGGGTATCAACCCAAAGATAATACATAAGCTTAGAAATGAATTTATTTCTTTGGTTATTGAACAAATTTCTGGGAAAGACACATACTGCGAAGAAGTGGGCAAAATCTGCAAACCAAGCAGATTGCCTAATTGACACTGTTAGCATATTCTCATCAGGAAAGGAAGTGTTTATCTTCCTAGGTTCTTCAGATTCATATTGAGTAAGAGGAATCCATGATAAGTGGTCAAAAACTAAATTTTTAGTTCCTTTATTATCCTTAAACTCTAAATAGAACTCTTGTAGTAACACAATCCAGCTAATCATCCTAGGTTTAGTTTATTTCTTAGACAAAAAGTACTTTAAGGTAGAATGATCCGTGAAAATGGTGACTTTTGAGACTAACAAGTATTGTCTAAACTTATCAAGAGAAAAAACAACAGGTATCAATTCTTTTTCAGTAGTGGTGTAATTATTTTGGGATTCATCTAGAAATATACTATCATAATACACTACATGCAACTTCTTATCTCTCCTTTGTCCAAGGAAAACACGTACAATCATGTAAATAGCATCACATATAAGTTCAAAAGGTAGTTTCCAATCAGATGTAGTGATAATAGGTCATTTAGTGAGTTTATATTTAAAAAAATTAAATGATTTCAAACCATTTTCATCAAAATGGAAATGGGAATCCTTGAACAGCAAAGAACACAAGGGATTAGTTATTTTGGAGAAGAATTTTATGAATATCCGGTAGAAACCATCATGCCCTAGGAAACTTCTAATACATTTAACATTTTCAGGAGGTGGTAGTTTTTGAATAACATCAATCTTAGAAGTATGAACTTATAATCCTCTCTTAGACACCTTATGACCTAAAACAATTCCCTATGTAACCATGAATTGACACTTATCCTAATTAAGAACAAGGCTGGTTTCAATGCATCTTTCTACGAATAACTCACAATTTACAAGACATGTATCAAAAGTGCTTCCCATAATGGAAATGAAACCCATGAAAACTTCAATGATCCTCTCAATCATATCCAAAACGATAGCCATCATACATCTTTGAAAGGTGGCTAGAGGTCCACACAACCCAAAGAGAATTCTGCTGTAGGAAAATGTCCCAAAGGGGCATGTGAAAGTGGTATTTTCTTGATCCTCTAGAGCAAAATGAATCTAGTTTTAACAAGAATACCCATCCAAGAAACAGAAAAAATCATTTCCAGTAAGCCTCTCAAGCATTTGATCCAAGAAGGGAATTGGAAAATGGTACTTTCTAGTGGTTGCACTAAGCTTCCTATAATCTATATAGACTCTCCATTTTGTGACTTTACTAACTTGGATTTCTTCATTTTTTCCATTTTCTACTACATTAAAACCACCCTTCTTGGGAAAAGCCTGGACAGGGCTGACCCAAGAACTATCATAGATGGGATATTTCATTCCAGTGTCCAGTAGCTTGATCACTTCCTCTCTCACAACTTCTTTCATGTTTGGATCCAATCTTATTTGACACTCTACCCTAGGCTTATGGTCAAGATCCATAAGTATTTTATGCATAAAAAATAAGGGAATAATACCCTTGATATCAGCTATGGTCTAGCCTATTTCAGATTTAAACTTCTTCAACACACTTAACAATATTTCCGCTTAGTCTTAATTATGTTTCTTAGAAATTATGACACGAAAAGTGGAATTCTCATCCATAATTTAATATTTAAAATGATCAGGGATTGGTTTTAGTTCATGAGTGGGTGGTTCTACACTAGAAGGAAGAATCTTAGGCCTAGTAGGTCCAAGATATTCAACATATATCTTGTAAGGATTATTAATTGTTGAAATATTTTCAATTTCATGTTCAGATTCAGAATTTACAGTTCTACCATCCAAGTTTTACATATAAGAAATTAACAAGTTTATCAAAGAAGAATCATCAAGTAGTATTATAATTTCTCCCTCTACATTATCAAAGTGTTAAGCAAGGTTGGTGTTAGCATATACACCCTCAAATTCACTAAAAAATTTCCTAAGCTCAGAAAGAGATGATTCTTATACAGCATAAACAGAACAGTTATCCAGTTCTGGAAAATTTTCCAAATTTGGTGTTCGAGTAGAATTTTGAATTTTTGAGACAGAATCAACAGGATTTTCAGTTTCATGAAAAATTTATTCAACAAAGGATTGATTTTCAGATTCTTTAGAGTTTATGATTGAGTTCTTAATTTCTAAGGACTCTACCATTGAACAATTTCAAAAAAAGTTGGTCCTTTAACATTTTTAAACACATTGAACTCTTCTTGCTGTTCTCCAATTTTAAAAATTAACTGACCCTTTGACACATCAATAACCGCACCAAATGTGGCCAAGAAGGGCCTAACCAAGATGATGGGCAACTCTTGATCACACTCCATATCTAAGACTAAAAAGTATGCAGGAAAAAATAGCTTCCCTACCATAACTAAAAAATAATCTACCCTACCCACAGGATGAGTGAAAGATCTATCGGTTAATTGCAGTATGACTATGGTGGGTTAAAGGTCACCCAACCTCAACTTTTGAAACAATGAGTATGAGAGTATATTAATACTAAAACATAAATCACATACATAGTTGAGCTGATTATAATTTCCTAGTGCGTAAGGTATGACAAAACTACCTGGGTATTTCAATTTAGGTGGTATTTTCTTTTGGAGTACAGCACTGCACTCTTCAGTGAGGCTGTAAGTAGAAAATTCTTCTAGTGTCTTTTTGTTAGAAATTTTTTAAGATATTTCAAATAAGATGGGATTTTAATTAAGGCTTGAATGAATGGAATGTTTACTTGAAGTTTGGAAAGGATACCAAGGAACTGAAGAAGTTCATCTTTTGTGTTACTTTGTGGTTTCAGCTTCTCAGGGAAAGGGATGGGTGGGGAAATTGTTTTTAGAGAATTAGGAATATCCATCACCTCTTCCTAAATTTTTTATTTTCCATTATTAATTTTATTTTTAGATGAATTTTCAGCATGAGTTTCAGATGAACAATTCATATTTTCATTATTTTCAGGGATTTTCTGTGAATTTCTAGCATGTGTGTAGAGCAGATTTTTATTTCCAGATTGAATCAAATTTTTATTTTGGGAATTTTCAGTGAGTTTTTCAGCAATAAATTGAGTATTAATCCCACTTCTAGTTACTACAGCCACGTCATTCTCTCTAGGGTTAAGCTCAGTGGTATTAGAATTTATACCTTTTTCCCTAGATGAAAAATGTCTAGAAAGTTGTCCAAGTTCTGTTTCCATGTTCTGCATTCTAACATTGGTTTTCATTTTATCCAAATCATAATGATTTTGATGTTTGGTTAACTAAGTCATGTATCTTTCCTCTTGAGAGTTATTTTTTTCAAGATTAGATCAGGCTTAGAAGAAAATTGATTATCATTGTTTTCTTTGTACATTTTAAGGGTAACCCCTTTGTTGATTTTGGATGTTTGGCCTTGGTTTATTAGACTAATTAGGGGTACTTGATTTATTAATTAAGAGTTGATCTTTCTAGGAAAAAATTGGATGGTTCCTATTTCCTTGGTTATAATTTTTTTAAAATGGATCTTCTTTGGGAGGCATACTAAGACCATAGTTTACAAAGTTTGAGTTTTCTTGTTGTTGGGATGGAATATCAAAATTAGGACAAAATTTTTCTCTATTCCCAAACATACAAAATTGTGAGCATTTTCTCCTTAAATATTGATTGGTGTTTTGAAAACCAAGTTGGTTAACAGTTTTCTTAGAGTTATGGTTCATTAAAGATTGATGTTGGTTGGCGATTTCAGCAAGTTGATCTTGAGTTTCATTCATTGAACCAGCATTTGAGTTAACATTTTTATTGACTCTTTTCCTTCTCGAATTTTTATATTGTGAATTTAGGGAAATATTATTAAAAAATTTCCTAATTTCCTCATCTGTCTTATCATTGTAATTTCCCCCATTAGCTTGATCAACTAGATTCTATCCAGAGGGTGTCTTCCCTTTATAAAACGTGTCCATGAGAAGGTGAGATGGGAGTTGATGATGGGGGAACTGCTTAAGCCAGTCTCTAAATCTCTCCCAATATTCATGAAAATATTCTCCATCCTCTTGATAAAAAATAGTTATCTTAGTTCTAAGTTCACCTTTAATTCTTTGAGGTTTAAATTTCTTAATGAAAGAGTTATTCACTTGATCCTAGTTTTCAAAAATTTTCTCATCTAGACTCACAAATCAATTCATAGCATTCCATTTTAGGAAAAAGGAAAGATTATCATTCTTATATCATTTTATGTGAGTCCTAGAAGAGTTAATTGCTGCACAATATTGTAGAAGTATCTAATGAAGTCAAGGGAGTCCTCATTAAAGAGTCCATTAAAATCAGGAAATAGTGAGATGTGTGATTGTTTCAACTCATAATTTTTGGCCAGAGGACTAAGTCTAAAAGATGATGGATTGCTTGAAAATTGAGGGAGTTGGAAATCCCTCATCCTAGACCTTTCAACTTCATATAAGAGTTCTGGTTGATTATTTTAAAAGTTGTTATGCTCAGGAACCCTATTATCAAAATTCTCTATTTCAATTTTTTTTTCATTATGCTTAGGAACCCTATTGTCAAAATTCCCTATTTCAATTTTGTTTTCCTTTCTTAGTGTAGTGAGATGTTTGTCAAGTTCAAGATTTAAGGGCTCTAAAATACCATATGAGGTTATTGTTGTCACACAAAGTATATCAACAATTCAATTTGAACAAAATTAGAACTTAATAGGAGCTCACCAATATAGAAAATAGTAGCAATTTAAAAAGGAATGAAGCAGATTTTTTTACAGTTTTTAATTTTTTTTTCAATTTTTTTAACTTGTTTTTTTTCAAATATTAATTTTTTTAGTTTTTTAGAAGTAATGGCTCATGCCTTCCCTGGAAACGATGCCAAAAACTCGACTTGAACCATCGTCGAATTCGGTCAATGTTTAAAATTTCTATTCCTACTAACTACAGTATATGTGGTAAGTAGGGTCGAACCTACAAAGAAGGAAATTATGACCACTAATCTTCTAGAAAAAAACTTCCAAAAACTCTACTGTTGTCAGTAATGGAGTATATTTTCTATTTATTTTTACTTTTATATTTTTATTTATTTTTAATAAGTAGTAAAGTGATAGTACATCTCACAACTTGTATCTAAACTATATTGAAGATAGAGATGGTTAAAAACAAAGAGACACATAGATAAAGAATGCTGATAAATGAACAATCTAAGAAAATGCTCAGGAAAAAATCTCCATTCTTCTAGTTTAAAAATTTTCCACTTCACTAAAACGTTATTGCCGAGTACCTCCTAGAAGAGAATGACTCACCTCCCTCAACTAGAATTAAGTCACACAAGCCAATAAATTTTAAAGTTCTCCACTCCAAAATTAATCAACTGTGAACTGTTTGAAAATTGAAAATAAGGCGAACTCACCGTAAGTCCTGAAGTGTTTTGAATTAATTATCTTTTGAAAAGTGTTCCACAATAAATCTCACCAATTGACTGTGAAAGTTTGAAATTAAATTTTGGTGGAACAAGTAATTGAATGGATTCTGTATCGATTTCACCGATCAATACTGAACACATCAAATGATGAAGTGAAAAAGAACATTAAATGATAACTATTGGAACTTCAATTACTCCCCGAACTATATGATTTAGTGAGAAAACATATTTATTATTGTTTCAAAAACTTGAACATACTAACAGAGTACTAATACTATTATTAAGATAGCAGATAAACTCTTGAGATGATGCTATGCTCCTGAACTCCTCCAACTCTAGGAAGTGGTTCTAGATTCGCCCTCTGCACTTCCTATACTCAGACCTTGATATTAGAATGTGTTGAATGGATGTCCTCCCATATGATTCTTTATCTGGTATTTAATCAACTATCATCTACTGTACGTCACCTCTTATTTGTCACCGATTTGAAATTCCCTTCGCTTGTGCACCGCACACATGCGTTTTTTTGCGACTGACATGTCATAATACATTTTCCCTCGTAACTACCTCATGTTGAGTTAGTTGAATGCAGCTAGAGGACTTTAAGGACTTGGTGTGACCCTAAAAAGTAAAGAACAAAAAAAAACAAAGTTAAAATTGTTAAAACATGATAATAAAACAATTGATAATAATAGATAAATCTCTTAACAACTATTAGTTGGATACTTTATTAATTTAATCTAAAACTTAAATTATTAATTATTAAATATTGTTATTAAATAATCAAGTAATTAACTTATTTAATTATATTTATTTACTTTAATTTTAGATGAAAATAAAGATATCTTTTAGTTAATTGATGTATTAAGTTACTTTATTTAATTTTTAAAAGATCGTTAAAATTTTAGTACTAAATATTTAAGTTGATATTTATGATTAATTATTATTATTAATGTTAATTATAATTATTTGGTTTATTATTACTAAATTATTTAATAATAAACAATTAATTTATTAATTTAATTTAATTATGTTTATAATATATTTTTAGTATTTTTTAATTTATTCCAAATAGTTAACAAGCACATTATAATTAATGAGTTTATTATAATTAAATTATTTAAATTAATTTATAAATATAGTTTAATAAAATTTTATTAATTTATTTAGTTTTATAATTTTTTTATTATATATCTTATGTTTATTATTTATTTTTAATTATTAATATTTAATATATTTAGTTGATTTAATATTTTTAATTAAGTTTTCATTTTAACCATTAATTTTTTTTCATCTTCTCATTTCCCCAATTTGGCGCACAACAACCCTAGAGGGGGGGGGGGGTTCCTTCGGTCTCCTTCGGTGCTGCCTGCAGAGGCGAACGACGTGGCCTCACGGTTCACCCATCCCTAGTGTGGCATCTTCTAATTAGGCGGTGGACAACTTTCCATAGATAACAACAACGACGAATCTTATGAGTAGATCCAATTCGGTGAGCTCCTCATCCCTTTAGCGGCTCTGGTGCGACCCTTATCTTCTCCAAGATCGGCCTTGACAACAAGTGGCCTCCTCATCTTCTAGTTGTGCACAACTACTCCATCATGACAATGCTTCCCTTGGTGGTGATAGGTTAGTTCAACAACAAACGGTGGCTCTGCGTGACCCTCTACCTATGGTGATGCAACGCGAGATCTCTCCAACTCAACAGCGGACATGGGAATCTCCTCACAGTGGTGGGAAAGCTCTTCTGCAAAAATCTGCTGTTTCAAACTCCCTCAGAGAAAGTCTGGTGGTGGTGGTGTGTGTGCTTTAAAAAAATCTGAGAATTTTCAGATCTGGGTTTGGAATTTAAAATGGATTTAAGATCTGGTGATAGAAGGATTGAATTTGTTTCGAGTTTAGTTTATAAATTTGATGTTTCAGGCTGATGAGATGAGCCGACGGTGGTTGGGGGTCAGTCGGTTGAGAGCGGAGACAAGGCAGGGGTGCGAGGTGAAACCAATACTGGAAATGGTGCATTGGTGATGAGGTGTTTTTGGGATCAGTGAGAGATTTGTGAGACCGATAGTGTAGGGAAGTGAAACCGATCATGAGGGATTGGATCGGTGAGTTAATGACTCACTGATAGTTTAATTAAAATTGGTCACCAATAATTAAAAATAAAAATGAAATAACAATGAAATAAAATTAAATAAACTTACAAGTCACTGATATATAAAAAAACAAATGGTGAGTGAAAAGTGGAGAGAAGGGAAGAATTGGTGAGTTGGATGACTCACCGATGGTTTAGAATATAAATGAGTAACTGATAGTTAATTGATAAATGAGTAAGTAATCGGTGTGATGTGGAACCAATGAAATGAATTGAATGGTGAGTCAATGACTCACTGATTGTTAAAATAAACATCGGTGTGAAGTGGAAAATCAGTGAGTCGAGAGAAAAAGAATCGGTGACTGAAGGGGATCAGTGCGTCGCGACATCAGTGCAAAGTGAGTGACCGTTAGTAAAAATAAAAAACAAGTCACCAATTGTTTAAAAATGAGAGACCGATACCGATGTGCAGGAGAGACCGATGATGTTTCAAAGTGATCGATGAGTCAAAACTCACCGATAGTTATAAAAATCTTTAGTGTGTCGAGAGGATCGGTGAGTCACGTCATCAACGCGTTGTGGCATCGGTGCTTCCACTCACCGATGGAACAAATTGAAATATTAAAAGATTAATTTAAAACAAATAATAAAATGAATAAAACATTAATTCATTAAAACAAAATTCAAATTAAATAATTTGTTAAAGATTAATTAATTAACTATAACTAAAATCTAACTAAATTATTTAACAAACAAAAAATAAAAGTGACTTAATTATTAACTAATAATATAAATATAAATATTAATCTATTAAATTTCTAAATAAATGAAAAACACATACAAAGAATTAACTAAAAAAATGAAATTAAGATAATTAAAATAAACTAATGTTATTAAACAACTATGTTAATTAATTAAATGACAAAATGAAAACTTAAAAATTAAAGAAAAATTATTTTATTAGACTTTACAATAAATTGTTATCTTATTTATTTAACAGAATATTTAGACTAGATAATAAATAAAGTTAAATTATTTTAATAAATCTAAATTAAAGGGTAAATTTTTAAATTAAAAACTAAACTAGAATAATGAAAATAACAATGAACAATTAATTAAATAATAAACATTTATAATTATTAAATTATTAACCAGATAAAGATTAATAAACTAAAAATTATGTAACTATAATTATAATACTTATAATGACTAAATAAAAAGGCAAAAAACACATATTTAATTATAAAAAATTATTAATCAATAAAATTAGTGATAGAAATACAAAAGTTCCATTATTTATTAAAATGTTTCAAAATAAATAATTAAATTCTTAAAAATTAAATAAAATATGTGGAAAAACTATGTAAAAATAGGGCCACATAAAATTCCTCCACACTTAATCATTTTTTGTCCTCAAACAATCCCATGTTTTATTATGTTTAAAAAAACAGATTGTAGTGTTTACGATCAACTCAAACTATAACTTGTCCAGCACTTAAGAACAGAGGAAAAAAACTATCAACATGATTTTTGAAAAATATATTTCAAATGATGTCTTTCCTAGAACAAATAATCAAAGAGTAATCTAGAAATATATGAATCATAAATAAATAAATATTTCATGCCTCTTATGTGATACAACTTAAAGAATCATTTAAATCCAAGCTTAGGTTCTATGTCCAAAAGGGAAAAGAGGTAAAATTGATGTGGAATTCAAAACTTAATAGTAGGAAATTTTACTTTGAATCATTAATTAGGTTCTAAAAATAATTAATTATTTTGAATCACCTTAATGATACAACCCAAATGACTCCCATATAAACCGATTTTCCCCTTATTCATTCGGAATTCATCATTACCCTCACACTAATGAATTCATTTTTGACCCTAAATACTTTATTTAAAATTTCCCAAGCCATGTATCATGTACGAAGAATTGTGCAATGAACATATTCAAGGTGTATAGAGGGATTATAGTAAACAAAAACACACCCAACATATAGGGTCTTAGAGATTCACAGTGGGATTCCAGATGCCCAAACTACTCCAATTCCAAAAGATTAATATCCAAAATCATTTATATTGGCTCATTCAGGTGATTAATTTTTATAATTAAAAGAAAAATGAGTCACCTATGCACAAAATCAAAATTAAAATTCCAAGGGTTATGATCAAAATTCTACTAACAGGTTACCCATATCACTCTCAAAAGTATTCCATAAACCAAATTTACAAAAAACCACTAAGAAAGACCACTCATCAATCATCCAACCTTATTAATTTTAGATTGAAATCAGATCATAACTACCAGCAAGGTACTTGTCTTAAGAAATGACCCAATTGAGTACAGTGTAAAGCCCAAAATTATGAAAGAATTTTGAAAATTTCTAACCATTTTCACAAAATGTTTAATTTGTAGTGGGAATTGATGAGCTTACATTAAATCACAGTTCATCATAGTCATGAATTGACCCCCTCCCCCACACTTAAAATAAAAAATTTTCCCTAACGTTGATTTCCAAATATGGAGAAGAACAATTTGACAGTTTAATTTCAAAACAGATACACAATTTAGTAGATTGATGACATGTATAAAGGGTCTCTTTGAAGTTAAAAAATATTGATTTCCACAAAAAATAATGTAAAAGAGGTTCACATCTAGGTACATGAATCAACACTAAATCTAGTGACAAAATATCTTTAAGAAAATTCAATAAATTATCATATAACTTGTGGATGCACAGTTGATTGGGTGTAAGCATGTTCAAAGATTGGGTTCAAATATATTTACAATAATGAATACAATGACAAGTTAAACACCCCAAATTATACAAAAAAATTCAAAAATAGGTGAAACATGTACCCCCCATACACTTAAGTTCATGTAGTGGAATGGTTTTAACAATGGTGAAATTCAATTTTTCAACAAGGATGAACAAGTAGAATTTTTGTATATCATAGAGACATATAGAACAAAAAAAATTCATCAAAGTTACATGCACCATATTTTTCAATATAATAAGTCATACATCTGTATTTTCGAGCAAACATATAACAGAATTTTTAAAACAAAACATGCAATAGATTTTATCCTTAAAAGTAAATAGGAGATGAAAAATAAATGAAGTAATTATGAGTTGAGTAATTCCCTAATTATATTTGTCAATTACCCTTCAGTATGGGAATTCCACTCCTTTATTGACATAAACATAATCATCCTAAAACAGAACCAGGAGACTAAGAACAAGCAGTAACAAGGACTTCCCAAAAATAGAGCACAGAAGAAGCACATCACTCAATGGTAAAAATGAAACAATGTAAAGACAAAAAGGACCATGGGTTTCCTCCAATGTAGCTCTATGTTTTGAAGTCTTCAGCCATACTTTCTTAAAGATCATTTTTCAAGCACTGCGAAGGTAGACATACCCTTCAACTTTCCCTTAAAATAAAACTTTACCCTTTGCCCATTAACTAACATGGGTTTATTCTCTTCACCTATAATTTCTATAGCTCCATTATTCAGTACTCTCACTACAGTAAATGGTCCAGATCACTTGGACATTAGCTTTCTAGGAGAGAGTTTAAGTCTAGAGTTAAAGTGAAGAACCTTATGTACATGTTTAAACTCTTTGGTTTGTATGATAGAATCATGAAATATTTTAGTCCTCTTTCTATAAATCCTTGAATTATCATAACTCTATCTTCTAATCTCATAGTGTTCACTTAACTCAAGAAATCTACTCTCACCAGCCCTCATAAAATAAAATTTGAGAGCCTTAACTTCCCAATAATACTTGTGTTGCAACTCCATAGGTAAATGACATCATTTACCAAACAACAGTATGTAAGGAGACATACCTATTTGGGTCTTGAAAGAAGTTCTATAAGACCATAAAGCTTCATCCAATTTAAGAGACCAGTCTTTCCTAGAGGATGACACAATTTTCTCAAGTATTTGTTTCAGTTTCCTATTTAAAATTTCTACTTGTCAACTGGACTGTGGATGATAAGGAGTACCCGTTTTATGAACACAACCATATTTCCATCAAAGATTTAAATTTATTGTTCTCAAAGTGTGTTCCATTATCAATGATAAAGGAATTGAGAACTCCAAATATTGTAAAGATTTTCTTTTTAAAATTTTTTATTAAAGAATTGGATTAATTGTTGGGTAGTGCAACTGACTCAAACCATTTTGACACATAATCAACAACAATAAGAATATACTCATTCCAATGAGATGACAGAAATAGACCCATAAAATCTAAACCCCAGACATAAAAATTTTCAACTTCCAAAATTCTTTTTCGGGGTAACTCTTTCTTCCTACCAAAATTACCTAGCCTTTGACATCTATAACAGCCGACCATAAAGCTCAAAGAATTCTTAAAAAGGTTATGCCAATAGAAACCAGATTGTAAAACTTTATGAGAAGTTCTCTCACCACCATAGTGACCTCCCTATGGTGAGGAGTGAAAAATTTGTAAGACAGGAAACACCTCTTCCTCAAGCACACACCTCCTAAAAATACCATCAGCACATCTCTTAAAGAGCAGGGGATCATCCCAAAGATAATACTTAAGCTCATAAATGAATTTATTTCTTTGGTTATTTGAATTTGGTTTGGGAAAAACACATACTACCACGAATTTGGAAAAATATTCAATCCAAAAAGATTTCTGGATTGACACATTAAGCATCTTCTCATCAGGAAAGGAAGAGTTTATCTCCATAGGATCTTCAAATTTAGATTGAGTAAGAGGAATCCTAGATAATTAGTCATAAACTAAATTTTCAGCTCCCTGCATATCTCTAATCTCTAGATCGAATTCTTGTAGCAAAAAAATCCATCTAATCAGCCTGGGTTTAGTTTCTTTCTTAAAAAAAGTACTTTAAGGTAGAATGATAAGTGAAAATGATGACTATTGAGCCTAACAAGTACTATATAAACTTCTCAAAAACAAAAACAACAGCTAGAAATTCTTTTTCAGAAGTGGTGTAATTATTTTGGGCTTCATATAGAAATCTACTAGCATAATAAAATACATGTGACTTCCTATCTCTCCTATGTCCAAGGACAAAAACTACAGCCATGTCACTAGCATCAGACATTAGTTGAAAATGTAGTTTCCAATCAGGTGTAGTGATAATAGGTGATATAGTGTGTTTCTCTATAATAAAATTAAATGATTTCAATTAGTTTTCATCAAAATCTAAAGGTGAATCCTTGACCAGCAAAGAACACAAGGGATTAGTTAGTTTGGAAAATTCTTTTATGAATCTCCAGTAGAAGCTAGCATGATCTTAGAAACTTCTAATACATTTAACATTTTCAGGTGGTGGCAGTTTTTGAATGACATCAGTCTTAGCAATATCAACTTCCAAACCTCTCTTAGAAACCTTATGACCTAAAACAATACCCTCTATAAAAATGAATTGGCACTTCTACCAACTAAGAACAAGGTTGGTTTCAATTCATATTTCTAATACTAACTCAAGATTTCCAAGACTCGTATTGAAAGTGATTCCCAAAATGGAAAAGCCATCCATTAAAACATCAATGATTCTATGAATCAAATCTGAAAATATATCCATCATACATATTTGAAAGGTGGACGGAGCTCCAAACAACCCAAATGGAATTCTATTGTAATAAAATGCCCCTAAGGGGCATATGAAAGTGGTCTTTTCCTGATTCACCAGAGCAAAAAGAATCTGTTTTTAACCAGAATACCCATCCAAAAAACCGAAAAACTCATTTCCAGAAAGCCTCTCAAGCATTTGATCCAAGGAGGGAATTAGAAATGGTCCTCCCTAGTGGCTGCATTAAGCTTCCTATAATCTATACAGACTCTTCATTTTGGGACTTTCCTAACTTGGATTTATTTATTTTTTCCATTTTTTACTACATTGAAACCTCCCTTCTTGGGGATAACCTGGATAGGGATGACCCAAGCACTATAAGAGATAGGAAATATCATTATAATGTCTAGAAGTTTGATCACTTCCTCTCTCACAACTTCTTTCATGTTTGGATTCAATCTTCTTTGACACTCTACCCTAGGCTTATGGTCAGGCTCCACATGTATTTTATGCATACAAAAATAGGGACTAATACCCTTCATATCAGCTATGGTACAACCTATAGAAGATTTAAACTTCTTAAACACACTTAAAAATCATTCCTCTTTGTTTTCATTATGTTTAGCATAAATTATGAAAGGAAAAGTGCAATTATCACCCAGAAATGAATATTTCAAATGAGCAGGGATTGGTTTTAGTTCAAGAGTGGGCGGTTCTACACAAGATGGAAGACTCTTAGGCCTAGGAGTTCCAATAACTTCAAAATATCTATTTTAAGGAGTATTAAATGTTGAATGATTTTCAATTTCATGTCCAAATTGAGAATTTACAGTGCTACTGTCTAAGTTTTCCATATCAAAATTTCACAGGTTTATCAAAGCAGATTCATCAAGTTGTATTATATGTTATCCCTCTACATCATAAAAGTGTTCTGCAAAGTTGGTGTTTGCAGATAAACCCTCAAATTCACTCAAAAAATTTCCTATGTTTAGAAACATAGGATTCTTGTATAGGAAAAACTGAATAGTTTTCCAGTTCTGGAAAATTTTCCAAATTTGGTGTTCGAGAAGAATTCTGAATTTCTAAGACAGAATCAAAAAGATTATTAGTTTCAAGATATATTTCTTCAATAGGAGATTGATTTTCATATTCTTTAGATTTTTCTATTGAGTTCTCAATTTCTAAGGACTCTCCCATTGAACAGTTTTCATAAAAAGTAGATCCTTTAACATTTTTAACACATTGAACTCTTCTTGTTGTTCTTCAATTTTAAAAACTAGCTGACCCTTTCAAACATCAGTAACAACACCACCTGTGGCCAATAAAGGCCTACCCAAGATGATGGGAACCTCTTGATCACACTCCATATCTAAGACTAAAAAGTCTGCAGGCAAAAATAGCTTCCTTACCCCAACTAGAAAATCATCTACCCTACCCACAGGATGAGTGAAAGATCTATCAACTAACTACAGTATGACTATGTTGGATTGAAGGTCACCCAACCTCAACTATTGAAACAATGAGTATGGGAGAAGATTAATAATATCACCTAAATGACACAAATAATTGAGATGATCATAATTTCCTAGTGTTCAAGGTATGACAAAACTACTAGGGTCTTTCAATTTAAGTGGGATTTTCTTTTGGAGAACATCACTGGACTCTTCAGTGAGGATGTAAGTAGAAAATTCTTCCAAGCTATTTTTGTTAGAAACAAATTTTTTAAGAGATTTAAAATAATATGGGATTTTAATTAAGCCTTAAATGAATGCAATTTTTACTAGAAGTTTGGAATGGATACCAATGAACTGAAGAAGTTCAGACTTGGTGTTAATTTTTGGTTTCAGCTTCTCAGGGAAATGGATGGGTGGGGAATTTGATTTCCCGAGAATTAGGAATATGGCTCACCTATTCCTCAATTTTTTTTCTTTATTCTTTTTATTTTTATATGAATTTTCAGCTTGAGTTTCAGATGAAAAATTCATATTTTCATCATTTTCAGGACTTTTCTATGAATTTCCAGCATGTGTGCAGAGCATATTTTTATTTCTATATTGAATTAGATTTTGATTTTGGGAATTTTCATTGCATTTTTCAGAAACGGTTTGAGTATTAATCCCACTTCTAGTTACTACATACCTAACATTCTCTACAGGATTAAGCTCAGTGGTACTAGGAAGTCTACCTTTTTCCCTAGATGAAAAAATATCTAGCATGTTTTCCAAGTTGTTCTTCCATATTCTACATTCTAATATCGGTTTTTATTTTATCTGACTCATATTGATTTTGGTGTTTGGTTAATTGAGTCATGTATCTTTTCTCCGGAGAGTTAATTTTTTTCAAGATTAGATCAGGCTTAGAAGAAATTTGATTATCATTGTTTCCTTTTACATTTAAAGACTCACCCCTTTGTTGATTTTGAAAGTTTGGTCATGGTTGATAGAGTAATTAGGGGAAGTGGATTGCTTAATTAAGCCTTGATATTTCCAGGACAGATTTGGATGGTTCCTATAGCCTTGTTTATAATTATTTAAAAATGGATCTTATTTAGGAGGCATTCTAAGACCATAATTAACAAAGTTTTATTTTTCTTGTTGGTGGGATAACATATCAAAATTAGGAAAAACGTTTTTAGTATTCCCAAACATTCCACATTGTAAAAATTGTTCCCTTAAAGATTGATTGGTGTTTTGATAGCCAAGTTGGTTAATAGTTTTCTTAGAGTTCTGGTTCATTAAATATTGAAGTTTGTTGGTGATTTCAGCAAGTTGATATTGAGTTTCATTAATTGAACCGGTTTTTTAGTTAACACATCTATTGCATCTTTTCCTTCTTGAAATTTTATGTTGTGAATTTAGGGAAGGATTATTAAAAAAATTTCTAAGTTCTTCATCTGTCTTATCATTGTAATTTACTCCCAGCAACTTGATCAACTAGATTCTATCCAAAGGATGTCAGCAGTTCATAGAAGTTGTCCATGAGAAGGTGAGATGGGAGTTGATGATGGGGGAACTTCCTAAGAAGCTCCCTGAATCTATCCCAATATTCATGAAAATATTCTCCATCCGCTTTATAAAAACTAGTTATCATTGTTCAAAGTTCATCTTTAAGTCTTTGATGATAAAATTTCACAATGAAATAGTTAAACAATTGATCCTAGTTTTCAAAAATGTTCTCATCTAGACACAGAAAACAATTCATAGTATTCCGTTTTAGGAAAAAAAATGAAAGACTCTCATTCTTAGCACATTTTCTTTGAGTCCTAGAAGAGGTAATTACTGTACAGTATTGTAGAAGTCTCTAATGAAGGAAAGGGAGTCCTCATTAGAGAGTAAATTAAAATTAGGCAATAGTGAGATGTGTGATTGTTTCAACTCAAAATTTATGGCCCTAGGACTAAGTCTAATGGAGATGGATTGATTGAAACTTGAGGGAGTTATAATTCCCACATCCTTGGAATTTCAACTTCATTTAAGAGTTTTGGTTGATTATTTTGAATGTTGTTATGCTTAGGAACCCTATTATCAAAATTCTCCATTTCAATTTTTTTTCTTTCTTAGTGTAGTGAGATGTTTGTCAAGTTAAAGATTTAGGGGCTCTAAACTACCATAAGAGGTTATTGTGCTCATAAAAAGTATATCAAAAATTCAAGTTTAACAAAATTAGAACTAAAAAAGAGCTCAAAAATATAGAAAACAATAGTAATTCAACAAGGAATGTAGAATATTTCTTTTTACAGTTTTCTTTTTTTTTAAGTTAATTTTTTTTAAATATAATTTTTTTTAATTTTTTAGAAATAATGGCTCATGTCTTCCACGGAAACAGTGCCAAAAACATGACCTGAACCATCATTGAAGTTGGTCAGAGTTTAAAATTTATATTCCTACTAACTACAGTATATGTGGTAAGTAGGGTCGAACCCACAGAGAAGGCAATTATGACCAGTAATCTTCTAGAAAAAAAACTTCCAAAACTCCGCTTTTGTTAGTAGTGGAGTAGATTTTCTAATTATTTTTACTTTTTATATTTTCCATTATTTTTAATAAGTAGTAAAGTAAAATTACATCTCACAAAATTTATCTAAAATATATTGAATCTAGATAAAGTTGAAAAAAGAGACACAGAGATAAAGAACCCTGATAAATGAACAATATAAGAAAACACTCCGGAAAAATCTCCATTATACTGGTTTAAAAAGTATTCCAAATCACTAAAAAGTTATTGTAGAGTACCACCAATAAGAGAATGAATCACCTCCCTCACCAATAATTAAGTCACACAAGCCATCAATTTTAAAGTTTTCCACTCCAAAATTAATCAACTGTGAACTGTTTGAAAAATGACAACAAGACGAACTCACCATAACTCCTGAAGTCTTTTGAATTTATGATCTTTTAAAAAGTGTTCCACAATCAATCTCACCAATTGAATGTGAATTTTTGAAATTAAATTTTGGTGGAACAAGCAATTAAATGAATTTAGTATCGATCTCGCTGATCAATACTGAACACATCAAATGATGAAGTGAAAAAGAACATTAAATGATAACAAGTGGAACTTCACTTTCTCCTTGAACTATATGATTTAGCTGGAAAACATATTAATTAATGTTTCAGAAACATATACATACAAAAAGAGTAATAATACTAGAATTAATATAGAAGATAAACTCTTGAGACGATGCACTGCTCCTGAACTCCTCCAGCTCCGGGAAGTGGTTCCAGAGTCACCCTCTGTACTTCCTCTGCTCAGACCTCGATCATAGAATGTGTTGAATGAATTTACTACCATTTGATGCTTTCTATTCTTTTTAATCAAATGTCATCTACTGCACGACACCCCTTGTTTGTCACCGACTTCAAATTCCCTTCGCTTGTTTTCCAGACACATGCATTTTTAATGACTAACACGTCACACTAGATTTTCCCTCGTAACTAACTCCTGTTGAGTTAGTGGAATTCACCTAGACATTTTTATGGCCTTGGTGTGAACATGAAAAGCAAAGAACAAAAAAAACAAAGTTAAAATTGTTAAAACATTATAATAAAACAATTGATAATAATAGATAAATCTCTTAGCAACTATTAGCTGGATATTTTATTAATTTAATCAAAGACTTCAATTATTAATTATTAAAATTTTTTATTTAATAATTTAGTAAATAACTTATTTAATTATATTTATTAATGTTAATTTTAGATGAATATAAAGATATCTCTTATTTAATTGATGAATTAAGTTACTTTATTTAATTTTTAAAATATCGTTAAAATTTTTGTACTAAATATTTAAGTTGATATTTATGATTAATTATAATTATTAATGTTAATTATAATTATCTAGTTTATTATCACTAAATTATTTAATAAGAAAAAATTAATTGATTAATTTATTTAAATTAAGTTTATAATCTATTATTAATATTTTCCAATTTATTACAACTATTTAATAATCAAATTATAAATAACGAGTTTATTATAATTCAATTAATTAAATTAATTTAGAAATATACTTTAATAAAATTTTAATTGTTTATTTAGTTTTATAATTTTGTTTTATTATATATATTGTGTTCATTATTTATATTTAATTATTAATGATTAATATATTTAGTTTATTTAATATTTTTTTAATTAATTTTTTATTTTAACATTTAATTTAATTTTTTCTTCTTCTCTTCATTTCTCCAATTTAGCTCATAGAAACCCTGTGGGGGGGGGGGGTTTATTCTATATGCTTCGATGCTCCACACAGAGGCCAACAGTGTGGCCTCATTGTTCACTCCTCCCTGGTGTGGCGGCTTCTAATCAGGTGGCGGACAACTTTTCGTAGAGAACAACAATGACGAATATTGTGAGAAGATCCAATCCGGTGAGCTCCTCATCCCTTCAGCGGATTTAGAATGACCTTTCTCTTCTCCAAGATCATCCTCTAAAGCAAGTGTCCTCCTCATCTTCGATCCGTGCAAAAATAATCCATCATGACAGCGCTTCCCACGGTGGGGATAGGTTAGTTCAACAGAAAATAGAGGATCTGCGTGACACTCTACCTATGGTGATGCAGCATGGGATCTATCCAACTCAGCATCAGACATTGTACTCTCCTCGCAGTGGTAGGAAAGTTCTTCTGCAAAAATCTGTTTCTGCAAAATCTCTCAGAGAAAGTTCGACGGCAACGATGGGTGTGTTTTAAAAAAAATCTAAGAATTTTTAGATGTGGGTTTTGAATCTGAAAATGGATTTAAGATCTGGTGATATCGGGATTGAATTTGTTCTGAGTTTAGTTTATAAATCCTAAGTTGTAGGATGATGATATGATCCGATGGTGGTTGTGGGTCGGTGGGTTGAGAGTGGAGACAAGGCATGGGTGTGAGGTGAAACCAATACTGGTAATGGTGCATCGGTGATGAGGTGTTTTTGGGATCAATGAGAGATTCATGAGACCGATAGTGTAGGGAAGTGAAAACAACCATGAGGGATTGGATCGGTGAGTCAATGACTCATTGATAGTTTAAATAAAATAAGACACCGATAATTAGAAATAAAAATGAAATAAAATAAAATAAATTTACAAGTCACCGATAGATAAAAAAAGAAACGGTGTGTGAAAAGTGGAGAGCAGGGGAGAGTCGGTGAGTTGGAAGACTCTCCGATGTTTAAGAATATAAACGAGTAACCGATAGTTAAATGATAAATGAGTAAGTAATTGGTGCAATGTGAAACTGATGAAATGAATTGAACGGTGAGTCAATGACTCATCGATTGTTAAAATAAACATAGGTGTGAAGCAGGAGATCAGTGAGTCGAGAGAAAAAGAATCAGTGACTGAAGGGGATTTGTGCGTTGCGACATCAGTGCGAAGTGAGAGATCGTTAGTAAAAATAAAAAACTAGTCACCGATAGTCTAAAAACGAGAGACTGAAACCGATGCGCGGGAGAGACTGATGATGTTTCAAAGTGATCAGTGAGTCACAAATCACTGATAGTTATACAAAAACTCGATGCGTCAAAAGGATCAGTGAGTCGTGACATCGGCGCATCATGGCATCGGTGCGTCAAATCACCGATAGAAAAATTTGAAGTATTAAAAGATTAATTTAAAACAAATAATAAAATGAATAAAACGTTAATTAATTAAAAGAAATGTCAAATTAACTAATTTTTTAAAGACTAATTAATTAACTGTAACTAAAATCTAACTAAATTATTTAGAAAACTAAAAATAAAAGTGACTTAATTATTAAATAAGGATATAAATATTAAGATTAATTAAATAAATTTCTAAATAAATGCAAAACACAGAAAAATAATTAACTAAAAACATGAAATTAAAATAATTAAAATTAAATAAAATATTAAACCACTATGTTAATTAATTAAATGACAAAATTAAAACATAAAATTAAAAACACATTATTTTATTAGACTTTACAATAAATTGTTAACTTATTTATTTGAAAAAATATTTAGACTAGATAATAAATATAGTTAAATTATTTTAATTAATCTAAATGAATTGGTAATGTTTTAAATTATAAACTAAACTAGATTAATGAAAATAACAATGAACAATTAATTAAATGATAATCATTTAGAATTATTAAATTATTAACCAGATAAAGATTAAAAAACTAAAAAGTATGTTAAAATAATTAGAATACTTATAATGACTGAATAAAAATACTAAAAACACATATTTAATTAGAAAAAATTATTAATCAATAAACTTAGTGATAGAAATAAAAAAGTTCTATTATTTATTAAAAAGTGTCAAAATAAATATTTAAATTGTTAAAAATTAAATAAAATATGTGGCAAAACAATGTAAAAATAGAGCCACGTCAATTAGTATCATATAACCTTTGATATCTAAGAATAGATCTCTATAACATTAATACCAGACATGGAATCTCTATAAATATTATTTCACGAATTTAGTAATATTAGGAATTTAATCCTCTAGTGACTAGGCTCTCTATAATGGAAGCAATACTCTTATCTTCTAACTCATCTCAATAACGTTGAATACTAATTATAACACAATATATTGAAATTTCTGGTGGACTTTTTCTTCTTTTGGTTTCAACATTAACCCTCTTTCATTATCAATACAACAATTGATTCTAGAATTTCCATTTCTACTCAGATATCCTCATCACATTGGGGTGAATAGATAAATTATTATTGAAGTTATTCATATTCTCAAAAACATTCCAAAAATAATTAAAAAATGAATTCCATATCCAAATAAATTCATAGAAGTGACCATGAACCCTCTAATTCATTAAAATGACCATTCATATTTAGTTGATGAGTGGGGAGTATTGTACCATTGGACATATTACATCTAAACAATCCCTTTTAAACATTTAGTCAAATATTTTATATACTTGGCATAACTTTCTAAATCTTCTTTTTGAACAACTTCTAAATTTATCTACTTAGGAAGGGGTTTCTCTAATGGATATAATTTTCCTTATTGGTTAAGAATGATTCATTAATTTCCACTCTAGTCTATATAGTTTCTTCTATTAATGATATCCATTTTTAAAACGGATCTAAATGTCATGAGATATTATTATGATGATGTTATTTTTTCTCTCAGTTAATATTTTATCAGATGAGTATAAAAATCTATATTCATTTAATAATGAAAATTTTCAAATGAGCTCCCACTAAAATGATGAAAGAATTTATTTATATATTTTCCATTATTGGATCAAGATCCATATTTCATTAGGATATATCAGAACTAAGGACATAATATAATCCATGAATATGTCTATTAATCATATACAATTTGACTATTTGATAAGCAAGAAAAAATATTTTCCTTAAATTGTTATAGGATTATATGAAATCTATTCCTCTCATAACTTAACTAATAGAGTTACTAACTACATGTATCCCAAGATAATTATTAGAATATGAAACTTGTAGTGCTCCTAACCTGAATATCCTAATGGTTCCTAAAAGAGAATGCTAATTACCTTGGAGTGTTCCTCAATCCCTAGTAGATCACAACTAGAACTATGGGTCTGGAGTCAGTATTGGTCAAATATATACCCAACTTTTTTCAATAAATAAGTCAATATATGATTTTCGTAAAAGTTAGTATGACTAGTCTATACAATATATTTCTCAACTAATATGGTCCAATACCCAAATTTTTATATAATATTAAACAAGAATGAAAAAATATGTATTTTTGAAATGAATACATATAAGACCACTCAACATGTAGTTTATAATGTAACATAGTAAATAATACATGTATATTCCAGATAGAGCCTGTGTTAGGGAAGGAAAAATGATGAATAAGTGATGTGTCAAACAATACTCCAATCCATCTCACCAAAATGTCCAATACTAAAGTGGGAGGTGATCCAACCTCAATGATATGATTGAGTGATAATCCACTAAAATCCACCAATTACTACTGTACTTGTAAATACATGAAATGAAATTATAAAACTTTTTATCCACTGAGGTATCTATGAAGGGTATGAATATAAATACCGATTAGTGTACCATAAATAGTGTATCAAATCATACAGTGAATAAATATGTGTATTTATGAACATGGATAAATATTTAAATAGATATTTTATAAAATTTACAAGTATCCATAAATCTGAGAAAATAAGTAAAAAATTGTTGATAAATACATATATGAATAGAAAACATAATTAATAACCCCTAACATCGGGAGGGGTCATACCTGTACTACCTGCTTCAGGAAAAAAAATATATGAGATGATGTATTTGTGTTATGACCTATGTGAGTTAGTGATTATACCTATAAATCCATTACACATGTGTGCATTTATATTTACATGAATTTGTGTGTGTATGTATTTAATTGTGACAGGGATCTAAAAATCCATCCCATCAGGGGTAGTAATATAAAATGGTCCAATTAGGGTGGGGTGGGACAAGCTTACACAAATTCACTCACAAAATACCCCATATTAAATGAGATGATTTAACCAACCCACCCTTCCCCATTATGGATGTAGAAAATCATATATTACTCATTATTATTATAATTAATAAATTTTTAATATTTTGGCCATGGCCCACAATACCTGTAATTAACTCCACAAGCGTATAATTTTTTTTGAACAAAAATCAGAATATAACCATATAAAATTAAATATAAATTAAAAAATTATATATAATAATATAAATATGATAATAATATTATAAATAATTAAAAATGGTTTCATTATTTATTCTCAAAGTGATATTGGGAGTTAGGACTTAGGGATATTATTAGTGGATTAGTAGTGCACTAAAGACATCATCAAAGATTGTGAGGAAACTGGCGTTATGGAGAGGCATGTACGATGTTGTGTCTTTGAGTCTAGATATCTAGAGTCTAAATAAGAAAATACCTTGTACAATGGGTATCATGGGAGTTGGGAAGGAAATGAAGAGGACATATATGGAGGGAGAGAGGCAAAAGAAAATTATGGGGTGACATGGCCCCAATTTTTGGAGTATGACATAGAAAAACACTACATGATGGAGGTGCACCTAGTGAATCTAGTATATAGGGAGGGAGAAGGACATATTTAGACAATGCATGATGGTTTTATAAGTGTTTCAAGGTAATGAATTAGGGAGGATGAATACAATGAGTTTTAGGAAGGGAGGTGAAATGTAATTAATTGGAGTGGAAGTAGTTAGATTGATACAGTGGCCTTGGGAATTAGAGGGGATGAATTCTAGGTAGGGTGGAGATCATTCATGCAGGGTGCCTTGTATTTCAACCTCCTAACCAACGGTAAGAAATATGACTAATGATATATATTTTTAATTTAAATGAAATCCCCAAGGGATGACATATATCCATAAGTGTTTACGCTACGCTATAATTGTTTAATATAATATTTATTTTTTAATTTTTTATTATATTACACATTTGAGTTTAATATTAAAGTAGTTAGAGAGTCCCAAGAGTTGAAAATCTTTATTATAGAGCTATTCAATCATTAATTTTAAGAGTTATATAACCATTAAATTAAATAAGTGGAATTTCAATTATTAGTTAAATTTGGGACATCAAGAACATCTTTATTTTAATGTAGAACCTCTTTTTTCCTATCATAATGTAGAGTCATCACAAATTTCTATCATGGTGATTATCTTCAGTGTTTCAAGGAATCCTTCAGGAATTTCGGATTTCGTACTAGAAACATGGTTTGGATATTACTATATACAAAAGAATATATCACTAAAATGATTCAAAACACAACTACCTTCCTCTAACTTCTGAAAAATATTATTTTTTTCCCATGAAGATGGATTTTGTGTCTTTGGGGTCATGAATCAAGAAACAGTGATGTTTAACCTATTTGATTGAAATAACATCCATTGATGGAATGAAAATATAGATTTACACTTTATGATATTAAATATATTATACATACTTGATCCAAATTTTTATATTATCCCTAAAGATCCATCTCTAAATTCGAACAATACTCCTATTGATGTTACAAAATTAAACAACATTCTTGCAATAAGGAAAATGTTTAAAGATGATGAGGTATTATTTTAAGTAAATATTATCAACACATTATCTAATAATATTTATGATTACATACATTTAATTCATTATAGTCAAGATAATTTGGATGTACTTAAATTAATGTATAGTTCAAAGGAAGAAGGTACCAACAGAATTTATTATAGTATAATATTTTAACATTGTGCTGGTTAATAACAAGTCGTTGTTAGATAAAGTTCATGAACTGTAATTCATAACAATCAAACATCATTCCAATAAAATTAATATACCATAAAATCTTCATTAAGGTGAAATTATTGCTAAATTTCTTACATTATATAAATAAATTGTTATGTCGGTCATCAATTATAGAAAGGATATTTACTTAGAACAATTATAAAAAATTATTTACATTAAAGAAGAATACATGTTGAGAAATGTGGGTATGGATTAAAAATTTGACACCATGGTTAATATTTTTATAGGAACTACATAAAAAAACTCTTCCTTATTTTTCAATAAGAAAATTCAACTATTCAAGAAGAAATGAGACCATTTTAAAAAGAAATGAAAATGATTTGTCGGTGGAAAATAAAATCATTTTTTAAGGGAATGTCACTATCAGAAAATAGTTGAAAACCCCACTAGGAATAGGATGACTAATGGAAATATTTTTTTAATGATTTCTAAAGTCAGTATGACTTCAATGATGACGGTTTTAGGGATTTATTTTGAATTAATAATTAATTTTTGAATGAACTGTTAAATGTTCTTAATATTTGATGAATGTACTATCACAATGTAAGTACACCTTGAAATAATTAATTCATCAATGAAATTGGCCAAGTAAGTTTTTAACTAGTATATACATTTGGAGAATGTTTTTTTAAATGTGTTGTATGTACCTAATATTTAAAAGAATATGGTCTCTATTGATATTATTTATAAGTAGTGATTTTGGGTTTTCTTCTACTCTCACAATGTTAACATGTCCAATTGAGGAAAATTTATAGGGAAAGAGTACATAACTTATGGAATGAATAAAATATATATTAATAATATGATTAAGTATTCAAATTATTTGATTTTGTATTCTAATTTATGTTATGATCCATTGGTACATGTTAATTTTATTTCATTAACAATAATGAAGAAATCATATTTAATTAAAATTTGAGATGAATTTAATTAATATGAAATATTTGTATAATATAATATAGTTATGAAATAATATCGATGTATAGAGATAAATTTATATATATTATAATTAGTATATTATGATATATATGAATTAAATGGTTTGTCAAATCATGGAGGAAAAAATATTTTATTACTTTTTTGATGAATAAATTATATATTTATATATGTATCTTCCTTGAAAAAAGGTGAATATTTTATATATATATTATATATGGAGTTGATGTTGAAAAAAATAGACATAATGATTAAATTATTATGCCTAAATCGAGGTGGCGAATACATTATGAATGAATTTGATAATTTTTGTTAAGAGAATCGTATAATCCATTCATGTAATACTACATATAAACCCTAATAAAATGGATTAGATAAAATGAAAGATCATAATTTATTATAAATGGTAAAATAAATGATTTATAATTCTAAATTACCATTAAATTCATGGGGAGAAGATTTATTAACTGCACATCATATTCATAATATAATTTCATCTAGGAAGGCTAAATTATCCCATTATTAAATTTATAAATTAAAAGCCTAATAATTCATATTTTAATGTTTGGGGGTGTTTATCCAATCATTTAGGTATTTATTGTAAAATACTAAATTTGATCCTAGATCAATTAAATGTGTTATTATTAGTTATGTAGAAAACAGAATAATATATAGAATTATGGATTCAGAAACCAATTTCATTATTAAATTAAGGGATTTAGATTTTCTAAAAATTTATTTTATAATGATGATGTAGAGGAGGTTATTCATCATACCCCTATCTCTTGTACTTCATCTATTTCATATATAATATTAACGAACACTGATGATTCTCAAAATAAACCAAAATGGACTACAAGACCTAGGAAGGAAAAAACATATATATCTGGTTTACAGTTCTTATGATTCCATAGTTTTTCATGTTTAGGGAGGTTAAAATAATATTCTTATAAATAAATATCCTATATTATTTTCTATAGATGATTACCTAAGTGCATAAAAAGAATATATTTCTTTTAGATATGATACTTTATAGAAGAATAAATTACTTGTGAAATGTATTACAATATAAGGAATAAAACTTTGGTCATTGAGGAATTTACAAAAGGAACAAAACCTATAGGTTATAAATAGGGATTTATAATGAAGTATGATTCCATGGGTAATATTTATTCTTTTAAAATATGATTTGTTTCAAATGGTTCTAAAAATGAAATGATTTATTATTCTTATAATTGTTCTCATGTGTCTTAAATTAATTAAATATGTATATTGAGTTTATTTTCATCAATTATTAATTTATATGTAAATCAAATGAATGTTAATTCTATATTTTTTAATAGAGATATAAAATTCAGAATTTAAATGGAATAACTATTAGGGTTTTTATTCCAAGGTAATGAAAATAATGTGTGTAAACTAGTTAATTCTCTTTATGGTATAAAATAATATTCAAAGAAATGACTTTAAATTTTTTACATTATTATCTTTTATGATGTTTTAATTCATAAAAACGTGGATAAATTTATTTACTAAAAATTTAAAAAGAATATGGAGTTATTATGTGTCTATATATAGATGATATGTTATTTTTGGGACCAATGTTATTAGTGTAAATGAGGAAATGAATTATTTGTCCCCAATGTTTAAAATTATTGATCATGGAATAGTTTACACTATTCTAGGAATTAACGTTAGAAAACACATTGGGGGTTATTATTTAAGTTATTATAATTACATTCAAAGATAATTAAAATTAATCATATTTTTTTCAAAGAATCTAATACTCTATTTGATTCTAATGTTAAATAATTTTTAAATATATTCCAAGCGATAACAAAACATGAATATACAAGTGGAATTTTCTATTTAATGTATGGAATGAATTTTTCTAGAACTAGTAGTTCTTTTTTAGTATGTAAAAACTGTATATATACTATTAATCATATTATGGTTCATTGAAAATGTATAGTGAGAATCATTGGATAATTAAATTCGGAAAAATAATTATTTTTATACTACATTGATTATCTAGCTGTATTAAAGGATACACCAATGCCTGTTGGGTTACTAGTATTTGATATAATTAATACACATGTGGATGGTGGTTTACTCATACAGGTTGTGTTTTTTCTTGTGTGGGTAATAAAACAACACGTGTTTCACATTCAAAAATGGGGTTAGAATTTATTTTCAACGAAGCACGAGGGAAATGGGATGAGTGGATTTGGGATCGATTAATAGATATAAATTTTTATTCTTAGTCAGATGCCTCTAATTTTAATTTATTGTAATAGAGAAGAAACACTATCACACATATATTATTTAATATATAATAGAAATTATAGACATAAAAGTTTGAAAAATGATTATGTGAGTTAAATTTTACAAGATGGTACCATAACAGTTATATATATGAGATGTTGTAAAAAATTGTAGATCCATTTGAAAAATTTATATTGAGAGAGGTTATGTGTTTGAATAATTGGAAAATGGAACTAAAACCCATTTATTATTCATTTAGTAATGGTAAACCAAAAATTTTATTTTTTTATATCATAAACAATGCTACTAATGTGTGAAAAAGTTACCATAATGATTATTGATATAGAAAGATTGTCCCAATATAGTTTATGTCAAAAAAACATGTTGTTATTTGAGGTTGAGTGATAAAAATCCTCAAAACATTAATAATATTTTAGTTAGGCGGCTATAATAATGGGGCTACATTTTAATTTTTTACCAAATTTAACATAGAATTGGTTTTGCATCTTAAAAATGTTTAGGGTTGAACTTCCAAGAGAGTTTATGAAAGGATCAAAGCATATGGCCATTATAGTGATACATATTTTTTTATGAAATGATTATCGAGTTATTTTTAATGGTTTGACATATATGGTGATTTTTTAAATATGTGTAGTTTAATGATTAATAATCTTCAAAAATAACATTTAAATTTTGACACAATATAAAGGCTTAAATTAAAAGATACCATACATTATGAATTATTTTTTGTTTTAAATTTAGATATTTAAAGGATTTTGTATATCATTTATAATGTGTGTGGTGATTTAATATTTATTTTATATAAAATTTATTATTATTTTATTATTATTTTCCACATTTGAATTTAATAATTATATAGTTAAATGATCCTAAGAGTTGTAACTATTTATTAAAGAGTTTTATCGAGACCCCAACTAGTTCAACACATGAGCCTCAGTCTGGATGGTGAGGATGAAGTAGGTGAATCCAAGAGACCCAAGATCAAATCCAGGTGGAGGTGTATTTACTGGTACTGTAGCAGTACTATTGTAGGTACTATTTAGTACTGTTGTAGGTACTGCAGCAGCCAGAACTATTCATCCATCTGGGCCTTTGGGCCACCTGTTTGGTCCCTAGGTCCTACGAGGCTTTCGGGCTACCCATGGTATTCAGGCCAGTTGATTCTCAAGGCCATCGGGCCACCTTAAGGCCTTTGGGACACCCCAAAGCCTTCGGGCCACATCAATGCAGATGAACCTGTCAGACTACATGGGAAAAGGCTTTAGATGAGGAGTAGGGAAGGAAAATTCACTAGAGCAGAGCTAAATGGAATTGAAATAATGAGAGGGTATGGATTTTCCATTGGTACCGAGCCTATGAAGATTTTCATAGGATAACTATCTGACTATCCATGCAAATGTGGAGTGCTGATATCATGACATATGATGGGGAGGAGCAGTTCCAAGTTGTCTTGTCTGGGTGATTCCCTCTAAAACCTATAGGTAATGTAATTGTCTCTAAGCCATCCTGACTTGTAAGGGTTATACCTCACCCCTTGAAAGGTTGATTATCAAAATAGTAAAAAAATAAATGTCATCGGGCCATTCTGAAAAACTAGATTATTGGTATATATTCTATGATATTTTATTTAAATCATAGTTCATTTATAAATTTTCCATTTCCTATGGTTAAAAATATCGGTTTTCAGGAAAATTTCACTCAAGAACATGGTTGGGGTAATAATTATCTAATAATGAAGCTAACCATGTGATGCTGAGGTTTTGGGGATAGTGGTATTTTTCACAGGTTGAGTATGGAATTTATAACTTGGAGATGATCCACAAAAATTGTGTGGGTTTTGTTTTGGTGAGATAGTGGATCCCAAACAATTGACACATGGTGTTCATAACCATGTGACCAAACTGCAGGTTGTTTCCATCTCATTATAAATTTTCATTTGTACTAAATTTACCTTGATGGGTTTAAATTATTTTGGCCTCATTTCCTCCCCACACATTTTCATCCACTTTGTTTGGAATTGGAGCTGATTCCATCTTCTTATGGTGGATTTCTTCATGATTCTGTTGTGTTCTGGTTGGAGTTAATCATATTTCATCAATATTTATTCATCCTTTCCCCTTGTTTTGCATTGTTATTCCATTTATATGGTAGTTTAAAACCCTTGATGATGTGTTTAATGAATCTAAGGTTGTTAATAGGAAAATTATTTTGATCTATTGGGGTTTAGGTGTGCAAGGAATTCTCTTAGAATATTGTAGTGGTTTATATTTAAGGTGACCAGATTTTATTATAGTCTAATTTAGGTGTCTCAATTTAAGAGTATTTTCCATATTTAACATTTAAACCCTTATAAAAATTGGTATTTATTTGAAAAATTTCCTTAAAATTTATTAAATAATGATAATTTTCCATGTTTGATGAAACAAAGATTTTTTATTGGAAATTTGGTGTTTTAAATTGAGTTTTAAAAGGTATTTTTCTTGAATTCATTCCAAGAATTTGATAAAATGGATCAAAGTTATTTTATAGTATTTTATGGATTTATAAAGAGGTTTCAGAAATTTCTTTTATCACGATGAAGCTGTTTTATTAAAATAGGTCTGTTGAATTATTAAATTGTTTTTTGATATTGATTGTGTTGGTGGAACTTATTAATGATTGATATATTTATAAATGAGTAGCTCCTTGGGAACCTTTTCTTTCATGTGAGTGTTTGACATAGGAAAATGGTATATTATCTATCGTAATGAGAGATACATTAAGAGGAATGCTGAGTGAGTCTCCAAGGTGTTATAGAAGGGATCAAGTGAGACATTGGGAGGAATGACAAGTTATCTTAAAAAATGTGTACCAAGAGTCTGAGTGTGACCTTCTCTATTTGGTCTTGGGGATAACCCAGGGAGAATCCAAATTTTTATACTTTTTTATTTATAGTTAATATGTTTTTAATCTAATTCACACAATATGATTATGGTTATATTACTTTTTGTGTGATCAATATTCTAGGTTGATTTATATGATTTCGTGCATTATTTTAGTTCCTTGTTTGATTGATATATCATGTGTTATGTGAATTTACATTTTTTATATTATATGATAGTATATATGTTTATGATAAATTTAATTACATGTGTAGGTGTGTTAAAAATGTTATGTTAGGTATCATATTTACACATTTGATCCTTGTTAGATTTATACTTTGAATCATGAATTATTTTGAGAAACAATTGGATTTAAACCATGAAAATGTTTTCAGGAGTGCTCGTTTTAAAAGTGTACTTGGTTTTGAAAATGAATTTCCAAATTTCATTTATTAATTTCATAGTTAAAATATTTTTATAGATTCATGGTGTAATCCTATTGGAATTGGTGACTGACACCATTATAAATAAGTTGGGTATGGGAAGACATATTTTGTAAGAAATAGATAAGGGGAATTATTACATGCATTTTAGTAGATATTCTTGATTACTATTTCCAAGGGTTGTTAGGTTGGGGGAGACATGGACTCATAGAGTTTTCTCACGAGGATAAATTTTGAGTTTTTGTTTAGAGTAATGATATATATTTCCTAATTGGATCTCCATGCCTTTTTTTGAGTATTGATATTTTTTCTATGGATATTAGGTTAATGGATTTTATATGATATGTTGTATGTGGTGATGTGATGATGTTATGATATCATGTTTTTTTTTCATTATGGGATATAATATGGTTATATTCAACATAAAAAATATTATTAATACAACATATTTAATGATTTATTACATAAAGTTACACAACATATAATCCTATAAGATCTTTAGGCCTAGTGTACTTGGGAAATTTGGTACATAAAATTACAACTTTTAAAAGAAATAAAAAATCATTATTTAAAAACTCCATAAGATGATTTTATATTCCATTGATCTAATAAAAGTAGATGTTATAACCTTTGGATGTACATAAGAAGGTGGTCTAATTTAAAACCCAACAATGGAATTAAAAAATCATTACATCAGCTAAAGAAGTAAATTTGAGACAATATTGATATCAAAGTAACATAATATGGGTGATAATCCTAATAGCGGACAACTAGGTATGATATAACATGATAACATAATTGAAAAAAGAAATGTTTCAAAAATATAAAGCATGAAACATAAGTAAAGTATAAAATACAATACAACATAACATATCATTTTTAAGATAACCTCCCATGAACCATGCATGGAATCTTACTAGATATAAACATTACCCAATGCATTGGAGGTTTATATAATTTTGGGATGACCCATCACTTTAATATCACATACATGAAGAAGTGCACTACACAGATCAATAATCATAAGGATGTCCTTAATTTATTTTAAACCCATGATTAAGGAGTTTGGTTTACATACATGTAGATACCTAATCAATTAATTATAACTTTATCAAGGTTAATTCCCATTAGTGGAGATAGAGATGGGTACTCAAAACAAAAATGTTTGGAATATAAAATTACAAGTTATTTGGGATAGAAAAATGGGTGTACATAATAGTTTCTAGAAAGGGTGAAATAGAGAGAAATTGGTTAATAATTTATTTTAAATAAAAAATAAATTAATATGTAATTGTAAATAAATATCCAAACTTGGATAATTTTAAATCAAACTTCATGATTTATAGAAGGTTCTTGAATAAATAGGATAAATAGAGGATCCCTTACCTTGGGAGGGTTCTTCTAAAATACTAGGAGGGGATTCTTAAGAGATTTGGGGTTCCATGGTAGCTATCTAGAGAGCTAAGAGTATTGTAAATTAGTGATAAATGAGTTTTGAGTTAATTGGAGTTGGTGGTTAAGGGGGTTATATAGCAAAAGAGAGGATAATTATTTCTCAATTTCCAAACATAGGTTTTAGACTCTATATGATAATGTAATCAAAACCACAAACTATTCCTTGGTTTTCCATGGTTTCTATAACAGTGGAGTGATGTTCAATATTTTATAAGGCTAGGAATAAAAGACCTTAAAATAATTCCCTTGGGGATTTGGAAGTGAGTGATGTGTAAATAAAAATGTTTTTAAAACCATAAAATAGAATAATATTTTTGGATGATTCATTAAGGTTTAATAACATTAATTTAATAATAGAAAAAGACATTATTTTAAATATAAAACATATGTTTGGTCAGGAATACTCCTTATAGTATTTATTAAATCAATTTGGGGATTTATGATGGCATAATACACATCATACATTTAAAAATATTTAATTTTCACTCCAATATTCTACCATCTCTGAATGTTTTGAAAAAATAACCGCTGGATAATTTTGACATTACAATTTCAAAAATAATTTTTATTTTATCCAAGTGTGATATTTTATAAATTTAAATAAAAATACACATTTATTGAAAATACTAGTTTTTTTACAGTAACATTTTTTTGAACCTTATAAAACTTATTGTTGAATTTGTTAAATTATATTATCATTTATATTTAATAAACACTATTTAATGATAATATTTTAATAAAATATAATTTATTTGAAAAATTATTAAGTTCATTAATATTGGTTTCCTTGATTGATACATTACATTTCCCAAAAATTCAATTTTCATTTCAGCGTATCAAAATCTATTTTTTATCAATTTCATTATATAATCATTTAAAAAGTAATAATAAAAATGGAATAAATATAGTGATTATATTATTAAAAATAGAATATAAAAATTCATACTGTTGTGGTCTAGACACATATCCCTTTATTACATAAGAAAATGCCCTATGGGTGGGGTGTGTGATGGTTTGATTTTATTGGGGTGGTTTGGGGAACATGGATTGGGTTGTGATCTTGATGTGCTTCATCTTATACCATAAATGAGTTATTTTGTGATTTAGTTATTAAATATCATCTTAGGCTTGGTCAAGGGAATTCTTGATGATTCTAACTCCCTAGTATGATATGATAAATGGGATTTGTAGGGTACAATCCAGTAAGTTGATACCATCACTTCTTTTGTCCATGAAAATTGGACTTTATCATTATTGTTAACATATACAAATCATACGATCACTGTATAATGGTTATACCATGAAAAATTATCATTAAAAATGGCCTTTTAATTACTATAGTATATAACTTGTAACATACTAAAATAACCAAGGTAATGAATGTTTTTTTTCTATAACTTCATTTCTTAATATGGAATTCAGTCAATTTTTTAAAAAATTCATTTCAAAATTTTTGTGTCATTACAATATCCCCCCATATGAAATTTTTTGCATTGAAATTTTAATTTCACTCACTAAAACCAATTAGGGTTCTTTTGTTTCATTTGATCTTTCTATTCCCATGTCTCTTCCCCAAACTCATGATTCTGTCAGAATATATTTACCATGTGAGCTATCTTATTTTGATGAAATTTGTCTGTAATACCTAAGATCTTAATTAACCATTCCAAAAATTGAAGAACATTATTTAATGGTTCCACCAATTCATTTAGTACCCGTTGGGGGTCTTTTATGTACTTTTTAATGAGGGATACATAGAACACATCACATACTTGAGATTGGTTAGGGGAGAGTGCTAGTAAATATGACACTAATCTAATGTGGTAAAGGATATAAAAAGGGATTTTGTATCTTGGAATAATCATTAACTTATTTATAAATAACTATAATTTAATCCAATTTTATATGAAAATAAAAAATTTATCTCTTCCCACAAACTCCATTTTCATTGATAAATATCTTCGTAGCTTTTCTCTCAACATTGTATGGATATCTTTTCAAGTTTAATGGTTTAAAACTTTTATATCATATCATGGATAAGATAAGATCCTTTTATCTTCCTCTATCTAACATCATCCCATCATGTTGGATTCTAACACCTCATCCCATATATATCCTCATAAGGTTCAATTTAAATGATACAATGGAATCTTTTTTATATGAGAACTCAAATAGAGGATTTTGTTGATACCAACATCCTTTGAAATCAATTTATCATAATCCAAACATATCATCACATGTTTTAATAGTCCTTTTATACTGAACATCCATATGAGGTTGATAAGTAGGGATGAATATATGTTCTATATCCAACGCTTGTTGAAGGATTATCTAAAACCTCAAGGAATTACAGGTATCTCAATCAGATACAATAGAGATTGTGAATCCATGTAGACTTATCATTTAACATATGTATATATTGGATAGTTGGTCAAGATATAAATATTCATTTATATAAATAAAATATGTTAACTTTGTAAGGATATTGACTACAACCCATATAGAAATTTTGAACATAGGTTTCCTCAGGAGTCCTATGACAAAATCAATGGTTATGTTTTTCCATTTACATACTCGTATAGGAAATGGTTACATCATACCATTTGACAGCTATTGTTCCTCCTCGACTTGTTTTCATACCAAGCATCAAGATAGAAAATCTATAATCTCCCACTTAAATTTATCCCACTAGATGTTTTGCTTCAAATATTTATATATCATTATGATCTCAACCTGAATAGATAATGGTGAGATATGTGCATCATCCAAATGTCCCTCTTTTGTTCTGACGTTCATGGGACACATATCTCAGTTTTAAACCTTATAACTCTATCTTCAACAATGATGAACTCTATAATAATCAATACCTTATTATATAAAAGCTCATAATCGTTTTGGGACTCCTTTATACTATTTATAACGGATGATGGAGTAGTTAATTTTGAATTTAAAGATGAAAATCCATTAATTATTCATATGTACATCCATTTCACATCCAATATTATTAGATCTCCTCAGATACTCATAATGGATAGTTTTGTGAGATCTATTATACACTGTAAATCTTCTACTATATTATTACTTGGATTGTAATGGATTTAACAATCATAATAGTTGATCATATTTAACAACCTTTATTATCTCATATTGAGCTCCATTTTTTGTGAAGATACTTGATGCTTTTTTGATCTATATATATGTCACACTCTTCCCTATATAGGTATGGCATCTAAATCTAAAATTCAATGATTAATATATCGAATTCTAGATCATGAGTTTGGTAGTTTTTCTCAAATATTATTATTTGGAAGGAGGCATAGGCTATCAATTTTTTTATCTTACAAGAGTACATAACCCAAAAACCTTTTGTATGCATAGTTATAGATCAAAACACCTTTGAAAATGTTGTTTAAAGTGAGAATTAGTGTAGTGATTAGGCTTTTTTTCAAATCTTTAAATCAATCATCATATTCTTCGGTCTAGTAAAACCTGACTCCCTTTCGAGTAAGCTTGGTTAGATGGATTTAAAATCATGAGAAGGTTTTCAAAAATCTATAATAGTACCCAAATCACATATTTTTTCTTAGTTATCCATTTATTTCCTCATATTTTAAAGGATCTACATATATCCCTTTATTGGAGATAAATTTCCCCATGAAAGTAACTTTCTCGATCAAAACTGAAATTTAATATACTTTTCATATAAATTTTCCTTAAATAAGGACATCTGTAAAATCGTTAAATAATCCTCATGTTCCAATATACTTTTGGTGTCTATTTTAATATAATCTTTAAATACTAAAAACAATTTGTTGAGGTAATCCTTGAATAATATAATGATCAAGACCATGAATATTTCTAGAGTATCAAATGGAATCACAATGAATACATAGTGTCGGTAAGTTGTATGAAAATTTTTCTTAGGGATCTCCTCCTTCACTTTTATAAGATAATATACCAATTGAAGATCATCTCTAAAGAAGTACTGAGATACACTTAACTAATTGGGAAATTCGTCAATCCATGGAAAAGGATATTTTTTATTTATCATGATTTTGTGACATCATTATAATCCACAAAAATTCCCATTAACCAATAATTATTCTTGATGAAGATTACTAGTGAAGGCCATGGTGAATCACTTGGATGTATAAACCCTTTATCCAGATTTTCTTGTAAATTATTTTTTAGCTCCTCAAGTTCAACAATAGCCATTCTATATAGAGACATGGATATTTTAAAATATTTAAGAATGAGATTTATTGAGAACTGAACCTCATGGCTAGGTGGAAGACCATGAAATTAGTTAAGAAACAAATTAGTGAATACCCTTATAATGGAAATGTCATAAAGGATTATATTTTCTTTAGTCTCTATCATTTGAGTTAGATACACTTTCACAAAAAGAATTAATATCCATCCTTTGAGTTATTGGTACCAAAGGAGACTCATCGACCTCTTTACAATTTAATAGATTCAGAGGTGTATTTATGAAACAGAGGGTAATTTCCTTCTCTCAACAATTTATTTTGGATCTATACAACTAAATACAATCCATGACCGTAATAGCATAAAATTTTTATAAGGGGAGTACTACATGTTTTTATATGAATTTAGCCCACAAATTTGGATAAGAGATGATTTATATGATTTGGATGAAAAAATTGACCACTTTTATCTTCATTGATAAATATAATTCTATATTTTTCAGTGGTGTTTGACTATTTCTACCAAACTTGTGTGATATGAAATAATTCATAAAACCACATTCACAAAGGATAATTTATCTTCATGAATGTAAGATATTATTTCCTTTCACTACCAAATTCTAATTATAATTATTTATATAATTTTTCCTAGACTTAAGGAGGATAATTTTCTAACTATTAAACACATAAATGGGAATCCATGAATATTAAAGGGATACCTTATAAATGATAGATACTCCATAACCTATGAATTTCTAGGTTTTAATCTATGATATCCATGATCAATTTCATAACATAAAATATTACTGCAATTTCCATTCCCTTAATAATGGTTCATAAATATATCATTAATTTACTAAATAATAACACCCAAGAGTGTGAAACTAGGGTTTTAGAAAGGCATGTTACTATGCATGTTGGGATGATCATGTCCAAGTTAATGTGCCCATTTTAGGGTTATTACAACTTAGTACAACTGTTCTAGAGCCACATCCACTTATATTATCCAAAAAAGGATATATTTTATTAGAAACCACTTACTATATACTCTACCAAATTTTAGGGAAGTATTCCTATTCCTATTCTTATCCCTAATTATTTCACTAGAGTTTTATAATCCACATCCCAAATAATATCTTGACTTTACTCTGATACCAACTATGAAAACACAAATTTTTATTATACTCTATCACATGATTTATTATATAAAGGAATACATAGTTCAATTATATAAGATCATCAGGACAAGTTTCTTTTGGGGAATTTGGCACATTACATAACATCTTTAGAATGAAACACAACAACATTATTTTAAAACTCTATAACATGTGATTATATTCCATTGATCTTCTAAAACTGCATGGTATAACCTGGGGATGTACATAAGAAAATTTTGAGATATAAATCTGATTAAGGAAAGAAACAAAGAATAAAATAAGGTAATGTAATACGTCTTATCTAAGTGGAATATGAAGGTAACATAATAGGGGTGAGAATCAGAATATTAAACAATAAGGTATGATATAACATGATATAATAAAGGTAATATAGGAATATGGAAACACCATAAAACATGACATCATAAACATATTTCAAGGTTAACCACTAAAAAAACATAAAATAATGTGTTTTGGATTATTTCATCTGAACCACACATGACATCTCAAGAGATAAAAACATTACCTAATGAATTGGATGGCTATATAATTTCGTGTCCATGTGTTAATTTCATATCATGTACATATATTAGTGTGTCACATAGATGATTCAATATAAGGATATATTTAATAAATTTTAACCCCACTATTAAATAGCATGTGTTATATAAATCAAAATAAACAATAAATTAATGATAAGTAAAATTAGGTGAATACCCTTGAGAGGAAGTGGAGATGGGTATTCACTACACAAATGAAGTTCTTGGAAAATCACAGGATAATTTCTACAGCATAATGGGTTTATATAAAGTTTTGTAGATGGGGTAAATGAGATATAAAGTGGTATATCATTATTTGTGAATCATAATAATATTATTAGGGATGTGTAAAATATATCATAACCTAAACAAATGGAAATAAAATGGAATGACTTAAAGAAGGTACTAGAATAACAAGGGAAATGAGAGGATCTATTACCTTAAGAGGGAACATCTAAAACCTGGTAGGAGTTTTATAAGATCTTGAGGGAACCTTTGGAGGAATATGAAGAGGAAATTTTTATAGTACATCATGTTCTAAGAGTTTTCAGTGAAGATGAATGGGGTATTGGGTGGTTTATATAGCAAAGGAAAAGATAATTCTTTGTTAATTTCCAAAAAAAGATTTTGGACTCTATAAGATAATGTTATAAAAAAATATGCCTATGTTTTTTCCATTGGTTTATTTGAAATAGGATTGGTTTTCATTATTTTACATGTCTATGAACTGAAAATATAAAATAATTCCCTTTTTGATGAGTAAGTGGGTCTTGTTTTTAATGAATTAACTTTAAAACCATTAAATATAATATGTGTTTTGGAGGAGTCATTACGGGTGTATAAAATACAAAAACATTATTTTAAAGGTAAAATATAATTTATATTGTGGATACTCTTTAGAGTATTTATTACATCACTTTGTATCATTTTTGACCAAAAAATTTTGCCATCTCCAAAAATTATGAAAAAAAACTAATGGATAATTTAAATTTGTTGATTTTTATTTTATCCAAGTCAATCTATAATTATGTTAATTTACTCATTTAAATCAAAAGTCCACATTTATTGAAATATACTAGGTTTTTTACAATAATAGTTTTATGGACCTTATAATATCTATTTTTTACTCTGTAAAATTAAATTATAAATTATATTTAATAAATATTATTTAATTATGTTATTTTATTAAAATATAATATATTTGAAAAATTATTTAATTAATTAAAATAGAGTTTCTTTATTTAAATTATATGTTGAAAAAAATACAATTTTTATTCCATCATATAAAAATATGACTTTTATCAAAATAATTATCGAATTATTTGACAGGAAAAAATAAAATAGGAATCAATATAATAATTATTTTATCAAAAATTGAATATAAAAATTCATACTTTTTGGGCCTAGATACATAGTCCTTTATTACACCCTCAAATTCCCTAAGGTTAAGGTGTGAGATAGTGAGATATTATTAGGTTGGTTCGATGAACATCATTTGGGGTGTGATCTTAATGATATTGAACTTCTACTATAAATAGTTTCCTTCCTGATTCTGTTGTTGAATCCAAGATTTTTCTAAGTTAAGGGATGATCCAATTAATTCTACATCTATCATAAGATCTGATAAACGAGTATTGTAGTGTATCTTATGACTGGTCGTGACCGTCACTTCATTTATCTGTTTCAGTTGGACTATCTCATAACCATTAATATATACTAATCATACAATCACTATATAATGGCTATATTATTAATTTTTATGATGATTGGTAGTCATTTAAATATGATATGATATAACTTATAATGGACCAAAAAAACTAAATCAGTTCATGTGTTTTCTAAAAATTTATTTCTTAATAAGGAATTTAATCAATTAAAATAATAATAATTTATAACTGATCAGGTCATTAAAATATGTTTACATATATTTATTCCAGTTTTTTTAGTTAGTGTGGTTTAAAATTAAAGGATTGGTAATTCCAATTTTCTAAATGTGAAACCATTTAAAAATGGTTAATTATGATTCCTTTGTGCTTGTCATAGAACATTAATGACCAAAAAAACACATCATGCCTTGTGGATTTCTGTAACTACTGATGGGTCAGGTTAAACCATGTTTTTTCTCTATAAAATTGTATCAAATCACTTTTACATGGGGGGTCATATGTATACTAGAGCTAGGATAATTAGTACATGAGAGGTAGGAGGGGAGGAGTTCCAATAAAACACTTCTTCATGTTGAACCTCAAGTAACCATGGGTGGTCTGGGATTGTGTTTAATAATTTTGATCCCACTAATGTGTTTTTTTGGATTTGATGTATTTGTATATTTATTTTGAGTTATGAGAAATTATTTTGGGTTATTTTGAGTTTCTAGGTTAAACTAAAAAGATATAAAGAGGGGAATGGTTTGGATTATAGTTTAGTAGTAACTATATGGAGCATATGTGGATTTTCTTGTCACCTTATATAGGAACTTTCATGTTTAGTGGATGGTTTTCCTAGCTATATGCCCAAACCATTCACAAAAAGTTTTCTTTAATTATTTTAATTTTTTTCAATTTTTCATTTGAGGTTACTGTTGATGCTAGTGTTGGCTCTTGAGACCTATTATATGGATTTAATTTGATTTAAGTGTTGTTGTTTGAGATTAAATTGTGTATTGAATAAGCTTGTGTATTTTTTTATAGAAAATGAGACCACAAAGGGCCTCATATAGGTGTAAAGAGGGAGTCATGGAGTAATCACCATACTAAACCCCTATTTTTGATCCATCTTTTGGGGATTTAGTTATCCATATAATCTATTACTTATTCCATGGGGATAACTGAGATTAGATACTGATATTGGACCATACTCATGAGTTCACTAAGAATAATCTTCCAGTATTCAATGGTGACAAGGTAATGTAGGATCATGTGGAGTGTCTAGAATAGATCAATCATATATTTCAGTTTCTAAAGACACCAAATACCATGAATGTGGGATTCATTATGTATATGTTGGATGGATTAGGTAAGAAATGGTAGGAATCCATTGTGAAATAAATGTGATATGAGGACCTCACATGGACAAAATTTAAAGGGGTTTGCAATTATTAGTTCTATATACAGATATTAAGGATAGTGAGGTCCGTTCAGTTAATTATGATATGGAAAACAGACCATTTGGGGATGGATTATTCCTCTTAGTTTTACAAGTTGGTTCAAGTGTCTCATGAGCACCTCAAAAATGATTATATGAAAGCTCTTAATTTTGAAATGTTATTAAAACATGAGATATAGTAAATATTTATGCTAACTATTTTAAAACCTAGGTTGAGGTGGTTTATAAGGTGGATATGGTAGAGGTAGATATTTCTTGGTAGACTTATCTTAGTGGTGCTGCTTTAGTGGGTGGTAGTCTGTGTTTTTCATTCGTTAAGAAGTGGAAGATGGATGGACCTCATCTGGGTAGTGGAAAGGGTGATCAACATTCATAGATCACATAACCAGTTTTTTATTTAAGTAATGTGGATTTTTTTATTATTGTGGGGTTTTTTTATAGTAAACCTGCTTACATCATGTCTTTGAGCACAATACACCAATACAGGCATCCAAGTAATCTTCAATGCTTATATAAGAGTCCCCCCATAAGGAAGTAGAGTAGGAACACAATTATCTAAGGGTTTACATATTTAATTAGATTCTTTTAAATGATTAGTATCTTTCCATTAGGTTAAAGAAGATTATCACCATGAAAAAAAGGCCCAGGGATGCCCGAGCCAGGATGTCTCTGAAGGTTTCAGGTGTAGTGGAAGTGCCTTTGGTGGGCATTAAATTAAAATTTCATTAAATTTAGAGTCACATGAAACCCTAAAAAGTGATATTTAAAATTAAATTTATAAATAATTGATTCAATTTTTATTATAAATTGTTACATTTTCATAGGATCCTATCATAAAATATGTTTTTTATCTTCCAAAGCCCCTTTTTGATTACCTTCATTATGTTGTTAGGATTCAACCACAAAATCTCTCTTGTGGTGATCTAAAAATGATTTTTTGATATCCAAGAAAAATTAATTGATTTATAGATTCTAGAATATAGAATCAATTATAATTCATTATTCATCTTGATTAGTCCAATATCCTTCTTTCTTTAAGGATTCATTCTCATTCTTAAGAGGAAGAGAAGAGGTGTTAGAGACAGAGGGAGATATGTATATTTTGTGCAGTGATTCACTATTCTCAATATTTGATTAACCATGCTCAATATACATAACCATATTTTTATAGAACTAGGGTTTAGGTTAAAATTTTATATAATTACGTATTGAACCTGAAATAAAATTATAATCTCTATTAAACCCCATTCAACATAATAATAAAAATATTTGTTTACAATTTTTTGGTGTGCACGCTGAATTATATAATAAAAAATATTATTTTACCAACATTATATTAATATTTATCATCAAACATGGTCTAGGTATTTTCTAATTCCACAACATTTATTATATACTAGAATAAAATTTTTATTCATAAATAAATATTTTTATCCACAAACCAATGAAAAAGATATTTTCTTAATATTCAAAAAAATATGTTTTATCACAATTTGATGAATAAATATTAATTTAATTAATTAGATCAAAAAAACATAAATAATATTATACCTCATTCTTTAGAATAATATATATTCCACTAATTAAATTCAAATAGAATTTAATGAAGACCAAATGGAACACTAAGTGTGTGTCCTTCTGGGATTATTTCTCATTTACATTATGTGGGTTAACCAAAAATCCAAGACTATTAACTAACGATGGGTCAAGGAACATAATATAAATAACATAATGTTTCAATTTAAACAACCACATATGAATTATCATTGTATAATATAATCCCTTTATCTCTATATCTCATTATATAGGATGCACATTAGTTTCATCAACTTATGTGCTCAACACATCTTTCATTGATTATTTGAAATGAACATGTCATTACACCATGGAAATGGATTTTAATGTGACAGTTCTATTCAAATCAATGGTATGAGCTATAATATTCCATAAATATGGAAGGGAAAAATACATTCTCATGTTATCAATTAATAAAATTTCTTTCACGACACACCAAATGTACGCTACCTCCCACCAACATATGGTGCGATAGTTTTTGTAACTAAGTCTAATTTTTCATGTCATGACAAGCATTATTGATAATATTAATGACTATGTACCATTATATATGCTCATATATATGAATATATGAAGGCACTAAAACATATATAATTCATACTGGTAGGTATGTTCTCTTAGTCTTCCATCTTGGAGGTTACCAAGTGTAAAATACGTGATAATAATCATCATCCACTTATGAGTAATTTCACCTAATAATCAAATTATATGTGTCCTTTCATATAATGTTATCCCATGGTAAAACTATATTTATCACTGTATCTTCTCAAGAACTTCATCATATAGGGGAACTTCCATGTCTTTATCAATGTGAGAGTTACCCTAGATGATTTTCACATAAATTTTATGTAAAAATAAAACTCAATATATGATACAATATTTATATTAATATTAAATTCATTGAATATAAATGTAATCTAATTTTCAATTTAGTTGGTTCTAGGGAACCAACTATAACAAAATCCCATTTACACTAGAGACAACTACTAATGACCGATTAGTCCTCACATGTTAAAAATTATTTTATTTAGTATGGCTATAGTTGATAGGCCTACCACATTCCCAGGACTAGTGTTGGTAACTCCACTTTTCTATATAGTGGATTTGTTTAATGAAACATTACTATCTTGAGAAAATAATATAGTTATTAATATAAATTAGTATCAACATATTATTCCCTTATCAAAATCGACATATCCTAACTAAATCCATAGTAATATATTATCACAAAATTTTAAATCTATTTATATTATTATAACACAAAATTATAATATTGTGTTTTTAAACCGCTTATTAAGTTGCATCAGAAGCCATAGCATACTGATATATTTTAGAATAAGAAAACCAATTGCTATAATAAGTATTTATTTCTTATTTCTGTAGATTTATTAGTTATACTAGATGAAATTGAACAAAATAAAGATATGTGTTATATTCTATTGATGACTAGTACTCTCACATATCCAAACACTAGGAACCATCATAGTTTTAATTTCTATTTACTGTCATATAATTATATCTGTCATTCTAAAAAATTATGTTGGATCTGTTTGACATTTACTTATTACTATTTATTCTTTATTAATATCAAATTTTAGTTTTAATCATGAGATATGAGATGAATTCCTAGAACATAACCTTTGAAATCATTTGAATATCTTCATTTTCTTCCTATTCCCATGCATGTTTCACTAAAATTATTATATTCCAAAAAAAATTTAGTCTTTAATTAAATCATATTATATTTTTCAATACTTTTCTAACATCTATAGTATGAATTGATTTAGGAAACACATAGATCCATCTTATAGACCATGATCTAAAGAACAAGGTTTATACTTTAATTCATGAATAGATAAATATCATTACTTATTCCTAAACAAATAGAAACACATAAAATTTATTTTCATATGTTTTCATCATAATCATCTGAAAGACTTATACTGATCTCACTGGCCGGTTAGTGACACATGTCACTCGTTTATTTCCAAATGAACATTCTATGATCAAAATTCATGATTTATTCATGAATGAAATTGTATAACCTATATATCTTGTTTACATTAATTATTTAAAAAGGCCCTTTTAGTTATCCCAAGTAGACATATAATATAGGTTCCCCTTTTGGTTGCATCATATAGAAATGATCTGTAAGGAATCCTCTATATGATGTGGGAATAAAAATCAATAATAAAATATTACGATCATAGAAATATTTTTTAATAACTATAATTTAGAGAGGATGTTAGTCATGATGATTGATGGATGTGTTTTGTAGTAGAATAATCATTTGAATAAACTTTCATGTTATATTGGTAACATCTTATCCTAGATAGTTCCAATTTATCTTTAATACTCACCAGTAGTATTAATTTATAGAAACATTCAAAAATATAGTTCCCCAAAATGATGATACATGGAGTTTATTACCTTCGTTTATACATAATTTTCAACTATATAATATTAGAATTTACTTATTATTTGTAGAATTATTTATAATGGATTAATAATATGTGTATCACCCTCCACGATGAATATAATACACCTCTTTGGTTATAAATTCCTATGAAGTTGAGTCTCTAGAATTAATCCTCCCTCTATGCTTAGTGGTTTTTGTTATTACTATTCCAATTCATGTGTATTTAGATCCTTGTATCCTTGATGTTAATTATTATCCCACTATGTTCAAATAGGTATTCTTACCTTATATCAATATGGTCAATAATTAATAGGTGTTAAAATATTTAGTGGGTATAGGATAATTAAACTGGATTAGAAATAGTGTTGTAATTTTTCTTTTCATCAATAGAAATATTTTAAAAAATGGGTTTCAAAAAAACTTTTCTTAGTTTCATAATACATTCTTATCATATCACAATGGATATGTTATCCATTAGACAATATGGTTGTCACATGGTTATTTGTTTTATTTCTATACATGAAAAATATTGAAGGAATAAAGGAATATTTTCAATATATATAATAATCATCATTTATTTTCCTTTCACCACCATAAATAAATTTATGTATATAAGGAAATTTATATAAGGGGTAACCTTTAATCCACATATATGGTCAATGATTACTTGGATAAGATCTTTTCCAACATGAAAACTCTGAGATTATTCAATCTTTTCCAAGTAAATTCATTTACTTTAATGAGTATTTCAAAAATTTGTTAATGTAATATCAAAGATTATATGAAGTTACCTTTACATCTAGAATAGTTTAAATTACTATGTTGAACTATTGATAAATTATTTGTGATGTACATTTATGGATAAATGTCACTTTATCTTAAGATGATATATAGTCTATTTTTATACCAAGTATCTCAGCTCAATAGAGAATAAAACAACATTTAATGTTATAATAAGTCAAAAAAATAGATTTATTTGATAAGGAATTATCTTTTCACATACATATAAGAGGCTTATATTTTATATTCATCATTAAGTATAATGGAAATTTTTTATTGAAAATTTACTAAACCGTTATCGTACTATTTATGTACCATAAAATCATATATTGTAAAAGGAAATAATGAATAATTATGTCAATCCAAACATTGAGATAAATGTTTTGGTGACACTTATTACAAACTTGTAGTAATCCATTCTGAAAATTAGAAATAGTGAGCTCCCCTTGGATAACATAGGAATCACCCTTTCTCAACTCCATTTCAGTTCACTCTATAACCTTTATATTCTTTATCATTTCCTATATCTAAATACATGTAATTCATTAAAATATTGTAATTATTATACCATAAATGAATAGAAACTTTATGAATATACTTGATGTAGAGGAATTAACTTTCTTTTTCAATTCATTTCAATTTATTTATTAGTGTCCTTGCATTCCACATGAGAAGAAAATATCATGAAATTCATTCTTCTTCCCAGGAATCCTTTTTCTCATTGAAGGATAGTGTAAATAATATTATGGTTTTTATTATACATGTTATCTTTAGCATTATATTTCAAAATGTTCCCTATAAGGGTTGAGAAATTTCTTTAAACGAGTCCTTATAAGCTTGGTGAATTATGGAAAAAAGTTTCTTCAATGACTTCTCAATTTTTTGATCCAACCATAGTAAAATAAGGACAATATTAATGGTATGTATAATTAGATAAAATTAATGGATAATTTAAAATCCAATTAGAATCCCAATTTTTATGACATATCAATACTCCCAAGAATTTTTAAGGAATGATTAGTACATAGATTGACTTCGTCCATTTCACACAAATACAGTGCATTGAAAATATTATTTTTTAAAAGTTCAAGGGTCAATACCCCTTTATTGAATGTAAAATAGAAGACCTACTATGATATCTGGGAATATAGGGAACCTATTACAATCACAGAGGAAAATACCCTAGTGATACATTTCTTGAATGAATTAATGGTCTTGAGTGTAACCATCAATTTACTTATGTTGTTTCATCAACTCTATTTTAATAGTTGATAAAATAATACAATAGAAATAAAAAAATCCTCAACATATCTATGGAAGGATACATTTTCTTCTTTTCTCACTTGATTAGGGTAGAATATGAATATTATATTCCATCAAATAATACATTTTTTCAGATAATAGTTCAAACAAAACAATTATACCATATTCAGAAATTTTCATTTGTAATGACATAACCTAAGTTAATGAATGGTCACACTATTTTTTTGGTTTTTCATTCCATTATGTAAAATAATTTTTAAAAAATATTATTACTTTACTTTATTATAAATTATTTTAGAAAAGGAAAATTAATTTAATTTATTAATTCTCCCCCTACTTTATAGTTTCCTAATATCCCTATCCATTTAACTCTTAATTTATAGTTTCATTTACATTACAATAGAAATAATATGCATTCCCCTTTATGTAACTCCAAAAATGGCTAGTCAAGAGATTTGTAGGTATTGATATTGGAAATTCAATTCTAACTGCGGGATTGCAGAACCTTTATCTGTTGAGTGGATTCCCCAATCCAAAAATTTTGACATGGATTTCATCAACACTGGCCTCTAATTTTCACCATGTATAGAAAGGGCTAATCCACTTGATTTAAAATGATTAATCCAACCAAATTTTTTTAAAAGAGTTTCAATTATAAAAATAGGCCTCTCAACAAGGGATAGTCAATCACTTAAATCTAATGTCTTTATTTCAAATCATGTAATCTAAGGCTAGGTTTGACATAATATAATTTGAGTGATTTTAATTTATTATGAATAAATTTTATCTTGTTATAAAATTTACATGAAGTTTTAATATTAATTTTATTTTACTTAATTAATTAAATATGATGGATAAAATAATTATGCATTAACCATTTATTTATATTACATCATTTCACATTAATTAAATAATTTAAGTGATCTTTATCATGAATCCATAATATAAATAATGGATAACATAGAAATAAATAAATTAATAAAGTATATGATCCTGAGGTTATCTTACATTTGATTTATTGAGTAGAAAATTACCGTAGGTGAATTAATCCTTGTTCTAGTATTGGAATTACTTGTATCATTCCACCCATCCAATTTTGTTCCACCTATGTTGGAATCATTAGGTATCCATCAGGAAATGCATTAATGGGACTAGGGATACTCCACTATTTATAAGTATTTAAAACTCACATACAGGTGAGGGGAACCAAAGGAATGGTTAATGTGGATGACATAAATAACATTAAAAATGAAAGTCCCACATAATAACTGAGGGATGGATAAAACAAAGTCCATAATATTTAATTTTATAATTAATAATTTCAAGGCCATGTAATAAATAAAATTAAATAAAGACAACATATATACAGGTCTTCGCCATGCTCATGAATGATCATGCATGTGCAATGATATTGCAAAATTAAAATTAGTTAACAATCAATTTTTATTGAATCTTTATTATTTTGATAAATGTTCATGAATTAATTAATTAATCCCTTAATCAATTAATTTCATTTCATTTTAATGTCAATACGAAATCATTTAGATATACCCATCCTTAATGGAATTTCTGGAAAATAAATTAATTAACCAATAATCCAAGATTAATTATTACAACATTATTGAGTATTAAAAATTATTTAACAACATTATTAATTTTTCCAACACACTAGGAATGGATATCAATAAAATAAGGTTATAATAATGAATTTTTTTAATTTAATGAAATTAAACTCATCCATTTATTGGGAGACTACATTGCATGTTATTACAAGCTACATTTCATGTACATCGATTTTCATATATCAAGGTTACATTATTGGGGCTTAGGTCATGTACCTCGGCTGGACTACAAGACATGTATAGGAAAAATACATGCCATGTTCTCCGGATTCCATGTTTATGTAAAACCTTCTGATAAACAAGGAATGTTCATCACTCGAGAATACATGATGTGTACAGGCCATCTACACGTCGTTTATCGCTAATTCCATATGTCTGTAGAACCTGTCTCATGGATCGATGTGTATTTCAGTTGTGTTAAATGAAGAACTAAAAAGAGTGTAAGTAAAATACACATCATTCATAACATTCATTCTCCAGGATTTCAGTCTCATATGGTATGATCAGGTACAATCACCACTAAGATTCCATGAATTTCACATTTAACCCATGTATAGTAAATGATGTGTATGCCAACTACACACTTTTTAGTCTAGCAACCCATGTAACTGATTTTCCCAATATAAATGTGGTATGAAATAAATGCACCATGTGTAATTATTTTTTATCATGTCATTTATCCGACTACACATAAAGATATAGTGTACATGGGTACACACTGTGTACTCAGGTTACAAGCCTTATAACTTGATCTTATTGGTAAATTTTTTGGAACATTATAATGGACCCTCTATTCATTATTCATTTGTTTATAGAACTTTTTGAAAATCAAACACTAAAATAAGATGATTTATATGTTCAAGAATTTTAAATTAAAATTGGATTAAGATTGAGCAATCTTGAAAAGAAAATACAACCATTATTTCACATATTAATCAATAATCAAATATGTAATTATAAAGTTCAAACGTGAGAACTTTGATACCCCTTGATTGTTATGGTTGCAATAGAAGAACCATTAATTGGTGTTAAATTAAAATTATTTTAATTTAGAGTTTCCCAAAACCCCAATATAGGATCTTTCATTTTGAATTTATTATTAATTTATTTAAATTTGATATAAATTGAAACCTCATATTAGGATCCATTCTTCAAATGCATTATTTATCATGAAAAAACAAATTCTGATTACCTTCATTTCACTATAATAATTCTTGTGAATAATCCATCTAGAGGTGATCCACATGTGCTCATTTGATCTTCATGTAACACCAATTGGTTAATGGGTTCTAGAAAAATAAATCAGTTGTCATGTTTTGTTTGTGTTGATCGATCCAAGATCCCATGAGCTTGATAGAGTTCCTTTAATTCTTGAGAGGAAGAGAGGAGCAATTATCTAGAGATACAGATGGAGAGATAAAGATAAAATTCTATTATGTGTACTGATTTTATATTCTCAATTTTTGATTAATTATTCACAATAGACATAACCATATATTTATAGAGATATATTTTTATTTAAAATTCTATTTCATATTTTACTAGACATTAAATAATAACACAATATTTATTAAGCCTAATGAAATATAATAATAATAATAATAATATTATTTTATGGTGTGGATGATGACTTGTAAAGTAACAAATATTATTTTAATAACTCATAATTTAATATATATCACCAGACACAATCTTGGTCCATTAAAACTCCTCATCATTTATTTATTAGCCAAATAAATGTTTTGTTAACAAATAAATTTTTCATCCATGGACCAGTGAATAAATATTTATTAAATATTTAATAAAATAAATAAATATATTTCATTCATAATCTGGTGAATAAATTTTTGTTTAATTTATACGATCAATAAAACATGAATAATTTTATCCCTCAGTCTTGAGAATAATATTTTTTATATTAATTAAATACACATAGAATTACATTTTTATCAATGGAAATTCATAGTGTGTGTCCCTATTGGATAATTTTTTATTAGAATTAGGTGGGTACACCTAATGTCGTAGATTACTATCTAGAAATGGTCCAAAGAACCTTATATAAAGAACATAATGTTGCAATTTGGAAAACCACATGAAAACACTTAATTCATAGTATAATTATTCTATCTCAATATCACATTAAGCATGTTTCACATCCATGTCATCAACTTATTTTATTGATACGTCTTTATTTGAATATCTGAAACAAAACAAATCTTTACACCATGTACATGGAATTTATTGTGAAGGTTCTAATCCGATAAATAAGATGATATATTAGGTTCCATAAATATGTAAGGGACAAATCATTCCTGACAAAACAAACATACGCTATATAATAACCCCTATCTTTATTTCAAAGTTAAATATAATTTATTACATAAAATATTCACTTGATACAACATAAAATATTGAGAGGTATAGTGTATTTGGAGCTTAGGAACATTACATAACAACTTAAAACATGAAATAAACATCTTTATTGAAAACTTGTTTTACATGACCACACACATTCGTTCATACTTAGCATTGCATCAGATAACCTGAGGACATGCATAAAAAAGGGTGAGCTATAAATCCCAGTAGGGGTGTAAACAAGTCATAACATGAATAATAAAGTAAATTTTATGTAATAGGTATATCAATGGAGCATAAGATAGACATGAACATAATGGTATGATATATCATGATTATCATAACATGGAAATGTGCCAACAACAATTAACATGATATTTACATGAGCCAAGGCTCGTTGCACATGGAGAATGAGTAAAACCTAATGTCACTTGAATTATCTTGATTAAACCCTCATTTCACTTGATGTATCAGGATACTAGTTTTTACCCAATGCATTGAAGTGCTATCAGGGTGCACCCTTCTTAATCATTCAATTTCATGCATAAGTGTGCCACATAGATCATATAACATGGATTCATTAAACATAATATTTTATTTCAAAATAAAGGAATGTGTAGTTAATGCATTAAACTCTATAATAAATATTTAAATGATTATAAAGGTGAACACACTGGATAGGTAAATGGGCATGGTATTCACTACACAATGACTTTGGCCGGGAAAATTGCAGTGCAATTTTGGAAGCATAACAACGTGACATAAAAATTCATAAAAATGGTTGATGATAGAGAAAGAGGTGTCTCATAATATTTACATTAAATGGAAAGTAAGGGGTCATATATATACATGTACTAATATATGTAATGGAATTTAGATTCATAAAACAAAATAATTTCTTAAATGTAAATAAGGAGAGAGAAATTCCTTACGGAATTTCAACATGGTAATAGGTGTACATGGGAGGCATTAATGAGAGATAAAGAGGTCTATCATAATTAAAAAATAAGTATGGAAGTATGGGGGAGGTGTGAAATCATACACCAACATTTTTAATTGAAGAAAATGGTATAACAAAAGAATGAAATTTGGAAAAAAATGAGAAATAATGAAATCCCATACTTGGAAGTGTGATCCAAAGGCTTGGGAGAGGCTTGATAGAGGATTCTTGGGATCTTGGGACTCCTTGGGAGGATACTAGAGAGAGTATGGAAGAGCACGAACGTTATCCAATGGGTTTGAGTGAGGATAAGTGGGAGATTACATGGTTTTATATAGAAAAAGAGATGGAATTCTTTATTACATAGGTTTTCAACACCACACAATAAAATAATAAAAACCAGAAACCATACCATGAATTTTTCAAATGTTTTTTGAAAAAGTGGAGTAGAAAACCTAATTTTATATGGGAAATGGCCGAAATTATTAAAATATTATTCTTGATTATGTGAAGGTGAGTCACACTCTCAATGAGATCATTTTAAAATGTTAAAATGTTTTATAAGTCAGGGAGGGTTCAATATGGCTTTGTAAAATAAATCAAGCAAACCTAAAATCACATTATTTTAATGTTAAAACATATATTGGCAGAAAAAAAAATTATATTATTTTATCACATCAGTATTGGGTCATTATGATGTCATAAAACACATTATATATTTAAACAGTATTTAATTTTTACCCAAAAATTTGACTATCTCAAAAAATTATGAAAAATCAATCGTTGGATAATTTCTATGCCCTAATTCCAAAAATAATATTCATTTTATCTAAATTATTTTCTAAATATGTGATTTTTTACTTTTTTAAAAACAGAAATTTATTAAAAATTCACGGGTTTTGATAAAAATAGCTTCCCAACCATAATAAAAATTACAATTGTATTCATAAAAACTATAGATCATTTATATTTAATAAAAAGTTATTTAGTAATAATATTTTATTAAAATATTATTTAATTTAAAAATCCATTAATTCATCAAAATATATTTCTTAATTGAATATTAACTAAAAATACTATTTGTGATTTAAAAATTATTTACAATGTAACAATAATAAAATCAATATATATTCTATATTTTATACAAAAATAATACACATAATCATAGTTCTAGGGTGTTGTTAAATAAAACCTTATAACAACCACATATGAACTAAGGATAAGGTGTATGATGGTGACAGACTCTTGGGGTGGCTCGGATAACATCGCTGGAGTGGTAATATGTATCAACTTACACTTATCCCGTAGGCGGTTCAGTTTAAGCTTCTCATGTTGAATCTTGGATTGGGCTTGGTCAAGAGAAAAGACTAGTGATGCCACCTTCTTTATGAGCTCCAACAAAAGGGATTCTTATAGAGAAATTCAACTTGACAAGGCCATCACTTCCTTTGTCTGAGTAAATTGGATTTGTTAAAGCCCTATATTTATACTAATCATGTGATAACTATGAAACGATTATATTATCAAAAATAATAATTATTAATGGTATTTTAAAATCCAAAAACATAAAACCATGGAAGTGCATATTTTATATAACCATTTTACATAATAATACAATTAATTAGATCAATAATAATTTTCAATAACAAAAGTTTGGGTCATTATAATCTTCTCCCCTTAAGAAATTTCACCATCGAAATTTATTTTTCCCACACAAAAATAGATGTGGGTAACTCCACCTCATAACTTCCTCCAATTCCTACATTTCTTCTTAAAGCATGTGGTTTCTCCACAACACTTTCACGAGGGGCATTGTATTATTTCGTAGAACTTTTTCACTATGATCTAAGAACATCACCGTCTTCTCTTCATAGGAGAGGTCATTATCCAATGGTACCACCTCTGAGTGAATACATGTTATGGGTCAGGTATGTACTTCCTCAAGTGTGAAACATGGAATACATCATGTACTTGATATAGGTTCAGTGGGAGTGCTAGTCGATAGACCACTGCTCCAATGCGATCAAAGATCTCAAAAGGGCCGATATACCTTGGACTAAGCTTTCCCTTCTTCCCAAATCTCATATTTCTCTTATATTGTGATTTGTAGAGGAATAACATGTCTCTAACATCAAACTCTAGGTCTCATATATGATTATCTGCAAATATATTTTGTCTACTCTATGCATCTTTAATGTATTTCTAGATTTTCATAACCATCTCCACCGTTTATTCGACCATTTATGGACTTGGGAGTTTTCTCTCCCCAACTTCATCCTAACAGGCCGGTGTTCTGCACCTCTTCCCACAAAGGGTTTCATAAGGATCCATTTGGATTCTTGATTGGAAAATTTTATTATAAGAGGACTCAACCAAAGGAATATGTTGATCCTATCCTCCTTTGAAGTCCATTTAACATGATCTCAACATTTCCTTAAGTGTTTGGATAGTTCGCTCATATTAGACATTAGTTTGAGAATGATAATTCATGAAAAAGTTCAACTCAGTATTCTGAGCATGTCGAAGAATCTTACAAAACATAGAGGTGAATCTAGGATCTCGATCAGATTCAATAGATAGTGGTACTTCAGGCATCCTTACCACTTCTCTGATATATATCCATGCGAGTTGATTTAATGAGAAATACTATCTAATTGCAATGAAGTGTGCAGTCTTTTTAAGATGATCCACAACAACCCAGATAGAATTTTTTCCATTGGATGTCTTGAAAAGTCCAGTGACAAAGTCCATTGTGATGTTCTACAATTCCCATGTTTGTATGGGTAATGGTTGCTTCATCCCCCTAGACTTCTTCTTCTCAGCCTTCAGTTACTAAAATACTAGGCACTTTGATGTATACTCAGTGATCTCGTTCTTCATGTTATACCACCAATAATTATTTGGGATATATTGATACATCTTTTTGTTTCCTCGGTGAATGAAGAAATATGAACTATGTGCATCACCCAAAATTTCATTCTTTAACTACAGATTTGATGGAACTCATAGACTTGTCCCAAATCTCACAATTCCTTCTTCATTAACATTGAACTCCAAGGATTTCCCTTTCATTATAGTTTCCACTTTCTTCTAAATTCCCACATCATCCTTTTGAGAATTCTTAAACCGTTCCAAAAGAGATGGATGAACAATCATTTGTGAATGGATTGATGATGTTCCTTTTTTTATGATTCCCATGTACATCTTCATCAAATATAAGAATATTGGATCCTTTTTAATTCTAAAAGATTATAGAATTGTTGGGTCCTTTCTACATAGATCATCTTCCACCGTGTTCACATTCTCAGGGTGGTAATGGATTGAGCATTTATAATCTTTGATTAGCTGTAACTGTATTTGTTGGTATATGTTCAACTATTTTTATGTGAATATATACTTGAGGCTTTTGTGATCCGTATATATTTCACACTTCTCTCCAAAGAGGTAATGTCTCCAAATTTTTAAAGAAAAGATTAATATAGCCAACTCCAAATCATGTGTTGGATAGTTTTTACCATGAACTTTCAATTAACTTGAATCATAGGCAATGAATTTTTCATTTTTCATCAATACACATCCCATGAATTTCTTTGAAGCATCAATGAATACCACAAAATGTTCTCCACTTGTGGGTAGTGTGAGCACGAGTGCAGTGATAAGCCTCCATTTCAACTCCTTAAAGCTATCTTTGCATTCATCACTCCAAGAAAACATTAATTCCTTATGAGTTATCTTGGTAAGAGGGTTGGAAAATCATGATAAATTTCTCACAAATCAGAGATAATATCTAGATAACCCCAGGAAGCTACAGATATTCATTACTGATGTTGTTCTCGGACATACCTCAATTATAGCTGCCTTGTATGGATCAACAAATATCCCATTTATTATGATGATATGACCCAATATTGAGACCTCTTTCAACCATAACTCACACTTTCTGTATTTTTCATAGAGCTTCTCCTTTTGTAAGGTTTCTAGTACAGTTCTTAGATACTCCTCAGGCTCCTCCTTGGTTTTTAAGTATATTAGAATATCATCTATTAAGACTACCAAATTTTAATATAGGTAATCCCTAAAGACTCTATTAATCAAGTCCATGAATATTAATGGAGAATTAGTGAGTTTGAAAGGTATTACTATGAATTCATAGATCCCATATCTTTTACTAAATGAAATCTTGGGATATCCTCCATCCTGACCCTTACTTAGTAATATCCTGACCACAAAACCACCTTGGAACAGTATTGTGATCCATGTAGCTGATGGAACAAGTCATAAATTCATGTCAGAGGATAATTTTTATTTATTGTGATTTTGTTGAGCTCACGATGATCGATGAAAAGGTGCATTGACCCATCATTATTTTTGACGAGGAGGATTTCTGCACCCCATGGGGTATCACTTGGGCATATAAAACCTTTATCCAGATTCTCCTGCAGTTGTTTTTTCAGTTCCTCAAGCTACACAACAACCATTCTATATGGTGTTTTGGATATTGGAAATTCCCTAGGTATAAGATGAATTGACAAATCAACATCTCTTCTAGGATGAAGACCATGAAATTCCACGAGAAACAGTTCAGTGAATTCCCTCACAATAGGCATGTATTCAAGGATGGTTAATTCCTTAGACTCAATCATGTGAGAAAGATATGCATTCTTATAGGGAATTTATATCCAAATTTGAGATGATGGGGATAAAGAAGATTCATGCTCCTCCTTGCACTTCTATAGAACCAGAGTTCAATTATCCATATGGAGAGTGATTTCCCTATCACAGCAATTTATGTTGGATCTATATAGGGAAATCCAATCCATGCAAATAATTTAATCAAATTCTACCAAAGGGAGTATAAATATGTTCTACAGGATGTTCAATCCAAAAATATAATAGGGGTGGAGTTATATTCATGGGATACAATGATTTCCCTATTTTCTATTCTCACCGACATCTTTACTTCCATGATTTATGGTGGTGTTGGGATTTTTCTACTAAACTTTTAGGATATAAAGAATGTGCAGAACTATAATAAGAAGTATTTTATCTATTATTAAAGGAATAACTAGAGTACCTATCACTATTTCATTTTAGGGGTTCACTTCGGCGGTAGTGATGGAAAAATCTAACCCTTTTTTCCTTGGAGGTTGTTGGTTGCATCATAAAACCTCTGGCTTAGGGAAATGGTTTGCAAAGTTCCTTGGTTATTTGTAGTAGAAGAAATGAACAATGCATTGAGGGTTGAACGGAGTTTTCCTATCCTCTGTCACAGTAGGGGGGTTCTCTTGACGGTAGTTAATAGCCAGGTGCCCTTATTTTCTACACCTAAATCATTTCATCATCCACTTCAGGAAATTTTCAAGGTGATTTTTTCCAAACCATTGGAGAGTGGGGTACTATAATTTCTTATCACCATTGGATTTATCCATCAAACTGAATGAATTAAATTCCACATTACACTACATATCCCCATGATACCCCTGAGATTCTCTCATCACCATTTCGAATTTGAGGACACATCAGACAATTTCCTCATTGCTCTCGAAGTCACGGATCGCTAGGGATTTCCATAGGCTGGGTTTTATCCCACCAAAGAAGTGGTCAACCTTACATTCAGGGGTAACAACAAAGCCGAAGGAATATCGTGCAAGACATGTGAAGTTTTACTTGTACGCTCTAATGAATTCATCATCATTTTTCTTGAGGGAAAGTGAGTCCCTTTCCATCTTAAGTTGGAGGGCGCAAGGAAAACATTTATCAAAAAACATTTTCCAAAAATCCTTCTATTCCAATGCCATGATCTCCTCCTCAGGAATAGTATTTGTGATATATTTACACCATTGATCAGCTTCACCCTCCATATGAGAAGCAGCCAAAAATAACTTCTCTAGTTCATAAAATTGAAGGATGGAGAAGATATTCTCAATGTAGTTGATCCATTGTTTAACGATTGAGGGATCATATGATCCATTAAAATTAGGAGGCCTTTGTATCATGAAGCTCTCAATTGTGTCTTGTTCTTTTTTAAGGGGGGGTGAATGTTCATATTGACCCATGTTTCTATTCAAAACATGAGTTAATTGAGAGAGTATCATGAAAAAGTTTGTGATTCATGCTCCCATAGGATTTGTAATCTCATTAGAACAGTCATAACTTTGATCTTCGCATCAGTTTTTATCCCGATTCCTCCAATTACCGACCATTGGTTGGAATAAAAGGAAAGTTAGGGTAACACATAAAGGGGAATCCAATGACAAAAAAGGGATAACTTATACATTACATTTATTTCCTTAACTTATCTATCTTATCCATGATCTACTTCCAAATGTAACACACCAAGAATTTACAAATAAATTTAATATAGAATTCATGAAACACTGAGTCACTAAAAAACACCACTTCTTTATAACCTATCCATTAAACTTAAATTTTCCAGCTCAGTGATTTGAATTTTGAAAATCTAACATACACGGTTGTGTTAAAGATGATATTTATAGTCTGATAGAATTAACTTAACTTTCGGTGAATAGTAACCTACCCTTATTAATAGTAACATACCCTTATGAATAGTATCTTACCCCAGTGAATATTAATATAAATCTTATGAATGGTATCCATACCCTTTAATTTATAAATAAATTTAGGCACCTTAAAAATGCAGATGAATATTTTAAGTGGTTATACTTTTTGATTAAATAATGATTTTAATTAAGAATTAAATTTATAATATTTATAAATTTATTTTTGAATAATGGAGTTCATTTTTGGATTTTACATGTCGAAAAATGGTTTTGGAGATTTTTTGCAATTTTTCTGAAATACTTGATTTTTTGTTGAATAGTAAAATACATTAATTTACCTTATAAATACATTATAATTTAAATAAACTATTCCTAGCATCATAAGTGATCTAATCACCCAAATATATAACTCAAAGGAATACATTACTATTTTTGGTCATTAAATACTCACTATTGATTGTCTTGAGAAGAAATAATAAATTTATGATTATAATATTAAGAAAACTCCTCTCCCCTCCACTATATAAACCACCCCTCACCCTCTCTTTCTCCCACACCACTCAAGCTTCAAGCCTTGCCTAAATTCTGAATAATACTCTTCCCAAGACCTCTACCCACATCCAAGACCTTTTGGTCTCACCAAAATTCCAAAAACAAAGGCCTTAAAGAGATTCTCAAGGAGGAGTACTCAAGAGGTGAACCTATCTTCATTTTTCGTTCAATTCTTTTTAGAAGTTCCATTATTTTGTTCTCTATTATCACCTCAACTCATCCAAATGACATGATAATTCCAGTACCCTACATGTACTATATTTTCAATATGCTAATAGAATATTTCATCATAATCTCTCTTCCTCCTTTCCTTTTATACTATAAAAGCAAACACTGTCTGAGATGTGTCAATTTATCACTCAAGGAAGACAGGTTTTCAATTTGCATTAATATCTGTAATAATGGTCATGAAACCTTTTCAATGGTTGAACCAGATCATAATATATTTATTTTATATTTTTTAATGTTTTGTAATCCTTACACACTCATAATATGGAATAATAATACAGAACAAGTTCATTATGCACAAAACCACCAAGCCAAATCCAAGTGTTTATCATTAACTTATCAAATGAGTCATCCTCATGGTATATAACCAAAATAATTCTAAGATAATTTATATCTATTTAATGTCAATAATATTATATATTAACAATTCTATATGTTTAACCACATTTCAAATGAACTTTAATTCATGAATACAAGTAAATGGATCATGAAAACCAAGTAAGAAAATGCTTCCAAAACAATAAAATTGAATCTCATAAACCCATCAAAAAGCCCATTAATTAACATAAAGAGGTTATACCATATAAATTAAATGTATATGAGGTTATATAATTATTAATTAATGAAGATAAAATTTATTATTCAGGTCATTAAGAACAATCAAGAACACCTTGGAGCATAAGGTAAGGGATTTCTTAACTCAATTTTCAATCTTTGAGTTAAACATCTATTTCATTGGTAGCATTGTTCCAAGAATAAGTGTGAATGACCTGTTATTATTTTATAATGTATAACCACTTAAATGTTTTGGATTTTTATTTATCACACACATATACTTCATTGATTTATTATCACTCTAATGATACAACCTTTGTAAGGGACATCTTAACTCAATTTCCATTTTTTGAGTTAGACATCTATGTCATTGGTTTTGTCATTTCCAGAATATGTTTTAATGAACTATGATTGTTTTATTCTGTATATAAACTTTTATTTTGGGGTTTTATTCTTGTTGCACATAATAATTCATTGATTCATCCTCACTCTAATGATACAATCATAAGGCAAGGGATCCTCTCTCTCACTTTTGTTCAAGAATATCCCCTATGTTGTGCTCTTTTATTTGTAATACCTAATGTTGGGGTATGTTTTTGAACCTCCACCATACTACCCTTATGATATATAAATAATTTTATACCATTTTACCTCTCATTAAGCCCTCTCAAGAACACCCATTACCATGAATAAATTTTAGTAAGGGGTTTTCTCATCTCACTTTCAATTCTGTGGGATTTCCATTGTTCACATATTATTTATTATATGTGGTATAGGTGTACTTACATTTGATATATATTATCATGAATATCTTTATATTCATGATATTCTGTGATTAATTTTGTGGTTATTAAATTTTGTTCATACGAATAAATTGATTACAACGTGGTAACGAGCTTTGTATCAATTTTCACTTCGTTGCGACTTGCTTAGTATTGTGCACCTACTCTTTCTTATGTGGTGTAGCTAATACCTATTTGAGATAACTTTTCAACTGAAATTATATTCCATTTAAATGTACATATTCTCATATCATGGATATGATTATTGTCTAATTCGTATAACATTTTACATATGATATTTTTTTGAATTATGTTTTGACTGTGGAAATATTGATGAATCTATATCCTCTATTCTATACAGATAATTTAAAGGCATATTTCACTTATGTTGAATATATGTATGAATAATTATTTGGACATGTAGAAATAGGTGGGGCCCACTACAGCCCCTCGATGAATCGACAGGTCTCACGAGACAATCAGTTCGGCGACAAACACTTCGTGTTTGTTTCAAAAAATCATAAGGGTTTATACCCACAGAACTAAACCGTTTTAATAGTATTATGGTATAATGTAACAGATAAATGATGTAAAATAAATAATAATTCTATCTATTCTTTATTAGTTATTACTATCGATCAGGTTTTCGCTATGAAAAAAATCTATCGGTGCAGTTTCATTCTCAGTTTATTAATGGCGTGAAATTTTCATTTATTCACCATGCCATATTGACTATGATAATTTGTTTATAATTAAGTTATTATTCATTCATGATTCATCTATTTGTAACCCTTAATAATAATTTTATATCACCCCTTTTATTTGTTTAACTTCAATAGGTTTTTAAGAGGACATCACTTATTGAGTTTTTGTGGATGCAGTTTTTAGTTTTTGTTATGTATTGTACTTTGTTACCTTTCCCAATGTAATTTGAGTTAAATATATGTATCTAGTTAATTCAAGACTACTAAATTGATTGTTCCTTCTATATTTCATTCCTTATAACCATGCCAATGTAACAAGTAATTCACCGACTCTAGTCTAGAGGGGTCGGAGCGTTACACCCAACATATATTCTTAGGGGCATAATTGTTTATTCCCTCAGTAATGGATCATAATAAGATTATGAATTTATCAAAGAACATCACCCAAGAATTTTGTAAACAAGAGTGAAATAAGGCCCATTGTCATTCACCAGTTCTCGTTTGAGTCTAACTCAAAGTAGTGTTTTTGGGTTTTACCCCTAGATACACATGTGCCAGAGCCACCTCTACCTGCTAATATCTAGGCAGGGATATATTTTCTTGATAAAACACTTACAAAATTCTCACCAAAATTTAGGGATGTTTTTATTATACACAGTCTTATCCATAAGTGTTTCTCTAGGGTTTTCTAATCCTAATCCCAAAAATAACTAAACCTATCCTCTAATAACAACTTTAAAAACCCTTTTCTTTATTTCACACTTAAACATAATTTATTACATAAAATATTCACTTGATAAAACATATAAGATCAATATTTCCAGTTTCTTTGGGGATTAGGAACATTACATAACAACTGAAAGAATGAAATACCCATCTTTATTGAAAACTTCTTTTACATTACCACACACATTCTTTCGTACTTAGCATTGCATGGGATAACTTGAGGACATGGATAAAAAAGGGTGAGCTATAAAGCCTATTATGGGAGTAAACAAGGCATAACATAAAGAATAAAATACATTTTAGGAAATAGTAATATCAATAAAGCATAAGAGAAACATGAACATAAAGTTATGATGTAGCATGATTATCATAATAAGGAAATGTGGCAACAACATTTAACATAATATTAGCATGATCCAAGGATCATTGCACATGTACCATGAGTAAAACCTCATTTAAATTTAATTATCATGAGTAAACACTCATTTAACTTGATGTATCATGATACTAGCCTTTACTCAATGCATTGGAGTGAAATTAGGGCACACCCTTTTTAATCATTTCATTTCATGCATAAGTGTGCCACATGGATCATATAACATGGATTCATTAAATATCATCATTTATTCCATTATAATGGAATGTATAATTAATTCATGAAACTATATAATCAATAAGAAAATGTGCACAAATATTAATACCCTTGATAGAGAAATGGGAATGGTATTCACTACACAATTACTTCAGCGTGGAAAACTGCGGTGCAATTTCGGCAGCATAACGGCGTGACATAAGAATTTAAAAAAATGGTTGATGATAGTGAAAGGGGTGTATCATCATATTTAAATGAAATGGACAGTAAGGCGGTCATATAGATATATTTACCAACATATTTAATGGAATTTATATTCATAAAACAAAAAAATTTATTGAATGTAAATGTGGAGAGAGAAATTCCTTACGGAATTTCGGCATGGCATCATGTGTACATGGTGGGAATTAAAGAGAGATAAATAGGTATCCCATCATTAAAACATAATGAGGGAAGTATGGGGAGGTTCTAAATCATACCCCGATATTTTTAATTGAAAAAAATGGTATAACAATATAATGAAATTTGGACAAAAATGAGTAAGGAAGAAATCCCTTACTTGGAAGTGTGATCCAAAGGCTTGGAAGAGGCTTATTTGGAGCTTGGGGTGCCTTGGGAGGATATTATAGATATTATGGTAGATTTTCCTAAATTATACAATGGTTTTTAGTGAATATAATTTGGGGCTTGGGTGGGTTTATATAGGAAAATAGAATAAATTTTTTATTATTTAGGTTTTGGACACCACACATTAAACTAATCAAAACCACAAACCATCCCATGGTTTTTGCCCATGGTTTTTGCCCAAGGTTTTTTCAAAACTATACTGGAAAAAATTATTTTATAATTACAATTTCCAAACTTCTAAAAATATTAGGCTTGATTATGTGGAGGTGAGTCACACTCTCAAGGAAATCATTTTAAAATGTTAAAATGTTTTATAAGGTTTGGGGGGGTCCACTAAGGCTTTGTAAAATAAATAAAATTAACCTAAAATAAAATTATTTTAAATAAAAAACAATTATTGTCTGATCATACCATTTATATTAATTTATTACATCACTATTGGGTCATTATGTAGTCCTAAAACACATTATATATTTAAACGATATTTAATTTTTACCCAAAAATTCAATTGTCTCAGAAAATTATAAAAAATTCACAATTGGATAATTTCAACATTCTGATTCCAAAAATAATATTCATTTTATATAGATAATTTTATAAATATTTAAATTTTTACTTTTAAAATAAAAACTGACATTTATCGAAAATCCATCATTTTTTACAAAAAATAGCTTTCAAACCTTAATAAAAATTACAATTGTATTCATAAAAATAATACGATCATTTATATTTTAAAAAATTAATTTACTAATAATATTATATTAAAATATTATTTAATTTAAATATCCATTAATTCATCAAAATATATTTCTTAATTGAATATGAACTAAAAATACTGTTTGTGTTTTAAAAACTATTTACAAAGTAACAATAATAAAATGAATGTATATTATTTATTCTATAAAAAAATAATTCACATAATCATAGTGCTAGGGTATTATTACATAACACCTTATAACACCTACATATGACCAAAGTATAAGGTGTTCAATGGTGAGAGACTCGTGGGGTGGCTCAGATAACATCGCTCGGGTGGTAATATCTATGAACTTCCACTTTTCCTGTAGTGGTTCCATTCAATCTTAATGTTTTGAATCTAGTATTGGGATTGGTAAAGAAAAAATCCCATTAACTCTACCTCCTTTCCGAGATCCAACAAATAGGCTTCGTAGGTAGCAATTCTACCAGATGAGAACATCACTTCCTTTGTTTGAGAAAACTAGATTTGTTAAAGCCTTATATTTATACTAATCATGTGATCACTGTTCAATAATTATATTAGAAACGGTAACAATTCCTTATAGTATTTTGAAATCCGAAAACATAAAACCAATGAAGTGAATATTTTATATATCCATTTTACATAATAAGAAATTGTATTAGATCAAGAGGAATTTTCATTAATAAATGTTTGGGTAATTATACCCTACTTCCTACAAATATGTGGCATAATGGGTATTGTTAGTAAATCTATATGTGCGAGTCATGGACTAAATTAAATTAAATCATAATGTTAATGGAAAATTATAGATTCTAAAAGACAGGAATATCTGAGGACACCAAAATTTTTATAATTCCTATGAACGAGTATACTCTCATAACATCCCATCTTGGTGATTGTCAAGTGAAAACATCATTACAAGAAGCCTCATTCAGTTATGATTACTTTCACCTAATGGTCACATTATATGTGTCCCCTAATAGAATGTTATTCAAATGCAGATATAAATTTATTATATATCAAAATAGAATTTCTAGGTTCTCATCATATAAAGGAACTGCAATGACCTTATTAATGCGATGATAATCTATTACATTATCGCATTATTGTTATGAATAAGAGCAATAAATATTTGATAATGTATTTATATTAATATTAAAAATTTTGATTATAAATATAATATAATGTATATTATATTTGGTTCTAGGTAACTAAATCCAATGGTCTCTATGTAGAGGATATGATACCCAAGGACCATGATTTGGGGTCGTCCACAATGAGAGATATGATGCTTATTTCTTCTCCCATGGAATCTACTTATTTTGTTTGGGTAATTACCATTCATTTATATTTTTAAAAATAATTTAAAAATTGTATTTGTGAGAAAATATAATTTCTTTTGTGATCTATATTCATACCCTGTGGGTAAGAATATAGATAAAGTCTTTAGGTTCCCAAAGTGTCATGTTTTAATCAATGAAATGGATATATTATGGGATTTACTTATGTTTGGACTAAATGTTTTTTATCTTATTATTAGTATTAATTTTTTGATGACTTTTAAAAGGAATTTGGTTTCATAAGAATTTTATAATGGTATAACCTATGGAAGTGAAACAAGTTTCATAATTTTTTTTCCATAATAAACATAAACCATCCAGATAAAGTGTTATAATTGTATTCTTTGTTCATATCACTAGAAAAGCATAAGTAACATCAATGGATTTCATCTTAGATGGAAAATGACTTTGAATGAAAAATAAAATGGATCATTTCATGAGAAAACTAATTTTTTTAGAAATAATTTAGTTAAGACATAAAAAAATTTAAAATCATTTTATTTAAAAATAATATTCAATACCTATAATAAAAGCATTGAAAATCAGTTAAAACATTCCATGAGTAAAATATCCTTTAATATTTGAAAAATAATTTTTATGAAATAAGTTTTTTTAAAATAATTTGCATTTAAAATAATATTAAAATATTATAATGGAACATTCAATGAAAATAATGTTCATGATGGTGGTAAATTCCATTCATGTCATACACATTAAAATAATGATTCCTTTCACATGTTAGGTAAAAGGAAAGTGGGTTTTTTTGGAAAAAACATGAATATTCATTAAAAAACATTTAAAATTAAATCATGGGAATACATATTTTTAATTAATACTTTTTTATAATTTTAAATTATTTTTGAAACTAATGTTTTATAAAACATTATTTTTATGAAAAAAGTTTTTTCTTATGGGGATATAAATAATGTAGGATTTTATTCAAAACACTTTACCACAAATTTTAAGTACCAATTAGCATAAAACCGGTAATATTACTTGAATTTTCTATTAAAAACAATGGGATAATAAAATTCATGATTTTCTTGAGATATGGAATTATAATGTTTTATCATCAGAAATGTAATAAAAAACAATCTTGATAAACGATGAGATTGAAACAAAAAATCATTACAACTTTGGTAACATTGAATCATAAAACCCATGAATTAATAACATTAAATGAAAGATATAATATAATTAGAATAAATAAATTCATGATATAAAATATTAAAGGGGATTTATATTTACCCTATAAAAGAATATAGGTTCATAAAAAGACATATGTCACAATGAAGGAAAATTTAGACAAGATCCCTTATATTTAGTCATGACTTCCTTTGTACAAGTTCAAACCTACTATATAATAAATATAGGTTTATTATAAATATATTAAATAACCATTAATATATATATTAATTTTTATATAATACCACATAAAATTTACTTATGACGTCTAATTACCTGTTTATTAATAATTCCATGTTAAATTCACGTTACGGGCAATAACTGCTTTGCTTTTTGTGTAAGTTTTGATGTTTTGTTTTTGGTCCTATTACATTGATCATGGTTACATAATCCTGAGAATATTAAACATGATATAAATATAATACATATTCAGTTTATATTTATTTAGATTAATCTATAATAGATAGAGATATGAAATGAAATACTTCATTCATTGAGACAGTAGGCTGTCCGTTGGCATGGATATTGTTTCCATGTTCATGATGTTTTGAAAGAAATAATGGTAATTGTTACATTTTAATTAATTACTAATTTTTATATCATTTATATCACATTTTATCTGTAGAACGGTCTTTAGTACCTTCCATGTAAAGCATAAATGAATCACATCACTTCAGGAGGTGGTAGTCTATCGTACACATGGGAAACATTATCGTATCACCAGAAAATTGAAAGTAAGAAAGTATGTGTGATATAATAATTTAATAATAATTATAATATCATAATTAACATATATAATTGATAAATCAACCATTATTTTGATCCATGATAGGTTTTGATGAAAAATGAATGATATCAGTTCATGAGGTAGTAGTCCATCGTATACACAGATAATGATTTCATTACCCATATGATAGAACTGGAGATGGTTGTAGGTCATGAACATAACATTAAAACATATTAGTATATGGAAAATATTTAATTTATTATATAATTATGGTTTAATAATAATTTAAATAGGTGAAGGAAAAAATAAAATAAGAATTCTCAATGAAGAATGTTACCTCTTCCTTAGGTAACCGCCTTAGGTTTTTTCCAAAATCAGTCCTATGCTAGAATTTTACCAAAAATAAGGATTATATAATTAGTGGAGGTATGTTGGAAGGTACGAAGAAAATAAAATTTATTTTAATGTTTGAATAAGAGAGAAGAGGGGGTGACCATTTATTTGCGTGGTGAGCTGCATATCTATAATTTTTTAAAAGAAAAAGGTAAACCCATGTTTTTCACATTCCAGAAGGCTCTAAAATAAATTATTATTGATACATAGAAATTATATGGTATAAATAAGCCCTTAAAATATATTTTATAAAAGTTTTTAGGATATTTTACCACTTATAGTTTTAGTTTAATCACCTAGTAAACTCACTTTTACCTTAATAACGTTAATTAATATTTATTGTTTTCATGATTCATTTTGGTCAAAACTTAAATTAACCATATTAGATAATAAAAATTATCATGATTTAAAATATTGAATACATTTTTAAAAATTAAATTCATATTAGTGAAAAAATTTAATAAAAAATTACTCAAATGTACACAATTAGAAAGCGAGATTTTAACGAGAAAGAAGATAAAAATTTTGTGATATTTTTATATCAAAATTCAAAAAATTATGATGAAAATGACCAAAATCATTTAAATAGATAAATAATTGAATTTTTTCTTTAAAACCAATATAAAATAAAAAATTTATATATAAAAAATTTAATCCAAATATTAGTTTTCAATTAAAATTATATATTTTTCATTATTCATCAAAAAATTAATCTTTTCCGAAAATTATAAAGCAATAATCCTAAGATTATTTTTATATACTAATTTAAAAAATCATGATTATTTAAAAAAATTAATTTTATTAAAATTAAATTTATTATTGAATAGAAAAAGAAATATTGTTTTAGAAAATAAATATTTTGAAACGTATAAGGTATTTTCTTAATATTTAGTACCCTTTAGTGAATATTTTGTCTTTATATAAAAAATTATATATAATATTTAAAAATAATTTTATTAATATTCATATTACTATGTTTAATTTCTTTGTTATTACCTTCATATTTATGTAATTATATTAATAATATATTACGGTTCGTTAAAAATTAGTGTTTCATATAACAAAAGATAAACATGGTGTTGCATATAATGAAAGATTAACTTAATGGTGAAAAAATGAAAGATATCATATAAATTCAATTTAATCAAAAATAAAAATTCATAAAAACATGTTGTGTTATAGTCTAAATTGCTAATTTCCATTTCAACCTTTATTGCACAACAAATGACTTCTTTATAGCTACTAATGTCTCTTATAGACAACACCTTTAGAAGACACGGTATTAAGACCCTAAAGAATCAATTAGTTTTTATTTCTATTATATTGATTAAATTAGAGGCGTTCAATGAATGTCTTGAAAACATTTCTTCATAAGAACCAATAGATTCACCATCATATGTTTATTCTTAATAAACTGCTTATCCAAGCTTGTTTATCAAAAATAAGGGGAGTAATTACTAAAAAATATCCTATTAAAACCATCCCAGTCCATGTAGTCAGTTACCTACTCTTGTATCATATTTTTAATAATGTTTCACGATTTATCTACTTCACATTCCAAATGATATTTTGCCAAAATGGATTTTTATACTCTAAACACCATAGAATGGAAAATATCTTTTCAGTGGTACGAATTTGTTTCTTAGTTACAATTAAATTAGTGGTCCCACTAAAATAGAGTGGAAGTTTCCTTATTAAGGACTCAATTAAACATTATTCCCTCCATGTATCCTTTATAAGTTCAGTATTAATCATATCTTGAGAATTTTGTGTGAGAATTTCAATGAGTTTTTTCATTCCAACTCCCAGAACATTTGTTTACTAAGGGGGAAAATCATTTCATTTTTAATTGAATTCATCAATAACACATTTACTTCAGGTTCCATCCATTGAATAAAACAATAAATCATATTGTGAGAAACATTAATCCTAGTGGAAAACCACATAATAATAAAAGAGAATTTATAGGATGTCTAAATCATTACACCGTCTATTCAATATATGACACCGTAGGCTTAACCTATTACATTCATGAAAATTATTCAAATCCTTCATGATGTTTTGTAATTTATTTGTGAATTTTTAAAATATATCCTTTGGGTGTGTCAAACCAGGTGTGCAACAAGGCCCATTTTCATGCACCAGGTGATGATCGAGTATAACACAGTGCACCCTTTTTAGAGTTATTAACCTTAGGAAACAATGTTCTAGGGAAACATCCACTTGTACTATCCAGAAGATGATGTAATTCTATGGAAAACATTCACTTTATCATTTACCAAAATTCTATTAAATTTCACCTATTTTGATTCATCATTATTCTTATCATTATATTTATCTCGAGAAATATGTTGAAAATTATCTTTAGAAATATCCCTATACATGTCATTAATGTTTTCTCATACTAGTTTCTAATTATATAAAATATTGAGACCTAATATTATCATATATAAATAGTAAATATTTTTAAATGAATATTAATTAAATTACATAAAAACACATCTAAAGACTATATAGGTTTAGTGTCTTTGAGGCTAGGCACACAATCTTCTAATTTTGTGAATGATCTTCAACATCACCCATATAGATCACACTATTTATTAATCTTTACAAACATACACTACTTAAATAATTGTTTCATAACATGGTTAAAGGAACCATAATAATGTGTGAGATTATATTCTCAATACGTTTAAACATGGGATACACATAAGAATAACATGAGCATAAGGTTATTTTAATGTGACCATAAACTTTAAAAACCATACCCTACATATGAAATATCATAATCATGAATCATGGAATAATTATTGGTAGTTCATCAGACCTAAATCATAAGGAAACCAAAGAAAATGACCCATGAGGGAATAAAATTTAAAGAAGACATAGAACTGTTTCATACAGGTAGGTATATAAAATCTCATATCTAGACTATCAACAAAGAAATTCATAACATGTTAGGCTTGGGATAATCAACCATGTACCTATTTTGGGATTGGGAAAACCAGCCATGTACCCTCTTATTTTAGGATTTGGATAACCTCCCATCTAAAATCTTATTTTTTCATTGGAAAAACCTCCCATGTATACACTTGTTTTGGGATAGTGATAACGTCCCGTGTAGCCTCTTGTTTTGGGATTGGCATAACCTCTTATGTACCCTCTTTATTTGGGATTTGGATAGCCTTTAATGTACCCTTTAATCTCATACAACAATTATAATTACCTAATGAATTGTTGGGGGATATAGGTCCCACCCATCACATAATCCATAAATATGTGTTCCATATGATCAATGAAAATTCATCATATCATAACGCATGAAAAAAATAGATTTTATAAAACATTTCATCATAGCATAAACAATAGAAAGAAATGGGTTTCATAATAATGTAATCATTTCATCAATAAAAACCCATGGAAAAGATATAGGTTTAACAAATATCTTGTCATCATAAACATAGACCATTAATAGAAAGAATAAGGATGGTATATTGGGATCATTTCCCTATCAAATCATAAGTAACATCAAAGTATGTCATTTTAGAAGGAAACATATTTTGAAAGAGAAATCACCTGGGACGTTTCTTGAGAAAAATTTCCTTTCCACATTGATAAACACTTATTAAAATATAGAAGAATTTCAAAATAATATTTTTAGAAATATTAATCGAAACATATATAGAAAAATAAAAAACATTGAGTGTACATAATGGAGGAAAATAATTTTCATGTCGTACTGATTAAATTAAAGATTTGTTTTACAATTTTTATGATAGAGAAAACAAGATTTTTTTAAATTATATGAATATTACTTGAATTTTTTTTAAAAAAATTCAATCATCATTAAAATTTTATTTGATAAATATATTTTAGAATTTTATAAATAGTCTTGAAAACAATTTTAGAAAACACTATTTTGAAAGAAAATTAGGTTTTTGAATGAAGAGATAAATAATAACTATTTTTCATAAAATCATTAAATTGAACTCCTGAGTAGATAAAGAGTGAAAAAAGTAGGGAATAATGTATTCTAAGACATAAACATAGGATAATAAATTTTATTAAGTTGTTCATAATTGGATCATAATATTTTATTTTTAGAAACATAATCATAAAATATCCCGATAACCGATGAGATTGTAATGTAAAACAATTACCACCTTGGTAACATTGAATTGTAAGACCCATGAAGGAAGAAATTAAATGAAACATAAAATATAAGTAGAATAAATAAATTACTAATATAAAATTTTAATGGATATGTATAGATACTTTTTGAGAGATTATAGGTGTATAATATAACAGATGTCTCATGAAAGGAAAATTGAGACAATGATCCCTTACCACTTTTGGAAACTTTTTACCATAAACCCCATGAAATAGTGATACTTAAATAGATATGCAAATCAAAATAATTTGTAGGGTAATAATAATAAACTTAATTCATTGGTAAAATATACACTACATAAATAAAATAGGTGGTTAATATGGAATGTGTGTCATACAATAAAAAAGTAAGGTAGGAATACCTTACCATAAATCTTAAATTCCTTCATACATATTAGAAACAATTTTATAATAAATATAATTTTATTATAAATCTATTTTATAACCATAATTATATATATCATACCATATATTTTTTACTTATGTCTTTTTATTATATGTTTATTAACAATTCCATGTTAAAATCATATTTCGGGTAATAAATGATTTGATTTTTGTTTATGATTTAATTTTTTATTATTTTAGTCATATTAAATTATACAGGGTTACATAATATCTATAATGTAAAAAATGATTTAAATATCATATATATTCAATACATATTTAATAATATTAATCCATAAAAGACAGAGAAAGAAAATGAAATACATCATTTATGGAGATGGTAGGTCATACGCATGCTTGAAAGATGTTTCCATTTTCTCTACAGATGAAACAAAATAATGATAAATATTATAATACCATTATATAATCATTATTATATCATTTATATAATTTATTTTCATTACACTCATATGTATTACCTTCCATTTAAAACACGATTGAATCACAAAGCTTCACGAGGTGGTAGTCTATTGTACACATGAATGATTTTATCATATTCCAAATAAAAGTAAATTAAGCATAAATATTTGATATAATTATTAAAAAATCATATTAATATCATAAATATCTTATATAAAATCTTAATCCATCATTATATCCATCTGTGAGAGGTAGTGATAGAAAACAAATAAAATAAGTTTTTGAGGCAGTAGTCCACTGTACACATGAACAATGATTTCATGAGCCATTTGATAGATGAGGAGAATGATTTAGGTTATTCCATTAACATAATAACATATTAGTATATTTAATATTCCATTAATATCATATAATATTATTCTATTAATAAAATGTGGTTTTTATGAAGAAAAAAAATAAAATGCTCGATTAAGGATGTTGCCACTTCTTCAGAAAACATGTCACAAACAAGACCAAACACCCTAGTGCCCTAATGACAAGATAATCACTGAAATAGCCTAAATGGTGTTCCAGATTTCCATGGGTTGGTGAAAATCACTTGTCATCATAAAAAATGAAAATAGAAATAAGTTTTATTCATTAATTTTAGAAGTAATATAAACAAGTTTGTATGTATACAAGAAACAATCCATGGGGATAACTATACTAGAAATAAAATATGTAAAAATAGTCCAAATAACCACAGAAATGTAACAAAAAATTAAAATAAAAACCAATGTCCCTGTGGATGTAACTCTCCATGCACATGGATCAACAATAAGAACCACCTCCAATTGGTATTTAACCTCCACTCGAACCTAGAATTAGATAATCTAAAAACACATAAAGGCATAGGTAGGGTGTAAATTAAAATACAAGTTGGATATAACCATGGATTCCCTAATAAGATTAAAAACATTAATTAACCAAATAATGCTTTCAATTTTAAATATATAGACAAGGAATTTCATTTTTTGAAAACAATTCAATCATTATATTTCAAATGATCGACATACTTTAAAATCCAAATCAGGAAACTCCGATGAAGAACACTGGAAATCAAGATCTTAGAATAAAATATAGATTCAAGATATGAAATATTGGGGATTAGATCCTTTTACCAAAATATAGATATAAAAAACCATAGGGGGTAAATAATAGAGAGTGGTATATATAGAAATTGGAGATGAAACCTACTAGGATGGGTTGGAATTTCATTCCCGTAGATTTGATTCACTTATAGAGGGGTTTAGAGGGGAAAAAATCACCTCTTGGGATCCTACAAAGAAAAATAAATTTCTATGGGTTTGTAGATTCCCATTAAGCACCTAAAAGACGGTTTTTATTATTTTAAGAAAATAAATTTCTGAATAAAAAATACAATACACACGATTCCTAAGGAGGTTCACATGGTTAGAAAAACCTTACACCCTAACCGAGCACCCCTATTGATGGGTTTTCACACTTTCTCATCGGTGGGACACCGTTTTTCAAACTGTGTACCCACCATGATAACCATTAGTATCTTGGTATGAACGGTTTTCACTGGTAGGGGACACAGTTTGTGAAAACCATGTTCCAACCATGAACAACACAAAATCCCATCAAATATTTCATAATTTCCCCTAAATCACCCTTAAAACAACATAATAAAAGCAAGAATAAAAGAGGGGTTTAGGAATACCTGGAAATAATATTAGGATGTTACTAACTCCCCATCATATAAACTTTCTGTCCCCATAAATCCTATGAAGAGTATTCCATTCCAAAAAGATAATTCCACTTCTCTCTCCTTAGTGCCTCCCTATCCTATGTGTCATGATTATCAGAACTGTTATACAATAGATCATAGACCAACTGTATTGTCCAACCATGAAGTACCTTGGTTTTAGAATAGACTATCTTGATTGGATTCTCAGTCATAGATAAATCAGGCTTGACCTCAAGACCACTCCATATCAGAACATTTGATGGATTAGAATTATATTTTCATATATGAGATACATGGAATCGGTTTTGTATCAATGTCAACTATGATGGATGTTCGAAATGGTAAGCCACATTCCCCACCTAATCAAAAACCTAAAAAGGACCCTCAAAAGGAGGATAATGTTTACCTTTCCTACCAAGCCATCGATGACCCAAATGTGGTGAATGTTTCAAGAGAACATAATCCCCGATTGAGAATTCCAATGGTCTATGAAAAATATCAACATATGATTTATACCGTCTCTATACCATCAAAATTCTATAATGGATCAACTGAATATTTGTTATGTCTCTTGAACCAATATTGATTCATCCAAGAAAATTTCATAAATCTCTGAACAACACAATGAACAACTATAATGGAGGTGTTAAAAGGCCTGAAAAGGATCCATTATAATCCTGGACTAGAAACTATTGTTATAAAAAACCCATCTAGAAAAAAATGATCATCCCATGCTTCAAAAAAGTTGAGTACACAAGCATGAATCATATCATTAATAGTTTTTATAGTTAATTCTATCTAGACATACAAATATGGATGGAATTACATAGAAAAACGAACTTGATATCCTAATTTATCTTGAAGGCCACTCCAAAAATGAGAAGTGAACTAGTGATATTTCTCAGAAACAATAACATATGGAACTCCATGAAAGTGAACAATCCCTTTTTTATATTGATTTCAAAAGTAATCCACTTTGGTTTAATCAAGAATGGGTATAAATTGAGATGATTTAGTAAGCATATAGATCAAAAACCATATCATATACTTAATTCTATCTGCATGAGGCAACCCAACCACAAAGTTCATAGATATCTCATCCCAATTCCATGTCGGTATTGGAAGAGTCTGAAGTAAGAATGATGGTTTTTTGTGCTCAAACATGACCTGTTGGTACATATAACAATGAGAGGCAAACTCAGAAATACCACATCTCTTACATGGCCACCATAATCTTTACCACATATCATAGATAATATTCATGGTTCATGGGTGCACTACCCACTATGAATATGGAAATCCCCCATAACATATTCCCTGACCGATAACGGTTTGAAAAAAATGATTCTGATAACATATAATTCCTTCTATGGAGAATGTGAAATAAACCATTTTATCCCTACCATAAATGGACTTTCTAATTCTATGTAATTCACAATCGAGATTTTTTTCCTAAAGAATAATATCAAGAAGAAAGGAGGTCAACTAATCAGTAGACAATGAAACCTCGACCCCTGTTTCCTGATCTCCAATATGAAACTGTGAAAATAGATCCATCAATTTCTACTCTTCCAAAGATTCCTCCACCACATGGGTTAGATGTCTCTTAATCAAATAATCCACAACACCATTCCCATTATCTATTGTATATGTGATGTCAATTTTAAAATATTACAGCTATTCCACTAATGTAACGCCCCAAAGTTCCATTAATGGAAATCCCTCTTGATCTTATTAAATTTCTCTTTATATAAAATGTTTTATAAAATGTCAAATTCCTAAAGGATATTCTCTCTCCTCATTTACATTCAAGCAGTACTTTTGTATCATGAATCTAAATTCCATTACAATTGTTGGGACATGTATCTATATGAACTACTTACTTTACATTACATGTAAATATGATTATTAACCCCTCTCTCTCTCATCAACTTTTTTTTATGAATATTTATATCACGTCGTTACGCTGCCGAAATTGCATCGATTTTCTAAGCCAATGCCATTGTGTAGTGAATACCATGCCCATTTCTCCATCAAGGGTATTCAACTTTATGAACATTTACTTATTGATTATAAAGTTTCATGTATAAATTCCACATTCCTTTATCATGGAATAAATGATTATGTTTTATGAATCCATGTTTTATGATCCATGTGGCACACTTATGCATGAAATGAAATGTTTAAGAAGGGTGCGCCCTTATAGCGCTCCAATGCATTGGGTAAAGTACTGTATCATGATACGTCATGTGCAATGAGTGTTGACTCATTCTAATTCAAGTGCAATGAGGGTTTACTTGTGCTTTATGTGCAATGAGGATTTACTCATGCTCCATGTGCAATGAGCCTTGGCTCATGCTAATTCCACGTTAAGTGTTGTTGCCACATTTCCATGTTATGATTATCATGCTTTATAATGCCTTTATGTTCATGTTTCTCTTATGCTTTATTGATATGCCTATTTCCTAACATGTATTGTACTCCTCATGTTATTCCATGTGTACTCCCTTACTGGGCCATATAGATCACCCTTTTCTTATGCATGTCCTCAGGTTATCCCATGCAATGCTAAGTACAAAGGAATGTAGTGGTCATGTAAAGGAAGTTTTCAATAATAATTTTGTATTTCATGTTTCAAGTTTTTATGTAATCATCCTAATCCCAAGAGACACTAAACCTCTCGATCTTATTTGTTGTATCAAGTGAATTTTTATGTAATAAATCATGTTGATGTTTGTAATAAAAGCAGGGTTGTCATAGTTGGTATCAGCGGATAGGTTTAGTTATTTTTTGGGATTAGGATTAGAAAACCCTAGTAAAGCCTTAGAGATAAGAATAAGTATAACAAAAACATCCCTAAGTTTTGGTAATTACTAATTAAGTGGGATATCATGTAAATACATCCCTGTCTGGATAAGAGCAGGTAGAGGCGGCTCTGGCACAGATGTATCATAGGGGTAAAACCCGAAAACACCGCTTTGAGCTAGACTCGAGCGGGAACTGGTGCACAACAACAGTCCTTGCTGCACTATTGGTTATGACACTCCCGGGTGATATGTTTTGATAAATTCAAAATCATAGTATGAACCCTTATTAAGGATATAAAAAAATGCCCCTAAGAATATATGTTAGAAAGTAGATCATGAGAAGCCTATATTGAAGCCTATAGAATCATAAATTAAGGAAATAAAAGTTTATTTATATGTCATAAACTTTTGTATTTGAATTACCCTTTATGTGTTACCCCTAACTTTCCTTTTATTTCATCCAATGGCTGGTAATAAGAGGACTCGGTCTAACAACTGTTGTGAAGATCAGTGTGATGACTATACTAATGAGATGCCCAACCCAATGGGAGCGGGAATCGTGAACTTTTTCATGCTTCTCTCTCAGCTAACTCAAGTTTTGAATAGAAAAACAGGTCAAGAGGAATGTTCAACCCCCCCTACGAAAGAACAAGTCACTATCGAGAGCTTCATGAGACAAATGCCTCCTACTTTTAGGGGATCATCCGATCCCACGATCGCTGAACAATGGATCAACTCCATTGAAGAGATCTTCTCCATCTTTCAATATTATAAACAAGAGAAGGTTCTCCTAGCGGCTTATCGTATGGAGGGAAAAGCTGATCAATGGTGGACATTGATCAAAAATATGAATCCTGAGGAGGAGATCGAGGCGTTGGAATGGAAGGATTTCTGGAAGATGTTTTTCGATAAATATTTTCCGCGCACCCTCCGGCTTAAGATGGAAAGGGACTTCCTTTACATCAAGAAAAAAGATAAAGAATCTGTTGGAGTTTATGAGGAAAAATTCCCAAGGCTTGGACGATACGCTTCTGGCTTTTTTGTTACCCCCAAATGCAAAGTTGTCCACTTCTTTGGTGGGTTGAAGCCTAGCCTACGGAAAGCATTAGAAATCCGTGACTTCGACAGCTATGAGGAAGTTGTCTGATGTACCCTCAAGGTAGAAATGGAGATCGGAGAATCACAGGGGTATCGTGGGGATAAGAAGCGTAAGGTGGACTTCAATGCTGGTGGTCCGATGGATAAATCCAACGGTGCTAAGAAGATCCAGCACCCAACTTGCCAAAAGTGCGGAAAGAAGCACCCTTGAAATTTCCTTAAGGGGATGAGGAAATGCTTCAGGTGTAGAAGAGAAGGGCACCTAGCTATTAACTATCGGCAACAAAGACCCAAAGCTGTGACATAGGAGAGGAACACTCCTTTCGAACCTCAACGTGTTGTTCAATGCTACAAATGCAAAGAACTTGGTCATTTTGCAAATCAGTGCCCTAATCCAAGGGTTTTATGAGGCAACCAACAACCTCTAAGCTAGCAATGAAGATCTTTTGTCATCACTACTACCTAAGTGAACCCCGACAACGAAGTGGTGAAATGTATGCTAGTTATTCATTCATGAATAGTGAACATACTTTTTGATTCAGGTTCAATGCATTCTTTTATATCTTGAAAGTTTAGTAGAACAATCCTAGCACCACCACAAATCATGGAAGTGAAGATGTCGGTGAGTATGTAAAATGGGTCAATCATTGCATCCCATGAATATAAGTCCTCCCCTGTCATAATCTGTGGATTGAATTTCCCAGAGAACCTCATCATACTCCCTCAGGTGGAATTTGATGAAATTCTTTCCATGGATTGGCTTTCCTTATATAGAGCCAATATAAATTATTGGGAGAGGGAAATCACATTCTATATGGAGAATCGACACCCAATTATTTATAAGTGTAAGGAGGAAGATGAATCTATTATAGCTCCATCATCTCAAGCATGGATATTACTGCCTTATGAGCATGCGTATCTGGATCAGATGATTGAGTCCAAGGAAGAAACAATCCTTGAAGAAATTCCTATTATGAGGGTATTCACTGAAGTGTTTCTCGAGGAACTGTCTGGTCTTCCTCCTAGAAGATATGTTGAATTCTCAATTGAACATATACCCGAGGCATTACCAATATCCAAGAATCCGTATACAATGGTTTTCATTGTGCTTGAAGAGCTAAAGAAACAACTACAGGAGAATCTGGATAAAGGGTTTATATGCCCAAGTGCTTCACCATGGGGTGCACCAGTCCTCTTCTTCAAGAAGAAGGATGTGTCAATGTGGCTTTGCATAAATTATTGTGAAATTTACAAAATCACGATAAAGAACAAGTATCCTCTCCCTAAAATTGATGACTTGTTCGATCAGCTGCGTGGAACACAATACTTCTCCAAGGTGGACTTGTGGTCAGGATATTATCAATTAAGGGTGAAGAAGGTAGATATCCCCAAGACCGCTTTTCGCATGAGATATGAGCACTATGAATTCATATTAATGCCTTTAGAACTCACTAATTATCCATCAATATTCACTGACTTAATGAATAAAGTCTTTAAAGATTACCTAGACAAATTTTTGGTAGTCTTTATAGATGATATTATAATATACTCCAAAATCAAGGAGGATCTTGAGGAGCATTTAAGAACTATACTAGTGACTTTGCGCAAGGAGAAGCTCTATGCAAAGTACAACAAGTGTGAGTTCTGGTTGAAGGAGGTCTCATTCTTGGTCCATATCATCACAAGCATGGGGATATCTGTGGATCCCTCCAAAACAGATGCAATTGAGGGATGGATGAGGCCAACATCAGTAACAGATATCCATAGCTTCTTGGGGTTAGCTATATATTATCGACGATTTGTGAGAAATTTCTCATGATTCTCCAACCCTCTTACCAAGCTAACTCGAAAGGGAGTAAAGTTTTCTTGGATTGATGAATGTGAAGAAAACTTCAAGGAGTAGAAAAGGAGGCTTATCACTGTGCCTATGCTCACTTTACCCACAAGTGGGGAACTTTTTGTGGTATTCAGTGATGCTTAAAAGAAGGACTTAGGCTGTGTGCTGATGCAGAATGATAAATTGATATCCTATGCCTCAAGGCAGTTGAAAATCCATGAGAGAAACTATCCAACACATGATTTGGAGTTAACGGCGGTGATATTTTCCTTTAAAATTTGGCGGCATTATCTCTATGGAGTGAAATGTGAGATATATACTAACCACAAGAGTATTAAATATATATTCAAACAGAAAGAACTTAATATGCGCTAGAGAAGATAGATAGAGATCATCAAGGATTATGACAGTTCAATACATTACCATGCTGGGAAAGCGAACAAGGTGGAAAATGCCCTAAGTAGAAAGGACCCATCGATTCTATCAATGATGAGAATATAGAAGGATCCAATCTTCTTAGAGTTGATGAAGATGGATATGGGAATTATAAAGAATGGAAAATCATCAATCCTTTCACAAATGATTTCCCAATTGACTCTTTTGGAAAGGTTAATGGATGGTCAAAAGGATGATGTGGGAATTCAAGAAAAATTGGAAGCTATCAAAAAAGGTAAATCCTCGAACTTAATGTTAATAAAGAAGGAATTGTGTGGTTTGAGAAAAGATTATGTGTTCCATCGAGTCCAGAGCTGAAGAAGGAACTTTTGGATGATGCATATAGTTCAAATTTCTCTATTCACCCAAGGAGCACAAAGATGTATTGAGATCTCTGAGAAAACTTTTGGTGGTATAATATGAAGAAGAAGATCGCTGAATATACATCAAAGTGCATGGTGTGCTAGAAAGTGTAGGCAGAGAGGCAGATGTCTAAGGGGATGATGCAACCATTGGCCATACCAGAAAGGAAATGGGAGAACATCACCATGGACTTTGTCACCGGACATCCAAGGACATCTAAAGGAAACAATGCAATCTGGGTTGTTGTGGATCGTCTTACAAAGACTGCACACTTCATTGCTATTCAAGAGGATTTATCATTTGATCAACTGGAACGAACATATATCAGAGAAGTGGTAAGGGTTCATGGATTACCACTATCTATTGTGTATGATCAAGATCCAAGAATCACCTCTATGTTTTGGAAGAGTCTTCAACATGCTCTGAATAATTGACTGAACTTCAGTACGGCCTATCATCCTCAAACATATGGCCAATCTGAGAGGACTATCCAAACACTTGAGGACATGTTGAGAGCATGCTCAATGGACTTTAAAGGAGGATGTGATCAACATCTTCCTCTGGTTGAGTTCTCTTATAATAACAGTTTCCACTCAAGCATCCAAATGACACCATATGAAGCCCTGTATGAGAAAAGGTGTAGAAAACCGACATGTTGGGATGAGGTTGGTGAATATAAGCTGCTTGGACCAGAAATGGTCAAGGAAATGGTGGAGATGGTGAAAACCATTCAGCATCATATCAAGGCAGCCCAGAGTCGACAGAAGAGTTATGCAGATAATCGTCAATGAGACATTGAGTTTAAAGTTGGAGACATGGTTTTTCTACGCATATCTCCATGGAAGAAGGTCATGAGGCTTGGAAAGAAAGGAATGTTCTATCCAGGGTACATCGACCCCTTCGAGATTCTTGATCGTGTCGGGGCTGTGGCCTATTGACTAACACTTCCACCTACCATGGCCAAAGTACATGATTTCTTTTATGTATCCCTCTTATGGAAGTACAGACCAGACCCTTCACATGTACTCTCTTTTGAGGTGGTACAATTGGAAGATGATATTTCTTATGAGGAGCAACCAGTGAAGATCTTAGATCATAGAGAAAAAGTTCTACAAAATAAGAAAATGCCCCTCGTCAAGGTGTTGTGGAGAAACCACAAGTTTGAATAAGCGACTTGGGAACTAGAGGAAATGACGAAGCAGAGTTACCCACATTTGTTTTATTGTGGGAAAAGGAAATTTCGAGGGTGAAATTTCTTAAGGGGGGAATATTGTAACGACCCAAAGTTTCATTAATGGAAATCCCTCTTGATATTATTAAATGTCACTTTATATATTTATAAAATTTCAACTTATTTGGTTTTATGATAAGAGTTGTGACCATTACTTTTATAGTCGTTGAACAGTGATCACATGATTAGTATAAATATAAGGCTTTAACGAACCCAATTTTACTCAGACAAAGGAAGTGATGGCCTCATCCAGTAGAATTTCCCCATATGAAGCCCATTTTTCAGAGCTCAGAAAAGAGGTGGCATCCTTGGGCTTCGCTCTTGACCAAGCCCAAGCTGAGCTTTATCATGTCAAGCTCGAACAAGACCGTCTACAGTAGAAGTGGAAGTTGATATAAATTTCCACTCGATCGATGTTATCCGAGCCACCCCAAGAGTCTGTCACCATCGCACACCTTACCCTTAGGTATTATGCGGCTGTTTTAAGGGGTTATGTAACTAATCGATAGTACTACGTTCATGTACATTATTTTTGTATATAATAATGAATATAATTTCTTGTTATTTTTGATACATTGTAAATAGTTTTTAAAGTACAAATGGTGTTTTTAGTTATTATTTAATTAAGAAATCTATTTTATTAAATGAAGGGATTTTTGAATTAAATAATATTTTAATAAAATATTATTATTATTATTAGATTAATTTTGTTATATATAAATGATCATATAATTGTATGAATGAAATTATAATTTTTATTAAGGTTTGAAAGCCATTTTTGTCAAAACCCGTGAATTTTTGATAAATGTCAGTTTTTATTTTAAAAGTGAAAATTAACATATTTAAAAAATTATTTAGATAAAATAAATGTTATTTTTGGAATCAGTACGTCGAAATTATCCAATGGTGAATTTTTCATAATTTTCTGAGATAGTCAAATTTTTGAGTAAAAATTAAATACCGTTTAAATATATAATGTGTATTATGACATGATAATGACCCAATAGTGATGTAATAAAATACTATAATCTTTATTTTTGGACAATATAATTTTTAACTTTAAAATAATGTGATTTTGGTTTTGTTTGGATTACTTTTCAAAGCATTAATGGACCCCTCATGACTTATTAAACACCTTGTCTTTTTAAATTAATTTCCATGAGAGTATGACTCACCTCCACGTAAGCAACCCTATTATTTTAAGAAGTTCAGACATTGGCCTTATAAAATATTTTTTTCCTCTTCCCTTTTCCAAATAACATGGGCAAAAACCATGGGATGATTTGTTGTTTGGATTAATTTAATGTAAGGGTACCCAAACCTAAATAATAAACAATTCTCTCACCTTTCCTATATAAACCCAGCTAAGATCCCACTTCCTCTTCACTCAAAGACTTTGGAGTTCGTCCAACCTCTGCCCTACTCTCTCTAGAATCCTCCCAAGGTTCCCCAAGCACCCAAGAAGCCTCTCACAAGCCTCTCTCTAGACTTTGGAAGCACACTTCCAAGTAAGGGTTTTTTCTTCCTTTCTCTTATTGTCTAATTTTATTTAAGTTGTTTTGCACTTTTAATTTCAATTATAAATGTTGGGGTATGGTTTTACACCTCCCTAATACTTCCCCCTTTATGTTTGAATTATGGGAGACCCCTTTCTCTCTCATTAAATTCCTCCCATGTACACCCGTTACTATTCCAAAATTCCGAAAGGATCTTCTCTCTCCTCATTTACATTCAAGCAGTACTTTTGTATCATGAATCTAAATTCCATTACAATTGTTGGGACATGTATCTATATAACCTCCTTACTGTACATTACATGTAAATATGATGAGGAACCCCTTTCTCTCTCATCAAATTTTTTTTATGAATTTTTATGTCACGTCGTTATGCTGCCGAAATCGCCCCAATTTTCTAATCCAATACCATTGTGTAGTGAATACCATGCTCATTTCTCCATCACAATTATTCACCATTATGCACATTTACTTATTGATTATAAAGTTTCATTTATGATTTCTACTTTCCTTTATCGTGGAATAAATGATTATGTTTTATGAATCCATATTTTATGATCCATGTGGCACACTTATGCATGAAATGAAATGTTTAGGAAGGGTGCGCCCTTATAGTGCTCCAATGCATTAGGTAAAGTATAGTATCATGATACGTCATGTACAATGATTGTTGACTCATTCTAGTTCAAGTGAAACGAGTTTTTACTTTTGCTTTATGTGCAATGAGGATTTACTCATGCTCCATGTGCAATGAGCCTTGGCTCATGCTAATTCCATGTTAAGTGTTGTTGCCACATTTCCATGTTATGATTATCATGCTTTATCATGCCTTTATGTTCATGTTTCTTTTATGCTCTATTGATATTCATATTTTCTAACATGTATTTTACTCCTCATGTTATTCCATGTAAACTCCCTTTCTGGGCTTTATAGCTCACCCTTTTCTTATGCATGTCCTTAGGTTATCCCATGCAATGCTAAGTATGAAGGAATGTAGTGGTCATGTAAAGGATGTTTTCAATAAAGATATTGTATTTCATGTTTCAAGTTTTTATGTAATGATCCTAATCCCCAAAAACACTAAACATCTCAATCTTCTTTGTTTTATTAGGTGAATTTTTATGTAATAAAGCATGTTTATGTTTGTAATAAAAGCAGGGTTGTCATAACTAAATGCCTTTGGAAGAGATTAAAATCTTTTTGAGAGAAAATATAACTCAATATCTTGTGGTTGGAGAACATGGAAAGAGTTTTTCCAAAAAATAATGATACCAAATATTAATCATATACATAAAAGCTGTGTGTTAATGGTCTTGGGTAGGGAAATTATTCACATGTGGACTATGTAGATGATATCCAAAAGCAACAACATGATGACCCTACCTAAGAACATGACCCAAACATGAACCCAATGCATCACAGAAGACCTCATATCCCTTCTCAACCTCTGGGACAGTAAATAGTAGTGAATTAGTGAAAATACATATCATATCAATAAAATAACTCAAAAAATTTTCATCCCAAGAAATCTTTAACCCATTCTAAGTTATATTAGTCATTGGAGAAACCAACTATGACAGCTACTTAATAAACCTATAATAATGAAGAGATAGACCTAAGAAGCTATAAATATCGAAAACAATTCATGGTTATTCTCATGTAATAAAATCTTTCACCTTATCAAGATCAACTTAAATACCATGTTCTAACACCATGTTTCACAAGAAATTAACTTCATGGATCCAGAAATCACATTTCAATAAGTAGGAAAAATTGAGTGAAATATCATAAATTCCAGAACATCTCTCAGAGGATGTACTTGGTACTCCTAAAATATAGATTAGAAAAGTATGTAATCCACAAATCATACCATGAAGTCATCATGTTAATCATGTAAAATCTTTTTCATTAAATAAATAATGATTGTTGAAGCATCAGTTGGTCAAAATAGAATGAAATGTTACTCATAATTCCTATACCATCTCTGAAAGGTGGTTTTATGAGTGTTGAATTATTTTATCCTCAATAAATGGTGACCAGATCAAAGTTTAAAATTTGAAAATCAATTCACCCCTTTCAAATGGTCAAAAAAATTATTAATATGTGGAATCAAATATTTTTTCTTTACAATGAATTAGCTGGGTTTTCATAAATCTACAAAAAGGTGAAGTGAACCATTAGATTCCCTAGAATATTGAACCTAAACTGCCCAATGTGACCAAATCATGTATATAAATCCCTTTTATAGAATACAATACAACTAAGACATTGCCCTTTTAATTTCATATGTTGTCATGCGGTAAGATGGAATAAATACCGACTGAGTACCTAATACTAAATCAATAGATAACTGTACTTTCCTTACTAGTGGAAAACTAGTGAAGTCATAATGAAAAATGTTAATAATCTATATGAGGACTCGAGCTATATCACTAGACAAATATTCCCACTTTATATAAAAAAGAATACACAAATAACACTTTCCCCTACTCCAAATAATATTTCCTGACTAAACTCGGCATTATGTCCCATTCTCATTGAATGATACCGAAAACCTCATCAAGCACAATAAAGGAGACCAGTCAAAAATAACAATCAATCCAAGATTTATTATAAATGAAAAATTACATCCCAATAATGAAGTTAAGTGGTTTCATGTCAAGAACCAGAAAATCTCAATAATTTTCTTCATCTGACAGTGAGAAAGCACAAGAAGGACAACATAGATAATTTTTTATCTTTATTCCATGTTGTGTAGTAATATACATAATAAGAAAAGAGCTATATAGGAAGATTAAGTAGATCAAAAATATTATTTGAAATAAAAAATGAGTTATACAACTATCAAATAGAGTAGTCTGATATTATTATTATATAGTAATGGTACCACTCATAATTCATGGACCCACATATACTCCCTCTGGTAACTCTTCCATGTTGTGAAGATGCTCTATTTCTGAATTAATCTGGTTAGAACCGATTTATCCTTGAATAATATGACTACCCTATTGTATTATTAGGTGTCAATAATCCCAGTCCACAACACCGAGTGGAATAGATATGGAAAAACCTATGCATGTAACCTGAGAATCTTCACGAAGCACATATATTGTGTGGCTTAGTTCAAACCCTCTTTGAGTACCCTATTTTTCCACATTGATATCAAATAAAATGTCAACATATAGACACTGATAGAGGCCTTCAGTGACCTTGATATTGAGAACCACCATTCAAATCATCACACTTCCTCTTTCCTTTAAAATATTTCACACAACCATTTGGTGAAAAAGGAATTCCATTTAATCCTAAATTACCATTTTGGTCCATTTTTACCATCAATTCTCTTTCTATCACCTCAGCATATGATGTTAGCTTCATCATGAAAAATAAAGAATGATAATTCGATTGATGTCCCAAATCAAATCATAAATTTTTCATTTTCTCATTTGATACTATCTAATGTGAAAATTGAACAATCTTAAAAAAATGATTTTCATAATCTATCACTATCTTATCAGTCATATCACATTTGAATAACTCCCTAGACATGGCTAATAACATCAACTTTGGAAATAACTGGTATATGGAAAGAGTCTTGAAGTATTTCCATTCTAATTTCTTCTTCTTTGTCACCATAATATCCTAACATCTCCATTCTAGGTCCTTCTAGTAAGAATGTGGAACACTTATTCTAGATTTCTTCAGGTGTCTCTAGGAATTCAATAATATGTTCCATCCTTCACAACCATTCATTATCCCCTTGGGAAATGATGCAGTCATTTAAAATTGGTGGATTTGGGTGAAGGAACTCTAGAGAATGATTTCAAAAAAATCATATCGAGGTTTCTCAAATTGATCTTGAATGGAAACTTGTGGTTGTACATGTCCTTGATCTTGGACAATACACACAATCAACTCAACCAAACTCGAGTCTATGGGAGTATTTTCTCACTATGGTTCATCAGTAGCTCCCTCCTACACCTGATTTACACAGCATCTTAGAGGAAGGATTATACACAACATCATAAGAGAAAATTTAATACATCATATTAATATTGAAATAAATAAACATGGGAAATACATCCCGACATATATAAAAAAAATATTTTGATTTAAATATATCCAAATAAAATGTAGTGATATAACTAAAACTAATCCCCGATATGACTTTCCCCAACCACCAATAGTGAATTAAGGCTCATTTCAGTAAGAGATAACCTGGCTCTAAATCACAACTGCCTCCTAAGTCCTGACAAGATTATGCTATACATACTAACATCAAGAAAACAATCTCAACATAGAGTTATAATACCAATTTTTCATGAACCATCCTAGATACCCTAGTACATTGATGCCTAAACCAAAAATAACCCAACAAAAAAATAATTCTTGATCCCCAAAATATTTTAAAATTCATCTCAAATCATACAAAATGAAAGTGGGAATTAATTTTACAAAAAAATTATAGAAGGAAGAAAAACAAGTCAGTATACATACAAGAAAAAATCCATGAGTAGAACTATAACAGAAGTAAAAAATGAATATATAGACCAATTTACTATAAAAAAGTACCAATGAACTGAAATAAAAACCCATTTCCCAGTGGGTGAAAATCTCCAAGACCAAGGATAAACAACCAAAACCACCTCTAAATGGTGCATTAACTCTTCTTGAACTTGGAAGGATATAATATACAAACACTAGAAGGAATAGGCTGGGAGGTAGGTAAAATATCAATAGGGTCTCATCAAGGATTCCATATAAGATTCCAACATTTGATTAATTAAATAATGCTTTCAAATTTAAATAAACTAGTAATGAATTTAAAAAGAATATTTAAAACAAATCATGATTTACATATCAAATAATGGAAATAATTTTAAAAAATTGATTGATAAACATTTTATATAAAATATCTTACATTAATTCAGAATGAATATATTAAAAACATTACGATAAATAATGGAATTTATTTAAAACATAAAAAATGGGAAACATGATCATATACAAAGTGGTACGATAGTTCTATGTAATGGTACTCCCTCACACTCATGTAGTAATCCAACGAAATATGTGTATACACACATCCATTTGGAACTTGACAAAGATGACTTCATCACCATCCCATTGAAGATGTGATGTGATGAATTTATGTTTTTGTTGCTGTAAATCATATAGTGTTATCCTGAATAACTTACAAGCTACCCAGGATTGTATGAGATCTAAAAATAAAATATTATGGGAAATTTTTTTGAAGACATCTAGGAATATAACTCATCCCGTTATTCCATTTCAAATATGCATATTTTCCATTTAAAAATAAAAAATGTGTTTTTAATAATATCATTCAATTTTTTCATGATAAAACCAATGTGTTTCTATAAAAAACTTTTATGTAATTTTAACAGAATAGAACATTAAAATAAATTATACAAAATCAATTTCACAATTTAAATTCAAAAATTTCAATCCCCCAAATTTCCAACAATTTCACAAACACACCACAATTAAATGGAATTGAGGGGTTTCCCCAATTTTGTGAGAAATAAAATGCAAACCCCCAGCTCAATTGAATTGGGTGTTTAATAGACCAATTGAAATCCAACTATAAAAAATTGAATTTAAATCAAATTATTGAATTTAAATCAAGAAATTTAGGGTTAATCAAAATTGGCCATCATAACAGAAAAACCAACCTCCAGATCACAGGATCTCAAAATGAAAATACCTAATCAAGAAACTCTGAAAAAGAACATTGGAAATATGGATTTAAAAATAAATACATGATTAAAGATCTCAAATAGTAGGTATTAGAATCTCAAACTATAATTGAGATCTATAAAACCCTAGGGAGGAAAGAAGAGAGAGTAAGAGATATTGAACGGGAAGAGGAAACATACCAGGAAGGGATTAATCATCATTCACCAAGATTCTATTTTCATACAAATAGGTTTTAAGGGTCCAAAATCACATCTGGCAGCCTTTAAGGATGAGTAAATACCTATGGATTAAAACAAGATCGCTGGGAACCTGAAACAAGCATTTCTTTATTATAAAAAAAATATTTGGATTAAAAAATCTTGTACAAATGCTTTCCCGAGTAGGTCCACATATTTAGAGAAACCATGAACCCAAAACATTCACCCCTGGTGATGGCGTTTCATTGTTTCCCCTTAGTGGGCACATGATTTTTTAAATCGTGCACCAACTATGCAAACCCTCACCACCTTGTTTTGTATGGTTTTAAATGACATGGCACACAATTTTGGAAAAGCATTCTCTAACCATGAACAGACCAAAATTCCTTCCAAAATTTTATAATTTATCCTGAAACACCCTTAAATGAAACCCAGCCAAAGCATGATTAAAATAGGGGGATAGGAATACCTGAAAAAATTAACAAGATGCAACAAAAAATCTTTTGGTTTCACCCAAAAGGCTTTATAGGATTCATTTTAAATGGAAATAATTATTATCTAATGAATTTTGGGATGTATAGAAATTATTTGGACACTTATTGGCTTAAAAATGGGGTTTTATAGTGTCAATTAGAGATGAGAGGGGTGGCCTTTTAAATGTGTGGTGATTTCCACACAAATAATCATTGAAAAAGAAAAGTGTCCCCATGTTTTTCACATTCCAAAAGTCTAAATAAATGGTCCATTATTAGAAATGAGAGATATAAGGATTTTAAATTTCCATAAAATTGGTTTTGGACTTGTTTTGGATCATTTTTAACCCTTACCGTATTAGTATAACCCCCTAATAAACCCATTTTTACCTTAACCATGATAAATAATTTTATATATTTGTACTATTAATTATGGTGAAAAATTAAGTAAAAAATATTAGATAATTTAAATTATACTTATTCGAATTATTTAATCCATTTTTCAAAATTCTGTTGACAAAATTTAAAATTTTAATTTAAAATCAATCTCATAGACGCAATGAGAAAACTGGTTTTCAAAGAGAAAATGTTCAAAAGAATAAAAAGATTTTATATCAAAATTAAATAGGAAAATGATTCCACTGAACTAAATTGGTTTAATAGATATATATTTCAAATAATTATTCAATTAAATCAATATTAAAATAATAAATATGTTTTTAAAATCTTCAAAAGTATTGAAAATTCTTAACAAAACCCAGTATTTTTAACTATTCCTGTAGAAAATTTTATTTTTAGAATATTCTAATTTTGTTTCTAACAAAATTTTTACATGGTGTTTTTGAAAAATAAATTCATTTTTTAATATAAATTCTAATAAAATTAAAATTGGTTTTGAAATAATAAGGAAAAATCTGGAAAAACTTCTTTCTAGAAAAATACAGTTTTTGAGCATAAAATTTCATTTATTTTTATATATTCTCTGGAAAACACATAAGATGGATTTTAAACATTTTATTTAATATATAATATATAAATTTCCTTAAAATAATTCACCAAAACTGATTTGGATATTTTATTTAAGGAAAACACATCTTTGTTCATCAAAATATTTTTTCAGAAAAACATTGGCTTTATTATTAAAAACGGTTTTATTTTTATTTCTAAATAATTAGTGACCAAAAAATTCAATAAATATATAAATGTCTAAACAATATTTTCATAATTTTTTAAACCCATTCATACCTACCATTATAACATCTATGTGATAAATATTTTATTATATCAAAATATTTTAATAGTATGTTATATTTTGTTTAAACTCGGTGTTGTGTACAACACAAGATACATTTAGTATTGTGTGTAATGAAATATAAATTCAATATTACATTTAAAACAAGATAAAATCCATGTTGGGTTTAATTAAAAATATCAACGATCTTAAATTTATTTAGAAAAATATATTTCACAAAATCTTGGCGTGTTATTGTCAAAGGGTCAAAGTGAGTAATTTGGAGGAAGACTAACTAACCTTCCAAAATATGGGCCAAGGGACTAAGTGAGCTCTTGGATTATGGGGATTAGAGAATGAAAAGATAGATTATGAATTTTTATAACTACTTTTAGTGCTAGAATTTTTTTTTTGATTCTAAGTCATACTAGACAATTATCGTAAGAGAATATATTGTTAATTTCTTGTATCAAATTAATTTAAATGCTTTCATGAATTATTTTAGTGAGTTATTTGATTTAGATATCATGTTTTATTACCATTTTCAATTGATGAATTACAAGATAGTGTTTATTTTTATGCTCACATTGATACCATGTGTGGGTTTTTTGAGCGTGTTATGTTGATCTATTATTTATTATTTTAATCGTTGTTATATTCCTGATTTGAAACATGTATTATTTTGAGAAAAAGACAAAGGGGTTTAAAAATGGATTTTTTTCAAGTGGACCTATTATAAAAGTGAAATTGGTTGTTAAAATGTGTTCCAAAATTTCATTTATTGGGTTTCATGGCTAAAATGATTACATATATTCATGGTGGAATCTTTCTAGGATTTTTTCGAGGCACCTTATATATGACTTTGGCATTGGGAAGAAATTTTTTTATAGGAAAAAAATAAGGATCAGGTCATGTTCATGGGAATACATTGTTTTATTGGAAATAGTTAAGGGTAAGGGAATCATGAATTTTAGTGGATCTTCTAGATTACCATCATCTGGGGTTGTTAGGTTGGTAGAGACACGGTCTCAAGATGTTGGATAATGTGGAGTTGTTTTGAGATTTGTTTACAAGAATTATATATATATATATATATCCAATTTTGTTCTTAATCCTTATTTTATGTTTTGAGATTATTGTTATTGATAACATGTTTGTGTCTTGTATATAGAATGTTTAATATAGTTATGTGATGATGTTATGATATCATGTTTTAGTCATTCTGTTGTATACTCTGGTTGTTTGTTTATATAAATTTACTCCATTTTATTTAGTTGGTGTGTTTTTCCAATTAAAGGTTATATAATTCCAATTTTTATGGGTGAAACCATTCCCAAATGTATAATTTTAATTCAATAGTTCAGGTCATCATCCCAGGGAAATCAAGAACGTGCTTCAAGCCATGTGGCCTAATGGCTCGAGTGACGAGTCGGGTTGACCCAAGTTGGTTTTATACATGTGTAACCCTTAATTTAAAAAGGGGGGATATTAATTTAATATTTTTTAACTAGTTATTTAATTATTATTGTAACCATTAAATTAAATACATTTCTATGAATTTATTTTTGATTTTTAGAATTCAATGGGAATTTTATTTTAACTGAGAAGATAGATTTTCCCATCATAGTGGATAATCTTCCAAACATTATATCATGGTGATTTCACTTCCTTATTTAATGGAATCCCCAAAGATATTTTTATTTCACAGAATAACTTTTTTGTTGGGTTGAATAAGACCTTAATCATCATGCAATCATATAAGGACCTGATTATAAACATTATATAATCTTGATTTATAGTCAAGAAATTACTTTCATTCACATGGAAGATCATTTTTAGGATTAGAATATTATAAAATTATCCCATAAATCATACATGAAAAACGAAAAAATACAATGTGGAAACTTCCTACCAGTATCCTCTTTTTCCAGCATATAAAAAATTTAAAAATTAAGCATGATCTATTTTATGAATAGTCTTCATGAATTTCAACCTGACCAATTCCAATCACATACTAATCATTAAATCCTGTGAATTACATTTAAAAACATAGGATGAGAATAAAATATTTGTAAGGGATTTAAAATAAATGAAACTATTACTCCATTGATAAACATTAAAAATCATGAAAAATAATTTTTTGAAAACATAACATTTTACCCAGAAAGGGAAATATCATTATTCAATAAATATCATTTATTTTATATTTTGATAACAAATTATTTCCATGAAAACTCATTATAAAACATAGAAAATTCAGGTAGATATATTGGATCATCATCAAATAAAACCCTCAAAGAACCAAAACAGAACACTTATAGATTGGAATTACAATAAAACCAAGTTCTAATTTAATTATTCCGAGAATATAATCATTTTTCAATGCATTGGAGCTCAATATGGGTGCACCCATCATTTAATATATAACGAGATCTCATGTCGCTATCTAAATGCACATATCATTTAAAATTCCCAATAACCACAACATAAAATAAAACATTTTATCATTTGATAATTTTTTTTAAACTCATATGAAAATGAATTTCAGATATTAAAATACAATTTTCATTCAAACATAAAATTTTCAAATCAAAATACATATTTATTATTAAAAACCAATTTCAATACCAACGTACCCAAAAAATGCAAGAAGGATTTTTTATTTAAGAAAACCTAAAATATTTAAATGGAATCCAAAAATATAAAAGTGTCCATGACAGTGAAAATTTCATTGTCACCATGTTTGTTAAGAATTAAACATTCATTTTTTAATTTATCAAAACATCCTATATAAATCATTAAAAAATATTCCTTTTTGAAAACATTTTAATGAAATTCAAAATAGACCTAAAATTACCTTTATAACCCATTAATATCAATATAAATAAATATTTAAAATAAAATCAAGAATATTAACGTGAAGAAATGATTTTGATATTAAATCATTAATAATTCAATGTGTCTAGTACCACTTTTAAAATTTAAATCATAATCCCCACCAAAGAATAAAATTTTAAAAAAATTATATAACATGAGAATATAAACAATATGGATATATAATGTATAATGTTCTTTATATACACCTTATAAATGAATAATGGTTCATATCATCATTAAATTCTTTAATGAATGAAGATTGAGATAAAATCCCTTACGATGAATCTGAATTGTCATGCGAGTCTTTTTCTTTCTCTATTTTCTGGTAAATACTTTTGGTTTTCACCAAAGGGATTGATTGGTTGGATTTCTACCCATTGTGAGGATACTAGGGTGACATGAGAGATGTAGGGACCTTATTTGGGATGGGGTTGGATGAGACAAATTATATTGAGAGGTGTCAAAAAATGGGGGGTGGTGAATGGATTTTATAGTGGAGAGGGATTTACATTCCTGTATGTATAAAATGATATCCACTATTTAGGGGTCTCCCTTATATCATGTGACTCTAATAATGATCTCAATTCAATACAAGAGGTGATACAGTCGAATCTTGTCCATCCAATAGGGTTTTTACAATTTCCTAGGTCATTGAGACTCTTAAGAATAATGTTTAGCCACTAATTAATGACATTTTGTACTTTAATTACTATGAAAAATTTTAATTACAATCACTAATATTTTTTTGTAAAAAAATAATTATACCTTATTAAATATTCATAAAAATATGAATGTTCTTAGGAAAATACCAAAAATTCATCCAATTTAAATTTTTATATTTCTATTTCAAAAATAAATTTTCTTTTTTCATATAAAAATTATAAATGTGTTAAAATTTATTTTTTAAATAGTTGTGTCATTAAAATGTTATAAAATTTATATTTAGAAAAAATAGTGTTTTTAGGAGTAAAATTGAAATTATTCTTATCTTATGCTAGTGAATTTTAATGGATGAATTAAATAAAATTTTATAAAAATGTATAAACATTATATATTTAGTCATATTCACTCCCACTTACACGATTTCTAGGTGATAAAATCTATATTAACTACATTAATATATTTTTTTCAATATAACTGAATCTTGGGTGTAATGAATGATTTCGAAGAAACTAATTTATTCATGTCATGTAAGATATTTGAAATAGCCTCTCTTTTATGGTAAAATTAATATATAATTCATAAATATTAATAAATATTAAAAGTACTTATTCTGTCATTACCTAGGATATAAAAAATCATATGAATTATAATAAAACCATCATCCTCAACTTTTCTCAACAACCGCACAGGTCGATGGCCCATACAGGCTGTTAAAAAAACCCATTTTCAATATGTGTTTTTTCACAGTCACCCAACTCAAACCCCTCCACAGGACCACTTATGCCATTAGCCCATATCCCATTATTAATTGATAACCAGGGAAAATAAAATCATTTATACTTGATTTAGGAAAAATTACATCTTACCCCTTTATGAATATTAGATGGGGTATATTAGAGTTTGGGTGTAGGGCGCTGATCCCCTACAACCCACCAATTCAACAACATAAATTTATGATATTGAGAGTAAATACAAAAAAATATCCCTTATAGAATACTCATAATATGTAAATGTGACAACCTTTCCCAAGATAAATAATGCCACACATATTGATCAATGAATATATTATAACAATGAAACTATAAGGCACTATTTTTTATTAAAGGAGTTATTTTTGTTTAGTATGTTTTAAACATGATGATAAGTGTTTTATGTGGTTTATAATGTGTGGGGTGGTTGAAGGGAGTGTGTTTTAGGGAGTTTTGTGGTGGAATTGAGTTATTTTGGGGGCATTCCATCCTTGGATTATTGGGTATATGGTCTTCAGAAATATGATTGATTCCCAGGTGGGTTTTGCAATGGGAATGGGAGAGGTAGAATATGACACATAGTGAACACATTTTCACCCAGTACCATGCATCCATAATTTATTTGGGAAAATAGTTGTGAAAATGTTACATAGGACTATATATTAGGTTCACGATATAACATAAAATTGTTCCTCAACCATCATTTTGTTCATTCTTATGATATTATATCCCCCATAATCATGATTTCTCAATTTTGGGAAATTATTTATCTCAAAATATCCGATATCTTAGAACATGGTGTTGATGGAAGACTAGATATATGTTAAGTCACTTTGGATATCCTCCCCTTCACTTTTATTAAAATTATCTTAATAGAAACCCTAATAGAGTTGGTTTTTGAATATATTACGGATTATTTGGAGATAATTTAAGGATTTTGGTTCTAGGGGTTTGAGTAAGGTATGGATATAATGGATCCAATATATGGTGGTGGAGAGTTTTGAAATCAATGGGTTGAGGTATGTTGATCCATATATACACTTAGTGAAATGAAATCTAACAGGTTTGGTATTGATTTGGTAAATTTAATTTATGTTCTTAAATTGGATGATTTATGACATAGAGTTTGTTTGTAAAAATTAAGGTATTTTATCTAAGGGGTATTTAGTTAACACTAAATAGATATTTCTAGGTTCATTAAGGATTTTCTATAAAATGGGTGATTTAGTTTAAATTGAAGTATAGTTGAATTGTGGCATTGAGTTTTTCGTGAATGTTTTTTTATGATTTAGTTTTTGGGATGGTCTAAATGTGGTTGACATAATAGTTTTTTTCTTATGTTAAAATTTATTGTATCATTTTGTGGTTGACTATTTTTAAAGGATTACACACAATTCTTGGAAATTCTAGCATGGATAAAATAATGGAAAGGTGATGTTTTTGAAACTCAAACATGGCTGTAGGGACCCTAAGGGAAATACAAAGGTGAGGTTGGAAGGTATTTCATCCTCTACTGAGTAGGTGATACCCAAATTTTGGTTGGTTACAAAAATAGAATAGGTTCCATATGGTTTGGTATCTATCATGGGTGATTGTGTTGGATATGGAAAAATTGATTATGCTTTTGTGATTGGTTGTGATTCATTGTAAGATTATTTAATATGGATTATTATGTTGATTTTTAGGGTTCATGAGGTTTTTATTATAAGTTTTTATATAGTATTGGGTTGGGAATTGTTTTATAAAAATATCTCATATTGATGATTTTTCACATGTTAGTGATGCATGGGGAGAAGTGGAGATATAATACTAAGTCTAGTACTCACCATTTATTCTCCCATATTGATGAATGGTTAGCTTTAATCCATCATGATACATGTATGTTCAAGTTATCCTTTTTTACTAATATAGGTTTTTCACTCGAATTAAATGACCTTAAACTTTAAATATTATATTTAATTTTAATTAGAAGTCACTTTCTAATATTCCATAATATATTTTCGGTTTACATTTTTAGATAGATAGTTCATAAATCCTAAATAAAAACCCATATATTTAAAAGTGGAAACTTCCACTAATTATCCATTTTTCAGAAAAAATTAGGATATAACATGTTTTATTTTCATGAAACATCTTTAAAATTTTGATTATGATATAATACTTGTCCCTAATAATCCTTGAACACTATGAAAAATATTTCCAAATTTGGGATATGAAAACAATTATTAGTAATGGACATAAAAGGAAAGAAAGAAACTCTTACTGAATGAATATTTATAAAAAGATTCCTTTATCAAAAAAGATTTTGGCTTAAACTAAACATTTTTTTACGAAAAAAGTCAGTTTATCTATCCTAAATATTTTTAAAAAATATATCATAAGAAATATTAAATGAATAATAAATTTCATAAAGTATTCCTTGAAAAAATTAAAACCTAATAATAACTTTTTCAAGAAGTTATACTTTTCACCCCGTAAAGAGTATCATATTCTATTTTTAGACATAATATCATTATCTTAACTTGAGAAGTAATAATATTCCAATAAAACCCAAATATAAAATAGATAAAACATGTAGGTTACATTGGACATAATTTACATATCTCTCTTATAATAAATCGTTCAAATGTTATAACCATATGTTTGAATTTCATACCTAATACATTAGAGGGCTGTCACGAAACCATATCTCCTAGTTTTATCATGAAAAAACCAACCATTGTAAAATAATGTGACCACAAATACATGGTTTATAATATAACCACACATCATTATAACAATTTACATGAACCATAAAACATTATTTTTATATTATTTCACTCATAAAATTTTCTTAAGGAAAATAAACATTCTATTTTGAAATTTGTTAATTAAAAAAACATAAATATTTAAATTTAAATAATTATCATAAAAAATAACCATATGAAATTTTAAAGGAATATTTAATGAAAAGGGTAGTCATGATGGTGGGAAAATTTATTCATTCAGTATAAGTTAAAAAAAATTCATTTGATACGTTTTTTCAAAAAAGTCACAAAGTGCCTCCTTTGAACAAAGAAAAAAGATTTCCTTGAAACCAATTTGTAAAAAATAAAACATGGGTAAAAGTGAAATTAAAATATAATTGAATAATAGTAAAAAAATTAATTTTTTTATAGAAAATATGGATATTGAAAAAAATATAATTTTAAGGGTAACGTTAAAATATTATTTTTTAAAAGAAAGTCTTTTTCCACGATTCTACCTCATCACATACATTATTTGTCTTCATAAATAAAAAATTTAGGTTAATTTATTTTCATTAAAATATTTTTCAAGTATATTTATCCTATTATTTTATATCATACCATGATATTTTTAATTTCTTAGTCAATTAAATTCACATCACATATTTTGACAATATTAATTACATAATTCCAAAGTTACTTGGGTATGTTTAATAAGGAAAATTCAGTTCTCATTGAATCATAATTAGAATATTAATCATGAAATAATTATAATTTACTATATCAAATATAATTTTCAATCCAACCATTATATGTGGTTATAAAAATGAACAGTGTTACAATCATAAATTATATATAACAACTGTAATAACCCAACCTTAAACATTAACATATTCTAGTGACTTTAAAATAGAATTCACTTTTTCAAATTACCAAATTTATTTTAGGTTTATATATTTAGAGTGTTAGTTCTTAAATCATACATAACAAACCCATGTGTTAAAAAGTAGTAAATTATATTTAATAACCATTTCTTCATGAAAAAAACCTTTAAGATATAACAAGTTTTATAATCATAAAAAATCATAAAAAAATTTATCATGACCAAATACTTGTCCCTAATCATCCTTAAACCATAATAAAATATTTTTAAATGTGGGATGATAAAAAATATCATTGTAAGTCTCATAAAAGTAATGAAATTTAATATTCCACCATGAATAATTATAAAAACTTTCATTTTTTAAAATAAACATTGGTCTTCAAAATATCAAATTTATTATCAAAGAAATAACATTATCTACTGATAGATATTTCACAAACCATTTCTTAACAAATATTATAGACAAACTAAAACTCATAAAGGTTTCCGAAAAACATTAAAACTCGTAATAAATTTATCAAAAATTTATACAGTCACTAAGTAAAATGTAGCATATTATTTCCATTAAACATAATATCATTGTATTAACATGAGAAATCATAATATTCCTATAAAAACCCATAGAAATTAATGATCAAACATGTAGGATACTTGGTAAATTATTTCCTTATCTCTATTGTAGTCAGTCTTACATATAGAATAACTATCTGATCAACTTTCATATCCAATTCATTGGAGAGATATCAAGGGCCCAAACAACCTTGGTTTATCATGAAACTAATAATAACTAGTTAATAATGTAAACAATCATCCTTGGATTATAATGGAATCATTTTTCGCCATAATAATTTTCATGAACCACAAAACATTAAATCTTTCATTTTTATTATTACATGCATCAAATACACTTTAGGAAAACAACCTTTCCATTTTGAAATTATTTATTAATAAAACATTTAAATTAAAAAGGGAAAAAATTATCCTTGAAAAGAAACTTGTAATAATTTAATTGAATCATTATAGAAAATATTATTCATAATGGTGGGAAATTACTTTCATGTTGTATAAGTAAAAAAAAAAATTCTATTAATACCTTAATTGAAATTGTCACAAATAGACTAGTTTAGAAAATGAAAATAAGATTCCAATCAAATAATTTAGTAAAAAAGTAGGGGTAAAAATGAATTTAAAAAATATAATGGGAATAGTAATTTTTTTTTTATAGAAATTATGGACATGGAATAAAAAGTTATTTTTAAGGGAAACATTTAAATATTTTTTTAAGAAAGTCATATACAATGATTCCAAATTATCATGTATGTTCTTTATATTCCAAAATTATTGAATTTGGTTAATTATTTCTGAATAATTTTTTTTCATGTTTATTATTCCATTTATTTTACCTCTTCCCATACTATATTTAATTATTTAATCAACTAAATTCACATTGAACAGTTTGATTATATCCAGTTCATATGTCCAAAATGACTTAGGTAGGTTGACTATGATCCAAGTGGTAATTATTCCATCATCATAAGAATTAGAATCATGATATAATTTTCATTTTAATAAATTATATACAGGTTTATATATATCCCTTTTATAGGGTTATGAAAAATGAACTACGTTAAAATCATGGAGACGGTAGGTCGTATGTATGCATGAATAACATTTTTATTTTTCAATTATCGTTGTAGAAAGAAGTAAGGTTTTATTTTAGAATTATATAATGATATTAATATTATTAATTTAATATTAATTATTAAAATATACTTATATATATCATATATTTTATTTGGGGATGAAAAAAATCACATCGTTTCATGGATGTGGTAGTCCACATGTACACATGAACGATGTTATAATTTTTTAGAGAATGTAAATGTAAGAAGTTGAATGATTTATTAAAATTTTAGAATGATAAATATATTCTGAATATAATATATAATAATTAATTTAATTATTATAATAAATATTGATATATGGAGATGGGAAATAAATTATATGGTTCGGGTGCCGTTAGTCTGCCATACACATGAACGATAAATTCCTTAACGATTTTATGGAGGTTGGAGGTGGATATAGGTTACACCTTTAATATAATAACATATCAGTTTATGGAATATACTAGTTTTATTATTCATTCATGGTAAATAAATATTTTAAGGATACAAAAGATGAAATAAACCAAAAAAATGTAGTCAAAACTATACCTCTTCTTTGAAAATTCTCTTTCAATTAACACCTTATTCCCACCATGTTTGGCATTATTAAAAAACCAAGACTTATATAAAAAGATATGGTATTAAAGGAAATTATTATTTAATGGTTTTTTCAAACTAAATGGGTCACACTGTTTTATTTAAAGAGAATGAGATACGTCCTTTTATAATTGAGGGGCATTACACATTTGTAATTTCTAAAAATATAAAATTAATATATATTATTATTTAATTTATAATGGATACAAACATAATTTTTTAGAATATATGATGATTATTCATTGAAATAATCTAATAAAATAAAAATTATACAAATTTTGACTATGTTTTTACCCTTAGAATTTGGTTTTAACGCCTCATTTACCACTTTTAATCTTACAATAACAATAATGATTTTTACTCTTGGTGGTTAGGATTGCTACTATAAATTGAAAAAAATCCAATAAAAAGAGAATGGTTGAAAATAAAAATAATATTATAATACCTTTTCCAAATATATACTTTTTAGTAATTTTATATCTTTGAATAAAATATTATTTACTATTACATATCATTAATTTCATTTTTTATAACTATTCATTAAATTGATTTTAATAACATCATGAAAACAAGTAAAATTAGGAATGAAATATTTTACTATATCCCCAACATATCATTTTTATATAAATTTTGTTGATCAAATTATTTATTTAAAATCATTTTAAAAATCATATTTTAATATAATTGATTTATGTTTCTATTAATTGAATAAATACTTTTTCAGTGTTGAGTAAGAATTTAAGTTCATTATTTATTCACTAAAAATTTAAAATTAATTAACATGATAAATATTAAATATTTAAATTTAAAAAAAATATTTATGACCAAACATAGCCTCTTTTATTCCTATGGTAAAAATATTATGGTTATTAAAAAAGAGTGTGACATTTTTGAATTTTCATTAAATAATATTTTAAAAATGTTATAATAACATTAAAATGGACAAAACATGTTGTGTAAAAAAATGGATTTTTATTGATGATATTTTGTAATTAAATAAATTTAATAAAAGTGTTAGGATCATTTAATATTAATATCATTTTTTAATTTAATTACCCAATTTACCCTTTATTATCTTAACAAAAAATCTATGGTTATTATTCATATTCACCAAAAATAAAAAAGGCCAATTTAATGAATTCTTAAAAATGTATCCAAATATATTAATCAATATTTTAACATTCAAAAAACTTATGCATCAGCATTTAATTTAAAATTAAACCGGAAAACATGATGAAAAATGGGTTTTCATACAAATGACATTTTAAAAAGTAAATGTTTTTCTGGAAAATTTATCTATAAAATCCATTAAAAAATATATAATTGGATTATTTTGAGTAAAATAAAATAATTAAAATTTAAATATAATATAAATATAATTTTACTTTCTATATATTAAAATGTAAAAAAAAAAAGAAAAAAATCATTATTTTTCACTATTCATTGAAAGATAAATCATTTATGAAAAATATCAAAATTTGATTGAAAGATAATTTTTACATCATGAATTAAAAATAAAATTAATTTTTAAAAATTAATTTTCTCAAATTTTTAAAAAATAATTATAATATTCTCCTATGAAAAGAAAGAAACCCTATCATTGAAGAAAGTGTTTTTTGAATAATAAATTAATTTACTAAAAATGAAGTTCTTATTTAAAAATAATTGAAGAATACAATATAATTGAGTAGGAACATAATATATTTTATAATATAGTTAATACTATTTGTTATCATTAATATAACGACTATTTTAAAAGGGTCATATTTAAATAATAATAATTTATTGTTCGTTTAAGCTCGGTGTTAGGTATCTTTTATGATATCGAACAAAGTAATTATTTTTAAAAAATCTTTTTATATTATCATAAATATGGATTCTGAGATATTTTGGGGGAGGATTTTTGAATCTTGAGGTGACTTGTGGGGTTTTAGGAGAGGTTAGTTGAGCTTGTGATGTACGTTTTGGGGTGTTTCATTTTATTAGTCCAGTAATGATTACTCTTGGGTTGTGTTTCACTTGTATTTTATTGAATTTGTTATCTTTTTATTTTTGTAAAATATTTTAACATGTATCATTTAATATTTGTTAGTACTAATTATATTTATGGTAAATCTTCTGTTGCCTATGATTTGATATAGTCTGAGTTATGGATGCCTCATTCCAAAATTCTAGTAAATTTCAGGATGAGGGGAGTTTGACTTATGAGGGTAGATAATACCCATATAGTACTTTTTAAAACCTCAATATTTATTTATGTCCATTGGTTTTCATGTGGATGAACTTGATGCCTATGAGCACTCCAATTTGATATAGGAGAGGATGAGGTGTTATAGTTTGGGTAATGATGTTACAAGTATAACATTCTCAATATATTTAAATAATATCTATTTTCAAATAACAATTAAATCATATCGATCATCATTTATATTATCATAAAGGGAATATATACTTCATTACTCTTCATTAGTTATCATATGAACATAACATAATATAATGTTACACACAAACATGACATATACTATAAATTAATAACAATATGAGAATTTTCTAGTACCACGACATATCAAATATAATACATGGTATATAAATAATTAAAGTTTCATTAATTCCATGAAAAATACGGTAATAGGTAATTTATAGGAATAAAATAGTCTATATTAATGGAAAAGTATATTTCATGAGTTTTTTTAATATTTTAAACATACTTGAATAAAAAATACTATTTGATATAAACTGTTCACTATAAATTAATGTTTTATACTTCAATCATTTATCACATAAAAATAATTTTACCCTATTCACCATGAAATCGAAATGTTATAAAATTGCAGTGAAAAGAATGGTTTTGAAAATATTTATTTATATAATAAAACATACAATTTATAAGATTAGTATACAACTTAAAAAAAGTATGACAGTTTATATAAAATAATTTATTTTTTTGTTTCATAGCATTGTGTTTTATTTAAGTAAACACACAGTTTTAGAATAAAATATTTTTATGAACCAAATCACTCATATTTAGTTAAATTACCCCTTACATTACACCTCCACTAATAAAAAATATTAACCAAGTCAAAATATGTATTTTGGACTTTATGTTAGATAATTTGGAAAGAAGTGATTTAATATATAAAACATGGTGATAAAAAAGTGAAAAAACAAAATTAGGACCAAAAGTCAACTTAATTACTTTCCTAAAAGTGAAAGACTTTATATGATTTAGGTTTCTATGTTTGGTATAATAATATAGAAATTTATTTTAACACATTATTTATAGATAATTCTCACTCTACACATGGATAATTTTGAGATAAGTAATGTATATATGACCTAAAGACTATATGCATGTGATGATTCTAGGATTGAGTATATAGTAATTCATGCCATTAGAATATCTGCCCCTTCCTTTTACAAATCATAGGATATTATTGAGTAATATCATTGAATATTGTTTTTCAGCCACTACCTATGTATCGAATTATTTTTCATTATTATTGAAATATTAATTTTTGATAAAACACTTCCTATAGTTTTTATTAAACAAGGAGATTCAAAAGATAAAATTAATTGGGGAGTGGTGTACTCATGTGATGAGTGCATGGGTTTTAGAAGTATTAAATCATATATTATTAATGTATGAGTTAATTCATGTGTTCTTAGGAATATCCTGAGGGATATATAAGGGTGCCATGACCATTAGAATGTTGTGTTCATTCCTACTATAACTACTTCCTATATTATCTCTCCCAGAGATCTCTTCCTCTTATAACCTTATCCTTAAGGAGATTCTAGCATGTCATTGGATGTGAGAGGGTCTTTCTCGTTTGATGAGTGATTCAGATTAACCCATGGATTAACCATATAGGTTGGTTTCTTTTGAATTCCATGTGGATGATATTCATCGTGAAATCAATCAGGTTGGTTGCAGTAGGCCATTAGTGTAATTAAAAAATGTATGGTTATTTATTATAAAATATTTCATAGTTTCAAAATTATCATATAATCTCTATATTTTGATGGTTTATTAGTGATTCTTCTTAATTTAATATTTAATATATCCTAACAAACCTAACAGTTGTATCATATTATTTCCACACCAGTTAAATATCAAAATCATGCGTAAAATGAAAATTCATAATGATAATGTAAAATAGAGTATAAACATGTATAATATATTTTTGGTGTCATTAGAGGCCATGGGTTTATTTTTGACACATGTTGAGATGCTTAGGATTTAATGTTATGTTGTTCCTATCACAAACATGTATTCATTAATCCAACACAGTATTATGCTTAATCTCACATGAACACTAGGTTAATCCTAATAAAACCCTTCTATACCATGTTTAATCTATAACATGAATATGAAAAGTTAATCCTAAAATATTTAACTTTTTTTCAAACCTACTCTATACAAGATTTATCAGACGCAACACTTGTTTTATTCATACATGAGTGTCCATATCTCCTTATAAAACACTTGGTTTAACTGTATGTGACATCTAAGATAATGCTACGTGATTCTTGCTTGCTCACCCTATATGATAATAATTTTACTTAAGATTTTTCTCCATAGACGCTGCATTTAAAACTTATGTTTAATTTAATACAATACAGAACCAACCATTTCTTTAATATGACACTGCTTAATGTTATTCCTATGAAAGGGTAATACCTACTGGTTTAGTGTGACACAGAACTCATTTAATACTAAGAAATATTACCCATTCTAGTATCACCTAACATAGTGTTTTAAATTTATTCAAGCATGAGGAGCAGACTCATTCCAGCATAACTCACACTACTCCACATAGGAATTCATTAAACACAACCTATAATAAATATATATGTGGAAATATTTCATAAAAAATATAGTATGAATTAAATTATATAATTTGAAAATTGTTTATGAATTTTAATAAATCCTATTTTGGGATATTTATTAATTTATAAAGGGTTTTTGAATTATTTAATTATAAAGTATTTTCAATTAAATAAAAAATGAATATGAAATATTTATTAAATAAATATCCTTAAATATTAATTGTAGATATTGAAAAAAACTGTTTTCAAATTATATGGAATATTTTTTAATTTATAAATAAAGTTTTTATTCAGAAAGTACAAGAGTAATTTATAAATATTTTATTAATTTCAAAATTAGTTCAAAATATAAAAGGGTTTATTTTAAATTATCTATTATTTATAATATTTTATATTTATTTTTTAAATTAAAGCATTATTTAAGAAATAACTTAAACAAAATTAATGTTATTTTTGATGAATTATATGATCATTGTTTTAATAAATATGTAATATTTGATATTTATGTTATGAAAATAGTTTAAATAATGAAATTTAAATATAAAATGATTATGTTTCTTGTAATATTATATATTTAAATTAAAATTTTTGTAATGTGTAATATTAACGATTTAGAATTTGGAAATGGATATAATTTGTTTATATTCAAAATTATGGAACAACTATATGGAAGGATAATGATATAATGTGTTTTTTAATTTTGTTAATGAACATTTTATAAATGTTTATCTCATGTTTAAATATGTGAATTATTAATTTAATTAAAATTTATTTCATGTTTTAATTCATAGATATAATTTTTATTTTATTACTTATTATGTAAGCTTTATTTTAATGTGTTAAATTGATTTTATGGTATCATAAATGAAATAGGGGACTTACTATCTAGGTATGATATTTGGTTTAGTTTCCTTCTACCTTGATTCTGTCTAGTATTATGTTATAAATTTTAATTATGGTGTTGGATACGATTTATACATATTCAGAGTTATAATTATTATGGAATAAATGTTTCTATTGAGTAATGTATCCTTGGGTAGAGATACTTTGGGTTAGACTAATGGATGTCTTAGAGGATTATTCTTTGTCTAAAAAAGTGAGGGTGTTCTATTTGTCGATATTGGGTTAATCATGTGGGAATTATTGATTTCACATGATTTTAAATATTTAAAATAAAGTGTTTCACATACCTTATACATGTGATGAATTTGAATATGTATAAACTTAGTAAGAGTTTAATTTGGGTTACCAACAGAATCAATGAGTTGTGTACAAAGACACACATCAACATTGTTTGAACATAAATATTTGGTGGAGGTAATTGGATTTAAAACTATATCATTTAAGGCATGAATATTTTAATGAAATAACATGAGATAAGATTCTCATATTATATCTTCTTCAAAATATTAAGTGTTGAATTACTTCTAATGAATTAGTTGTTAGGACCTTGATCATCCAATCCGGTAGACCATTCCCAAGATGGGGTCCCCTTGATTATCTTGTAAATAGAAAGAAAGTGATAATGTGATGAAAATTATTTGGTTCCTTGTTCTAGGTGTCATATTTGGGTAAAACATAGCTAGGAAACCCTAACTATTATAATACTCGAGGAATAATTTTGTGTGAATCCACATGCTGGTTTTGGGTAAAACGTTATCCAACCAGCAATCTAAGAGTCATATATGATATGATTAACAATAGTTGTCTACCAAATATATTCATGGCTTATTTACATGGTACTCAGGGTAATCAATGATGAAATATGGGTATTTTCCCACTAATAGATATAATTCATTTAAAATGGGTCATATTAAACGCCCCATGATTCTAAAGGAATAAAATGTTATTTGATAGTATATGTGACATGTAACACTATAACACCACAGGTAAATAAAGAATATGACATTTTCATATTTATCCATATTTTTGAATAAAATATTAATATTACTTTAAAGGGAATTCTATGCTCAGGGCATACCCAATACGCAACAACGAGTTTATTTGAAATCTTACATTGCACTCTAATAATAAAATAATAATATTTTAAAAGGTAGTAAAACCCTAGACTTTGTAATGGAGGTAATGAACCAAACTAACTACAAAATTATTATATATGTTTGTCAAATATTTTTACTTTTATCCATTAAATTTTGGAGGCTTAAAATGCAAATAAATCCAATTTTAAGCATAAATCTTCTAATATTCTTTAAAAGATCGATTAACCGCCTTTTGATGGAGAACCCGTTTTGAATATACTTTTGACATTTTTAAATTTTTTATTTGAAAAAATAAAATCCTTCTTTATAATCTGGACATCAAAATTTACTTTGTGTAAAATTTTGTTATTTTTCCGATAAAGATCATTTTTGTTGAAAATGTAGCATTTTAATTCAAAACCTCCTTTTAATCTGATTTATTTATACGGATAGATTATATTTTTAATTTATATTAGAGTGTATTTAGAATATATTTTTACCATTTAATCTATGGTGGTCATTGTAATTAATTTCACTTTTAAATTGGACTTAAACTAGTGTCAATCTTTTAATAGATATTGTTTCTTAAAAACACGCTATTTGTTTTGTCAGTGGGAATTAATTATTAAATTAATTAATTCTAAATATATATATTTTTAATTTATTAAAATAGACATCATTTTTGAAATCAGAATATCAAATATAGCTTAGGGTGAATTTTTGGTATTTTTCTGAAAAACTTCAATTTTTGATGAATAGTGAAACCACTAAGTGGTAGTTTAAAAACTGATTTTTCATTTAAATGAAACTTTACCACTTCTCTGATTTGAATTTCCAAAATCAGACATACATGGTTGTCATTAGTATGTAAAATGTGGTTCAATGGGATTAAAATAATTTTTTGGTGAATAATAACTTTTAAGTTTTTAATCGCGATTAGATATAATTAGTGTAATTTAAGGTAAAAATAATTTTTTAATAATATGAAATGACCTAGACACATGTCTTACCATCATTGGATGTGTCATGGCCGACCAAGAAAATCCATGGGTCAACTTGGGGACCCCATGGAGCCACTTTGGTGGGAAAATGACATAAATAACTTTTTATTTAATGTTAAAATAAAAATGTCACAAGCATGAGTTGTTTTACTAACACAATTTTTAAATGGGGTTATAAAAGTCATATTTTTGACTATAAATATTTAATAGAAATCTAAAAATATTTCCTACATCATGATATTTTTTTTATAATTTTTAGACATTAAATAAATTAAATTATTTATGACATCAAGATGATGCAATGATTACCTCATTAATAAAGGATTTAAATAAAATGAAACGATAATGTTAAAACTATAACATAAACCTTTCAAAGACATATTGGATGAGTATATTTAGAACCCTTACCTCCTTATCCTTTAAATATATCAATGTGGGACCTTTAAAATCAGAAAATAATTTGAAAATAAATTAACATTTTTTAACATTCCAAGAGTGCCCCTCCTCTCCTCTTATAAAAGGCCCCCACCTCTACCACTTTACCCACACCTCTCAAGCCTTTGGATCGGCCAACACCTGCTCATTTTGTCTCTAAACATCTCTCTCTTACTCCTAGAAGCATCACTTTGGGCAGAAGGCTTCCCAAGGAAGCCTTTGAGCTCAAATCAAAGAGAGATACCCCATTTTAAGGTAATGTCTTCACTTGTGTTCTTTTGTTTTATTTTGATTCTCCAACCCCCTAAACTCTTTTTATTCACTTGATTTGTAACAAATACAGTATCCTAAATATACTAGGATATTTTTATAAGAAGGAATCTAGCTACACTTACACACACCTACATCTAATGGTTAAATAACATACTGTTTCTGTGCATGGTGAATTTCTGCCTCACGAAACGATGATTGTTCAATGTTCTTTTAAAACCCTCAAAGGTGGCCATTAAGATGTAAATATATTTATATATGATATATAATATGTTTATGTTTTACTTAAGATTCTGTATTTTTCATTTATGGCATACCTTTATGGTTTCCATTATGGTTAAACGCGATATCTTCATTTTAGGAAGTGCGGACTACTGCCCCCTCAATGTGATTTGATTCGTTAATACCATATGTGGTACGTATAAAGGATAGATTTAATGATATTATATATGATACCATACTGTAATTATAATACTATTATGTATCATTATGTTTTAATTCCATTAAATAAGAAATAGAAATGGAAGTAGCGTTCATGCGTACGTACGGCTTACCATCTCCATGAACGGTGCATTTCATTTCTTATCTCTAAATGTTATGTAATATTATAAATTCATGTATATAATGGATATATATGATATATATAATATATAAATAATGAATATAATTCTGGATATAATATATATTTTACCACATGAACAACTTGTAATTATAAAGAGTTTATTTTTGACTCAAGTAGCAATGATCTACAAAACGACCATTATTAACTTAAATAACTACATAGTGTTAATAGCATGGTAGTAAGTGATATAAAAGGAATAATGAACTTGAAAAAGGTTCTTAAACAAGTAGAAATTAACTCAAGTTTAATATTCAGGAGGTTAAAGAACGATCGAGTCAAGTCGGACCCGAGGTAAGGGATCCTACCCCTCTCTTTCTTTTTAAGTACACTCTTTTATGTCATTCCTTTTAAGTTCATATTTCTTATGATTGGTATGTTATTTTATATTAATATTACTTTACTTTTTATGTCCATATTATGAGATACCCTACTTTCTCTCACCAATCAATTTTGGAAGTTTTGAGTGGCGCCGTTAGGCTGCCAAATTTTCGTAAGGGATCATACCCCTCTCTTTCTTTTTAAGTACACTCTTTTATGCCATCATTTCTAAGCTAATCTTTCTTATGATTGGGATGTTATTTTATATTAATCTTACTGTAATTTTTATTTTCATATGATGAGAGAACATATTTTCTCTCATCAATCCATTTTGGATGTTTTAATTGGCGCCGTTAGGCTGCCGAAATTTCGGAAGGGGCTTTTTATCTCACTTTGTGTTTTCGTGAGATTAATGCTAAATTTTTCAATATTTCCTTTTGAGTGGTGTATGTACTGTCCATTATTCTAATCTTTGTGTAACATTATTTCGTTTATGAGTATTTACATCAATGTTGTATAGTCCTTCTTTCATGGGGAGTACGTTTCGAAAGTTACCCAAATCAGTTAGGGAAACTTCCACCTTCCTCTTTTTAAAAGACTTCTTTTGTTATGTCTTTTAATTTTCATCTTATTATGTGGGGATTTGTTCTTATATATCCTTATTGCATTAAATTTTATGTCCAAGTTATGAGATACCCTTTATCTCTGTCATCAACCCTTTTTCTAAAATTTGATGTGACGCCGTTAGGATGTGAAGGAAACTTCTTAACCCAATTTCGATTTCTTTGGGTTCAACATGTAGTTATTGAATATGTTATCCTTTGAATATGTGTGAATGTCTTTTGATTATTTTACACTTAATATCCACTTATATTGGGTTTATTTATATTTTTTGCAGATAATTATGAAATTGATTTATCCTTAATTTATGGATACCATCATTATAATGGATTTCATCTCAATTTACATTTCCATTGGGACTTCATTATTGTTATGCACCAATTCACTCTTATATGGTGTATATACTATCATTTGAAATATTATATCATGAATCCATTTATTCTCATGATATTATAAAGTTTTTATTAAAATTTATTCCTCAAGTATTGTATTCAAGTGTCTCTCATTTTGTTAAAAACCCTTTAACTAAAATATCATTTTAAATGTTTTAATGATTTAATATTATAAATATTTCTAATTAATATCCATGTTTTCAAAATGGTTTTAAGGATTTATTTATATGGATATTAATGGTTTAAAATGTTAAAAGATTCAATGTGTTATGGGACACTTTGATTTAAAAATCTCTTTATTAAATGTTTTAAATGGTTTTGAAAATGGTTTTTAGAATGGATTAATTATTTCAATATCTTAAAATGTTATATTGTTATTGAAATGTGTGAATGTTATCTTTACTTTATGCTTAAGTTATGTGCTACGATTATGTTATGGTTCTTGGGAATTGTTATGATGACGGGTGGTTCCGTGATAAACTAAGGGAGAGTGAGCCCGATATAGATCTCCAATGCATTGGGTAACGCGAAGGAGTTAAACATTAAGGTTTCTCCAAAGAGATTTAGGGAATATACTCTAATGGGTATTCACAACGTAACCAAGAGGGTTACTACCTACGTAAGAATGTTATGAATGCCTCAAGTTACCTTTATGTCTTATGATTTCTATGATTTATTCATGATTTTATGAGGTATGTTAAAGTGATTATGTTTTATGGGTAAAGTATGATTTCATTCTTATGAATATATGTACTCTTGTTTCCTTTCCATACTTTTTATAACCCTTAATGAGATTTTTATGCTCATCCCAAGTTTTTGAAATGTTTTTCACAGGTCAAGGGAATGGTACATGATATGATTATAGTGTCAAGGAAGTGTCAAGAAAGAATCTATGTTTTATTTTTAAATATGTTTACGTTGATGGGAAAAATGAATACTATCTTTTATGTAACCACTATGTTTAAATGTGGAATGTAATACAAGTTTTATGATCTAATTCTCTAAAACACTAAACCTGAAAAGATCCTCAATGTGTAATCTTGTAATAACTCAATATTAAGTAAGGTTTAAGGCTGGGGCCTTATAAACACCATTCTTAATCAACCTAATAAATATATTTTATTAAATTTAATCGATTCGATAGATTTTATAATATATAATGCGAAGTCAAATTCAACAATAATATAATATAAAAATATAACCTAGAAAATAAATTATTTTTTTAGGAATATTAATATCTAAATTAGGAAAATTTTTGTTATCTATTTATTAGAAAAAAATATAGAAAATTTAAAAGAAGATGATGTTTTTTTTCTGAAAAACTATTTTTTATAAAAGATTTTTTAGTCAGGATTTTTGAACAGAATTGAAAATAAATTTTTACCAATTTTATAAATTTTATTTGATTAAATGAACTTAATATTTGAAATAACAATATAAAAATTATCCTAGTTTCAATTTTGTGGATTTTTCGAAATTTTTTCATTTTTCGATGAATATTCAATATAATGATTTTTATTGAAAAAAACATTTTCATTTAAATAATTCATAATGATAATTAAATTTACATTTATTATATATTAATGTTTAGTTATATTAAAATTTAACTAGTTTAGGTTATTAGAATCAATTTCATGTTGAAGTTTGATGTTAAAAGCTTCAATACCTATGATAATGTTCACATTGAAAGCCCGCTTTTTAATCACAAATATAGGTATAATTTTATATTTGATTATACCACATATGTTAACGGATTTTAAAAAAATGGATTCAATTCCCACAATTATATTAATTTATATTATTTAATAATTTCAACTCAATGTTTGACTATTATGGATAGTAAATTTAATAAAAATTAATTACCGTAGCTAAGATAAAATGTGATTTTTTGGGAGGGTTAAAATAATAAGATAAGGGTTAAAAATGAACAAAAAAACTATAAAAACCCCATTTTATTGAAATATTTAGAACTTGGAACTTATAATGGTCCATTATTACCCATTTTTTAAGATTTTTGCATGATAAAAATCTGGTTGTAATTGAGCCTTTTCAAAAATTCCATTTGTGTGCTCTCCACCACTTATAAAAGGTCACCCCCTCTCCTCCCTCTTCACACATAAAAAACCCTTTTCATCCATGATCTATAAAAATAACTTCTTTAATCCCTAAAAAATATCCTATATATATTTTTAATAATCCTTAATCCATCCTAAGAAGGATTTTGGTGAAAACCTAAAGAATTTGTTCGAAGAAGAGGTAATGTTACTAATCAAGAGTTTTTATATGGTTTCTTCTTTAAACTCCAAAAAATCATATTAAAACATGATTTAATAATAAAACAATTATATTCCATATACTTTGATATTGTTATTTTAATTTAATGACATAAAACCATTTTCAATTCCATCATATGGGAAACAAAACAGTAGATCTTGTATATAGAGGACTACCACTCTACGAAGTGATGTGATTTGTTTGTCACTTATGATTTAAATGGAAAGTAATAATGAATAATTAGTTGACTTTATTTTATATTTATTTCATGATATTGATTTATAAAGATTAATATATCAACAAATTCCTTTATATTTCACTCTTTAAGGGAATGCTATCATCACTCGTGTGTACATACAACCCATAATATCTATGAAGCGATGCGATTCATTTTATTTGACCAAATATAAAGAATAATTATAAAACATTATATAATGAGTCAATATGATATTTATAAAATTAATATAACTCTGGAGATGATTGATATATATGACATACCCATGAACCAAAACATTGAAGAAAAATCATGAATGAGAAAACAAGGAAAGTAACACCAGAAAAATTGAAAAAAATGAAATATTACTAGTAAATGGGTGATAAAAATATTGAAATTGGATAATATATGATAATATAGATAATAATATGGTTCTTTTATAAATTTATAATGTTCATAAAACCAATATATAGGAGTTTAATTTAGGTTGAACTAAAAGGAAGCATGAGGTAAGAGACTTCGTATTAATTTACCTTCATTGAGTCATATGTTATTGTTGTGAAACTAATTTCATTTATATGGTGTACATACATCCATTTTTCATCTAATATATTTAATAATTCAAAATTAATACTATTTTATGTTTTAATCTTATTTATTTCATTTTTGGGGATTTTACATAAACGTTACTAGGTGGTAAGGGATTTTGTCTCAATTTCATTTCATTAAGGCATATTGTAATGTTATGAACATAATATTTTTTATGCGGTGTATACAATTTCTATTTTACATATAATATGATTAATAATTAATAATTAATAATTCAAAGTATTTTAAATATAAATTTGAATTATTTTAACCAATTGGATTTTGACTTAAAAGATACCAAGTGGTAGTCAATTTCATAATACAATTTATTTTCATTAGGTTATATTACTTTTTTATTTTAATTATTGTTTTATGATTATAATTGTAATGAAATTTGAGTATATATTGTTTTATTTCCAATTCTATTATGTTTTTTTATATTTTATACACATACTCAATTCATTGATCAGTTATCACTTCAAATTTATGATCTTTCAAAGGGTTCATTTCGCAATTTCATTTTAATCAGAAATTTTTATACATGAATTTTCATAGAAGGAAATCATATGATCATTGGATTATAAAACCATTTAATTTAATTCTCTTATGGTTAGTAATGATTTTTTTAAGTAATATTACCATTTTTCCACATTTTCTACTTAAAATGTTTTTAATAAAATATGACATTATTTCTTTCTTCATTGGATAATCCTTTTTAGAAAAAAATTTCAAATTATTTTAACATTCTTAAATTTATTTACCAAATAATTTATTTCAATTTATTATTTTTATATATTTTTTTAAATAATATTCTTGTCACTTTTTAAATGAGAATAATTTTACCCATTTTAAAATAGAGAGGATGTATTTTTTTATATAGTATATATGAAATTTCACTGCATTATAAACTCTCATTTATTTGAATCTTACAATACAATTTTTAAAGAATATTTTTAAAATAAAATTTTCTTCCAAATATTCTTGATATTTTTTCTTTTAAATTGTTAGTTTTAAAGAAAAAATCATATGTTCTCCAATAATGTTTTAACGATGTATTTATGGAATTTCTATTCATCAATGAAAATAACCCATTTTTTATTTATACTCCATTACGGATATATTGTATTGATACAATCCTTCTTCTTTATTTGGATGGTTAATGATCATTTTGACAAAGGAATGTGTTGAAATTCACAATATTTTTTCTTTTTTATAGTCATTATCTTTCCATTGAAATATCCACATTCTTTTAATCATTAGACATTAAATTTCCCATAAATATCCATATTATTTATCACGAAAATACTTATTTATTAAACCTTATATCATTTTTACATATGGTGTTTTAAATTGAAATTTATTTTATTGAGTTGTGAAATATTGAAAAATTTATATTCTTTATTCAATATGAATATTTATTGATAACGAAAATTGTTCATGAATTATATAGATTTTCTAATATACTAAGAATTATTTTTAGATTAAGACACAAGTGGGGATTGGTTATAGATAGCCTCATGATCAGTCAATATTCTCATGATACAAATCAAGTGTCCATCATTAGTTAAATGGGGTTAGGTTGTATAATTACCCTTCAGTTTTAAACTCTCTTGAGAAAGGTCTGGAAATTAAAATTATCATGATGCTTGAGATCGTGGAATCCTATAGTTATGTATTTCTTTAATTAAGAATTCATATATTATTATCCAAGATATTTTTGTTATCTCTAGACGCATTTCATTCTTATTTTACTGATTAAAATTCATGTGCTATAGTTATTTATATTAGCATATTGATTTTTCCTTAAGTAATAATGGAAGTAAAACTATTTAAATAGAATTTGAGTTTAGTTATTCACATTTACATATTGATTATTCCTTAACCTGTTATAATAGTCATGTTAGTGATTTAATAGATTGTTTTATTTATTTACTTTTCTATGTTGATTAATATTGAAAAATTATTTAAATTGAGTGTATGTTCTGTTATTTACCGGTCTAGAATTATTCTTATTGTTTTTTAATATCTTTCACTATACATTAACCCTTACTGAGCATGAGATATGACACTTACTTTGTTTCCTTTCACAAAATTATCGGAATAATACTATGAATTATATTCAAAGACCCAAAATATGGAATAATGATATAATCAATTTTTCTCTTTTTTTTCATGTAACACTATATAATTTTGTGGCATCAATTTTTTTAAATAAATGTAATATCGTCGATAGCTTACATTTAACATAACACTCATCTTAAACCAAAAAATAAATATTATTATAAAATAGACAATAAATTTATTAGTGTGAATAGTTTTAACTATATTATTTAATATATATATTAATTTAATGTTTTATTATTCTTAAGAAATAAACACTTAATATTTGTAATGTAATTATATTTTTCAAATATATATTTTCTTCAAAAAGTTATATTTATTTCTTTCCCAGAGAAAAAAATTATAATTAATATTTCTCAATTTTATAAAATGTATTTGATAAAATAAAAATTATTTTAAAAAACATCATAATAAAATTATCTTAGGGTGATGTTTTGAGAACTTACTAAAAAGATTGTTTCTCCATAGAATAGTGAGAAATACAAATTTTTATAAAACTATTATTTTATTTATATTAAAAATTAACTTTATGAGTTTATTTGATCTCAATGTAACATAAGTAATTATATATATATATATTATAATTTATTTCATTTTAATCATCATTATACCTTATTTTTGTATAAGTATATTTTTCGTCTTAAAAATGCAATTATCAAGAAAAATTGTTTTTCACTACATTTGGAGGGATTAATTTTAGGTTAAATTATGAAACATATCTATTGTGTATTATAAAAAATGGATTAAATATATAAATTAATAAGCTTAAAATCTAGTAAATAGGTCCTTTTTATATATTGGATAATATGAATAGTAACCTTGGTAATTTTTTATACCATGGTAAATGGTAAATAAAGTAATATAGGATAAAAATAAAATGATAAGGGTTAGAGGATGAACTAAAATCTTGACCAAATATTATTGGATGAGCAATGTTAGTATATAATAATTCATCGTTTAGATATATGACAATTTTTTTCATTGGAAGGTGATTATGATCCTTCTAATATTTTATCTTATCAAAATCCAAATATGTCACATTCATGATTTTAATAACTATAAAATTTTTAATATAGTGTTTCCATGATGATATATTTGACTCTAAGTTTTATTTTTAAATTTAAATGAATTTTCATCATCATATTAATTTTTTTTATTTTTTTGGAAGAAATAATTACCATAAATGAAGACACAATAATGATGCAATACATATTTATTTATTGGAAAAATAAAATTAATTATATTAAAAATATTAACAAAAATATATTTTGACATAATAAAGGTGATCCGTGAATTCTATTAAATAATATAACATATTAGTGATGTAAGATATTATTTTTTTCATATTATATTAGTTATCATGAATTTTTTAAAGTCATTGTAATGAATAGTACTAAAAATTGTAATCATGAATATTTTATATTAATTAGTATTTTACTAAATGATTATTTTTTTATAAAAATAGTATATTTGGAAAATTAAATTGGATATGGATAATTACATATATAATATTCCATTTACCGGCATTTTAGAATTTTTGTGTAACATTATTGAGCATTATATTGTAGAAAATTTTAATAGTATGGTAATTTTAAAAAGTTTTAATGGGAGGTTAGGAAAAAAAATATAAGGGTATGACGATGACCTAAACTTGTAAATAAAAATATGGTATGAAATTTATTCAACCCATACCACTATAGATTAGATTTTTTTTAGTTTAGTGGAAAATTATCCATAAAATTGACTTATATAATATTTAAATAAAATACAGTTACAAATTATCACTCCCTTTGTTTTTAATATATTTTATGTGTCCACATATATAAAAAATCAAGATATGAGTGAACCTAAATGTCTATATTCATAATAATGAAAAAAATATTAAAACTTTATTATTAATTATAAGAAATTATATAATTATCTAAAATTCTTGTGAAATGAATTTTATTGGTCTTTATGAAATATTAGAGAGGTTTTAAAGTATTAAATTCATATTTTATCATTTTTCATGGTTTATATTAATTTAATGTAAATGAATAGCATCCAAATTGTGATTGATGATAATTTATTGAAATAATATTTTATTAAATTATTTAAAATTTATAAAAATCTTATATTCTTCTATTTTAATGAGATATAGTTAAAATGATCATAATTTTATCATTTATGAGTCAGTTTTTCATATATAGTAACATTATCAACCCTTTTGAGTAATGTAATGGTTACCACAGTTATGGTATAAAATAAATAACCAAGGGATTGATCAAAATGATAAAGTTTAAATTGAAACCAAAAAATGTATAAATTCTATTAGATATTTTTATTAAATCCCATTCATATATTATGTTAAAATTACTTTATATTTTTAGGAAATTTTCATGATAAATTAATTTATTACAATTTAATATTTTTTGAGATTAAAAAATTGTCCCTCACCTTAATTATAGAAGGGAATATTTTCTCTCAGTTCTTAAAACCACATTGAGCCATTTATCTTAGAAACTTTATTCAAAATTCGCTTCCAAACATCAATATACAAGTTCTATAGGTTTTATTCTTTCCAAAATACAATACCTCAATCCCTTAAGTAGAGATCTATAGGAAGTCTTTCGAAGAAGATGTAATCATCTTTACTAACTCATCCAAGTTTATTTATTCTTCTACTCCCTATTCATGTGTTTTTCAGTGCTAATTCAATAAATATAGTGTAATATATATTCTTATATGTTATTATTTAAATGGGAAAACATACCCCACATTTTATCCATCCTATGAAAAATTAATGCACCGCACGTGCATACGTATGTCTTACCATCTCAATGCCATGGTATAATTTTTTTAATCACCACTTTACTAGGATGTTTATAATAATGTAAATAATGGATATATATAGTAATTATGGAAGTATATTGAGTATTTTAAATTAATATATCATCCATTTTCCTACCCAATCAAAATCAATGGAATGATAACATCGCTCGTGTGTATGTACGACCTACCGTCTCCAAGATGCGATGTGATTAATTTTCCATGTTCAATAATTAAGAATAGTTATAAAAATATATTTATTTATTGAAAATGGTATTTTTAACATTAGTATAATTCTTAATATGAAGGATTTATATGCTATGAAAAATAATTGGGACATTCAAGAAAAAACATGTAAGAGAAAACAAGACATATAACACCCGGAGCTATAAAAATTGTGAAATATTATTAATTTAAAGGGTGAGAAGATGTTATAAAAGGATCATATAAGATGATATAAAAACAATTAAGCTTATATTATTACTTAAAAACATGTTTAAAACCATTATACATAATTTTGTAACATGTTTGAAAGAATTCAAACCAGAGGTAAGGGTTTGTCATCTCACTTTTACATCTGTGGGACATATGCATTATTCACCACTTATTTCTATTATGTGGTGAATATAATGACACTTTTATGTGTAATATCATGATTAAATTTATCTTAATGGTATTTAATGTATAATATTAAGTTATTTCTTTCATGGGGATTATGATTCATAAGATACCCATGTGGTATGGTATCATTTCCCAATCTCATCACTATTCAAGATTGTTAATGTTTTAAATCTCTATTGGGGAAGACTTATATTAAATGTCTTGTTTTTCTAGTTTTAATATTGAAAAATATTTTAATATTCCCAAATGAATGTTTAAATTCATTTTTCTTCTTTTTTTAATTTTTATAATGAATTTTCAATGAATATTTTCATCATTTTTCAAACAATATACTTTATGAATTTTCTTACAAAAGTGTGAAAAAATGTAATTTAAATTATACGACATGAACAAAATTTTCCTCCATAATATTTCCATAGATAATTAAATCTTAATATATTATTTTGTAATTTTATTTTTAATGAAAATTTATTCATTATTACATGCGCAGTTTTTAGATTTTAAAAAATTATTTTCAATATAAAAAATGGAATTTCTTTCTAGAAATATTCGAGTTATATCATTAATGGATTTCAAACTACGTCAAATTAATTTTATGAATATTGTATTGAGGATTTACTCTAATGATATCATTCATAATATTTTATTGGATGGTTTATGATCAATTTGATAGGGGAAGTATTGATATTTTTTATGACTAATTCTTCTATTATGGGCAGTTATTGATTTTGTTAAGGCATATTGATTTAGTTATATTATTTATTCATGAGATGAATTAATCTGACTTATTAAGTGATGTTTAGGGCCTTCTATAGCCTCTAGATTCATATATAGGTCTCGTGAGAAAATATATACAAGCTTTTGGATGAGTCATTAACTATTTATTTTAAAATTTATTGTCCAAGGCTCGATGGTAAGTTTAAAATGTCTTGTATTTTTCATTCCATCATTATGAATTTAGTTATTGATATTATAGGTGATTATTCGATCAAAAGAATAACATGGATATATATAATTATCATGTGACTATTAATATAGAATTAGTTTATCAATATTTATTCTTTCCATATTATTCTCAGGTTATCAATTAAATGGTATGTGTTTCTATTATTTACCCTTACATATTGGTTATTTCTAATTTACTCATAGTTTCCATAGTAATCTTTACCTTACTGAGAATATTATATCACCACTTTTTTATGTTTTATTTTACCTAGGATATGATTAAGGGTTTTTTCATTGACACACAATGATATTTTAATAGGAATAACAGAATTCTCAGTAATAATTCTTTGTTTTTTTATGATTTAATATATTATATTGATTTCAAGTATATAACTAGTTTATCAAGACTGATAAACTCTTTGGTACTCTAGGATGAGATTAATTATATATTATTCCAATTTGATGAAGTATGCATAAGAATTTAGGCAATAGTGTCTAGGTATTAACAGTTGGTATTAGCACAAGTTTAGGAGAATCCTTTGGAATAAGATATAGGGAAAAAATTAAGTAATATTACTCCTTGAATGACATTGAGAATAAGTCTTTATATAGGGTAAAATTCTATATATTTCTTAATGTCATATGATAACCTATTTTAAACCTATGGACTTTTAAGATTAGAATATGGTTTCATGATTCAAACATTTTATAAATGATTTGTCATGAGTATGAATTATTTATATTTTTCACACTATGTTTTTTGGTTTTGGTCAATTTATGGAAGTGGAAGTAAATTTGATAAAGTTGAATGAAAAAAATTATTTTTTATGAGAAAATAAATTTGATTTATGACTAGGGTCAAATATACTACGATCATGATATATTATTAATAACGACACCTTAACCAACTCTTGAACTCACAAAAGCAATGAAGGATAGAGTTTGATGAGAGCTCGAGTGGGGGAGGGTATAGAGGAATGCTGATTCTGTTTCCTTTATCATGTGAATATGAGAAGAAAAACCCATGTTGATGTATTAAAATAATGGGAATATGTTTTGGGTGTGGAAAATAAGGACAAAAATAAATTTATTTCCAAGATAAAATGAATGGTTTGGCTATTAGAATATGATGATAATAATAGTATATATTTGGTATAATCAACTGTTGAATGTATTAAATTTATAAATTCAATCAATTTATTATAAGGGGGAAAATATAAAGGGAATAAAATAGTTTATTTGAGTAATTTTTATAATGATAATGACAAAGAGATGATAAATTACATATGAATGGAAGGACATACTAAGAATTGTTAATGGTTTAAGAATGAAGTGGAGTGATTAAAGTTATTGTGTATTTGAATTCAAGAATTATTTTGTAAAATTATCCTATCTGGTAATTAGTATGATGAGAAATATAGAGTTTGTATTACAGTACTTCTGCATTATGGATTTCGATTCATGTAATGAATAGTACTATTAACCAGGAGAAGTGATTCTCTGGTATGTTGATCTTTTGGAAAACAAATTATTTGGGGAAGATAACCCTAAATATGTTCCCAATGTTGAGATAATAATTATAAAGCTATATTTATGGGATATTAATGGGGACTATGAAATTTTATAGTAATTTTATGGTTTATGTTATCTTTCTAGGGTTTAATATATGTTTGAATTTAATGAATATATTTGACAACATGAGATTTTACTTTTGGAATAATTATTATTTTAATTATAGTTTAAAGGTGATCAAGGTATTAATATATTTGGTATGCGACATTAAGAGTTTACATTATGTCGTCTGTGGAATCTAATGTCATATTGATTTTTTAAAATTATTGACCCTACTTAAAAAATTTCTTCCTTGCTGTTGTATAGACATATTTTGGACAATTCTTAAGATTAACTACTTATAGAATGTATTAAGTTGAATTTGGGATATTATTATATATTTATAACATGTGATAACTGTTTTTTTTCAAAAAAAATTTAGTGTCCAAAAGAATTACTTATGGATCTTATTATTCATTAAAAGTTCTTTAGTAATGAAAATTTCATCTTGAATATCCATTTCTTGGCATAATAGATGAACTGAAAATAGATCAAATTATATCGAAAGGATGATATTATTCTTATTAAATTGAAATAAATAAATAAATATTATTTTCTAATGTTATTATATATTTATAAAAATAATCCTCCAAGAATAGGAAATAATTTTGTAACAAAAATGTTGTCCTTTTACTTTTCTTATTGTGAAATCAGGGATCATATAACCCATCTAATATTTATGGTTTTGTAATTGTTAACTTTCAAATGATCATGTTTTATATCACACTCCATAAATCCTTGATAGTTATATTTCTATTCCAAGTCAATATATTCAATTTCCACTTATTTTATTTTATTCAAAATCCTAGTTTTTTTGGTGGCCTACACATTTTCCCTTCTCCTCTTTTTAAGAATGAATTTTTATTAACCTTTTTTATGATGTTGGATTTCAACAAAATAATTTTTTAATATCAACCATTTATTTCCAAATTTTAATTTATATTTTCAAATATTCAATTTATTTATGTAGGGATGAATATAACATCCCAATGTTTTACTATATGTTTATTTTTATATATATTTAATCTCTTAGATATGCTACGTTAATGAAAAAACCATCATAAAAAAATGAAATGTGATTATAAAATATCCATTAAAGTGTTGAGTATGGAAAAGACTAAATATATTATGAAAATAAATATGAATTTTATATAAATTTTTTCTTCCGAAATAAACAAATAATTTTTAGTGAAGTTATTTTATTTTTTAAATATATGTTTTCTTTGAAAAAAACTATTTATTTTCTTCTATAAAAAAATAAATATATTTAATTTTTCAAAATTTTATAAAATTTATTTTATGAAATAAATTTCATTTTTAAAATTGGAATATTAAAATTATTTGATAGTTATATTTTGTGAATTTTCTAAAAAAATTTTTTTCCAATAAATAGTGAAAAATAATTTTTTTTTAAAAACTACGATTATATTCATATTAAAAAGTACATTTATGATATGTATTTTTTCTACAAGTAACATATTTACTCTTTAAATATATATAATATAATTAATTTTCTTTTAATAATCCTTATACCTTATTTTGGTATAAATATATTTTTTTTCTTAAAAATACATTTTTCATCAATTTTTTTATTGATTTATTAAGGATTAATTTTAAATTAAATTTCACCATTTGTGTCGTTTGAATTTTGAAAAATGGTATATATATATATATATATATATTTCTAATTTTCATATTTATTAAAATTCTCCCCTATAATTTATTACAATTCGAATAGTAATCATGGTAATTTTGTTTACTATGGTAAAGGGTATATTGGATACTATATTTTAAATATAAAATTATAAGAACCAGAAAATGAACATAAAACATTTCCCAATTTTATATTATGATTAATATTCATCCATAAGCATTCAGAGATTAGATATATGCAAAAAAACATTAGGAAGAGATTATGAACCTTATAATATTTTTTTAAATAAGTGTCAAAGATTCCACATTTATGATTTTAGTAACTATGAAAATTTTAATATAGTGTTATCGAGAATATATATCTTATCATAAAAATTATTTTAAATCATAATGGAATTATATTCTTCATTTAATGTTAATTTTAATTTATAGCGGAGAAATATGTACCTTAAAATATTATAGACAGATGATGCCGTAAATATTTAGTTAATAGAAAAATAATATAAATGATATAAAAAATATTAAAATGAATTGAATTTAAGATAATTAAGGTGATAAATGAATTTTATTCATGAATATTAAGTATATTTTATTTAATAAATAATTATTTTCTAATTATAATATTTATCATGATATTATTACGCAATGTAATGAATAGTTTTTTAAATTGAATTTAAAAATATTTTATAGTAAATAAAATATTATTAAATGACAATTTAATAGGAAAAAAACATAAAATTCTGACACATGAATGGTATATAGTTAATTAAATCTACCATAGTCCATTTATGGGTCATTTGTAATTTTATAGTAACATTATTAACCATTATGTTATAGAAAATTATAGTTGTATGATAATTGTGAAAAGAGTTTACAAGAGGATTAAAAAATGATAAGTGTATAATAATGACATAAACCTATCAGAAAAATTTATTGGATGACTATGATTTGACCATTAACACCTTATTTGTTATTTTGTGTTTTAATAGAAAAATTTCAATGAACATGACATATATATTGCTAAAATCAAATATAGTCGCAAATTGAAACTCTCTCTATATTTAATATCTTTTATGTGTCCACATAGGTATGAAATCAAGATAAGAATGAAACTAAATGTTTATTTTCATTTTAATGTTTTTTTCAATATATAAATTTATTTTTAATTTTTGGAAATTATATAATTATCTTAAATTCGTATGAAATGCAAATATAGTATTTATATTATTAACAAAAATATAAAATAAATGATTTACTTTTATTTATATTTTTATATAATTTAAATTATTTAATCTGTGAAATAAATTTTATAGATTTATATGAAATATTAGAGAGGTTTTAAATCATTATATTTTAATTTAACCTTTGTATTGATGTATTTGAAATCATAATAAATGAATAGGGTCAAAACTGATATTAACTATAATTTATCAAAATAATAATTTATTAAATTATTTAAAATTCACAAAAATTTTATTCATGTCTATGAGAATATAATATAATTGAAAAAATCACACAAATTCCATTTTTGAGTCATTTTTTCATTTATTGTAAAATTATTAACCCTTTGTGACTAAACTAATTATTACAACGGTTAAGGTAAAAAATAAATAACCCAGGGGTTAATCAAAATGATATTTTTTATAATTACACCAAAACACTTATAAATTATATTGGATAATATTATCACAACCATATACTATCTTATCATTGAATCAATTTCATTTTCTAGGACTTTTTCAATATAAATTAATTTATGATAATTTAATATTTTGAAGAATTCCAAAATTGTCTCTCACCTCAATTATGAATGGGAACCTGCTTCCTCACTTATTCACACTATTTAGAGCTATATAGGTCAACCAAGTCCTAAATATTTCAATTCCAAACATCCTTATCCATGTTATAGACGTTCTAGTTGTTCCAAAAGACGAAACCTAGATTCATTAAGAATAGATCTAAAGGATGTCTGTTGAAAAAGAGGTAATCATCTAAGCAGACACATTCATATTTATTTATTATTTTAATTCATCTAAATGTTTTGTTTAAATTATAAAGTAATAAATACAATATGTTATATATTCTTATATATTATTATGATTATGGGAAAACCATATTCCACCTTTTACCCAACCTATGAAAAATGAAAGCACCGCACTTGCGCACATATAACTTACCATCTCCATATATAGTGTAGTTTTTTTCATCACAACATTAATAGGATGGTTATAATGATGGAAAAAACTGTATATATATGGAAATTATGAAAATATAATTATGAAAATGTAAATAATATATCATCCATTTCCTTATTGGTTCTCAATTAATGGAAGGATACCATCACTCATGCGTACATATGTCCTACCATCTCTAAGGCACGTTGCAATTAATTTTCCATGTTCAAAATTTAATAATCTAATTTTATATTTTAAACATTAATATTATTTTTGGTAGGATTTATTAATATCCTATTAATAAATATTTGGAAATTCATGAAAAAACTTTCGAGAGAAAATATGGAAAATAACACCCAAAAAAGTGAAAATAGTGAATTACTATAAATGAATGAATGGTAATAAGTTATAAAAGGATCATGTATATTTTTATAAATATAAATAATGTTTTTTATAAATTAAAAACTTCTTTAAAACCATTATACAAGATATTTTAACATGTTTTAAGGAAGTCTAACATGAGGTAGGGTTTTCTCGTCACACTTTTACATCTGTAAGACATATGCCTTATTCACCACTTATTTTTATTTTGTGGTGAATATAATACTCCATTAATGAGTTATTTAATGATTAAATTTATATTCATGGTATTTAAATTTTCATTTTATGCTATTTATTTCATGAGGCTTACGGTTAATAAGATACCCAAGTGGTAAGGGTTTATTTCAAAATATAATCATTATTCAGGAATATTAATGTTTTAGTCTCCATTGGGGAATATTTATCTTCCATGTCAATGTTATCTAAATACGTGTTCCAAAATTATTTAATATTTCCAAATTAACTTTTAAAATAACTTTTTTTACTTATTACCTAAAATTTTAAAATAAATTTTTCCATCATTTTCCAAACAAGGTACATTATGACTTTTCATTCAATAGTTGAAAATAATGTTTTTATCATATATGTAATAAACATAATTTACCACCATCAAGAAACTTAACTATTTTAAACATCCTCTTAAAATATTATAGCTCTTTTCAAAGAAATTTATTTATTTATTATGTACGCTATTTTTATATTTTAAAAAATTATTTTGATGTTCAAAATGCAATTTTCCCCAAAACATATTTTAATAAGCTCTTTAAATAATTTTAATCTATATAAACATATATGATTGAATATTATGTTGAGTATATAATTTAATGATACTATTCACCAAATTTATTTGGATGGTTTATGAACAACTTGATTGGGGAATTATTGATATTCTATATGTCTAGTTCATCTAATACAAATTTTTATTGATATTTTTAAGGCATACTGATTTAGTTGTATTATTTATTATTTTGAGGAATGAATTTGGAAATATTATCTGATGGGTGGGGATCTTAATAGACCATCTATTCCTTAGTAGGTTTAATGATACAAACAATACTAGGTTTTGGCTGAGTACTTAACACATTATTTTTATATAACTTGGTCGAGGCCTTGATGTTATTTTTCAGATGTCCTAGATTATAAATTTCATCATTATGAATTCAGTTATTGATATTCCACCTGATTATCTATTATTATAATATCCATTGTTATATATCATTATAATAAGATTATTTATATGTAACTATTTTATCATAATTTATTCCATCCATATTATGCCCATGTTATTGATTAAACAGAATGTGTTTCAGTTATTTACCATTCCATATTGTTTATTCGTTACTTACTCTTAGTTCCCATTATACTGTTACCCTTGATGAGCATCTGAGCTCACACCATTATTATGTTTTATTTTCCCCAGTATATAAGGATGTGTTTTTTATTGATATGAAGGGATATAAGTTGGTGAATAATATAATTCTAAAATAAGTTTTATTTTATTTTTTATGTTTTAAAATGTAATGTGATGTTTTAGTATGTATCTTGTTTATAGAGACCCCTAATCTGTTTGATTCTTCGAGATGAAATTCCTTGTATCATATTCCAATGTAATGAATTAAGAACCATATCTAAGCTAATTTGGTCACCTTACTAACATTTCAAATGTAATTTGAGAATCATGTAGGTATATAGTTTACCAGTACTGCTAAACTATTCAGTCCATCGAAGTGAAATTACTTGTATATTATGCTAATGATGTAATGTAATACACAAGATCTAGCTTACTGGAGTCTGGTTTGTTATAGTTGGCATCATATGCTGTTTTTCAGAAACCATGTGAAATCGACTTAAGAAAACATATATTAGGAAATGTAATCTTATGATTGAGAATGAGGATAAGTATATAAGAACATTCTACGGTTTTGTTAAGGTAATTATTATGTGAATTTTCCTTGAAACAAATTCCACTATGGATACTACAAGTAGAAATTGTTCTATAAAAGATATACCTAGGGGTAATAACTATGAAATTGTAGAATTGGGATCGACCCGATCAAAACCTTCTACACAATAATGGGCCTTACTGTGCACCATGTTTGAAAGTCCCAAGGATTATTCATTGGATAATTCAAAAACAATTATAGTGTTTTTGAATATATGTTGATAATGAATGACATTGGTAAAATATACGATGTCTTATATTGAAAATAATTTTATATGATTTAAAAATCATATAAATTATTATTCATGAGTATGTGGTTTCCTACTAAGATTATTGTTCTCATATAATTATTTTTAGTTTTCATTAATGGAAAGAACCTAAAGGAATCATGTTAACATTGAATATGAATGAAAATGTCAGGACTATGAACAACCAAATGTGATGATGCCAAGAGTGAAAGATATTGCAATTATAACTAATAATTTATCCCAAAATATGATTAACAAAACAAACCTTAACCAAATCAGGGACTCACTAATTAAGTAAAGGTTGAAGTTCACTAAGAGCTCGAGTGATGGAGGTCATAGGGGAAAAAAGGCTTGATTTCAATCATGTTTGAAATATGGAAATTGACACATCGAAATGTATCAAAAAGGAAATAATTTTTTTTATCTTTGTAAATAAATAGGATAATGAAATGTATTGATGAGAAAAAATGATGAGTATGATCAAAGAAAAAAATATCATCCTAGGGATCCAATTATAGATCATCACCTTAAATGTGGGGAACCTGGGGATTATCCGAGATGATTACAACTTTTAAAGGTTAAATCATAGACCAAATATGGACCTATATTGAAATATAATGAATTAAGTATTTATTTATTTATATTAAAGTATTAAATTATAGAATAATTAATTTTACCTTTTTTACCAATTGTATTTTGGCTATTATAAAAATGAACCATCTATGTATTATATAAAATTTCAAAAGAATATATGTATTTTTTAGCATAAGAGTAAATGATATCATCATGGTTTTATAATTTTAATGTTAATAAAATATTCAAAGACTTAATCATCACTTTTGAAAAATTTTATGTTTAGAATGTAGCATGATTAAGGACATTTTTTTAAGAAATATATTGGAAACAAATTTTAGTTGTAACGACCCAAAATTTTATTAATGAGAATCCCTTTTGATCTAATTAAATATCCTATTATATAAAATGGTTATATAAAACATATTTTCTTCATTGGTTTTATGTTTTTGGATTTTAAAATACCATTAATAATTGTTACCATTGCTAATATTGCTGTTGAATAATGAACACATGATTAGTATAAATATAAGGCTTTAACAAATCCAATTTACTCAGACAAAGGAAGTGATGGCCTCATCTAGTAGAATTTATCCATATGAACCCCATTTTATGGAGCTCAAAAAGGAGGTAGCGTCACTAGGCTTCTCTCTTTACTAATCCCAAGCCGATCTTCAACACATTATTCTTGAACAAAATCACTTATGAGATAAGTGGAAGTTAATAGAGATTACTACTCGAGCGATGTTATCCGAGCCGCCCCAAGAGCCTGTCACCATCGCACACCTTACCCTTAGGTGTTATACAGGTGTTATAAGGGGTTATGTAATAATACCCCTGAAATATGATTATTTAAATTATTTTTTATATAATAATGAATATACATTAATTTTATTATTGTTACTTTGTAAATGGTTTTTAATGCACAAATAGTATTTTTAGTTAATATTTAATTAATAAATCTATTTTTATGAATTAATGGATTTTTAAATTAAATAATATTTTAATAAAATATTATTAATAAATTACTTTTTATTAAATATAAATTATTTTATTATCTTTATGAAAAAAATTTAATTTTTATTAATGTTTGAAGGTTGTTTTTGTCAAAACCCATAAATTTTTGATAAATGTCGATTTTCATTTTATAAGTAAAAATTCAATGATTTAAAAATTTATTTAGATAAAATGAAAATTATTTTTTTATATAGAATGTAAAAATTATCTAATGTTGAATTTTTCATAATTTTCTAAGATAGTTGAATTTTAGGATAAAAATTAAATACCATTTAAATATATAATGTGTTTTATGACATCATAATGACCCAATAGGGATGTAATAAAATATAATCAAAATAATATTCGTCCAATATATGTTTTACCTTAAAAATAATGTTAATTTAGATTTATTTGAGTAATTTTATGGATCCTTAGTGGACCCTTCAAGACTTATTAAACATTTTAACTTTTTAAAATGATTTCCTAGAGAGTGTGACTCACCTCCACATAAGAAAGCCTAATATTTTAAATGGTTAGGACATTGGCCTTATAAAATAATGTTTTTCAATACCATTTTGAAAAAAACCATGGTAAAAACCATGGGTTGGTTTGTGGTTTTAAATATTTAATTATATAGATTCCAAAACCTAAGTTTGTGAAATATTAAATTATTCCCCTCTCTTTCCTATATAAACCCACCCACGCTCCCACTTCTATTCACTGGAAACCCATGGCTAACGTCCCTACTCAATCCTACTCTCTCTATAATCCTCCCAAGGTTCCCCAACATCCCGGGAATCCTCTATCAATCCTCTCTTAAGACTTTGGGATCACACTTCCAAGTAAGAGATTTCTTCCTTTCTATTTTTTTCCAAATTTATTTATATTTTTATACCCTTTTTTTCAATTAAAAATGTTTTGGTATGATTTATAACCTCCCACATACTTCCGTACTTATGTTTGAATGATGAGAGACCTATTTCCTTCATTAATTCCTCCCATGCACACCCGTTACCAGGCCGAAATTCCATAAGGAATTTCTATCTTCCCATTTACATTCAAGAAATTATTTTAAATTATGCATATAAATTCAATTAAATATGTTGGTACATGTATATATATGACCCCCTTACATTCCATTTCATGTAAAGATTATGATATACCCCTTTCTATCTCATCAACCAATTTTATGAATCCTTATGTCACGTTGTTATGCTGCTGAAATTGCACCGAGATTCCCCAAGCCAAAGTCACTGTGTAGTGAATACTATGCCCATTTCTCTATCAAGGGTATAGACCTTTAGAAAAATTTAATTATTTATTAAACAATTTCATGTATTAATTCTACATTCCTTTATTTTGGATTAAATTATTATGTTTACTGTGTCCATGTTGTATGATCTATGTGGCACACTTATGCATGAAATGAAATGATTATAAAGGGTGCACCCTAATAGCGCTCCAATGCATTGGGTAAAGAATTTTATCATGATACACCATTTGAAATGAGGTTTTAATAATCATAATTAAAGTGAAATGAGGGTTTAATCATACTAATTCAAGTGAAATTAGGGTTTACTCATGCTCTATGTGCAATGATCATTGGCTCATGCTAATATCATGTTAAAGGTTGTTGCCACATTTCCACGTTATGATAATCCTGCTATATCATGATGCTATATTCATGTTTCTCTTATTCTCTATTGATATTCCTATTTCATACCATGTATTTTATTTTTCATGTTATACCTTGTTTACTCCCTTATTGGGCTTTATATCTTACCCTTTTCTTACGTCCTCAGGTTATCCCATGCAATGCTAAGTACGATGGAATGTTGTGGTCATGTAAAATAAGTATCCAATAAATATGTTGTGTTTTATGTTCTATTATGTTATGTATTGTTCCTAATCCCCGATTAAACTATAACTATAGATTTCATATTTTGTATCAAGTGAAAATTATATGTAATAAATCATGTTTAAGTGTTATATAAAGAGATGGGCTGTTATAGTTGGTATCAGAGGATATGTTTAGTTATTTTGGGATTAGGATTAGAAAACCCTAGTTAAAGACATAGGGATAAGACTAAGTATAATAAAAACTTCCCTAAATTTTGTTGACTATAGAGTATGCATTTTATCAATCAAATACATACCTATCTGGATACAAACATGTAGAGGCAGCTCTGGAACAAATGTATCTAGGGGTAAAACCCAAAAACACCTCTTTGAGATAGACTTGAATGGTAACTGGTGCACAATAATGGGACTTTCGGAACTCTTGGTTACAAAACAACCAGGGGATATTTTTTTGTAAATTCATAAGCTTAGTATGAACCATTATTAACGGAATAAAAAAATCCCCTAAGAGTATATGCTGGGAAGTAGATCATGGATAACATAGATTGAAGCCTATAAATTTATAAGTTAAGGAAATAAAATGTAATTTATAAGTTATACCATTTTTATTTTTATTAACCTTATCTATTATCCCTAGCTTTTCTTTTATTCCAGCCAATGGCTGGTAATATGAGGACTCGGGCTAACAACTGATGTGAAGATCAATGTGATTATTGTTCTAATGAGATGCCCAATCTGATGGGAGAGTGAAGAAAAAACTTTTTCACGATACTATCTTAGTTAACTGAAGTTTTGAATAGAAACATGGGTCAAGAGGAACTTTAGACCTCCCCTAAGAAAGAATAATCCACAATCGAGAGCTTTATGAGACAATGACTTCCTAATTTTAATGGATCATATGATCCCGCAATCACCGAACAATGGATCAACTCCATTGAAAAGATCTTCTCCATCCAAAAATGTTCCGAATAAGAGAAGGTTCTTCTGGTTTCTTACCATATGGAGGGTTAAGCTGATCAATGGTGGAAATTGATCTAAAATACTAAGCCATAGGAAGATATTGAGGTGTTGGAATGGAAGGATTTATGGAAATTTTTTTTTCAACAAATATTTTCCTCGGACACTCTGAATTAAGATGGAAAGGGAATTCTTTTCCCTCAAGAAAAAAAATGATGAATCCATCAGAGCGTACAAGGAAAACTTTACAAAGTTTGTACAATATGCCTCTAGATTTTTCATTACCCCCAAATGCAAGGTTTATTGCTTGTTTGGTGGGCTAAAACATATCCTACAGAAATCCGTAGCGATCCATTACTTCAAGAGCTTTGAAGAAATTTTCCGATGTGTCCTCAAGGTCAAAATGGAGATCAGAGAATCTCAAGGGTATCATGGGGATAAGAAGAGTAAAGTTGAATTTAATTCTGATATTCCGATGGACAAATCCAAAGGTGCTAAGAAATTACAGCACCCCACTTTCCAATGGTGCGGAAAGAAGCACCCCGTAAATTGCCTGAAAGGGAAGAGGAAATGCTTTAGGTGTGGAAGAGAAGGGAACCTGTCCATTAATTCCCAACATGAAAAACCCACTACTGCGATAGAGGGGAGAAACACTCCGTTCAACCCTCAATGCATTGTTCATTGCTTCAACTGCAGAGAACCATGGCACTTTTCAAACCAGTTCCCTAAGCCAAATGGATTTCGGAGGCAACCAATAACCTCCAAGGCAGCAAGGGAGGGATTTTTCCATCACTACTACCGAAGTAAACCCTGACAACAATGTTGTGAAAGGTACTCAAGTTATTCATTCATGAATAACAAACATACTTTTTGATTTTGGCTCTACACATTCTTTTATATCCCAAATGTTTAGTAGAACAGTCCCAACACCACCAAAAATCATGAAAGTATAGATGTCGTTGAGAAAGAAATATGGGAAAATCATTGTAACCCATGAATATAACACCTTCCCGGTCATAATTTGTGTTTTGAACCTCCAAATGAATCTCTTCATACTCCCTCTGGTGGAATTTGATTAAATTATTGGTGTGGGTTGGTTTTCCTGATATAGAGCCAACATAAATTACCGTGAGAGGGAAATCACTCTCCATATGGAGAATCGACCCCCAATTTCATATAAGTTCAAGGAGGAGGATGAATATTATTTAGCACCATCATCTCAAGTTTGGATATTATTACCCTATGAGAAAAAGTATCTTTCTCATATGATTGAGTCTACGGAAGCAACGATCCTTAAAGACATGACTATTGTGAGGGAATTCACTGAAGTGTTTCCCAAAGAATTGTATGGTCTTCATCCTAGAAGAGATATTGAATTATTAATTGATCTTATACCTGAGGCATTTGCAATATCCAAGAATACCTATAGAATGGCTATTGTGGAGATTGAGGAGCTGAAGAAACAACTATAGGAGAATCTGGAAAAAGTGTTTATATGCCCAAGTGCTTCACCATGGGGTGCACCCGTCCTCTTAGTAAATAAGAAGGATGGGTCAATGCGCCTTTTCATTGATTATCATGAGCTCAAATAATCATGATAAAGAACAAGTATCATCTACCAAGAATTGATGACTTGTTAGATCAACTACATGGATCACAATAATTCTCCAAGGTGTATTTGTGGTCGGGATATTACCAAGTAAGGGTGAAGAAGGAGGATATCCCCAAGATTAATTTTCGTATAAGATACAGGCATTATGAATCCATAGTAATGCCTTTAGGACTCACTAATGCTCCAAATATATTCACAGACTTGATGTATAGAGTCTATAGTGATTAGCTTGAAATTTTTTTGGTAAACTTTATAGATGCTATTCTAATATACACCAAAACCAAGGAGGATCATGAGGAGCATCTAAACACTATACAAGAGACCTTGCAAAAGGAAAATCTCTATGAAAAGTAAATAAAATGTGAGTTATAGTTGAAGGAGGACTCATTCTTGGGTCATATCATCGCCAACAATGGGATATATGTGGATCCCTCAAAGAAAAATGCAATTCAGGGATGGCAGAGACCAAAATTTGTGACGGATATCCATAGCTTCTTTAGGTTAGATGGATATTATTGACGATTTGTGAGAAATTTCTCACAATTTTCAAACCCTATTACCAAGCTAACTCATAATGGAGTAAAGTATTCTTAGCGTGATAAATATGAATATAGATTCATGGAGTTGAAAATAAGGCTTATAACTGCACCCATTTTCACACTACCCACAAGTGGAGAACTTTTTTTTTGTTATTTAGTGATGCTTTGAAGAAGGGAATGGGCTGTATGTTGATACAAAATGACAAATTAATTATTTATGATTCAAGGAAATTGAAATTTCATGTGAAAAACTATCCAAAACATGATATAGAGTTGGATGCAGTAATCTTTGATTTAAAAATTTGGGGACATTACCTCGTTGGGGAGAAGTGTAAAATATACACGAATTAAAAAATCCCCAAGTATATATTCACACAGAAATATTTTAATATGTGCCAATGAAGATGGTTAGAGCTGATCAAAGACTATGACTACTCAATCCATTACCACACTAGGAAAGATAACAAGGTTTAGGATCCTCTAAGTAGAAAGGACCCAACAATTCTATCAATGATGAGAATTGAAAAGTATCCAATCTTCTTATATTTAATGAGGATAGACATGGGAATCATCAATAAGGGAACTTCATCAATCCTTTCACAAATGATTTCTCAACCATATATTTTGGAAAGGGTAAAGGATGCTCAAAAGAATGATATGGGAATTAATGAGAAAGTGGAAACTATCATAAAAGGTAAATCTTCAGAGTTCAATGTTAATGAAGAAGGAATTGTGACATTTGGGTCAAGAATTTGTGTTCCATCAAATCCAGATTTAATGAATGAACTTTTTTATGATGAACAATGTTTTAATTTATCCATTCACCTAGGAAACACAAAGATGAATCGAGATATATGAGATAATTATTGGTGGTATAACATGAAGAAGGAGATCATTGAGTATACATCAATGTTCTTGGTATGTCAGTAAGTGAAGGCTTAGAGGCAGAAGTATAAGGGGATGATGCAACCATTACCCATACCAACATGGAAATGGGAGAACATTACCATGGAATATTTCACCAGACTTCCAAATATGTCCAAAGGAAACAATTCTATCTGTGTTATTGTGGATCTTATTACAAAGACTGCTCACTTCATTGAAATTCAAGAGGATTTATCATTCTATCAACTAGAACGAATATACATCATAGAATTGGTAAGGCTGCATAGAGTACCACTATCGATTATAGCAGATAGAGATCCAAGATTCACCTCTATGTTCTTGAATATTCTACAACAATCTCTGAATAATAAGCTGAAATCCAGTACAGATTATCATCCTCAAACTAATGGCCAATCTGAACGGACTATCCAGACACTTATGTACATTTTGATAGAATGGCCAATGGATTTAAAATCAATATGGGATGAACTTCTTCTTCTTGTTGAGATATATTACAATAATAATTTCTAATCAAGCATACAAATGTATCCTTTTGAATCCCTTTATGGGAAGATGTACATAACACCGGTATGTTGGGATGAAGTTGGGGAGAGAAAACTCTTAGGTCCAGAAATGACTGAAGAAATGGTGGAGAAGGTTAAGACCATCCAACAACACATTAAATCTGCTCAGAGTTGTAAAAGATCTATGCAAATAATCATCAACGAGACCAAGATTTTGACATTGGGGACATGGTATTCCTCTGCATATAATCGTGGAATAGAGTAATGAGATTTCAGAATAAGGGAAAGCTTAGTCCAAGGTACATCGGCCTTTTGATATCCTTGATCGCTTTGGAGCAGTGTTCTATCAACTAGCACTCCCACCAAACTTGTCTCAAGTACACGATGTATTCCATGTATCACTCTTGAGGAAGTACATACCTGACCCATCACATGTACTCAATCTAGAGTTGGTACCATTAGAGAATGACCTCTTCAATGAAGATAAGATGGCGAAGATCTTAGATCGTAGGGAAAATGTTATACGAAATAAGACAATGCCCCTCATCAAGGTGTTGTGGTGAAAGAAAATTTTCAAAGAAGAAACATGGGAATCAGAGGAAGTGATGAAGAATATTTACCCTCATCTATTTTAGTGTGGTAAAAGGAAATTTCAAGGGTAAAATTTGATAAGGGGGTAATATTGTAACAACCCAATATTTTATTAATGAAAATCCACTTTGCTCGAATTAAATGTATTATTATGTAAAATAATTATATAAAATGTATTTACATCCATGGTTTTATTTTTTTGGATTTTAAAATACTATTAAGAATTGTTTTCATTGCTAATATAGTCGTCTAACAGTGATCACATGATTAGTATAAATATAGGGCTTTAACAATTCCAATTTACCCAGACAAAGGAAGTTATGGCCTCATCCAGTGGAATTTATCTATATGAAGCCCATTTGTTGGATCTTAGAAAGGAGGTAGCATCATTGGGACTCAATCTTGACCATTCCCAAGATGAGATTAACACATTAAGCTTGAGCATAATCTCCTACGAGAGAAGTAGAAGTTGATAAATATTACCACTCGAGCGATGTTATCCGAGACCCGCAAGAGTTTTTCACCATCACACACCTTACCCATAGGTCTTATGTGGGTGTTATAAGGGTTTATGTAACAAGATAGTGGCACTATGATTATATCCATTATTTTTGTATATAATAAATAATATACATTCATTTTATTATTATTACTTTGTAAGTGTTTTTAATGCAAAAATAGTATTTTTAGTTAATATTCAATTAAGAAATTTATTTTGATGAATGAATGGATTTTTGAATTAAATAATATTTTAATAAAATATTATTAATACGTTAACTTTTATTAAATATAAATTATCATATAATTTTTATGAATAAAATGGAAATTTTTGTTATGGTTTGAAAGTTGTTTTTTCAAAACCGATGATTTTTTTTATAAATGTCAATTTTTATATTTAAATTAAAAAAATCACATATTTAAAATTTTATTTAGATAAAATGAATATTTTTTTATATTTTGGATGTTGAAATTATCTAATGGTTATTTTTTCATTATTTTCTAAGAGAGTTAAATTTTTTGGGTAAAAATTAAATATTATTTAAATATATAATGTGTTTTATGACATCAAAATGACCAAATAGTGATGTAATAAAATAAAATATAAAATATTTTCGGCCAATATATGTTTTAAATTTAAAATAATGTGATTTTAGATTTTTTTGATTATTTTTATGGGGCCATAGTGGACCCTCAAAGACTTATAAAACATTTTCACTTTTTAAAATGATTTCCTTGAGAGTGTGACACACCTCCCCATAAGCAAGCCTATTATTTTATGAAGTTAGACCATTGGACTTATAAAAAAATGTATTCAACTCCCATTTGGAAAACCAATTGAAAAAAACATGGGTTGGTTTGTTGTTTTAAATATTTAATTATATAGATTCCAAAACCTAAGTTTGTGAAATATTAATGAATACCCCTCTCTTTTCCTATATTAAACCACCCAAGCTCCCACTTCTCTTCATTAAAAACCCCTGTATCACGTCCCTACTTTGACCTCCTCTGTCTATAATATGGACAAGGTGACCAAGCTCCCAATAAGCCTCTCTCAAGCCTTTAGAATCACACTTCCAAGTAAGGGATTTCTTTCTTTCTATTTTTTGTCCAAATTTCTTTATATTATTATACCCTTTTTTCAATTAAAAATGTTGGGGTATGATTTTTAACCTCACCCATACTTCTCTACTTTTGTTTTAATGATTATAAAAATCATTATATTTCATTAATTCCTCCCATGAAAACCCATTACCATGCCTAAATTCTGTAAGGGATTTCTCTCTTTTCATTTACATTAAAGAAATTATTTTAAATTATGGATCTAAATTCCATTAAATATGTTGGGAAATGTATCTATATGACCCAATTTCTATAAATTTAATGTAAATATGATGAGATACCCATTTATCTCTCATCAAACAATTTTATGAATCTTTATCTCATGTCGTTATGCTGTTGAAATTGCACCACGATTCTCTAAGCCAAAGTCATTGTGTAGTGAATACATGCCCATTTCTCTATCAAGGGTATTCACTTTATGAAAATTTACTTATTGATTAAAGAGATTCATTTATCAATTAAACATTCATTTATCATTGAATAAATTATGATGTTTAATGAATCCATGTTGTATGATCTATGTGGCACCCTTATGCATTAAATTTAATGTTTAGAAAGGGTGCACCCAGATAGCACTCCAATACATTGGGTAAATAATAACACCATGATATTCCATGTGAAATGAGGGTTTACTCATGATAATTCAAGTTAAATTAGGGTTTACTCATGATAATTCAAGTGTAATGAAAGTTTACTCACGCTCCATGTGCAATGAGCCTTGGCTCATACTAATATCATGTTAAAGGTTGTTTCCACATTTCCATGTTATGATAATCATGCTATATCATGTCATTATGTTAATGTTTCTCTTATGATCCATTTATATTCCTATTGGCTAACATGTATTGTATTCTTCATTTTATGCCATGTTTTCTCCCTTACTGGGCTGTATGGATCACCCTTTTATTATGTCCATAGGTTTTCCCATGAACTGCTAAGTATGAAGGAATGTTGTGGTCATGTAAATGAAGTTTTCAATAAAGATGTTTTGTTTTATGTTCAATGTTGTTATTTAATGTTACTAATCCCCAAAGACACTTTAACACTCCATATTCTATGTTGAATTAAGTAAAAATTATATGTAATAAATCCTGTTTATGTGTGAAATAAAGAGTAGGGTTGTTATATTAGTATAGTATATGAAAGAGTTTTTTAATGAAAATATCACCTTAATTTTTGTGTGTATAAGTTTAATAGTATTGGAAACTATTCGGGTTTATCTATTATTTGATATTTAGGTAATTTCGAGTTATTACAATCTAGAATTTTCATTATAATTATATTAATATTGATTTTGAACAAGGATAACCCGTATATCGGGTGATAACCTGTGGCATCCAAAGAAGGTCTCTAGGATTCAAACCACTACTGAAGGGAGATAAGGGTTTATAATCTACCACTAGCATAAATGATGTTATAATTAATAATTTATTGTTTGTACATATATGGTTTTTTGGATAAATATTAATTATGAACCAGTGATTCTACTTTTGATGTTTAGAGATTAATGTATTATATTAGATAACTTGTGATAACCATATTGGTTTTGGAAAATAGTTAGATATATATAGAATGACTTTTCACTCTTTTTTGGAACTTAAAATACATTAAAATGGAATATTTATATCTTCAATCATAAATTTTTTTTCTGATATTCATTTCATGGATAAATAGATGATATTGATGTTGAACAAAGCATAACCAAAGGATGGAATTGTGATTATGAAATAGAAATGTATATTGTAATTTTGTTTCCATATATCCAAAGATAGTAAACAAATTCATAAAAATTTGAAAATGGATCTTGAAACAAAAAATTTCTACTATTAAATTCACATATTTTTATTTAAATATCCTTTTAAATGAACTTATATTTACGGTTTTGAGGTCGTTAAATTTCTATCAATCATTCACTTTCTTGTGATAAATGACCGCTATCACTCAATATAAATATTTTCACTTCCATTTCCAAATAATCACTTCAAAATTTTTTATTATTCTTAGAAACCCAATTATGTATTATTCCATATGACCTGTGTACTTCTCTTTCTCTCTTATTATGAGGATTTTTTGTTAACCCTTTTTACAATGTGGGTTTTCACCAAAGGAACTTTCAAATATCAAACCCCAGATTTCTGATAGCATGATAAAATTATGATTATGTAATTAACTTAAGGTATGTAGAATGTGACGCCCCAAAATAATGAAAGAATAAAATTGTAATTGGAAGCTTTTGTGACACAGAAAACCATGACTAAATATCCCACAAAATGCATCTCTTTAAATTTAATACCATCGATAGCTTGTGACACACGAAACACAAAGTCTAAAGGAATGGTAATATAGAATACCTTTGTAAACTAGTTGTTAAATTAGTGAGTATAAATATTACTAAATAAATTATGAAAATCATGGTTATATATTTATTATAAATAAAAGAAGAATTGTATAAAATAAAAGAAACTATTTTCAAAAAATAAATATTTTTCTAAAAGACAGTTTTGTTGGGAATTGTTCAGATAATTTAAATTATTTTACCATTTATGGGAAATCTATTTTATAAAATTAACACAATATTTATAATCATAATATAAAAATTTACTTAGGATGAATTTTTGGTATTTTTCTAAAATGTTTCATTTTCCATTGAATATTGAAAAATACTTGTTTTTATTGAAAAATTTCATATCATTTAAATAATTAACATGGATAAATTAAATTATAAATTGATTTAAACGTAACATTAGTTCAATTATATTAATCTTACAAAATTTTAGGTCATTGTATTTAATTTCATATTAATTTATCACATTAAAACCTCATATAATTATGATAATTTTCTCCTTGAAAACCATTCTTTTCTTTGCATACATGGGTATAATTTTAAATTTGATCATTCCACTTATATATATTAAATTTGGAAAAAGGAATTACATATTTGTTATTAAAATAAATTATATTATCTAATAAGTTGAAATATATTTTTTCTATTATAAATAGAAAAATTAATAAAAATTAATCTCACCAGTTAGGGTAAAATCTGATTTTCCGGGTGGTTAAACTAAGATATTAAGGGTTAAAAATGACCAAGAAATCTATAAAAAAACAATTTTTTTTAAAATATATTTCAACCTTATCACCTCTATTGGACTAAAATGACCGATTTTGAATCTATTTCCATGATAAAATTTTGTTGAGATTGATTCATTTCAAAGATTCCATTTATTTCCTTTCCCAACTTTTAAATGGACACCCTCACTCCACCCTAATTTAGACTTAAAAATACATTTGGATCAAATAATACCTTAAAAATAACTTAAATAATCACCTCCAAACATCATAGATCCATTTTTCTAATCCTAATGCCATCCTAGGATGGATTTTTGTGCAAACCTAAAGAAGTTATTTGAGAAAAAGGGTAATGATCTTAAACCAACATTTTTATATTGTTTTCTTTTCACATCCTTCAATATTATTTAACAATGAATACATAAAAACTTTAGTTTATTATATACACATTGAATTTATTATGTTATGTTCATGACCTATATCCATATTCTCTTCCATAAAATGAGAAATGAAATTGTCTATCGTGCGTATAGAGGACTACTACCTCTTAAGCGATGTGATCTGTTTTTCAGTTAAAATTTAGTTGGAAAATAATAAGGATAAATCTAATTTATATATATTTTATACATGAAATGGAATTTATGTTTTTTGATTAATAGATCATGTAATTATTTTTCCTTTCACTCGTTGATGAAATTATATCATCAATCGTGCATACTTAAAACTTACTGTCTCCACGAAGTGATGCAATTCATTTTCCATGTCCATCCATAATGAATACTTATAAAAATTTATATAATGAGTGAATATGATATATAAAATATTAATATAATTCTGGATATTATCGAACTATATCATATACCCAAGAAGTATAAATTTCATAACAAAGAACATATAATAAAATAGGTCAATCAACACATGAAACAATGAAAATAATGAATTATTAATAGGAAAATGGTTGTAAACTGTAATAGAAATATCAAATATGATATTATAAATATGAATATAGTTCTATTATAAACTAATAAAATTCCTAATAAAATTATACAAGATGTTAAATCATTTTCAACCAAAAGAAACCATGAGGTGTGGGTCTTCACCTCAATTTTTCTTCATTGATGAATATTTTATTTTTGTGGACCTGATCTATTTTATATAGTGTAAATACATCCCCTTTTTTCATGTAATATAATAAAAACGTCACAATTCATGGTATTTTATGTTTTAATTATAGTAATTTCATACAAGGTGATTTTACATGAATGATTCCAAGTGGCATAGGATATTATCTAAATTTCATTTCATTGATCCATATTGAAATATTATATACCTAATTTATTTTATATGGTGTATATAATACCCCTTTTATATGTAATATCATGATTCCTTAATAATTCATGGTGTTTGATGTGGTTGTTTTAAATATAATTTTCCACATCATTTCATTGCTTTTAGTTCATTTTAAATGTCAAAACATTGTATTCCAATTAATAATCACTAATTGTTATCAATTTTGTACATTCTTTTTTAAAATGGTCATTTTTTAAGAAAATATGTATTTTATTTATTTTTTCGTCTATTTAAATAATTTTAAAATTAGTTCATTCATTCTGCTTCAACTTATTATTATTATTTTGTTTTTGATTTAATTATTTATTCATTTTATTCTTTCATTATCTCAGGTATTTTGTTTTTTTAAAATAAATAGTTTATTAATTCATTAAATTTAATAATTCTTTTTGTAATTAATTTGCAATTTAGTAAAATTAAATTAATTAATTATTTATTTATTTCTTTGATTTAATTTTAATTTCAAAAAAATAAATTTTTTCACTTTAGTTTTTGATACTTTGAATAATTAAATAATTTAATTCAATTCATACTTTTATTTCATTTCTTATTTAAATTCCTTAAGCTCATTAATGAATTAATTCCGTAGTTCATTAAAAAATTTAACTCATTAGATAATTGTAATATTAAATTTGTTTTTTGTCATAAAAATTTAATTTATTAATTAATTTACTGTCTAGTTAATTAATTTTTTAACTTGTATTTAATTGTTTATGGTTTGTTTGTTGTGCAGGTGACACCACCAAGCGTCCAACGATGGCTATAATGTGTCACCAATACCACCCATCTGTGGCTCAAATGAGTGACCAACACCACCCATAAAAACAAATTGATAAATAGTGGAAGAAATAACCAACTCAAATACAATAAAATCAATCTTTCTGTATTTTTAAAATATGAAGAATCGGAATGAAACTATAAAATCAGAACCCATAAATCTAGATTTGGAAGATCCATCTTGAATAGTATCACCATTTTTTCTCAGATCTATGTCGAATTCCACCACCATATGAAGATCTGAACCACCTGAGCTGAATTTGAAGCTCGTCCCTCTATGCCTCCTCTACTTGCACGCTGACTAGACGAACTCACCTAAAATGATATCCTGCCTCCAAAGTAGTGAGACCCTCCTACTATGCAAGCCGACTTGATTTTGACATGCACACCGCATGAAACTCCTTCCAACCTCTGGTCAAACATATTCCCTACATTTGCTCTGTATCATGAGCCGCTGAACACCCCACTCCCTTTATACACTGCTTCTCCCCTTCGACTCAACACCCCATTCCCCCCTCTCTTTTCCTTTTATTTTATTTATTTTATACATTATATAATATATATCGTGTAACATATATTGTAATATATATAAGAATAATAACGTATTTAATCAGTAATTTAACTAATATGATATAATTATTTATTTAATAAATATATTTATTTTGATAATAAAAAATTTTTATAAATGTTTTTTATTCATTTATATATGTTTCAATGTAAATAATTATTTATAGAAAAAAAATATATATATATATATCTAATGATAAGAATAAAAACAAAAAATATAATATAAATTTGATATCTAATTTAATATTCTAAACATTTATTCTTATTAAATCATATATATGAATTAATCAATTATTTAATTGTTTAACATCATGTAGATTGAAATATTTATAATTACTTCTAATTATTATTTTTATTTTATTTTTGTTTCTTTTTTAGTATTCTGTTTTAGGGGGGATCATGGTTCTTGGTGGGGGATTTTCAATCTGTTTCAAGGACCTGCTTCAGTGATAGTTCGGGTGGAAGGGGTATCATGAAGGAACCACACAGAGGCTGGGGAAGTAAAACACATGATTCCAGAGAGTTCAACCGTGCGAGGAGAAGAGTTTAATTGGAGACTTCACCATTTTGAGAGAAGATCGTTGACAACTTCCATTTTCAGACATCCAAAATTTCACTTCCACGAGGTGATCCATGAGCAGTGCAGAACATTTTAGGATGATCACTATACCATTTTAGATTCTCTAAGAGAGATATCGGGAGAACACCTATTCACCACCATTGAGCAGCAAGCAGAGCTTAGAGATTGGATATTTCTTGGTGATGAAGTGGGGAGATGAAATTATTTTTATCCTTTCTCTATTTTTTTTTGAATTTTTGATATGAAAATATTTGAGTTATACCTTTTTAATATGTTTAAATCAATGATGAATCTTGGATAATTTCTATCTGGATGTATTAGCTAAGCTGGTTAAACCTAATAATATCTTACTCATGCATGCATTAATTCTCAATAGATCATCTCTCTATCTCACTTTCTTTGAACAATTTCTTTGCAAACAATCAAGATCAGTGGAATCTGTTCTTGATCAGATTAAAATTTAAATGTTTTCAAACTAACGATTTCATCAAAATATAAATCTTTCTCAAATTAGAGACACACACTAAGTTCAACTGATAATTTGAACTCAGTGAGTTTTTATTTTTATCTTGTTGTGATGGAATGATTTTTAAAGCTGAAAGACTGTAATAATTACTTTGTCAAAAGATTCCCAGATAAAAAATCGGGTAAGATACCTAAAATCAGATCCAGATATTTAAACTCCACTTCATGATAAATGGAAAGTAGAATTGAAGTTGTCCAGTTGATTTCCCCTACCCCTCCATTGATTATTTTCACAGCTTGCCTTCTAGCTTTTTGTCTGCTTGCCTTACCATCTACTAATTTTGTCTTCTTGAAATCACATTCACACACAATTTCAATCACTTAGTAATTACATCACCATCACCTACACAATCTACTTTTTGTTTGTTTTTGTTAATTTTTTTTGTTTTTTTAGTTTTTTGTGGTAGTTTACACAAAATTAGTCCCTCTTTGTGGTTCAACACTGTTGTACCATAATACTAGGTAGTATGTAGGTTTATAAATTTAAATTTTCCCATGCTCAGTGATTCATGACATGAAAATTTTGGAGACATTTCGGGGGGGGGGGGGGGTGCTCATGTGGTCAATTTAAAAAAAAATAAAAAAACACAAAAACACAAAAAATACCAAAATACAAAAACTGTAAAAAAAATAAAAAATAAAAAAAATGTAAAAGACAAATAATATTCCAAAAAAATGTTAACATTCTACTGTATGCAAACAATTTCAATTTATGAGACCATATATCCTGAAATACATGAAATTAAAAAAAACCTCAAGGAAATGAAAAAGAAAAAAGTGAAAATAAAAATATAAGAAAACAAAGAAGCTGAAAATCAGAACATGAATAATCCACCTCCTAAAAACATGTACCAACATGGAAATAAAATTGTTGAGAGGCACAATATGAGAGATTACCCACTGCCTCCTATCTCTAGAAACCCATCTTGTATTAGTCTCTCACCAATGACTATAAATTATGAAATAAAACATTCCATATTGAGTTGGCTACTGACCTTCAATGGAATGCCTAGTGAAGACTCCCTTGACTTCCTTAGAGTGTTCTATAATGTGTCCAACATCTTCCACTGAGGGGCCTTAGTAAGGAAGAGATAAAGATAAGAGTTTTCCCGTCTATCTCAAGGACAATGCTAGATCATGGTTACAATAGTTAGAGGAAGAGATACTTTTCAATTTGGATCAAGTATATTATTCATTTCCATGAAATTCTATCATAATAGGTTTACATATCAGATTAGGCACAATATCACTGTATTCTTGAAAGTTGAGGGAGAGTTGTTTCATGAAGCTTGTGATACTATTAGAGGATTAATTAGGTAGTGTCCAAACCATCAATGAACACCCTAATTTCTCCTAGATACATTTAAAAAATCTATACCCCTTACCACCAAACCTTGGTGGACCAGATTTCTAGAGGAGGCTTTAGAGATAGGACGAAAAAGGCGATCAAGAAAATTTTCAACACTTTAGCTGTAATGTCCTGGTTCTGGAAGCCACCCAGAGGCACCCCATACCCAGTTGGTCACATGGCCTCAAGTGCATTTCATCAAACGCCAGAGGCTACTGACTAGCAGCGAGGGCCTTAAGTGTGATAATGGGGAAACTATACCATCATTGGAAGAGTACACAGTGGAAGAGAAATAAACATGCAATAGAAGAAGAAGTAATAACCAACAATATAAACAGCGGAAGACTAAATCAGCAAACAAGATCACATATGTATACATATGAAATGATGCATGATACTTAACTAGGAAAGTAGCGAAACAAGTCACAATGCTGGAAAACACTATAGTACCAAAACAAGTACAAAAGAGAAGTAACAAATCCTTAGAATTGCAAGCCAAAGCTTGGTCCTATGCTCCCCTACTCCAAGCAATCAAGTTCCAAAAGTTGAAGGGCGATTTCCCTTGTCTATACCTGCAACAACATAGTCTTGTTGGGCCTAAAAGCATGGCCCAAATAGGGTGTGAGATAAAATACCAGTAGGCATTCACATGAAGATCTGTGCCTAACAGTCAGTGAGTATATGGAAGGTTAAAGTATGATAAACAGTAAACAACAACAGAAAGAAATAGGATGTAACAGTAAGCAGTAAAGTAGGATGATACAATAGCAATCAAACCACAACCAACAACACCAGTGAAGAAAACAACTAACAAGTAGGAAACCCTCTGGGAAGTACTCGCAACCATCCCCTCTGGTCCTAGCCAAGAAGTACCACAACCCTCTGGGCAGTGCACTCAGCCTTACCCCTCTGGCATGGTTATACAAATTTATCAGACTCTCTGAGGAAGCTCACATGGGAAATTCCACTTATAGTCTAGGGTAGTCATGGACTCCCTTGAGGAAGATCATGCGGTCTAACCTTCTTAGCCCCAAGTTCTAGAGACTCTCAGAGGAAGCTATCTCGGTCAATTCCTCCTATAGCCTGAGGTATACCATAGACTCTCTGAGGAAGCTCACTCGGTCAATTCCCCCTCTAGCCTGGGAAGGTCCTTAAAGACATTAAAACAAGGTAAGACTCTCTCAGGAAGATCACTCGGTCTACCCTCTTGTAGTCTATAAAATCCAAGGCTCTCTAGGAGCTCACTCGGTCCATCCCCTCAATAGTCTTTAATGTCTAAGACCCTCTGGGAAGCTCACTCGGTCTATCCCTTATAGTATATATCACCTGGTTGTCTCAACCCTGTGTCGGTTAGTGCATAATAATGCTGTAAGGATAAAGTACTCCTATAGAGCTACTTGGCTAACCAAATTACACCTATAGAGCTACTTAGCTAAACAATCTACAAGGAAACAAGCATGTCATGAGTTTCACTTCAACCTATAACCACAAGGTATGAAACAAGTGTAGCAGCCAAAGGCAAATGAGACCCAAAGGTTGTAAACCGAAAAAATAAAGGGAAAACAAATCCAAGCATAAAAATTTATCCTCTAACATGGTCAAATTACCTCTACACCAGCATACAAGCAAGGCAGGAAAACCAAAAGGGGAAAAGGGTAAACACACAATACCCCTTTCACGGGTATTGGTGGAATTTACTCATAAAACTCAATGATATTGAACGATAAGGAACAAACCACCTACCTCGATCCTAGGAGATCGATGTACTTGAACCACGACAACTGATTCTTCCTAGAATTTCGTAGATATGAGAAAATGCACAAAATGTTCAACCTTAGATAACTTGAGAAGGAATAATAATTAGAAAACAAGGTTCAAGCCAAATGAAGAACTCACCGCTATGCTTCCAATACAATCGACCATGCTCAAATCAGAGAACAGATGGAGTGGCAGGGACTCGGGGAAGATCTGGCCGTACGGGTCGCTCTCAGATGAAGAACTTGGAGAAGGGGTGTGTTCTGTCCGTCAGGCGTGACCCTGATGCATTTAGTGAAAAAAAGAAATGTAAACGACGTGTATTTTTAAAGTACATGGCGTGTAGTGGGTTTTTCCATACACCGTCAAAATCATCCTCCACATCACCCCTATACACCGTGTGTGTGGCCCAGGAACGGCCAGCACACAGCTTTGAGCCGGAGAAGAGTACACGACGTGTACTTAAAAATATTCTAGAAACGCTATTTTTCGTAAAAACTCTAGAAAAAGAAAGCTGTACCTGAAACGAAGATCTGGGTTCTTACAAAATTCCCCCCTTAATGAAATTCATCCTCGAATTTCCCTAGATGGGCGTAGAAGAAGAAACCCCAAACAGCTCCGTCCCTAGCGATCGAACCTTGGCCTCCCTCTCACAAGTGTCTTCCTGTACTCACCCATGCTGCCATAGCACTCGTACCAGAGGAATAGACTGGCCTCAGAGAACCATCGTATTGCGATCGACAATCCGGATAGGATGCTCCTCAAATGACGCATCTGCTTCAAGCTCAACTTTCTCGGTTTGGAAGACATGAGACGAATCTGAAAAGTAACGTCGGAGCTGGGAGATGTGGAAGACGTCATGCATAGCCCGATACCTCTGAGGTAGTTGCAAACGATAGGCAACTAGCCCAACACTCTCCATCACAAAAAACGGCCCAACGTACCACGGTGAAAGCTTACCCTGTCTCTGAATCCTCTTGTGTCCCAACATTGGTGCGACACACAAGAAAACCTGATCTCTGACCTCGAACTCTAGAGGTCATCTCCGCTGATCAGCATAACACTTCTATCGAGACTGTGCTGTAGCCATCCACTTTCGAATCAGTTCAATATGCTCTAAAGTCTCCTGAACAAGACGAGGTCCCAACAACGCTGCCTCTCCTGCCTCCAGCCAGCATAAGGGTGGTCGGCATGACCTACTTTATAGATCCTCGTAGGGTTCCATATGAATGGTCACATAAAAACTGTTGTTGTAGGCGAACTCCACAAGAGGTATATGCTTCTTCCAAGAACCACCAAAGTCTAGAATTCAAGCTCGGAGCATATCCTCAAGCACTTGGATCATGCGCTCGGACTGGCCATCTATCTGGGGATGGTATGCGGTACTCAAAAGTACCTGTGTACCCAAAGCCTTCTGAATTCCCTGCCAGAACCGAGAGGTAAAGCGCACATCCCTATTTGAAACAATGTAGTGTGGAACTCCATATAGACGTACAACCTCTCTGATGTACAGTCATCCCAGATCATCAACACTGAAGGTCTCCTTGAATGGAAAGAAGTGTGATACCTTGGTAAGCCTGTTAACGACGACCCAAACAATATCAATTCCCCGAGGTGACCTCAGTAACCTAGTCATGAAGTCCATCATGACATCATTCCATTTCAACTCCAGAATGGGTAATTGCTGTAAAAGTCCTACTGGTCGCTAATGCTCTGCCTTCACCAACTGACAAGTAGAATATCTCATGACAAAACCAGCCACATATCTCTTTATACCTAGACACCAGTACTGGAGATGAAGGTCCTGATACATCATGGTGACGCCAGGATGAACTACCCAAACTGAGGAATGAAAATCCCACATTAGCTCCTCACATATGTCTACTGGCACTCACACGCATCCCTGGAAATGCAGGATCTCATCATCGCCCACTATCCATCTAGGAAGAGGGTCCCCTCCTGACACACTCTCCCGCAGGACCAAGGCCTATGAGTCTGATAGCTTCCTTATTCATACTTGATCAAGAAGTATAGAGGTAACAACCAAAGATGAAAGGAAATTATGTCCTTTCCTGTCATGCACTTCCAAGTTCATCTCGGAGAACAGAGCCATAAGTTTCCACTCACTACTGGCCTCCTGAACTGCCTGAATCTGAGTTCTCCTACTCAACGCATCAGCCACTACGTTTCCCTTTCCCAGTGTATAGGCGAGCTCGAAGTCGAAAGACTGAAGATACTCGACCCACCTGCACTGTCTCAGATTCAGATCACGCTGATTGAAGATATACTTGAGACTCTTGTGGTTGTTGAAAATCACAAAGTGCCCTCCTAGAAGATTGTGTCTCCAACAGCGTAAGGCATAAACAACTGCTGCCAACTCCAGATCGTGCGTATGGTAGTTCCTCTCTTGCGGTATCTACTGCCGAGACCCGTATGCAATGACTCCATCTCCCTGCATAAGCACAACTCCCATCCTAATACCTAAAGCATCACAATAAACAGTATAGACCCTGTCTAGCTCTAGAAAGACTAGTATCGATGCTGACGTCAACCTACCTTTTAGCTCCTGAAAGGCTAACTCATAAGAATCTGACCATAAAAACATTGCCCCCTTCTTGGTCAGACCTATCAACGGTGCTTCTAGGCGCAAGAAGTCCTGAATGAAGCATCTGTAGTATCCAGCCAGCCCTAGGAAACTCCTCACCTCAAAGATGTTCTTCTGCTGCTCCCAGGAAACGACTCCTATCTCCAAGATAACATGACCCATAAAGTGAATCTGATCCCTCCAAAAGTGGAACTTCGAGAGTTTAGCATACAACCGATGCTCTATCAGTGTACTCAAAGTGATCTTACGGTGTGTGGAATGGTCGTGTCGAGTGTGTGAGTACACCAAGATATCATCCATGAAGACCACGAAAAAGGAGTCCAAGTACAGATAGAAACATGGTTCATCAGTTCCATGAAGACTGCAGGTGCGTTTGTTAGACCGAACGACATGACTGTATACTCAGAAAGAACATACCTACTCCTGAAAGCTGTCAAAGGTATATCTGATGGTCTAACGCACAATTGATGATAACCAGACCTCAAGTCGATCATCGAGAACACCCGGGATCCTTGAATCTGATCAAAGAGGTCATCGATCCTCGGCAAGGTATATCAGTTCTTGACCGTCAACTGGTTCATCTTCCGATAGTCCACACAAATCCAAAGGGTACCATCTTCCTTATTCGCAAATAGGATAGGTGAACCCCAAGGAGATGTGCTGGGTCGGATGAAACCCTTTTCCTGCAACTCCTCCAACGTATTCTTGAGCTCCTGCAACTCAGGTGTAGCCATCCTATAAGGAGGAATGGACACCGGTTCCACTCCTGGAACGAGCTCAATAGAGAAGTCTACCTCATGCTTCGAAAGAAAACCTAAAAAGTCCTCTGGAAATACATACTTGAAACAATCCACCACTAGAGGAAAGTCTAACTGTGAGGTCCCCTAGTCATCCAGATAATGACTAGCAATCTAGGCTTAACATCCCCTAGCCCATGATGCTCTGGTCCAGCTCTACCCGCCTGGACATCCCACTCACCTCTATGAAGGAAAGATCTTCCCTCTGGTGATACGAAACTCACCCTGCAACGATAGAAATCGACGACTACCTGGAAAGGAACTAACCAGTCCATACCAAGAATGATGTCATAACCCCTCATCTCTAGGGCAAAGAGGTCCCATAAGAAAAGACACCCCGTGACCTCAAGAGGGAACTCTCTGCACTGACATACGCTAGATGTCCTCATTCCCAATGGTTTGTCCAGAGTCAACAAGTCAGCAGAAGAAAAGATACAGAGACCAAGGCTCTCCACGACAACAACAGAGATAAAGCTATGGGAGGAACCAGTATCGAAAATAGTTGAAGATAAAACTGAGGCTACTAAGATCGTACCACGATCAGTAGAAGGACCATGATCTTGCTCGTGATAGGTCTGCTCCACAGTGAAAGACTGGACTGCACCATGGCCCTGTGCCCCTAGCTGACCAATCTAAGATGATCCACTCTACTGTCACTGATGACCTGGTGACTGACCACCACGGCCGCGACCTCCACCTTGGCCTGAACAGCCGGAAGAACTCCTGTTCCCGGACTGGTGGAAAAATAGTGAAGCATCTCCAGAATGCGGGGTCATAGAGGAACCCCTACCACCGGCTGAAGGTGAGAAGATGTGACAGAAATGCTGAAGATGGCCCACCTTATTGCAAGACCAGAACTCCATCCGATCCCTCTAGAATTGAGGCCTAGTATGCCCACTCCCACCACACTAGTAGCATACAACCTGGCTGCCAGAAGATGCATCCCATGAACCCCGATCTCCTCATGATGTCTCTCTGCGATGCTTCCTACTGTCCGTAAGAGGAACAACAACCCTGGATATCGAACCGCCCTGGCTCACTACTCCAGAATCCCTCAGATTGCGCTCAGTGATCAGAGCCTGGTTGACGATGGAGGATATAGAAGTCAACTGGAAGATATTCACCTGGGAACAGATCTCCTTCCTAATACTGTCCTTAAACATCCTAGAAAGGAACAACTCATCTCATGTTTTGATCAGTGTGAAATGCTGCAGCTCAGTGAAACAAGATGGGCGCTCCATAGTAAAAAGAGTACCCTGCCGCAGACTCATAAAATCCTAGGCTCAATCGGCCCTCAGGGTCTCCAGATAGAATTAGTCATAGAGGGTGTGTTGAAACTCATCCCAAGACATATCCTGTTGATGCCCTGACCGTGATATCACCTCCCACCATCTCATGGCAGTGTCCTAGAGCATATAAGTAGCCAGATTTAACCTTTTTTAGGAGGGATCTCTAGATGCTCATAGATGTTTAGTGTGGCCTCTATCTAGGACTCTGCATCCTAGGGTCCTCCGTCCCCTGAAAAGTAGAAGGATGCTGCTGCTGGAAAACCCTCATCAACTCAGCCATCGACGGGGCAGGAGGCGGTGCTCCCTAGAAGGTCTGCATGATCCTCAAGAAGTCCTCCCTGAACTGTGCATCGGCATCTACAATGGGTATTACAACCGGTGCCAAGGCTGGCTTGACTGGAGGATCTGCAGGAAGTCCCTGATCATCCATATCTGGTTCTGATCACTGCCTGATGACAGACGTACAACTGGAGGACGTCTTGGAGGCATAGCTCTGAAATATCAAAAGCATACCTTAGATTAGAAGAACAAGGACCTAAAAACACAGGAGTACAAAACCGGAACAAGGGAAAGAAACACACAAGTTTACAAAACACGACTACACAGCGTGTATAAAAACTACACGGCGTGTCTTCTTAAGCCACTGACATGGGAGTGTACCCCTGCCCTACAGGTCGTGTGACACCTCAAAATAATCGGTGTGTTGACCCAACACACAGTGTATACAAGAATACTATTCTCCTACCCGAGTCTCTATACATGGTTAACTCACATGGCTCAAACTATCCTCAGGATACACGATGTGTTCCCTAGGGATGTAGCATGTACCAGACACAAACTCGACGGCCCGTGTTGTTAGTTACACGGCCGTCTACACAGCTGGCCCTTACACGGCGTGTTTCGAACAGACACGGCGTGTATAGGAGAAGGTGACACCGTCCCGTGTTGTTCGTGACACTATCGGGTACCTGGGCAAGACTACACGGCGTGTTCCTTTACAACACGGCGTGTTCTACTTGAGGTTCCCCAACCCGTGTTGTTGGTGAAATGGCCGGGTACACGGTTCCAAACTACACAACGTGTACCTACCTTACACGGCGTGTTCTTGACGTTATTTCTAAAACACTGTGTTCCAGCGCACATAGTCAGTACCATGGCCTGAAAACTACACGGCATGTAACTATAAAGTACACTCCGTGTATTTTGGGTTTTTCTGGGAAGTAGCTCAGAAACCGCACAGAAGCCCAGAAACACTAAAAATAAGGAAAAAAGTGCCAAATTCTGATCCGTGAGGGTCTATACTCCCTGCGAATCAAAGCTTGGCATCTCATACAGTCGTGTATAAGAGAAAACCGGATCATGATCCACCAACTTCCGATTCAAGAGGGCCCATAACACCTCAATAATCAAAATTTGGCGTTCATTTAAGCAAATCACAATACAAACAATCCTCTAACATAATATCAGATATTCTATCAAGCATCTATCACAACAGCATGCACAAGCTACACAAAGCCTATCACAACAGCATGCAATCGCTAATGCACCCTAGATGGCATGGAAAAAATGCATGGCATGTGATTTCTACAAGTGACTATATGATGCATGAGATGGAATACCCTCATCTAATCAGTTTGCGACAGAAATAGAATCATAATATCAAAAAAATAATAGCACAACACAGGTGAATCACTCTAGGTGAAATCATATCAACCGTAAAATCTCTAAACCAGAAAACTGCAATAAATGTGGTAGTATGGCTTTTTCCTTGTACACGGGTTAGCTACTCCCAGGCACAACTCATTTCCATGTACCGAATCTATCCTATCCCTGGATAAAGTCTCCAAACAGTAAGGCAAGAGAAAATAATCATCTAATACCACTTTTTAACATCCCGGTTCTGGAAGGCACACAGAGGCGCCCCGTACCCGGTTGGTCACATGGCCTCAAGCGCATTTCCCCAAATATTAGGGGCTGCTAACTAGCAGTGAGGGCCTTGAGTGTGATAATGGGGAAACTATGCCCTCATTGGCAGAGTACACAGTGAATGAAAAATAAACATGCAATAGAGGGAGTAGTAATAACCAACAATATAAATAGTGGAAGACTAAATCAGCAAACTTGAGCACATATGTACACATATGAAATGATACATGATACTTAACTTGGAAATCAGCCAAACAAGTCACAATGAAAGAAAACAATATAGTACCAAAACAAGTACAAAAGAAAAGTAACAGCTCCTCAGCATCGCAAGACAAAGTTTGGTCCCATTCTCCCCTGCTCCAAGCAATCAAGTTCCAGAAGTCGAAGGGCGCTTGCCCTTGTTTATACCTGCAACAACATAGTCTAATTGGGCCCAAAAGCATGTCCAAAATAGGGTGTGAGATAACATCCCAGTAGACATTCACCCAAAGATCTGTGCCTAATAGTTAGTGATTATATGGAAGGTAAATGTATGATAAGCAGTAAACATCAACAACAAGCAATAGGTAGTAACAGTAAGAAGTAAAGCAGGATGATACAACAACAATCAATCCACAACCAACAACAGCAGTGAAGCAAACAACTAACAAACATAAAACCCTCTGGTAAGTACTCATAGCCATCCCCTCTGGTCCTATCCAAGAATTACCAAAACCCTATGGTCTGTGCACTCATCCTAACCCCTCTGGCTTAGTCATATGAATTTATCAGACTCTCTGAGGATTCTCACTCGGTCAATTCCCCTTATAGTCTATGGTAGTCAGGGACTCTCTTCAGGAAGATCACGCAGTCTAACCCTCTTAGACCCAAGGTCTAGAGACTCTCTGAGGAAGCTATCTCGGTCAATTCCTCCTATAGCCTCAGGTATACCACAGACTCTATGAGGAAGCTCAGTCGGTCAATTACCCCTCTAGCCTGATAAGGTTCTTAAAGAGATTCAAACAAGGTAAGACTCTCTGAGGAAGCTCACTCGATCTACCCTCCTGTAGTCTATAAAATCCAAGACTCTCTGGGATCTCACTCGGTCCATCCCCTCTGTAGTCTATAATGTCTAAGACCCTCTGGGAAGCTCACTCGGTCTATCCCTTATAGTCTATAGCACCCGGTCCTCTCAGCCCCGTGATGGTCAGTGCATAATAATGCTATAAGGATAAATTAATCCTATAGAGATACATGGATAACCAAAGTACAACTATATAGCTACTTAGCTAAACAGTCTACAAGGAAACAAGCATGTCATGAGTTTCACTTCATCCAATAACCACAAGGCATGAAACAAGTGTAGCAGCCAAAGGAAAACGAGACCCAAAGGTCATAAGTAGAACAAAGCAAGGGAAAACACATCCAAGCACAACAAATTATCCTCTAACATGGTCAATTTAACTCTACACAAGAATACAATAAAGGAAGGAAGACCACAAGGGAAAAAGGGTAAACACGCAATACCCCGTTCACGGGTATTGGTGGAATTTGCACATAAAACTCAAAGACGATGAACAGTAAGGCACAAACCACCTACGTTGATCCCAGGAGATCGCTATAATTGAACCACGACAACTGATTCTCCCTAGAACGTCGTATATATGAGAAAAATCACAAAACGTTCAACCTTACATAACATGAGATGGAGGAAGAACTCGAAAGCAATGTTCAAGTATAAGGAAGAACTCACCGCTGCGCTTCCAACACAATCGACTGTGCTCGAATCAGAGAACAGATGGAGAGGCGGGGACTTGGGGAAGATCTGGCCGTACGGGTCAATCTCGGATGAAGAACTTGGAGAAGGGTTGTGTTCTGTCTATCAGGCGCGACCCCAGTGCATTTAGTGAAAAAAAAGAAAAGTACATGGCGTGTATTTTTAAAGTACACGACGTGTAGTGGGGTTTTCTGTACTCCACCAAAATCAGCCTCCACATCACCCATACACACCATGTGTGTGTCCTAGGCACGGACAACACATGGCTTTGAGCAGGAGAATAGCACTCGGTGTGTACTCAGAAAGTACACAGCGTGTACTTCAAAATTTTCTAGAAACTCCATTTTCCATAAAAACTCCAAAAAAAGAAAGGTGTACCTGAAACGAAGTTCTGGGTTGTTATATTTACTCAAAATTCACAACAAAAATTCTCTAGAAGAAGAAACATTATTATAAAATGAACCACCATTTCCCCTTAAGCTGATTCCCAAGTTTTAGGGTTTTTCAATGAGAACACTGAATCCACCCTTAGGGAGCAATGTCACCACTTTGGCATGTATGAGAACTCATGGGCATTCTTTCTAAACATTGACCTTCCCACCAAACCTCATGAGATCCCTAGTTTTTCTATATATGGTCCTAGGATGCAGCTAGGGAAGACCTATTTTCAAATACATTCAATCAAGGGTAATGGAACCACCGACACCTTTCTTGGAGGGAGAAAGGAGTCCTTTGATATGTTTCCCCTCCTAGATTCCACCATCCTCATAGGAAGTAGTTCTAACCCCAACCCTAATTCCAACCCAAGGATTAGTCGTCCAATATTAAAAATGAGGTGAGGGATATGATTCATTAGTTTATATGGAGATTTTATGAACAAAAGGCTAAAAATGATTTTGATAATTTTCAAATGGATGGAAGAATGAAAAATCTGGAAATAAAAATAGGATAGTTGGATAGGGATGTGGGAAGTATAGACAAGGGAAGGCTTCCCAATACCACTAAAGACAACCCAAGAGAAATTGAAAAATCCATTACCACTATAAGTGGTCTCTAAACCCAAAAACAACCAAATAAAGAACCCCAAACTACTCAAGATGATAAACATGAGGATTATGAAAAATTCAAATCTAGAGAATGTTGAATCTGGAAAGCCTGACAACAGCACTATAACTCCTTCAGATCCTACTTTCTAGCTAAAAAAAGAGATTTATTTTAAATGAATTATAATAAAGGGAAGAAAATTCTTTAATAAGAGGCTGTAGGTATGCCCCAAATTGTGTGAAATTTTTCCCTTGTAATTCCTTTTCCTAGAACAATTTAAAAAACAACTCATGATTCTAAACTCCTTAAATTTCTGAAATTTTTTAATAAGTCGACCATTGAAATACCATTTTGAGAAGCTATCATTTAAATCCAATCATACATAAAATAACTCTTGAAAATATAATCAAACAAAAATACCTTAGAAGAGTTTTCTATATATAGCTTGCCCCAAGAGTGTATTGTTGTTTCGAGAAATAGGATACCTCCTAAAATTCAGGACCGAGGGAGATTTTTCATCCCCTACACCTTTGGGGATAGAGGTGTTAAATTAAACTTCTTGTGTGATTTGGGTGCTAGCTTAAATTTAATTCCTCTATAACTTTTCCAACACCTGAGATTAGGTGTCCCCCATGCCACCACTATTTCGCTGTTGGTTGCTGAAAGATTCATTACTCACCTAGTTGGTAGGGTTGATGGTTTGTTAATGGGTGGAATAAAACACTTTTTTCCTACTAAATTTCTAATTCTTCATATAGAGTTTGACCAAGAGGTTTGTAACATACTTGGTAGGCCTTTCTTGTATATAGGATGAGTTCTGTTGAATGTCTCTAAAGTTAAATTGATTTTCAACCCGGGAGAAGGAAAAAAATAATTCAATGTTTTTAAGAATATCACAGAACCCAATTACCTATTATTTCTCAAGGATGTGCTACTAGTTGCTGAGGGTACTATTGATGAAGAGGAATATGAGTTTCTAAGGATGATATAAGAGATCAATAAGTAACTTGAGATCCCTACTTCTACTCGTATGGGGATCAACTCAAGTAAGGAGAGATAACATGTGGATGAGTTTGAGGGAGTGTTTTTGGGGTTCCTTGATGAGTTTTGTATGGTGAACTATCTCACCCTAATAGAGGAGTCTATGTGTGTGAAAAAGTTTTCTATTAATTCTAGTGATGAGGATGAATTTATCATTACTTACCTCTTCAAGAAGAGGTATGAAGACCTTGGCCCACCAAGTCCTAAGTGTCTTCCATATAGTGAATCACCACCCATTCCTGAACTTAAACCCCTCCCTTCCCATCTAAAATAATCCTTTCTAGGAGGTAGTTACACCCTTCCTATGATCATCTCATCCATTCTGGTGGTAAGTCAAGAGGAAAACACGTTGGGAGTATTTAGGAAGAACATGTCTGTCATGGGATATAAAATTACATACATAAAGTGGATAAGTCTATCATTCATTATAAACAAAATTACCTTGAAACTTGAGTGTAAGCTTATAGTGGAATCCCAAAAGATAATCAATCATAACAATAAGGAAGTGGTTAGAGAAGAATTGATTAGGCAGCTCAATGTTGGGATAATTTTTCCCATTTCGGATAGCCCCGGGGTAAGTCTTATCCAGGTGGTCCCCAAAAATATTGGAGTGAAATTGGTCACTATTGAGAAAAATGAGAAAATGAAAACTAATGCAGTGAAAAAATGGAGAGTTTGTATTGATCATAGGAATTTGAATTATTCCACAATAAATGACCACTATACCATTCAATTTTTGACCAAATTTTAGAGAGGTTGGAAGGAAATGAATATTTATGTTTTCTTGATGGTTTCTCGAGTTACAAATAGATTTCCAATTCTCTTGAGGATCAAGAGAAAACCACCTTCACTTATCTAATTGGGACATTCACATTCTGACAGATGCCCTTTGGCTTGTGTGGTGCTCTATCAACTTTTCAAAGATGCATGATGGCCTTATTATCAGACGTGATTGAAATAATAATTGAAGTTTTATGGATGCTTTTTCTTTTGTGGTAAGTCATTTTGAGATCTACCTAGAAAATATGGCTGGAAAGGTGCAATGAGACTAATATGGTCTGAAAATATGAAAAGTGGAAATATATGGCCATTGAAGGTATTGTATTTGGAAAAAACATGTCTGAGAGGGGGATAGGGGTTTATAATTCTCATTTTGAGGTCATCCAAATGTTTCCCCCACCTAAAAATTTAAATGGAATTAATTTTTTTTGGGACATGTTGGGTTTTATAGGTGGTTCATTAATGACTAATAAAAAATTACTAGACCCCTATTATCCCTTCTAGTTAATGACACACCATTTTTAATTGATTAGAAGTGCATGAGTTCCTTTAATCTTCTCAAGAAGAAGATGAAAACATCACTTGTGATCACTACCCTAACGAGATGTATAATTTTGAGGTAATGTGTGATTCTAGTGATTTATCTGTAGGAGTTTTTTTTGGGAGGATGAAGGATAAGATGTTGTATGTATTTGACTATGCCAAAAATTTGCTGGATGATGCCCATAACAACTGCTACAAAAATGAGAAGTAGTTGGCTATTGTGATGTCTACATTGGAAAAGTTCATGTGGTAATTGATAGGGTTTAGAGTTATCATTTTCCATGATCATGCATCCCTTATGTACTTTCTAGATAATAAGGATTCAAAACCAAGGCTAATGAGATGGACCTTTCAGTTGCAGGTGTTTGACATGGTAATCAAGGATAAGAAAGTGGCTAATAATATTATAGCAGATCAATTATCTAGAATTCCAAATACCCAATGTGAGGATCCAAAATCGATTAAATATTCATTCCCTGATGAACTTTTATTTTATTCTTCTATGCAACAGCCTTCTTGGATGGTAGACTAGGAAACATTTTTAGCAGTAAGTGTCATGCCCAACGACCTCTCACAAAATAGAATAATGATATTCATTTCTAAATTGAAAGATTATTTTTGGGATGACCCTCTTCTCTTTAAGAGGTGTGATGATGGTATTTTGAGGAAATGTGTGGTTGAGGAAGAATTTTTCCCATACATGAGAGCTGCTATTCATCACCTTGGGGTGTACACCATTAAGAATATAGGACTACTCAGAAGGTTTTATAGGTTGATTTCTACTGGCCTACTTTTTTCAATGATGCTTGGAGTTTGGTCATAGGCTATGAGAAATGTCAAATGATGGGTACTGTTGGAAGAAGGCAAGAGATTCCTCAAAAAAGAATTTTTGGGGTAGAATTTTTTGATGTCTAAGTTTTTGATTTCATTAGACCATTCCCATTTTTCATGGGAATGAATATATTTTGGTTGTGGTGGACTATGTTTCCTTATGGGTTGAGGTAGTATCTCTACTCAACAATTCTAATACAATTTTTGTCATGTTTATCAAGAAAAATATCTTCTCTAGGGCTGGTGTACCTAGATCATTCATTTCTAACAAGGCAACCCACTAAAAAAAATATAAATTCAAAAGTATGATAGAGAAATATTAATGCTCACATAGGACATGTACCACCTTCCACCCATAGTACCGTGGGTAGGCAGAAGTGTCTAAAAAGGAGAGTAAGAAGATTTTAGAGAAAATAGTTTATAACTCTATGAAATATTGGTTAGTAAGATGGATGAGGATATTTGGGCCTATATAACTAACAACAAGACTCTTATAGGTATTTTACCATACAGGCTACTATTTGGAAAATATTTTCACCCGCCTATGGAAATTCATAAAAAAAGTTGTGCAGTAAAGGCCTTGAACTTTGATTTCAAGTCTACTAGTGAAAGTAGGTTGTTAGATCTGAGTTATCTGGAGGATATTAAAAGGGATCCTTATAAAAATGTAGAAATATATAAATAGAGATCAAAGGCCTTTCATGATTCAATAATTGAAAATAATATCTTTAAGGTTGGTGATAGGGTATTACTTTTCAATTATAGACTTAAACATTTTCCTGGTATGTTGAAAACCAAGTGGTTAGGACCCTTTACCATAAGGAGATATTTGGTTAATGGATATTTGGAGCTAGTTGGAGAGAAGAAAATACCTTTCTTGGTCAATGGTTAGAGGAACAAGCATTTCATTGAAGGGTATCCAATGGGATTGGATGCAATCTTTATATTGGAAGAATGAGTTGTCTCAAGACTAACAGAAAACTATAGACTTAGGGTTTCATATGCAATAACCCATGGTTTCTTTATTTCATTCATTTTATTTTTGTTTTTCAATAAAGAAAATTCTTCCTTCTTGAATATCCAATTTGATGTTATGACTTCCTGATGGTGTCTCATGACCGCATGATTCTTGAGAGTATGTTACTTCTAGAAACTCACTAATGGAAATCCAAGGGCGCATCAAATTCCATGGTATAATTTTTCCTGGATATTAAATTCTGTATTCTTATGTTTTCTTTATAAACTTGCACGTAATAGAGAGGAGTAATTACATGGTACTTAAAAAGAGGATAGTTTAAATGAACATTATTGGTCAAAGTTACATTATTTTAAGGAAGTGTTGTTCTATTTTTTAAGTTTAATCCACTACTCATATTTTACTTTTAGTGTTGTTGAGACATAAGTGTGGGGGAGTCCACTTGATTTACTTTTAATTTTTGAGAATTTTCTTTTGTGTGGGTGCTTAGAAACCTTATTCTAGGGATTTGAAAACTTATTTAAACTAAATAGTGAAATGTTTCTTTCACCTACTGCACTCAATTTTATTACTCTAAAACTATTTACATCAAATGTCATGTTGCTACTCAAATTGTTAAAAAAATTATCCCTTTTCTTTCTTTTGTATATGTTTTTTTGATTATATTTTCTTTTTTGTGTGTAAAATTTTCTTTTTAAACCTTCATGTCAACCAAAAAAATCTATTTTAAAACATTAAATACTATATCCCACCATATCATCCAACATTGGGTACTATGTTGACTCGTAATTGTTGGGGAGAGAGGTTATTCTGTTGGTTATTTAAAATATCCCCTTGAAAGCTGAAATTTTTTTCATAAATTTTCATGTTTTTTCAAAAAATTTGACTCACTGCATCAACTTCTACCAGACACCAATGATGACTCATGTGAGTCACCACCATCTTCCATCCATTCCTGTTTTTCTGACCATCCTCACTTGTAGGTGAGTTATTTCAAACCTCCATCACGCGGCTCTCTTGGACATCAGTTGGAATCACAATTCCTTCATGCCTTGTTTATTACTACCTTTTGTATGTTGAGGCTTGTACATAGTATTAAACTGTTAAGGAGGAGTGATTTTTGAGTGTAATTTTTCAATGTCTTAGGGATTTTCTATTTACGAATTGGGGAATGGAACTTGATAGGATAGTTCTTTGGTAATTAGGATCACAAATTTAGGTAACTATAAATTTTTATTACAAACAAGGGGAATAACTTTTTATAAATAAAATTATTTAGTCACTTTAGGAAGTCAAATAAACTAATAATAATTTAAGTCTTATGTAACTAAAGTAAAATGGGAAAATGGGATCCCATGATGATTCTCTGAGACTAGGTGCACTAAGTACGTTTCTATGAATAAATGAAAGGCAATTTCAATTTCAAAAAGTTCTATGTAGAGTGTCTTGTACCTAAAATATGGATTGTAAGAATTAAAACAAAGTCCCCTTGTCAAAGATAAAATTATTAAGGTTATGTGAATGTTGAACCCAAATGAATACATGAACTATTAACGTAGTTAAAAATCATTTTAGTTGTATCAATAATGTGATGAAATAAATTGTCTTTAATTTTTGGAACCTAGGATTAAGTTAGAATTGAAAGTTCCTATGGTGGAGGTTTTAATTCCATGTAATTTAACCTATCACCACTCCTTGAATTATAAAATGAATTGGAATAATCACACCTCAACCTTGGATTCTCATTTATTTTCTTATTCTGTTGGTCTTTGATCCATCTTGGTGTAGTTCAGGCTATGATCTGGTTGGATTTTTTGAGTTTTTAAAAGTTTGTGTAGGTTTTCTAGGTGCTCACAGGTACCATAGTTGAAACCATGTGGCTTGGTCATGAGGCATGTATAGGATCAGAAATAACCTACCATATGGCCATTTCACAGACGTGTGGTAGATCCTAGGTTACAGTGCACCAGTCCTTCCATGGGTAGAGGGTTCTGCATGGTTACCATATGGTTTAGAAAACTATGCGGCCAAACTGTTTGGTCTGTCCAGGTCATTAAAAACTAAAAACCCTCTTTTCTCTCTCCACCTATTTTAACCTAACCCAATACTCCCTTCCTATCTCTCATTTTGATGCAACAAGGGTCCTAAAACCCATATTCCCTTGGACTCCCCTCCATGGTTTCTTCCCCAATGATCAAAGGTATGTATCTTAGGTTTTTGGCCCATTTTATTCCTCTTTCCTCCCTCCCTCCTTTATTTCTCAGTTTTCATTTTTAGGCCCTCTCTTCGTTGAACCCTAATTGTTAGGTTTTTCTTGTAACTTGTTTTAATTTGGGTTTTGTGGTGTGTGGAGGTTTTTTGGGGCTTAGAACTACCTTCTTTGAGAGTTTCATCACTTTCACACTCAATCGAGGTAGGTGTTTCTATTCCCTTCCTTTATAATTCACTCTACATGTGGCTTGGGTGCTTTTAATTACTTTTTATATATGATTGACACCACCCTAATACCCTTGGATAAATTATTATTTTGTTTTAGTGGTGAAATCAACTTGTCCAAATAGCATTTTAAGTGAACCCTTAATTATTACTATGTTTGCTTATGAAAAACTGGTGTGGTTAAATGTAAATTGGTTTTTAATATTGAAGTTTTAATGTTTGTGTTTTTTTACCTTATAATTATTATGTTAGAATGGTTGGGTTATAATTCGTGATTTTATGTGAAGCATAGTGATTTTGTGGTGTTATTTGTAAGTTGTTTAGGGAAGCTCTTTTGGTTTCTAAAATGTTCATTTTTACATTGGGAATAAGGTGGATTAGATAAGTTTGGTTTGAAAACAAGTTATAGTTTTTAAAAATGGTATTGGACCTTTTCATGGAGTTTAATGGGTGTCATTGGATGATGACACATCCATGGGTGCACTAAGTGCACATATAGATGTAAATTCAAATGAAAAGGGAACTCTAGATCAAATTTTCCTTTATGAACTCCACTTATTAACTTTTTGTACTTCCCAAAAAATTGTTCCATGTTTTCCTAAAATCATAAAAGTGGTGCTTATAGTGGTTTATAAATGATTCTATTTGTGTCTATGATATTTGGCTCGTTTGGCCTTGAAATAAGATTCAATAAGTGTTTTAAAGGGTAAGTACTTTTTTGGAAAATGCATAACCAAAATGAGATTTCACATTATTAGGAATGGATTTTGAATTTATTTGGGTACATTTATTTTGGGTGTGTAAAGAGTTAGGTTCCTTTTGGAAATTTTCAATTAAAATAGATTTTTTTTTCTGAATGTTGAAAAGAATGTTGTTGGAAAAATAATTTTTTATGAAATAGTTTGAATGTTTATATGGTGCAGAGGCCTAGTTAGCAACTTGATAATGTGAAATATTTGGATATATATATATATATAGCACTTATATTGGAGGGATTTCCCATTATAGGTTATATAATTTTAGTTTCCATGTTTAGGGTATGCAAGTGAAGTGATGGGAGGTTAGATGAGTCATTCATGTGTTGGCCTCCTACTTACATAGTTTTACTAAAACAATGGGTTCATTGGAATATTTTTGATTAATAAGTGATGTTATCTTATTAGCCCCAATTATATGGGTTGGTACCCTCCTGGATTTGTAGATATACCAAGAGGGTTGTACCACTTATGAGGAAAGGATAGAGAAGCCAGTTGGTTATTGACATAGAGTCTTCACTATACGCCAATGGGTGGTTCCAAACCAAGTACATCCAGGGGTCTTCTAGGGTTGTTCAGGATCTCTCATGGTTACTAGTTATATATTCTTGTTGTATCTTTATGCACTTAGTTTTTTACTTATTTATTTTCTTCACTTCCCTATTATTTATTGGTTTGGGTTTTGATTGTAAAATTGTAATTCATTTTGGAAATAGAAGGTGGCGAGTGTTGGTTTTTTAAAATAGGAAATCTATGTTTGTTTAATGAAATGTGAAAATAATATCTTAATAAATGTATTTAAAAAATATTTAATTGATTTTTTTGGTAAAGGAAACATAAGGATTTTGTGGTGAATGCCTACTGAGCTTTCTAGGTCATACCTTACTCGTACCACTTAGTGGAGGTTGGGCAGAGCAATTTTGATGATTCAGATTCTTGATCATGTTTTGAGTTTATCTGCTCATTGATGGAGCAGGTTACTTGGTAGACAGTTCTAACCTTAAGGTCACATGGTGGTCATGTTGGTATCAGTCTAGTTCATCTCTGTTTTAGTTTCAGATTTATTTCTATTCAGTTGTATTTTTTATCTGGATCTTTTATTTATTTAATTATGATTAGTTATCGTTACATATTGCCCTTTTTATTTTTTTATCCAAGATATTTATTTCTGTCTTAAATCATTATAAATTGTATTTTTTGATGCCAAAAAACAGTTATGATCTCTTGGGGCTTAAGAACGCCCTTCGGGTCATGTCTAGGACCAGGTCTGGTGTCGGGTTGGATGAAATCCCGGTTTGGTTTTTGAGAAAATGGTATTAGAGCATGCCCTAATTATTTGGGGTTTCTGGTAGAGGTAGATTAGGAATTTTAGGGCTTATAGGGTAGGTAATGTGTCAGTTCCTGATCACCACCACCCATAAAGAAACCCTTTTTAACAGGTGTAGTCAATGTTTTGAGTCGTTCTCTTTGTTATGGATTGAGGGATGACAAATGAGGTAAACAAATCTTATGTAATGATTTAACATGGAGTAGTGTCCCATGTGGAGTTTGAGTACACAGTTTAAGTCCCTTCTTGTTGTTGATTCTTACGTAGGTCATGTCTCACTACCATGTCACTAGGTTAATCATAAATATTAGTCCCTCATACCGATTCATTGCTATAAGTAGTGTTTTTTCTGGTTCTGCTTCGTGTGAGTGTATTCTAAAAATTGAATAGGTTTTGGAATGAAAATTATTTCTCTCAAGTGGTTTCAAATTGATAAAGTGGATTTAAAAAAGCATTTTTTTAAAATGTAAAATTTATTTTTTTCAGTTGTTTTGGAATTGATAAAATGGGTTTTATAAGGAATTTTACTTGTTTAAAACATTGGTGCACACTTGGATTTGATTAAGAAAAGAGATATGTGACCCTTGGAACTCTCTATGGGAAGTCACATGTGTGTAGGGTATGTATGGAAAGTGTGTGGGGGAACTTGTTTGTGGATGATGTGTGTGGAATTAGATAGACACACATGTTATGGTTCATTAGATTCCATTGGTGCGTGATTGAGATTATAGGCTTGGACATGTTTTTCTAAAGTTATTCTTAAAAGGGAAAATTATTTTAGAAACTAGTTTTTATTTTAGAATATGGGGTTTTCATTGTTAAAGATGGATTTTTCATTTGCAATGTAGCATGGAAGTGAGTTGGTTTTGAAAATTGATAAGAAATAGGGATTTTTAAAATATGTGATCTTTGGTGGTGTTGATATTTAATTGGATTATGTGCCAATTGTTTTGTCTTTAGGTGTTAATTTTGGTTGTGCTTTGGTTTGATGTTGTTTTCCTTTGGCCTTTTTCAATTTTTTCGGAATTTGTCACTCAGAATGGTCCCTCAATGATCTAATGAGTCATACTCAGTTCTTGAGTTTTATAGGATGTTTCCTATCTTATGTGGTGTTAGAGGTAGGTTAAAGTCATTTATATGGATGAAATTTGTAGAGAGTTTCTTAAGGATACTGGTAACTCCTAAGGCATTGAGGTCTGTGCTGTTTTGGTGTTTTTGAAGAGTAAAACATTGGAATAATGGTAGTTGGTTGTACCATTATCCTGGAAGTTGGGGTAACATGGGATGTGTCCAAGGACACCATTATCCAAAGTTTCATTCCTTGGGAGGTTATGTTGGGGAAGGTGTAAGCATTTCAAGGTGTTCAGTAGGGCCAATAGTGAGTAAGTGTTTCAATTTTCGACTTTAATGATATGGTTCCCCTTTTCTTTCGGGGTTTTCACTCAGAGATTTCAAGAGAAGATTTATCATTCAGTGAATCATGTTTTGAGAGATGAGTGGATGAGGCATTATTGGAAAAATTTGTTTAGGTGGTGTAGTTATCTGAAGTTCGAAATCTATCCCTCTAAATTCCTTCTCTCATTGTGGTTGTTTGGGTCATATAGAGAAGTCATGTTGGAATAAGTGATTGAAGGAGTTGTGATTGGGGGGTGATCATGCCTGACTTTGAGGTATGAGATGTTTTAGCCATAAAATCCCTGGAAAAAAGTCTCAGGGTGAAGGTCGCACACATTCAAGATTTTCCAAGGGTCTGTGAAACTTTGTTCCAGTTGTGTTTTAAAGCATTGGAAAGGAAATTTTTAAATATTCCTCGTTCTTGTTTTCCTACAATTTTATGTTCATCATTTCTCTATAAGGTTATGATGAAATTGTTCTATTTTTATCCAAATAGTTATAACTTTCAGAACATAGATTTTGGATCTATTCATTTTTCTTAGGGGATATTAGGCCATTTCACGGGTGGGATTCTATTTTGGTTCCAGTTGTGATTGTTTAGATATGTAATTGGTTGGGAATATCGATGTTTGAACGGTGTTTGGGTCTACAATTTTGTCCAAATTTCTTTTTGTTAGTTTTACCTAGTGTTAAGAAACTAATTATGGTGGGTTTTTAGTTCTGATCATGCTAGGAAGATTATATGTAGTTCTTATTGGGAGTTCCTAGCCATGTTGGGGTTGATTTTTTTATTTTGAAAATAGTTGAGTCAGTTATCTCTCCCCGGGGTCCTATTTTTCCAGATTCCCTCATTGTGGGTTTCCTGTTTAAGTCATGGTGGTATTGATTTGGTTTTAAGGTTCCCATGTATGTTGATTCCTTGTGGTTTGGATAACACCCCTCATGTTCTCCCCTCAATTTGGGTTTTGGTTACCTATTGAATTGGTCAGGTGTGACTTGTGGAGAGATAGATCATCCTGATGTTACTGGTTTCCTTCAGTTATAATCAGGCATGGTCTCAGGAATTGGTTATATTTTGGCATGGTGACATTATAGGGGTAGAAAATGTATATGGTGGGGATAATTGTCACTCCCGACCTCAAATACTCATTTATTTTGTTCTTCTCTTGGTCTTGGATCCTTTCGGGTGATGTTCGGGCTGAGACCCAGTCAAATGTTTTGAGTTTCTAAAAGTTCAGGTTGGGTTTCCAGGTGGGGCATGAGTACCACACAGTTATTAGAAGCTGTGCATCCTGGTAATGCGATAAGTATATGTTAAGAAATAACCTATTGTACAGCCAACACAAGTCCGTGCAGTAGAACCCACATAACCATGTGCCGGTTCTTCTATGTTCAGAGGGTTCTGCATGGTATGGAAAACCATGCAGGCAAACCATGTGGTTGTGGCAGGTTCTTAAAAACATAAAACCCTCTTTTCTATCTCACCCTATTTTACCGAAATATGATCCTCCATTCCTCCCTCTCTTTTTCTCACACCATGGGGTCCCAAAACCACACTTCCCTTGGCCTACCATCCTCCATGGTTTCTTCCCCAATGATCCAAGGTATTTTTTCTTTGGGGTTTGGCCCATTTTCTTCTTCTTTCTTCCTTACCTCCTTAATTTATTGTATTTCTATTGGTATGACCTGTATTGGATGATACTTAAATATTAGAGTTTTCTTGTAACTCATTTTACTTTGGGTTTTGAGGTGTGTGAAGGGTCCAGGGGGCTTAGATCTCCCTTCTTCGAGAGTTTTGTCACTTTTTAGTCAACCGAATTAGGTGTTTCCATTCCTTTCCTGTCTAATTCACTCCATATGATGCTTGTGTACTTTTATTTAATTTTTAAAAATGATTCACACCATCCTAATTTTATTTCGTTAAATTACTATGGGTTTTTATTGGAGAAATGAATTCATAAAAATAGATTTTGAAGTGAACCTTTAATTTTTTCAATTCTTGCTTATGAAGAATGTGTGAGGTTAACTGGCGATTTGTTTTTAATAGTGATGTTATAGGGATTGTGTGTTGTTTTCCATAATAATTATTGTGTTAAAATTGTTGGGTTTTAATTCAGGATTTTATTTGAAGCATATTTATTTTGTGGTGTGATTTGTATGTTTTTTAGGGAATATCTTTTTGTTTCTAAAATGATCATTTTTTATATTGGGAATATGGTGGAGATGATGAGTTTAGTTTGAAATGAAAGTGATAGTTATCTAAAAAAGTTTTTGGATATTTTCCTGGAATTTAGTGTAACACCCAGACCCTAGTTACCCAGAGTCAGTGCATTATTACATAACATTGACATGATCACAAGAGATCATGTCTTGAAAGACGGACTAGTTTAGTAACCTTGGAGGTACTGGATACATACATAAGTTTTACATTACATCATGAAATTAAAAAAAAATATTGTGTCCCATTTGAACACACTCATATCCCTTATTCTATCCCTGTAGGTCAATCATAATATAATTATTCACATCCTTGGAAATAGAAAACATAAGAAATTGGTGAGATCAGATTCTCAGTAAGGATAACAATATAGTGGAAACTATCATAAATAAGAACAAACATTTAAGGCAATGTATAATACTAAAACACAAGCCTTTTAAACATAAACTTCATCATAATATGGAAAATATAAATCAAATAATTCAATTTACTTATTCACATGGATATTCTTCTAGGCGAATAATCACATGTAATATCAATATCTAACTTCATAATGATGGAATGCAAAATGCCGAACATCATAACCACATAGTCAATGCCTCATGTCAAGACTACAAATACGATTTTTTCAAGGCCTTGTGTCAAGACACTAGTTTGTATCATGAGACCTACTGATTCATCTAGGATCTATAGCGTGCTACACCCATCACTTACTAAGTCCAATACATTCCTCATATGAAATGTTTGAAACATAATCTAAATATTCGTATTAAAACTTGTATACGAAATGTCAATATTTTAATCACAAACCATGAATGGTATAAAAATAGCACATCCACAGTCAAACAAAACTCATTCAATACAATATGGATGATTGTATTATAATAAATCAAAATCAATCAAGAATAAAATACAATAAAATATATTGACATAGATGAAAATAATCAGTAAAACTATTTGAGAGAAATATCCCCTTTTTCTGGAAAACATTTAAAAGTATCACTATTTGTCAAGAAGTTTTTAAAAATAGATTTTTGAATCATAGTATCCCATACCACTTGGAAACTTATAAATGAAATTTTAATTTTAAAAAATTCATGTCCATATAAATAAATCCTAAACACCATTTTTTAAACTTCGAGATTAATGAGAATGATTTAAAAGAATAAATCATTAAAACATTTAAAATTATATTTTAGTTAGAGATCCTAACAAAATGATTGACACTTGAATAAAAATAATTGAGGTAATAAAAACATTATAATCTCATGAGAATAAAGGGAATCATGATATACTATGTCAAAGTATAGTATGTACACCATATAAAATTTAATTTTGGCATAACAAAAAAGAAGTCACAATGGAATGTAAATTGAGATGAAATCCATTATAAAGACCATATACTTAGTTTAAGGATTAATAAATTACATAATAATGTGTGAAAAATATAAATAAAATCAATATTATTGGATATTCAGTGTAAATAAATCTGAGTACATTCACACATATTCTTGTAAAAACAACACCAATGAATTGAATGTTTAACACAATGAATGGAAATTGAGTTAAGATTACTCTTATCATGTTCATATCAATGACTTGAGAATTTATCAATGGAGTTATTATGTGTATGAAAAGTATATCCACAAAAAGGAGAGTGGAAATTACTACATAAATAAATAAATAGTGATTTTACACATAATTTTGGAGTAAAATAATCAATGAAGTTTGTGTAAAACCAAATGCGTGGAAATTGAAATTAGAAATTTCCTTACTAATTTGGTAACTTACAAAACATACACACCATGAAAGATGGATTATAAAATGAAGATGTATATACGAAAAAATTCAATTATATTACACAAATAATGCAATCATGGGAAGTACATACACTACTCAAAAGGAAATAGTGGAAAATATAACATGAATCTCACGGGAATAAAAAATGAGATGAAAACCCATTACCTTGTACTTTTCTTTAGTTGAAGGTAAGTTAACATCATGTATAATAGTTAAACCATTGTTATTAAATTATACAATAACCACATACCTAAATATGATACCATATATGATCTTCTAATAATGATTTGTTAATAATATTTCAGTAGTATAATTGTTTTAGGTATTAAATAATTCATTTTCCTTTATATATTTTGTTATGTAAGTCATGTTTATTATGGATAAAATGTATTTGATTCATATACAGAATTATATTATGTTCTTAAAGATTATTATTAATCATAAAATGAAAATTAATCTTGAATGTATACGACGAGGAATGAATTTCATTGCATTCGTGGAGAAGCTAATCCGTACGTATGCACGAGTGAAAATATCATTCTATTGATGGTTAAATCGCATATAATTTGATGGTATATCATATATACAGAATAATAAACAAGTTAAATTTGTTATTTAAATCAATCATACTCATTATTATACCCATACAAATACTAAAGTGTTGAATAACAAACTACACCACAACGTGGATATGGTAAGCCGTACGTATATACATATGGTGACTTTGTCATTCATAGGATGGATAGAATAATCAATATGGTTGTAACATATTTAAAATAACCTGATAGTATGTATAAGGTACTTGATTTATTATGTTGGTATGGAAACAACAATGAAATATGTAGTGGAAGAAGAAAATAACTTTGAAAGAGGTGATTAAATTATTGCCTCTTCCTCAAGAGGTTCCTTTTAATTTGATCAAAAGGGATCCTTAGTATGGCTTTATTATCAATGTAAGTCATATTGGTTGAATTGATGGCAGTTTAGAGGATATTTTAGTTGGGTTTGGCCGACCCAAATGGCTTTGGAGGTGTGAAATTAAGAGAAGGGGAAGTACCATTTTATAAGAGAGGCGAGTGTCACTTTAGGAAAATCTTGAAATATTATTTTATTATAAAATCATTTTCGGTTTATAATGGCTCCAAATGGATTTATTTGGAGTCTAAGGTGGGTATGGGTCGAAATATTCTCAACCAATAGGTTTTAGATACGTTTCGGTCACCATATCAACCTTATCTTTTATATTTAATTATTAGTTAAATAGTTTAACTTTTATAATGTCTTCATGTATTTTTATTACACATGGTTAATAAACATACTATCAAATTACAAGACAAACTAATGTGGTTCATTAATTACATATATATAATTATATAATTATATAATTTCTTTTTCCAAACCTTATATTTTTTGGAATATTATATCATTTTATAATATAGTATTTGTTTTAAAAACTCATTTATGGCAATTTTGACACTATTTAGTATTTGGTTTTTCTAAATGTCAAAAAAACTTGATTACTTAGAAAAAATACATTAAATAAACCCTAACATGTCATTTTACCCTATAATTTTTTTTAATGTATCAAAATTCTCAATTTATATTTTTTTATATTTATAATATCAATTATTTTTATCTTTCATTAATTAGGTAATTACATCAACATCATTGTGTCATAAATAAATTTAATAATTTAATGACTAAAAATTATAAATAAAATAACATGATGTAGGAAATATTATTAGTTTTATAATTAATATTTAAATTTAAATTTATCTTATGTATAAACCTAAATTCAAAATGGTTTAGTTATTAAACTTTGAATTTTAAACTATTAACACTTATTTAGATAAAATAATAATAAATGTCCTAATCTAATCCATGTGGATCTAAGAGGATCATAACATATGTATAAAGTTTATTTTGGTCAAAAGAATATTATACAATAGAATTAGGACATGTGTTAGGGTAATCATAATATCATTTTTACCTTTAATTACCCTATTTACTCTTAATCGTGGTAAATAAAATTCAAAATTTACTATTCACAAAAAGCTTATTTTCATCCTATTGAACCAAATTTTTCTTACTAATATCAACCGTGTCTCTCAGATTTTTGAAATTCAATTTGCAGAAGTGGTAAAATTATGTTTTATACAAATTTGCAAATGTGCCTAGAAGGTGGGTAAAAGACTTTAAAAAGTTCAATATAATTTATACATCTAGTCTTATTAAAAAATTAATCCAATGAATTACATTGAACTAATAGAGGTATTATATATTTATTTTTTACATTAAAATAAATTTAAATATAAATAATGGTTATTTACATCAAAGTCAGCTTTAAACAATAGCACAATGTTTTTCACTATTCCTCAAAAATTGAAAGTTTTCAGAAAAATACCAAAAATAAACCCTAAGATAATTTTAGTATTCTGAATTCAAAAATTAATTAAATTTAACCAAATAGAATTTATAATAGTGTCTAAAATTAATGAAACTTATACATTTCCTTATAAATATGATTTTTTTATGTGATATAATTATAAATGACATTTAAAGTTTATTTTTTACTATTTTATTATATTATTTAATTGTTAGGTTATAAATATATCATTTGAATAATTAATGTTTTGTTTCGTAGAAACTCAATCCTCCGTATAATGTAAGCCAAGACAGTGTTACAAGTAGTATAAGCTATTGAATTACTTTAATGAAATAAATTATAATTAAATCTTAGGGTGTTACATATTACCATCCTTAAAATAATTTATTCCTCAAAATTTAAACTCAGAAACAAAAACTGGGGGTTAGACATTTCTAAAAATCATTGTTGAAATCCCACATCGGAAAAAGAGTCAATAAAATTATCACTTTAAAAGAAAGAAAGAGAAGTAAAACAATCACCCAAGATAACCCATACTAGGGTTCCATGTAGGAAAACATGGATATGGAAGAGAAAACAAACCATCATGTTATGATGGAGAGTGATAGAAAACATGACCAAGAGAAAGTTAACTACTAGAAAACCATGAGATTGTGATGGGTTAAATAGTCTTTGATTACCCAGTAGGAAGAGTAAACGAAAAACTTTTTTGTTTTAAGTTCCTTTTAATAATTTTTTGGAATTTATTTATGAAATTGACTAAGAACCTAAGGAGATATACTTACTTTTCAAGTAGAGTTTCATCCCTTAATAAATTTATACCACAAACTCATCTGTTCTCCAAATGCTGATTATTAAAAAAGACTTAGTCACACCTGAAGCACTAGAATCAACTTCTAGAGAATATCATAATCCATAAAATATTAACTATATATTTCCCTTGTCTTTTGGCATTAGAAAAAACAAAAATGGTTAGTACAAGATCAGATAATCCCCAAAAAGGATAATCCTTCATAGAAAGAAATATTACTCTTAATATCTAAAATTAAACAAAAAATACCCAATATTTAACAAAGACCATTCAAAAAACAATTGTCTTTAAAATTATTCAAAATAATCCAAACTATGTTTGAAACCCAAAATTAAGTAGGATTTGATTACAGAGTCTTCTATGATAAATCATAACATTTATCTCCAAATAACATCGACTACTCTTAAATTCACATACTAAAAAGTAATTAAACTAATCACACTTTCTCTATGATAGGTTAATCCTTTCTATAAATAACCCAAATTACTATAAGTCCACAATAAAAACATACATTCATCCAAAATAAAAATTCACCATTACTCCTCAAATGAAATCCTATAGTATTATATTTTCCTTAATCATATAGTGTTCCCAAAAGAGCAAACATCTTCTAAAATATTATTTATCACTTAATCACCAAATAATTTTCCTATACTAAGTATAAATCATAAGTTCCCAAAATAAACATATTCTTGATCCAGAAAATCATTTAACTAAAAACAATTAGTCATACTAACCATGGACTTCATGTAGTCTAGTGGTAGGCAATAAATCCAAGTCACACTTTGGTTGTGGGTTCGATTAGTATAGTTTGTCTGATGTGATGGGTTGTCACATGGTCTGCGTGTTGTCCTTTTTCAAAAACCATATAATTTTATAAAATTACCAAAAATGATATAAATTCCTCAAAAATAACCATAAAATATTTTAACAACAAAAGTTATCTCATACCTTTCATTTTCTTTCCAAAGAGTAATAACTAGTAATTGACTCAAATTCAAGGATCATATATACCCAAATGGTTATTTATTACTATATCTATAAAAGACAAGATAATTCTTCCTCAAATAGCATCTTCATATAACAAACTTCAGGGTTACACATATAAGAGAAACGTCTTCCAAAGTAATCCCATCAACAAAGAGCATTAATACTTTTAAACATTTCACCATCCATTTATTTCCACATAGGTTATTCCTTGACATAGAGTTTATCCTATAGAATAGGACATTAACTCAGGTAATTTCTAGGATCCCTATATTTACATAAATTGACCACAAATGGATTATTTGGACCATTTTTATTTTCTTCCATAGTATTCATCATTTTTCCTCGACAATTATTTACATTATTTCCTTCTTTCCCATATATAAGTCATTTATTTTTTCCACTAAGACACTTTCCTGGGTGTCTCCTTCCACATTTCCTGCATGATGGAAAATGATCTTTGTTTTATCCATGGAATCAATAGCTGGAGCTCTTATCATTATCCTCCTTTCTATTCTTTGTTGAGTTAGGGAGTTGGTTAATCTTTATTTTTTTATAATATTTTTGGAAAATAGATTTGGCATGAACATGACATATTTTACGCCTATAAACAATCTATTTTGTTGCTCATTTCCACCACCGTTCCCACCTTTTACATCATGTTCAATGTTACTATGACTTACTTGGAATTCAGCCATTATGTAAAACCATAAAGTAGAGTGTGAGTAACAATATTCATAAAATCATTTAGAGAATATCATGAAACCTTATTTTCAATCTAAAACAGCTTAGGATTAAACAAGGTTATTTATTCTCATATTTTATAATAATACTTCAAATTGGTTTATAAAGAAAATGTGAATTATCCTATGAATATCCCCTAGGAGTGTCAATACCAAGAGTGCAGCAATGGCTGTGGTTGTGTACCCAGATACTCCAGGTCAAGCCCGAAACTCCTTGTCGGATTTTTCATTTCCTGGTACATCCGTGCCAGAGCCACCTCTAGGTATTGGTATCCAGAAAGGTATGTATTTGCTTGGAAGACCCACATAATATTTACACAACCAAAATTTTTGGATGTTCTTTTATACTAATCCTCAAAGTCTATCTTAGTGTAATGTTCTCTAAATAGATTTTTTTTAAATATAGTTTCCAAGGTTTTTACTAAACTTCCTTTGATACCAACTGTAAGTCCATGACCCTAGATACCCAGAGTCGGTGCATTATTACATAACATTGTCATGATCTCAAGATATCATGTCTCGAAATACCAATTAGTTTAGTAGCCTTGGAAGTACTAGATACACAGACAAGTTTTACATTACATAATTAAAAAAACAGCATTGTGTCCCCTTTGAAGACACTCATGTCCCTAAGAATATCCTTGAAGGTCGATCATGATATACTTCTACACATACTAGGAAAAATAAAACATAAGAAATGGGAGAGCTCAGATGCTCAGTAAGGATAACAAATAATTCCATTTAAACTTAAACATCAGCATAATATGGAAAAGAGAAATAAAATAATTCCATTTACTTATTCACATGGATATTCTACTAGTCGAATAATCACATGTAATATCAATAGAAAATTTCATAATAATGGAATGCATAATTCCGGACATCATAACTACATAGTCATGGCCTCGTGCCAAGACCAAAAATAAGATTATGTTAAGGCCGTGTGCCAAGAAACTAGTTTGTCTCATGGGACCTAACTTTGCATAGAGGATCTATAGATATCTCGACACATCACTTACTAAGTTCAATGCATTCCCCATACGAAAATATTGAAACATAATATAAATATTCATATTAAAAATAGCATATGAAATGCCAATATTTTAACCACAAACCATGAATGGTATAAAAATAGCACATCCAAAGTCAAAAAAAACCTAATTCAATACAATATGAAAGATTGTATTATAATAAATCGACCACAATCAAGAATAAAATACAATGAAGGAAACTGAAATAGATGAAATTAATCAATAAAACTATTTGAGAGAAATATACTCTTTTTCTTGAAAACATTTAAAAGCCTCACTATTTATCAAGAAGCTGTTAAAATAGATTTTTGAATCAATGTGTCGCATACCACTTTGATAATTTTAAATAAAATTTAAATTTTAATACATTTATATCCATATAAATGAACCCTTAACACCATTTTAAAACATGGACATTAATGGGAAATATTTAGAAGAATAAATCTTTAAAACAATTAAAATGATATTTTAGTTAGAGTTACAAACCAAATGAGAGATGATTGAATAATAATACCTGAGGTGATAAAAACATTATAATATCATTAGAATAAATGGATTGATTATATACTATGTCCAAGTACATTATGTACAACATATAAAATTAAATTGGTGCATAACAATGAAGAAGTCACAATGGAAGGTAAATTGAGTTGAAATCCCTTATAAAGACCATATCCTTAGGTTAAGGACAAATAAATGACATAATTATGTGTGAAAATGATAAATAAACTCAATATTATTGGATAGTCAGTGTAAATAAATCATAGGATATTCATACATATTCTTATAAAAAAATACTAATGACTTGGATGTTTCACTCAATGAATGAAAATTAAGATAAGATTACACTTATCATGTTCATATCGATGACTTGAGATTTTATCAATGGAGTGATTATTTGTATAAATATTATATACACACAAAGGGGAGTGGAAATTACTACATAAATAAATAAATAGTGATTTCACATATAATCTTGGAGTAAAATAATCAATAAAGTTTTCGTAAAACCAAATGAGTGGAAATTGAAATTAAAAATTCCATTACCGATTTTACAACTTATGAAACACACATCCCATGAAAGAAGGATCATAAAATTAAGATATAAATACCCATAAATTAAATAATATTACACAAATAATACAATCATGGGTAGTATATACACTACTCAAAAGGAAATAGTGGAAAATATAACATGAATGTCACGAGAATAAAAAGTGAGATGAAAACCCCTTACGTTGTACTTTTCCTTAGTTAAGGGTATGTTAAAATCCTGTATAATAGATAAATAATTTCTATTAAATTATAAAATAACCACATACCTAAATATGATATCATCTATGATCTTCTAATACTGCTTTGCTAATAATATTTTAGTAGTATCATTATTTCGGGAGTTAACTAATTCATTTTCCTTTAAATGTTTTGTTACATAAGTCATGTTCTTTATTGATAGGATGCATATGATTCATATGCATAATGATATTAATTTCTTAAAAATTATTTCTAATCGCAAAACGAAAATTAGTATTGAATGGTTACGTTGGGGAATGAATTTCATCACGTTCATCGAGACGGTAACCCGTATGTTTGTAGGAGCGAAAATATCATTCTATTGATGGTGAAATCATATGTAATTGGACAGTATATAATATATAAATAATAATTAACATGTTATATTTATTAATCACATCAATTATAATATTCCACATAATTTATTTGTTTTTTAGTGTATTTTAACTATCAGTACATTTTATTATAACTAAAAATCATTAAATTTATTCAATTTTGTATATTGTTTTTTAAAATAGTAATTATTATGAAAATGTTTATTTTTTATTATTTTTTTCACTTTAAATAATTTTAAAATTAGTTCATTCAATATGCCTCAACTTCTTGTTGTTCTATTGTTTTTAATTTAATTTTTTATTCTTTTTATTCTTTCATTAGATCATGTATTTTGTTTTTTTAAAAATAATTAATTTAATAATTCTTTCAATTTATTAGTTATTTTTTTATTTATTTTTCAATTTAATAATGATTAAATTATTAATTTAATATTCTGTTCATTGATTTCATTTTAATTGAAAATAAATATTTTTTTAATTTAGTTTTTGATTATTTAAATATTTAAATAATTTAATTCTATTCATACTTTAATTCTTTGTCTATTTGAATTCATTAATTTAATTAATTAATTAATTCATTAGTGCATCAAATAATTTAGTTCATTAAATAATTGTAATATTAAATTTGTTTTGTTTACTATAAATTCTATCAAATAATTAATTTACTTTCTAGTTAATTAATTATTTATCTTGTATTTTATTATTTATTGTTTGTTTTTTGTGAAGGTGACACCACTATTTTTCCAAGGGTGACTCAAATTAGTCACAAAAATCACCCATCGATGACTCAAACGAGTCACCGACACTACCCATCAGTGAGTCGAGCCACCGTTCCATCTCTTTTCCATTTTTTTGAGTCACCATCACCAAGAATCGGTGACTTATCGCATCCTTCCACCATTATTCCAATGGTGACTCCCAATCACCATTGCTCTTGTCTCTTCTCAGCAGTGAGTTGTGTCCCACCATCACCCCTATTTTATCCTGTGAGACTGACATAACCCATTGGTGACTTGTCTCACTAACACCTTCCACTCTCCCCTATTCACACCTTATCCATCATCACACCATCAGAACACTTTTCACCCCTGGCCATCTCAAAATATTTCTTCCTTTAACTTCCTCCAATGTCACTATGACCCTCTTCTGCACCAAACAACAGTCACTCATAGAGTCACTGTTGATCTTCATCACACCACCATCACATCACAAATATATAACAATAAAAAACATCACCACAACTGGTCAACGCTAACATCAAACTCACTGAAACAACAAACCAGATCCAAAGTAGCACTAATAGATCAAAAGTGTAATAAAAAACCAACTCAAATCCAGAAGAATAAAAAAATAATTCTTTCACATATCTGAAGAATCAAACGTAAACTTAAAAATCAGAACCAAGAAAACCAGATCTGTAAGACCCATCCTGGACAATACCACCCTTCTTGTTGTTGATGAATACATGGGTAATGTCTTGCTACCATGTCATTGAGTTAAGTTGTTTGGTTCTAGTTGGTGTGAGTGTATTCTCAAAATAGAAATGGTTTTGGAATGAAAATTCTTTCTATCAAGTGGTTTCAAATTGGTAAACTGGTTATTAAAACAAAATCATCTTTTGAAATGGAAAATGGATTCTTTTCAGTTGTTTTGAAATTGATAGAATGGGTTTTATAAGAATTTGTTTTGTTTAAAACATTGAGTCACAATTGGATTTTATTAATAAAAGAGAAATGTGACCCTTGGAACTCTCTATAGGAAGTCACATGTGTGTAGGGTATGTATAGAATGTGTGTGGCTGATCTTGTTTGTGAATGATTTATGTGGAATTAGATAGACACACATGTTTTGGTCTGTAAGATGCCATGGGTGTGTGATTGAGATTATATGCATGACCTTGTTTTTCTAAAGTGATTCTTAAAAGGGAAAATTATTTTAGAAACTGGTTTCTATTTTAGAATGTGGGTTTTTCATTGTGAAAGATGGATTTTTCATTTTCAATGTAGCTTGGAAGTGAGGTGGTTTTTAAAATTGATAAGAAATATTAATTTTTAAAAGTGGTTATCTTTAGCGGTGTTGATATTTAATTGGATTATGATCCAATTGTTTGGGATCGAGGTGTTACTTTTTGTTTTTATTTGGTTTTATGTTGGTTTCATTTGGTGTTTTTTTATGTTTTTCCGAATGTGTCACCTTGAATGGTCCCTCAATGTTCTAATGAGTCATTATCATTTCCTATGTTTTCTAGGATGTTTCCTATCTTCCATGGTGTTAGAGGTTCGTTAAAGGAATTTATACGGATTGAAGTAGTAGAGTGTGTCTTAAGGATGCTGGGAACTCTTGAGGCATCAGGGTCCATTCTATTTTGGCATTGTTCAAGAGTCTAACATTGGAACAATGGTAGTTGGTTGTCCCATTATCTTAGAAATTGGGGTTACATGGGGTGTTTCCAAGTCCACCTTTATCTAAAGGTTCGTGCCTTCGGATGTGAAGTTGGGGAAGTTGGAAGTGTTGTGAGGTGTTCAGTAGGGCTAGTGGTTAGTAAGAGTTTAAATTTACCACTTTAATGAGATACTTCCTCTTTTCTTTTGGGGTATTCACTCAGAGATTTCATGATAATATTTATCATTCAGTGAAGCCTATTTTGAGAGATGGGTGGATGAGGAATTCTTGGAAATTTTTTTCTTTGGGTATAGTTAGTTGAGGTTGGAAATCTATCCCTCTAAATTCCTTCTCTTATTGTGGATGTTCAATTCATATGGAGAAGTCATGTTGGAATAATTTCTTGAAGGAGTTGTGATTGGGGGATGATCATGCTTGACTATGAGTTATGAGAAGCATTAGCCATCAGATCCCTGAACACAAGTCTCAGGGTGAAGGTCACACACAATCAAGATCTACCAAGGGTCTATGAATCTTTGTTCTGGTTGTGGTTTAAAGCATTATTATTGAAATGTTTAAAGTTTTCTTGTTCTTTCTTTCCTACCATTTTATGTTCATCATTTCTATATATGGTTATGATTAGTTTTTTCTATTTCAATACAATAAGTTCTAACTCTTCAAACGTGGATTTTGGAGCCGTTCATTTTTCTTAGGGGAAATTTGGTGCTCGCATGGGTGGGTTTCTCTTTTGGTTCCAGTTGTGATCATTTGAAGATGTAAGTGGTTGGGAAGATCAATGTTTAAAGGGTGTTCAGGTATGCTATTTGGTTCAAATTTCTTTTTTTGGGTTTTAACTAGTGTTGGAAAACTAATTATGGTTGTTTTGTGGTTCCAATCATGCTAGGAAGATTATATGGAGTTCATGTTGGGAGTTCCCGACCAATTTGGGGTTGTTTTTTTAATGTGGAAAATAGTTATGTTAGTTCTCTCATCTAGGTGTCCTAGTTTTCTAGATTCCCTCATTGTGGGTTTCTTGTTTAAGTCATGGTGGACTTGTTTGGGTTTTTTGTTTACCATGTTTATTGAGTCCTAGTGGATGGGAGGACACCCCTCATGTTCTCCCTCAATCTGGGTCTTTGGTTACCTCTTCAATCAGTCAGGTGTGACCTATGGAGAGGTAGACCATCCTAAAGTTAATGGTTTCCTTCAGTTATAATTTGGCATGGACTTATGAATCAGTTATATTTTGGCTTGGTGACTTTCTTGGGGAAGAAAATTTCTATGGTGGGGATAATTATCAAACCATGACCTCAAATACTCATTTATTTTGTTATTCAATTGGTTTGGGATACTTTCGGGTGATGTTCAGGCTGAGACCCGATCGAATGTTTTGAGATTTTAAAATTTTGGGTTGGTTTTCTAGGTGGTGCACGAGTACCACACAATTACTAGAAACTGTGCATCCTGGTCATGTAGAAAGTATATGTTCAAGAAGAACATACTGCACAGTTAGTGCATAGCCATGCAGTAGATCCCACATAACCATGTGCCAGTTCTTCCGTGGTTAGAGGTTTCTGTATGGTTACCGCACTGTTTGGAAAACCGTGTGGCAGAACCTTGTGGTTGTGCCACATCTTTAAAAAATTGAAACCCTCTTTTCACTCTCCCCCTATTTTACCCTAATACGATCCTCCCTTACTCGATCTCTTTTTGTCACACTAAAGAGTCCTAAAACCCCACTTCCCTTGGCCTCCCCTCCTCCATGGTTTTCACCCAATGATCCAAGGTATGTTTCTTTGGGTTTTGGCCCTTTTTATTCCTCTTTCTTCCCTCCCACCTTAATTTCTTGGTTTTCCTTTGGTAGGACCTACCTCGGATGAAACATAAATATTATAGTTTTCTTGCAACTCATTTTCCTTTGGGTTTTTTGGTGTGTGAATGGTCCATGGGTCTTAGATCTCTTTTCTCTGAGAGTTTTGTCACATTCTCACTCAACTAAGGTAAGTGTTTCCATGCCTTTCCTTTCCAATTCACTCAATATAATGATTGGGTTATTTTAATTAAATTTTAAACATGATTTTAACCACCCTAATTTTATTTGTTTAATTACTCTAGGATTTTCATGGAAAAATTAAATCATAAAAATAGCTATTGAAGAGGACCATTAATTTTGCCTATTCTTACTTATGCCAAATGTGTGTAGTTAGATGGAAATTTGTTTTTAATAGTGAAGTTTTAGGGTATGTGTGTTTTTACCTTATAATTATTGTGTTAAAATTGTTGGGTGGTAATTTAGGATTTTATTTGAATCATATTGATTTTTGTGGTGTGATTTGTATGTTTTTAGGGAAGATCTCTTGGATTCTAAAATGTTCATTTTTCACAATTGGAATAAGGTGGAGTTGACGATTTTTGTTTGAAAAGAAAGTGATAGTTTTATAAAAATGGTTTTTTTAACATTTCTTGGAATTTATAGGGCGTCATTGGATGATGGAACATCCATGGGTGCACCAGGTGCACACATGGATGTGAGATAAAATGAAAATGGCACTCTAGAAAAACATTTCCATTAAAGAAATCCACTTCTACCCTTTTTCAACTTCCCCTAAAATGGATACATTTTATTATAAAATTGGATAAGTTGTTCTTCTATTTCTTTAGAAATGATTAGATGTGTATCCCTTGATGTTTGGCTTGATTGGATTTGGAAGATGTTTTGATAACTGTATGAAAATGGAAAGTCCCATTTAGAAAATACTTAAAAAAATGGGTTTTGACATTATGGGGAATGACTTTTGAAGTGATTTTGGAAAATTTAATTGGCGTGTGTAAAGAATAAGTTATTTTTTTCATTTTTCAATTAAAAGGGATTCTTTTTTTTGTGGAATGTTGAAAAAATGTGGTTGACAACCTAAAATGTTTTGAGAATTGGTTTGAATGTTTATATGGTGTAGCATCTCGACTGGATCCATGATGATGGGACATATTTAAAGATATATATATATATATATATATATGAGAAAACTCTATAAGAGGTATTTCCTTTTATGGGCTATCGTATATTGGTGTTCGTGTTTGTTGTAGGGAAGTCTAAAGAGTGTAGGTAGGATGAGTCACACATGCATTGGCCTCCTACTTGCACAGTTTTACTACCACCATGGGTTCCTGGGCGTATTTTAGATGATAGAGTGATAGTAGCTTACCAAACCTGATTAGATAGGTTGGTACCCTCCTGGAGTTGTAGACATTCCATGAGGGTCATGCCGTAGGTGAGGCTAGGATATATCAACCAATTGGTTATTGAATTAGGGGCTTCACCATATATCGATAGGTGGTTCCAAATCGAGTATGTCCATGGGAGTTCTAGGGATGTTTTGGATCACCCATGGTTACTATTTATATCTTTATGTAGTTATTTTCCTCTTTATTTATTTCAGGTATATCCCTTTTTTTCTTTGGTTTTTTTTTGATTGTAAAATGGTATTTCGTTTTGGAAATGGAAGGTGGTGTGGATTGATTTTTGAAATGGGAAATATATATTTGTTTAATGAACTGTGAAAAACCTATTTTCATAATTTTATTTTAATCTAGTTTTAATGGATTATTTCGTGAATTGAAACACATAGATCCTGTGGTGATTGACTACTGAGCTGCCTAGCTCACACCTTACTCAAACCACTTGGTGTCGGAAGGCTCGAGCTATTTTTTAGTATAATCTACCACATCATTTCTTTATTTTTAGTGTATTTTAAATATCAAGAGATTTTATTCTAATTAATAATCACTAACTATATTAAATTTTGTACATTGTTTTTTAAAAGTTATTTTTTATGAAAATATATATTTTATTGATTATTTTTTCCACTGTAAATAATTTTAAAATTAGTTCATTCAGTCTGCCTCAAATTGTTATTATTCTTTTGTTTTTATTTTGATTTTTTATTTTTTTATTCTTTCATTATCTCATGCATTTTTTTAAAAAATAATTAGTTTATCAATTCATTCAATTTATTAATTTTTTTTGTAATAAATTTTCAATTTAATAAGGCTTAAATAATTAATTTAGTATTCTGTGTATTGATTTCAATTTAATTACAAATAAATATATTTTTTAAATATAGTTTTTGACTGTTTGAATAATTAAATAATTCAATTCAATTCATACTTTAATTATTTGACTATTTTAATTCATTAATTTAATTAATTAATTAATTCATTAGTTCATCAAATAATTTAGTTCATTAAATAATTGATATATTAATTTTTTGTGTTCTAGAAATTTAATATAAAAATTAATTTACTTTCTAGTTAATTAATTATTTATCTTTTATTTTACTGTTTATTGTTTGTGTTTTGCACAGGTGACACCATTAAGTTTCCAAGGGATAGTTAAACAACCTAAGACTGATTTGAAGCTCATCCCTCACCACCTCCCCTGCCTACATGTTGACCAAACAACCTCACACGAACTGAGCCCCCTGCCTCTATCGTAGAGAGACCATCATGATGTCTCTGCCACATTGAATCCGACCCAAACACCGCCTGAAGCTACTTTCCGCCGTTGACTGAACCTGAGCTCACTACTCCTCTACATCACGAGATACTGAACCCCCTTACGCTACTTATCCCCTTCAATCTGACACTCCTCGCCCCTCTCTTTTCGTTTTCTTTTTTTATTTTATATATTATATAATATATCACATGTAATATATTTTATAATATATATAATAATAATAAAACATTTAATATGTAATATAACTAATGAAATATAATGATTTTCATAATAAATACATTTATTTATATAATAACACATTTTTATAAACTTTTTTTATTTTTTTATATTTGTTTCATTATACATAATTATTTAATAAAATAATATATATATATAATGGTAATATAAAGAAATAATTATATATATATATATAATAAAAACAAATGGGTTTATAAATTCTAATTTTAACAAAAAATCAGTCGCTCCCTGTGGTTTGACCCTATCTTACCACAATACTAGGTAGTAAGTAGGTTTAGAAATTCTAATTTTACCATGCCCAATGACATAATACATGCATTATTTTATGTTTCAATATGAATTATTTTTTCCAAAGTGATTTTGACTTAAATGTCACCTAGTTGTAAATAATTTTATAACATTAGTTTCTTTTCATTGGGTTATATTACTACTATATTATCATTAATTTTTTTTAACATTGTGTGTGTTATGAGTTATTATTATAAATTTATATTTCCACTTATTTTAGGTGGATTTATATTTGATACATAAAACCAATTTATTTTTTAATTCTATATTCAACATTATGATCTTTGTAAGGGTTTTTTACAATCTCATTTTATTTAGGATTAATTATGATAAAAATATCATTGATGGAAATTATTTTATAATTTTCTAATAAAAAAAATTCAATTTGTTCTCCTAGGGTTATTAGTGATGTTTTCATATAAAAGTACCATTTTTTTCACTCTTTGGTACTCAAAATGATTCAGAATATTTTTTTTAATAAAGTGTGACTTCATTTCGATCTCTGGTGAATAATCCTATTTCAACAAAATCCTTGTTTTTAAAATATGTTTTTATAAATATTTTAACATTACCCTAACGATTTGTTATAGAAATTTTTACCAATTTATTAGTTTTAAACAAATGTTTTAAAATAAATCTCTTTTTTACTTTCTGAACAAGGTTAATTTTTACCCTTTTTATAGTAGTGTGACATGAATGTTTTCATTCAAAATTCACAGAATTTCCTTTAGCCATGACCTATAATTTCATTGAATATTCCTTTAAATGCTTAAAAACATTATCTTCAAAATAATATTTCTTCTAATATTCATGATTTTTTTAGTTTAAAGAAAAATTCAAAGTATAAAAAATGATAATTTACTCAAGAATGTTTTTAATGATCTATTTATTGTATTTATATTCATCAATGATGACAAAAATTTATTTAATATATAATACACTTTAGATATGTTTCTTTGATTCCATAATTATTATTTCATTGGTTGGTTTTTGACCATTTTAACCCAGTAATGTATAAATATTCACTTTCTTGATATTTTTTTATTCATAAACTTTCCCATGAAATATCTACATTCCAATGATCATTGGAAATTAAATTTCCATTTAATATCCATATTATTTACCATCTATAGACTTGTTATTTAAATTATATATAATTTCTACATTTGATGTTTTAAAATAATTTTTATTTAATTGATTGGGAAAATATTGATAAATCTATATTCTTTACTCAATATGGATATTTGATGATAAGGGATATTGTTCATGAATTAAATTTATTAATTGATATATAAGTTATTCATTACGAATGATATATCAGTGGGGAATGATTATAGAGAGGTCTTAGTATAATTAGTTGTCTCATGAGGGGGTTCAATTGGCTAGCCTTAATTAAATGGGATTCTAGTGTATACCTGATGATTAGTTTTAAATTATATTGAGAATGTCTTGATAATACAATGTTTGAGATCATGAAACCCAATAATTTATCATTTACTTCATTGAGTATTCATTTAATATTATGAATGATATTTTCACAATGATATTATCTCTGAATGCATTTCATTCTCATTTTATTGATTAATTGGCATTTATTTTTAGTTATTTACCTTTCCATATGGAGTATGCATTATATAATCACTATAGTCAAAATTTTTAATAGGATTATCTATTAAGTTATTTAAATTTCCATATTTATTATTCATTATCTATTTATGAGAGATATTTTATTGATTTAATGGATTTTGTTTTAAGTTATTTACCTTCCCATATTGATTATTCTATTCAAATTATTTAAATGGCATGTGTATTTAGTTATTTTTCATTAAATGATAATGCTTACTGATTCATGATAGATTTCATTGTACTTGAACTTCCTGAGAACTTGATATCACCCTAATATTTTATATTTCCCAAGAATCCATTATGTATAAAATGAATTATATGTAAGGATATTGTAGAGGGAATAATTACATTATTGATAATTTTTTTTATTTTTTATTTTCAAATATAATAAGGTAATAAAGTATTCATATAGTTTACTTAGGCTACCAAAATATTATATCTTCTGGTATAAGATTCCTTGTATCTTATTCCAATATTGTAAAGTAAAACAATGGCTTTAGGTTATAGGAGTCGGGATTATTACATCATTATTTTAACATGGTACATTTAATAAATGTCTTTATTAAATGAATTTAAAACACAATACTCATCAGTTAAATGTCTCTAATATATATAAATGATATCAAAATAATAAAATTTTCATTGAAAAAATTCTTAAAAAGGATAATCATAATGTTGGATAATCCTAGGACTGGTAACATATGAAAATTTATTATGTAATTAAAAAATTATCGATGTTAGAGAAACACTTTCCTGAGTAACCATGTGTTGATATTGTTCTAGAGGTGAAACTAGACAATTTTAATAAGAATATAAATATTCTCTTAATAATTCAGAGGTGTTAGATGAAAATTTTAATAAGGAGCATTAATCTTCAATAAAATACTGAATGTGATTCGACGTTCCAATGAAAAGGTGAGACTAAAGAAATCATACGACTTATTATGGTTAAGAAAATCATTACATTTTCATTGTTGTAGATATTTTGATAATGTGTGTGAGTTAAATAAAATCTAAATTGGTATTCTTAATTTTTTTGAAAATTGTTTAACTTGGAATATGAGTTCTATGTCCTAATTTTTTATATTGTAAAAATGGGAAAAATTCCAAAATAAATGAAAAATTAGTTAAAGGGTGAATAACGTTTCCTTTAGTATCTATTAACTGTCATTAAAACCTAAATGTTTTTTTATTAAAGAATCGGAAATGATTCCTTAAAATGTAATTGTTTAGGAAAACAGAGAAAGTTTGTAAATCTCTATGGAATGTCTATGGTAGTTTTCAGTGGTATTGAAATTAATTTTTTAGTTTTTAAGTGTATATTATGGCTTCTCATAAAGGGAAAGATCTAATTACAAGACTTAATGAAAAAATTTCATTAAAATACATAACCAATATGTTTTATATTTAGAGTTTTGGAGTATTAAGAAATAGTTGTAACTACTGAACCCATATATTTTCCAACAAACATTAATTTTCCCATTATAAATGAAATAACTTAATCCATAACAGGTTTTCAATATCTCCAAAAAAAATTTAATACATGACAATCTTATATACATACAACATGTATAAAAATCCATCCTTACCCGAGGAAAAGGAAACATAAGAAGGGGAGAGATAAAAGGATTAGTAAGGGTAAGAAAAGATGATAATAATACAATATCAAAAATGAGAATACAACAAACATGTGGGCTTGAGAATATAGGAAATTAATATGAATATAAAATATATAATTCATTTCTAATTAGAAAATAGGAAAACCATAATCATGGTAGCATGACATAAGGAAATGATATATTAAGATCATGTAATCATGGAATATATGGAATGAACATAACACATAAAATCATAAGAATAAATCAAGGATCAATTCTAAGATTATCATAGTGGAAATTATCTCATAGAATATTGGGTAAACTCTCCATTCCAATAAACATTGTGGAAAACGTCCTATGGTGGATTAAGTTCATACTTTAAAATCTTACATAACATATCATGAGATATGAATATTCACATAATTAATTATAGGAATATATAATTTTATAACCACCTATCACATTATTAAAATAATACACATTCCAAATATATAAATAAAAAACCATATTTAAATCATAGGTGTTATTAGACCCATGAGAAGGAAGTGGATTTCATAATTTTTATTCAAGGAATAACTAAATTCAATATCATAAGGATTCTCAAGAGAATAAAAAATTAAATCATTTTGGATGTGTATATTTAATAATTAAACATAGGTCTTGAACATTTTCTTCCGATATAGAAAAATTCATGAGAAGGATCAGAGATAAGTAAGAATGAAAATGAACCACATAGGTCTTGGTTTTTGAAATGGGCATAAGATACTTTATGGTGGAAAATATCTTATAGTTTAAATTTATAATATAATTGAACAAGGATTTATTCCATAAAACAATATGGGTTTTCAAAATCTATTAATGATAAATATTTTTATGGAAGTGGCACTCTCCTTGAAATAATATATCAAAAGGTTCTTTTTTATGTTTAAAATACACCCCTCTAGAATTGTTACACTGTAAAAAGTTTAATAAATATTTCTTTGGAAAATATTAAAATGTCAAAAAAAAGGTCAAATGAGATGAAAAAAATTAGGGTCACAATTATAATGTAGAATATCATTTGGAAGAGAAATTATGTATAATGCGGGTAAACTGACTTTAAATTGAATAAGAATTATCCTTAACAATAATATAATTTATAGAAATAAATTCATCAATGTAGTGATTTGAATAAAAAAATTTAATTTCCACGGATAGGCATTGTAGTATCATCATATAATAGATTATATCTATCTTGTGAAACAAATATAAAAAATAATTTTTATTACCCAAGAAAGAAGTTGAGTAAAAGAAATCTATGAGGGCATCTTGAAATTTTTGACGTAAATCCCCATAGGAGAAATAAAATTTAATAGGAAATTTAATATCATGAAATAGAAAATAAGAACTAATCAATAATAATAAATGATACTAGATACACCATTCCAAGGACTTTTTTATAATAATAAATATGTCTCACAGGGTGAAAAGTGAGTTATAAAAACCCTTATGGCATCACAATCACACAAATTGAAAATACATTGATGATAGAAAATGAGATAGATTTTTAAATAATCTAGATTTATGTAATATTCAGAATAAAATAAATCTATTTCAATAAATACACCACAAAAGAAACAAGTGGTGAAAAAAATCATATCTCAATGAAACAAAATTGATATAAAAAACCCTTACCTTTTTCTAATTTGTTCTGTGAATTCTCCTAAATTCCTGATTAATAAAATCAATTTTATCAGTTACCTATTAGGAACCATAATCTTCTATATTGAATTTAATATGTATTTTATTATATTTATTTATAATATAGTTTTATCATATGTTTTTGTGAAAACTCAATCAATATTTGTTTATTTTGGTAATTTTAGTGATTGAACATGATATTTTAATAAAAAGTTAAACAAAAAATATTAACATAATAGGACAAAATAAATCACTATTTTTTATTAAATTTTTATAATATTATTATTTAAGTTCTCATTTTAATCTGTGATATAATTTTATAGAATTATTCAAGTACGTGGTTAAAACAACCCTAAAAATGAACACACTATATCTATATAGGTGATTGTGTATAAGGAAGTTTATAATGTCTTTATCATGTAGTAATTATTATATTATTTATATTTTTTCTGATTGAAAATATGTATTTAAGTGTTTGGATAAATATTAAAAATTCAAATGAAAAATATAAAATGTTAATTCAAGGAGGTGGTAGTCCGTACAATGGAAAATTAATGTTTGTTTATTTTTATAAGTGGATATAACGAAATAAATAATTGTTGTACCATTAATATTATAATACTTCATTATACTAATGATAATAAAGTCATTAGATTACTATTTATTGGGTGGTTTTGGAATAGAAATATTAAGAAGACAATGTAAGGTGTAAGTAATACTCACTTGGTTACCTTGAAATTTGTCCTGAAATTCTCCTTAGAAATGAGGGGATTAGTTTAATTAATTAAGACTATCAGATTACGTACTTGAGAGAGGATTCTAGGAGATAAAAATTACTAGATTTTCAGGAATGAATTCAGAGGCTAGATAATCATTTCATATATATATATATACAAAAACTCACATTAATACATTTTAGATGAATATTTAGTATATATCATAAGAATACATACTTGAGGGATGTAAAGGATTAACTTATTTAGAGACAAGATACCTCATCATATTATTCCATGAATGATATTAAAATATTCGATAAATTTATTCTAATATAGTACAAATGTTAGATAGACCCTACATAAAACCATTCATTATAACATAGTGAAATCAAATATAAGAAAGAGTGATCTCAGATGCTCAATAATAGTAAACACAAGAGATATTTTTCAACAAAAATAAATGACAATAATTAAAGAATAATGTTTTGATAATTTTAACTTAACTTAGGAAAATCAAACCCAATCAATCAAATATCATTAATAAAAAAACAAGGAATAAACCTTTGTCATAAAAAACATATATTCCCTAGGTATATAAAATTATCAATAATCGATCCCAAGACATGATATCATATCATAGGAATAAGACATGTTTTTAGAAAACACATATATGTTGAAAATCATTTCCTTAGTCAAGAATCACTTCTGAGACTATTATAGTTTATTTGGTTCACTCCCAATCCCCTTATTTCCTTTCTCACGAATGAGCCCAGGTACTCTAGTAACCCGATAACTAAGACGACACTAACACATCCCGAAGGGCATTGCCGATCCCTAGGGGCTGGAAAATAGAACTTGGAATCATACAACATACAAGTGGGAATGATTTTTCCACAAGAATGTGGAAGAAAAAGAGAAAATATAGTATACATATCAATAGGAAAATCCACGAGGATTAAAAGTACCAGAACAGAAATATGCATAAAATCCAATGTACTACAACCCAAAGTACTAAAATATGAAAATAGCCCCATGGTCCCTAAGGACACAACTCACCACATCCAAAGAACAACAACTAGATCCACCTCTAAGAGATCCCTTCCCTTTTCTCTAGCCTAGAAGAATAAATTATATAAAATACCAAAGGAAATAGTATGTTGTGAACCTAATCCCAGTAGGATCCCACTAAATATTCCACAAAAAATTCTAAATATAGATTATCCATACAATAGCTTTCAATTTTCAAAATGAATAGGTCTGGAAATTCAAAATTATATTTAAACAAAACATGCTAAGCAGTTCCGATATGATGGAAAATTCATGTAAAGAACAAGCTTTACTTTACAATAGATGGAATATTTCTAAAACAATATATTAAGCATTATATTTTTATAAATTTTTTTATATAAACTCAGTAGTCATGTAAAGCAGTTCCAGTAAACATTGGCATACATTTTTATCTAAAATATAAATAAAAAAGTGATAAACATTGTCATATTCCAAAAGGTACGATAGTATTAACCAGCTATAGGATTCCACACCCTCTATGTGAACTAATCGAAATGTGTATACACACATCCCTATGGCACTAGCCAAATGAGACTCATCATGAACCCGTCATGAATATGACCCGCTGCAAGTATGTTTTAGAACACTATCGTCGCGTAGAGTGTATCCCAATATCTCACTAACTACCTAAGGATTGAATTTGATCTTATATGATGGTTGAAATACTTTAAGACTACTTAAAATACAATCAATCAGATTCCTCTTTCTCAAAAATTACAATTTCATTCCATTTAAAACCAAACAGGTTTTATTCCAATGCATGCCTTTTTCTAAGTAAAACCACTCGGTTTCTATAAAATCATTTTAATCCATTTTAATGAGTTTGAAATCAATTCCAAAGATAATTCCATCCTTTTAAAATTTAATTTCCACAATTAAATTCAAAATTTTAATTTCCACAATTAAATTCAAAAAGTTAATTGAATCATTTCCATCAAATCCATAATTTAAATTAAACAATTTAAATCATTCAATTTCCATAAACCCACCCCAATTCAATGGAATTTGCGGTTTTCTAAATTACTGTGCAGAAACCATTTAAAATCCTCCAATTCACTGGAATTGAGTTCATTTCAAATCAATTTAAATCAAGATTATGAAATTTAATGTAAATCAACAATTTAGATAAATAAAGCAATTTGATGGTAATCAATTTGGAAAATTAGGACGGAACAACCAACCTATTTTCTGTAGAATGACACTTGCAATGACACTCGTCAATGAGAACGAAGGTGTAGAAGACCTAAAAACATTACCTAATAGAATGATCCAACACCACAAGACATGGATCCATCAATCCAAATATGGTCCATTGAAACCCCAAGAGGGGAGGAAGAGAGAAACATGAATAACGAGGGGGAACACATACCTAGGAATCAAACTTCAAGAAGAATGAAGATCCCAAGCCCTTTAGATCGATCCGAAAGGAGTTGAGTCTCTAAAAAATTTACAAGAACTTATCTAGTTTGAGATCCACGACGTCTGTACTGAAAATGACTGAGCAAAATAGCCAAACCCATGACTTTAATTTAGGAACATGCTGTGTCACTAATTGTACCTTGGGGGTCATCACTTGTAGGCCGCACTAAAAAAATACGCCGAAAATACAGTCACCTCGAGTTACAAATTTAATATTTAAACACTAAACGATGTGTACCTTAGGTACACAATGTCTACCATCTCACGACATGACCCCTTCTTGACGAATTGAAACCAGCTCCAAGTACACGGTGTGTACTTCAAGTACAGGGCGTGTAGTTCATCTACACAACAATAATTCAGGTACACTATGTGTGCCTATCCTAAAACATTTAATAAACAACAGAAAACTATCTATAATGATTATTGACCGAATGGGGACTTAGAAAAAGTGGATAATTTACTGTTCAAGGAAATGTAATGTTACATACTCCCCACCATAAAAAATTTCTTTCCCCAGAAATCCTATGAAGAATATTCCATGCCAAATAGATGAGGCCACTACTCTCTCATCAGTTCGTCCCTCTCCCACATTTCATTATAATTAGAACCATTCTGCAATAGCATGTGTACTAAAGGTATCATCCTCCCACGAAGTACCTTCGTATTAGAATCAACTATCTTGACTGGTTTCTTAGTAAATGGTAAATTAGGTCAGATCTCAAGATCACTTCAGCTCAAAACTTGAGATGGATCAGATAGATACTTTATCAAATGTGACACATGGAAAATGTTAAGTATCAAAGTAAACTTTAGTGGAAGTTCCATGTGGTACACAAATTTCCCCACCTTCTCAACAACCTTAAATGGTCCCAAGAAGAGAGGTGCAAGATTACCTTGCTTCCCAAGCCGTCGATTACCCAACTAGGGTGAAACTTTCACGAACACATGATCACTAACTAAGAACTCTAACGGTCTACGGTGTTGATTAGCATAAATCTTATATCAGCTTTTCTCTGCCAACATCCTCTGACGAATTAACTGAATCTTTTCTATCGTCTCCTACACCAAGCTTTGTCTAACCAAAGAACATTCACCGGCCTTCGACCAACACAATGAAAATTTACATGGTCGGCCATACAAGGCCTCAAAAGGTGACATCCTAACCATGGACTGGTAACTATTGTTATAAGAGAACTCAAACATCCCTAAGTGATCATACCAAGCCCCGCTGAATTAGAGAACACAAGTACAAATAATATCTTCAAGAAAATGTATAGCTCATTCTATCCAGCCATCCGACTGTGGATGGCAGGTTCTAATCAAATAGACCTGAGATACTAATGCCTCCAGAAGGACTCTCCAAAAGCAAGAAGTGAACCAACGATATATATCAAAGACTATAGCATATGGAAATATGTGCAAATGAAAAATATCATTCACATAGATATTTCCAAACTACTCAACTTTGGCCATATCATGACTGGGTATAAAGTGAGATGACTTGGTCAACCTATCTATCACAACCCATATTAAATTATTATTTCTCTAGGTATGAGGAAACCCAATAAAAAAGTCCATAGAGATCTCATCCAATTTCCAAGTAGGAACTGTAAGTGGATGAAGCAATACCAAAGGTTTATGGTTCTCTACTTTCACCTGTTGGCACATAAAGAAAAAAGAGTAAAACTCAACAATGTCCCATCTCATACATGGCCACTAGAACTACAGCCTCATGTCATGGAACATATTAGTGTTTCTCGAGTGCACAACCAACTGAGAATTATGGAAATCCCCCATCACTACATTTCTTATCATTAACGACACAACAAAGCAGTTCTGATAGCATAGAACACCCTCTTTGGAGAAAGAACATTGTGAAACTATATCCCCCCATAAAGGGATTCTCTAATTCAATGAAACTCATCATCAACCTCTTTGTCTTGAATAAGAATCTTGAGAAGTGTGGTTGTCAACTACACAGTGGCTAAAGAAACATAGGCCCCTTCCTCCTAAACTATAATATGAAACTGTGCAATGAGATCCAACAAATTCCAATGTTATGAAAATTTTTTCACTGTCTGGGTTGGAAGTTTCCTACTTGATGCATCTAAAATGACATTCCCTTTACCCAGGGTATATGCGATGTCAAAGTCTAAATACTATAGTTACTCCACCAATTTACTCTACCGAAGAATCAAATATTTTTGGTAGAAGACATAACTCAGGTTTTTGTGGTCTAAATACACCATAAAACATTCTCCAAAAAGGTAATGCTACCATATTTTAAGCATGTGCATCATAGCTGCAAGTTTCAGATCATGGGTAGGATAATTTTTATCATTTTGAATAAGCTGACGAGATCCATATGCTAATACATGATCCACTTGTATAATAATTCAACCCAAGACAGAACCTGATGCAACAAAAAAGACCACATAGTCATACCCAGCTTCTAGGAGAGTTAACACTAGTGCAGTAGTAAACATACATTTCTTCTTAACAAAAGAATTCTGACATTTATCATCCCAAAAAAACTTCACCCCCTTCTGAGTCAGTGCTATCATTGGAGAATCCAACTTTGATAAGTCCTTCACAAACCTGTGGTAATGTCCAACTAATCCCAAGAAGCTTCAAATTTTGAAGACATTTCGTGGTTTCTGCCACATCATAATAGCCTTCACCTTCTCAGGATCAACTAATATACCCTGTTCAAACACCACATGTCTGAATAATTTCAATTCCTAAATCCAAAAATAACATTTTGAAATTTTTTTATTAATGAAATGATTTCATAGAAGACTCATAACTATTCTTAGATGTTGCACATGATCCTCCTCAGTCTTGGAGTAGACAAGAATGCTATCCACAAAGACTACCACAAAGGTATCCAGATACTCATGGAAAATCTTGTTCATTAAAGCCAAGAAAAATGAAGAATCATTTGTCAAAACCAAAGGGAATAACAAGGTACTCAAAGTTCTCATACATGCTCAAAAAGGTAGTTTTTTGAAAATCAGATTATTTTACCCTCAACCGATGGTAACCAGATCAAAGATCGATAATTGAAAACCACTTTGATCCTTTAATCTGATCAAACATATCATCAATCCATGGTAATGGATATTTTTTTATTTATCGTAACTTTATTAATATTTAGATAATAAACACATAAGCAAAGAGAACCATCAACCTTATCAGCAAATATAACCACCACTACCCAAGGTGACACACTTGGACGAATAAATCCATTATCACGATGGTCGTTCAACTGAGACTTACAGCTCTCTCATCTCTACAGATTCCATGCAATAAGAGGGTATAAAGACCAGTTGAGTGTCAAAAATTATGTCAACAGGAAACTCAACCTTTCTCACCAGTGGAAGACCAGAGATACCCGATGGGAACACATCAAAAAACACTGTGACAACTAGAGTAAGCTCACCACCTATTGAATCTTGATCCAGATCAAAAGAGAACACTTATACTACTTTCCCAAACTCTGGATAAGTTGGTCTGGATATACTCAACCATGGGTCCCATTATCCTTGAAAAAAGGGGGCACACCACTGGGTGTATTAAAGTAGACTCATTGAAGATAAAAATAAATTCCGGCTTTGTTGGCAATGAGCCAATCCATCCTGAATATGATGCCAAGGGATTTCATATCAAGAACCAGAAAACTCTATGCTAGCTAGACATATGATAGAGAGAAGATACAGGTAGGAATATAGAGACCTTACTCTCCCTTCGTAACATGGGGGGTACTAATATCTATTGAAAATGTAGTTTCCCCATAGAAAGATTAATTAGGTTAATAATAAAGGTTGAAATAAAAGAGTGAGATGCACCAGTATTAAAAAGAGCAGTCAATAATGACAAAGAAATGGTAATGGTGCCTCTAACAGTCACTGGACCTGTGTCTGCTTCTTCTGGAGACTCTTGCACTACATGACGAAGATTCGTTTCTAATTTTTGTTGGTGGATCCCTATTGAATGAGAAGCATTTGATTTCCCCATAGTGTTAAGTGGAGTTGAAGATCCTATCCCACTACATGGGGTAGAGAAGTGTTGGAAGAACCTATGTAAGTGTCTTGAATGTCCACTAAAGTAGCAGTTATTTGGTGTCTTAGGGAAAACCCTCATAGAATGTCCGGGCCTGCCACACTGATATCAAGTCAACGAATATCCTGCTAGAGCTATAGAAGGTATGGAATGACTTTTCCATCAAGAACTACCATGAGGATCATCACGCTTCCTTTTTTTCATTTGAAGGAACCAAAACATCCACTGAGAGAAAAAGGAACTCTTTTCAAACCTGAATTTCTATCCAATTCCATCTCAACCACCGTCTCCCTATCCAGCACATAAACATAAGTGGGAAGATTCAGCAAGAAAACCTAAGAATGGATATCTGATTGATGTTCCAAATCGAACCATCGAGCCTTAATCCTATAATTATATAGAATCCCAGGATCTATCACATACATGAATTATTTTGGAAAGGAATATGCCTTCAAAACCGAATTTTGTCTTCAATAAAGTCGGCCGCATATATCTCCTCTTTCACACTGCAAAATATCAACTCAAAATTATTTCGAGATCAGGAGCCATGTCATCAACACTGTACTGATTTTAATTCTGGCCAAAAATGTGGGCTGAGTTTCAAAGCATTAGTTGGGCCCCTTGTCTTCAGAGTTGGGCCCTGAAATTTGTATCCAATACTCCTTTAATTATCCACCGAACATTGGAGGAGAATAAAAAAATTTGTACTTACTAATTGAGCCTAGAAATTAAATCTTCATGGCTGGTCTAGTTTCTTCAAAGAGTCTGTAGGCCTCCTTGTGTGGTACATATGGGGCTTAAAATGAAAGAAATAGTGCATGATTCCTTCTAATGAAATATTTTATATTGAATTATCAATACTAAAAAACAAGAACCAAATAATTTTAATCCTCAGGGTGAGAGATATAAATAAAATAGTAAACTGACTCAATCGGACTTTTTCTAAAAATGATCAGAAATTGTACTTAGTATTAAAACATTAATATTTTACAGGATCAAAGGTTGAGGAAGAGTGATTTTTGAGGAAGAGTGATTTTTGACCTACCAAAGACACAACCCATTTTTTCAATTTTTTTTGATTTTTTTAATCATTTTTTATTTTTTTTGAATAGTTGTCAATAAAATTTACAAAATTACATAAATGGGAGTACATTACATTCCCCAAAACACACTGAATGAAAACCTCTCCCCCACACTTAAATGGATTCCTTCCCTCAAGCAGATGATAACTCGTTGAAAATCAATAATAGGGTACCCAAACAATGAAATCCATTCCCCCCACACTTAAATTTCAAAAAATTATACAATAAAAATCCATGTTGATATTGGGTGGGAAATATTATTGGTCTTGTAATGTGGCTATCAAAGAAAAGTTTTTCATAGGCTTGAAGGGCATTTCAAAAGGAGGATTAATGTAAGAGAAATGGGAGGCTATTTGGCTATTGTGATTCTCATGTGGTTTAGAAAATACCTCTATCATATTAATGGACACTAAGGTATGAAATTCAGCTTGCAGGTCCACGAACTCAAGACTCACAAATGGGGGTGAAAACACACATTTTGAAAGGATGGCCATTGGTGGCCTTGGCATGAAAGAAAATGTTGTTCCTCACAGTTTGGGAAAATAATTTTCAAAATCAAAAATTGAGCAATCAAAATTTGTTAATTTTGACACAAAATTATTTATCCAAAGTTATGATAAAAATAAAAAAAATTAGATGAAAACATGTCTTTTGACTCCCCAAAATGGTTGGACAAAATTTGAAAATTGGAAGGTGATTAATCATGACTCTTGATTTTTTTGTATATTTTTTTATGATGCATTTTCATTGTTTTGTTTTTGTTTAGGTTTTTTTTAGTTTTTAATAAAGATACACTGACACAAAAGAGAATGTGAAAAATAATGTTTTTGATAATGAAAGTGGTAAAAAAATGAAAGAGAGAGGAAGAAGAAGAAAGAAGAAAAGGTAGCAAGAGAGAGAGAGAGTTAAAGGGAAAGAGGTACCCACTGGTTTGGATTTGGTGGGTTGCCATCTCCATCTAGTGGTTAGTCGACTGGAGAAGCTGGAGATCCAGTGGAATTCAATGTTGATCTAGGATTGTGTGTCCTCTCATGGTGATTATTTAACCTATGTCCATTAATCTTGAATTTCCTTTTTGGAAGAGGGGTCTTGGACTTGCACTGCACCAAATGGGTAAAAATTAGTAATAACAAAAGGACCATCCCAACGAGAATTAAGCTTACCTAGGTGAAGCTGAAATCAAGAAATGAAGAGCATTGCATTTTCACCTTCATGAAATACCTTTATCAGGATGTTTTTGTCATGGAGTACCTTATAATTCTTTTTGTATATATTGGAATTCACATAGGATTCAAGTCAAAGCTTCTCTAGTTCAGCCAATTGCTACAATCTTTCTTCACCAGTTTTTTCACAATCAAAATTATAGGTTTTCACAGCCCAAAAATACTTATGTTGGATTTAAACTGGTAGATGACATGATTTACCAAAAACTATTTTAAAAGGAGACATCCCAATGGGTGTTTTATAGGTAGTTCGATAAGCCCAAAGTGCTTCACCATGTCTTTCAGGTCAGTCTTTTCTGGTGGGTTTTACAATTCTCTCAAGCACTATTTTTACTTCTCTATTAGAAAGTTCAGACATACCATTTGTTTGGGGGGTAATATGAAGTTGATGTTTTATGAACAACCCCATTCTTTTTCAAAATAGATTCCATGGTTTTATTACAAATATAAGTTCCTAATCCACTTATCAAGGCACGAGGTGTGCCAAATCTATGGAAGATGGGTGTCTTTAGGAACTCACTAATAGTATGTGAATCATCCTTTCTAGTGGGTTTGGACTCGACCCACCTAGAAACATAATCAACCACAAGAATGATGTATGATAATTCATTTGATGGGGGAAATGGTCCCATGAAATCGATACCCCAAACATCGAAGATCTCACAGAAAATTAAAGGATTTTGGGGCATTTCATTTCTCTTGGAATTTGTGCCAAACTTTTGGCAAGTGGGACATGATTTAAAGAACTCATGTGAGTCCTTGAAGAGTGAAGTCTAGAAGTATCTAGAGTCTAGGACCATTCAGGAGGTCCTTGGTGGTCCAAAGTGGCCACCACTAGGCATTGAGTGACAAAATTCTAAAATAGAGGAATGTTCATATTTATCAACACATCTCCTAATTACCATGTCTACCCCATTTTTCGAAAGTTTATTTTCTTCCCAAAAATATTGTTTTGAAGCACTTTTCAACTTCATTTTATATTCTTTAGAAAAATTTTCAAGAAAAACACTAGAAAAAAAGTAATTTACAATTGGGGCATACCATGGTAACTTTGGAGTGAGAGATGAAAGGTGCTCAGTGAGGAATGCATGATCGATGATTTCAGAATGGGAAGAGTTAGAAATTCTAGTCAAGTGATCATCCACAAGGTTTTATTTTCCTGGTCTATCTTTTATTTCAAGGTCAAACTATTGGAGCATTAGGATCCATCTTATTAGCCTCAGTTTGGAATCACTTTTCTTGAGTGAGAACTTTATAGCAGAATGGTCTTTGAAGATGATGATTTTGGAACCTAAGAGATAGGGCCAGAATTTATCTAAGGAAAAAACAACTCCTAAAATTTCTATTTTAGTGATAGTGTAGTGAGATTGAGTTTCATCAAATGTTTTTGAGGCATAATAGATTACATGAGGAATCTTTTATCTTCTTTGACCAATAACAGCCCTAACAGCTCTATCAGAAGCATCACACATTAATTCAAAGGGTAAGGACCAATCTGGGGGTTGGATTATCAGGGATGATGTAGGAGCAATTTTGAGTTTAATGAAGGCTCTCTTTCAAACCTCATCAAAATGGAAAGTGACATCATTTTGGAGTAATAGAGTGAGTGGGAGGGCAAGCCTAATGAAGTTATGGATGAATCTTCAATAGAAACCATCATTATTGAGGAATGAACAGATATCTCGAATAGAGTTGGGTTCATGAAGTGATTGGATCACTTTAATTTTGGCAGGATCGACCTCAATACCATATTTTGAAACGATGTGCCCTAGAACAATCCCATTTGCAACCATGAAGTGACATTTTTCAAAATTTAACACAAGGTTACACTTGAAACACTTTTGAAGGACTAGAGAGAGTGAATTAAAGCACGACTAAAATGAATCACCATAAATGGTGAAGTCATCCATGAAGACTTCCATGAAGTGTTCAATGAATTCTAAAAAGATACTCATCAAACACCTTTGGAATGTTTCAGGAGCATTACAAAGTCCAAAAGGCATTCTTCTATATGAATATGTTTCAAAGGGGAATGTGAAAGTAGTATTTTATTGGTCCTGAGGTGCGATTGGGATTTAGAAGTAGCCAGTGTATCCATTAAGAAAGAAATAGTGTGACTTTCCATCTAATCGTTCGAGCATTTGATCAATGAATGGAAGAGGGTAGTGAACTTTTCGGGTTTCAACATTCAATTTTCTATAGTCGATGCACACACGCCATTTGTTCTTCACTAGAGTTGTGACTACCTCCCCATGTTCATTTGTGACAATGGTTATCCCACCCTTCTTAGGTACTACTTGAATTGGACTAACCCATTCACTATCAGAAATTGGGTAGCTAATACCAGCTTGAAGAAGCTTAGTGATCTCATCCCTAACTACCTCAAGGATGAGTGGATTGATTCTTCTTTATGGTTGTAAAATTGTTTTGGATGACTCCTCAAGATGGATGTGATGCATGCAAAGGGCAGGGTTGATTCCTGGTATTTCATCTAGGGTCCAACCTAAGGCCATTTTGTTTTCCTCTAACACTTGAACAAGTTTGGACTCCTCGGTTTCAGTAAGTATGGCAGAGATAATGATAGGATATAAGTGATCATGGAAGAGGAATGCATATTTCAGGTGTGTAGGAAGGTGTTTCAGATTAGTCTCATCATTCATTTTTGGGTTAGGAAACTCAGAAATGGAGGATGGGACTTCAGTTGCTTCAGATTCATTTTTCCCAATACTGTCCAAGGTGGAGCAGTTTTGATCAGAGTTGTGATGGGATTCAAGGGAGTTTTCAAGATCCTCTAAATTAATGGAGTCTATGAATGAAAGGTCCACATCAACTTCACCATTTATGACTTGGTTAATCCTAGTGCAGATTTCACAAGATCCTATCTCTTTAGAACATGATGAACATGATGGAATGGGGTTCAATTGACTCTCAGAAGTTCCCTCTGAAGCATGGATTGAGAATGCAGAGTGATCATCAGATGGGTATTGCATGGATGGGAAAATGTCAAACTTGACCAGTTGGTCACTGAATTTGATGGATAAGATGCCTGAATGGACCTCAATCTTGGTTCTCACAGTCATGAGGATTGGTCTTCCTAGAATTAGGGGAGACTGAGAAGATTTCGTCTCACCTTCTATGTCAAGGACATAAAAATCAACAGGGAAGATGACATCATTGACTCGGACAAGGACATTCTCAATTATTCCCTCAGGACTGGCTATGCTTTGATTGGGCAATTGAATGACAACACTCGTTGGATGTAAGGGACCTAGACCAAGGATGGGGAATATGGATTTGGGCATGACATTAATTGAGGCTCCTAGGTCTATGAGTGTATCATCAAAGTTCAAACATCCAATTTGGCATGGAACCATAAAGGACCCAGGATCTTGGCACTTAATGGGTAGGGAATCTTGGGTTGAAACATTTTCGAAGGTCCTAAGTTGCCTATTGTGGGTACACAACTCCTTGAGAAACTTGGCATACTTAGGAATTTGTTTTATGGAATCTAAGAGGGGAATGTTGACACTAACATGTCCAAACATGTCATGCATTTTAGTATTAGGGTCAAAGGAATTCCTTGGTTTAGAAATTACTTGAGGAAAAGGAATTGGATTCCTAAGTGGAATTGAAGGAGGTGAGGATATGGTTTCGGGTTCATTTTCAAGTTTCTTTTTATTTTCATTTTCTAGGTCAACATTCAAAGGAGGGTTTGAGGACTTATCTTGAGGAATAGCAATTTTCTTTCCCGATCTAAGTGCAATTGCACTTACATTAACCTTGAGGGTGGGTAATGGTTGAGTTGGGAGTTGGGAAGAATTGGATAGTTGCATCTGACTTAGGTGGGATGCAAGTTGACCAATTTGGGTTTCAATGTTCATGAGGCTTGGACAGGTGAAGGTGGAAAGATCTGCCACTGCACTTTCCCATGGTTTCTTGGAAGAAGATTCTTGTCCTGGATTGGGATTACCTGAATTTTGGTTCTTGGGAAAGCGATTGTATTGGTTTTGGAATTGGGAAGGCTCACTAGGATAATGGAATCCAGGAGGATTGTTCCTTTGATGTTGAGGTATAAAATGATAAGATTGTTGGAAGTTACCAAAACCTTTACCATATTGAAACTGGTTTGGGTATTGAGGAGGGAATTGAGGAGGATAAGATGTGGGATTACCATACCTATTACCTTGGTTATAGGAAGAATTGAAGGGCTCAGAGTGAGGTTGATTGAAGTTTCTAACAAATTGACCTGATAGTTGAGGATTGGTGTTCCGCTGAGCATATGCTATATTGAGCTCCATTGGTCCATATGAATCAGATTGATCCTATTGAATTTTTAGACATGTGTCAGTTGTATGAGATGGAGAGTTGTAGATTCCACAGTTTTTGACAGGTCCTGGAAACGTTGATTGTGGAGAAGACGAGGTTGGGGATTTGGTTGCCACAGCTAGTTGGCGCACAAGGCCTGTAAGTTCACTCATCCACTCGGTCATCTTGTTCAGCTCAATTGATTTATTATTTGGGATTACTTGACTTGAGAATGTGTTCGAGTATGCAATTTTTGTGTTTTTTCAGCCATGTTACTTATGAGATCTCTTGTAGCTGCAAGAGTTTTATCAACAAGAGCACCGCCACTTGCGGCATTAATGAGAGTTATCTCCATAGACAATAAACCCTCATAGAAGTATTGGATCAAGAGTTGGTCAGGGATTTGGTGACGTGGACAAGTTTCAACAAGCCTTTTGAACCTCTCCCTATACCCAGGGAGTGATTCACTTGGGAATTGATGTATACCACTTATTTCCTTTCAGATAGAAGCAGTACAAGAACCAGGAAAGAATTTCTCTATGAAGAGTCACTTCATGTCATTCCATGTGTTTATGGAACCAGGAGGGAGGTAGTAAAACCATGACATGGCAGTGTCAGCTAGGGAGAAAGGGAATGTTGTGAGTTTGATTTGTTCCTCAGAAACCCCTTGAGGCTTCATGGTAGAACACACCACTTGGAACTCTTTAAGATGAAGATGTTGATCCTCACAGGCTATCCCATGGAAATGTGGAAGAAGATGAATCAATCCCGATTTGAGTTCAAATTCAGCCTCTATGTTTGGATATTGAATACCAAGAGGTTGGTAATTCATATCAGGGACAACGAGTTCTTTAAGTGTTTGTTCCCTATGATTGGCCATATCTAATTCAATTGGTTGGACAAGGACTGGTTCTTGAATTATTTGATTATCTCTTATGTTCCTTCAATGTTAGTGAAGTGTTCACTCAATTTCATGTTCAAACAGATCTGAGGTTTTGTTTGGAAGGCTATGGGGCATTCAAAGAGATTTTGGAAGAAAGAGGAAGATGGGGTTTTCTTTGTGTTTTTTCAGTTTATGGTTTTGATGAGAAGGCGGGGTTTTCTTTGTGTTTTTTTTTCAAAATTTTTTTAATTTTTTTTGTTTGTTTACAATAACCAAAAACTAATGACTATTTAATTGCACCATACCCAGTAATTACTCCATTATAAATGCATGGACGATTGTTGCCTATCGACTGGTCAAGGTTTCTGTGCTCTGATAATGTGTATAGCAGCACTCGGTTCGAATCCTCAGTGATGATACTTTGTAATAATTATTTTTTTAGTTGATTGTAATCTGATTGTGGGGTTTGTTTGTAGAGAATATGTAATGATTGATTGATTAAAATTTATTTAACATATTGATAAATATTTGGGTTGAGTTCATCAATAGGTATTTAAGCTTGTGATATCCTTGATCCTTGCTTTGTATTGAATTAAATTAACACCCATGTCACAAGTTGATGTTGATTGGAATTCCAAAGTGTTAAGGCTTTAATCCAAGCCCTAACTTAACTTAGGGTTCTAATAATAATCATATCTCATTTATGGTAGTGTATTTATGGTTCCAATAATCCATTGAAACCACATGTTAAACAAAACAAGTCATTAATCCATGACATGTTAAGTCCAACATACAAAATGTTAATTCAAAGAATACTCATCGAGAAAAAGATCTCAATCACTTAATATCCCCAAATTATAACTCATACCAATGAGATATTTACTCAGACATTGAAATTATTATTAATCTGCTTATAATTATTATGTTGAGAAATTAAGAAGATAAGAAAAATAAATGGATAAGAAAAGAGTAGTGTGTCGAACACACACACAGACGAACAATGATGATAATTAAAAACGGACTTTCGATTGAATGAGGATGCAAAATAAAAGAAGGGGATTAAACTGTATTTAAACTATTTTAAGTTCATTAATATGAAACTATAGATGTTGGATGAGAATAAAATATATTGAATAAGAAACTTTCATTAAAAAAGAATTACAAAAGAAAGGACTTACAAAATTACAACAATGAAGAACATAAAAGTAAATGAAAACAAAGAGAGGAGGAAAGCTCTCTAAAGTAAAAACTTGAGTATTACAGGTCATCCCAAGAATTTGGAAAGGCTTTGGTCGTGCCAATATGATATCCTCTCTTCTGAAATTCCAACCCCTCTCAAGGAGAGAAGGGGAGAGATTTTATAGCCCAAGAAGTGGACTGTTTGCATTCTCAATCTGTCCCTCCACCTGAATCGCCAGGTTGGCTATTCAGATAGCCGAATCTTGAGAAATGTCCTTCTTGAAAGTTGTAGGTAATAATATTTTACGACATATCTAAATACTTGGAGTCATTTGGATTTAAGGATCCAATGTTATGGCATGTTTAAACTGTCCATTTCAATCCATGCGTTTTCGATGGCCAAAATGTGAAATGGTTTGTTTAATAGGAATATTCCTTCAAAACAGAATTATGTCTTAAACAAAGTCGGCCTCCTATATCTCCTCTTTCACACTGAAAAATCTCAGCTCAAAATTATGTCTAGATCAAGAGCCATGTCCTCAACACTGTACTAATTTTAATTCCCGGCAAAAAATGTGGGCTGAGTTTCAAAGCATTAGTTGGGCCATTTTTATTTAGCGTTGGGCCCTGAAATCTTTATACAATACTCCTTTAATTATTCTCCGAACTTTGGAGGAGAATAAAAGAATTTGGACTTCCTGATTGATCCCATAAATTTAATCTTTATGGCTGGTCCAGTTTCTTCACAGATTCTATAGGCCTCCTTGTGTGGTCCATATGGGCCTTAAAATGGAAGAATTATCCCATGATCCCTTCTAATGAAATGTTTTATATTGAATTATGAATCCTAAAAACCAATAAACAAACAATTTTCATCATAAGGGTGGGAGTTATAAATAAAATAGTAAACTGACTCAATCGGACTATTTCTAAAAATGCTCAAAAATTGTACTTAGTATTAAAACATTAATATTTCACACAAATTATTCACATTTCATATAAAATAAGTAACAGGAGTATATAATAAGTCATGAAAATATTAATAAAATCAAGTAGATAACATGAACATTTAATTTTTTTAACATTCTTAATGTTTTATCTTGAAAACTGTTTTCAATTGAAAGTTTCATTTCTTGGAATTTGTCGTCGCTTTTCATTTCATATTAAAAATGATTGCTTTTTCACCTTGTATTACATGAACATTGGAATCATTTAGGGGTATAATATTGGGCTCAGTGTCACACCCTACTAACACCCCTTGTGTGTATGTAGGCTTATTATTATTGACTCAGGTAAATGAAATACTTTTGGTAATGGAAGTTCAGTGTGTTAGTTCCCATCCTTGGGGAGGAGTTGGGGAGACGACTTGTGGGTGATGAACCCTTATCGTGTGTTGTCCTTGGGGATTATTTCTACTATTTCATTGTGTCTTTGTAACTTTTTCCTTTCATTTGAAATTATGTATTCTGTTCTGTATTTTTGTATAAAATTTGTTGGTATGAATTTTTGAGATTCAGTTTACCAAATATTTTTGATGTTTTATGTATTCATATTCATGTAAAATGTTCCCAAACCATGATAAATGACACTCAAGAACTTCATCCAACCAATGGGGTTAGGGAACCCCTTTTGGGTCTTTCCATAGTCCGGGTTTGGTTCCGGTATTGGTGGCGACTAGATTTGGTTCATGACAGGAGAAAAATGCACCAGCTCAAAAAAGCGATTTGAATACTGAGTCATGGTTCTTTCGGTATGCTCCATATTAGAAAACTCTATATCTTTAGACAAAACCATCGAATCTGGAAATAACTGATTTGTGAAAGGAACATTGAAGTATTTACATTCTAATCCCTCTTGTTTTCTTTCCGTCACTATCATGTCCCCCATCTTCTACAGGGTCCCTCCTGCATGAAGGTGGAACACTTCAACCGGATCACTTCTGGTGTCTCCACAAAATTAAACATACATTCTCTCTTTCCCAACCAATCCTTAGCATGTTTAGGATCAGTGGATCCATTTAAGGCTAGTGGTTTCTGATGAAGGAACTATTGAGAATGAATCTGATGAACATCCCCTTAAGGATCCACAGCTGGAGCCTGAGGGGGAACTGGAGGCAGTGCCTGTCCCAAATCTTAGATAGTGTCCCCAATTACCTCAACCAGATTCGGGTCGACAACCAGATTTTATTGCTATGTTTCAGAAACAACCTTTTCCTATATCTGATTCACAAGTCTCCTCAGAGGCATGATGCTACACAACATTAGTATATAATTGGATAACATTAAACTAACACTCAAACTTAGTAGAAAGATAGAATATTCTCAACAAAAGGGAAAAACAATATTTTTACTTCAACCTATCCAAGCCTCTATAGGTAAAAGACTAGAATTAATCCACAATAAATCCTTCCATAACCAACCATGGGGACTTAAGGTTCATTGTAGTGTGATCTGATTAGGAATTCAATTGCAACTACCTACTAAGTCCTGAAAATATTTCAAAAATTCATACTAACTTCAAGAAAAAGGAAGATCAATAGCCTCTTTTGATACCAATTTGTCATTAACCAGCCTAGGTACCTTGGTAACATAATAACTGAGCCGAACCTGACATGACCCGAAGGACATTCATGATCTCCATGGACTGGCGACTAGCACCTAGAATCATACAACATACAAGTGGGAACTATTTTTCAACAATAATGTGGATGTGAAAAATTAAAGACAATATGCATATCAATAGGAAACTACACTGGGAGAAAAATTACTATAACACAAAGAGGCATAAAATCCTATGTAATACAACCCAAAGTACTAAAATAGTAATATAGCCCCAAGGTCTCTTAGGACACAACTCCCCATGTCCAAAGATTAATAGATGGATCCACCTCCAAGAGATCCATTCCTATTGCTTGATCATGGAAGAAGAAAGTCTAAAAAAACCCAAAGGAAAAAGTAGGGTGTGAGCCTAATCCTAGTAGGATACCACCAATGATTCTATAACAAATACCAAATATATATTATCCAAAAAATATATTTCAATTTTCAATATAAATAGGTTTGGAAATTCAAAAGCATATTTAAAAAAAACATGCTAAATTGTTATGATATGATGGAAAATTCATTTAAAGAACATGATTTACTTTATAAGAGATAGAATATTTATAAAACAACATTTTAAGTACGGAATTTATATAAATAGTTAATATTAATTCATTAGGCATGTAAAGAAGATCCAGAAAACATTGACATACATTTATATCTCAAATATAAATAAACAAGCAAGAAACATGGTCATCCCCCAAAAGGTACGAAATTATTAAACAAATATAGGATTCCTCACTCTATATGTGGAATTAGAAAAATGTGTATACACATGTCCCAATAAAACTGGCCAAAGGAGACTCTTCACTAACCCATCGGGGATGTGACCTGCAGTAAGTATGTTATAGAATGTTGTTGTAGAATAGAGTGTATCCAAATAACTCACTAACTACCTAAGGCACACATGTTCTCTAAAATGATGCATGAAATATGTTAATAATTCTTAATATATAATCAATTCCATTTCTCTATTTCAAAAAATCCAATTTCTTTATAATTAAAACCAAACAAGATTTATTAAAAAACATTTCTTTTCCCAAGATAAAACCATTGGATTTCTATCAAAACATTTTAAGACATCTTCATGTGTTTGAAATCCATTCCAAAACTAATTAAGTCCTTTTACCAATTAATTTCCATAATTAAATTCAAAAAATTAATTAAAACATTTCCTTAAAATCTATAATTTAAATTAAACAATTTAAATCATCCAATTTCCATAAACCCTCCCCAATTTAATGAAATTAGGGGTTTTTTAAATTTCCATGCCAAAACCGTTTCAAATACTCCAATAAATTGTATTTGGATTTTTATCAAAGCAACTAAAAGCAAAAATTCAATTGAATTGAAATTAGCAATTGAGATAAATAAAGCAATTCAATGGTAATCAATTTGGAAAACTGAGACGGAACCACCTACCTATTTTCTGAAGGAAACTTACAAAGACACCTGTCAACGAGAACGAAGGTGTAGAAGCCCTCTAAAGTCTACCAAGTATCATGATCCAACACTAGAATACATGGATCCATAAATCCAAAGACGTTCCGTTGAAAACCCAAGAGGACAGAAGAGCGATAATTGAATAACGAGGGGGAACACTTACTTGGGAATCACACCGCAAGAATAATGAAGATACTAAGCCATTTGGTTCAATCTGGAAGGAGTTGAGTCTCTAAAAAATTCATCATAACTTCTCTAGTTCAAGATCAACGATGTATATAATGAAAATGACCAATGAAAACATCAAAATACATGAATTTAAACTGGCCACATGCCGAGTCACAAAGTGTACCTTGGGGTACATGATGTGTATGATCTCATGGCATGGCCCTCACTTAATGACTTGAAACCAGCTCCAGGTACAGGACGTGTACTTCTGGTACATGATGTGTGCCTATCCAAAAACCTACAATAAACCCCAAAAAACTATTTTATGGATTTTTGACCAAATTAGGACTTAGAAAGAGTGGAAAATTACCTGTTCAATGTAATAGAATATTACATCCTTAGTCAAGGTTCAATAATAAGAATATAATAGTACATTTTGTTCCCTACTAAATAGGGTTAAATCCCAATTTCAATCCTTAGTATCACATGAGAGATCAATATTTACCTGATGCAATGGAGGGATATATGATTCTGGACCCACCCATCACATAATGAAAACAATACATTTGTGTTCCACAAGATCCAAAAACAGTCATCATATTATCATATCATAACTAGTAGAAAATAAACATGATTCATGAAATTTTTATCAATTCATTATCGAACAAATATGAAAAAGAAATAGGTTTCACAATGGTTTCATTATAACTTAATTAACCCATTGGAAATAAACATGTTTTATAGAACCAAATTTAAATCATTATCATCATAGTAGATATAATTAAATGGAGTGTATGGTATAATAATAAATTATATCCATTTAATCATAAAAATCATTAAATTATGTTCAAATAGATGAAAATAGATTTAAAACAACATTCATGAAATTCTTTGATGACATGAGAAATTATCCTTTTATTTGATAAAATTTAAACAGAAAAATCATTGAATATATGGAAAATTATTTCTTTTAAAATAAATATAAAAATATTTAATATAATAATTAAAACAAATAATGTTTATGATGGTGGGAAAAATCCATTCATACTTTACACATTAAAAGAGAGTATTCATTCACTACATTTGTAAAAATTCAAAAATGTCTTGGCTGGAAAATGTTTCATTAAAAAATATTCCTTTTATTTTATTAAATAATATATAAGTTAATGGAAATGAACTTTTAAAACCAAATAAATTAATGGTAGAAACTTCCATAAAACAATTTTATAAAACATGGACTTTAATAAAAAAATTATGAACGAAAATGTAAAAAAAGTCGAATTTTCATTAAAAAATGTTATTAATAATTTCAAGTATAAATTTGGGGGAATTTATACTAGTAAATAAAAATTCCAGGAATACCTAGAGGAGAGGAAATCATATGGTTTTTAAAGGATAATATCCATTAAATTACCCTAAATAGAAATTTAGCAAAGACATTCCTGAAAAGAAACGAGATTGTAATGTAAAAACATAACTCAATCATCATCTTTCATTTTATGTATTTAAATATACGATATATTATATAAATATTTATTATAAATAATATTTAAAAAATATTCATAAATATATTAAAATTTTTCATTCTGTTTTTTTAATTATCATTTTATTAATAATTTCAATATTAAAATCAATATTTAGGTGAAAACATATCTGTTTTCTTTGATTTTTTGGGTTAGATAGTTCCAGAACATGCACCGTAGTCATGGATTCATAATATCTAGAATATTAATCCTAAAATAACTATAATATTCAATCATAATGTACACCTATATAATTATTGATAAAATTAAGTGAATAAAAATGATTTACATCACTTCATAGAGATGATAGTCTGTAAATAAGCATGATTTGTATTTCAAAATTTCAATGAATGAAACAAAATATAGGCCGATAATAATTCACCTTTACAAGATCATTATTATATCATAAATATCATTGACACTTATTAAATTTATCCTTATTACCTTCCATGTAAAACAGAAATGAAATATGAATCACCACACCTCATAGAGGTGGTAGTCTACAAATACACATGAGTGTGACTTTCATTTTCTAATGGATGGAATGGTATGAAGGTAGAGAAAATATTATAATTGAAAAATAATAATTATTTCAAAAATATAATATATTATCATTAAATCAATTAAAATAACCATCCATTAATGGTTGTTATAAAAAATGAAATACATCAGTTTGTGAGGTGGTAGTCCGCACCCAACATACCAAACTTTCAACCAATAAATGGAATGTTGGTTTTCATTAGTAAATATAAGTGCATGATTTAGGACATGAATTAATGATAATATTAAATTATAAGGACTATTACACAGGTGCGCAAATGGGAATATTTGATTACACCAAAACATTCAAAATTCTCATTGTTGGGTCTATTATCATAATATACCATTGTGCATATTATATAGTGAAAACTTCATGATAAGTATCCTCATTTTTCTATGAGTACTCACACCTCATATTATATTTACTATGTGTCCCATAAAATCTCATTATTAATCCATAGAAATTTAGTTATGAATTTCATTATAGAACTTCATGTTTCTCATCATATAGGGGAACTACTATGACATTATCAACTAATGGAATAATAATAATCATTAGAAAATCTATATTCGAAAGTCATGAAATGAATTAATGATAGTTTTTAAGTCTGAGGACCATAACACATGCTCACATATATGAGTATATAATGACACCAAAACATGCGGGATTCCCACTGTTGGGTCATTTCTCATAATATTCCATATTTTAGATTACCATGTGTGAACTTAATGAGAAGAATCTTCACTCACTTACGAGTAATCACTACTGATATTCTACATACTATGTGTCCTATAAAATTACATTATCAAACCATAGAACATTATTTAAGAATATAATCATAAAACATCAAATTTCACATCAAAGAGGGTAACTTCTATGACCTTATCAATGTGATGCATACTCTTGAGAATTATTATATTGGATTAATGTAGAAAATTAAACAATATAGAGTAAGTAATTTTTTTTATTAAATTCATTTAATAAACATGTGATTAAAGTGAAAATAGTTTTTCCTAATATAACAACTCCAAGAAAATCTCTTTTGTACTTGAGGCAACTGCCTATGACTTTTAATCAACTAAACCTCACATGATAACAGTTTTTATGTTGAGTCATATTTTTAACCAAGGGGTCTTCCATGTTGCTTCCCATGGAAATAATTCACACTAAAACCAAACATCTTTTAGAAAATCCCTCAAGTGATGATCATTATTAGTATTTTTATCATCCAATAATGTGATATTGGAACTTTTTTGATATCCATTGATGGAGTATTATCACAATAAAGTGAGATAGGTTCATTACTTCCAGGAACCATGTCAATCTATTGGATGAAGTTTCACATCCATACTATTTATTTAGCTACCTTATAAGAAGTAATATACTCAAACTATACTTTAGAATCTATGACCACAACCTTCATTGAGCACTAATAGCTCAAAAAACCTCCATTCAAAGTGAATATGTATCCCTTTAGTGACATCATGGAATCATGATCAGTTTGGAAACTATATAATATGATGAGTAGTTCCATTATATATTCCACAAAATTGGAACATATCCATAGTAAACCTCTGATACATAATGATAGTTTTGACTACCATTCAATTGTTATCACCTGAGTCGACAAGAAATCTTCTTAATGCACTTAATATGTATGAGATATAAATATTAGTACATATCATATCTTACATTATTGACCAAATTACTAATGTGCATTGAATTCTTTACATTCTATTTCTTTCCTCATGTGTGTGAGGAAATATTTTCATAGAATGATAAATTCCATGTGATTTTGGAAACAATACCTTATTGGATTGTTCCTACTAGAATGCTTCATTATATTATCCATGTATTTACTTTCACTTAGGCTGAGCAACCTCTTGGATCTATCAAGATTATTTTTGATCCCATGAATATCTGATACCTCACCCATTTCCTTAATAAAACATTGATTATTTAACCACACCATAACAGATTGTATTACTAGTATTTTATTTCCAATTAGTAATATGTCAACAAAATATACTATTATGAAAACCACCAAACTCACACTAAAATATTTTCATACAAAATCCTGATTTGGTTTTAGTACATAGAAACATTTGGAGTCATAAACCCTTTAAGTTGTGTCATATAGACCTCTTGCTGATGGTTCTCATTGAGGAAGGCAAATTTGACATATGTTTTCCAAATATCATAGCCATAGTAATATGCATTGGAAAGTATATCTATGATGGATTTAAACATTTCAACTGGTGAAAAGGTTTCATTATAGTTAATGCCTTGAAATTTCTTAGAAGAATTTAAAAAACGTCTCTCCTTATAGTTAATGACATTCCCTACCATGTCCAGTTTCTTCTAAAATACCCATCTTAATCCAATACTATTTACATCTACAAGAGGATCTACCAAAATCCTGATTTGGTTTTAGTACATAGAATCCATTTCCAAATTCAAGTCTTCATTCCAAAAGGAAATATCTATGACACTTATTATTTTCTTATATATTATAGGATAAATAGTATAATTAATAATGAGTCACCCATCATGGTGAAATGAAAACAATATCTTTCATTCTCCCTAACATCTTTATTACTCCTACACATAACTTGCATCTCTGGAATAGTTTCTTCATCAAGAGGTATTTTTGGAATTTTTTCCTATACCAACTGTTGTTTACCTTGAGGTTTGAATTTATTGAAGTCTATCTTTCTCCCACTATCAATTTTAGAGATGTTATCCCTATCAAGGAATATGGTATGAAATTCAACTATCACCTTTTTTCGGAGGGTCCAAATAGGTAATTTCCCCATTTTTCATTGGGGTATTCTATATAGGTACGCATTGTTCCTCTAGGTGCATGTTTTTTAACTGAATATGCCTTATAAAAAGCTTCTCTTCCCTAGACATATAAATTCATAATCATTGTTTTATTCCACTACAACATTCATATAAAATACCATTTATTGATTTATTTTGTGGTTGGTTTATTATGTGTGATATAATTTTTAATGCATATACCAAAAATGATTATAAAAGACTAATGTGGCTCATAAATGATTTCACAATGTCCAATAAGGGGTATTTAATATTTTATCTAATACCATTCAATTGAATAATATAATAAGAAGAGATTTAGAATAGGATCTTTAACTACCATATGTAATCAATGAATACATGATCAAGATGTTCTCTATCATGGTCTAAGATGAGTTTTCTGCCATCTTACAATGCAGGTTCTCAACATCATTATTGTATTACACGGATTTATCAAAAGAATCTGAATTATAACACATTATATATACATATCAATATCTACTAAAATAATCATTAAAATATATTAAGTATGAGCACCCCCCTTTATTTAACTAGAAATGGTCCACACACATCAACCCGAATCCACTCAAGATGCTATTTCACCCTTTAACCTATCCAACTAAATGGGGATATAGTGATTTTTCTTTATGGACATGTGTGAAATAAACATATTTTTTTAGTTCAAAATAATCTAAATATCTATCTTTATGTAATTTGGTCAAGATTAATTAATTTACATGACCAATCTGAAGATTCCAATGCTGGGTGTGGTAAGTGTCATGTGACCTAATGTCAATATTGATTATCATTACTTGGTTTTTTTAATCCAACACATAAACACCACTATATAATTGTTCCGTACTATAAAAAAGTTTTCTTTAAAAAATTAGAAACTTCTATTAAAAAATTTGAAAATAAATTTATCCATACCCTGTATGGAAACAAAAATAAGGTTTTTGGTAATAGATGTACTATAATAACAACACATGAAACTCAATTTTATTCTGGTAAACAATGTTAGGTGGTAGTCCCTAATATCTAGAGTAATAAGTTTAGATTCACTGTCTACTCATAGATCTACCTCCCCTTGGTCAATATTTCTAAATCTACATGGATACTCTATTTGAATTCATAAGTCAGCACCACATGTTGTATCTAATAACCATTTTTTTATAAATAGAGAATTATCACTTGATAAAAATTTCATCTGAAGCACCCCCTTGATTCCGTGGATGGCTATAGTTCCTTTTCTAGTTCACCATCTTTCCACATGTGAAAAAGATAATATCATATTCCCTTTATTGCCACTTCATCTTCCTCTTATTGGATGGATCTTTTGAAGAAGGCTTGGAAATTTGATTTTTATTAGTCTTTCCTTTTTTTTACCATATAGAAAAAATTATTTTTGTTCTTCACATCCTTATATACATGGAAAAGGAGACTATGTAGATCATCTACATATTTCTCAATGTTGTTCAGATTAAAATTTATAACAAATATTGGGAAGCTCTGAGGGGGTGATGCAAGAATGGGATCAGTTCCTAGTACCTCAATGAGTTAAAGCCCTTGAAATTCAAGGTACTCAATGTATCTAATGATCTTGACTACATGATTATTATCAGAGGATCCATATCTTATATTATTCTAGAAAAGATCTGTGGGTATCTAAAAAAATTATGTTCTAGATCTCTTCTAATAAGTTCCATGGATATTTGAAATGATTTATGAATCCATGTTTTCATTAGACTTCATGATTTCACTAGAAATAGATAATAACACCAAATATTGAATGTAGACCACATAATTCAAATGTTTTTTGTAGGGAAGTAACATTCTATCACTTTTCCATTTAGATTATTTATTATGTTGTTAGGATTCTAGCATGTTATACTTCTATTCAGTGTATATCAAAACCTAAATGAGTATAAAACTCTACATAATTTCATGTCCAATGGGGAGGTTGTATTCCTCCAATATTATCATAGAGATAGTGTGGATTATGATCTTGTAATTTCATTCTGAAATTAAAAGGTCATACTCTTAGTATTTTTTATTGATTAAAAATTATTAGATAAAAAATAAATAAATTGATTTTACTTATTCTCCCATTATTTTAATAAGTCTCATTATCCCTCACCATTGAATATGATGTGTCTATTTACTAATAAATTCTAGTTTCATGGATTCATATTCCCATTTTCATAAACCTAAAATGGGTTATTCAATCTATTTGGAGGTATTTGGTTAGGCATGTCTTTGCCAGCTAGGTTATTGAAGCACCTTGATTAGTTGAGTGGATTCTCCAATCTTGAAATATTGATTGGTATTTCCTCAAAAATTCCATCCAAATTATACAAATTATGTCAAGGGATACTCCTATTTATTTTTAATGGTTATGTCAACCCAAAACTATTAAAAGAACTCCCCTTAAAAAAGTAAATTTCCTAATATGGTTTAGTCAACACTCAGTTATATTGGGATCATTCCAAATTATATAAAGGAAGGATAAGTCTGAATTAATATTTTGTTGGAGAATTTTAATTTTCTTATTATTCATAAATTTTATTTTTTTCTTTTACATGCCTTGTTAATATTAAAATGATGTTACATAAGTAATAAAACATTTTTATAAAACTTTTATGCATAATCTATTTATTTTAATTCTATCATTTCACACTAATTAATTTATTTATGTGGTCATGGTATTTCATCCATAATAAAGTAATTAATAGACAAAAATAAATAAATAGTTAAATTACTTGATCATGATTTTATCTAATAGTTGATTTAATGAATAAAAATTAAATTAACATATGACCAAGGGGAAATAACTCCTTTTTTCAGAATTGGAACAAGTTACAATATTCCAACCTATACACATTTGTATCACCTAATTTGAATTATAATAGTTCCATCTTGAACCGTCTCAACACCCATTGTGATACTCCATTAATTACATGTATTTTTAACTTATACATAAGATAAGGGAACCAAAGTATTGGTTAGTGGGGACATATAAATAACCATTGACATGTATTTCAATCATAATAATGGAGGGAGGGATGACCTAAAGGCCATCAAATTTAATTTATAAACAAATAATTGAAATCACATGAACTAAATTAAATTATAACATCCAACACATACATGGGTCTTCATCAATAACATGAACAATCATAAATGAAATGTATATACAAAATTAAATTACTAATATTCATTTATTATTACTAAGATATACTAGTTTTCATAAATTTAATAATTAATTAATTCTGTTTCATCTTAATGACCATTAGAATAATCCTATAGACAACCATCATAAAAGAATTAATGTAAAATAAATAACATAAGAAATATTTATAGATTTATCAAAATAAATTAATTGAGCATTCATCATTCTTTAAAAATAATATTAAATTTTGAAACACTTAATGTGAAATTAAAGAAATATGGTTTCAATGTTGAAAATTTTAATTTAATATCATTTTTTACAATTCCATTAAATGGGTGAGTACACAACGTGTGATTTCCAGCAATATGTTGTGTTCCTCAGTAGTATTTTATCCATGTTACGTGGTTCAGGATTCAACATGTTGACTCGTCCATACTACATGACATGTACATTCCATCTACATGTCGTTTATCCTCTTTCCATGTTATCGAGATACTCACATGGGTCTTCAACATGTATATTGGTAGGATAACATGAAATGTACAAGCCATTTACATTCTATGTATCCCTTATTCCATGTGTCTAGTAATCTCACCGAATAGATTTTCTTATATTTCTTTACATTGGAATTAATCAACTACATGACATGTACATCGAAGACAAGTCATGTATATCATAAATTCTTTAGACTAAATTCTCATGTGGTTTGACCCAGTATAATGTCAACATGTAGTACACAGTTTACACTGCTACCCCATGTAAACTCATGTGGTGTGAAATAAATTCAATGCATCTAATTAATTGGTCGATGTGTCATGTGTCCCCTAACACATTTACGTGTAGTGAATATGGATACACAATATGTAATTGGCAACACGCCGTGTAACCACGTTTTATCAAAAAACATTTGGCCCACCCTGATGGAATATTCAATCATTCTTCATCTATTCATAGAGATTTAAGAAAAGGAAGCATTGAATGAATATGTTTAATATATCTATTACATGTTAATTCAAATTGGTTTAAATAATGAATAAAATTAAATGAAAACATTCAAATTAAATTTTCTATAGATTAACAATAAAATAAATAATTAAACAATAAAAATATGGCCCCTCTAATACCACATGAGGATTTCAGGTGCTAAGGATGCCTACGGTGATCAGAGACAAATTAAAACATCATTTAATATTTCAGTTTAAAAAACCCCAATAGGGGATCTTGCACATTTAATTTATAATCAATTTATTTATATTGGATGAGGTAAAATACCTTGTCTTAGGACAATGTGGATATTGATCATTTGAAAATTACCATTTTGATAGCCTTTATTTCATAATGAGTATTCAAGAATATAATCCCTCTAATGGTGATTCACATGTGTTCCTTTGATCTCTATGAAATGCAAATAGATATCTGGGTGATAGTGCGACTAATCTATTTTCATTTATTACTTTTGTTGATTTCACGTCCTTCGGTCATGAAGGAAAATAGATTTCATTTTTCATTCTTGAGTATGAGATACAAAGTGGTTTCTAGAGTGAATTATTTATGGGCAAAAATTCCCTATATTTGATTGACACTATATAATATCTATAATGGACTATTTATAGAGCTAGGGCTTTGGTTAAAAAAATAATTTCATTTCATTTCAGATCATAAAATAATATCGTATTCTTAAGAAACCCTATGACACAAAATAATAATAATAATATTATTATCACTGTGTCATGTGCCAACATACATATAAGATAGATATTATTTACTAGCTTGTAAATAAAAAACAATCACCAGACATGGTCATGGTCTCTTCAAACTCTTTGGAATATATTAAATATTATAATAAATATTTTATTTTTAAATAAATATTCTATTCATCAATAATTATTTTCAATTCAAAAAACATGAATAAGATTATTCCTCTGTCTTGAGAATAACATTTATTCTATTAATTAAATTCAATTATAATATAATTGAGATCATCAGTAACAATTAATTTGTGATACTCTAGGATTTTATCTCATCAGCATTAGGTTGGATTTCTTGAAGTCCAAGATTACTATCTAGTAATGGGTTAAGACACTAAAGGTAATTAGATTATTGTGTCGATAAAGAAAACCAAATATGAAAGATTATTGTGTAATATAATCCCATTATCCCAATATCTCAAAAAGTAGGTTTCCCATCTGTGTCACCAACCTATATTCTTGATATATCTCTCTTTTAAAATTTGAAATAAAACCATCATTAAACCATGACTATGTAGTTTGGGATGGAGGTTATATTCTAATAAAATGGATGATATATCAATTTCCATACAAGTGAAAGGAGAAAATCCTTCTACAACTGATCCATTCATAACATGTCATTCATGATGCTCCCAACAAACCCAACATAACACCAATATATACGATGATGATCATGATTAGAAAATATATTTTCATGAGAAATGAACTTAATTTATGATAATATTAACATCTAAGGACCATTAAACATTCTCAAAGATAGGAATATCTAAGGAGACCAAAATGCTGGTCAGATTAGTGTACTCAAGAGGGGGGTGAATTAAGTATCTATCATTCTGTTAAATTTTTTTCTTATAATGGTTCCCTAATAAAAATAAATACAACCCATTCAATTAATGTACTACAGTTATAAAAGTTTTAATGTTCAAATAACCTCTCAGAAGATTGATTTATTCTTAGTAATATCAGAATGAGTTATTGATATTACTTTTGAAGCTATTCTAATAAGGGAAAAAATTATACCATCTATCCAAGACTAACTATCAAAGTAAATCTAGTGATTTATGAATTATACATTAAAATAGGGAAAGACTAAATTAAACAATAAAGAAGATAAAACAAGTGGTTTAGTCTCAAGAAGAGACCTAATCAACTCCAATTGGAGATCATCTGCCACCAAGTAGTTTATATTAATAAACTTGATCCACACCCTAGATCGTGATAAACATTAGTGCACATGACTGTCTAGGTCACACGACCTCTTCCACAGCTCTTCGTGGGTAAAAAATATCAGGTCACACAAGGACCTCTTCAAACGTTATCAGTGGGAGTAAACAAGTGTAATAAGACATGATTGGAAGGATATCTTGTATCCTTCAGTTTAATATAAGAGATAATGTGTGTTCTTAATACAACGCACACACACTACTCAAAAGCTAAAAAAATACTCAATAGAGAAAAGATGATGAGATAAGGTTAGAAGTGACCTGAGTGTTATTCTATGCAGATTTGAACTTCTAGGATGAAGTATATGTAAGTATCGAGTCCACTTGCAAGAAACAGAGTATCTCAAGTCTGGTGCTCTGGTTTCCAGTTAGATCTAGCTCTTGTTATTAGTGGAGTTGGTATTGCGAAGATGATTTTTGGTTCTGATCTATGGTATTCTATATTTTTGATTCGAGAATGTTTTTTGTGTTCATCAGATGTATATTTCTTCATGTTTTAGACCACTTTTAAAAAATCATCGCGCTTCTTATACACACTACGACACACACTTTTTTTAGGGACACAATTTTCTATTTATTCTTGGAGTTCATGTGTTGGAGCCGATATGATTCATGTATCCTACACCTCGTACCTCGTAATATCAGGTGACATGTATACAAAAAAGCATTAATTATTTTATTGCATTTAAAAGACTCAAATATGACAACTAGAAAAATGACAAAACATATTAAAGAACAATGTCATAGTCTGTCTAGAAATGGTTTTACTTGGTAACGGTGTCACCACGAAATGGTGTCTTATTCTTTACATTTGAGCATTGAGATAGTCATGATGGTATAATTGTGTTGCGATCAGGAACAGGTATTAGAGATGTATTGTTATGATCACAGTGTCTGGCCCTTTTCCAAGCATCAAATAGTGTCTTAGCGAGGAACCAGTGTCAGAGACTTCATGAGATCTGGAACTGGTTACGGTGTCTGGTCACACTGTTTGGGTCACGGTGTCTAGTCATGATATCTTTTCACAGTGTCTGGGTCATGGTGTCTGGTCATAGTGTTTGGGTCATGGTGTCTGGTCATGGTGTCTAGGAGCTTTTCTAGAAAACCAAAACCGGTGGTAGACTCATAGTTTCACAGATTTTTCCAAATATCTGTATATAAACTTAAGCATTTATATTTACCAAATGAATTAGACATAATCATGCATAAGATAAATAATTATAGACCAAAGTTAATTATAGTTTACAATAATAAAACATGATTTATAGAAATTAATATCTTGGATAGGTTTATTTAAATCATAAAGAAACCAACCATCTTTACACATTATTTGAGAAAAATTTAAATAGTACTAACAAGATTTATAGGATGTATAGGATTTTTGATCATAAAAACATGATTAAAACACGAGGAGTCCAACAATATCCCCCCTTTTAATGATCACAAATCATTTTGGTTGTCTCTCCCCCTATTGGGATTATCAAAAGTGTGCAAAATTAAATAAGAGAATACAAAATAAGAGTTCACAGTGCATTAGATGGAGAAATATGTGGAATTACAAGAAATAGGCAACAAAAATAAAAGATATCCCTATAAAAATATAGTTTTCACTTTTCTACATCACAGACTATCTTCTCTTTTCCCTTGGAAACAACATTACAAGAAGCCACAGGAGCAGAGGTAGAAGTTGAAGAATGGAGTGAACCAATTGAAAAAGAAGGGAGAGGGAGACCTTAAAAAACAGAGGGTTCCATGGTAGGTTTGGTGGAAGGCAGAGGTAATTGTTGGTCAAGGATAAAAGGTCTGATCTGAATCAAAGCATGAGATACAAACATATAGGTAGAGACAAAGGTAGTGGATAAGGAAGGAGGAAAACAATGATGCAAGGGTGCAGCTGTAGGAGCCGCAATAACGGTGCTCTACACATGAAGAGAAGGCCTCAATAACTTGATTAAGTTACAAATAATCTCACCACCATACTGAATCTCTTTCTCTAAATCATCTTTTTTTCTCGATTAACATGTCCAAAAAACGAGTGAAATATTTCAGCATTTGAACATGATTCTTGAAAGCATGAGTGACAAGAAGAATTTTCAAATTGACTACAAGGTACTTGAAATGGTCCATCATATCATGCTTAGAAAAAATCCTATTGAAGTAGAAATCCACATTCTTAGTAATTTCTTCTTGAGCATTATTTTCAATCTTTGAAGGAATCCTTGCAATATCAAGGACTCTGTCATTATTTTTGAAAACCATATATATACTCTTCTTGTCAAACCCACTTAGCATTAATTGAAGTTCCACATTAACAATAGTTCTTAGAAGATAACAGTCAAAGGGTTGAGATGATTATACAGAGGTATTAGAGGCTGAAACAGCTCTAGAGAGGGACTTGATCTGTTTTAGAACTTTTTGTAGACAATCTTTGTATTCATCTGTCAATTTGTTGAGACCAATAACAAGCTCACACATTTCTTGAACTATATGTTTGTTTCTCTCATCCACATTTTCAGCTATGTAATTTAGGTTAGGGTGAATTTGATACGCAACTTCCTATGGAATATAACTACTAATATACATAATAGGATGAGTAACAAGATCTGGTCCTGATTTCAACACTTTCTGAATATCTTTAACCATAGCTCTTAGAGACGTCACTTAATCACTTAGGTATTTGTTCTCAATTCTAACATCTTGAATTTCATGAAGCATTTTTTTCTGAATCTACCATATGATCTTTTCTAATAGCAGGGAAGCATCTATTTTACTCAAGTTTGTTATAGGAGCAGGTTGGGTGTTCATGAGCTTTTCAACTCCAGAAAATAACCTAGCTCCAAAGGCTTTCAAATCATTCTGACTCACGAATGTAGGAGGTTTTTATGAAGGTTTGTGAATAGGTTCTAAGATAGGCTCAGGTTCCTTTGAAGAGTTATGATCAGAGACTGATTTTAATTGAAATATAGTAGAAAGGTATAAACCTTTAACTGATAATTCTTGGATAACATTCACATCAAATTATCTAGGGTTGTTATATCATGTATCCACTATAAGGACCCAGCCTTAAAACATTACTTAATATTGAATTAAATCAATAATTCACATTGAGGATCTTTTCAGGTTTAGAGTTATAGAGAATTATATCATAACTATTACATCTCAAAGATTAAAAAGTAGACAAATCTACTCAGTTTCCATTTTTTGTACAAAATAAAAACTCTTGAACAAAAGATTCATGTCTAGTTCCTTGTTTTAGATAGCATGACATTTCCTTGATCCCATCCTTGACCCTATTCCACTTTATTTCCTGTAAAAAACATTTCAAAAACATGGGATGAGAATAAATAGCTCCGTAAGGATTATAATAATATGGAAAGAAAATATTAGTCAATGTATACATAAGAATCAATGAAATCATACTTTACTCATAAAAGATAAGCACTTTAATATACCTCATGAAATCATATGATTTATGAATAACTCATAGAAAGCATAAGACATAAAGGTAACATGAGGCATTCATAACATTTTTACGAAGGGAGTAACCCTCATGGTTACATTTGGAATACCCATCATAGTATATTCCCCAAATATCTTCGGAGAAACCATAACGTTAAACTCCTTCGCATTACTCAATGCATTGGAGAGATATCTCGGGCTCACCCGCCCTTAGTTTATCACGGAACCACCTGATTTCATAAACATTGCCTAAGAACCATAACATAATCACATAAAACATGCATAAAATAAACATAAAATTTACACATTTCAATCACAAGAGATCACATCATGATAAAAACATCTAATAAAATCATTAAAACTCTATGAGATAAATATCCCTTTATACTTTGAAAATACTAAAAGATTACATTTAAAAGAGATTTTAGAATCAAAGTGTCCTATACCACATTGAAACTGTTGAAAGGGTTTTAAAACATTGATGTCCAAAAAAAATCCTTAAAACCATTTTTAAAACATGGATATGGATGATAAATGTTTAAAAGAATAAATCATTAAAACCATTTAAAACAATGTTTTAATAAAAGAGTCCTTTTCCATTTTGATCAGTTAAATTATAAGCCACATGAAAGTAGACCATTTTCAAAACATTTAAATGACTTGAGTATAGACATAATATGGATATGGAGTGTAAAAGGGGCTTTATATACACTTTAAAAAGAATAAAAGTGCATATCATTAAGAAGTGTCACAAGGAAGAAAAATTGAGACGTAATCCCATTCAAAGATCATGTCATTAGTGCAAGGATAAATCAATGACATAATTATCTATGACAAGTATAAATAAACCCAATATAAGTAGATATTATGTGTAAAACAATCAGAGGTCATCCACACATATTCATATGATGACATAATCAAGAAGTAGAAGTTTAACCCAAAGAATTGAAATTGAGTTAAGAAGTCCCCTTGCAAACATTCAACAGCCTAATGGCGTCACTTTAAAATTCAGAAATTTAGTTGATGAGAGAGAAAATGGTATCTCATCACTTGGAAATAAAATTTACATCAATAAGGATATATAATAACATATCCCAACATAATAAGATGTAAATTAAAAGACATAACAAAAGAAGTCTTTTAAAAAAAAGGAGGGTGAATGGTTCTTTTACCGAAGTGGGTAACTTCCAAAACATACACCCCATAAAAGAAGGACTATAAAACATTGATGTAAATACAAATAAACGAAAGCATATTATGCAAAGAGTAGAATAATGGGCAGTACATACACCACACAGAAGGAAATAGTGGCAAATGTAGTATGAATCTCACGGGAATATAAGTGAGATAAAAACTCCTTACCTCGTGGTAATCAATCGAGTCGTATGACCAAAAGATAATAAGAACCAAATGAAGCAAATAATTCCATGAATATCATGATAATATATATATATATATATATATAAAGGCAGTACACAATACACTACATGCAATAAATATGTGGAGAATAATAGAAATCTCATGGAATTAAAAGTGAGATAAGAAATCACTTATGAAAATTCGACAGCCTAACGACGCCACTTAAAACATCAAAAAATGGATTGATGACGTAAAATAGGGTATCTAATCATATGAAAATGAAAATTATAGTAGGTTGAATATAAAATAACATCCTCTAACATCAGAACATGGAGCATAAACGAAATTACATAAAAGAGAGTACTTGAAGAGAAAGAGAGAGGTCAGATCCCTTACCTCAAGTCTGACTTGTCTTGTTCATTTCTTTATATTCCTGAATAATAAACTTTTGTCAATTTATAATTTATTAAGGAACTCCTTTAAAGTTTATTATTCAATTAATATCACATATTATAATGTTATAATAATGAGTTAATTATGTGAGTTCATATCAGATGTTTTTTTCGATGTTTGGTACATGAGTCTTGTTTGAAAAGAATTGTTCTTGTAGTTATAAGTACATCATCTCCAGAATATTATTAATGATTTAAATATCATATATATCCATTAAATATTCATTTTATACTATTCCACAACATTTGGAGATAAAATGAAATGAAATTCACCGTTCATGGAGACGGTAGGCCGTACGTACGCATGAACACTACTTTTATTTCTTTGTCATATTAATATAATTTAAAAATAATTGAGAGAGATATATATATTATAATTATAGTATAATATATATGTTATATAGGTCACATAAGTTCATTAATTTCATTCTTTATACATTCCATATATTGCATGAACGGGTCACATCACTTGAGGGGCCGGTATTCCACACTCCCTCATATGAAATTATCGCATTTGCACAACATGCAAAGAATAAAGGTATGTTTTAAATATAAAATACATAAGGATATAGAAAAAAAATACCATATATATCATATATAAAATACAGTGACATCATAATGGCCACCTTTAACTGTGTTAAAAGAATATTGAACAATCATCATTTCGTGAGGCAGTAATTCTCTATACACAGAAACTGTATGTTCTTTAACCATTAGACAGATGTGTGTGTAAGTGTAGCTCGAATAATTCTTATAAAAACATCCTAGAATATTTAAAATACTGGTTTTGTTACAAAATAAAGGAATAAAAAGATTTTATGGGGTTGGAGAAGCAAAATAAAACAAAATAACATAAGAGAAGACATTACCTTTAAATCGGGTAACTCTATTTGGTTTGAACCAAAAGGGTTTCTTGAAGAGCTTTCTTCCAAAGGTGAGGCTTCAATGATGAAGAGAGGGATGTGGAGAAATGAAATGGGCAGGGTTTGGCCGAGCCAAAGGCTTGAGAGGTGTGGGTAAAGAGGTATAGGTGGGGCCCTTTTATAAGAGGGAGGAGGGCCACTCTTGGAATGTCAAGAAATGTTAAATTATTTTAAAAATGAGTTTCAGATTTTAAAAGTACCAAATTGATATATTTCGAGGATAAGGTGATAAGGGTTCGAAATATACTCATCCAATATTTTTTTTACAAGTGTAATTCTTAGATTTTACATTATATTTTCATTTTATTTTATACGTTCATTAATGAGGTAATCAATGCATCATCAAGGTGTCATAAATTAATTAATTTATTTAATTTCTAACAATTATAAAAAAATACTATGATTTAGGAAATCGTTTTATATTTCCAATGAATATGTATAGTAAAAAATATGACTTGTATAACCCCATGAAAAAATTTTATTAGTAAAATAATACATGTTTGTGACATTTTTATTTTAACATTAAATAAAAGGTATAAATGCCATTATCTTACCCAAGTAACTCCATGGGGTCCCAAAAATTGACCCATGGGTTGTAATGGTCGGCCATGACTCATACAATAGGGGTAGGATAAGTTTCAAGATATTTTCATATTTTTATAACATCATTTTTACCTTAAATTTCACTAATTACCTTTAATCGCGATTAATAAAACTTAAAAGTTACTATTCACCAAAAATTATTTTCATCCCATTGAACCAAATTTTACATCCTAATGACAACCATGTATGTTGGATTTATGAAATTAAAATCATAGAAGTGGTAAAGATTCATTTAAACGAAAAATCAGTTTTTTAACTACCACTAAGTGGTTTCACTATTTATCAAAAATTGAAGTTTTTCAGAAAAATACCAAATATTCACCCTAAGCTATATTTGATATTCCAAATTCAAAAATGATTTCTATTTTACAAAATTCAAAACACATAAGTCGCATTAATTAATTTAATAATTAATTCCTGTTGTCAAAACAAATACTGTGTTTTTAAGAAACAATATCTATTAAAAGATTGACATTAGTTTATGTCCAATTTCAAAGTGAAATTAATTCCAATGACCAGAATTGGATTAAAAGGTAAAAATATATTCTAATTGAATATTAAAACCAACTCAAAAGATGATATAATCATATAAATAAATTAGATTAAAAAGTTGTTTTGAATTAAAATACAACATTTTTCACTTATTCATAAAAAATGGACTTATCAAGAAAAATAACAAAAACCTACACAATGTAAATTTTGATATCCATGTTCTAAAGAAGGATTTTATTTGGCCCAATATAATCTATAAAATTTTCAACAAGTGGATTTAAAAAGGGTTCGCCTTCAAAAGGTTGTTAATCAACCTTTTTAAGAATATTAGAATATTTATACATAAAATTGGATTCATTCGCATTTTAAGGATCTAACATTTATTGGATAAAAGTAAAAATATTTGAAAAACATATATAATCATTTTGTAGTTAGTTCTGTTCATTCCCACCATTATAACGACTAGGCGTTAACTACCATTTAAAATAATATTATTTTATTATTAGAGTGCAATGTAAGATTTCCAGGAAACTCGTTGTTGCGTATTGGGTATGCCATCGAGCACATCGTTCCCTTTAAATTAGTATTAACATTTTATTCAAAAATATGGATAAATATGAAAAATTAATATTCTTTATTTACCTGGGATATTACATCCACAGTGTTTGGATCAATTGGATTAGGAATTTTGACACTAGAATAGGGTGATGCTGCCCTTCAACAAGTGAATCTCCCATAGGGATATGAGATTCAGTTATTTGATATGTTTCCAAGATTTTATCTCAAATAGCTTCACCCATTTCTTTTCAAGCCAATTGAAAATCATTCTCCATTATTTCCTCAGCCTATAGGATAATATTAGGGTCATCCTTTTCCTCTATGTGTTCCTTAAAAGAAAAATCATTCTCAAGAGAAAGTTCTTCTTCTACATCCTCTTCCAGAACAGATTTTTTCCTTAGATTAACAACACACACTTCATTAGAAGTAGGTTATTCTACCAAATCAATAGTTTCTTTAGGAACTGGTATGTCTTTCTCAACTATGTCTTGTGGAACAGGTCCACTGACTTCCTTGTCTAATATAGGTGTCCCTTTAGGTGAAACAAATTCCTCTTCTTATTCTTCAACAGGATATTAAATAATTTCATCTGGTTCCAAACTAGGATCATAAATTTTCTTAGGTTTTGAAGGATACTCAACTTGATTAACCTTTTCATATACCGTTTCATTATCCTCCAACTAAGACTTTATCCATGAATCCCAACTAATTTTCATTCTTTTGAATGTAACCTTTGAGATAAATAATTCACATTCCTTAATGAATTGTTCATTTGGTCCAACCACCCCTTTAGAATATAGCATAGAAGAGATTAACCTTGAGAAGAATAAAGAGGTTAACTTTGAGGTTTCCTTAATAAAATTACCCATATGAAGTATAACATACTTGAACTTGTTAATATTGTGTCTATTATTCATAAGATTTATCAAAAATATATCTTGACATTTGAGGGTAGTAAAGTCTCCATTTCTCATAATAATTAGATTCTGAATAAACATAAACAAAAATCAGGATTCACCATTTAGCTCTACATCAATATCTCTTCTCTTTGTTTTATCTCTAGTTATGCTTCCGAAGGATTCTTCTAAAACAAAAATATCACTGCTTGGCGGATGACCTCTCTGGTAGTCCTCAAAAATTACATCATGAGGTATCATTAGGCAAGAAACCCATTACCTTGAGGAAAAGTTAATCATTGGTCATTAATCTAGATTCTCAAAACAAAATCATCTTCTGTATTGAAAGAGAATTAAACGAGCTGATAGAACTGAGCAACTAGATTTGGATAAATAGGCCTTCTCTCTACTGTAAACTAGGCTAGCCATCCCTACTCTTTCAGTACTTTCAACACTAAAGACTTACTTGATAGAAAACACTTAGGGCGAATCTCCTTTTCTACTAACACTATTCTGTCAACAAGATTTAGATTCCAAGGACCTTCGGTTGCTATCTTCGGTGCTATTTTCTTATTCTTTGATTGATTCTTAGGTGTTGATTATGATAGGAGTTTCATTCTGGGCATTCAAACGAGGGTTTCGAGAGGGAGAGAGAGAGAGACGAAGGGTTAATGGATTTCTAGTTTGAGATAAGAGAGTTCAAGTAATGAGAAGAGTGAAAGTTATTTTTTTCTATCATATAGAGATATCAAGCGTGAAAAATTAAAAAGCACAAGAAAGAAAATAAATAAAATAATCAATTACAGTGATACAAGTAATAATATATAAATTTAATGAAAAAGTGTTATTACAATGAGACTAGAACATACTTTCATAGTGAGACCGTAATAGGTTGTCACGGTGAGACTGTAAGTCGTATCTACTATGTAACATCAAAACAGTGAGACGATATTATTTGAAACAATATGTGAAAAATGGTAACCGAGAGTCATTAATCATGAGACTATAAACACGAGACAACAACTTTAATACAACAACAGAACTGTGAGAGTAAGACAGTAATTCGAAGACAGTGACTCATGAAACTGTAAACTGTGAAACAGTATGTTATGAAACAATAAGCTGTGAAACAGTACACTTCCTACTTAAGCTTTTTCATTCCCAATTCATGTATGATGTAATATATTATTTCAAAATTTAATGTTTTGGTGAAAATATCATCAAGATGATATTTAGTTCCAATGAATTCAAAAGTGATATCACTTTTTTGATAATGGTCTCTCAAAAAGTGATGTCATACATCAATATGTTTTGTCCTAGTGTGTGAAATAGGATCTTTTGATATGTCAATAGCACTTGTATTGCACAAACTTATAGGTACATTCCTAAATTGATATCCAAAATCTAGTAATGTATTTTTCATCCACAAAATAGTTGCACAACAACTTCCAGCATCTATGTATTCAGCTTCGGTAGTGGATAATGCAACAGAGTTTTGTTTCTTACTACAAAATGATAATAGAAACTTGCCTAAAAAGTGAAATGTTCTAGTGGTGATCTTTCAATATAATTTGAGACCACTGAAATCAGCATCAGAATAACTAACTAACTCAAATTATTATCCCATGGGATAGAACAATCTTAGATTGGGTGTATGTTTGAGGTATTTGAAAATCCATTTAACAACATTTAAATGAGATTCCTTAGGATTTTCTTGAAAACAAGAACACATACATACAGTAAAAATAATATCAGGTTGGATAGTAGTTATGTAGAGTAAGCTTCCAATCATTTTTATATAAGTGGTTTGATAAAAATATTTTCCATCTTCATCAAGATTCAACTTACAAGTAGTACCCATTAGAGTATCAATAATTTTAGTACTACCCAATCCAAAACGTTTCAGAAGATCTTTAGTATATTTTATTCTAATTAAATTAATACCATCATTATTTTGAAAGATTTTAAATCCATGAAATAATATTAGTTCACTAATTAATCTCATGTCAAATTCATTTTGCATCATTTTACAGAACTCAATACATAAATAATTTTTTTAAGTTCAAAAAATAATATCATCTGCATAAATTTGAACTACTAAAACATCATTGGAAATTAGTTTTATAAAAATGGTTGGATCACGTATTCATTTTTTAAAATCTTGGGAAATAAGAAAAGTACTTAATCTATCATACAAATCTCTTGGAGCTTGTTTCAAACCATACAAATATTTTGATATTTTGAAAACATGATTTGGAACGTGAGGATTTGTGAAACCAGGGGGTTGTTTAATAAATAAATCCTCATCTACATACCCATTAAAGAATGGACTCTTAACATCCATTTTATACTGTTTGAAATTCATATTTGCAACATAAGAAAGCATGATTCTAATGCTTCATGTCTAGCTACTGGTGAAAAGCTCTCCTCACAGTGAATTCATTCTTCTTGACTATAGCCTTATGAAACCAATCTAGCATAATTTATAACTATGTTACCTGCTTCATCTACCTTATTTCTAAACTCTCACTTAGTGGCTATTGGAAATGTGTCTTTAGTTCTATCAAAAAGTTTCCAAAATTTGTTCCTTTCAAACTGATTTAGTTCTTCTTGCCTATCCATCACCAAAAATTCATAATTGATAGCATAATTAATGTTTTTAGGTTCAAGTTGTGACAAGAAAACTTTATGTTCAACCTTTTCTCTAAGAGAAGTTATAGTTTGAGTTCCTTTATCTAAATCTCCTACAATAGCATCTAAAGGATGTTTCTTAAGGGTTATAACAGCTCTAGAAAAAGAGGGACTAGTGATTTCAAGTTCATCAGTAGGTTCGGGTTTATTCTTTCTTGAATCTAAAGAATTTATAGTTCTGGAAGTTTTCAAAGATTCCTTTACATGGTGGTTAGAGGATTTAACATTAATTTCCAGATTTGACATATCATCCTCTAGGTTCCCTCGAGTAGTCATAGGCTCATGTGGATCTGCCTCATTAAACATGACATGGAAATATTATTCCACACATTTAGTTCTTTTTTTAAAACTCTATAAGCTTTATTATAGATTGAATATCCTAGAAATATTCCTTCATCAATCTTGGATAAAAACTTGTCAAAATTTTCATTAGTGTTAAGGATATAAACAATACAACAAAAAACATTGAAGTATATTACTTTGGGTTTTCTATTGTTCCATAACTCATATGGAGTTATTTTAAGAATCGGTTTAATCAACACTCCGTGAAGGATATATAATGCTTTATTGACTACTTCATCCCAGAAATAGATAGGAAAGTCATATTAACTAAGCATGGTTCTAGAAAACTCTTGCAAGGTTCTATTTCTTCTTTCGAAAACTCCATTTCTTTTGAGGTGTTCTAGGGTAGCGAAGTTATGACTATAGCCATTTTCTGAGAAAAAGGATTCAAACTCTTGATTTTCAAACTCACGACAACGATCGCTTCTTAAGGATTTCATTTTAATTCAACTAATATTTTTTACATTTTTATCATATTAGGTGAAATGAGAGCGGGCTTCACTTTTGTGATCCAAAAAGATAGTCCATGTATTCCTTGAAAAATCATCTACAAGAAGAAAAAAATAGTTCTTACCATTTAATCTAGAAACTCTATATTGTCCAAAAAAATCCATGTGAACTGGTTTAAGAGGTTGATAAGTTGACACTCCTTTCTTTGGTTTGAAGGACATTTTTTGTTAATTTACCTTTTGACAAGGATTACATACTTTATCATTTAGAAACTCATGTTTGGGTAGGTCTTTGTTTAAACGTTTTCTAGTTTTCTTTATAAGGGAGTGAATATTAAAATGTTCTAGTCTCATATTCCAAAGCCAATACTCCTTTTGAAATACACTTAAACATGAAGATTTTTCTGATACTAAATTATCTATGTTAATAGAGTATACATTTTCATTTCTTAATAAAAAAAAACACAAATTCAATTTTAAAATTAAACATATTTCAAGAATAATTATCAAATTTAATATGAAATCCATCATCACATTGTTGTGAAATACTAAGTAGATTATATTTTAATCCATAAAAAAAAGTACTTTGGAAATTAAAACTGAGTTAGGTTTACCGATTTGGCAAAGTCCAATGATTTTTCATTTGGCATTGTCACCAAAAGTGACATGTACACCATCAATTTTTATTAATTTCTTGAAATATGAATAGTCTCATATCACGTGTCTTGGACACCCACATTCCAAGTACCATAAGATTATACATGATCTCCATAAGAAAATTTCCTTTAAAATAGTCATATAAAAACATACTTTGGTACCCATATTTGTTTGGGTCCAGTAATATTAGTGAATACTGATTTAGGAACCCACATCTTACTCATAGGTTTCCTATAAGAATTATGTAATGTTCTTGAAAAATAAACACTATTTGGCCCTGAAAAACTTGAAACAGTAGAATGTATATCATAATATGAACTAGCAGAAGGTTTTCTAGAACTAGGATTAAATATTTATTTCATAGATTTAGAATCAAAATTGGTTTTTCCAAAATTTATATTACCAGGATGATAGAAAATACAAGTAGTATATTTACGAGAAATCTATTTTCCTAGAATTTATACCAATGTATATTTAACATTTTTAATCCTTTTAAGGTCCTTTTTCAATTTCTCATTAGATAGATTTATTTCATTGTTTTCTTTGAGTAATTGAACATTTCTCTCCCTTTCTATAGTACGTTAATATTTAACAGTTGAGGTAAGAGCATTCTATTTATTTGAAGACTTATATTTATCTTTTTCTTCATTACATGTCTCTTCAACCATATTTAAATACTCAAACATTTCTTCTTTAGACATATTTTCATAATCACTTTCATCTTCAAAATAATAATAATTTTTTACAAGATATTCCGGTGTTACCATAGATGTGTTTGTTATGAAACACATATTAGATTTGTTAGCCTATTCATCATGTGAAGATTCTGAGTCACTTGAACTATCCTCAGATGAACTCCATGTTTCTTTAATTTCCTTTTTATACTTTCTATCTTTGTCCTCATATTTATTTTTATACTTGAGCTTGGTACAATTAGCCTTTACATTTCCATTTACCTTTCATTCATATCATACTATATCATCAGACTTGTCACTTATTTTCCAATCTTTCTTCCGGCTTCCCTTTTGATCATATCTTCCTTTGAAGTTAAGATTTCTGAAAAAGTTCTTCTTCTTGTAAAATTTATTAAACCTTATGGATAATTAATAAATCTCCCCATCATTTTCAGGTGATGATTGTTCACTTCTGGTCCTTTCTTTAGAGGCTTCCAATTTCTCTTTTTCTTTGTGTTTAGAGGTGGTTCTCTTAAATGAAACATATTTTATTTTGGGTTCATCCTCTTCTTACTTATCGAATTTTTTCTCCTATTCAGACATCGTTAGTTTCCAAATGAGTTTATTGATAGGTAATTTTCTGATGTCACATGAATCTCTAATAGGGATAGAGGTTATGATCCATTTATGAGGTAGACATCTGAGAATCCTCATGATTTGTTCTTTAGCAGAAACTTCTCTTCCAAGAGAAATCATTGTGTTGAAATTTTTTTGAACCTGAGATACATGCCAAAAATAGGATCATCAGGATTCATTTTAAAGCTATAATATTTAATAGTATAAGTATTATGTATCATTTATTTCACACTAGATGTTCCTTCATGTGAAACATAAAAAGTATCCCAAATTTCATGGGAAGTTTTACAAACAGAAATTCTTTTAAAATACTTATCTCCTAAAGAGAAATATATAAGAATTCATGGCTTTGAAATTGTTATTATAGGAAGTCTTAGTTAGGCCATCCCACGTAATTCTATCAGTAATAGGAATCTTATACTCATATATAATTTAAGAACAAATTTAAAAACCCATACTTTCTAAATCCATTTTCATTTTAATTTTCTATTGGAAATAATTATTTCCATTAAAGAATGGTGGTCTGTTTGTTGCATAACCTTATAGTCTATTATCCACAATAAAGAAATACTATTAAAAAGATAGAAATTTAGAATTAATAGAAATTAACATATCTATAATGGTAAACTAAAATCATAGTGGAATAATTTAAACAAAAAAGTCATAATAAATCCATTGATACCAATTGTTGGTCGGAGTAGAGTACCCAAGAGTGGGTGAATTGAGTATCCATAAAAATTTCTGTTAAAACATTTTCTTATAAAGGTTCCACAATGAAAATAAATACAACCCATTCAATCAAGGTAATATGGTTAGAAAATTTTTACTATTCAAATATCCTCTCAGAAGATTGAATAATTCTCAGCAATATCAGAATGAGTTATTGATATTACTTTTGGAGCTATTATAGTAAGGCAATAAAATTATAAAAACTATACAAGATTAACAATCAAAGTAAATCTAATGATTTTTGAATTATACAATAAAAAAGAGAAAGACTAAATTAAACAACACCTCAGATAAACAAGTGGTTCAGTGTCAAGCTAAGACCCAATACACTCCACTTGGTGATCACCTCCCACCAAGAATTTTATATTAATAAACTTGATCCAAACCCTAGATTGGGGTAAACAACAGTGCACCAGACTGTTTAGGCCACACAAAATCTTCCACAGTTCTTCATGGGTAAAAAATATCAGGTCACATAAGGACCTCTTCTAACCTTGTCCATGGGAGTAAACAAGTGTAAAAATATTTGAGAGGAATGATATATTGTATCCTTTAGTTTAAAACATTAGATAATGTACAGTTTTAATACAATACTCTGACACTGCTTGAAGGCTAAAAAAATAAACAATATAGTAAAGATGATGAGATATGGTTAGAATTTATCTGAGTGTTAATATATGCATCTTTGTACTTCTAGGATGAACCATATGCAATCACCGAGTCCTATCACAAGAAACAGAGTATCGCAAGTCTGCCGCTCTAGTTTTTAGTTAGATTTAACTCTTTTTCTTCATGGAGTAGGTATTGTGAAGATGATTTGAAGTCTAATATATGGTATTCCAGCATTTTTATTCTATAATTCTTCGTGGATTCTTCAGATGTATCTTGTTGTATGTATCTATCCACTTTTAAAAAATGCTCACGCTTCTGCTACACACAACTACAAACACTTATTTCCGGTCCATTCTTTTATTTTTATCCATGGAGTGCATGTGTTGGAGCTGACAAGATGCATGTATCCATCACCTAGAACCTCCTACTATCAGGTGACATGTCTACAAAGATTAATTAATTATGTTAGTGAATTTAAAAGACTCAAATATGATCATTAGAAAAATAACAAAACTGATTAAAGAACAATGTCACAGTCTATCTAGAGATGGTGTCACTTGGAAATAGTGTCGCCATGAAATGATGTATTTTTATTTGAATTTGGGTGGTGAGATAGCCATGATGGAATAATTGCATTGAGATCAGGAACCGGTAGCACAAATGTGGTGTTAGGATCACGATGTCTAGTTCTTTTCCAAACATCGAATGGTGTTTTAGAAAGGAACTAGTGTCATAGACTTTATGATATGTGAAACTAGTTACAGTGTCTTATCACAATGTCTGGGTCACATTGTCTAGTCACGGTATCTGGTCACATTTTCTAGTTCGTAGTGTCTGCTCATGGTGTTTGTGTCATGAGGTCTGATCACGGTGTCTGAGTCCTTTTCCAGAAAACCAAAACTAGTGGCAGACTCATAGTTTCACAAACTTATCCAAAAATATATATATAGACTTAAGCATAAATATTCACCAAATGAATTAGACTTAATCATTCATAAGAGAAATCATTATAGACCAAAGATAAATATAGTTTACAATAATCAAATATGATTTATAGCAATTAAGATCTTAGGTAGGTTTATTTGAAGAATAACGAAATCAACCACGTGTACACATGATTTGAGAAAGATTTAAATATTATTAACAATATTTATAGGATGTATAAGATTTGTGATCATTAAAACATTATTAAAACATGAGGTGAATAATAAAAAACATGTGAAATTCCTATCAAAAATTATTTTCTCAAAATCTCACAACATTTAGATTACCATGTGACAAAATCATGATATTAAGCCTCATCATATTATGAGTACCATCACATGAGAGTATATATATCATCTTCCCCATTATATTACATTATACAACCACATAACATTATTTATGAATATCGTCGTAACACTTTAATGTTCTCATCATAGAGGGAAACTGCTATGAAATAATCAATGTGACGTATACTCTTTGACATTATAATATTAGAGTCATGAAGAGAGATGAAAAATATATAGAATAATGTTTTATTGATAATCAATAATTTGAATATACATGTAGTCAATGTAAAAATTTTGGTCTTTGGATAGAAACTCTAACAACAAGAACCTCCACGATACTTCATCCTTATTTTATTTGGTGTATTTGGGACTTAGGTTATGTTCAAAATGTTAATCATATTTTTTAGTATATGGTGTGATATAATCAAAATTTTTCTCACCCCATATTCTATTATAATGTTTTTTTGATGGTGGTAATAATGACATAATCCATTACACCCAAGGATCTTTCTAGTTCCATCCATTCTTTGGATAAAATATCTCCATGTCTTTTCTCATTTATTTATTCTAATAAAAGGATCACTAGAATAGTACTTCACATGTTCAAAGGGGATAAGGAATGTTTATCGACTCGCTATGATTATTTCTTTCCATTGTGGAAGACAACCTTAGTATAAATTTTATTCACTTTTTTGAAAAAGGTTATTTGAAGATTATCTAGCTGCTCGAGGTACCTCCATACCCTATCATATACTTTTTGATGAAAAAATTATTTTTTTAGTCAAGGAGATAGTAAAAATAAGAAAATCATCAAGAAAAATCTTTTATACTATGAAAGCTATTTGAGGCAAGATGTTAGATAGGGGAAATCATTCAAAAACATTGGTAGAAATTTATAACGTTCAAGAAGAGGGAACATTATTAATACACTATGAATAAGAGAGGGTTACCTTACCTTTAATTATATATGGGTTCAACTCTTTTGGGTAATACCTATATATTCCCATTTCTATACTATATTGAGACAGATCGGAAGAAAATTATTCTCATGGAAGGTAAAATCACTTTCCATGGAAGGAAGAATATTTCTTATTAGACATATTGTGATTTCTAAACTTTCTTACTCATTCATGTTTTACTTATGGATGACCTAACTAATAAAAATCATCAACGCCTCTATGAAGAACTTCATCTGGAGTGGTATCTTATCGAAGAAAAAATTCAACACTATTAATTGGGAACAATGTTGTAAACCTTACAACGTCAGAGGGGATATACATTAAAAATATGGAATAGTTAAATCAAGCCCTCTAAGATCAATTCATATGAAAATTGGACATCAACAATTTGATGTCCCTAGAACTCCTTAGAATCATATTGATGGAGTGTTTAAATTCTAGAAGGCCTCAATTCATGGATTCCACAATTTGGTATAGATTGAAGCATGTGTTTTCTAAGGTGATCATATCCCATTTTTACAAGGTCAGTGCTAACTATTATCTTGGTTTTTGGAAAGAAAACTCAATTGGGACCCCTTTTTTAACATTCATAACTCATTGGAGAAACTTAATGATCCCACTATCACAATTAGAGACCAAATGAGAAACATGGAACCTTTATTAGATAAAATTATAGCTAACATATCGAATTTGGTTTTCATTCCATAGGATGACATCTTGGTTTTGGAAAAAGAACCAAATGGGCTGATGTATTCGAAATCATTATACACCTATGAGTATCAAGGATCTACTAGCCAGATTGGTGGTATCAACAAATGATGGATGCAACCTTTGTGATTCTATCTCCTTTGGAGAATTTATTTTCATAGTATTCTAGCTAACGAAATCCCTCAGAACATAGGTATTACACACTGTTTAATATGTTCCTTATGTTACCAAAATAGGGAATATGTTGAACATATCTTACTTTCCTATTTAATTGATGCAACATTTTGGAATGCTCTATTTGATATGTTTGGGTTGAATCCCCTAAACACAGGAAGAATTGATAGCTTTCTACATGAGATTTTGAATCATTATATGTCTAAAAAATTAATGAATAGTTTCAGATTTACATGTGTCAAAACTCTAAAAGTCATTTGGAATGGTAGGAATAATGAAATCCATGAAAATTCTCAATTTCTTTCACAATTTGCATTCACAAACATCACAGGGGATATTCAGCACATAATACAACTCCAAAAAGGGTATCATAGAAACGCATTTCGTGACATTGCTGTGCTGCGACATCTCATATTTTTATGTAGATACCCCATCGTGGGATGCCTGAAGTGATTTGTCCCTCTCTGTTTGTTTGATGGTTAAAATGTATCACAAACAGAGATTCTAAAGGGAATCCCAGGCCAACAAGCATTGGGGTTCTAATGAGGAACCACAATGGTGAGATCATACCCTATTTTAATGGTCCTTGTGGTAATTTTACATCTCTTGAATATGAAATTCATTCTTTTATAAATTTAGTACATATAATAATAAAATGAAATTGGAATTCAATTTGGTTTGAATGTGACTCAGCTACTATTTTTTTTGTGGTTAGGCTTGTTAACGTCCATCTATCAGGGAATCTCACTGGAAGATGGTCCGAGTGAATTGACAAGCTCTCTAAAATGAAATTTATCATCACACATGTTTTTTATGAATATAATGCTCTGAATGATGCTCCTAAAGAAAAAGGTGTTGTCAAGTAGGTCTGAAATCACACTAATTCACTACCTCTTGATCTTCTACATATTCAACAAAAGTACATATGAAAAATTCACTCTTTTCATTTGTGGTAACCTTCTATTTGTTTAATAATTAGAGTCTTTGTGCTCATTTTTCTCCAAAAACATTAATAAATAGTTCCTATATAAAAACAAATATCCATTTAGTTTCACCTTTACTATTATTTATTCAACCTTGGTTAGCTTAAGATATTTTTTTCATAATTCTTAATCTAATCCCTTTAAATATCCAAATAATAAATTATTTATAGGGGTTCATAAATATAATATGATAAACATAACACAAGGATATTTTAGAATATATTAATCTTAAAATACATTTTATTTCTTCGATTGATTTTTCTAAACACCTCACCATGTTTAAAAAGAACATGATATACTATTAAAATATTTTTATAAAATGTTATAGTCATATTCTAGCCGTTGGAATGGTTGGTATGAATAAAAATGACTAAAATTTGAAAATTATATGATTTAGATATGTCTATAATAAATTTATTTGAATTAAAAAAATTGAAAGTAAAGGATTTTTTTTTCTAATTTTGTTTTGTCAGTGCGTATTGTGTTGCTAAATCAATAAAATAAATTAATAACTATTTATGAATTATTTTAATGAAAATTATAAAGTATATATTAAATAATTTTGTTTGTATTCCTTATATATTTTTACCAAACATGGGATGACAATAAATCTAGTTTTATGCATAAAAATTTTATTTTCCAAATATATAGTTTTGTCATATTTTGTGAAATTATTTTAAAATAAATATTCTCAACTTTTTGAAAATTAACTTTTTAAATCAGAAAGTAAAATTTTTCTCAGAGTATATTTTTTAGAAACTTCTAAAAATATTATTTTTTTGATGATTAAGGAAAATAATGATTTGTATTGAAAAATGAATTTTTATTTATGGTAATTAAAAAGTTCCAAATATTTTAAATTTTTTCTAAAGTAAAATTAATTTAATTATATTAATATTAATAAAATATATTTTATTGGAATCAATTTTATGTTTAATTTTAATTTATAATCTTTTTAAACTTATGGAAACATTGTCTTTGGAAACCAAATTTTCCTTATGTTTCTGGGATTAATTTTATATTAAATTCTGTAGTTTAGATTAATTGAATTTGGAAATATGGATTATATATTTGGAATATAAATATATTATATTTGGTAACACGGTCAACTTAATTTTTTTCAAAATTAATATTAAAAGATAATAAAAATTAATTATCACAGTTAAGGTTAAAACAAGGTTTTGTGTGGTACATGTGTCTATGTTAAGATTAATTTTCCAAAACAATATTAGTTTTATTTATTTAATTTGATTTAATATTTATTATCACTTGGACCAAATTATATAATAAGGGTAGGTAAATAAAACAACATTTTAATGTGGTAAAAACTAAAATGGTAAAAGGAAATAATCATAGAGGATAAGAATATAACATGTTTAATTTTTTTTCAATTTTTTTGTGAGTTTTGGATCGAACATAACATACATTAAATATATTATTTATCAATATTTTAGTCACATGGTTTGAGATTTACTTCCCATTATTGAATAGTTTTCAATATTTAAAGAAATATCACTCCTCCTTAATTATAAAATGGAACCTCCACCCAACACATATTTACACATATTTATCCATTCATGTAAAGTAAAACAATTTAAATATGTCCCCAAAATACTCATAAATTTTCTAGAGATTATAGTATTCCATAAATTCTAAACCCAGGTTCCATAATAAGAGATATGATTGAGGTTTTTCTAAGTGATGGTAATAGTCTTCACTACGATCATTCTTTATAAACCTTCTATTTCCACCTCCAATTATGTATTAATAATTAAAATATAATATATATAGTATATAATATATACTAATATGTTATTATGTTTCTGTATTAACCTATATCAATATCCTCTTCCATCAAATGGGAAATAGAACTCTGGATTTTTTATAGGAAAGACTACGTCCTCATGAACCGAGTTAATTAATTTTCCACCAAAATTTATCATAGAGTGAAAATGATAATATATATATATATAATATATGAAATAATTATAATTATTTAATTATCCTATCATATCCATTTTATTACCTTAATAATCTATTTGAAAATGAAAATGTTGCTAATGTGTGTGTATGGACTACCACCTCCACGAAATAATGTGATTCTTTTTTTATTTTTACATGATTGGTAATAAGGATGGATTTTGTAAAAATATTCTATTTATATTATATAATAATTATTCTATAAATATTAATTATTATTTACCATTTTTTAATTTATACACCAAAAAATAAAAAACAATTTTCTTTCATATGTACGTCCTACAGTCTCCATGAACATTGTAAATAAATTTTCTTGTCTATAAATTTTATGGATGACTCTCTATCTATATATATAATTACTAAATATTATATTTAAAATATTATTATAATTCCATGGATTTTTTAACATTGATCTGTGTAGAAATAAAGAACCTAGAAAAATGAAACAATTATGGAAAGAAACAGTTCTTACTAGAATAAATGATTTTAATGAAATTTTTTTAAAAAATGGGTTACAAAAAATTATAAGTAAATAATATATGGTATCATATTCATGATTATGGTTCTATAATATGTCAATAAAAAATATATATTAATTGTAAAATAGTCCTGAACACGTACAAAGAAAGTCAAACATGAGTTAATGGTTTTTCATCTCACATTAACTTCTCTGAGACATATGTCATATTCACATCTTTTTTCATTTGTGTGGTGTGTATAATAACCATTAGATATGTTATATCAAGAATAAAATTATATTCTTGGTATTTAAAATTTTATTTTATTTTATTACATTCACGTCAGTCATGATTTGAATGTTATAAAATGGTAAGTGTTTAATTCACAATCTCATAAATATTCAGGTTTGTTTATGTCAAAGTATTTTCTAGGGAAATTATTTGAATCGTTTCATCTTAAAACAAATATACTTTAATCTACCCTATTTATTCACGAAATATGAATGTAATTTAACCATTTTACACTCTTTGGTACTTAAAATTATTGTGAAAATGTTTTTAATAAAAGCCAACTTCATTTCTCATTTCAGCTAAAATAGTTTTTTATTCCATATCCATGTTATCTAAAAATGTTTTCAAGATTTTTTTAAATTTTATAGTCGAATTTTTTATTTTTACCCATGATTGGTTTTTTAAAAAATACCTTAAAAGGAATATTCTTTTTGTTTTCTGAATAGGGTTATTTTTTACTTATCATGCAAAAGTATGAATGAAATGTTTTGTTTTGACTTATCTGGATGAATTGAATTTCCCAACATTATGATAACTCAATGTTTTGAAGCATAATTTAAAACCTTCCAAGGATATTTTCATAGATTTTTTTTCTTAATATTATTTTAATTTTGGTTTTTAAAAGTTATTTTAAAATTGAAAATGTTATTTTCCTCAAGAATGTTGTTAATGACATTTTCAGGGTATTTCTACTCATTAATGACAAAAAACCTTATTTCAATTATGCGCCACAAGTGATATTTTGTAATAATACCTTCCTTATTATTTCTATAGATATTTTTTGACTAGTTTGACTGGGTATGTACTATTTTGATAACATTATCCACATTACATTGGATGGATTATGATTGTGTATTTTGATCGGGGAAATTATTTACATTTCATATTATATTTTTTTAATACGAATATTTATATTGATAATGTTTACCCCCTTTCATATTAAGAATTAATTGGACTTATTATGTGACAGTTGGTGCCCACTATATCCCCTTGAATCATTAGTAGGATCTCATAAGACAATCTATATTGGGTATTTGGATTGGCCTTACCCATTTGTGTAAGATTTTTTGGTGCGAGGTTGAAAATATGTTTATAATGTACAGAATTATGCATTCCATCATTATGAGATTATTTATTAGTGTTCATGTATCTATTTTATTAGTTATAAAATCTATATAAATTAATCAAGATCATGTGACTATTTATAATGAATTATTTGATCATCATTTATTCATTCCATATTATTCTTTGTTCTCAAGTTATTGATTAAATAGAATGAGTTTTTACTCTTTTACAATTCCATATTTATTATATATTATTTATGGATGATAGATTCTACTAAACACATACCCTTAGTAACCATCTAATATCACACCATTATTATTTTTACTTTACCCCTTAGATTATTCTTAATTGAAAAGGTAGACATTACAAGAAGAAGACTCTAGAGGAGGATTTAGAGGAGGCACATCCACCAGAGTAGAAGATAACTGATTTCAATGAAAGAGTGAATATGAAATTTCCAATGGGAATAGCATGTTCTTGAATGAGAAGCCTATCTGAACCAACATATGAAGGTGGAGAGACAACATCATGATGTAGAAGCTGGGGAGGATTAGTTCCATGTATTTTTAGTCATGATAAAATTCTTATAGGACCTACGAGTCATGTAATGTTCAAAACCTTAATATCATGTAATCTATATGCCTATGGGGCTCGTAAGGGTTCCTCCTCATCCCTTGAAAGGGGTATTTTCAACATAATTTTAAAAAATAAGGCCTTCAGTATATTCAGAGATTATGATTTAATTATAGGGATATTTTAAAGGGAATAGTGGTGTTCTCAATGAAAATATGATGTTTTATTTTATGTTCTAATATTTAATGCGAGATTAATGTATGTATATAATTTCAATGAATAGTTAACTATTCCATCCTTTGGGATGTGTTCAGTTGTATCAAGAAAAATATAATATTGTAACCACTGAATCTAGGCTACTATGTTTGGGGTATATATAACTGGTATTAAAGAATGTTTTGTAAAAACATTGGGAACTAGATTTAGGAAATCATAGTATATGGGATATAACCCTATGTCTAAATTTGAGGATTATTCCAATTATAGGTAACATAATAATGTTTTAGAAAGGAATTTACTATGTGAATTTACTAGAAATAAAATTAATGTGAATAAACAATAAGTGGATGTGGATCTATAATAGTTGTACATAGGGGTAATAACTCTAAAGATGATGCATCAGGCATTTAAACGATCATCACAAGGTGCCTGACTATGGGTGTTTCTACACACCTGGTTTGATAGTATTAGATAGTATTATTGGGTTAATTGACATTTTCATTACAAATAATTATGAATTATTTGAGAATTATTTATTATTTCAGAATATTTAGAAAGAAATCATGTTTATGATTTTTAGTTTTGTAATGAGTACATTCTTTAATTATTGTTAAGTGTTTTAGTAGTTTTGGAATTATACATTATGATTCATAATGTTATGATGTAATATATTATATGTAATCATTTATAAATGGTTCCTAGAGTAATGAAAGTGAGCCATATTGATTCATGTAATCCATGTATAGATTTCCCTCCTGGGTTAGATAATAAATATAGAGCTAGATCTATAGCTTGAGATGAATAAATTATAACTATATTAGGGAAGATGACTCTAGTTATGACCAATAAACAGCATGTATGGATCAATCTACTGATCCAAAATGTGTTTTAGCGATGTTAAACCACTTCATGCCTCAGTAAACATCATCATTTAATGAGAATACTGATCCATTTTTAGCTATGCAATGGATATGTTCCTTATAGAAGATATTTATCACTATTGGAAGTAATGAAAGGAAATGTTTCATCGTGATAGTTTATAATATCTCAGTAGATGTAGATTAATTGTGGTCATTGATTAAAAACACTAAGGGTGAGAAGGAAATAAAAACCATTGAATTGAAATATTTTAAGGATCCATTCCTGGAAAAATAATTTTCCTAAAAAAATGACTGGATATGGAGGGATAATTCTTGATACTGAGATAAAAGGGAGATGAAAATGATGCTATGTACAAATCTAAATTCTCATAATTAGTAAGACATATATTTTAATCTATTCCTAATTAAAATATTAATATAGATCAGTTATTTTATGGGCTAAATCCAATCCTTTAAAGGGAACTAGTCTCCGAAACATTCTCATCATATAAGGATATAGTATCATGTACTATCAAAATAAAGAAATAATTCTCCAAGACATATATGGATTTTATGGAAATAAATAGAAAAAGAGGACCAAATAGATAAAAATTGAAAATTTAAAGTTGAAAAAGGACTTTCCCACATATGATAAACACCTTGGTACTTGTTTAAATGGAATGGTAGCTTACTACATGTTTAGAGAGAAAGTCCATTAGGCCCAAGAATGAATGTATATTAAATAAACCTTTAATGTTTAGTGTTTCAAATATAAGGATATGGTGAACCAAAAAAATTAATTCACCAAGCATCAAGAGAATAAACCTAAGAAGAAGCTAGGGGAAAAAGGCCAATCAAATGAATTTAATACATCTAAAGTGGAATAAAGTAGATATTTATTTGGATTTAATAATGATGTTTTGGAAGTTTTTTTTCAGTGATATTCTGTATATAAGAATCATGAAACATATAAGTATTTTAGTCCAAGGGTTTTTCATTATTGAATTCAAATAATATGTTGAATGGTACTCATAACTATGAAAAGTGATTTAGTGGTAAGGTGATCTTTTTGAGAATGCATGAATAACTGAAATATAACACTTACTACTTCCTGGAAGATTGTTAATTATATTCATTTGGAAAAAAGTGAATATTTTAATATAAGAAGTAAACACGATAGTATTGGGGACCTAAAAATTATTAATGACTTAGTGACAATGTAATATATAATGGAGTTTAGATAAGTTTTATATTCATGTAGTATACTAAATATATTAAGTTTATAACAATGTTTTATAGTGATTTAAGTTATTATTAAATTTTAATAGAATTTATGATAATCTATTCACATGTTTTCTATGAGACATTATGAGCTAATTTATTTCAGTTTTGGATAAATAATCAGTAAAATTATTTTAATTGTATGATTTTAATATAGCGAGACATATTTTTGAGGGCTCTTAAGCTTAAATATTTAAGAAATGGATTAAGTATAATATTGGGTTTACTATTGAGGTTTATATATTAATGTATTATATTTGATGTATTGTGAGTCCTTTTTAGTTTTGATAAATATATTGAGATAAAAAAAATCACGCTTTCAGGGATCTTATGATCAAATTAAATTAGTTTTTAGTGTTTGAGGCATACAAAATTATTTATTTATATTCATGTCATGGATTTTAAAATTAAGTGGAAATTGATCAAAGAATAACCAATGGATAAAACTATGATTATTAAATAAAAATATATTCAGCAAGTATGTTTTCTGCTGTTCTCTATCATGATTGTAATAGAAACCCTTAAATTATTTAAAAGGATTATTAAATGAATATTTAATATTTTTAACATCATTTCCATCACATATTTATGATATATTTGTTGTTTACATTCTCCAGACCATATTTTATATCACACTCTACTTATCCTTGACTGTTAGTTTTATCCTCCATGTCTATAATTTGAATTAAGACTATTTGTTTCCTACATGGAAACCTTGTTTTGTGTTATATTAGGTGACTTTTTACTTCACTTCTCTCTTATTAATAGGAATTTTTTAACCTTTTTATGATGTGGGTTTTAAATAAAGGCTATGACTATGATGTAAAAAATAGAATTTTGAGGGTGAATCTTCTATGAGGGGGTAGAATGTGACACCCCATGATTTTATAATATATTTCTAATTAGATAAATATTATTTCTTTGATAGAATTCATTTAACTCAAACTAAGTATAAATAAACCACAATATATTATGAAAATATTATTATTTAATGTGATAGTTATCAACTTGACATTGAATTAGTACGTATGAATAGAAATAACGAAATTATGAAATGTATATTTTTTACACATGTATAAATTTAATTCATTAGTTATCAATTTATTAGAAATAGTAATTAAAATAAATTTAAATATAAAAGAAATGTTTTTTGAGACATTTTTTATTAATGGAATGTGATCTTATTTTAATAAAAAAAGTAATCACTATATTTCATGACCCACCTTCTTCAAGATGAGGTAAGGGCTAGTAAACTGCCACACCATTCCTTATTCAAGATGATTGAGAGATAATCACCCGTGATTCCCACCATCCATAGTCTTAGGAGTGGAGACTAGCACTAAGACAATAGAATCTCACACAAAATGGAAGGAATTACCCTTTTTAATGAAAACAAGATGGGGAGATAAGACAGTAAAAATCCCAAACAACACCGAAAGATTATATAAATGAAACCAAAATCTAACCCATGCATGATTTAATGTAAACTGGGACAAAAGTACAACCAAAGTACCAAAGAATGTACCAAAATAAAGAGGCTAAGTAGCAACACATCAACTATCCCAACACCTGAGCAAGTAAAGTCCAGTACAATCCTCACATTCCTCCTAGAAACTTGAAATTGGTTTTATAACACAGGGTGAGAATACAAGTATACTCACTAAGGAGCGCAAAGTCACTCATGGAAAATTGGGAGAAGCATACTAATTACCCTATGAAACCAATAGTAACCAACCACACGTAACAAGGAAAAATACTAACCATCCCAACCTCACCAAGGCATGATCCCAAAATAACACAATTTAAGTAAGGTAGTAATATAAGTACATTGATGATTTGGGGACCCCACACCACTTTTCCCACTGGTTAACTGGTCATTCCTAAAGGATAATGTCTTGATGATACCTCCATTCCATGAATGATGTCCCACTGCCATAACTTCCCTACACAAACTTGGGCCACACACCACACATATCACTCCTGCAGAAAATTAGGCCACAATAACCACACCACTCACCCAAAACACCTGAACTCATCCTGAAAAAACCTAGGAAAAATATGTGGCCTAAAGAAACCTAGGCCCCTTATCCACAACACAACCTTCCTGAAGAATCTGTAGCTATGGTAAACCTCAAGCCATTACATCCTTCCAAGATACGCTCAAGTGATAAGAACCCAGAAGGGGGTGCGAGGAAGATATTATGTAACCATCCATCCATCATTCCTCTGGGATGTTGGGAAAGATACCCTCCCCCTTAAAATGGGGGTATTTGGCACGTAGTTCTCCACAAGGGTGGGGTTCCTATTGGAAATCACAAGGAAATATAATTTTTACATACAGGTAAATAACCACCTAGCCCAACCTATGGGTCCCACAATAAACAACCATCCTACATGGTACCACCTCTGCTGCTAGCCCTATATGCACAAACACACAATAGGCACAACCAAAGAATGAACCCAAACACCATCTAATTTAATCATTGATCATTCATTATCATGGAATTAATTGTAATTAATTACAACACTACTCAGGAAACCACGATCCGAAACCATTATTGACATAACAAGAATGTCAAGCTATAGTCCCACTGCACAAACAACACATAATAACATTGCAGTCCCACTGCACAATGCAGTCTGACGACCACAACATAAAAAAAGGTAGTACCATTACCTACTAAAATTATCCATTCGACACTCAATCAATCTATCTACATGATATTCTATCATACCTCTTGTACCACCTCACACACAATGCCCACAACAAAACACCACCAAAATCGTAGCCCCACTGCACAAATAGGCTGTAACCCAAACAAAAAGAAATTACCTCTTTCCATACATGTAACTATAACTAGGATACCAAAATCAACATCACAGAACCCCCATGAAGTACAAAACACAACCAAACACATCACACAACAACACCATCAAGCCTGTAATATTCATATTTATCAACATGGGTTCTTTAATTCCCCTTTAAATTATATAGTTGATCCAAGAATAGATTTGATCTTGGGAAATCCATTTATTTAACCAAATGTATGTGATTAAATGGATTGATATTTTCAATTATCCACATATTATCAACAACAATAACAAGTACATCACTATTGTGCAATAAAATTCCACCAATATCCACAATTTTCAAAAGGCCTTACAACTGCAACAATTTAAAAAAAGGTTCAGGGATAACAATTAAAAAGCATACGTAACATCATCACTTCCCTGCCATTATTTCGTTAAATCATGTTATCTTTTGATCATAATCTTACAAAATAATTTAATATTATTGTCAATGAAAATTATTTCATTCGTTATTCATAGATAAATATTACTACACCCAACCCACATGATACACAATTAAAGAGTGATGATGGAAATCCTTCCCTGGATCAACATATGACCATAACGCCTCCTTGAGCCAAATAGGGGGTCATGTGAGCAATAGGAAAATCCATGTAAAATGTAACAGGATATGAATCTCGCATATACGTACAACTCATTTGAGGAGGAAGGCTCCATGTTCACCAAGGGTAATGAAATGGAATAAGGGAAGAAGAGGTCCTATTTTAGGAAAATGTGAGATCCTAAAATCAGGGAGAAGATTTCTAAATACTTGAAAAATTGGATTGTTATTTGAATACACGGATCATCGATTTCACATGTTAGATATACTGAGATTTAATAATTCCATTAGAAATGGTGGAGGTGGAATTATAAATATTCTAGAGTTTACAGGTTCCTCATTTAATGAGCCTTTGATGAGTAATAGGGAAAAATCGTAAAAACCGTGGAAACTAGAAAATGAGTCACTGAGGGTGAGCCACTGATGTGACCTACAGACAGAGAGTCACTGACACCAATGATGATCCACTGACATGATGAATAGCCAATTCGCGGACTCACTGATTCCCTGAATCACCGATACTATTAGTAAAAATGAATTTCCAACACTAATAGTACAAACGAATCACCAAAACTATTAGATTAAAATTACAGGTCGACAATGACAACTCAAAATGAAATGCCGAAACCAATAGTTAGAAATGACATGATGACAACAATAATTACAAATTAATCACCAAAATCAACAGTTCAAAATTACTCACCAACACGTACAATACACGTGAATTTATAACACCGACCTTATAAACTTCTCATCGACAGTTCAATCGACTCGTTGACACTAATACTTCAAAATGACAAGCCGACACGAATAGTTCAAAAGGGCATGCAGATACCGAGAGTTCAAGATGACTCACCAAAACCGATAGCCACCAAAACACCCTAACCATTGGATTTTTAAAAAGGAATGTCCTGGAGAGGTCCTAGTCATCATATCGGATACCTCTTAGACTATTTTCACCCTCAAGAATTCAAATCCAAAACAGAGGAAAGTTGGGTTTGAAAAACCACCCCATAAGATACGTCTCATGGAAAAACATCCCTGTGTTGTTGGAAATCTGGAGTGAAAACCTAGACATTCAAGGACACCTCCATGATATCTACTTCCCCAAACAACCACACAAACCCTCAAAGATAACATTGTCCAGAAACATGGATTAGGGAGCTCCTTCATCCATGTCAAGATACTATCTTCTTTAGGGGGGCACTGACTCACCCGCATGGGTTTAATCACATACTCATTAGTTCGATTTGATTAGGAATCAATCCCTCACATCCACACAAGTCAAGACCTTTCATGCACATTCATAGAATAGTGAAACAACTCATCTCATAGAAAATAAGGTCAATCATTATGTCATAAGAAAAGCAAAATTAAAAACAAAAAATCAAAACTCATAACAGCTCTGGGTACTCGACACGAATCTACACCTTCCTCTCCCATGTACTCCCATCAAGGACACCGTCTTCCATAACAAACAAACAAAAGGAATGGTCTGTCCATGAAGCACCTTCTCTCGATGGTCCTGGATATCTACCGACCACTCCAAAAATGTCGCATCATTCCTAGATATCCAACTCTCCCTAGTCAATGGCATGGAAGTCATCATATAGACACCGATGAAGCTGAGAGACATGAAATGCATTGTGGACCCTCTCCCACCATTATGGAAACAATAACTAATATTCCACCTCACCAAATCATCTCAAAATTTCGAAAGGTCCGATGAACCTAGGGGAGTGATTACTCATTTTACCGAACCTTCACATCCCACATTGAGGGGAGACCTTCAGGAAAACATGGTACCCCACCTAGACCTCAAAAGTTATCCTCCTGTAATCATCATATGAATTCTTCCAGTCCTGATCTCCCATCATCTTCTCACACATGATCTAATCGTTCTATATTATGAATTGCACCATGTATGGTCCAACAAAATTTGCTTCCCCAACCTCTTTCCAACACCAGGGTGAACGACATGACCTTCTGTACAAGGATTAGAATTGTTCTATGCCAATGGTCGCATCATAACAATTATTTTAGGAAAAATCTTCTAGAGGAAAGTCTCCCTCCCATAGTCCTCTAAAATCTAGAACACATTCCTGAAGTATATCCTCTAACATAAGGATAATACTCTCCGTCTTCCCATCTGTCTGAGGGTGGAAATTAGTTATAAGGAATAACTAGGTGCTGAAAGCATGCTGTAATCTCCCAAGACTCATAAGATAAACAATACATCCCAAAATGAGATGATGGATCTCAGAACCCCATGAAGACGCACCAACTCATCCACATACCTCCTTGCCAAGGCATCCCTTACGCTCAACTCCTTGACCACCAGGAAGTGATCAAATTTCATTAGTTGATCCACTACTACCAAGTGATCATCATAGCCTCCCTGAGCCCTGGGTATCCCTATGAAGAAATCCATGGAGATATCATACCACTTCCACTCAGGGACATCTAAAGGCTACAACAGACTTCCAGAAACATGGTGCAAAACCTTACCTTATTGACACACTAGGAACCTTTCCATAAATTCTCTAATTCCTACTTCACCATGGGCCACCAAAACCATTCCCTTAAGCCTCGGTACATCTTGGAAACTCTTATGTGTAATACGAGGGGTGATCTATGGAACTTATGGAGAACTCCCTAATGCATCACTAATGATACCAAAAGATGCAAATGGAAGGGAATATGATTATGAAAATCCTCAGACCATCCCTCCAGAGCATTGCCCAGGTCAACGTGATCATGCATCACTTCAGTCTCTATGTCTCCCTACTGAGACTCCTCTACCTGACACATCAGGGAAGAATGTACTATCATCTGAAACAGATATCCTCTGATAGTATCCACCCCATCATATAGTTTCAAGCCGACCAAATCCTCCATCACCTTCCAAGCATCCACATATTATCAAACCACTTCCCTCTGTGACTTCCGGCTCAAGGCATCAGCCAAAAAAATTTCCATACCTTTTGTGTAAGAGGTATCAAATTCGTAGTCATAGAGAAACACCATCCACCTCTGCTTCTACAAGTTCATGTCCCACTAGGAAAATATTTAACTCAATATATTATGATCTATGAAGACAAAAAATATCTCCCTAGTGAGGTAATTCCGCCACAACTTTAGTGAAAACACGATCGCTGAAATCCCCATATCATGGGTGGCATAGTTACGTTTATGGGGATGTAACTAAATAGACCCATAAGAGATCACTCCTCACTACTGCATCATCAAGAACCCCAAACCTAAGCCATAGGTGTCGCAGAACAATTCAAACACCACCACATCCTCAGGAAACTGAAACACTGGAGCACTGACTAACCTCCCCATTAGATAGATAAAAGTTTCCTAACACTCCTTGATCCACACAAAGGATTGGTATTTCTTCATCAAGGCTATTAATGGGAATTAAAATCAAGAGATTTTTGGGTATGAACCTATGGTAATAGCCTGCCAGACATAGGAAGCTACAAACATCCACCACATAATTGGGTGCTTCACAAGAAACAACTTCTTCGAACTTTTACAGGTCCACTGACAACCCTTATTGATACACCACATGTCCACGGAAGTGAACCTCTCACGTCTAGAACATGCACTTGGAAAACTTCTCATAGATATTATGACACTGGAGGACTTCCAAGACAGTCATCAGATACTCGGTGTGCTCCTCATATGAACATGAGTAGATCATAATTTCATTGATGAACATGATGATGAACTGGTCTAGGAACTCACAAACAACAGAGTTCATGAGCCCCATGAAAATAGATGGTGCATTTGTGACACCGAACTGCATGAAAATGATCTCAAAGTTCCCATAAAATCACCTGAAAGTAGTCTTCAGGGTGTCACCCTACTTCATCCTCAACTGGTGATATCTATAATTTTGATCGATCATAGAGAACCAACCTACACCTTTTAGCCTGTCTAAAAGATTGTCTATACTCGGGAGAGGGTAATAGTTCTTGACTGTCACCTGGTTCAGTATCCTATAGTTGATGCAGAGCCTCATAAAACTATCCTCCTTCATTGAATAAAAAAATGTAGCACCACATAGTGAAACACTAGGCCTGATGAATCCCTTTCTCATTAGATCGTCGATATGAATCCGCAACTCCCACAACTCATAAGGCGCCATCTGATAGGGAGCCATAAAAATCAAACAGGCACCAGGTTGTAATTCTGTCATGAACTCTACATCATGTCAAGGGGGTATAGCCAAATCCTACTCTAGGAATACATACATGAATTCTTAAACAACTCCAAGAACCTCCACCATCTCTATAACTTTTGATACCCCGGCTAGCTCAACCAACATAGAGAAAAGAGTCTCCACACATCGGCTTCCCACCTGACAGCTCTACTTGCCAATGTAAACTATGTGATGACCATCCAAATCATAACATATGAAAGTTATATAGAAAAATTTGATAATATCATGCATATAAGATAAACATTCGATGCCTGGGATGACATTGAATAGATGAATCTTTAACAGAAGAAGATCCCCACTAGACTAATGTGGCCCTAACATCATTCTACATCCCTGGAAAACATTAAACAAATAGGTCTAACTTCTAAATGGTGTGCTAAACACCAGGGGCATGGAAAGTCTCCCAATTTATACTACCAAAGAATGGGCCAATCAAGGTGTAACAAAGGATTACAGATCTCATGAATCAAAAAAATCACAAGCAAGAGTGCTAAACATACTGATTGTACCTAGACAACCACCGGTCCCACTAGAACTACTACCTTGATGGTGTAAAAATGACCATTCCCCACTACTCTACCCCTCGGATATAGACCAACTCCTCTACCATGCCATGGTGGAGGTCCCTATGGATCACCCTGAGGTTGGCCTCCAACTACAATATGTACCCTTGGTAGAACATGAGGCTATTGTCCCTACTATTGAAAAGGTCTGACCGACAACTGCTGTTGTGGTTTGTGTGGAACTTACTCACCTCCACCAAACTGAGATCGAACTAGAAATTGGCTCCTAATATGTCCATGGATCCCACAGAAAAATCACCTCGGTCCTAGGCCCATTGGGAAATGGTGAGGACTAGAAGATCAGAACTGGAACAACTGAGACCTACTCCCCACTAGCCAAAACCTGGAAAGCCCTGAAGCTAGAGACTAGATTCTAATAGAATTACCCATTAACGAAATCATATGGTTATCCTCTTTTAGTACACCACCCTGTGAGTGCATCCTTTCCACTACTTCAACCTTCTTATAATACACCATGTATGTTAGAAAATTAAAGGGAGTGAAATCAAACTGAAGAGAAGGTTAGAGTGCCTCGTCCATCCATCTCACCTACAACTCCTCATCCCGAAAGAGATACGGAGAAAAGAATAGAGGATAATTAAAATTGATCCCCAGTTCCCTCACAGACATACTCCTTACTTGAAAGAGAGTAGCTCATGCTTCTTCTTGGCCTCTATCACTGAGGAAAGAAACTCTTCCCAAAACTATTTCTCAATATTGGCCCAGGAGACACTGTCCTCCTTCCTCTCTCTAAGGTATAGCGTCCACTACTAACACACTGCTCCTCACATATATATCCTCATCAGAGGAACTTACTACTCCCTAGGATCACTGATCAACGTAATGGTGATAACCACATCCTATAGACAATCCTCATTCTCCAGGTCTACAAATCTACCATCATACTTTCACAGGGTCTACTGCAAAAAATCATGAAGGATATTATGCCACAAGTCATATTCCTCTTCTTGATCAACCATTCTCTCATCAAGCAGGTTGGCCTGCTGGGCATCAACTGCTCGTACTACACATGGACAATGTCTGGGTAACATAGCTAAAATTGTTAACAAGGAACACATAAGACCGGGTTGTATGAAATCCCACATAGAATTTTATTTTAACCCTTTATTTAATTTAATTTCCTGAAAACCCCCCAAGAAGAGAAAGAACACAAATCATTATGATTCACATACCTTTCCTAGGGTGTCAATCTTGAAATCATCATAGCCTCACATGGTCGTTCAGTAGGCCTAGAGTCATTTGATCAGATCATGGGAGGCACTAAAATCCCATGTTCTAGCATGTCTTCCCTAGCCTATTTTACACACCAAGATTTCCCAACATTGTTACCCTACCATCCTATGAAATACTCACTGTTCCTAACTCTAAAATTCATCATATCTCTCAATGAACACCTCTGATACCATTTTTTCATGACCCGACATCTTCATGATGAGGGAAGGGGTAGCAAAGTGCCACACCTTTCCTTTTTCAAGATGACGGAGAGATAATAAACCCCAAGTCCTTCCTTCAATAGGCCCCATAGTGGGGACTGGCACCAAGGGTATAGAATATCAGAAAATGGAAGGAATTACCCTTTTAATGAAAAGTGTATTGGGATATAAGATGGTACAAATCCAAAACCACACCAAACTTTTTAAAAAAGGAATCCAAAATCAATACCATGCATGATATCAATGTAAACTATGAAAAAAGTACAACCAAAGAACCAAAGAAAGTTCCAAAAGAAAGATACTAAGAAGCAGTACATAAACTATCCCTACACCCGATCTAGTAATGTCCATTAACGTCCTAAAATTGCTCCTGGAAACCTGAAAAAAGTTTTATAACACATGGTTAGCATATAAGTTCACTCAATAAGGAAACCAAAATCACTTGTGCACAAGTGGGAGAATAATACAATTTCCCCTATGAAAACAATAGATACCAAGCAAACCTACTATGTAAAAATACTAACAAAACCAACTTCACCAAGGCACACCCACAAAATAATTCAAGTCATGTAAGGTAATAATATAATCACCTCAATGATTTGGGTACCCCAAACAACATTTCGCACTGGTTAACTGTTCATTCCTAAAGTCTAATGTGTTGATGATACTGCCCTTTCCGGAATGTAGTCCCACTACAACAACATTCCCACACACACTTGGGCCACAAACCACTCAAATCCCACCTTTAGACACTTGTTCCACAAAAATCTACCTCTCACCAGAAAACACCGAGGCCTCATCCTGAAGACACATGAGAAAAAAACCATCCATTCACATACCTTGACCTCTCATCCACAACACAACATGAATGAAGAATCTAGAGCTATGGTAAACCTCAAGCCATTACAGCATATTTGGATATGCTTGAGCAGTAAGAAATATGAAGGGGGTGAGAGGAAGAAATTCTGTAACCATCTATCCATCCTCCCACTGGGATGTTGGGAAAGACACCCTCCCCCATGAAATGGGGGTGTTCAACATGTATTTCTCAAAAAATTCAGGGTGTGTACTGAAAATCACAAGGAACACCTATTTATACATATAGGTAAACAAGAAGTCATCCCAACCTATGGGTTGCAAAACAAATAACCAACCCACACATGACCACCTTTGTTGTTACCCCTATATGAACGACCACACATCATCCACAACCAATGCATGAGCCCAACCATTTTTTCACTTAATCTCTAGTCATTATTATTTTTGGAGTTCACTATAATTAATTCCATCACTACCCAAAAAACCACTATCCACAACCATTCTCAATACAATAAATAAATCTTACTACAATCCCACTCCACAAACAACACATAACCACCTTGCAGTCCCATTGCACAATGTCATTTGATGGCCACAACAGAAAAAAGGCAGTCCCACTGCCTAAAAATCTATCCATTTGACAATAAATAAATCTCTCAACCATGGATTCCATTATACATCATGTACCACCTCAGACACAAATCCCATATCAAAACACCACAAAAAAACAATCCCCTCTACATAAACATGACATACCACAAACACAAAGTCATTCCCTCTGTCCACCCTAGTACCTATAACTAGTCTACCAACAGAAACATTACACAACACACACAAAGTACAAAACCCAACCAAAAATAACCCACAACCAAACCATCATGCTAGGAATATTCAGATTTACCAATATGGGTTCTTTAATTCCACATTAAATAACAGGGGTGATCACAGAACATGTTTGATCCTGGGGAATCCATTTATTTAACCCTATGTACATGATTTAAGGGATTGATATTTTCAATTATCCATAGAGTATCCTCAATAAGAACCAGAACATCACCAGTTCACAAGAAAAGTCCTCAAAAATCCAATATTTTACGAAGCTATTACAATAGAAACAATTCAAAACATGGTTCATGGATAATAATTAAACAACATACGTAACATCATCACTTCCATACCATTATTTCATTAACTCCTGTTATATTTTTATCATTATATTTTCAACTCCATTATTACTCATATAAAGGAAATGTATTTCATACATTCTTCACAAAGAAACATTACTACACCCATCATGTATGACACAAAATTTTATAGAGATGAATAAAATCCCAACATGGATCAACAGATAACCAGAACTCCTCTTTTTGAGAAATAGTGGGTCTCATGGGAAACACGAAACTCCAAGGAAAACTGAATAGGTGAGGCCTCTAGAATATGTGCATGAAATTTTTGTGGAGGAATGATCTATGTGCACCACGTAAAAGAAAATGGAAGAAGTGAAGAAGCGATATCAGTTTAATAAAAGGAGAGATCCTAATATTAAGGAGCTGTCTTCAAAATAATCGAAAATCAGATCGGGGTTTTACCACGTGGCTAGATGGATTCACATGTTTGAAATATTGAGATTTAATAATTCCCTCAGAAATGGTGGAGGTAGTGTTAAAAATAGCTAATATTTGAGATGTTCCTCATTTAACGAGACTTTGATGTGTATTAGGAAAAAACCAGAAAAAATGTGGGAAACTAGAAAATGTGTCACAAAGTGTGATCCTCTGACGTGACCTGTCGGCATCAATTCATCGATACTCATGCTGAGCCATCGTTACGATGACTTTCCAACTCCATGATTTACCAATAACGATAGTAAAAATATCATTCCAACACCGAATGTACAAATGAATCATCGAAACTAGCAGTTCAAAATGACACGCCTACACCGATAGTTCAAAACGACATGACGAAATCAATATTTGAAAATGACACGCTGTCACCGACCGTTCAAAATGAATCACCGACACCAATAGTTAAAAAGGACTCACCGACACCAATAGTACAATTAACCCGCTAATACCAATAGTAAAAACATCTTCCTGATAGTTCAAATGACTCACAGACACCGACAATTCAAAATGATATGTCGACACTAATTGTTCAAAATAACATGCTGACACCGATAGTTCAAAATTACACGCTGACACCAATATCCCCTAGAACACCCCAAACACTGGATTTTCACAATGTAATTTCATGGAGGGGTTATAGTTATTACACTATTGGTGACTAATTTTAATGAAATTTATATATTATATATTCAATAAAATTTTATGATTCATATAATATTTTTTGTAGGCATCAGATAACAATAAATCATGTCTTATGCTTAAAACTGTATTTTCTAAAAAGATGCATCATTGTGTTTTGAGAACATATATTAGAATAACATTTTCACATTTTAAAAAATCATTTATATAAATGAACCTAATTTTTGGAATCATCCTTCCAAATTGATTTTTGTGGGATTTTTTTTGATAATTTTCAAAATATGTTATTTTATTCAATGAATTGTGAAGAGTTCATATTTTTATTGAAAACCTTTATTTCATTTAGAGCATTTACAAAGTTCCATTTTGTATTATTTATTAAAAAGTAAATTTAGTTCAATTATATAACTATTAATTAAATTTTGATCATTTAAATCAATATTATGTTGAATTTTGTTATAAAATATTTTTATACTTAAGAAAACATTTTCTTTGGAAAACTACCTTTTTTCATGCAGGTAAGATTAATTTTAAAATAAATTCTACCACTTCATAGAGCCAAATTTAGTAAAATGGACTCCATACTTGTAATAATAATAATTAATATTAGGAAATAACTTCAACATAATTTTTGGTCAAAACTAAAAGTAAAGATAGTAAAAATAAATTATTGCAGTTAGGGTTTAAATATGATTTTACACATTATAAACACCTATGTTAAAATTAATTTTTCAAAGAAAGATGATTATTTTGATTAATTGGTTGTAATATTTAGAATAAGTCGTTAAAAATTATCTAATAATTGTAAATTATTTTTATTCTTAAAGGATAAATTACCAATATAAATAAAAAACTAGTTATCGTCAGTAAGAATAAAATTCTAAAAATAAGAAAACGTAAATGATTAGGGTATAGTATATTGAAAACATGTTTTTTGTGGTCAAGGTGTGGCTCAAACATAACATTAATACACTACATAATTTTTAATGATTAGAGGCACTTGGGTTAATAGTGAATTCATGTTATTGAATAGTTTTGTGTATTTACAAAAATGTCACTCCACAATTATAATAGGGCACATCCTTGGATCACTTATTCAAACATCTTATGCCATTTATCTTGACCAAACACTAAAACAATATACCCACATAATCATTACTCATGTTATAGATCTTATCGTATTCACAAAATACTGACCCAAGGGTCCTTAATAAAAGATCAAAAAGAGGTTTTTCTAAGGGAAGGAAATTTCCTTCACTAAGCTCATTCTATTTACTCCTTTTCTTACTACCTTCATTGATATCTTAATAAATCTAATATAATAAAATAATTATCTACCATATAATGACATATTATTTCATTTACTAATTAACCTTTATATACAATACCTTATTCTTTTATTGATGAAATATTTTTTTTTTCAAATGATTTAATTTATTGATAGCTTATGTTACTTGCAATAATGAGTTTTAATATACCACAATATACTATAAATGTTTTTCTATAAAATTGAAAATCATAACCTAAACAATAAATCTTATGATATTAATAGGAATAAACACTTTTTTAAAATTATGTTCGATGGTTTTTGATAAAAAAATTAATTTTATAAATAAGTACTTATTTTTGTAGTAATGTTATTATATTCTTCTCCATTTTTTTCTCAAAAAATTATTTATATTGCCTTTTTTTAAAAAAATTAATTTTTTACACATTCAAAAATACTGTTTTAAAAAATTACATTAATGTTTTGAATCGAATTTCAAAAAAAATATAGGGTGAATTTTATTAAAGTATTCAAAAAATATTAATTTTTTAGTGAATAGTGAAAAATATTAATATTTAATAAAATTGATTTTTTCATTTAAATTACTTACTAAGTTATAAATTTTTTGAAAACTTTTTAGAATAAAACTACTTTAATTTTATATCTATTAATCAAATTTTGGTCATTTTAATCAATTTAAAATTTAATTTTTATGTTAAAAATTTATACACATATAATGACTTTCTCTTTTAAAAACTTCTTTTTCATCGCATTTTCAGGATTAATTTTAAATTAAAAATTTTCGAATTTGGTTAATGTAATTTGTAAAAATGGATTCCATATATTGAACAGAATAATTAATATTATATAATTAGGTCAAATTAATATTTGGTTGAAATGAAATATAAAAATGGTAATAATTATTTAAGAAGTATAAGGTGTAAAATGGTATACTAGGTCTAAACTAAAGAGATAAAGTTTAAAATGAACAATAATCTATTATAATTTCTAATAATTTGAAATATTTTTACCATATAACAATTAAAGTTATGGAATGTTCTATTTCATATTCTTTTGGCGTGTTTGAAATGTGCGTAGAAAAATTTTATTTTTAAAATTCCAAGTGTGTCCTCTCCCCCACTTATAAAAGGTCATCTCCTCTCCTCTTTGATTCAAACTTCCAAAAACATTTAGTTTCGAAAAAAATTCATAAATATATTCCTGAATTCCCACCCAAAATAATATATTCCATAGTATTATTAGGAAACTATCATAGGAAGGATTTACGTATAATCCTAAAGAGGTTCTATGAGAAAATGATAAATTCATAAACACGTGTTTTTGTATTATTCTTTATTCCACCTTAAAATATTCTCCAAATATTATGTTATAACAAAAACAATATTTGACATAAAATTAGATGTTATTAAGTAAATTTCATAACCAATACGCACCTCCTCTTTTATTAAATGGGAAACAAAACCATTGATCATGTGTATAGTGGACTACCACCTCTTGAATCGATGTTATTAATTTTAAATGAAAACCTCTCATAGTGAGATATATTGTTGTATTTATTATATTTATATGGTATTTATGAAATTATTACTCTTATGGAATTATGAAATCACATATACCCTCTTTTTAATCAAATTTCATACTATTTACTTTTCTATTCAATTAGTTTTGTAAATCACAAACACCTTTATAAAATTATATTTACTAACATTATATTTCCCATGTTTTTAGTATGATTTTGAAGAATACGTTATTTTATAACAAATGATGAAATAGAGAAAATATAATATACATAAAAACTTTTATTACTCAATCAAATACATCTGATTGATGGATTATCCTATGCATTAGACAAACCATTGTACTGATCAGTGGTCAGACTTATGTATTGTCTATCAGACTAAAAAATTTCAAGACCATAGAACTAAAATTAGTATAGAAACATTGGATTAAACCTTAATTATATTATCATATTGGGAAACAAAAACAATTTCTATCGGGATATCTGAAGTTTATAATCAAAATATATAGATTTTTTTCTATCAGATGTAATATAGGGGAGAATTGTAATTATGATAATCTAAACAATTTCAGTCATTTAGTTATTCTAGATACTAATGATATTTCAGGTTAATGTCATATGAGGACACTAAATCTAACTTTAAAAAATGGCTATTGGAGGTTCTCCTAAAAATAATAGTTCATTTGAAGAGTTGGAAGATGATGAATTCACAACTCAAATCAATTTATGATTGGAATATGTGAGCTTCTCATTCTTTGTTATTTAAATTATTTAGATACTTGAGTTTATAAGGAATACTTTTCAGAATTTTAATTCATTTAGAATAATTTTAATTTTTATTAACTATCTGATCATGGTACTGATCGAGGGAATTTGGGGACAAGAAGACTGTGATTCCTAATAATCAGATCAAGGTCTTTTGTGGCTAGGAAGATTGAGTTTGATCATCATATAATGCGCTTCTAGTGACTGAATGATAGAGCTTGATCATTTTATTAATGATTTCCCTATTATGAAAACATAAACATTACAATCAGTATTAAAATATATATTTTAATATATGTTTACTAGATACCTTATCTCTTACATTTAAAAAGTGAATTCATTTATTAAGAATATAATTAATTCTTACTTTTAATAGCTTTTTTATTTTACTTGTTTTTAGTAGTTAATATTCCTATTGTGAATATAATTTAAAAATTATTTCTTTAGTTACCTTAATAATATAATTTTTAGCGACTAATTATAATAATAATAAACATTGATAAAATCAAAAAATTACTGGTTTCGATTCTAACACACTAATAATTGGGAGATTCCTATGTCCGAACTTTTCACTTAAATTGGAATTGTGTTTTGTGTAAGTTTATGTTTTTAAACTATAATTTTCCCCATATTTTCTTCATCATAAACTCTTAATATCTAATAATAAATATTATATCTGGTCTCTTATTCTATATACTTTCTAATGATTTTATATTATTTATCAAACGAAATTTTATTATATATTTTGAAGAATTATTGTTTATAAACTGTTTACAATAACATGATTGTGGGAAAAGAGATTCAATTATTATTAAGATGACATGACTTAATGCTGGTACATTAGAAAATCAAAATCCTTGTCGACCACATATCGTTCATTGTAATTATTATGAGTACTAGAGATATAGGATGAGAAATTTCTTTACCAACACTAGAGTAGAAAATTTTTTGTATACTTACTGGAGATTAAAAAACACGAAAAGGAAGTTACTACATTTAATTATCAAGAAATAAAAAATACCAACTTATTTATAGAGTATGGAATACTCTTTTATGTTCTATAACATGTAATTCATACAACTAGATATCTTTTTGTGAAGTTACTACTAACAGATGAAAAATGTTATATACAACTCACTTTAGAACTTCTATACTTTTTGAGACTAGAAGATCAATGTTGAGAGAAGACTATAATTCTCTTTATTTCCTTCCAATAGAATCTATTGTGAAAATGAATCAATGATTTATTACTATCATGGATGTTTTACGTTTTCATGGAGTGAAGGATCTTATCGATGGAGTATTGGTTGAAATTTTTAATGAAATCATTCCAAATGAATGGGAATACAAAAGGGATACTTTGTACGATACATGAAATATTACTAATCTTACTATTTATGATCGAATTGGTCCCCTCATACAATATAAAGGTATAAAGAAAATAGATTCTAAGAAATATAAAAAACAAATTGTTGGAGATTCTTTGGATACAACATCTATCATTCATATTAGAGAACAGTCAGTTGAAAAAATATGATGTCAAAAAAGACGATTAAAATTCTTATTGAATCTCATTCTTCTTCATCATCAACTATTGAAAATGATTTAGAAAATATTCTTAAACAGATGAATAATATAGTGGGAAATAAATATTTTAATTAAAGATTCAATAAAATACATTAGGATAAGAATGAAAAATAATGATTCTAATGAAGTTATCCGATATGAATATAATAATATAGTACACATGAATCCTAATTGTCCTAATTTAAAAAGAAAATAATACCAAGAGAGAAATACTGAAATAAATTATAAAAAGTATTAAAATCATAAAAGAAAGAAATATTTCAATGCATCTAACAATTGGAGTGGAAGTGGTGGAGAAATTTTCTTATATAACTAATCATACAATGAATTTTCCACACATAGGAATATTGGTCTTCTGGATGATATCCCAATCGGGAAAAATTGTTTCATGCAATAGGTACATACATCTGAATTAGTTAAAAATCATTCTACAAATGAAAACTATCCTAAAGGTGATAATTATAAAAATTATACATATTATAATGAAGAACCAACCTCATTTGAGGAAGATAATACTCTGCCCATTTTTGAAGAAGTATCTAGGTTTTCTAAAATTTTTGAAAATGAAAATTTAAAAGTTTTTAAATAACATTATAATGACCAATGACAAAATTTGGATACCAGAAATATTATATTCTAACAAAATCAAACCCAAGAAGGTTTTTGGTTTAAAAACCAAATATTTTTGTTTTTAGGAAAAGAATGGAATTACCCACAAACCAGTGATTTGGTACATGGATAGTGTTTTCTCCTAAAATATGGAAGACAATAAAGACTTCTTCAAAAAGATCATAATGGTTAATGGTTGTAAACTAACATTTGTATAAAATTATTAAGGAGAGATTATCAGTATAAGTATCATTGTTCATCTTGGAAAGGATTTTTTCAAATGTTAAATTTGTTGTAGGGATTAATAACAATAATCATTTTTCATTTATGTGATTAGTGTTATCTTGTGAACTATAGGAATGAAAAATGTATCATACATAGTTCAATGGATGAGTTCATTTTTTCTACCAATTTTCATGAGAATGTTTACCCTATAAACATAGATGACCATATAATCCATGATCTATATTTCCATGGTGTTGTAGAAGAACAATAATTCTTATGGAATAAGAGTTCAAGAGATTGTAACATTAGAGAATTTTCTACGTTAACTAAGAATGGATTTGTTATATATCTATAGGAACATATGTTTTATACTTCAAAATTTTTGGATCCCATTCAATATGTTAAGAAATATAAGTCATGTTTTAAATATATTAGTGATGTCAAAAAATATGATTCTTTATTGTTAGAGCTCATTGACTTATTGGGTTATACACAAAATGGATGTATTGTTTGACAAAATATGAATATATTTTAGTTTATGAATACACTAGATTGAAATTGGTATATTTTACAACATGGAAATATGAAGACTTTCATTTTTTTAGCCAAAGTTAAAAAATTATATAAACCTATCATTGATAACTATTTATTTGGGATCATGGTGGATAATTTAAAAAATGATGATTTTGAAACATTTTTTTAGTAATAAATTTATTATGTATAATTTTTTTAACTTATAAGTCTATAAGAAAATTGGTGTAGTTGAAATAAGAAATATATTTCTTCAATTGATTAATAGAACCATGAAGAGTTGACACTATGTTGCTTAATGTTTTTTGGGATGAGGTGGTCAATACTACCTGTTATATTATAAATCAATATTAGATATACCTTTTATTAATAATAATCATTATGAGTTGAGGACCACAATAAAACCAAATTTTTACCACTTCAATGTATTTTGATTAAAAGTATTCATATTAACTACTAAAGATAACTTACATAAATTTTCATGAAAAACCAATGAAGGATTATTTTTATTTTATTCTATAGTTAGTAAGGCTTACAGTGTTTTGAATAAAAATACATGTACTTTTATGAAAACTTTACTTGTTATGTTTGATGAAACTACTCCATTTTTTTTCAAACAACCCCAACCTACATCTTTATATGTTATTTCAATAACTGATTTTCAAAAATTGTTTTCAAAAACTTATCATAATGAACGAACATAAGAATATGTTACTAATGTTATTAGTCCATAATTTTTTCAACCTATTATCGAAGAAAAATCTTTTGAAAACCCATGAAATCATTTATTTATTATGAATCATCCTAGTGATAATATAATTGGTGATATAGATAAACATGTTAGGAAAAAATGTACTTTGAGAAATGAGATTGATCATTTAGATTTATTATCACAATTCAAACCTAATAATATTGATGAGTATTTAGAAGATAAGTATTAGATGAGAGAAATTTAAGATAAACTCATTGAGTTTGAAACGAACCAGGTCTGGAGTTTAGTTGAACATCCTAATGATAATTCTATAATTGGGGATAAATGTTTTTTTTAAAAAATGGGATGAAAATTATTTAATAGATAGAAATAAATATTGAATTATTTCTAAGGGTTATAATCAACAAGATGGAATGACTATAAAGAATCCTATTTTCTTGTAGCATGAATTGAATCTATTTGAATAAATCTATCATAAGTACCATTATTAAATTTTAGACTATTTCAAATGTATGTAAAGTATTTTTTCCTTAATGGTTATGTTCAAGAAGAAGTGTATATAGAACAAAACCATAGTTTTAAAAATAGAAGCATCCAAAACACGTTCATAAACATACCAAATAACTTCATGGACTTAAAAAATCCCATAGAGATTGATATGATATGATAACTATAATTTTTTTACCAAAAAATATGGTAAGGGAGTTACAGATCCATAAAATATTATAATATATGTAATAAAAATATTATGATTGTTAAAATAAAAATTTATGGTATTGTATTTGGTTAAAATCAAAAGAAATTAATAAACACTACTGCTGATCTTATGATATTTGAGTTTGAAATAGTATTATGGGTTAGTTACTATACTTTCTATGTTTACAAATTTGAATAAAATCATACGGAAGTTTTATATATCAGTATAATTATATAAAATATTTTCTAAATAAATTAAGGTATGATGAAACTATATGTATAAGTACTCCTATCAGAACCTCAAATACATTAGATCTTGACGATGCTGGGAAACTAGTTGCTCAAAATAGTTTTACAGGTTTGATTGGATGTTTATATTACATAATTGATAGTCTTCTAGATTTAATTATTTCAATATTATCCTATTCTAAATATCAATCTAATAAAAAAAGTCCCATAATAAATCTACTAAAGGAATATTTCATTTTCTTAAGGTAACTATAGATTTATGTATATCTGATTCATATAGAAGTGAATTTGAACCAAAAAGTCTTCATGATAATGATTTTGGTGGATGTGTTAGGGATATGAAAATTAAATCCATCACAAGTCAGTTTTTATAAGAAGCATTGTGATCTTGTTATTGTATAAGAAAATAGTAACACTTTACATTGCTGAATCTCAATATATGGAAACGTGAATTTGTTGTGCCCAAGTGTTGTGGATGAAACACACAATCACTGAATATAGAATGAATTTTAATAAAATTCAAATAGTTTTTGACAACAAAAGTTCCCTAATACTATGTAAAAACTGATTATAATACTCATATCCTAATCACATAGACATAAGAAACCATTTCCTCCAGGATCACAGAAAAAAAAAATATATAATTTAACAATTAATTGGAATGAAAGAAAAAATTGTGGATATTTTTACAATACCCCTAAGTTACAATAGAATTAAATACAATAAGAAGAAGGTAGGAATGATCAATTTCATGTTATTATTCCAATATACTTCTTTTTTAACAATCTTCTTACTATAATTAACTCATTTTCAAAGGGTGGGTACACATAATTTTAGTTTTTAAAAATAATTTTCTTTTTCTAAAATTTTATCATAATTACCTTATTCTGGACTAATTTTTTTTCTGAAACCAGTTATTTCTTAAAAAAATATATGGATCCAATATATTTTATACGATATTATTCAGACTTTAAAATTTTCTGGAACAAATATATAATGTAATTCTTTTTTTCTGAATTAATATTTCATAAAAAACTGTACTTAAAATTTGTTATAAAAAATAATGAATTAAAAATTTTATGAAATGTCTAATATAAATTTGTATTGATTTAAAAGTATCATAATCATTTTTTGTTATAAAAATTCAAACAATATATTTTTGGTCAATTTTTTTTGTAATCAATAATTTATTTTAAAAATAACGTAATCAATTTCATTAACAAAAACTATGAAGAACATGTTAGTCATACCAATGAAAATTTTCTACTCTTAAATGTACTCTTATATTCTTTTAGTCATTTAATTATCATTTACATTAGTTTATACATGTTTTTACATCTTATTAATTTAGTTTTTAAACATTTATTTGTTTTTAAAAATATATTTCTTTCTTAAAATATTTTTACCCACTATTATAAAATGTCTTTCTAAAAGCATTAAGATAACTGAATAATATTTAAATTATTTCTTTTGTAAAATCTTGAACATTGGATCAGATAAGGACTTATATTCCGAGCCAATAAAATTCATGGAATTCCAATAATTATTTTTTACACATATATAGGTGGTTCACCACGTTTTACCATATTGGTTCCTAGAAGTTTCATTACCAAAATGTACCCTTATATAAAATACTCAGTCCTTTTGGAATTTTTATGATAAATAGGAACAAATAATTGTATGATGGAGACAATAAAATATTTTTTGCATAGGGAATCTTATAAATAATGTATTATCAAGAATAAATGGTATGCAAAGTTTGATTATACTCTTATAAAGATTATTTATTTTTAATGACGTGAGAATACATGAGTGGATAAACAAGAGAATGATTTGTCTCTGAATAATACCACAAATAGTCAGTTAATTTACTGTATCTATTGATTTTCTATCTAATGGTGATATGGAAGAGGTATATTTTACTCTTTTTTATCACAAGAATAAACTTTCATAAAAATGAGTAAATGATTTAGTTGGAGTTCCTAATCAATGTGTACTTATTTAACATATCAAAAATTACATGATAGAAATGGATGTTTTTCAAAATAGATGTATGATCTGTTGTTGTTCAAATATTATGTGAATTTTATGAAATCTTATCACTAATCTTCAAACAAAAGAGTTATAACACTGTGGATGTAGTTATACATTAAGTTGAGAAAGGGTGACATGGAACCCTGAAACTTTTAGAATTTTTTTTGGATTACATGATGAACTTAAGTCAAATAAATATTGAAATTGTTTTATTCATTAAAGTGGAAAATATTATGAATGATTTGATGATATAAAATATCTTAATGTTTATTTCCCTCATAAAAATGTTTCATGTGATGTGTATGGATAACTTAAATAATGAAAATATTAATTATCCTATAAGAGAGATTATTTCACTAATTATAGAAGATGAAATTTCATGAATGAAGTTTGTTTTTTATTCTAGGGTAAAACATTCTATGGATAATGTTGATAAAGATGAAACTAAAGATCTAAATTGAAGGAAAATAGAGAATTTTCAGATTAAAAGAACGGTATATACTTCCCCACCATAAAATAAAAATAATTAAAATAGAATGTCTGATAATTAATTAAAGATTTTCATGAAACAAAAGTATATGAAGAAACTCAAGGATCCAATTTTCATCTTGATAAGGCTAAATTCAATGCCTTATATATTCAGATAGCTAAAGAGTTACAATAATACAAAAATATAAATTAGTAAAACAATATATTAGAGGATGGAAATATAGATAATATATTATCGAAAGATATATAAAGTCCTTTTGAAAGTCCACTTCTATCAGTATCATCTCTTTTAGTTTTATAACTAGGTATTTAGACCTTCTGTCTTCCCCAAACTAAGTAGATCATTCCAGACACCAAAATGGAGTTTATTGAAATTTCAATAATACCCTTAGTTGTTCGACTAGTTATTAGAATGGGTAAATGATTTGAGGTAGTTGAGGAAGTCACATTTTTATTCCTAATAATAGTTTAGAATGATGATCACTTGGAAAAAACATTGATACATAAAAAGTATAAAAAATGATTTATCATAATTTTGAGGCTTTTGGTGAAAGAACATGAGGGGGTAGGTGAGGAAGAAAATGAATAAAATGATGGATAATATAATTAATAATGACACAAAAATAAAAATTATAAGAATAAATAGATGATGCTGATGATAAAATAGAGACATATGATGAGAAAATGAAATGGATGATTTCTTCAAATCCATCTAAATCTTGAAATATTCTTCCCTCTTAATTTGATAAGGACAATAATATAGAATAATTTATAGAAGAAAAATCATTATCAAATGATGAAGGAAATTCATTCTCAAAGGTAGAGTAAGTGGATTATAAATCTGATTTAACGTGTGTGATAAAGATGAAACAAATAAAGATATAAAAATTATAAATTTTTTAGAAGAAGACAATGTTTCTCCGAAAGTATAAGATAATGTTTAAGAAAAGAAAAAAGAGCTTCCTAATCTTCTAGAAAAAAATATCTTTATAATTTATTGGGATCATTCGATTCAAAAGATACTATTTCTCAAAAAGTGTATGATTAAATCATCCAAAACATGAGAAGGTTAGGTGACTATATTCAACACCTACCAATCGTAGAGGATTACTTAAAATAAATTCAGATTCGTCTTAATAAAATAGAAGAATATCTATTTTTTCATGGAATTAATAGTCTAGATTGAGAAAATATAAAACATTTTTGAGGAAATGACTATGGTGAAAATTATATGTTACAATCAGATGGTTATGTGGTCTAACCAATTACATAGTGATCTCATAAATAATGATGATCAAATTGTTTATGTGAAGAAACTTTCATATAAATGGATGAATAATTTAAAAATATGTTTAGAAAAATTTCATACAATATAATGTTTTTGGAATCATTTATGACCACCAGGATTAAGAAACTGATATTTTTAAATAAAATGGCCATAATCTTGAGTAGGATAACCCCAGACTTTGTATGTGTGAAGATAAACACTTCTTTTATAAGGATTAAAATAAATGAATTTTTGAGGAAGTTAAAATCCTTATGTAACATGTTTAAAAGAATCTGGTGATGTTAGAATAGGATTTAAAGTTTAAATCATTAGTCTCAGATGAATAGAAAGATCATGATGAGTTCATGAAGACAAAGGTTATGGTAAAAAAAGTGACGAATAATGATTTGAATTTTTTATTATGAACTGTTTATGTAATAGTTTTGATACATTTCAATGACTTTTAAATGTGAATGATCTTATTACACAAATAATTGTGTTTTAATTTTTTCAAAATTAGTTTGGATGTATGATTTTACTTTTAATTCTTTTTTGAATAGTATACTCACATACAATTGTTTATTATGTTATCTCTTTCTATAATTTCCTAAAATATACTTTCCCTATCCTTTTTCTTAATCAAAAAATGTTAAAAAAATAAATGGGCAGAAATATTATAAAGGGGTAATTTTAATAGGATAATGTTTTGATGATGTTTCTAGATATACGATTAAGGGGTAGAATAAAAAATGTGTAATAAATCTCTAATAAATACTTTTACAAAGAGTGAGAATCCAAAGTTTCAATAATTTCTATCAGATTATATAGAATTAATAAAACCAAGGGGTTTTAATACATAAAGTATACATTTAAAGATCTAAAATAATAAATTATGGTTAGTTTTTAAAATTTATTGTTTTTATTTATGAATTTTTTTTGTGTTTTCCAAAAAGGGGGAGACTGTTGTGTCGAAAGTCATACTTTCTACTATTACATTATTTTAGTTTGGGAAATCACAAGCACCTTCTTAAAAATATGTTTACTAAATTTATATGTCCCATGTGATTTATTATTGTTTAAGAAAACATTATTTTAAAAAGAATAATGAAATATATCAAATATAATATACATATAAGCTTCTATTAATCAATATGATGCATCATACTGATGGTGTGTCTGGTACATCAGACCAACCTCTATACTGACTAGTGCTTAGACATTTGTCTTGTCTATTAGACTAATATAATTCATGGACATCAAACTGACATTAGTACTTTTACATTGGATTGAACCTTATTCAGAATATCAAAAAAACAACCAATAAGGGATTTCATTTGACAATAAAATGTTTATAATCACAATTTATTGATTTTGTCCATCAAAAAGGATAAATAAGAGAAATGTAATGGTGTTAATATAAATGAAATTAGACATTAAATAATTCTATATCACTTTGAGGTGTTAAGTACAAGATGTCGGAGGTCATTAGAAGTAACTCTAAAATATGACCATTGGGGGTCTACTTATAAATAGCATGTCATTTTATGAGTTGGAAGCTGATGAATTTGCTACTCAAATCATATGATTACATCTCTGTGTGAACATATAATTATAAGTTATTGTAACTGTATAGACAATTAATATTCCATGGAATCCTTTTGAGGATTGTAATTACTTTAGAAAATTTTCCATTGCATCCATTTTTAAATTGTGGTATTGATCAATGTATTCTTCAGATAGGAATATGGTGAAATCGATCCATCATATTGAGGGCTTCCAGGGCTAAGATAGAGTCTGACCATCATAGTGAGGGGTTCAATGGGATTTGAATACAAATACCTATCTTCATATTGAGAGATTTTATAATAAGGAAAGATAGACCTTATAGTAGATATTAAATTGTAGATACATTTAGCTAGGGTTTCAGGCAACCTTACATCATATGGTTGATGTGATAACTTTATATTATGTTTATAAGTCATTATTACTATTATATGATTTTTATTTTACTTTTTTTACAATTTAATATGTTTTATATGAATATAAACTGTATATTAAGACTCCACATATCGTTCTAACATTAGTTTTATTGGACTAAATGTGACACCAATAATTTCTGCCATAATCAGATAGTTACTGGTTCTGATTGTGAAACTCTACAAATCAAAAGATTCTTGAGTCTGATCTATTTACTTGAAGATCAACTATTTTTACATTTATTTTTTATTATAAAATTCACACCTACCCCAAATCAAGATGTTATAAAATTTTCTAATCCAACATATTTTTATTTTATATACCATTTTAATATGATAACGTCACTAATGTGTATAGAGAAAAACCACCCAAGAAAGATATGTGATTCATGTTTCACATTTGAATTATGTGGAATTTAATAAAGATAAATTTAATGAATATATGTCATGAACAAACCCAGTTTGACCTTGAACTGGTCAGTCAAGTTATTTTGCGGCATGGAACAAAGGGAGTTCTTGATCCCCAAGGGTTGGTAACTAGTACTGGGTATCAAAATAAAGTATTTGGGTATGGTTCAATCTAGAAAATATATATAAATGAAAAACATAAACTGAAAAAACTAGAAACAGAAAAAAAGAAATAAACAATGTAATGACACATACCTCGAGTGACCTTGTGGGTCACCACAAAACATAACCCACCCCCACTCCAAGAGCGATCCAAAACTAGAGGAACCTGAAAATAAAAAATAAAGTAGGCATGAGCATCGAGATGCTCAGTAATAATGCCAAGGATAAAAAACACCACATTCCCTTGCCTTTAAAAAGAAACCCAATCACACTAGTTTAAAAATAAGACATATTAATATAATTTTTTTCATTATTTAAAAAATAAAGTTACAAGTTTACGTTTTTAAAGAAAAAATTTCTCTTCCACTGCATTTTCAAAGTAGTTTACAAGAATGCATTAACATTCAGAAATTAAAGGGGAGCAATTTAAATTAAAATATGGTTATCACGAGAGAGAGAACTAGAATGAAACAACTAAAATGAAAATGACATCACAATAATCATGTCACAAATGAGAACCATAGATATCCTAATAGGTAAATATCACAAGTTGGACCCTATAGACCTCGTACCTTAGTGAAATATGTTATAACAACCACAACTAAATCCATTCTCATGCAAAATCCACTAGTTGGGAACACACCCATAAACTAGTGGTCTCCAATCATCATAATTTTTTAGTTAGTGTTCTAGTGTTAATATTTCTATATGAAATAGGGATGAACCACTTATGTATCATATATCATACTGGTCATAGTCTGCCCACCTCGATACCCAAGATTACCATGTGCTACATTTCATGTGGTGGTGTGTTTTTATCAAGAAAAAATATATGAACATATTATTTTCTTTACATAAAAACATGTCTAACCTCTCACCACCGATATCCCTATTTGATTTCATCCCCCTTTATAAGTCACAAAAAACAAGCCTCTTCACTAGGAACATATCACAAGGCTCATATTAACTTTTATATCACATTTCCAAACATGGAGGGGAATTCTTCAAGAGGGGTTATAAACTTCTTCAAACCATTTTCAAGTGCTAAGAGAGACTCATTAATTTACAAAAAATATTTCCAATTTAGAAAAAATCCATTTTCCCAACACTTTTAATTTTGAAACCATTTATAAAGAAAAAAATTAAATAACCCTGTTACTTCACATTTTCAAACAAGATTTATATCATTCTTACAATGTGGTAATCCTTTTTAGATAGTCAAATAACTATTTGACCTCAAATTCTCCAGAAAAACCATTGTGGAAATCACTTGGAGGTCCTCGAAAAAAAAACAAATCATGTCATTATGCATTTATTACGAAACCCGTTGAATGGGAAAAATTACTTTTTAAATATCCATTACATATTAAAAACCAAATTCCACTTCCAAAAATGACATAAAGTGCTAACTGTGCCTTTATATTTTCCTACATGAAAATACACTTCTTCAAAAGGAATTTCCAATATTTAAGATATAAACACACAACACACTGAAAAGGTGTTAAAAAATCCAAGTTGTTGATAATACATTAAACCACACATTTGAGTTCCAATGAATGCAGTTGAAAACTAAAAATAATTTAGAAAACTATCTTACACATTTATGACACATTATATTTAAGGACAACACATAAGCAGTCATAGAGAAATCATATAGGTAATTAATAAAAAAATCCATGTGGTGCGGAAAATTCTACATAACCCATATATATAGCATGATAACATGAAAATATATATATTTAAAATGATCAGGCCATCATGGAATCCAAATTAAAATCTCGGGCATAGGGAAAAACATTAATGGAGAACTAAGCCAATGCTTTCTAACTCAAGCTGTCTCCCACTCACATGCACATACATCCATATATATATATATATATATATATATATATCCTTAACCAAATGTACGTGTCCCCTGCTCCAGGAGGGAACAAGAACATGAGATATATATAAATATATTTATATATATTAATTCTTGAGTATATGAATGCACACCCTAAAATACGTTCAAAAGACACTACAACAATTATCAGGGACCCAAAATTAAGTCGGAAAAGACCAACGTACATCTAAATAAATACCAGGTACTCATTAAAAAAATAAGACCATAAATTGAGTGATGATAAACCATATAGAAGGTTTAGAATCCTACTGGAAACAATGATGATAATGCTATTTGAGTCCATATTCCACACCCTCGGTGGAGGATGCTGGACTATAGAACAATGAGTCCTAAGACACCATTCGTATATCCTATTGAATGTAGAACACACCAATCGAGTATTATCATAAAACCCTAGGTTCGGGAAAAGCCATATTAGGCACCGAAATAGGAAAAAATTTCCAAATCAATGAAGGATGACATGTTTAAGGATCATAAATTGAATAATTGGAAAAAATCCATGGAATATCATGGAGAAACCGGTGGAAAGAGGAAGGGTTGCACGCCATGAGAGGTCTGTGCAACAGGGGTTCTGCTCGGGTCGCGCGCCTACTACGAGAAATGACAAAGAAGGGGTGCTTCAGGGGATGTCCAACCACTATGAGTTGGGCACAATAGGTAGGGTGTGTGAGGGAGGGTCAGACCACCATGTTCGGGGAGGCTAGTCCAGATTGGGTCAAGTGGGAGAGGGTGTTTCATGAGGAGGAAGGAAGAGAATGGAGCTCTGGTGAGGTGAAATGTGGCCAGAAAGGGAGGAGGGAATACAAATGGTCTGGCCGTATGCTCACCGGGGGTAACAAGGAGGGGGCAATTAGAATTAAATCTAAGATGGGTGAGGTGCGCCCCATGAGTGGAGATATGGGGACCTTAGGGTTTCAAAGTAGAATAAATAAATAAATTTAAAGAAAGAAACCAAATTAAATAATGATAATAATTATAATAATAATAAAATTCATAATAAAAATCCAAATCCTAGATTTAATAATACACCATTCATATTTAACTAATAATCCATTCATATTTTATAATACTCCATTAAAATAATATTTTTACTATTATGTTTTAAACATTTAGATTTTTTTCTTAAAAATTTATTTATTTTAAACATTAGGAAATATCATGGGAACTTAGGCAGATAGAATGGTTACCGTCAACTGTGTGGTGACTGTGCACTGGTACAAAACCCATAAAAATTATTAAACGTCATCTATTTTAGACCAAGCCTCAACCCACACCATGACGAGGTGAATTGATGAAAATAAATAGTATAATAAAATAATTTTTAAGGTCGGGGTGTGAAGATTCTCCCCACCACAAAACTTGATGCCCCCATAAATTCACCAAGGAAACATTTAGTCAAGAATTTAGTCCATTCTCAAACATCACTCAATGAAACACGAAATTATGCAGTGAATATTTATTACCCAAGTCACACTCCACTGATCTAGATGAAACAACAATCCACAAGAAGTGGAGAACACCAGGGGGTTCCCCTCACCACACAAACTCCACTAACACAAAAAAATTAAAATTCGAACACACCACCTTCGGTAGGGAGCCAACACTTGAACTCAAAACTGATCCAAACCAACATCCATTGCATAAGAGAAACAATACCACTGCTAGAACAAGGATATTTTCTCACAGCAATAGAACCTCCAATATTATGGGAAGAAATGATAAAATAATCTCTGACCAAATACCTACAATGAAATAGATACACTTTATACCATCTCATAAAACCCAAACATATCCAATCAAGCACAACAGAAGCTAGAACCATAATAAACCCACATGAGGAGAAAACACATGATAAGAAAAATGAACAGTTCTAAAATCCACATTCAGACAAACATGATTGTTTGGAATATAATTAAATAATTCCATCATAACATCATGAAAAAAATGAACATTCTGTAATGGAAAAAAGTAACTACATAAAACAAGACCAAATAAACTTTAAATGATCCAATCCAAACACGGAACACAAAACTACACCGAAGTTTCACACCCCTGACGACTCATGACAATGTTTGAGATTCACCCCGAGTCCTTTGGCCGGGGATTTGATAGCTAAATCATCTCTTGCCTCATATTCAAGGGCTAGTATAACATGATAAGGCTCATTATTCCAGGGATACTTTACACCAAACATCCCCAGATGACTCAAATGTCCACAACAATAGAAGGTATTCAGAGGGATGTGACAAGACGACTTCAAGTTACTGAACTGGCCACACTAGTGGCATACAAGAGGAAGTGGTCTGAAGAACCAAAAGCGATGACCAAAATAGATAACTCTTTAGAGATAGGTTCCTTTATCCTGCAATTCCCACCATATGATATCTTTTACAAAAGACAAAAACCACTAACTACACCTCAAGAACCAACTTTGCTAAAAATTTCCCATTCACCAACCTCTGTAAATAGGTTTCACTAGATGTTAAAACATTTTTTGAAAAATAAATATGAATAACCAATAAGAAAAGAGGATATTTCATTTGATCCCTTGAAGATGCATCCAAAGAAAAGGTAACCAGCTCTTTAAAGTGGTCAATGTATGCCTTTACCATCCATTTACATTATTGAACACACATGTGATCTTCCCTCTTCTTCTTCTTCACCTCCTCAAGTATGAACCACCAAATTAAAATAGACTTAAAAACATCTCATGTCATCATAAATTTCATTGATGGTGGGGAGAAAAAATCCCATTTGTCCAATTCTGGACCTTCGAACAAACCCAAAACGGTACACACTCTAATAACCATGGGAGTTCCCAATACCATGAATACACGCTAGACCTCTTCAAGCCACTCCACCAACTCTAATGGACCCTGATCACCATGAATTATAGGGGACATCTGAGAAGGACCAAAAAATGGGCATGGATTATTAGAAACTGTGGGGTCCTTTCTGGGAGGCATTTTCAGAACAACAGATAATACAAAAAGGGAAAAACAATATCAAGCTGAAGCAACATCAATAAAGGTACCTTCATCCAGAAACAACAAAAAAATATAAACATGGCCAATTTTTTTTTTCAAAAGCGCCATAATCATTTAATTTTCAAAACAACCATATTCCATGTCCAAATTCCAAAATCATTTCCACATTCAAAAAAACATTTGAAAAAAAGGGCAAGAATTTAATGTTAAATACACACCCACACAATCCAATTAACCATTATACATGTGTTCATCCATTTCCATTCATATGTTCCAACACACACATTCCACACACATACCCCCACATATGAAAATTATCATAACGAACATTATGTTCCATACCAAGCCATTTAAAAGAGAAAATCTTCATTTCAAAACTATTTTCATTTAAATTTTTAAAACCGACATTAAAAATTTAAAACCATTTGAGGAAATTAATTTCATTCCCAAAACCATTTTGATTTTCAAAATCCCATACACCAACTACACCAGAAAAAAGAACAACATACAAAAACCAGCCGGAAGGAGGGACTAGCTTCCATTCCCAACATGGTGACAGGGTATGGAGACATTCCCCAAGTAGAAAATTAGACTAAGGGGATCTTTATCTGGGCATTTGGACTAAAAAAAGTCACTAATCCATTTGGGGTCACAATGTGGCAATTTATCACCTCTGTTGTCATCCCTCAATCCAAAACCAGAACAAAAGACTCGAATCCTGGACTGCCCCAGGGAAATCGAGGATCAGTGTAAGCTAGAGTTCGCGATGCTGTTCCCGCACCTACCTCCCGAGTACTGAAAGTCCTAATCTCCATCTACCTAAAAACCCAAATAACAAGTACCTCCTTTGATAGCATTTTTTCATAAACTAACTTGTGTTGACCCTGAATCGGTCACCCGGGTCGGTCCACGACATGGCCCGAAGGGCATTCCCATTCACCATGGATTATCAAATAGTTATAGGCATCAAAATAAATCACTTGGGAATATTTTATCCTAGAAAAGATATATAAATAAAAAATAAACTAAAAAAATAGCAACACAAAATAGAAATAAACTATGTAAGGAAACATTCCTCGAGTGACCTCATGGGTCACTGCAAAACCTAACCCACACTTTCTCTAAGAGCGATCCAGAACAAGAGGAACATGAAACTGAAAAATAGCATTGGCATGAGAAACAAGATGATTAGTATGAATGCTAAGGATAATTAAATCACTATTCCCCTTCCTTTAAAAATAAACCCAATCATACTAGTTTGAATATAAGACATAAGAAAATAATTTTTTTCCTTCTTTTAAAAATCAAGTAACAAGTTTAAATTTTTATGGAAAAAATTTATATTCAACAAATATTCTCAAAGAAGATTCCATGAATGAATTTACATTTCAAAATGAAATGGGTTAAATTAAAATTAAAATATGGTTTTCTTGAGAGAGGTAATATGGCATCCGACATTTTTATTACATAACTTTTCATTACATTTTACAAAACCAAGGATCTTTCTGGTTTAGTGTCTTGGAAACCAGGAACTTAAAACATGAAAACATAAAACATTATTCTTCACAGATGAAAGGATTATCCTTATGTTCATCCTAGGTTCATTACTACATCTCATAACCTGGGGACATACATGAAAAGAAATGGTGAGAAGAAGGCCCAGTAAGGGAAACAAGAGGAAATAATAAACATGTGAACTTGAGATACATCCACAATGTCATGAAAAAGAACTTTAATGCATGAGAAATAAATCATGAGGAATATCATAATAAAAATAACGTATTTCATAACTTGAAGATGTGCCTACAACATTTAATATTGAAAATCATTTCTGTTTCACCAAGGTCCATCCCCAATGTGTCATTAAATATTACCATGGTTATTCACCAAGGCATCGTTAAAAATGGTCATCTCTAGATATTATGTCTTTACCCAATGCATTGGAGCCCTATCAGGGCACACCCTTAAATTTTCCATTATTATCATGTGAGACACATATATAATCATAAATAATTTCATAAACAACCCATATAGAATAAATGAAAGGGGTTTCATTTCATAGTCATCACATTTTAAAAATGACTTTAAAGACATGATCTTTATGTCACTTTAAACCCACGAAAAAGGAATGCGAGTTTCATGTGTGTAAATACCATAATTTAAAAAAGAACATTTTGGTATATATGTGAATAACCCTTTATAAGAAAGATATTTGAGTATGCACTTAATAAAATAAATGAATTTGAGAATAAGATAGAGACATTTTCAGACGGAAATTCTGCAGCATAACGGCTATGTTACGAGGTTTTAGAAAACATTGAAAAGAGAGGGGACATGGGTCACCCACTCATAAATGATCCATAAAACAGCAGGGGGACATAATATAAAGGATTTAAGAATATGGTAATGAAATTTGAAATATATACCATATGAAATGAATAACATGAAAGGAAGACAAAAATAAGATTTCTCTTATGAAATTTCTGCAGCCTAACGACGTCAGTTAAACTTCAAAAAAATGAATTGATGAGATAAAATAGGATCTCTCATCATATGAACATAAAATATCAGTATGATAGATATAGATATCATACCAAAACATAATAAAAAGGAACTTGAAAGGCTTTTCATGAATGTAGAACTTTGAAAAATGATAAAGGTGAATGAATCCCTAAAACATTCAGCAGCCTAACCACGTCACCTAAAGTTCAACAAAAAAGAATTGACGATATCAAATAGGGTCTCTAATCATATGAAAATAAAAGATCATTATTATAGATGTAGAGATCATACCCCAACTTAATAAAAAGGAACTTGAAAGACTTGACATGAAAGTAGAACTTTGAAAAATGAGAAAGGTGAACGAATCACTTAAAAATTCGGTAGCCTAACGGCGTCACCTAAACTTCAACAAAAATTAATTGACGATATCAAATAGGGTCTCTCATAATATGAACATAAAAGATCTGTATGATAGATATAGAGATCATACCCCAACATAGTAAAAAGGAATTTGAAAGACTTGACATGAAAATAGAACTTTGAAAAATGAGAAAGGTGAACGAATCCCTTAAAAATTGGACAGCCTAACAATGCCACTTAAACATTCTTAAAATGAATTGATGAGAGCAAGAGGGGGTCTCTCATCATATGAACATAAAAATTGCAGGATGAGGAATATAAAAGATAGTCCTCCAACATAAGATCATGGAGCATAAAAGAAATGACATAAAAGAGATTACTTGAAGAGAAAGAGAGAGGTAGGATCCCTTACCTTAAACGTAACTCTTAAAACTAGATGGTTGGGACCTTGAGGGCATGGGGGCACCTTGGGAGGACTCCTTGGGAGGTAAGGAGACCAGAGCTTCGTTGGGGGAGAGTTTGGAGTGAAAACTAAAGGAGGAAAGGGTGGGTATTTATAGGGAAAGTGAGGGGACAAGGCATTAATGGCCAAGGGACACCTCATTGGTGGTATTGGAAAAACCATGGGCTTTCCCATGGTATTTGCCCATGGTATTAGCCACTTGGGACACCTCATACCTTATATTACTATTAATAAGTCGACCAAATTGATTACATACTTAATACATCATTTAATGACATCATTAAACACCCGCAACTTAGAAACTGTATTTTCACTATTCATCGAAAATTCAACTTTCTCAGAAAAATCCCAAAATTTCACCTTAACCAAATATAGATGCCCTGATTTCAAAAATGAACTGCATTTTATAAAAATAATTTTCTAAATAATTTTAATTTAATTTTTAAATAAATACACTATTCACTGAAAATTCATTTTTTTCAGAAAAATCCCCAAAAATTACCTTAACACAATATCGATGCTCTGAGTTCAAAAATAAAGTCCATTTCATAAAAGAAATTTTCTAAATATTTTTAATTTAATTTTTATTTAAAAAACACTATTCACACGAAAAAAATAATACTTGACTAATAATTTATGAAACCGTTATTTAACCATTTTAATGAATCACATAACTTAATCAAGGTGCCTATATTATATTAATACTTTCTTTAAGTGAGATTACTAATCCATTTGGTCACATTAAAAATCCTAAGCATAAAATCACTCTTCATAATTTACTATTCATCAAAAATTATGTTGATCTTATTAGACTCTAAATTTCATACATAACATTATTTTAGAAGACCATTTTTTGAAAATAATTACACATTTTTAATTATTTAAGGTTTACATAAACATTTTTAAAATATAATTTCTATAAAATTCATAAAAAATATGCATACTATATTTATCCGGACATTTGAAAATTCATAAACTTCATAATAAGAAGAAATAAATTTTTTAATTTAAAACAGAGGATTGCACAAGGAAGTTATGATTTCGTTACATAGCACCTTATAACACCACCACAGGACCTAATAGTAAGGTGTGATAGGGTGATAGAATCTTGGGGTGGCTCGGCCAACATTGCACGAGTAGTAATTTCTATCAGTTTGAACTTCCCATGAAGGAGATTCTATTATAGCTTTACATGATGATGTTCGGCTTGGGTTTGGTCCAGAACAAAGCCCAGTGGTGCTACCTCCTTCCCAAGTTTTATTAGATGGGCTTCAATTGGCCCGAGTCTACTGACTGAGGCTATCAAATCTTCTTTCTATATTAATTAACCAAGATCACTTGTATTTAGATACAGTAATCAAAACGTTTAGTTTCCAGCAGTCATATTGACCAACGATCATATCACAGTCGAAACCCAACGGTCTTATTTTAATTATACTCATGTTATCAAATGAAACAATTTTCTTGAGTATAAAAAAAATTACACACAAAATTAGGAAACAATATTTATTCAAGATTTTGGGTCGTTACAATCATCCCCCCTTAAGAAATTGCGTCCTCACAATTTTTAAAATTGGGTTTTGAAATTTCATTGAAATTCCCACATCGGAAAAGAGTCAGTAACATTATTACTTTAAAAGAATGAAAGGGAAGTAAAAAGGTCACCCAAGTTAACCCATACTAGGATTCCATGTAGGAAAACATGGAAATGGAGGAGAAAACAAAGTGCCACATTCTGATGGAGAGTGATAGAAAACATGATTAAGAGAAAGATAACAACAAGAAAATCACAAACTTATGATGTGTGTAAATCGTCTTTGATTACCTATTAGGAAACGTAAACCAACAACATTTTTGTTTTACTCTCCTTTTCATAATTTTGAGGTATTCATTTACTACATAGAACAGAAACATAAGGAAATATACCTACCTTCAAGTAGACTTTCATCCATTAATAGGTTTCTACCAAAAATAATCTTTTCTCCAAACGATCAGCATTCAAAAACACTTAGTCTCATCAAAACTCATGAATCATCTTCTTGAGAGTCACTTAATTTACAAAATATTAACTATCAATTTCTTCTATCTTTAAACATTATCCCAAAAACAAAAAGTCTATGATAAAACAAATCTTCAAAAAGAAAAAATCCCATAGGAAGGGAAACTAATTTTAAATCTTCAAAGTTCCATGGTACTACCCAGAGTTCATCATAGACCATTCCATAAATAACGTTCCTTAAAATTCCTCAAAATAAACCAAACTAAGATTGAAACCCAAATACAAGAAGGATTTGATAACATAGTATTCCAAAATAAACTTCATCGTTCATCTCCAAACAAAATCAACTACTCCTAATATCTTATAACAAAAGTATCTAACCTAAACATATTTTCCCCAAGATAGGTTAATCATTTCCATAAGTAACCTAAATTACTATAATTCCACCTTAAACTCATCGATTCTTCAAAATATATGTCAACCTTTACTCCTAAAAGAAAATACCATAGTAATCTATTTACCTCGATCATATAGGGTCCCCAAAATAGTGAACATATTCCAAAACAATAATCATATTTTAATCCCCTAATCATCCCTGTCATATTAATATGGCAATCATCACATTTCCTATCACATTCATTGTTGGGACATGTTCTTTCATTTCCCACCATTAACTAAGAAAATAAAGTATAATTAGGGGCTTAAATACTTATCCAATAACCATGAAAAGGAACTTAAAGCATAGAAGGATAACTTGTAGAAGAAAATTATACCCTAACATGTGATCCCCTAGGTTCTGATCTAGGTTATCCATGATCATATATTCTTATGTGAATCTTTATTTAATTTTATCCTATTCCCTTTAAGAATGGTTCATACTAAGCTTATTAATTTACCAAAGCTTATCCCTCGGGAGTGTTGTAACCAAGAGTGAAGCAAGGCCCATTTTCGTGTACTAGTTCTCATTCGAGTCTTGCTCAAAGCGGTGTTTTTGGGTTTTACGCCTATGTACATCTGTGCCAGAGCCACCTCTACCTGCTCGTATCCAGACAGGGATGTATTTTCTTGGTAAACCACTTACTCAATACTCACCAAAATACCAGGAATATTTCCTATGTTTAAACTTTTCTATTAGGTTCTTACTAAAGTTTTCATATCCTAATTTACACAAATAACTAAACCATCCTTTGATACCAACTATGGCATCCCGCCTTTTTATAACATAACTTTTCATTACATTTTACAAAACCAAGGATCTTTAAGGTTTAGTGTCTTGGAAACCAGGTACTTAAAACATGAAAACATAAAACATTATTCATAACACTTGAAAGGCTTCTTCTTATGTTCATCCTAGGTTCATTAGTGCATCTCATAACCTGGGGACATACATCAAAAGAAAGGGTAAGCAGAAGGCCCAGTAAGGGAAACAAGAGGAAACATTTAACATGTGAACTTGAGATACATCAACAATGTCAAGAAAAAGAACTTTAAGGAATGAGAAAGAAATCATGAGGCATATCATAATAAAAATAACATATTTCATAACTTGAAGATATGTCTACAACATTTAATATTGAAAATCATTTCTGTTTCACCAAGGTCCATCCCCAAGGTGTCATTAAATACTACCAAGGTTATTCACTAAGGCGTCGTTAAAAATGGTCATCTCTAGAGATTAAGTCTTTACCCAATGCATTGGAGAGCTATCAGGGTGCACCCTTAAATTTGCCTTTATTATCATGTGAGACACATATATCATCATAAATAATTTCATAAACAACCCATATAGCTTAAAATAAATGGGTTTCATTTCATAGTCATCACATTTTAAAAACTGCTTTAAAGACGTGATCTTTATGTCACTTTAAACCCACGAAAAAGGAAAGCGGGATTATTGTATTTAAATCACAGAATTTAAAATAGAACATTTTGGTATATATGTGAATACCCCTTTAGAAGAAAGAGCTTTGAGTATTCACTTAATAAAATAAATGAATTTGAAAATAAGAGAGAGACATTTTGGGACGGAAATTCTGCAGCATAACAGCAATGTTACGAGGTTTTAGAAAACATTAAAAAGAGAGGGGACATGGGTAACCCACTCATAAATGATCCATAATACAGTAGGGGGACATAATATAAAGTAATTAAGAACATGGAAATGAAATTTTAATGATATACCAAATGAAATGAAGAACATGAAAGGAAGACAAAAATAAGATTTCTCTTATGAAAATTCGACAGCATAATAGCGTCACATAAACTTCAAAAAAATGAATTGACGAGATCAAATAGGGTATCTCATAATATGAACATAAAAAATGAGTATTATATACATATAGATCATAAAACAATATAATAAAAAGGAACTTGAAAGACTTGACATGAAAGTAGAACTTTGAAAAATGAGAAAGGTGATCGAATCCCTTAAAAATTCGACTGCCTAACGGCGTCACCTAAACTTCAACAAAAATGAATTAACAAGATAAAATAGGGTCTCTCATAATATTAACATACAATATAAGTATGATAGATATAGAGATAATACCCCCAAAATAATAAAAATGAACTTGAAAGACTTGACATGAAAGTAGAACTTTGAAAAATGAGAAAGGTGAACGAATCCCCTGAAAATTCGACAGCCTAACAACGTCACCTAAATTTCAACAAATATGAATTGACGTTATCAAATAGGGTCTATCATCATATGAAAATAAAATATTATTATTATAGATATCGATATCATACCACAACATGATAAAAAGGAACTTGAAAGACTTGACCTGAAAATAGAACTTTGAAAAATGAGAAAGGTGAATGAATCTCTTAAAAATTCGAGAGCCTGACGATGCCACTTAAAATTTCTTAAGATGAATTAATGAGAGAAATAGGGGGTATCTCATAATATGAAAATAAAAAGGGCAGTAAGCGGAATATAAAATAACATCCTCCAACATAAGAGCATGGAGCATCAAAGAAATGACATAAAAGAGATTACTTGAAGGGAAAGAGAGAGGTAGGATCCCTTACCTTAAACGTAACTCTTAAAACATGAAGGTTGTGACCTTGAGGGCTTGGGTGAACCTTGGAAGGACTCCTTGGGAGGTAATGAGACCATAGATTCGTTGGGGGAGAGTTGGGAGTGAAAACTAAAGGAGGAAAGTGTGGGTATTTATAGGGAATGTGAGGGGACAAGGCATTAATGGACAAGGGACACCTCAATGGTGGTATTGGAAAAACCATGGGCTTGCCCATGGTATTTTACCATGGTATTGGCCACTTGGGACACCTCATACCTTATATTACTATTCATAAGTTGACCAAATTGATTACATACTTAATACATCATTTAATGATGTCATTAAACACCCGTAACTTAAAAACTGTATTTTCACTATTCATCGAAAATTCATCTTTCTCAGAAAATCTCAAAATTTCACCTTAACCAAATATCGATGCTCTGATTTCAATAATGAAATCCATTTTATAAAAATAATTTTCCAAATATTTTTAGTTTAATTTTTAAAAAATACACTATTTACCGAAAATTCATTTTATTTTTCAGAAAAATCCCTAAAAATTACCTTAACACAATATCAATTATATGAGTTCAAAAATAAAGTCCATTTTATAAAAATAATTTTCTAAATATTTTGAATTTAATTTTTAATTAAAAACACTATTCACCTGAAAAAACTAATACATGACTAATAATTTATGAAACCGTTATTTAACCATTTTATTGAATCACATTACTTAATCAAGGTGCCTAGATTATATTAATACTTTATTTAAGTGAGATTACTAATCCATTTGGTCACATTAGTAATCCAATGCATAAAATCACTATTCATAATTTACTATTCATCAAAAATTAAGTTGATCTTATTAGACTCTAAATTTCGTACTGAATATAATTATAGAAGACCATTTTTTGAAAATCATTACCCATTTTTCATTATTTAAGGTTTACATAAACATTTTTAAAATATCCTTTCTCTAAAAATCATAAAAAATATGCATACTATATTTATCCATACATTTGGAAATTCATAAACTTCATCATAAGAAGAAATCAAAATTTTTATTTAAAACAAAGGATTACACAAGGCAGTTATGGTCTCATTACATATCCCCTTATAACACCAGCATAGGACCTAAGAGTAAGGTGTGCTAGGGTGATAGAATCTTGGGGTGGATCAACCAACATTGCACAAGTATTAATTTCTATCAGTTTGAAAATCTCGTGAAGGCGATTCAGATCTAGCTTTAAACGATGAATTTCGGTTTGGGTTTGGTCCAGAGCAAAGCCCAGTGGTGCTACCTCCTTCCCAAGATCCGTTAGATGGGATTCGATTGACACGAGACTACTGGATGAGGCCATCAAATCTTCTTTCTATATTAATTAACCAAGATCACTTGTATTTAGATACAGTAATTGAAATGTTTAGTTTCCAACGGTCATATTGACCAACGATCATATAACAGTCGAAACCCAACGGTCTCATTTTAATAATACTCAAGTTATCAAATGAAACAGTTTTCTTGAGTATAAAAAAAATTACACACAAAATTAGGAAACAATATTTATTCAGAATTTCGGGTCGTTACTGGTAACAAGCATGAAATAACTAAAATGAAAATCACATAAAAACATCATGTCAAAAACGAGCACCGTGGTAAAACCCATATAGGTAACTAGCACAAGTGGGACCCTAGAGTCCTTATAACTCAATGAGTCATGGTAGAAAAATGAAAACCTATTGCATTCTCATTCACATGCCACTAGTAGGGAATGGAACCATAATCCAGTGGTCTCCAATCATCAGAAATGTTTATTTAGTGTTGTAGCATAAATCCTACTAGATGAAACAGGGATGAACCACTTCTTTATCATCTATAATACTAGTCCTAGTCTTCGCACATAGATTCCTAGGTTTCCGATGTGCTCCATTTCATGTGTTGGTGAGTTTTTTTGAAGAAAAAATATATGAACATATTATTTTCTATACGTAAAAACACATCCAAACTCTCACCACTGATCTCCCTATTTGAGCGCATCCCCCTTTATAAGTCCCAAGAAACACAAGCCTATTCACTACGCACATATCACAAATAACATATTAACACTTATATAACATTTCTAAAACATGGAGCGGAATTACTCAGTAGGTTTTCTACGCTTCAACAAACCATTTTCAAGTGCAAAATTGGGCCTCATTAATTTTTAAGGAATATTGTTATTTTAGAAAAACACCATTTTCCCAACAATTTTAATTTCTAAAATAATTTAAAATGAAATAAAATTAAACAACCAAGGTACTGAACATATGAAAATAAGATTTAACTCATTCTTAAAATGAGGCACCCAATTTTAGAAGGTCAAATCACTATTTGATCTCAAATTCACTCTGAAACCCTTTTCTGAAATCGCTTGGAGCTCTTCAAAAAAATCCAATCATGTCATTTTAATTTTATTATGAAATTGGATGAAAGGGAAAAATGTATTTGGAAATATCCATTACAAATTCAAAACAAAATTCCACTTCCAAAAATGAAATAAGGTGCTAGCTGAGCCATTACATTTTCCAACATAAAAATCCACTTTTTCCAAGGGAATTTACAATATACAAAATAAAAACATAGAACATACTAAAAATGTGCCAAATGGGCCATGTCACTTATAATACATTAAACCACGCCTTTGAGTTCCATGAAATGTACATTACAACTAAAAAACATTTAGAAAACTATTTTATACATTTATGACACATTAAATTTAAATAAAACACAGAAACATTCTTAGAAAAATTATATAGGTAATTATTAAAATAAATCCAAGTGTAAAAAAAATTCTACCTAACATATATATATAATACAATAACATGAAAATACATATTCAAAATGTTCAGGCCATCATGGAATCCAAATTAAAAGCTCAGACATTTGGAACCTACCTCAACGGAGAACCGGGCCGATGTTTTATAACTCAAGAAATTTCCCACTCACACACCCACACATCAATATATATATTCCCTTAACACAATTAAAGTGTCCCCTGCACCATGAGGGAACACACACATGGAAGATATATATATTTATATATACTTATACTTGAGTATATGCATGTTCACCCTTAAAGATGCCCAAAATCCACTACAAAAAATTATTCAAGACCCAAAATTAAGGTTGTAAAGACCAAAAAACATACAAATAATTACCAGAGAATCATATAAACCATAAGTCCATAAATTGAGTGGTGAAAAAACAAATAGTGGGTTTAGAATCATGCCTGAAACAACAATGGAAAATAAATTTGAGTCCATCAGCGTCGCCCTAGGTGGAGGATGCCGGATTATGGACCAATGATTCCCTGGACACCATTCACATATCCTATTTATGGAAGAACACAACAATTGGGATTATCTTCAATCCCTAGGTTGGTTTAAAACCATACCGAGCACCGAAATAGGAACAAATCACTAAAGGGATGAAGGAGGACACGTCTAAGAATCATACCTCGAATAATCGGACCAAAACCATGGAAGAACTAGGAGAAACCGATTGCGAAAGGAATGGTCGTGTACCATGGGTGGTAAATGCTACAGGGGTTCCTCCTGGTTTGCGTGCCTACTGAAAGTTGTGACCAAGAAGGGTCACTGTAGGGGAGTTCCATCCCTAGGGAGCTGGGCACACTGGGAGGTTGTTAGAAGGAGGGTCGGGCCACCAAGAGCTGGGAGGCTAGCGTCGATCAGGTCGAGTGAGAGAGGGTGGACTGAGAGGAGGTAGGCCTGGAAGGTAGCTATGGAGAGGTCAAATGTAGCTGGCAATGGAGAGTTTGGGTGGAATCTAGCTCAGCAGGATGCATGCGCCAACACGGTAACAAGGAGGGGCAATGTGATTTACATGGTAGAAGGGGGGAGGCATGCCCCATTCATGGAGATAAGGGCACCATAGGGTTTCAAAGGTAAAAAAATAATGAGAAGAAAAATTAAATAATGATAATAATAATAATAATAATCATAATAATAATCATGATTCTACCATTAATAATAATCAATTCATTTTTAACTAATAACAACATTAATAATAATAAAAATATTAACTGCATCCTTAATAATAACAATATTATCACTTAAATAATAATATTACTATTATGTTTTAAATATTTACTATTTTTCTCATTAAAATGTATTTATATTAAACATTAAGAAACCACATAGGCACCTAGGCTGACTGCATAGTCACCACCAATCGCGCGGTGCCTGTTCACTGGTGTGAAACCCATAAAAATTATCAAATGTCAAAAAACATTTACCAGCACTTAGCTCGCACCTTGACGTGGCTAACCAATGCCAAGAAATAATAAAATAAAATAATTTTGAAGTTCAGTGTGTGACAATATATGGGATATATATGAAATCATAATGAATCTAGAATGGTGATATATTATTTACCATCATTTCATTCCATCCATCAAGGAAATAGAAAGTGTTCATGCATACACATGACATACCGTCTCCATGAATAGTGTAATTCAATTTCTATATATAAATTTTTTCTATTACTCTAAATAAATTTATAAGGAATATATATGAGAATCATATCATGGTTTAACATATTTATAAAATAGAAACGTGATCAATGTAAAAGGAATGAAACTAAAAAACCAAAACATATATGAAAAATAAAGCAATTATTACCCAAAATGTGACTTTAACATGAAATTATTAATCGAGGGGTAATTAAAGGTTTTATGTAAATAATATATGGTAATGTAAATATTAGTATGGTTCTATAATATATATACGTAATATATATATATATATATATATATATATATATATTATTTAAGAGGTTTTAATATGTATAAAAGATGCTAATACTTAATGTAAGTGATTTCTAGTCTCATTTATTTTATTTAGATTATATACTAGCCCTTTTGCATGTCATATCATGAATACATTTTTTCATGATATTTAAATTTTTATTTTATTTTTCACATTAAGGGATATTATAAATTGATAATTACATAAGTGGTAAGGGATTTCTACCTCACTTTTATTCTTGCAGGACTCATTCCTTGTAATCCACTTGTTTCTCTTGAGTGGTGTATATTCTAACAATGAATGTTTTTTTGGATTATTTTAAGGATATTATATGATTTAAGTCTCAATTTAATGTTATTTATTTCATGGGGATTATGACTCAATAGGTTTCAATGTGGTCATAGTTGTGTGTTAAATTTTAATTGTTTATTATGATTTTTCATGATTATGTTTATGATGATGATATATTATGAAATATCGGTAAAGAAACTATGTAATTTTATTATCCAATAGTTATTTCATTAAAAATACATTTTTCATTTTAATATTTCTCTCTTACTTTACTCAAGAGGTAAAAATAGGATTTTTAAGAAAAATAGACTTTATTTATATCTTTGGTCTAGACTCCTTTTTTTCATGTCCTTGTTTCCAAATAATATTTCAAAGAAGTTTTTTTATTTTATCCAATTATTTTTAAAGATATTTTTTCCTATAATTAACTTATTTCAAAATGGTATGAAAGGAATCATCTTCTCATTTTAAAAAAAATTCAGTTTTTAATTATTATCAGAAATATGAGAAGAATCTTCATTTAAAAATTTACGTCATGAATTATATTATCACCTTACATGTCCTCTTAATTATTGAAGGATTTATTTAATTGTTTAGAAGGTTATTTTAAAATAATTTTTCATAAATATTTTTGATAATTTTCAATTTTAAATAAGTGTTTTTAGAGTGGAAATTTTATTTTCCTCAAGAAAATTTCCATGTGATCTTTCATAATCATTGTCCATTTGTGTTGATATTTATGATTTTAAATAAGATTTACTGGAGATATTATACAATGATTCCATCATTATTATTTCTTTTAATGATTTCTTTTTATGATGATAGGATGTTTATGAACCCCGTTCCTTTTCCATAGTTTATACTATGGTGAAATGTTTATTAAACCTATTTCTTTTCCATGATTTATGCAGTGATGATATATTTATGAAATCCATTTAATTTCATGGGTTTTTATATGATTATTGTTTTATGATATGGTGGAAAACTATGTATAGTTTACATTATGTGTGGGTGGTTAAATTATAAGAATGAATTTTGGTTACGTTGTAATTAAGGATGGTGTTTATTTTATACCAAGTACATCGATAACTTTATAACCAAGGACAATGGTCATGTTATATCCAATTATAGGTTGGACCTATATACACCTCCAATATATTATTTAATGATTGATTTCTCTCGAGAAAATTTTGATTGAAATTGGGAGTGAACCCAGTTCCATGACATAATTTGTCCACTATGATAGTCTTGAGAGTAAACCACAGAAACAATGATGGTTTGGTGAGTAAACCTATTACACTATGATATTTTTTGAAATAATACTCAGATAAATTGGAGATAATATTCTTTGATAATTTTTATGACAAAAATCTATGCATTATGTCAATTTTATTCAATCATGGATCATATTCTTTGATTCATTTATTATTCATGTAGAATGAACTACCAATATTTATCAAATGCCTTAATATTATGAAACTTTTTATTTATGGAATGATTTTATAATATTAATTTCATGCACTCTCGCCCATTTTTATAGGTTATAATAATGTTATCATTGATATCTCCTTTTTTTACCCTTACTGAGCATATGATCTCACACATTCTTATTTTCATTTTTCCCATGTAATGAAGTAATGTATGATGTGCGATTTGTTTTAGAAGGACACTAATTATGAAGAACATAATGGGAGATTATGTAGTTCACCTATGAAACATTTATTTATGTATCCATATTTCCAGAGACACTAAATCCAAATAATTTTAGTATGGATCATTTTTTTTGTAATGAGTATTAATCTATTAAGATATTATATTTATGTACGAGATGTGTGGGTCACTATAGCTGGTATTAGATCAAAGGTTTAGTCAACCATTGGAAACATGGATGATAGAACATTTGTGATATAATTTGGGATACGTATATTAATATTTTTATAGATATGGATATGGATAAGTCTACGGATACGTCAAGGTATAGGAAAAATTCTTAGAATTTTGGAGAAGGATTTAGTGAGTGATTTACAAGAAATTACATCCATATATGGATACCTGATGTGGATGTGGATTTGGAAAAGTATTACCTAGGGGTAAAAAATTAAAAAATGGTTCATTTATATGGACTCACTCATCACCTAGTGCATGAAAACATGCCTTTCTACAAACCCATCTTGACACTCATGGGGGATATTATTTAAAAATTCACAAATTCTTATTGAACTATCACAAATTATTTGAATATATTATGACCATGAATGACCTATAATAAACCTAAAATTCTATATATTGTAAATAATGAGTCATAATTTAGACACACTATTAATGATTTCTCATTATTATATGTTTTCCAATAATGATTAGCATTCCTCGCACAATTTTAGTCAATAGATTGAACTAGGAGGAATCATGTTAATATTGACAATAATGGAAAATAAAATTATTATGAGTAACCAAATTAGATGATGACCTCAGTGTATTATATTGTGATTACACCTAATTAGCTATCATGGTATATAAATAACAAAATGAACATTGGAGAGATTCCTATTGTTTAAAATAAGAAGAATATGGTCCTTTTTGAATGTCCATGTTCTAAAAAAATAGAGTCATGGAATTTTGGCTTCATATATGTCAAGAAGGTAGGAATAACCTCTAAGAATATATCAAATGGCTAGGAAGATATTTTATATGTGAAATGAATTTCATAGAGTAACGTGTTTCCAATTAATTCAAATTTTTATATGTGGGAAAATTTTGAAATATCTATTTAGGTTCCTAAAACTATGGGTTATCCCCTAAACCATGGATGGAACTACTGTATTCCAGCAACATATGTGAAATTATTGACCTTTGTATGTATTTAGATTGAAGAATTATGTTGCAGAAGTATTTTTACCAATTGTATATTGGTTATATGAGTCATGAAATATATATTGATTGTGTTATGTTTGGAAGCATATATTTCTTCATGTATGGTTAAATGAAGAGTTAGGGATACCATTATGGGTTCATGAATCCATGGATGATCAAAAGTTCAATTTCAAAAAAAATCACTTTTTTGGTTAGATGTGATCTGATTTTAATGTGATTAATTACATTTTGTGATATGTTTTCTTAGAATAAGTCCTTTTTAACTCTTAGGTTCAACATGAAGTATTATTTGAGGAAGATTGATTAATTATTAAGATTAAAGGTATTTGTAACCATTATGATTTTTATGAACTATGATGATTAATGTTATTTTTATGGATATTTATCACATTTATGAGGCCCTTATAATAATTATCTAAATATTGTTTATTAAAAATGGAAACCCTTCATATTTGAAAAGACTAAGGGGATTGAACCCCTAACTAAAAGTGAAAAGAATGAAATTCCTACCACGTACCTATGTGATGTCTTGGGAAGTATGAACTTATTTTTTAAATGATGTGATGGGTATATATTACATTCATTTGGGAAATGTATGTTTTAACATATTGGGAACCATGTGATTTAAAAATAAAATGGCGATAGATTATGCCTCCTCACAATTGATGATTCAAGTGAAAATTAACTTAACTAATGATTTGGAGTTAGTTTTGCTAAATTTTTCATTAAATATTCATGGGAATTATCTTTATGGAGAATGGTTATATAAATATATATCATAAAAGTTTATACTATATATTTAAAAATTTGGATTTGAGGATATACAAGAGAAAATGGTTGGATCTAATTAAATATTACGACTCCTTAACACATTACCACTTCAGTAAAGTGAAAAAGGAGGCTGATACTTTGTGTCTAAAGGAACAATATATCTTATCTATTATGAGGATCACAAAATATATAGTATTAATGTAGTTTAAAAGATTTATCTTGAAATATTGATGGAAGGGAATCAATCATATATTTCTCAAATTAGCATTCCTCCATCATACCATGTGAGGATAAAAGTGGCCCAGAATGATGATATAGAGCTATAAAAGAAGCTGAGAAATCTTCCATGGTTTAAACATGATCATTATTGAATGATAAAATTTAATAAATGTGAATGTGTTTTGTTTAGACCATATTTTCTGAAAGATCAATTAGAGAATACTCTTAGTTCTTCATTCAGTATTCATCCTTGATGTACAATGATGTATAGAGATCATAATGATTATTTATAGTGGGATGGAATGAAGATAGATATTACAAAGTTTTTATCTCAATTCTTAGTAAGTAGTATGTTAAGGTTATGATACAAAAGTATAAGGGGTTTTTACTACCACTAACCATGATAGAATGGAAGTGGGAAAACATCACTATGGATTTTGTCATTGGACTCCTCAAAACATCTAAACGGAATAATTATGTATGGGATGATCTCAATTAAATTAAAATGAAATAAAACTTCATCACTATCATGTCAGATTTATCATTAGATGATATTTTAATGATATAAATTAAGTAAGTGGTAAGGGGTTATAGAGTTCCACAATCCATTGTATTTTATTGGGATCTGAGGATTGCCACAATTTCAGGGCGAGGTCTTAAGTAAGATATTAACATAGAGTTTCATTTTAGAACTGACTATCATCCATAGACATATGGCCTGTTTGAGATAATAAATATAACCATATAGGATATTTTGAGATCCTATTATATGGATTTAAAATGTGGTTGGGATCACCACCATCCTCTAGTTGAGTTTTCTTAAAATATTATATTTTACATGAGAATTCTAATGACTCCATATGAATCCTTCTATGGAATTAATATTAGAAATTTAATGTACTTGGAAGAATTAGGTGGAAAAAAATATTGGGATATGAGATAGTCGAAGAAATGGAAGAAATAGCCAGTTCTATTCTAAAACACGTAAGGACAACACAAATTCTGCAAAAATTGTATAATGAAAATAACATATGTGATCTGAAATTTAAAATTAATGATTTTTTTAAGAATTTCTCCATGGAATAAGTTAATTAAATTATGAAATACTGGAAAATGAAGTCCTATTTCTATTAGCCCCATTAGAAAGCTTGATTGTATCTGGAGGGTAGAATATCGATTGGAACATCCTCCGAACCACTCTCATTCCCACAATGATCTATATCTATCTCTCATGAGGATGTACATACCTGATCCATTACATGTGTTGAACTAATAATTCATACCAAAGGAAAAATATCTTTCTTATGAGGAACACCATATAGTAATTATTGATCGTATATATAAAGTACTAAGAAGAAAGACCTTTCACTAGCTCAATGTTTTGGGGAAAGACCTCCAATTTGAGGGATTTACATTGGAACATGAAGATATGTTGAGGAAGAAGTATCATAATTATTTTTATTAGAGTGATGAATTATGAGTTAAAAAATCATTTTACGGGGGTATAATGAGACACCATGAGTTTTATTTGATGAAATATTTATTTTCCAATAATTTAATTTCATTGATTACTTGTGTTACAAGAAACAAAAAGTTTTAAAGAACCACAATATACAATTAAGAATATTCTTTGAATATGAACACAATATCCCAACTATTAAATTTGGATGTATATATAGGAATAAACCCTTTCTTAAAATTATTTATACTTTGTTTTATAAAAATAAAATAAATTTATAAAAAAGTAATTACTTTTTAGAAATGTCATTATATGGTTTGAGAAATTTCTATTCCAACAAAATTGAATTGTATTGTATTCTATGAAAAAAGAAAAATATTATTTGTAAATTTTATAAAATTTATTTGAGAAAATTTACTTCATTTTTTAATCAACATTACAGAATTATATTACTGTGAATTTTTGATTATTGTCTAAAAATATTAATTTTCATTGAATAGTTTTTAATACTGATTTTTATTAAAAACATATGTTTTCATTTAATGCATTTAAAAACATACAAACTATTTTAATGTAAAATAAGGTCAATTATATATTTTATTAATCCAATTTAGGTTATTTTAATCATTTTTATATTGAATTTTCATTTTAAAAATTTTATACATATAAATATTTTCTTTCATGAAAAAATATTTTCATCACATGTACTGGTTTGATATTAAATTAAATTATCCAAATTATGTAAATTTAATTTTGAAAAATGTATTCCATATTTAGAATAAGATTAATAAATATTATATAATAACTTCAACATAACTTTTGATAAAAATTAATAGTAAAAAAATTGAAAATATATTTTTTGATATTATTGTTAAAAGGAGTATACCAACGGTTAAACTAAAAAAATAGGGGTTACGATTACCTAAAATCATGTAAAATTCCTATTTTTGGAAATATATGGAACATATCTCCTATAAGTTTTATAGTGTCACATTTTTTAATATTTTTCATGTATAAAATTTTGGTACACTTTATTCTTTTAAAAAATTCCATGTGTATCCTCTCCCCCACTTATAAAAGGGAGATCCCTCTCCTCTTATTTTCACCCATATAGAACACTTCTTTAGCCCAATAGCAACCTCGATGTCTTCCTAAATTACTTCCCTGAACCTAGAGGCATTAGTTTTTATATAGAAAAACTCATAATAATGCTTCAGCTATAATCTTAAGTAGGTTCTCTAAAGAAGTGGTAAAATTATTAAACATTGGTTTTTATTGTATTTCTTCATGCCCCCCCTTCAAATATAGTCCAAATATATTGATAAATTAACACTAGTTTCTAAAATATATTGATATATTATTATATTAATGGAATAACCTATATCTATAACTTCTCCCTTTTAATGGGAAACCAAAATTGTTGATTGTGTCTATGGCGGACTACCGCATCAAGTACTGATGTAATTTTTTTTCCATCAACACCTCTAACAGATGAATGTAATTAAGAATTTAATAAATTTTTATCATATTTATGTCATTAATATTCATTTGTAACCATGATATCACATTTAACTTCTTACTTTCCATTCTGTTGGAATATGCTAATGTTGCCCGTGTTTACGACGAACTACCTCCTCATGAATATTTGGGATTAAATTTTCAATTAAATTTTACATGTATAGTAATAATGTTCAATTTATTAAATATACGTGATATATATGAAATAATAATGAATGTACAATTTTATTTTATTAATTTCCTTCCTTTAATTCCAACCATCAAAAAAATTGAAACAATGTTCATGCATATATATTTGTAACATCCCGACCCGGCTTTCCCTCAATCCAGTGGCTGGACCGGTCACCACATGAACTCAATATTATCACCTATATGCCAGAGGCTACTAACTATTATAGAGGGTCTATGGATAGTCATTGGGGATACTCTACCATCATATTCAGTGTGCACAATGGTAAAAGATAACATCTCAGACAAAATAGGAGTAGATATAAAGAAATAATTGACTGAATACACAAAATGGCCAATGCTAGTTTATAAAATGCATGCATTTCATAGTGATACATATATATAAGTTGTAAAAAGAACAAAATAATTAAAATTTCAATACAAAACTAAAGAAAAGACTCAAATACCCAGGGGAGATCTCCATGAGTACGCGAGCTCTTGCTCGGTTCTATGCGCCTAAATTCGAAGTTCAAGTAAAGACCCACAAGCAAGGTCCAGGGTCCTGCAAACAAGTAATGTCTACTCAGGTACCCCAGTGCAATGGAGGCCAAAATAGGGTGTTAGATATAAATCTCTGTAGGCTGATACTACCAGTTTTTTAAATCAATATAGACAATACAATTTCATTAAATAGTGTGAAGATATATAAATGTAATAACAAAACTAAATAAACAACCAACAAACATTCCAGGTTCCAAAAGGACAGCCGATGGAGATACCTACTTTGGCCCATTACCAGAATAAGAGTCTACAAAAGAATCATACAAGAATATTTATCAAGAAAAGATACATTTGAATGCTTTACCAATTATTCTCATTTTAAACATTTATTATATCCAAGGTTCCCATGGTTACTAGCACTTCAATACTAACTTCGTCTTGTGATAGAGACTGATGTATTCCCTAGGTAATATTTTAAAATAGTACCTAATTCGACTCATACTATATCTTGAACCATTTTCATGTGAGGCCATCACTCGAATTTCATCACTAATTCTTCATTTAATCATATTCAACTATCCAACAATTAATTTCATTCATTTGGTTTAGAACTCCATGTGTAACACCACAATTTTCTTCATGGATACACACATCTAGTGTAGAACACCATGTCTATCACACATTCCTCATTCGGTGTAGAACGCCATGTCTCATACCACACTTTCTCAACCAGTGTAGTTTTCCACATCTACCAGCTCACATCGCAAGATCTTGTATCACTATTAGGGTAGAACACCATGTCTAACACCCCAAAATATCAATCGGTATAGAATTCCATGTCATGCACCCACTTAATCATGTATGTATCTCATCACTGCCCTAGAACACTATCTATAGCACCAAACATTCATTTCTATGGAAATTAATTAATTAATTCATGCCCAATAACTAATTCCCCTAGAATTATCCACATCCATTCCCTTCCTAATCCAATGATTAGTGAAGTATACCAAATCCATTAGTTAACTCAATAATTATCTAAGATTATAACACCACTAATTAATTCATCAATTAACTAATCTATCAATAAAAATCTCATACCATAAATAATTTTCCATAATTAATTATCCAATCTAAACCTCAACTCATCATTAATAAACTCAAAATTAATTATCTTGAACAAATCACATGGTGCAGAATTAATCCATTATTAATCATCTCAACATAGAAAATTCCACATCTCATAATCAATCCTATGATTAATTAACTATTTTACCACCTCAAGCACGTAATTATTTATCAAATAATTACCTTAATTAATCCCAAAACAACATATCACAATTAATCCCTAGATTAATCATACAAAATCTCCAATTAAAAATCTAATAAAAAATTCTTTGATTAATTATCTAAACTCCAATCTCAAAGCCCACAACTAATTCAAAATCACTTTTTTCAAATTTACTCACTCATTAACTCATAATTAATCCCCCCTAATAAATTATATCAATTAAAATTCTCAATGCACAATAATTAATTCACACATTAATTATCTCTACCAATTCATCCCAATAATCATAATTACCACTTATCTCAAGTCTGTCAACATGTAAGGGCGGTATAGAAATACACATGTTAGGAAGATAAACAAGCATATCAATCTACACATTATGTTTTTAGCTATAAAATAGTGTACCTAAATAGAGAGGTTTTATTACAAAACTATGACTTTGTAATCTTAATAACAATTTTTTACCAATAAACAATTTAGTTATAATTTTTAGTCAAATTCAATATCAATAGTGATTAACACAACTACTATGTTTTATTAATCAAGATATGTTTAAGACCCAACCACAATGAATTGGCTGAGAAAATGTTTTCTAAATCAACCCACAACCACTCCTACACAGACACTTCTACATTAAGGCGTGTGAGTACTCAGAATTGATCACATCACCTTAATAAAAACAAACGACATCCAAAATTAGTGTGGAGAGGACAAACACACATCTAATTAAATAACTATAACAAATAAACCATAAGAACCTAACATAAAGGGTTTGAAACCAATTATTGGGTCTAAAACATTACCCAAACATGATAGTGGTGAACCAAGTCAAGACAAACTGCCATGATTTCGACATCAGTTGTTGGAATACAGATTAATGTGTCCTGAGAAACTTATGCACCACCTAGGATCAGAAGAAACAATAAATCTGGGTTAATCCCAAACCAAGGGTTTCAGCCCAATGGAACCCGAATTAATGTGATATGAGACAGTTGATTCGAAGAATGAAACATGCAGAGAATGATTTACCTTGGTGAGACAAACTACTTCCGTGAAGACTCTGTGAGAATCCAACATGTGGAGAGGGATCCGGGAGAAATCGGTGGTGTGCCACCCATGGGAGAGCCGAGGGAGAAGGGTTCACACCACACTACTTTGTTCCTCCTCCTTCTAGTGCTCTTTTCTCTTAATTAAAAACCCCTAATTAATTATAATAATTAATATAATAAATATTATATTAATAGTACCCACCATATTATTATTATCATATTATTTTCGACACCCATTAGGTATACCCCAAGCTCCAAAATTAAAAACCATTTAATTAAACTCTTCTACAACTAATTTAGTTAAATATAATATCCAACATACTGCATTTAATTAATTCCCTCCAAAAAATTTAATTAATAGAAATACAACTCATCGTTATTTAACTAAATCCTCTCAACCAAATTTTATTAAATAAAACCCTTATTTTGAAATGATTAATTAAATTCATCTTTTCCATGAACATAAATAGATAAAACACCAAATTAAAAAAATTTAATTAAATACCCTTTTAACCAAGAAATTAATTTAATAAAAAATAATCATAAAGAAAAAACTGGGTAAGTCGCGTGGTTTTACTTGCACGGTCTGACAAACCGTGCGCATAACATGTGGAAGCTACTGAAAACTAGATTTAACTCACACAACTGACCCACATGGTTTGACTAACCATGCGTAGCCCATGCGAATGACACTGCCTCACCTATTTCAAGCCGTATGGATGACCCTCATGGTTTACATAACCTTTTGTATCCCAACCTTACCTCTATGTCTTGCCTTTTTAAAACTGTGTTCCCAGGTCTGGTGCCCCAAAAACACATTCTGCCATCTCAAAAACTCCTCAAGCCTTTAACCAAACCTGATATAAACATTTTTAACAATATCCTCTTGTGAAATGTCATATCAAATCATTGTTTTAAGACAAATCCAACCAATAAACAAAAAAGTTCATAACCTTTCATATTTTAACCTAGTTCAAAAATACAGGACTTTACAATTTACCCCCTTAAAAACATCTTGTCATTGAGGAGTTATTGGGAACTACAACAATGTTAACCAACCCTCCAAGGTCATAAAGTCTCATTTGAATGGTGAAATTGCATTCCCAAAGTCCAATTACACCTTTAACCTTATCACAAGACCAACAATTTAAACCATTCAAAACACAGGCCAAAGTTCAAAATTGAACATAAACATGAATTCAGTGTTTAACTAAACCCACAAAACCAAGGACACGATCCCTTCATTGTCTCATCTATCACCTTATCATTGGTTCTTTCCACAAATGGTATTATAATTTAATGGTAAACTCAAAAATCACAACTCTTTCCTTGGAATACATTTCCATCCCATAAGACCCACACATTCCCTTAAACCAACGATATTCCATTAAAGCAATTCGATCAGCAACCATAGGAAATCCAAAGTCCTTACTCATCTTCCAATGACCTCTCCACATAAATCCATTGAAAATCTAAATAAAAAATTTCATTCCCCTGCATAAACAAATGCATAACCTAAAGAACTAAAAATCTTCTGTACACCTAGATCACCAAAAGATCAGTCGAACTATAACCAATTAAATCTTTACAAAAAGGCTTGGATTCTCCTTCCAACACATCATAAACCAAACCTCGATGCCAGTATCACCCAAAAAATACTTTTTCCTTCAATTTTTCCCAATAAAACTGTTCTAAACACCTACAGATGCGACACTACCCACCTTATGATTTCCATGTTTTCAAAAGAATGACCATCCACTATGAAATGGGTTTTTTAGAAAATTATTAGACAAACGTGTGATGTTCCATGAACCATGATTTCTACGTCAACATATATCATTAAATACGAATCCTGAACCCATCAGTGTTTCAAAACACCTGCATCCCAAACGTCTTCCTGACCAGTGGGAGGAACCTTCCTTAACAAATCATACATGTTTGTCTCTATCTCATGGTCACACAGACTAGAAACCACCAGTCTCAAAAAACCCCTTTTCATTTTATCAATTTATTTAATTCATTTCAACCTCTAAAAAGTTGAATGAATTTTAACAAACCAAAAATTACTATTTCACACAAGGTACTTGGGTTTTAAACATCGTCCCATGGAAAAAACAGGAAAGCTGTAACCAAATACCACTTTAACATTTAAGACTTAGTGTAAATCATTTTAAACATGAAATTTTCCATCTAAATTTATTTAAATAATAATGACACCTATGAGGATACCATTTATTCAAAACCATGTGCTTCAAAAAGAAACCCCATAACTATTCAATTCAATAAAACACTAAATTTTTTTAAATTTATAACCATTTTCAAACACACTGTGGTTATACAAGAACCAACCACATGGGTGGAAACCTTTTAATAAATAAGGCACCCATACAACTTACCGCTATCATTTGGATCCCATTTATCACGTCCAATTTACATTTTTAATTACAAAATTAGAATCCACTTTTTCAATTTTTCAAATACTTGAGTTACCATTTTCCTGGTTTTAAGGTACCCATACACCTTACAACTAAAATTGCATCCCTTCGTAAAAACAAATAATTAATTTTCTACTCATGCAACCATTTAAAAATCAAAACAACTCTAAAATGTTATCATAAGAAGTAACACAATAGAATTTTATAAAACAAAAGAATGGAATAACATAAAAAGAATCTAATAATAGTGGAATCATTGATTATAATCACCTAATAAAGCTATACAGGCATGAATTCTAATGGAGATCGAAAAATACATTCCAAACAAGGGACACAATCAAAATTTATAGGTATCCTACTAATGAAACTACATAGAATTTCATATTCATGGAATGCAAATATCTAACTTCCTAAGATGATGCATGTTTGTAACTTCCATTCGATACAAGTCTAATGGAGGTTTTCAAAATTCTCCAAATAAATAAGCAGTGGAAAATACTCCAGTCACTTAAGGTTACATCACATCAACGGTAACTTCGAACAGTATAAATATCAACTCCCATACCTAGTAACATGGTCATTTCCCATACATGGGGTGATTAGTTCCAAGCACAGTTATTAACCAGGAACCGACACTTTCCTAGTCTCCTTTATACCAACCCAAATCAGAGAGAAAAAAAATACCTCCTCGGATACCACTTTGTAACATCCTGACACGGCTTACCCTCAAACTTATGGCCAGAATGGTCACAACGTGACCTAAAGTGCATCTCACCGTATTCTAGAGGCTGCTGAATAGTAGATATGATCTATGGATAGTCAGTGGGGAGACTATACTTTCATGTTTAGTGTGCACAATGGTAATAGATAATAACTCAGAAAACAACAGAAGAATATATATTGCAATAATCAACTAAATAAACAAAATGGCCAACACTAGTTTAAACAATGAATTCATTGCATGGTGATACATATCTGGAAGTGCTAAAAAAACATCATACTTCACATTTCAATAAAAAAATAAATAAAAGAGTCAAACCCCCAAGGGAGATCTCTATCAGCATCCCGAGCTCCAACTCAGTCCTTTTCTCCTAATTCCCAAGTACAAGTAAAGAGCCATAATCAATGTCTGAGGTCATTCAAACAAGTAATGTCTACTTGGGTCTTCCAGTGCAATGGAGGACTGAGTAGGGTGTGAGATATATTTCTCAGTAGGTTAGGACCACTAGTTGTCTAGCTCAATCTAGAAAATACAATTTCATTAAACAGTGTGTATATATATTAAGGAAATAACAAAACTAAATAAACAACCAACCACCTATATATGATTCAAAAGGAAACCCAACGATGATATGTACTTCGGCCCATAGTCGGAATAAAAGTCTTCTCAAGAACCATACAAGCATATTTATAAATCATATATGCCTTTAAAATGTTTACCATATATTCTCATTTTAAACATTTATTTTCTCCAAGGATCCTATGGTTACCCACACCTCAATAATAACATCAACTCATGCTGGATCTCGAGGTACTCCCTATGTAATATCATAACTTAGTACCTACTTGGACTCATACCATATCACGAACCATTTTCATGTGAGGCCATCACTCATTGTTCATCACTCATTTTTCATTTAATCATATTCAACACTCCATCCATTAAGGTCATTTGTTTGGTTTATAACTCCATGTATAACACCCCATTTCTCCATATGGATACATACATCTAGTATAAAACGTCATGTATAACACCCATTACTCATTCGATGTAGATCACCTTTCATAACACCCCACTTTCTCACCCGGTGTAGATCATCATGTATACCTCCTAACATTGCATGTTCTTGCATCACTATTGGGTTATAACACCATTTCTAACGCCCCAACTTCTCAACTGGTCTAGAACGCCATGTCGAGCACTAAATTAATCATGTATCTATCTCATCACTAACATAGAATGTTGTCTCTTGCACACAACTCTCATTTCCATTAATTAATTCCCAAGTTAGTTAATCCAAGCCCAATAAATAATTACTTAAGAATTATCCACATCCATTCCCTTCTTAATCCAATGATTAGTGATTTATAACAAATCCATTAGTTAACTCAACAATTAACTAAGTACACAAACCCATTAATTAATTCATGATATAATAATCTATTAACCAAATCTATTACCATAATTAATTCTCCACAATTAATTTTCCAATCTCAATCTCAAAATATCATAAATATTCTCACAATTAATTATCTTGAGAAAATATCAAGGCACAAAATTAATCCATCATTAATCATCTCAACATAGCCAATTCCATATCTCATATTTAATCCTCTGATTATTTATCTATTTTACCACCTTAAAAACATAATTAATTATCAAATAATTATTTCAATTTATCACAAAACAACATATCACAATTAATAACTTAATTAATCATCAAAATTATCCATTTTAAATACTAATAAAATATAATTCAATTAATTTTTGAAACTCAAATATCTAAGAGAAAAACTAATTAACAATAACTTGTTTCAAAATAACTCACGCATTAAATCATAATTATATTCCATGATGAATTATATCAATTAAAATTCTCAAATCACAATAAATAATTCACACATTAATTTTATCTACCAATCCCACCAAATAATCATAATTACCACTTAACTCAAGTGCATCAACATGTAAGGGTGTTAATAGAAAAACAAATATTAGAAAGCTAAACAAATATATCAATCTAAAAATTATGTTTTTAACATGAAGGCAGCTCACCTTGATTGAGGGGTTTTGTTAAAAAATGATTTTTAAATTTAAAACATCATTTTTACCAATAAACAATTCATTCATATTTTATATTCAAATTCATTATCAACAATGATTAAATAAATACTATGTTTTATTAATCAAGTAGTGTTGAGGACCCTACCTCATGAAATTAGCAGAGAAAATGCTTTCTAACTAAAATCGCAACCTGCTCACGTACACGCACTTCCATATTAAGGCGTGCACATATTCGGAATTGATCTCAACACCTTAACAAGAAAAAAAGTCACCCATAATTTGTGCCGTGAGGACCGATGCACATCCAATTAATTAACTGTAACACATAAATCCATAAGAACCTCATTTAAGGGGTTTGAAAACAATTATCAGTAAAAAATACTTACCCAAACACGATGGTGGTGAGCCAAGTCAAGCCGAACCACCATAAATTCGAAGGTGGCTGTTGAAATATAGACCAATGTGCCCCGAGACATCTTCTGAACCACCTAGGATCATAAGAAACAAGAAATACTGATTATTCCCTAACCTAGGGTTTTGACCCAATGGAACCCAAACAAAGGAGAGAGAATAAAATATATGTGAAGAATGAATCATGTGGATATGGGATTACATAAGTGAGATAGAAAAATTCTGTGAAGACTCTGAGAGAAATCGACGCACAGAGAGGGAGCCGAGAGAAATTGGTGGTACACTGGCCATGGGAGAGCTGAGGGGGAAGAGGTCGTGCACCATAATGTGTGACTCCTCCTTCTTGTGATCTATCCTCTAAATTAAATAGCTCTAAATAATTATAATAATAAATAAAATATTAATAATAACAATCATATTATTATTATTACAATTTAATTTTAAACCCTCCTTAGGTAAACCCCAAACTCCCCAATTACACATTATTTAATTAAATTATTCTCCAAAGAATTTAATTAAATACAATATCCAACTTAACTCATTTAATTAAATTCCCTTCAACAAATTTAATTGATACAATTCCAACTCATCATTATTTAATTAAATCCTCTTAATGGAATTTACTTAAATAAAACCCCCATTTTGGAACGATTAATTAAATTCTTCTTAGCTAATAATTTAATTAGATAAGACACCCAATTCTGAAAATTTAATTAAATACCCTTTTATCCTAGAATTTAACTAAATAAAAACGAACCAAAACAAAAAAACATGGTATGCAGCATGGTTTCACTCACATGGTCTGACAGATCGTGCGCAGACTATACGAAAGCTACTAGAAACCAAATTTAACATGCACGACTGACCCAAACAGTTTGAGTAACCATGCGAATCCCATTTAAACGCAAATGAATCACCTCTTAAATTTTGCATGGATGACCCCAATGGTTATCCTAACCATGGACACCCCATGCATACCTCCCTGTCTCGGCTTTTTAAAATCGAGTTCTCTGGTCCGGTGCTCCCGAAACAAAATATGACACCTCGGAAACTCCTAGAGCCTTTACCTAATCCCTATATAAACATGTTTACTGAACCCCAATTGTGAAACTTCATCTGGAATGGTGGTTTTAAGAACAAACAAAAAAAAACGAAATATTTCAAAAACATTCATATTTTAACCCCGTTCAAAAACACGGGACTTTACAATATGACAAAAGCTCTCCATGAATGGTATAATTCATTCTGTATCTCTAAAATTTATGGATTAATTTAAATAAATATACAATAAATATATATTATAATTATATCATTTTTAAAATTATATATATTATCGAACCATGATCTATATAAAAGGATCTAAACTACCAGAAAAAAACATACCTGTTAAATGAAGAAATTATTACCCAAGACATGGTATTAATATGGAATTTTTTATAAATGGGAAATAAAATGTTATAGTTAAATAATATGTGGAATGATAAATATGATTATCGTTATATAATATATGTATAATAAACCTATTTTTATTTCACATGAGGTTCTAATATGTACGAAGGATGTCAATCCTTATGGTAAGGTATTTCTGTTCTCTCTTTCATTTCTTGGAGACATAATCCATATTCAACACTCATTTTTTATGTGGTGTTTATACTACCCATTTGACATGTTATATCATCAATATAATATTTAATATTTCATTTAACTTTATTCTTTATTTGGTATTATGATTCTCAATTTACAAAAGCAGTAAGGGATTTTTTTCTCACATTTATTTCTATGAGACACATGCCTTATAATGTTACTTTTGCGTGTGTGTAGACTACCACCTCCACAAAGTGATGTTATTCATTTTTATTTTATTTTTGATATGGATAGTAATAAAGATGGATTTAAACAAAATATATCATTTATAAGATATTATATTTTCTTTTTAATGGTTATTTTTTATTTACCGTCATTTTGTTCCATCCCTCAAAAAATGGAAATAATATTCATGTGTACGTATAGTCTTCCATCCCCTTGAACAATGTAACTAATTTATTAATATAAAATTTTATTGATGAAAATAAATATTTATATAATGATAATATATTAAATTTAAATCATTATTCACATTATATAGATTATGTAACCATGATCTATGTATAATTAAAAAAACTACAAAACTAAAACATTCATGAAAAATAATGAATTTATTACCCAAAGCTGTGATTTTAATGATTTTTTTTAGAAAAATGGGTGATAAGTGATTTTAAGTAAATCATATATAATATTATATATATCATTAAACTACAATAATTTATGTATTATAAATATATATTTATTATATATGATCTTTGAAAATGTACAAATAAAGTCAGATGTGAGTTAAGTGTTTATTGTCCTACTTCTACTTCCATGAGACATATTCCATATTCACCTCATATTTATTTTTTGTGGTGTATATACTAGTGAATTGATATTTTTTATAAATAACTAATTAATATTAATGGGATATAAAGTTTCATTTTATGATATTTATTTTATGGTGATTATGATTTGAATGTTACGAAAGTAGTAAGGGTTTATTTCACAATCTCATCATTATTCCAGATTGTTTTTGTTAAAATATATGTTTTGAGAATTATTTGAATCATTCCATTTTAAACCCAATATATATTATAATACCCTTTTTATTCCTCAAATTTTCATGTAATAGTTCCATTATCCCATCTTTACTACATAAAATTATTGGGAAAATGATTTTAAGAAAATCCACTTTTTTTCCTTTCTCTTAAAAATTCATTTTCTTCCATATAATTGTTTTCTAATATTTTTAATAATTTTTTAAATATGAAACTATTATTATTTTAAATAATTTTTACCCATGATATAATTTTTAAAAATAAAATTAAAAGGAATCATTCAATCATTTTTTAATAAGGTACCTTTTGACTTTTATTTCAAAGTAGTGAATGGAATGTTTAAATATATTATACAAAATGAATCAAATTTCCTGCTCTCATGAATAATAATTGATTTTAATATTCCATGAAAATTTTATAATGAAATATTATAACAAAAATTCTCTAATATTGTAGAAATATTTATTTTTAAATAGTTTTTTCAATGTGAAAATGGTTTTTCCTTAGGAATGTTTTTAATGATATTTTCATGGTATTATTATACATCAATGAAAAAAACCATTATTTCACTTATTCCACATTGGGGATGTATTTTAATTACACTTACCATCTTATTTCTCTATATGGTGTATACTAATTTGGAATGGGGGTTTATAATTTTGATAGCATTCATCATTTTACTTGGGATGGTTTATGATTATGTTTATTGGGAGATTATTAACATTTAATATGATAGTTCTTAAATATGAATATTTACATTAATTATGTTTGTAACCTATCATATGATGAATGCATTTGAATTATTTATTAATGGATGTGACCCTCTATATCCCCTAATTGAATTGATAGGTCCCATGAGAAAAACTACTTTTGGTATTTATCTAAGGGCTTACTCATTTATATAATATGTCATAACATGAGGCCTTGACAACTTTTTTATGATGTCATTAATTATTCCTTCCCAAATAACGAGATTATTTATTAGTCTACAAATAATTATTTTATTAGTAATGAAATCTATGGATATGATTCAAGATAATGTGATTATTTATAGTGTAACATGTTATGATTTTTTGAATTATTCTTTTCAAATAAATCTAATCTTTTTGATGTTAAGTATTAAAAAATCATTATTGATTTTTTATATGAAGTAAATATGTTTCTCATGTGTTATATGAATCACCAATATAATCATTTACTACTCGCAATGCTTATATTATCTTATGTTACACATATGGATCAGTTTTACTGATATACAATATACTATTAATATTATAATTAAAATATTATTATAGCTAAGACAAAGTTGTAAGAATGGTAGTTAAGAATATTACTAACTATATATTGAAAACATTTTTTCACTTGTATATAAAATTAATCCTATGGTTAATAATTAGTAAAATGGAATATAATAACTATTTGGAAATAAAAAAATACTTTTCTATGAACTATATTTTTTTATAGAAAAACAAAATTTTACCAATAAATTAAATAAACCACTTTTTACTAATTTTTTAAATATAATTTATATATTACATATTTTTTATAAACATTTATCATATTATATAGGTATAATATAGGTATAAATCCATTTTTATTAATATAAATTTGAATTCTTCTAAATGGTAATTTAATATGCTTTCAATGGAGAACTAATTCTAAATATAATTTTCAATACATTACAATTTTTATATGAAATAACAAACTTCCCCTTTTAAATTAGTATAAAAAATTACATTGGTTGAATCTTTTTTATTTTTCTAATAAATCTCAATTTCTAAGGAATAAGGAATAATACTAAATTTTATTTTGAAAACATATTTTTCGTCAATTAATATATTCTGTAAAATTATATATTTGAATGGTTTTGAAGTATAATTAGATCAAATTTTTATCATTTATTCTAATGATGTTCATTGGAATATATTTGACATTGAATATGGATATAAAAACAATTAGATCTTTTAAAAATTTTCACTTTAAAAACATGTTTTAACATTCCATCAAAAGTAAAAATTTAAAATTAATTTTAGAAAAGTCTGTGTGTTGAATTATGAAATATTGATTCCTTATTTTTATTAATATGTTTAATATTTAGTGAATAGTTCCCTATTTTTGGACAACGTGAATCACAACTTTGTAAAATTAATATTACCACAGTTATGGGTAAATTGGGTAATTAAGGGTAAAAAATATTATAATTATTAGGAAATTACCCTAACACTTGATTAATTATTATTATAAAAATTTAATTCTACTTGTAACACAAAATGATCAAGATTTAATAATTTAATGGACACCTGACCCTTAAAATGGCTTGGTTATTTTTAAAATCAATGAACGTGACAAAATGTCTTAATATTACTTTTAAAAAGTATAATATTTTTAATATGTGGTTTAATAGAAAATATTCTATTCTATTTATATAATTAGGAAATATTTTTTTTCCTAAATCATTGTATTTTATTATTTTATAGAGAGGAAAATATTATCATAAAAAATTATACAACGATGATGTAGTAATTATTCAATTAATGAAACAATCAATTAAATAATATTATAAATGTTATAGTAAATATACTCCGACTTAATTAAATTGATCAAAAAAAATTATATATTTAATATTTAATATTTTGGATGTATTGAATTAATTTTTTTGAATTTATATTTTTGTATTTATTTTATTAAATTCAATGTAATTAATTGTATTAAAATTGACACTAAGGATATTTTATTAAAATTAAATTTTATTAAATTATTTAAAAATAATTTTGATCATAAATAAGGAAAAATAAGAAAAATTATGATCTAAAATATAATAAAATGACCATTTATTTTTTTAATGACTCTTTTTCTGTAAAAATATCCTCCATTTATTAAAGAACCTATTATCACCATAGTTAAAATTATAATAGGTTAACTAAGTGTCGATCAAAATGATAAGGTTTAAAATTAAATAAAAACATGAATATAATATATCATATTATGTGATTATAACCATATATCATCTTATATTCGAATACTTGGAATTTTAGTGGTATTTGGATTGAAGTTTTGTTTATTATAAATTAATGTTTTTGTAGATTTCAAAAGTGCCACTCCCCTCTCTTATAAAAGTGAACCTATTATTATCTTATCTTCACAACTCTAAAAACATTTATTTCAAACAAAAACTATCCAAATATACTCCAAACATAACTACATTCATCATAAATAAATTAATTTGTGCAGAAATCCATACAATGGTGTCCTTTATTGTAAATTAAAAAGATACACCCAATAAAGAGTTAACACTCATAAACAAACATTTTTACATTATTTCTTCCTTAAAAAACATAAATTATTTTTATATAATATTTATATAATATCCTAATAATCCTAAATATACATTATTTTATTAAATTACGGGTTTTATCTACACTTACACACACTTCCATATAATGGGTAACGAGCATACTCTTTGTGTGTATGGAAGAGTACTGCTTCGGGAAATGATGATTGTTCATTTTTCATTTACCACCTCTCATGGTGGCAATTTTGAAGTACATGAAATTTTTATATGATATATATATTATATATGATGTATTTATTATTCTTAAATTATAATATAAAATATATATTCATGCTTTCCATTTCGTGAAAATATGATAACTTCGTTTATGGACGTGTGGACTACCGCCTCCTCAAGGTGACATGACTCATTCACACATTACATAGAATGTATTAAGCATGGGATTAGAAAAAAATTATGAAACATATTACATGAAAATTATACCATAATAATAATAATATATAAGAATATACCTTTTACTTTCTTCCTTTTGATATGACAAAAACATAGAAACAAATTTCATGCGTACGTATGGACTACTATCTCCATGAACGGTCTATTCAATTTCATATATATATATATATTTGAGATATTTATATAATGAATATATATGATATTTAATTGATTATATATATTTTTTAAATAAGTAAATCATGTTTTATGTAATAGGATCATGAATAACACTTCAAAACATGTATGATAAATAAACTTGTTATTACCTGAAACATTGCTTTAACATGGAACTATTAAAAAATAGATAATATAAAGTCAAAAGTAAATCATATATTGTATGATGTATAAGAATATTTATCTCTGTTACATGTTAAATAATTTTATATTTATTATATAGGTGTTTTGTATGAGTATGAAAAGAGTCAAGACAGAAGTTTAGGGGATTTATTTTCTCACTATTAATTATGTTAGACTTATAATATATTCACCACTCATTTTATATGTGTTGTGCATATACTTCCCATTATTTTATTTAATTATTATTATCCTAAAATTAATTTTTATTAACATTTCTATTTTATGGTATATTATTCATTGGGTTTCGGTTCCAAAGTTACTAAATTGGTAAAGTAATTCTGTCTCAATTTTACGTCTATTATACAGTTGATTGGTTATGCACCTATATTATTTTATGAGGTGTATATACTACCCTTTTGAAATTTTTTTATGATGAATATACTTCAATTCATGATATTATAAGTTTCATGTAATTTTATTAATTTTTTTGGTTGGAAATCTATGTTCTTTCAAAACTATGTTTTTTTAATGATCATGTATGAGTTTTCAATAAAATGGATTTTAAAGATTTCTAAAATTTATTATGTAGATTTATTTATAATTTTTATGTTTATTTTCAATGATAAATTATTTATAAAATTTTTATGTTTTAAAAATCACGTTTCAAAGTAGAAATTATATTTTACTTGAGAAATGTTTTAAAATGATATTTTAAAATTATTTTCTATATATATTGTCTTCTATTAATGTTACAAATGATTTAGTGGGGTTATGATTCAAGGATTATATCATTATTCATTTTATGGTTAGTTTATTTCTACAATTAATGGTTTATGTTTTTTCCACACATATTTATGATTTTAATTATTTAATGGGTGGGAGCTATATCTCCCTTCAACTTATTGGGTAAAGATTTATATATCATGAGATAATGTCAAGAATCAAGTCGACCAACAAGATCTAGTAGGGAAGATGGGGAAACATAATCCAAAATGGAATATGGGGAAGCCTAATCCCCTATGGAAGAGGGGGAAACCTGATCTAATATGGGATTATGGGGAAACACAAGGCATTATAAGAAAAGTGATGTGACTAGTGATGATGGTATGTCCATCCCAATAAGTGTAGTCCACATGAAGTAAACTATTAAGTTTTGGATATGTTCCATGACTTAAAAAGAATGATATAACAAGTTTATGTGTCTTCCAAAATCTTATGTATTATTCCTATGGTATGATTTAATGATTTTTCTATTGATATTCTCAGGATTCATGTCTTATGAACATCCATTATTTATGCCATGACTCATGTATTTGATCTTTCATATGGGTGATATGATCTTTTAATGTAATGATCATGTTCTGATACCATTATGTTCATGAAAATTCATACATATATCCCCTATTTACCATTATTGAGCATCTAATATCACTATTTTTATTATGTTTTCATTTCCCTAGTTTATAAAGAAATGGTTTAGGTTGAGGTACTAAAGGGGAAGATATTATATTGAAACATTGATGATATTTCACCAAAACAGAAGTTTGTGTTCCATGTTTCCTAAGGTACTAAACTAATATGGACTTTGGGTGTGTGTTTGTGTATTCTTCAAAAATTATTTAATTAATTTTTATCTTAATACTGAGTTGGTATAGTTGGTATCAGAGCAAAGGTTTAGACATCCTTAGGAAACATGGATGATAAAATGATAGTGAGATCCTAAGATATATATCTTATTATATGTATAGTTATGTATCTAAGGATAAGTCCATGGATTCATATATTGAAAATTAGGTGTTAGTATTTAGGCATCCTATTTTAAAATTTTCCTTATTATGTGTTTTTATACTATGATATGTGTTGCTCAAACAATGATTTATGGTCTTAGTCAATACTGGTAATGAGAATGAACAAGGCTAACAATGAATGTTTCATATGTGGAATTTATAGAAATTATCGAAATTTATTTCTTGAGTGGAAATCTCAAAAAGAGTATTAGGAATGTGGTACGAGAATTGGTTATACTATTGATGGTAAAGAGACCAAAAATGAAATTTGAAATATATGGGATATTCTTACAGTATTTTTTACATTAAAAATAGGATAAAAGAATATGTTGAGATAGGGGAAACTTAAGACATGATTCATATTTCATATTCTATGAAATAATATGATTATGAATACTGTGTAAAGGTTTACGAATAATTTTTGATGATTGAGGGGTATTGGTTTTTGAATTCAAAGATTATGATAGATGAAACAAGAAATATATAAGTATTATTAGTATAATTTTTTAATTAAGGTCTAGAAATTAAATATTAAATGGTGCTAATGACAAAAAATTGATCTAGTAGAAAGATGATAATCATGGGAAATATGAGATTAAAGGAATAAAAACCCTTAATATGATCATATTTTTTAGATAATGATGTTTAGATAAACATATGCTAGATATAAATAAGTAAATGTCTTGGTAAAGATTACCTTAGAACTGATTAAGGATTTGTTGAAAAAGTGGTTTATACTATCACAAATGGAGCATAAGACATTTTTGGACTTGTGGAATATATCTAGTAATATTTTTATTAATATAGAATGCATGTTTTCAATAAAGATTTCTTGTAATTACCATGTTTTAAGGTTATACATGATGAAGTTTTTTACATGCTTGTTATGGGAAAAACACGTTGTACTTTATAACATACATACGATCAATTCTATTCTATTTTTGAGAAATACAGTGACCTTATTTATAATGAATTGTAATTTATTATTGCGAAATGGTTATAAAATTAACCATTTATATTGTGATTTATTTTAAAATTTGGATTTGGTTTTATTGATTAAATTATTAACTCATCACATGATGATTTATGCATATTAGATAATCTGTTTGAACCATTTTGTTTTGATGATATTAAGAAATAGATGGAATGACTTTTCATCCTTTAATGGATCTTATTATCCAGTAGTTCTTTCGGCATTACAATTTGAAATTAATATTTTCTTTGAGTGAGGGATAAAGTAGAAATTGATCAAGGAACAAGCATAGAGTGAGAATGTACATATCAGATGACATCAATTAATAATATATTCTCAAATGATTCTTTTATATGGTTATCTTATTATCATATTTTTTGATGACATCAATGAAAATTTTAAAACCAATTTAATATACAGATTTTTTGTCATTAACTTTATCTTGAACATGTTCTCTATCACTCTCCATCAGAAATTGATGGTTAGTTTTATATTATATGTCCATGTTTTGACTTTCCACTAAAGTTCTTCTATTTGAAATCATAGTTATGAGTGACGATGGCTACAAATTATTTTTCTAACATTCATTTTTGAATTAAAGTTTGATTATTCATTTTTATGATGTGGGTTTTTGTGAAGAGAACATTCAATAATTTCTCCTTTCATACCCTAGATGAATTTAGAGGTAGAAATTCATTGGGGGGGGGGGGGTAGAATGCAACATGTTGAGATTTTATGAATTATATTTTTTGGAATTAATTTAATTTTTTTGATATTATCTATTTCCCAAATTACTGAATAGAGATTTTTTATATAAAAGAACTAATTTTTTCCTTGAATTTTACACCGCACAAAGATAATCTTTCACTACACGAAACACTTACATTATCATGCATTACACGTAAAGATGAGTTTCAATGAACTACAATATACTATTAATAACATTATTAAAATATTATTATAGCTAAAACCTAGAATTTTGAAAGGAATATATGAATAATATTAACTAAATTGTAAAAATATTATTTACACATGTATATAAAATGAATTATGTGGTTATTAATTAGTAGAAATGAAAGTAATACCCATTTGAAAATAAAGAAATTACTTTTCTAAGAAAACTGTTTTCTATTTGAAATCACTATTATATTTAAATAAATTAAATACATGAATTTTGAATAATGGTTTAAAAAATCTAGATATTATATATTTCTTATACTCATATAATAGTTTTAATAGGGGCAACATAATAATAAATTGAATTTTATTAATAAAAAGATGTATTATTCTAAAAGGAAATGTTACCACATTTCAATAGGGAAATAATTTCAAATATATTTTTTGACAAATTAATAATTTTTTTATGAAAAAATAAAAATTTATTTATAAATCAAGATTACTAAAATTTACATTGGTTGAATTTTTATTATTTTTCAGATTTCTTTCATTTTTGATGAGTAGTAAAAATATTGAATTTCAAATTGAAAAAACATTTTTCATATAAAAATTCTACTGTAAAGTTATATATTATATTAATTTTAAAGTATAATATGATCAAATTTTTATCATTTAATCAAATTTAGTTCATTGGAATCAATTTCACATTGAATTTGGATATTAAAACATTTCCATATTTTGAACATTTTCACTTTAAAAACCAGTATTTTTTGTTTAATCAGTAGGATTAATTTTAAATTAATTTCAGAAAATTATTTGAACTGAACTAGGAAAAATTGATTATATATTTAGAATGAGAAACCTAAAATTTATTAAATAATTACCTTTTATTTTTAGACAATATGAATAGTAAAATTGGTAAATTTTTATTACCACAGTTAAGGTTAAATAAGGTAGTTACGGTTAAAAAATAAATTTATAAGTATTAATAAATTTCACCTAAACTTGAAAAATTGTTATTAATAGGAGTTATTTAAACCTATTAAAAATAATAATAGAAATTGAAAAATTTTAAATGATACATGTCTATGAAAAATCACTTGGATATTATTTATATCAAAGAGAGTGAAAAAATGTCACTTTCTTACATTTAATAAGTATAATATTTTTAAAATGTTGTTAAATAGATGATATCCTCAACTATATGTATTATTCATAAATATAATAGTTTTTAATAAATCATTAAATTTTATTTTTCAATTATAGTGAAGAATTAATTATCATCAATAATTATACAATGATGAAACAATAATGATTTGATTAACGAAACAATGAATTAAATGATATTATAAATGTTAAAAGAAATATAAATATCCTTAATTAAAGTTCTGAAATAATTTTAAATCATAATATGATATATTATTGATGTATAGAATTAATATTTTAAAATTTATCTTTCGATATTGATTTTATTAAAATCAATGTTATGAATAGTGTCAAATTGACACAAGGGATATTTTATGAAAACAATATTTTATTAAGATAGATAAAAATCATAAAAATCATAAATAAGGAAAAAGGGGAAAAATTATGGTATTAAATATCATAAATAGACTATATATGGTTTAATTTACACCCGGTTTGTAAAAACATCATCCTTTTAATAATGAAAATATATTTATTATAGTTAATATTAAAATAGGTTAACTAAGGGTTAATAAAAAAGATAATGTTTAAAATAATTAATTTTTTTTATGTAAAATCTATTGGTTGATACTATTAAAACCAAATATAATAATATATTATAATACATTTCATTTTAGATGGATTTTATTGGTGTTTATTTAATATTCAATAATATTTTTTGAAATTCCCTAAGCGCCCATCCCCTTTCTTATAAAAGGGAATATATTCTTCTCTTTTAATTTTAACTCTCATTCCCTTTGAACTATCCAACTCATATCCAAATATACTATTAAATTTACATTCGTAATCTAAGAAGCCTTACTTTGGTCCAAAATCAAACCAAATAAGTCTTTCTGGAGAAATCAAGAGAGGATACACAAAAAAGAGGTAACACTCACCAATAAACAAATTTATTTTATTTCTTCCATAAACCACATAAATTATTTTTATTTAATGTTTAGATAAAAAAGTTAGTATTACAAATATATTAAGATATTATTATTTTATGTAATATAACTTTTCATACATACACATACATCTAATAGTCAACTCTCTTACATGTTGTGCGTACAGAAGACTACCACCTCAAAAAACGATGATTATTTATTTTCTATTTACCACATCTCATGGTGAGAACTATTATGAACAAAAAAAATTTATTTTATTTATAAGATATTTATGCTTTATTTATACTTCTTTAATTATAATACTAGTCATATATTCATGTTTTATATTTTTTGTAAATATAAAAACTTTGTTTGGGGACATGTAGACTTTCACCTCCTGAAAGAGATGTGATACGTTCAGACATTACATGGAAGGTATTAAAGATGGGTTACGTAAATTTAAATTAAATATATGACATAAAAATTCTAATAGAATTATTAATATATATATATATATATATATACAAATATATTTCATTAACTTTATATTATTCAAAACGACAAGAGAAACGAAACAACCTTCATGCGTACGTATGACCTACCATCTCCATGAAGGGTGTTTTCCTTTTCATATATCTATATTTTATAGAAATTAATATGGTCAAAATATATTATATATAAATAATGTTTCATATTCAAGAAATAATTAAATCATGATCTCTGTAAGAGGATAATAAATAACAAGTCAAAACACATATGATAACCAAAGAGGACATTACTTGAAACATTTCATTGACATGGAACTATTAGTTCATGGGTAACATAAATTCATAATTATATCATATAAGGTAGGATATATAGGAATATGGTTCTATTATAGATTCTTAATAAGATTATATTTAATATACAAGATTTTATTACAAGTATAATGATAGTCAAGAAATAAAGTAAGGGGATTTTTAATCTCACTTTTATTTATGCGAGACTTATTCAAAATTCACCACTAATTTATTTTGTGTTTTATATACACTATAAATGATATTAATAAATTATTATTATTCAAAAATTAATTGTTTCTTACATATCCATTTGATTATATTTTTGAATGGGGTTTACAATCTAAAAGTTACCAAATTGTTAAGGTAATTTAGTCTCAAATTTATTCATTAAGACACATCTTATGTTATTCATCTATAATAACTTACAACGTGTATATAATTTCCTTTGAAATTATGTATCATGAATAAGATTATTCTCATGTTATTATAAGTATAATTTAATTTTATTATATCTTTAGTTAGAAATCAGTGTTCTATCAAAACAATGATTTCTAAAAATGTTTTAAATGCGTTTTAAATGATATTATATGAATTTTAGTTAAAATGATTTAAAATATAACTAAAATGGTTTTCAGAGATTCATTAATACATTTTAATGTTTAATTTAAATGAAATGGAATTTTTTAATATTTTTTGTTTTAAAAATAAATTTTCTTAGTGGGAATGATATTTCCCCAATAAATGTGTTAAAAATATATTTCAAAATTAGTCTCCTTCTATGATGGCTTCTATTTACGTTACTTATTATTTGTTAGGTATATTATTCAATAAATATATACAAATTCATTATAAGTTGATTCTATGGCTATGATGAATGATTTATTTTTTTATGTGACACATATGTTTGGTTTTCATTATTTGGGTGGTGAGACCTATATATACCTCTAATTCACTGGGTAAATATTTATACCACATTATATAATGATGGAAATAAATTCAACTGGTTTTTTCCACTATAGAATATGGGGAAACCTGATCCACTATAAATTATGGAGTAACCAGATCCTCAATGAAATAGGAGGAAATCGATCCACTGTGGAAGATGGGGATATCCGATCCCCTATGGAAATATTGGGAATCCTAAAACCTTATATGGATATGACTACAACTAGGTATAGTGGTGTGTCTCCTCCAGTATGTATAGTCCCCATGAAGTTCCCTATTGAGTTTTCTCAATACGCCGTGACTTATAGGGAATCATATTACATATGTATTTTTTCAAAAATTCTATGTATTGTTCCTATGATATGTATTCTTGTATTTTCTATTGATTTCCTCATCATTCATGTCTCATGAAAATATATTAATTATGCAATTACACAGGTATGTGATCTTTTATATGTAGGGTATGATCTTTTACTATTATTCTCATGTTTTTATACCCTTATATTCCAGATTATACATATGTATCTCCGTTTTCATCCATTAATGAGCATATAATCACACACTTTTCTTATGTTTTTATTTTCCCCTGGTTATAAAACACGTTTTAGGTAGTGGTACTAAAGGGGAATATTTTTTTGGTATACATTGAAGATCATTAACTAGACTAGAAATTTGTGTTCCATGTTTCAAAACGAATAAAACTAATACATTCTTTGGTTATTTGTTTATGTACTCGTAAAAAATTATGTAATGTATATGTACATTAATATTGTGTTGTTTTATGTATAGATTTATTTTATCTTCATTTATTCCTTCCATAGTATTATTTATGCTTAGGTTATTAATTTAACACAATGTGGTTTTAGTTATTATCATTTACATATTGATAATTCCATATTTATTAATGATATATATTTGTGTATACATACCCTAACTAGGAATTTTAGCCCAATCATTTCTTACATTTCATTTCCACAAGATATTAGAAAATGTATTTTTTTTGATAAAAATATATATGATTAGTGGAACTATTGTGTTCTCAAATAAAATAATACATTTAATTTTATATTTTCAAATGTAATGTGAGATTAAAGTTTGTAACACGTTTTCCAAGACAAATAAAGTATTCTATTCTTTGGGATGTGACAAGTTCTTTCTTGAACCAATGTAATAATGTAACCAATGAGTCTAAGATACTAGGGTTGTGATATTAATAATAAACCAAGGAATATCCCTCATGTTTGTCTAGCTAGTTGTCTAGTTATTAAAATGTTTTGTGGGGAAGTAAAAAAATTCAATTTTATACCCAAAAAGATAATTTGAGGTTATTTAGCCTTGGAATATTTGTTCCATGGCCGGCATCCACTTTCCAGTATCCATACAAGGATATAATTTCTAGGAAATACGCACACTCAACATATGAAAAAATTACATGACATTATCCTATACAATGGATTATCTCTGGAGTTATCAGTAGTGTTATCTCATCCTAATTCTCAAATTAATCAATATTACATCAACAAACCTAAATCCTTATCTATACCATTGAAATTATGATCAATCCTAGCTTTTAAATTACTAATTTATCCTCAACTAACTTCCCAACCTATAAAGTTATCTACACCATAATGAATTCCAATTATAAAAGCCTGTAATTGTTTTCATAAAATTACATTACATAATGAAAATATTAAATTTCAATACATAATAATGATACTATTAGTTAATCATTTCAGATATTGAGGATACCACAATAAATTATAAACCCATATTTTCTTAACTAACAGAATATTTTCATTTTATATAAGAATATTATAAATCCTTACATTTACTCAAAATCTCCAACACATTTTATAAACAGGATAATATTATGGAAAACCACTCCAATTATAGTCAATATTTACTCAAGAAAAAAAGAAATGTAAGAATTAGTGATCTCGAATGATCGATAAGGGTGAGTATAGTCGATGAAAATCAATGATAATAATTGATAATAAGATAAATGTTTGGGAATGATAATATATATAAGGAACATGAATAAATAAAATATATAATTCTATTATAATGAAACAAAGAGGATGATCATAAGCATGAAAACATGATATATAGAAATGATACCTTAAGATCATGGAATAGTGGAACATGTGGAATCATTATATACAATTACATAACATATATATTTCATCGATAACATCAATAAATATCACAATATATAAAGTCCTATGGTGGTTTTGGTTCACTACAAATTCTTACAAACATAGTGGATATTGTCTTGTGGTGGATTAGGTTAAATCCATAATCTCATTCCTCGCATAGCAGGAGATATACATCATTACATAGTAAATTTTATAGATATATAATTCCAGGCCCACCAATCATGTGATGAAATTCATACATATTCATGTTATATGAGGAAAATAAACCATACATAAATCATAAGAATTACCAAACTCATGCAAAGGAATGCGATTTCATAATTCTAATGTAAGGAATAACTGAATTCAGTATCATAATTGTTCCAATTAGAATAAATAATTAAATAATTTTGGATTTTCATATATTAATAATGAAAAACAGGACTTGGATATTGAGTTACAATGTATAAATATGCGTCGGCGGGATCACAGAGAGGTAATAATAAAAATAAACTGCAAATTTAATTCTTTTTGAAATGACCATTAGATATTTTTAAGAAGAAAATAAATTAATATTTAACATTATAGAAAAATTAAACAATAATGATTTAATAAAAAATCATTAGGTTATTAAAAGTTAAATCATGGTAGAAAACATTTTATAAAGGTTACACTTTTCATTAAATAAAAGATAATAATGTTTCCTTTTTATGTTTTAAAAACAAATTTGAAGTAAACCCACATTAAAAAAAGGATAATAAATATTTAATTTGAGAATAGGATAAGGAAGATTTATAGTCAAGTGATATGAGAAAAAAATAAGGCTTCTAATTAAAATGGACAGTATTATATAGAAGTGAAAATATAGACATTGATAAGAAACGTTTTTTAAAGAGGACGAGAATTATTCAAAAAATTGGTATACATTTAAGAATAAAATTCACCGATGTAAGGATTTGAATCAAAAGTTTCAATTTACCTAGATATAGGAGTTATAATATCATTATATAATATAATAAATCTATCATGTGAAACCATAGTAAAAATATAGCCATTATGGATCATGGAAGAAGTTCAATTAAGAGAAACCCTTACAGTCTTGAACATTATGGTTCAAAATACCATTGGGAGAAATAAATTTTAATAAACATGAATACCAAGAAATATAATAGAATAATTATTAGAAAAATATTAAATTATAGTATAAAAACCATTTTAATTGAAATATGTGATATAATAAGAAATATGTCTCAAAGGGTAACAATTTTTAAAAAAACTCGTATGACGTTGTAATATTTCAAATTGAAAAGAAATGGATGGTATAAAATATAATTTATTATTAAATACTATAGATTTAATTAATTTTCTTACAGAAAAATCCATATATAATTTATAAACTAATAAAATAAAAAATTCGTGAATATGAATTATATCTCAATAAAACAAAATCGATATCCAAAGATCCTTACATTTTTTCAGATTCTTTCAGTGCACATACAAATCATAAAAAATAATAAATTTATGTTTGTTAGGAACCATATTATGAAACATATTCTTCTATATTTTATTTAATACTAATTATTTGTTATCATATAATGTTTATTTATTCTATATTTTTTTTCTTATGTTTGTGTGAAAACAGAATTGGTGTGACTTATTTTGGTAATTTTAGCAATCAAAAATGATATTTTAGTAAAAAGTTATATAATTAATGTGACCATTACATAAAAAATAAATTAACTAATCACCTCATAAAATATAATATTATTATTAAGTATGTTTCTATAGTCATTAGTGAGATTGTTTTATATTATTATTCATGTAAGTGGTAAAACAAAACACCAACACGATCACTCTATATCTTGATGGGTGAGTATGGTTAAGGAAGTGAATAATACAATTATAATAATATTATAGTGTTATTATTTATATTATCTTATTTTGGTCAATAATATATTATATTTTATAGATAAATATATAATATAAATATTAAAAATGAAAGACATTACTTCATGGAGGGGATAGTCTACATAATGCATGAATGATTTTATTTTATTAATCTATCTTGATGGAGGAGAATACATAATTTGTGTTCCGTTAATATAATAACACTTAAATATAATAATTATATTGATATTTTTATATTTCTATTTGTAGGGTAATTTTTATGAGAAATATTTAAAATAAAATTTAAGGAGTAAGTAATAATCACTTTGGTACATTGAACTTTATCTTGAAAGTATCACCGGAAATGAAGGGATTATGATGAAAAAATAATAATAGAGGATTATGAACATGATGTTATATTATAGTACGATACAAATTGAGTATATTTAAGTAATTAAATGAAATGGATGTGTAATAAATGGGTGGGAGTTTCCCCATTTATAAGAGAAAAATGTATTTTTGTGAATACTATTTATATTTAAAAGATACCATTATAATATTCAAGAGTCAATGACTCGAAATTTTTTAAACAATGGAGTAAAATAATATTTTTTTAATAAATTATCGATAATTTATACATGATATTTGTTATTTTCCATTAGTTTGTTATATTTTGTTCATTTTGGTTTTTATTATTGTAACTATTATTCAACTAACTAAATTATATTCTATCAAAAATATAAGTTATAAACTTTTAAAAAATATTTATTTACTTAATGTAAATTTAATATCCATTTAATAATAACTCAATTCTTATATAATATAAAATTATATTTTAAATGAAAACCTTAATATATAGAAAAAAACTTTTTGATGAAAAGGATGTTTCCACAATTAATTAGAGCATATTAAATTTAGTATTGATTACTAAAAGAATTAAATTTAATATATATATATAGGAATAAACATTAAATTATAATAATTATTTAGAAGTTATTTAATTTACTTGATTATATTAAGAAAATATGTATTCATGATAAAATAACTATAGATGAAAATAGTTTAACCATTCTCAGATTAATTACCATTATTAGTCATATTTTTTAACGTATAATTCATTTAAAAATATATATGTTCATTTAAAATTTTAAATCCATATTTTAATATTATATCCATATAACTAAATAAAATTATTTTTTATTACAAGTGAATAATAAAGTAGTTTTTTTGATCGACTACTTAATTTACCAAAACATTGAACATTGGTTTTATAAAATAAACTAATTTTTTTAAATGAATAATTTAAGTTTATAAGAACATAAATTTTTTAGGTCAATTTTTTTTCATAAACATAATGTATTATTAATAGTTGTTTTCAAAATCGGTACTGTTACTATTCTCCTAAAATCAATTAATTTATAAAAATATCAAAAAAATCCGGCTAAGATAATATTGAAATGATTAATTTTAAATCTAAGTTCATTTAATAATATTAAAATTTATAAAATTTTAAATATAACATTTAAATTGGAATCATAAAGAGTGATATTGTAAGAAAAATAAACCTTTTCATTAAAAGTGAAATTAGAAAACATGTAAAATACATGTTCTAAATGTAATAACACCATTTTTTACAGGATTGAATTTAAAATATTTTAAGGAATATTTTTGGAGTTTGGTTTTGAGTCAGCATGATATTTTGAGGCCCAGGTAGGATCAATATTTATATAATAAAAATATTAAACATATTATATTACACCCACATGATTTTTCTAAAATAATGGAATTAATATCGAAGAACGATTTGGATAGAAAATCTAAGAGATACCTTAAATATAGAATGTGTGTTTTTCCATAGGAACTACATAACCTTTTGTGGCATCAAGTATACCATTTTAGGTGCATTCATGATGGAAAATACTAAAATAAATAAATTTATTTATTTAATTTCATTTAAATGGATGTATCACAACCCTCCTATATTTAAAATCGTTTATGAGAAAATCATTGGTTTATATATATATCCCATGGTATTTGAGTGGAGAGTGTAGATAAGTGATTTTTAGAATAAAATGGTCTCAAATATTAAATAAGTACCACTATAATTGTCTTCAAAAATAGCGCTTGTCAATCAATCCTATAATGGTGATACACAATTGTTCTTCAAGAGAAATTGCTCCAACACAATGGTAGGCTGTTTTTTTCATTGGATTTATACTATTTATATTATCCTATGAAGAACACTAACAAAATATACTATCAGGTTAATTTTTTGGTCAATCATGTTTTGCAGGTACTATTTAATGTTCTCAGGATTTGATAATTGATATTATTTGATTTTTGATTGGCTATTTTATCATGATTATGATGTAAAAGAATCAAGTATTACCCAAAAAACAACTAGGGTTCATCCCTATTGTTATGATTTATAATTTTATACCCCTATTATCTATTCATTAATTATTAACATCCCATTTGGATGGAGATTCGAAAAATACTAGGTAAACAAGTGTTGTATAGTAATTCATTGTCACATAACCATATGATTGTGATCGAAATACACGTTCTATAAAAATCAAAGAGGATCATAATTGGATATATAGATCTTCTATTGTGGGATATTGTTCCTCAAAATGGTGGTGTGATGGTAGATGCATCACAATGGTATTCAGATGGCTGAAATCTATCCAACGACAATGTTAGGTTTCAGTCAACACTGATCAATGATTTTTTTATATAATAGATTCTCAATGGAGTCCAAAGTGGTGGATGTATGGGAGGATGAGTGAGTATTTTTAGAATTTATATAAAATTCTTAACTACCAGCTATGTAGTTTGAGTAACACACACTGTGTGGTACCCTATTCAGTGTAATGGGTTATACAGAGAGAACAATACTACACATCGTGTGATACATATCACACACCCTGTAACTCAATGAAGGAAGCTTGGTGTGTACCCTAGTTGTACACAATAACACACATGGAGAGACACATGGTCATGAATAGAGTGTATAGTCTTGGTTTTGGGCTCATACCCAACCATATACAAGGAAAACACCAGAGTACACTGGTAAAAATAGAAGTACACTAAAATTTCCAGAGTATATGGACTTGGGTTGGCAGTATGCTCAGTACCAAACCAATCCATACATTCCATGTATATAATATAACAAACAATTTATTTTTATAGATTCATGTTATGTGGGAGAAAGAGACACATGAAGTTATAGACATATAGAGACACAATCTCTACTCCTGATACACACTATGTACTTTATCTAGTGTAGGTTGAGGCCCTGCAACTCTTTAGTATAGGAATGTTTTAGTTGAGTGTGTTCACATGGTTTATCCCCATGTGGCTATACTATGGAATTATTTCCTAGGCATAAGATTGTGATCCCCTCCATGGGGTTGATCTCATTTAGAGTTTAAGGAATTCCTCTCTACTATTTGGGTGGGATCCTCTATCATTAATTCATCTTCCCTAGGTAGGGTTTTAGGAATCTTCTTTACCAATGTACAAGGGAATACAATCCCCTTCTTTGTGGGTAAATCAGATTATGGTTTTTGCTTCCCCCTTAAGCCTTGAATGTGATTCCCTACTGTGTATCAAGATCTTTGAATATCCAATGAGTACTTATTTTGTGAGGACCAATGAGAATGACGTTTCAGATGAGTACCACTAGGGATTGAAGGGATTGTGGAGTGATCATTTTTAACATGTATTACCTTTAAGCCTCAAGTATAATCCTATAAGAAGTATTATATTTGTTACCTATTAGAGATGTTGTGTTTGAAATGAGTATATAAGGGTGTTAAAATTACTACATTTCATATTATGATTGACAGACCAGTTTGTTGTTGATCTAAATAATCTCTTGTTTTTATATGTCTGGTGATTTCAGCATGTCCTACTAGGTTTTTTTATACCCTCCCTTACACAGAATATTCCCTTAAATTTCATTTCTTATGCAAATGATAGGACTTTTTATAGTGTCTTAATAAGACATGGAGAAGATAGATAATATTGAGCTACACAACTCATGGTTCGTACTGGGTGTTTCATTTGATAGTAGTCCCCCCTTCTACTAGGTTGAACTCTTTTATATTATTTATTCGGTTTTTTTGGCACTTTATTTTTTGGTTTTTTTTCATACTCGGATGTGGGATAAATGTTATTCATATTTTATGGTATCAAATACTTTAAATTTCATCATAATATAGGTATTGCAAGATGTGTGTGTGTGTGTCTAGAAAACATAGTCTATAGCCTCTCATGTGTGTCATAGATCTTCTCAGTGCTAGTTTCTAGCCCCTATCCTTTTGGAGGTAGGCTTGGGTTCTCACACTCATTTTAGTGCTAGCCAAGCAGGCCTAGATGTGTTAGTTTTTGATAATAAATTACTTATTATATTTATAAATACAAGATTATATCATCCATACATAGGCCTTAAAAGATCTATGTTTATGATCTAAGGATAAAGTATACTATACTGGAAGTCAAGGGTAGTGATTTAGCTTGCATAGATGTCATATAAATTTCAATGATCTTTATTTTCTATGAAATAAAACTTCCCTCATACAATAAGTGCTTGAGTTTGGCTAGGGATTGGTCTACAAAAAACCCTAAATAATCAATATCCTTTTTAATCATCGATAAATGTGATTTATAAGGGATACTTATGCTAATTGATTTCATTTAATTCCATTTTTATTTAATAATAGGATAACATCATTTTACACCCACTAATTTAATGGCAATATTATAAATATAAAATTTTATTCTAATATATCTCAATTTAATTTCAATTCCGTTTAGAGTGAGGATAATATATTAACACAGTATTTATTTAAGTTAAATACTACGTGAATTATCATTCCATTAATTATATGTGACCAAATGTAAAATTTAAATTATTATGAGTACAGATTATTTCAAAATAAAAGGAAATTTTAAAAATATTGTTTTTTACATTGAAATGTTGAAGAATTTTTTTACCCCAATGATTCAAATGAAGAGGAATATATCTATATTAGATGTATATGATTAATTGTTGTATATTTTATATTCATTTATCTTATATGATAAGGGAGGTTATTCATTAATAATGATTTGTTTAAAAAATATGATATGACAGATGCAGATAGGAATGGTTTATGATTCATTATATTCTATATAGTTTATTAAAAGGATATAAGGACAACATTAGTGAATCCAAAGATAAAAGTGTATATCTAGATGGTTTTTAAAATATGAGGAATTGAGCCTCCACCACCACCAGTGGAATAATTTTAAAAATAAAGTGTTATTTTCATAATTCTATAACTAATATATAAGTTACCATATTTTACATGGAATTAATTTTATTTTTTTAATTATTACCACATAATTAAATAATATTTATTAACTAAATAGAAATAAATTTGTCAAACATAACAATATATGTTATAGAGAATGTTGTACTCCAGAGGCCATTGGGGGAATATTTTCACTTAATGAAGTTTAATGTTAAAAAATAAAGAATTATTCTAGTAAAAAATCAATATATAATAATACTTTATACGCAAAATTAATTAAAAATGTATGCGAGTAAATGATTATTGTAATTGTTTACATCACCTGACTAAATATTTCAATAATTTTTTGATGGAAATGATTTCAATAATGGTAATGATATACTCAATAATGAATTATAGGTAGACAACATAGGTTATCAACATAATAAAAATTGATGATGTGGTGTTAATGTGTTTTAATATGTTTAAGGAGTTAAACATTAGGAACATCATTTATATGTATCTCATTTAATAAAAAAATTTCTCCAGTGTTGTTATTCCCTAACAAGGTTAGTGGGAGGGTTTTTTAGGTGATCGTATAGATATGTGTTAGGAATTATATTGGGATGTAATGAGTTTAGAAAACCCCCTTTATGTTATGTAGACAAAATAATAATGTAGAATACTTACATATAGGATATATTAGAATGGTTCTTTTGATGGTATTGTTAGGTATTTTTAAAATATTTTTTGAATATAAAATATATTATTTTTTAAAAAGGAAATCACCAATTTATAATAATGTATTTTTGGATGACTATATGTATATATTGATATAATGTTTTGTGATGTGTAATTATAATTGTCCTATTAATGTATGAATTTGAGTTTTTCCAAATCAATGTTTGTCATGAGGTATTAACTTTTTTGATGAAATGCTTCGGTTATCATGAGTATGACATTGAGTTATCTCTAAAAATGTTCTAGGCATTATATGACTCACTATTTATACCACATTGCGTGTCATGCACAATTTATTTGGTATAATAGGGATGCATTGTTTAAATTTAGAGTCTTCGAAACCTAATTTTCAAGAGATACATATCATTTAAAACTTTATACTTTAATAAATTTCATAAAAATCCCTTGAGGCTTAGATAATATAGTGATAGTTGGGTATTTTTTTGATCATTTTTTTAGTAAGAGAAAAACCAATATGGTATTTTTCATCTCATATAATGAGAATAAATTTTTATCCCATGATTTAGAAAGACTGATAAAGAGTATGACCAAATATATTTGAATATTTTATGTTCTTATCTATTTATGTGTGGGATATGTGATGTGATAATATGTTATTGTGAATGAAATGTGATGTAATCATCAACCCAATAGGTTTCTAATCAAATAATTTAGAACATACAAGTTAGTTATATGGGATCGATACATAATATTTCCTGCTATCACACAATCATTTAGGTAATGGTAACATATGAAAATTCATTCTTCATTATAATGAATATGTTCTATATAGGTATTTAGAGTAATTTTTTAATGGAAACCATGATAGATACATTTATATCCTGAGTAACACTGATGATTTTCTAGATGATACCCTTTTCATAATATTATGGAATCAATGTTTCCCATCTGTTTAAAACACTTAAAAGGCACATCGGGTTACAATTTGTGGTTGAATGAATGATTAATGAGTTTTCTTAGAGATTTTTGTTAATTTTATTTAAATTTTATCCATAAAAAGTTTTATATGGATATTAACAAGTCGTTATATTTAATTTGTTTACCTACAATGTTAATGATATCTTTCCCAGAGTAATTTGGATATGGAATCAAAAGTTATTGTATATGAATAAATATAAGGTGAAATGGAACATAGTCTATGATTCCTTAGGTCCAGTAATAGATTAAAGGATATATTCTCTAAACCATACATATATGCAATGCTTCTAGGATTAAGTGGAATTTTATAGGGGAACATGATTTTTCATTCTTATAATTTTTTGTTATGATTAAGGAATATTATTGGTTATAGTTAATTATAGCTCTTTATTATCCATTATATTTTTTTCCATGGGTAGTGAGTTTGAAATGTTAATGTTTGATAAAAAAATTCCACTAGATATAATTAAATATTTCATTTAATAATTTTAAATTCTTGGTGGAGTGATGTAATCATATGATTAGTATATAGTTAGAGATAACATTAACTAATAAATTATTAATGTATATGTTGATTCATGATTGATTGGGGAAGTATTGAGGAAAATATAACAGGTCAAAACTATTTATATGGTGTGTTTTCTCATACATTATCCACTACTAATGATCTCTCCATCAAAACTCACTTCCCCAACCACTGCTAGCCTTAATGAGGCACTACCATTTCATAATTGGTGAGATAGTTATGCTTATGAATTGTGAGATATAGAATAATCCATAGATTAACCATGGAGGTTGTATTTTTTTGACTAATAATTTGGTGATCTCCAACAACAATGTGATGAAGATAGTTACATCATCTCTTTAGTGTATAGTTTACATGAATAGTTCTTAATTTTATTACATTACATGGTTGAATTATTTTCACATGGTGTTCTTTGTTTTATGGTTTCTTAATTCTTTCTATTCCTAGTTTATATGATAAAATTATCATAAGATCCTTAACAATAAAGAGATATATGGATCCAATAGTATCAATATGAATAATCCCTTAAATAAATTGATCTTAGAATATTCAAATTCAATATTTGCAAGAATTTAAAAGTTCTTACTAGAAACCATCTATTTAATAAAAATCATAAATCAACTGTTTAGGGGATATAATAATGAGTTGAAAACATTGCAATACATTATATAATATTCTAATAAAATATTCCATATTTCTATATAAAAATATCATTTAAATACCATTAATTTATTATTAAAAGGTTATGTGTCTAAACTTCATTACATAGAAAAATAATCTACAAACATATCCCATTCAAATACTATAAATTTACAAAAATGGTTGAGACCACCTACCATAATTATTAGGGACATTTCCCAATCCAATATATCATCGAGAAGACCCAAAAATACGTTAAACAAGAATCCATAAACCAACACTCTAATAAATCTGTAATTATAACTAAAAGAGTCCAAACCCCAAGGATAACCAAGATTAATATCTCTTAAAATAATAACAAATTTATAACATCCAAAATATCTAAAAATTTGTAACAAGAACCAAGTTGAATTACTGACTGTATCTATAGATAATTATAAAAAAACAACAACTCAACTAATCATCAAGAAATTATTGACTACCATATGGAAATAAACCCATTGGAGGTTTCTTTATCCAATAGAAGAGGAATTATTAAACCATGATTTATTTTCCCATGAATTTCTGAAATTAAAAATTGAAAATCCCTTACCAAGTTAGATGAAATATGAAATAAGTGTGAAGGAGGGAAGAATTTAAGAGAGGGGAGATTACATTGGATCCAGAGAAGTAAATTCCCTTTTAAAAAATTGAGATTAGTTACTATTTTTACTAATTAAAATCGGGAGGTGGATACTATAGGTTTCACTGAGTACTCGATAGCCCATTATGAGTACCTAGTAAATTCTAGGTTTTTTTAAAGAGGGCATTTTGGTTGATTATATTTAATATTTTTTTTTGTTTCATCTCTCCATTGAACCCAAGCCTATTATAAAGATCATCCTTTCTCTCAAATTCCTATCCTTCTTTTTCTTAAATTCACGTTGCATTGAAGTAGTTTGTTAATTCAAAATAAAAGGTAACCTTTCATTATTCTCTCTTATCCCCTTTTTATTATTTATCCACAATTTTAGTTTATCTATGATGAGGATTTGGGGTTGTGATATTGTCAAACTATGGTGAAATCAAATCATGATGTCTTGTTTCTTCTTCTCTTGTGAAATGGATTATCTAGTTAGTTGTTTCCCTTATTATGTTATTATTTTGATTTACTGAAAATAAGGTTTTTTATTATAAATTTTCATGGTTATAGAGTGAAGTTGAAGTATATTTAGGATGTGTACCTTGGGGATTTATTCTACTATTTTACTGGGTTTATTTCTAAGAGATATTCACTTATGTTATCTTTAAAATTTTCTAGTTCCTTATTTATTGTGAATATAAAATTTATAATATTTGGTGAAAAATATAGTCTAATGAATTTAATGGGATACTAAAGGATCTTCTGCTCAGGGAAACATACTAATAATAATTTTAAGGAGTCTCAACTATTGTAGTTGATTCTTGGGTTATAACTATAAGAAGAGTGTCTATTGTAATTAAAATGAATAATAAAGATAAAATAGTATTTTAATAATATCAAATAGGGGATTTACAATTATATTTTATTAAATTAATGAAAATTATTTCAATTAGTTTTTACATGAAAATTAGTAATTTTTTCAATTTATTCTCATATTCTATAAAGCTCAAAACACATCTTGTTATGTAAATTGTATTTTCTATATAATAATTATAATATAAGATATGTATTAACTCAATTATGTTGAATCTAGTAATTTAAAAAAATGTGTTGTTTTTTAGATATCTTTTCGTTTTTTTATATGTAACATAAAATTTAGTTATCTTATTTTTTTAATTATAAATTTTTTAATGGATATTGTGATTTTTACCTTTTAAAATTTTATTTTCCATGTTCATCAACTTTTATTTAAAGGTTTCATGACGTGGTAACATTCTATGTTTCCATTATCCAAGGAAGTGTTTCCAAATATATGATTTCCTATCTTTTATCATTAATCATTTTTCATACATAATATGTTCTATTGAATTAGGGTCCTAATGATTATTAATATTATTAAAAGGTAATTGACATTGGAACTCATTATTATATTTTAATAATGTTGTAATTTCTTCTGCATTATCCTACATGAGTTAAACCTAGTCATTCCATACATAATTTTGGTTATGGTCTTATATTGGGGGTGAGATAATGTCTAGGTAAATTTATCTTGAAATAAATTATATTATTTATGAACACTTTAATTTTCTTAAACAAGTTTACCCTATAAACAAATCATAATATTAAAAATATAAAATTATATCATTCTAAAGATTACTAGTCATGGTTTCTATTTTGTATCAAATTTAAAAATTTTAACATGATTACATGAAACTAATTAATTTTATAAAGCTCTTATTTATTATGTTTTAATAAAATAATATTATTGAAAATAAAACAATTTTATTTCTTATTATATGATAAAATAATAAATTGTAAATTTATTTTAAAAATAATAATTTCCTTAGTGTAAAAAATGTATTTGAAGTATTTTCTAAAATGTTGGAATACTATTTTGAAATTGAACATTACCTTTAGTGTTGAATAATAAATAAAAATTTGATACCTAATGACCTCTTTAGTTAATAACTGTTGGATTAAATTTTAATAGATACATTTCTTTAGAATTCACATATATTTTCACTATAATACCTCAAAGTGGTGATTGTATTATTATTTATGCATTGATTTTCATAATATTGACATGTTATGGTTGTTAAATTATTATCGAATTCCCATGGGATAATTGAAGAGAATGTAATGTTAATTATGGACATCATTTCTATTATTCTAATGTGACTATACGTGGTATAGATATGATTATGTTATAGTTTTGTTGTATAAAAAAGTTTGGTTGATAAAGTTAGTAATGTTTCTTGAGTATGGATACTACTTGAATATTTTTTTTAGCATGGTACAAGAATTTTATTGTTATTATGTGAGTTGAAAATATTTACATGTATACAAAGTGTGATTAATTGGATGATCACATATCTCATTGAGTATATTATACCCATTTCTCTTATTCCTAAAGGGATGGGTTTTAATATTTACCTGACTTTGTATACCGCATTACCTAACCCCCAAATGTAATGTGCCTTGAGGACCCTAACATAATTGAAAGCACATAATTATATCTATATTGTTGTCTATATATACTTCTGTTTCCTTCTCCATCTATTGAGGATGGAATTGATTCAACATCTAAAAAACTGAACTAAGTCTCGAAGCAGGTATGTACATGTATAGACCCTCTTAGTATATGGGGTTTCATATTATAACCTTTAATTTATCTATTAGTTGATTTTTTATTATTTTTTTGGTCTTATTTCCCCCCTATTTTATGAGTTTTAGTTATATATATGTAAATGATTATAAATTTTCATTCATTCATCTATTAATTTATCATTCCATTGAGGCACATTAGTGGTTCCCTACTGACTATGTAAATAGTCAATCCCATTAAGGAAGATCTAGTGAATATGTAGAGCCACATCATATATTTTAGGTACCTTGGGACCTATGGACATTCATGTAATTTTAGGGTGAGTAGGTAAGAGGAGAAGGATGTTCCATACTCCTGTTTTTATGTTCATAGTGTGGTTTGATTTAGGACCATTTGAAATATCACCATGTTTGTTAAATTTTAAGAATATTAGGCCCTATTTGAACTTGGATTTATGTTTTGTCCTAATTTTTTTATTAGAAACCCCTTTAAGAATAAAATTTCATTCATATGGAGTTTTCATGGTTATCCATTATTATTATCTAGTTATTACAAACTGTGTGTTTTATTGTCGTCGAGAACATCCAAAATAAGGATGAGTTATATTGGTCTTATTGGAATAACTATTCATTTCATATATAGTTATTATCAACAGTTAAATAAATCCCTAACATTTACATTAGAACCAAAATACAAGTAACCATACTATAGAGATCAAGGAACACTCTTAGTGTAGTGGAATTGAAACATGAGATTATCTAGGAATCTAGGCCCGAAATGGCAGAAAGTGGTATCAAAGAGAAATTGGATTATTTAGATTTATATTTCTATTAGATAGAATATTGGGCTATTAGGACATGAAAATTAACACAAAAATTTCCTAATGAACCTTTTTATTTTGTAATGTCATGCTACTAGCTATATCCATGATGTGTATAAGCAATGTATATTTGGGTAAGGAATTCAATTTTTATCTCGGGTATGATGAGATTAAACTTAATAAGGGTATAGGGATCAAAATAATGTTATTAGAATAATTATATGAGAACAAGATCGTGAAAATAGGAGACCATACCCTGCATATAAAATATCATGGCATAGATATTAGAATATCATAAGACATGATCATAAGGGAATCAATACCATAATCCATGAAATCATAAGAATAGAATAAGACACAGAATTTTTAGAAGACATATAAAAATTTAATATCATTTCTTATAATTCTAGGTGCATTTCCAATCCCTAATAAGGAACACCATGGGCACTCACAAACTTGGCGGGACACACCAAAATTACAAGTTTCAGTACTTTCCTTATAAAGGAATGAGTTTCCCCATATTCCCAATGTGGATCGAGTTTCCCCATATTCCTATAGTGGATTGAGTTTCCCATATTCCCATAGTGTATCTAGTTTCCCATCTTCCTATAGTTGATTGACTTTCCCATTTTCCCATAGGGGATCAGTTATCCCCATGTTCCCATAGTGGATCAAGCATGTAGACTTGTTTCTATCATTATATAATGATTAATAAATAATAAACCAATACATTTGATCGATATATAGGTCCCAACTTTCACAAAACCAAGACTATATATATGTTTTCAAAAAAACAGAAAACATTCATCATATCAGAAACAATAAAAATAAATTTTCTTGAAAAAAAACATATCATAATATAAATCATGAAAAAAAAACAGAATTCAAAAACCGAAATCCGACATAAATCATAGGCCATTTAGATAAAGAATAATAATTTTATAACTAGATAATATCCTAATAAAAAATAATTGAAATCAATTATAATTTTATTAGATATAAAATAATTTTGAAAGATCCATTAAAAATAATTATTTACAAAATCATTATCCTTTTTGAAAAATTATTTTTAAAGAATAATTCATTTATAAAAACAATTTCATTGAAAATTTACAAGAAAACTTATAAAGGAGACTTGGAAAAAAATTTAAAACCATTTTACTTGAAATAAACTAAAAAAATAATGAATTTCCAGAATTTTTTGAATTTTTTTTCTTACAAATGAATATTTTAAACATTCAAAGAATGGTTCAAATAAAGGATTGTACTAATGGTAGATAAATCCATACATAACGAACATTCCTTTTAAAAAGTTTAAAAAAATACATTGGTTCTAAAATAACAAGAAGATTACATTTTTGATAACCCATTTTTATAAATGGAAAAAATGCGTAAAAATATATTTTAAAGATCATATATTGATAGTAAAACATGTTAGAAAACATTTTTACAAACCATTGTTTGGAAGGAACAATGTTTTCTGACCAAAGATAGAGTAACATTACATGAAGAATAAAATATACTGAGAAGAAGTAAATTCATGATACAACATTTAAAAGGGTATTATAAAAACCTAATAAAATAATGGTGAAGATTAACAAAACATGTTTCTAAAAGAAGTAAAATTTGGGAAACAATTATCTTACCAATTTGGTAACCTTTTAATCATATACCAATGAAAGAGAGATCATCAACTTGATATGTAAATTCTAAATTATTTAGGATGAGACTCATAAAATACATTCCTAGAAATTATATACACTACATATAATAAATATGTGGTTAACATGTCCAGTATGTGATGAAAAAAATATGAGATGAAAATTCCTTACCTTATGTCGTGATGTTATTTGAACATGTTAAAACCACATATTCTTTAGGTATCTCATTTTTATGGGTAGAAAATATCTTATTTGGATGGATTTATACCCATATAAAGGCTTCAAGGATGAATGATGGGATGTTATAAGGATATTTTCAATGATTTTAGCCTCAAAAAGAGCATTATAGGTGTAATGAAATGAGAAAGAGAGGATCCCTTTTAAAAGAGGGGGAAGGGAACTCTTGGAATTATTTAAAATATTAAAATATAATATGGAAACTCTATATAAAATGAATTCAAAATGGCCTATAAAGTAATATGGGAAGAAATTTAAGACTATACCTTGTCCCCTTTGTGACTATTTAACATTATTGTGATTTTAAAATAATTTAATAATATACTAATTCAATAAAATTCTATTATAGTCAAATTTGATACTATTCAATTAATTTGACTTCAAATACATCAATACAAAGTGTTAATTTAAATAAAATTATTTAAAACATATCAAATTAATCTTATAAATATATAAAATGAGTAAAACAAATTAAATCATCAATGAAATACCAAAATAAATATGTTTTGTATCAATTAATTGATATTTATATTATGTATATAAATAATGTTTTATCATTGATGAAGAATTTATGGTAATTATATAATTTCCAAAAATTCAACAAAAAAACTATTTAGAATTTATTATTATTATTAATATAAAAATAGACATTTATATTCATTCATAACTTGATTTTATCCCTATGTGGACACATAAAATATATTGAATACAATGAGAGTGATATTTTGATAAAGTCATGCATTTAAATAAATAATATAAAATTTATTATCATATCTCTAATTCGTTCCTAGAGTGATATGAGTATAATACAATCCATCCATTAATTTTTTGGCATGTTTAAGTTACATTTTTACCCTTATAGTTTTTCTTTAACAGTTAATTAATCTCTTTATCACTTATAGGGATAATATATATTTTTATAGATTATGGGCCAGGATTATTACAATAAAATGAAAAAAACCATAAATGAGTAATTAAAGAAATTTTAATCCATATACATATCATTTTATATTGTTTATATTTTTATTAATTTTATATCATGTAATAAAATATTATTTATTTTGAAATATTAATAAAATAACTTTTGAGATCATTCATTACATGACATTTAAAAAAAAATATAAAGATAACTTTTTAACATTGAAAGAAATTATTAACTCATCCCTAACACGCAAAATTAATCCATAAAATTTGTGGATGAAATCAATTATATACATTTAAATTTATTTTATTATTTTTAAAATCAATTAATTGATTCCCTAATTATTTAATCAATTACAACATCAATATTCTATAACGATTTAATTTACCTATTTCTTTCCTAAAAATTATAATTGTATTACCATGATGTAGATAAACATTTTATCTTTAAAATTCGATTTATAGTCCAACATATTTCTTATATGACCCCATATTAAAAATATTTCACTTGTTAAAAACTAATGTTTGAAAACAATGATTTTCCATTGAATATAATATTATAAAGGTGATATTCTCTAGAAAAAGATCATCATTGTCCACATAGCTGATACTTTAATGATTTGAGATCAAAAAATCTCATACAATAAAATTAGGATAGGTGTTAGGGTAGTTTTCTAATATTTATAATATTATGTTTACCATAAACCACTGTAATAAAAATAAAATCAACAAATTTACTATTCGTATTATCAAAAAATAAAGGGAATCTGTTTAAATAATTTTTACCCACTGATTCCAAATATGAAATTTAGTTTTCAAAATTAAATATTTAGTAGTTGCATTAATTAATTTAAAATTAATACCCTTGAAGAAATCAAAAAACACATTTTCTTTAAAGCAAAAACCATCAAATAATAGAAATGTTTTTATATCCCAAATAAATTTTAGATTTATTCCAATGACCTAAATTGGACCAAATGATAAAAATATGATATAATTATAATTTTAAAAAATAAATAATTTAATTTAGCAATATAAAATATTGTGGTGAATTTTCCTTTCAATTATAAATTAGTAGTTTTTTAATATTCATCAAAATATGAAACATATCATAAAAATAGCAAAAAATCAACCGAAATAATTTTTTTATTTTTATTTAAAATAAAAATTTTATTATTACAAATATATTATTTAAAAGTGTCAAAAAATTTATTTTAATGGGTTCTCTATTAAAAAGAAATAAAATTACCCTTTTAAAAATGTATAGGCTGTTATGCATAAAATTGGGTTGGTTCTTATCCCATGCCATTAAAATCTATTGGATGAATATCAAAAATATTTGATTGAATAAATAACAAATATATTTCATTAATATCATTCATTAATTACAATTAATTTTATTTATTAATAAAAATATATTTTTGAGTCTAAAAATAAAGATATTTTCATTATATTCAAATGGTATATATATTTTTTCTAATTATTTGGTAAATAATTAATTCATCTTATAAACAATATATTTTCATAATTCAGTTAATATTAATCATAACTATTAATTTAATGGCTAGGTTGTATCATATTTTATTAAATAATAATATTTTAATAATATACTCTTGTTCGGTAAAACTTGGCCTTGCGTGTACCACATGTTATTAAATAAACTCGGCATTGTGTGTAACACATGCCAAGAATAGTGTTTCATATACAACATGCTAATCTAAGTGTTTTATATAGAATAACCTTGACCTACTGTTGCATATAAAGAAATAATAACTTAGTTATTTTATAAAATATATGATATATTTAGTGGTGTTTAAAATTAAAAGTATCACAAATATTAAAGTAACATGAAAAAATATTTCACACAATATCAGGATGATAAATTATACCCCCATTAAAATGCATTTTCCCTCAAAATTATTCTAATTTATCAAAGGATTATTACATTACAGTACCTTTATTTAAAATAGACACTGTAAAAACTAATATTAAATCCTCCTTCTAAGAAGGAATGGTTGAAACATAATGGTTACCCAATGTATCTCATAACTAGGTCTCCATATAGGAGAACATAGGTGGAAATTGGAAACATTGACATTAAATATGTATCTAAGAATCATGTTTTGATAGAGTGTGATAGAGAATATGGTTAGTATAAAATTAATGATCACAAATACATACCCCAAAGAGTGATGGAAAATGTTATTGAAATCATCAAAAATGACAATAACAAGATAATATTTTACATCATGATCCATTTCCTAATGTTGAATAATTTTCAAGAGAATATATAATTACTTGATTTCCAAACTATATCACCAATTTTTATACATTTATCAATTTCCAAATCATCTATTATTTCAAGAAATGAAGGTGAAGGATATCATATGATCCATAAATAGAATGATAGGTAATTTCATCTTTCATTATTATAACAAATAGTGAGGAAAAGTTATCACATATGAATTAATACATCTATGGTTATATAATATATTAATCTCACAAAATTCATGCAATGTTTAACATAAATTTTCTATAAATGGATAACCCTGCAGTCCTTCTAAATCTGAAAATAGAAAACTTTAGAAATATGTACACTAAATTAGATTAACATTTATCCCCCATATATCGTAAGGTAGCTCTTTGTAGTCATATTCTAAACATGTGAATACCTTCACAATGTATTCTCTTGAAACATGGTATTAACCTGAATTAAAATATATCCTTATTGCAAAAATGAATGTTTTTTATTTCAAACAATATTAGATATATTCTATAAGTATAGAAAGTTCTGAAATTGATCCATGATAGAATAACACACTCTTCAAAAAATATTTAATTACTTCCATGATAATCAGTACCATATAATTATTCATATCCAACATATATTTATACAAACACAATAATCTTAACATAAGGAACAAAATAAGTCTTATCTTTCTATTAATATTGCTTTCCCAAGGATCATAATAGTTCTGTTAAATTAGTTTTCAAGTCCATTGAAACCATCAAAAATATTCTTCTAAAATCGTAGTAAAAAAAATAAATCGAAAAATCCTTATATAATTGGCTATTCATAATTCATGAATCAAAATACATAAACACATTGATTATTCTACCTTATCCTTATTCCATTAACAATGATACCTCATCTTATCACCTAATACCTATTTCAATAAACATTTATTTATAGTGTCATCATCATCAACAATATAACCATTACTTATTCCACCATCAAGATTCCTTTCAAAATTATTCCTCTTAGGACATCTGTTTGAATAATGCCTATTCATTCCACCCATAAAACAGTCAATTGTTGATGATATCTTAGGGAGGCCAATATTCCAATCCATTTCATCAATTGACCTTTTAATATTCCCTTTATAGTTACATTCTTTGTGTACTTATTTTCAGTAGTTAAAACATCTTCTTGTTCATTTGATACATTTACGTGGGTGTCTTTCCCACATTTTTCGCATGTAGGAAAATGAAACTAATTTCCTTGATGGTCTCTATTACTAAAATTCATAGTGAACTCCTTCCTTTTATTTTTTGATGAGTCTAAGAGTTTTTTAAGGTACGCATTGTTAATAATATTCCATGAAAAATTATTAGGCATGATCATAACTTCCTTTACACAAGTTATCATCTGATTTGACTAGTTATCAAATAATTCAATGTTAATATATTTGGTTTTAGTTATCATAATTGAAAAACCCAAAATAATAAGGTTATCATCACTGTTCATAGTGTTATAACCTCATAATTCAGGTAAAATTACTTTAATATATAACAATATATGTTTAATCCTAGTTTATTAATTATCATGACCAAAATCCATGGATTTTAACCAATATAGAGACTTATCCTTAGGGACATCCCTAGACTAATCCATAGAAATTTCCATAGGGATCTCAGTATTGTTTTATCATCCTAGTTTCCAAAGTTTGACTAACCCTTTTCTCTACTACCAACTATAATGAAACATTGTTATCATACCTAGAAATTATATATATATATATTTGAAAATATATAAACACAAGCCCAAATATTGTTTATTTTTATTTCCTTTAGAAACATAGAACACAAACTTCAAGGCCAGTGGAACATCTTCAACATTTCCCACAATGATCTTCCCCATTACTACCATTACCCAAACCATTTCTTCCTAACCAAAGGAAAATAGAGAATAAATGGGTATGATCTCAGATTTACAGTACGGGTATACAAAGTACATATGTATGAATATCATGAGAATAAGGGTATGAGAACAAGATTTTGAAAATAGAGGATCTTACCCTACATATTAGAGATCATGGAAAAAATATTTTAAGTTCATAATATATGAATCATAAGGGAATATAGAGAATAATCCATGAAATAATTAATAAATAATCAAACATAGCATTTTTGGAAAACACATAAACATGTAGCATCATTCCTCATAAGAAAAGGAATATTGGAAAAACAAAATATGGAACTTCATGGGGAATCACCTACTGGGTGAGACCCAACACCATCCCAAGTCGTAGTCCATTCCATATATGGTATCGATTTTTTCAATATTACAATAGTGGATCTGGATTCCCCATACTCCAACAGTGGGATAGGTTTCCCATCACTCTGTAGTGGATTGAGATTCCCATCTTCCCATAGTGGATCATGTTTCCTATCTTCCCATAGTGGATCTGGTTTCTCCATCTTCCCATAGTGGATCAAGCTCATCAGCTTGTTTATATCATTATCTCATGAGACCTAAATCTTCACCCAGTGTAATCATAGGAGATAGATATAGCACCCCAAACTGATTTGGTACTAGGATATCACATACAGGTCAGGTACCAATGACCTTAGGCACACCACCCCAAACACAAAATGTTGAAGAGTAGAAGTTAGGGTGTAAAGGGGTATAGTGGGGAGGATATAACCCCAGGGTATGCTATAGTAATGGTTCGATTAGATATGTATAACATGAAGTGGAATACTGGATTCCATGGACTCAAACCACACCCACCATAGGTGTAACCACATACAATAACAAAAAATTGGAGAAGCAATAAAAAACAACAACATAAAAAAATCAATAAATAAGAACACATGCCACTTGTATCTAATCATTCATATCATCTTATACATATCAATAAGTAGTAAGATTCTCACATGGTAGACCATCATTATATACATATAAAAATAATTACTAAATGGAAAAGTAAATCTAATGAAAACATTGTCAAAGGCATGTCTTCAAGGTTACTTTCCGACATCCCTTGAAAAGAAGAAACAACATTCAAACTCCATAACTTGAAACCTTACTAGTATGTTACAACATAAAGTCTTCATGTGTCCAAAGGGCCTACGTAGGGTATGATAAGAAGACTCAATAGAATACCACCCAAGTGTTTATACCCACCATAATTATTTAAATAGGTGTGAAATATAATAGATAAATAATTAATGCATCACAATGAAAATCATTTAAAAATGCATCCCTAGTTTTCAATAGCCACCATGAAGATTTTACCTACCTTGGCCGATGACAGAATCACTTAAGAAGAGAGGATCCTTGTCCCATGGACAAAGGTAACCCCTAAATTAAATATCCAAGGTGACCCCCCCCCCCCCCCCAATTAAACCTCCAAATAAGTAACCCGACATAATTTTCCTCCCAACAACTTGTGTACCAAATAACATCCTTGACATTATGATGGAATGCCCCGGAAAATAGAACCCTGGTCTGATATCCCCCCAACACTAAAGCAACTATCGACTTAAGCCTGTAGACTGGAGTAATAGAGACATTTATCCACAAAAAATATCCACCATCTAATCATACCATTATTTCCTAAGGATTGGTGATATATGTGCTCCAAAAATAGTCAAGGTCCAGCAGCCTCAATATGGAGAGCCTCAACACCCAAATGATAGCCTCAATGCTATCATATAAAGGCACCTAACCTTTCATTTGGCTTTATACAATAATAACACCAACACAACATCCTATGCTGCACTATTGGGGGCCTCAATTCACACAATTTCTCAAAACCACCTCATCACAGAGTCCACTTGTGTACACATGACCCAAATCAATACTTTTTCCATCACAGTTTAGTGACAATCACTAAATAGTTCTTAAGACACATCAATCAGCACCACATGCCCCCTACAAACTTGTTTCTCATGTCTGATAGCTATGAAATTTAATATCACAAGACATTCCCTCAACCTAACAGCCTCACCACCTCAAAAAATTCTCCATGACACCCAAACCTATGATCATCATGACTAAAATATATATACCTTCAGGACATGACCAACTAGACGACCATTTTACCTTATTCATGATAGCCATGCCACCCCAATTCCTCATGAATTTCCCATCTTGATCCCAAGGGAAAATTTTATTCCATACAACATACATATTTTATGAATATATAAATCATACCACATTAACATGCAATCAAATTTAATGTGATTTAATTGAAATTTTTTAATATATATAAAAATTTAAATTAATTGAATTGGTTCACTAATTTTAAAACAAATAATTAAACATAAAGTACATAAAATAATTTAAAATAAATAGTTCAATTTCATTAATTATAAAACACAAACTAACTACCCAAGGTGGTTGATGACCAATAACCTATCCTCACATGAGATAATATGGTTTAGCCATGCCCAATGGAATCCCATTAGGTCATATATAAAATTTTACATCATGAAACAAATTTAAAAAGTTTATACCTAAAATTACCAATGGTGTGCTAAAAAGAGACCCCCCCCAAAAAAAAATCTTCAAAAACATGAACAAATATATGCACCACCTACCCAGGGCTCATAGACAAAGGAACATTTGGTATCAATGTTGAACTCCATGTGTTTGGGAAGAAATAAATTTTTCCATTTAACAAAATGAAATTATAAATATATGGATCAAATGGATTTAGCGCCTCATGAGGAAAAATTAATGGAGAATATAATCATTGGTGAGGATAGCCATACTAAGTTACTTCCAATGAACACAACAATTACGAAATAGGACCACCGATGGAGGAGAGGGACCAAACCCTAGGAGGATAGGTGGAGAAGGTTTCCTCCTACTTTGTGTGTGACCAAGAAGAAAAAACAGTCCAAAATAAAGAGAAAATATGAGAAGTAAATAAAATAGGGAAAAAATAAAAGCAATAAAAACACTTTTTAATAGGACACAGAGTTAGCTCGCTTGGTTTTCCAAACTGTGTGGAAACTGTTTGAGATATGGTTAATATGTACTACATATATGGCACTACATGTGATCCCCTACCACACAGTTTTCCAAATTGTGTGCAAATCATGTGGTGGATCTCTTTTAAAAATATAGAGGTGCTGAACGACCATGAGCTCCTACCAAACTTATTTTCCAAACCAATCAATAACTCTCATGCACATTCTACCCTTAGCATATCCAAAATAATGTTATCGAAGATTCTTTCCTCATATTACTTCTAGGAATCTCCTTTATGTCTAACTGTCAGCATCTTCACATCCCACCATTTCTTAACCTATCCACTTAAAATATAGGTTTCCAATTTAACCCTCTACCATGGAGGCATCTCTTGTAGCTCAAAAATCATCTTCATTAACTCTATCCAATTATTATCTTCCTGTAGACCACCCTCACCCTGAAAAAAGTGGTGGGTGTTATGACCAGAACTATCTGGTAAGGCATGCCATAGAAGGCTCTTCTCCTTGAGTACCCTTGTCGATCCCCAGGATGATATGTACCAGGCTTGTTATGGGATGCTCTTCAAGACACAACCCCAAATCTATGAAATTTTGTGGTTGCCTTACCTACACTAGATCCAGTACCTAAGCCTAAACATGCTCTATCTAACCCTCATGGGTCTCAACATTCTCATGCTCCAGAGGCACCCTGTCATTACTCTCCTAATTCTACATCTTATCCATCTAGGTAGAAACCTTCTGAATACCATCTTCATGTTAAAACATCCAAGATAACATACATACATACATACATACATACATACATACATACATATATCATGAAAATTGGGAAGGAAGTAATAGGAAACGTGATCACACTACCCTTACCCTTCCCCAGTGGAACCATGGCACATTGAATTTTGGCCTCATGGCCTCTTTACCCACCATCAATAGATCCAGGTACCAAATGTTCCATGGGTCACACCCATCCTGAGGACCATAGCTGCCTCAATCCAATGACCTCGTCACACAACCTAGTGATCAACATCACCCCACACCATAGTACATGCCTACCCTTATAATATCCATGACCATATTTCATATACATATCACATTAAAATTCATATATTTATATATATAACATGGATGATCACATTTTACATACAACCAATCAATTTAACACATGGATATGAATATTCATAATTTAAAACATCCTAATATGTGCCGAAATCAAGCATAATCATTCATAACAAGAATACACCCCTTTTCTATATTGGGAAAAGGGTCCACAAACTCCTTCCATGACATACCTGATCAAGGATCACAAGTCATAAAATTTAACAATACAAATTTTAAACAAACAACTCTATGAAGAAATCAAACCAACTATAAAATGATAAAATCATTACAATAATTCCAACCCGTAGTAACATGGTTCGTCCCTCTAGTATGGGGATGCATGCACCCATTAATGAGTTTTAAACCCCGTTCTAACATCATGGTAGGATCTGGTATACCACATCCCAAATAGTAAGACTAGAAAAATGAAAGGGAATATCGATCTTGTTAGTATCCATCCAAAACGACAAATAAATTGTAGTGAGGAATGAATCTGATTCCACTTTTATCTTCCCCGACGTGATTAGGCAACCGATCAGTGATTATGGGCTACGTGCCACGATCCATAGTTAACCTCTCTAAATGATAAAGGATTCTGACAATAATTTAAGCTTTAATGGTTTCTTTTGGGGATTAAATACCCTCAGGGGATTTTATAATAATGGTCCATGAAGATTTTTATCACATGCAATTGAATAAAATACTCACCAGACTCGATCTAGTCCCTCCATAGGCAGAGGCATGTAAAATAAAAACAATGACGAATGCAATAATAAACAAAAATGATAAAAATATATAAATAATCCAAAATAAAACTTTAAGATAAACATGCTTATTAAGTAATACTAATCAATAAAAAGTAAGGGTGAACTATGTTCGGCCATCAGTATATACATATACAAAGAATGATGAATGAGAAATGAAAATATAAAAAGGAAACTGTGAATAATGAATGACCTCAGGGTCACTTTCCAACATGCCATGTAAGGTAGCCACAATAGTCCAACTCCAAAGCCTAAACCCTTACATGTATGTAATGACATAATGGTTACATGTGTCCTAAAGGGACCGTATAGTTTGTGAGAACATGTCTTGGTAAGATACAACCCATGTGTTCATACAAAACATAAATATTTATGCATATGTGAACTATAAGGGATAAATAATTAAAGCAACAGGATGTAATTACTTTAACAAAATATTACAATGTGCTCAAATTTCATGAAGATTCTACTACTTACATCAACCAATAATAGAATCGCTGAAGAGGAGATGATCGATGGACTATAGACCAAGGTATACCCTAAAGTCAATATCCTAGGAAAAAATAAAGGTGGACCCCCAAATATGTAACCCAGTACCATGCGACTCCTGACACCTCATGTCCCAAAGAATGTCACTGACATCCCAAAGTCCCACCTCAGAAAATAGAATCTTGGTCCCTCAAACACCTACTCGAATGAACCGATTGGATCTAGCCTGATATCCAAAGGAACAACAACATATGTCCTCAAATAATATCCACTGTCAGATTGCATCGTGACATCCCCATGAATGGAGATATCCATCCTCCCAAAATAGGCTAGTCCCATCAACCTCAACACGGAGAGCCTAAACCCCCAATCGATAGCCTAAATGCTATCATCTGGAGGCTCCTCAACTTTACTAATGCTTTTTATGACAAGAAACCCCAACACAACTTCTTATGTCACACAACCAAGGGACTTTTTCCACATGTGTGGTCAAGACTACCTCATCGTAGAGATTTTTTTTCCACATGACTAAAATAGGTTCTTCGACTATCATGGTTGAGAGAAAATCACCAAATTGTCCACAATCCACATCAACTAGAACCTATTTCCCCTAAAACCTTGTAGATCATGTTTGATGTTCTTGCCATAAAATATCATGAGAGATTCCCTAAACCTCATGATGTCACTGCCTCTAACCAACTTCCACTTTGACCTAACCTATGATCATCATCACTAAAATATTTATATACACCTGGTACAAGCCGAACCATAAGACAACATCACCTCAATCCTATTGACCATTCCACCCCAATTCCTCTGGTCAGGATCACCATGATCCCAATGATCACATATCAAGTCATATATAAAAAGAATTTTAAAAATATATAAATCAATGAACAGTGAAAAAAAATAATTTTATACTATTGATTTTAAAATTTAAGTAAACATAACAATTCAAAATAATATAATTGACTAAGTCAATTTCAAAGAATCAATACAATTTAATGTAAAAAAAATTAAAATAAACATTTCAATTTAATTAAAATCAAACCCCGACGATATTACATAAGGTGATTGATGGTCTATAACATGGCCTTACATGGAAAAATAGGTTTTAGTAATGCCCAAAGGCATTTCATTAGGTCATACGATCAATTTAACGTTAGGTAACTAATTTAAAAAGTGTCTTAGTAACATAACTAATCATTCATTAAAATCCACACCCCCCATATGTATACTAAAACCATATGAATGGTATGAGACACCAATCATGGACTCTTAGTTTCAGGCACACTTGGTATTGAGGTCAAAATCCATTAGATTTAGTAGAAATGAACGTTTTAATTGAATGCCATGAAAATAGGAAAAAATATCTTAAACGAATTTAGTGCTCTGTGAGGAGAATGTATAGGAGAAGAGAATCATGGGTGAGGTTATCCTTCCATATAAATTTCCAATGCAACAAATTGATCTTAAAGTAGAGCAATGATGTAGGAGAGGGATCAATCCTTAAGAGAAGAAGAGGGGGTTTCCTCCTACTATGCGTGCGATAAAGAAGAAAGAAGATGGGAAAAGAAGAATAAAACCCATCAAAGAAAAGATAAAGGAAAAAAACTAATTTTTTTATAGTCCGCATGGTTATCTCACCTTGGTCTTCCAAACCGTTCCGAAATCATGTGGTCTATAGTGCATAAGTGTTACCTATTTTGCACTATCCAAGTGCCCCTACCATAAGGTTGTCCCAACAATGTGAAAAACATGTGGTGGCCCTATTCTGAAAACTAGAGAGGTGACTCAAATCCATGAACCTCTACCTCAATGGTTTACCAAACCTTGTGGTAGGAAAAAACAAGGTTTCATAGCTTGTAGGAAGAGGATACATGGTATACCCAAACCATGTACCATGACATGCAACCTGAAAAGGGTATTAGGGACTCCGATGCTTCCAAAACTATTCCAAATGACTGAGTGAATTGAAAATACTCAAAAACCATAATAAAATAGATATTGAGTTCATATAATTATAATAATTATGTTTTGAAGGTCAAAAAAGAAATTTTCATACCCACGAATTTAATAATTCCAAAAGGGAGAGGTTTTTGAACCATCCCAAAAACCTGGGACATTACGATATAGGTCCCACCTTTCACATAATTAAAACCATATATATGCATACCATAAAAACAAAAATCATTATTAAGATGAGAAAAATAAAAAAAATGGGTTTGATAAACATTTTATCATAACATAACTCATGGAAAATAATATGAATTCATTAATATCAATCAATCATAAATCATAAGCCACTCAGAGAAAGAGTAAGAATGGTATAACTATATCTTATCCCAATTAAAAAAAATGAAATAAAATAACGTTTTCTAATATAGGAAATGTTTTTCAATGATCAATATACAATAATTCGTGAGTAAAATAACCTTTCAATTTTTAAAAAAACATAGTTTAAAATCATAAAACATTTATAAAAAATTTTCCCTTAAAAATATCCTTGAAAACGTGTAAAAGAAGCTTAAAAACTTATTGAAAACCATTTTTCTTGAAATCCACTAAAATATAAAGAATGTTCAGAATAATAGGGAATTTGTTTTTCTTAAAAATAAATCTTTTATACTTTAAATATATTCATCAAGTGAATGATGGAAATGAAAGTAGAAAAACCAATAAATGATGAGCATTCCTTTTGTGCTGTAGAATTGTTAGAAAGGTACCTCATTCAAAAGATGACTAGAAGATTACTTTTTAATTAACCACTTTTTTAAAATGGTAATGAAATGGGTCAGATGTATTTTAATCATCATAGGAGGATAGTAGAACATTTTTGAAAACTTTTTTTTTATAAAACATGGATTTGATGAACAAATAATTCTGACTGAAGAGAGAGTAACATTTCAAGAAGCTAAAAATATCATGAAATAAGGAGTTTCATGATACAAAATGTCATTGGGTTTTATAAAAACATTGTAAGAGAATATAGTTGTATAACATGACATGTTCCTCAAATAATGAAAATTGATAAAAAATAATCTTACTGATTTGGTAACTTTTTCACCATATACACAGACTAGAGAGATCATCAAATTGATATGTAAATACTAAAACATTCAGGATGAGAATCATAAAAGAAATTTATTGGTAGTATATATACCAAATATAATAAAAAGTGGTGAAAATGGTTTTTATCTCATAAAAAATACTGGTGAGTGGGAAAACCATGACATTATGTCTTTACTTTTTTCATACATGTTAAAACCTCATCTTTTTTGGTGCATCTCCTTTTTATTTCCACAGTTTGACTTCTTTGGTTGGAATTTTTCCCAAATTTATGCTTCTATGATATAGGGAGGGTTGTTGAAAGAGGATTTTGGTAATGGTTTACTGAACCAAATGGCTTTAGATGTGTGATGAAAACAGAATGAGATGTTTCCTTTTACTAGAGATGGGAGGGGAAATCTTGGAACTCATAAAAATAGTAAAATATAATAAAAAAATTCTAGAGCCAAAGAATTACAAAATTAATTAAGATCAACAGGGGAATAAATTATTGACCACACCTTATCCCTTTTTTGAGTATTTTACATTATATTTATTTTTAACTAATTGAATAATATATTAATTCATTAAAAAATCATTATGGTCAAATTTGATACTACTCATTTTTTTATTTCAAATACATCATTAAAATGTGATAATTTTAATATAATTATTTCAAGAATATATAATATATCATATAAATATATTAAATTTGCTTTAAACATTGTCCCATCTGAAAAACATCAAAATTAATTTTTTGAATATCAATTTTTTTATTTTCCTATTATGTAAATAAATAATGTGTTTACATTAAAGAATATTTTATAGAAATTATATAATATAAAAAAATAAAAATAAAAATTATATAATCACACTAATTTCATTATGATAAAAAAATACATTTAGATTCATTCAAAGTTTAATTTTTCCCTATATCGACAATAAAATTTACTATTTATAAAGAGAGTGGTATTTTCTAACAATGATTTATTTAAATAAATAATATACAAGTTATTTTCAAGGAAAAGTGTCCATTTAAAAACGAAAATTTGATCTTAATGTTATAAGGGTCGAATAATCATCATAAAATAATTTTTGAAATTTTTTAATTCACATTGTTATCCTTATCATTTGTCTTTATCCCTCAGTTAATCACATTAACGCTTATCATGAAAAATGTGTTTTTACAACATATGGGTAAGTACGGGTAATAAAAAATTCCAAAAGAACCATAAATTAGTAATGGATGAAATTTTAAATCTTATACCAATAATTTGGAAAACCATTAAGTGTTTTATTAATTTTATATCAATTAAAAAAAATATTAGCTATTTAATCATTTTAATATCGTCATTTTTGATACTATTTATTACATGTATTTTTAGAAATGTCATAACAATATGATATCTTTGAAAAAACGTTATTAACTCATCCCTAACATGTCCATGTCATCAATAAAATTTCTGGCAGACATAAATTATATTAAATTATATTTATTTTATTATTTTTATTATCATTTATTTGAATCTCTCATTTTCAAAACAGTTACTGCATCATCATTATGTCACCATTTAAAGTAATTTTTTTATTCATAAAAATTATAAGTAAATTAACATGATGTATATAAGCAATTTAGACTAATAAATACTATTTATTTTGAAGCATATCCCTTATATAATCCCATATTAAATATATTTACTTATTAAAAACAAAAGTACCACAAAATTCACATTTCTTTGAATATAATATTGTAAAGGTTATATTCTCATCCAAAATTTCATATATGGTCTGATAACGGATAAATTAATTCTTATGAACAAAAAATAATCATCCAATAAAATTAGGATATTTTTAGGGTAATTTAATAATATTTATAATATTATTTTTACCCTTAATTACATGATTTATAGTTAACCGTGGTAATATAAATAAAATTACTAATGTTACTATTAATCTTTTTCAAAAATGAAAGGAACATATTAACATAATTTGTACCCACTTATTGAAATATGTAATAAATATTTCAAAATTCAAAACATATAAGTTTCATTAATTAATTTAAAATTAATCCCTTTGACTAACCCTAAAAATTGGGGTTTAAAAGTAAAAACCATCAGAAGATTGAAATGCTTTTATATCCAAAATAAATGTAAAATTTATTCCAATGCCCTTAATTGAGATAAATTATAAAAATATGATCTCATTATAATATAAAACCAATAAAATTTATAATTTATCAATATAAATTATTTTGATGAAGAATGTTTTTTCAATTAAAAAATAACATTTTTTACTATTCATCAATACATAAAATGTATCAGAAAAATAATAAAAATTCAACCAAAGTAAATTTTAATATTTATCTATAAAATAAAAATTTCACATTTATAAAATATAATAGTTAAATTTTCAAAAAATGGATTTAAAATTGCATCACCATAAAATGTCAATAGAATTACCCTTTTAAAATAATATGTTTTTATGAATAAAATTGTGTTGGTTCTTATCCTATGTCTATAAAATAGATTAGATGAATATAAAAAATATTTTATAGAATATATAACATATATATTTCCTTAAAATTATTCACTAATTGTAATTAAATTAATTTATTAATACAAATTGTCATTGGGAGAATAGAAATAAAAATATTGTTCTTATATTCAATTAGTATATATATATATTTTTCTGATTAATAGGTAACCAATGAATTCATCTTATAAACTTTATATTATTATAATTAAGTTAATAATTTTCATAATATATAATTTACTGGCATGTTTATATCTAAATATGTAAAATAATAATATTTTATTAATATACTATTATTTGGAAAAACATAGTTTTGCGTGTAATGAAAGATATTGAAAGAACATGATATTGTGTGTAACATAAGACAAGTATTATGTTGAGTATATTACAGGATAATCTAAGTTTTTCATGTAACAAATCCACAATGTGGTGTTTCATAAAAATCAAGAATAAATTGGTTCTCTCGCATAATAGAAGCTATATTTGTTACTGTGTTAAATGAAATGTATTGAAATGATTAAATTAACTCGAAAAATATTTCACAAAATAAAGAGGTGTTACACATGAGATATAGTATATATATTAGGAAACAAAAATTTTATTATTTTTATAATACATATATTTAAATGGAATCCATTAATTACATTGTGGCTACTAAAGTATGTAATGCATTTGAGAATACCATATTTTTAAATATCTAAATTATAAAATACAATAACATAAATGAATGGTTTAGGATTTTGGTAAATTATTTGGTTTGTGATGTATTATTTAACCTATTTTGTAACTTGTGTTTTTGATAATATTATATATAGTATTCATTTTAATTTTCCTTATAATAATTATTATAATCTAGATTTTAAATCATTCTCTATATCTCTCCTTTATTGATATTATGAATCAATATTTTTAATTATTTATGAATTTTAACTTGCTACACATTCCCTATTGGTAAAGAATAAATTGAGTTGTCATAAAAAAATTTGTTTAACAAAGATACTTGTTTTTCTTTGAGTAATATATTATATATGTAAGGACCCGACCCCAGTTTCTATGATCCGGTTCCTTATTTGATTATCTTGGAATATAAATAAAAAATATACATAGAGAAGGACTAATTAGTTTACTATTATTGGAAACAATATACATACAGAAGTTTAATATTGCATCTTGAAAAGAAATAAAACATATAAACTCCTTTGACAACATCTATAACTCCTAGTTTAATTCAGCATGTAAATCATAGTAATATACTTCATGCCTTGAAAAAATTAAAGATAAGAAAGGGGTGAGATCAAATGCTAAGTAAGGTTAAGAAATACAACAAAAGATATCATAACATAAACATTAGGCATGGTGAATAATTGAAACCACTTGACTTTAAAAATAATAAAATTGAACACATTATGGAAGGAATATGACTTGAGTAAATAATTCCATAATATAACATAATCATGTGTTTTCTACTAGTCGTATAACCACATGATCAATCAATTCCATTTTCATAATTAATGAATTAATAATGCGGGACATCGTAACCATGCTGTCAAGGCCTCGTGCCAAGACCATAAATAATCATTTTGTCAAGGCCTTGTGTGAAGACTATAGTTTGTCTCATGTGACCCACCGATGCACCGAGGGGATATAGTGGGCCCCAGATGACACTTACTATTTCCAATGCATTACTCTTATGAATGGGGATAAAAATAAACAATATATATATTCATATTGAAAATAACATATGAAATGTAAATAACTTTACCAAGTCATTAAACATAAACACTAACCATTCAGAGAAATGCGGTGAATGGTTTCAAGATAACACATACATTGTCAAACTAAAAATAAAACAATAAATAAAACATGGTGGATGAAGACATAAAATATTATTCCCAACAATACATAAGAATCAACAAGAGTGTTGAAATAGATGAAGACACTCTTATAAAATAATCAAGAAATTCTTGAGATAAATACTCTTTTACATTGAAAAGAATAGTTTTTTTGAAAAATATTTGTATAATGCCAGAAGTGAAGTAAGATAGTATTTTCATGGTCAGGTAATGATAAAAATAGTGGAGCCTACTACTCATTTGGTGTTGAGGAGATCAATGATGGGGAATAATGGATATACATAGTTATTCATCATCCTTAAAAAAAATTATTGACTGGTGGTGGATAAATAGAATGTCTTAAAGAAACAATTCAATTAAAGGAATTGAACAAGTGGGATATGTCTGTGAAGAATGATATTTCTTCATTACAATATAACAACACATGGGAGTTGATATATCCACCACAAAGAAATAATGCATTATAGAACAAATGGGTATATCGGGGAAAAGATAAATATGATAAAAATATGTGGTATAAAGCAAGGCTAGTGGTGAGAGGTTATCAAGATATGGATGGAGTATATTTCACTTAAATTCTATCACCAATTGTGAAGCTTACCACCATCCGGGTGGTTCATAACATTATTGTGTCAGAAGTCTCTCATCATGAATAGCTTGTTGTCTATACTGCTTTACATCATGTAGATCTAGAGGAGGAAATCTATATGTAGTATATAGAGGGATATGTTGAGTTTGAGAAGGAAGACTTTGGGTGAAATCTCTAAAAGAGATTATATGGGTTGATGTAGGAATCTAGGAAGTGGAATAAATAGATTGATTCATTTATTCTTAAAAATGAATACAAATGTTGTGGCATAGACCAAGGTTGATGCACCAATTAGATTCATGATGAATACATTATACTTCTTCTATATATGTCTGACATGCTCATTATAGAATAATCGATATATAGGATTGGTGTGATGGAAGTAACTATGGATTAGGTGTTCAATATGAATGATCTTGGTGAAGATGGAAATATTTTGGGGTCAGAGGTCAAGAGAGACCACATAGTAGGAACTGTGATGTTATCACAGGATGACTATATTGGAAAGGTTATGAGAAGATAAAGTATGACAGATAAAAAAATAGTCTCTATTCCCATGAAGGGACCTTTCAAATTATTAAATGTTCAATCACTAAAGATTTCATAAGAGGTTGAGTACATGGAAATGCTTCCATAAGCATCACCTGTTGGAATCCTCATTTTTTTCATGTTATGTAGTCAACCTGACATTACTCATATGGTGGGAGTTGTGAGAAGGTACGAGGATAACCCTATAATGAAACATTGGGATGTAGTGAAATGCATACTGAGATATCTGAAGAGAATAAATGACCTATGCCTATTCTTTTTAAAAGTAAAATCATTGTAGTGGTATGTGGATATTTACCATAGAGGTGATGCCTAATGGTAGAAGGAGTATGATAGGATACATATTTACCCATGTAGGAACTAAAATATGATAAATTTATCATCTACAAAAGGTGTGGGATATATCCACCAGAGAGGCATAGTACATTGATGTAACAAAATCTAGAATGTAGATGGGTTTTAATATTAACATATTTGACGATCTTGGTATGAATAGAGGAATATTTATTGCACTATGATAGTTATAGTGAAATACATCTTGAAACAAACCTAGTGTTTCATGATAGGATGAAGAACATTCAGTTGATGTGCTATTTTATTATATGATTGATACATGATTAGTTGATTAAATTAAAAAATATTATTGGAATACAAAATATAGAAGAAGAATTGATGATACCAATGTTATCATAGAAGTTAGGTCACAGTTATGCCTATACTGGTCTCCACTGTTAAATGGAGGATTAGAGGAAAAACATGGTACGACTCCATGGGAGAAATAACAGGAAAAATAATTAGTATTTCACGAACCTTAATCTTAAAGTTGAGGTTGTGAATTGAAATCATGCATCAACTATTGAATATGAAGAGGATCCGAGATTAATTAAATTTTCTAATTTAGTGGCATCGAATTAGTTTAGCGTAGTGGATTAGGATCCATGTTTGAGATTATTTTATAGGTGTAACAATATATGTTTAGGATGATTTTGGGATAAATTCATGTGTCCCATACTGAACACAAGGCCAAAATATTGTGATTTAAGATCCATGGTGAGTTCATTGGGAGTTGTAGGGGAAACACACCCCTAATTTGGGTATCAGGGGGCCAATGTGGCCTGGTCCAAATTTTTGGGAACCACAGTAACTCTGACCACCTGTAACTGAGATGACCATCCAACACTAATAGAAAAATGTTGCGGTGTAGACTGTTTCATGAATACAATAGCAGTGATGAACGACCACGCCATTAGGGAACTATAGTTGTGAGGTTGTTGTAGATAATGATGTTGTAGATCTAAGTACTTCTTTTCACAAACCATTGTAGAAACAAGGATAGGGGTGGCTATGAAACTATAACATAGTGTAATTTCTAAGTGGTGATTGGAATAGTTCATCTTATTCATTATTATCTCATTAGATCTTGGGTTTTCTGTGTTCCATAACCTTTTATATCTATATAAAATTTGGGGCCCCAATTTTAATGAATTTTTTTACCTCTTCGTGGACATTGGAATAAATCCTAAACCATAGAAATCACTGTGTTTTTCTTAAAATTTTTATTTCTTTTTTGTTTTTATCATTTATTCATTTTAAAATCTATATCATGTTACATTAGGAATTTACACAGTAGTTTTGACATTATTTCTCCATGGGTGATTCAATTGGTGTGTTATGTTACTGGTTATTGAGATTTTACTCATGGGAAGGTATGACACAAGATAAGTATGCATGTATCATGATAGGAATGTATATATATATATATGATTATATACATTTTTCATGCTAGGTACATACTTTTTTCATGTCACACATTTTAGCCATATAAAATATTAGATTAATAACCCTTATATACATAAAAAATATGAAGGAAATAATTTTTTATTTTTTGTAGATTCTCATGAAATTCCAAGATTAGAGGAACCTTGAGTCTTTGGTTCTCTATTGTTTAACATGGCGATGTTGATAATGTTTCATATCTTATTTTCTATGGTTTGTGTTAAACAATTCTATAGAAAGTGACTCCTCGTCATCTTCAAATTAGGCATCTGGAGAATGGAAATCAGCTGGCTCCTAACACGGTTGAACTACAACTTCCTACAACCTTGGTGAATCAAATGGAGTATCCGCTATGTGATAACTTCTATTGGGTATGTGATCCTTGGAATGGGAGATTGTTCACACCTCAACTTTGATGCCTGAGTTAAAGAGATATTTTCAGCTCCAACATACGCATATATTCACTAGGTATGGAGGACCCAATGCATATTAGTTATAGATTGAGTTAGAAAAAATGATATTCATGAATCTAGATACATACATGGGTAAGTGGTTAAATATTACTGCCTACATATTATGAGAACTAACCAAGGGTTGTTGGGACATTTTGGAGAAATCTGATTAGAAGAAGGATACAACGTGAAAGAAACTTGATGTGAAATTCTAAATCCATTTATATCTAGAGATGTTGTGGAATGAGAGGGATAGGGATTTCATACACCCGGTGTAGGAATAAATATCAATGATGTAATATTCAAGATGCTTTAGTGACTTTTAGCATTTTATCCATCAATGAAAGATAATGAGTTCATTATCGGGAGACATTTTAAGAATGGGATTCACTATGATATAAGGTCACAGTTCAATGTCATACACCTAAATGAATTTACAGAGGTGATAAAACAAGATCTCAATGTGGGAGGAAACTTGAGATAGGACCCAAGAAGAAACCAGCCAGTTACATCTGGGTGACATGAGTTCTTCTTCGAGAAGCAGAAAATGATGGTAGGACAGTAACCTCCTGGGTAGTAACAGACAATGTATCCAGGGGAGTCATTATCCATCACAAGATCAGAGTCCATTATAGTGCTTTTAGTGGGGGCATGGAAGGATACAAATCCACTTATTTTCCTCTCCTAACTATGGAGTACCTCACTTATGGATGAATAGGTCACCTCTAGATAATTTGCAGGAGATCACAGTTGCATAATAGTGGAGGGGGATCAACATAGTCACCGGAGTCTGGAAGAGAATTAGATAACCCTCAACATACTATTAGATTGGGTTCTACTAGACATTCATGCAAGATACGGGATATGTCACCACTACATAAGAATGATAATACTAGATAGTGCGAGTAACATAAGTGAGATTAGAGCCTATGATAGAGGGTCGAGTCAAATGCATGCTATAGAGCCTACTCTGACTAGTCTATATGTAGGATATTCAATGATTAGAGTTATGAATCTTGAACCATATACACTTTTCTAGATTTTTTTTCATACATGATCATCACATTTCACCTTTTTCTTTACAATTTGGAAATGGTTTTTGTTTGTTTGTGGATTTCTTGAATGGTGTTGTGATCATTGACGCATTGTTGGTACTAAGCTAAAATTGGTGGATATCATTTATTTTTGGAACTGTTAGTGCTGCATGTGACATGGTTCAATTTAATTCTTGATATGGATTAACAAGTTATATAACAAGATCATATCTACTATTATCATAGGAGAGTTTCATTACTATCTCTAGAAAAGAGGTGGCTATTATCACCAGGGTGAATGTATTTTTCATAGCGGTCACTCATGAAATATTTAGTGTATATTTTTTCGTTTCATGGATTAGATAGAAATAATTTTTTTTGATGATGATGGAATGTAGAAAAAATAATTTCCCCCAATGTATACCATTTTAGGAAATTTTTTTAAAGAGTTCTTCATCTTAACACTAGAGTTGTTGATCTTGTTCAAAAATGAGTTGTTCTTCGGAGAGGTGTAATTATCTATTTTTCATATAGAATAGAACCCGAATAACTTCACATGTTTAATGTTCAGTTGGAATATATAGAAGAATAGGTACTCACATGTCCTAGTACATAATCAAGGGGTTCTCTCATGGTTTTCACCAAGAATGCTGACATGACATTTTACTTATGTGTGTATTATCAGAGAATAAACCAGATAATGGTCAATAACTATTATCCCCTTCCATAAATCAGGGATTTTTTCAAATATATGAGAGGTTACAAGATTATTTCCAACATCAACTTGAGGTCTTGTTATAACTAGTTGAAGGTAGGATAATTTGACATACCCTGAACTAAATTTAAAGCAGTTTTGTCTTGTTTGAGTTCTTGGTGATGTCATTTGGTCTATTAAATGCACTAGAAATATTCATTTCTTTGATAAATCAGATCTTTCATCACACACTGCATCAGTTTTTGTTAGTTTTTTTCAATGAAATCTTGATTAACGACCACTCTATGGATGTTCTTGCAGAACATCATGACATCGACCTGTGTATATTGAATGAGAATCAGATTTATGAAAAGATATCTAAATTTTGTTTTTATATTTATATATTTCACTTATTGGGTCATGTTATATTAGTAGATGAAGTGGAATTGGATCCATATAAAGTCGTATCAATGGAATCATGGGAAAGAACCAAGACATTTTTCATGATTTGGAGATTTTTGGGTCTAATAGGATATTATCGGCATGTCATTTAGGACTTTTTCCATGTGAAAGAACCAATCACATGATGGAAAATAAATTGGTGATTTTTTATGGTTAGATACATGTGATAGAGATTTCCAGGAGATAAATAGAAGGATAACATAAATACTAATTATAAGCATGCCTATACTCGGTAGGGAATATACCGTGTACTATGACACATCTGTTTCTAGACTCTGAGTAGATATAAATTAAGAGGATCATGTGGTTTACTATGGAACTGGATTGTTGATACCGCAAGATCTAAATTATCCTACTCATGATCTATAATTATATTCAATTGTACATTCCTATGGATTCTAGAGACACTATCATTTCGGTGAGAGGTTTTTGGAGTACATAGACCAAAACAACATCATGAACATCTTCTGAGAGAAATACTTGAACCATCAGCGGAGGTGGTTCATAAAGTGCTAGAAATATTTCAATTTTGAACTGGCCTACACATCATGAAAGGGAAATGTAATTATGAACACCTTGTTCCAGATAATGAAAAATGATGTAGTATGAGATTCTTTATGGAACTCTTTTTGGACAAGCATCTAGATGTTCACATGTATCTCTAACTTCGATATCCATTATACCCATACTTCATGAATGGATTTAGATAGAGAATTTAAATAATGTGAAGGTATAATCTCTAAGGGATAGATTATATTGTGAGGATGCTGAATTAGGATGATCTCTTGGTAGTGGAAATGTTCTAATTATTCAGGGTAGATTACGGGTTCATAAAGGACTATGTGGCGAGCTAATGTAAGATTTAATTATTCTAGATAAACACTACTTCATGGTTAAATAAATATGTCACATGATCTCTATAGATTGTACTTGTCGAAATGGATGAATAAGGAAATAATGTACTTTGTTTCGAGATGCTTCACCTATCAGCAGGTGAAGTCCGAGCATTAGAACCCTACAGAAATATTAAAGCCTCTTCCCGTTATGGAGTAAAACTTGGATAATGCTATATGATTTTTATGATACTATTACCCATGACACCTCAAAGTAATGATTTTTTATGGGTAACTATGGATCAATAGATGATTGTATCTCACTTCTTCTATCATGGATACCTTCATCGTTTATGATATGGGTAGTCTTTATTCATGTGAGATTTCTCCATTACTTGATTTTCCATGGAGTATCATTTCTAATTGAGATCCCCATTCCATGTAATAATTAGGGAAAATTCTTTAAATATAATGGGATAAAATATGATTATGAGTAAAACCATCCATCCTTAGACTGATGGTAAATATGAATAGGAAATTCATATTCTGGTTGATATTTTACAAACATGTGTTTTTAAATTTGGTGGTTCATGTGAGCATCACATGGAACTCATCGATTTTTATTATAATAATAGATCCCAAACATTGATCAAAATGGATCCTTTCGAAGCCTTGTACAAAAGGCCATTTCATTAACCTCTTTTCATGTGAGAGGTATGCGAGTTAGAGTTTATTGGCCCTTGCCTTGTGTATTAGATGATTAGGAATGTTTTTTTGATCAGAATGTAGATGGTGACTACACAGATCCAGAATAATCATATGATGGAAATCATAAATGACATATGGAGTTTTATTTTAGTCATTGTGTTTTTTATTTGGGTTTCACATAGGATGGGGTAATACTATATAAGTATTAAATTTAAGCTAGCACCTAGTTTTGTGGGGTCATTTGAGATAATGGAGAGGTTTGTTCGAGTGGTGTACTGTTTTAACCTTCCATAGTACTACAACACCAAGAATGATGTGTTTACTAGGCTGTAGCTTCATTTATATCATCCTAACATTTATAATGTGATAGAAATTTATGACGTTAAGCTGAATGTTGATTATTCCTTTGAGGAGTATTTGATCCATATCATAGACCATATTGAGAAGAATAATTAAGGAAAACCCATGCCTCTAGTAAGAGTTTAGTGGAACCATGGGTGTGTGTAAGAAGATAGATGAAGGAGGGAATATATTATAGTATAACAGTGGAACACTTGTTCATTAGTCCCCTAAAGTTATTCTTGTAGCATATTGAGGATAATTTGATGTATGGTGGAGAAGTTGTAATATCTTGTATTTTCTATGAATACCTCTCTTGGTTTTTGAGTTGATTTATATTTCATTTAATACTTTCTTTTAGAGACTAAATATGTCTTTGGATAATTGTTTCAGTAGTGAAACAAAAATATGAGTTGATTTGTGAATGGAGAATTAATTCACACCATAAATCCCCAATTCATGAAACAAATTGTTCTCGAAAGACCCCATGAATTAATTCACGTCTAGAACATAATCCATAAATTTATTTCACCCCCTTAATTTAATACACTTCTAAAAATTAACCCCATGAATTAATTCATGTCCAGAATGGACCCCATGAATTCAATTATACCTATTAATTTAATTCACTCCTGAATGGACCCCATGAATTTAGTTTTCCCCCCTGAATAAACCCCATGAAAAGGAAACTTATTTCATGAATCCATTTCACAACATGAAATTTATTTTTATGAATTTTAATCCTAGGAAGCAATTCTTTTTGAATATAGGGGAATCGATGATTTTATTAAATTAATTGCCTATTCATTGCATCAATTATTCATACCCAACCTATTTTTAAAACCACAAGTTCCCAAAAAACATAATATCGCATACCCTTTCCCCCAAATGAAACTATTCTGGTGTGTATTTCTAGGAATCAACTATGGAAAAAAGAATGTCTCGGTTTGGTAATGGCATTACATACCTGGAGATCGAAGTTAAGACTTATATTTCTTTTCTCCTTCAACTTTGTGTTGTTTTTCTCTTCCAGTGAACCCTAGTTCATACTATTTATCCTAGATCTAGGTTTGTTTTATGTTACCAATGTTGTATTGTAACCAATGAAGGGAGGAAAGTATAATTCGACTACTTCCAAGGATGTTTATGATTGTCTACATATACTTCCCTTTTGTGGTGGCTTGTCTATAGTAACTCCATTTTGTTTGATTCATTGCTTCTGTTATGTGAAATATGTGTGATTATACTCGCATGCTATGCACATGTAATAAATAATTGCAATTATTCTTGCAGAAAAAAATCATCATGGTGAGAAATCCCATGATCCCTTTTAGGCCTCTTGTAATTATGATTGGGACTTGTGGCCACCTTTGTTGTGTGACAACCACTATTGATTAAAATTAAACCATTGGAAACATCAATTAACTATAATATCATGAGATAACATGTGAAATATGAATAATGGTAACTATATTAAGATGATTTTTGGGATTCTTCCTATCTAAAAGAGTACACCAATTGAGAAGAAATTTTAAAAATAATTTCAAATTGGTGGAATTAACTAATATGGAATGTGATAACATGTTTTTCTTGGTTGATTTATACTATCATTGATCCATCCTAGGTAGGGAAATCCACCACAGGCCCATGATATGCATTCAAATTGACATATGTGATGACAAATACCTTGAGGCCTAAGGTATTACTTTACTATCTTGTAAGTCATGCATATTGTGATTTATCTTGATGACGAAGAATCCACCATTTGATATGAGATGTTTAATTTCCCCCGAGAAATGTACATCATGGGAAGACATAAGTGGTTCTATAAATTCTAGGCCTAGTTACACAGTTACTTACCCCTTGGAAGTGTGCACCATGTGATTATGTAAGTGGTTCAAGAAAGACTAATCCCACTGAGGGAGTTACTTTCCACATGGTGCCTTTCTCCATGTGATAACTATTGAAGAAACACCAAGAGTACCACTCATAGAACTTGTTTTTAGATAAAGAAAACTCCGAAAAAATATAAGAATAAGAAGAACACAGACATAATAATGTACATGGTATGGGAATAATCCCTACATCCATGGAGAGGCATAAATATCACTATGATTTGGGAGAAAATAATGCATAGAGATCTAAGAGTTTCACATACAGAAACACTAGCCTAAAATGGGATAATATAGGAGATGAACTACTATACCACCAACTATCTAAAAGGTTTTAATTTCTATATTGAACTATGACAAGAAGTTTGCATCACTATAGTTTCAGGACAACCCATGTCTAAGGTAACACAATTTCTGATGTCTAGAAGTCTACGGTGCTAATGTACCAGAGTCTCCAATGTATTCTCTTCTTTAGTTATCTATGGGTGATTTCAGTAATCCCTACTGCAATGTCATGCCAAAGATTTTACTATTTTAGTTCCATATTTATGTCTCCTGGTACACAGTATAGGAAATAATCATTCAGAGAAACATTATACAAGAGGGATTGGATTCACCAATCCATCAAAGATGTAAGTGGTTCTAACATGTATAGGCCAATTTTGGTTAGTTGAGACTTGATATTTTCAATTATCCATTACATGGATAATTTTATAGTGGTTCAGGGAAATATATCATGATTCAAGAGGATTCGTCTCTTGACAGAGACATTCGGCCAGGAACCAAAGCAGGTTTTGCTGACCTAGGGTTTTATCTTAGAATCTGAGGGTCAGCGGGATTATTTTATGCAAAATATTAATTTATTAAATGAACACCCATGTTTATTACTTTATTAGATGAATTATATTCTCAAAATGGATTTTTATAAATCATTGATGATGGAATACTAAGTTGTACTCACACTCTATTTAGATCCTCATTTAGTAACTGCAAAAATTGTATGGATTCATTTAATAACAAGGGAAAGGGGACCTATGTTTTTTGATGGATTATTGGTTGCATCAGAGAAAGGAGGTGGGATAAAAATAGTGTCTAGGACCAGTATATGGGTTGAGATCGACATGGGGTCTGGGAATAGGGTTATGGAATTTTTATCCAGTATTTTAGTATTTTATTTGTATGAAATTATACACTTCATGTAGATGACTTTATCATGCCATTACATTGTATATATTTTCATTTGGATTGATAGGTTATCCTTCAATCAGCTATGATATTCTAATGATAATATATATTATCTCTATTCTTATTTAAACTCTATAACAAAGGGTATATTCTCCACACAATACTCTTTACACCATCACTACTAGGAGATAGTCTATTGCATATGGGAAAGAAAGACTGAGGTCACATAGCCAACTCGGCTCAGTCATGTGAGGGAGCATCAGGTCTGGGAAGTTACATAATAGACTCTCACTCACATTTTGGGTGTTAAAAATGTTTTCAAAATTATGTTATAACTTCTATAAATTTCATTATGGCATTTATATAAGTTATCCATTTAAATGCACCCCAAAATGATACAATTGATGCAAAAAGTATTCTTCAATTATTGTAGATATTTCCTCACATGCCTATAACATATAAATTTTGTTACCTAATAAAATATAAGTCATTAATTTGAATTATCTCTCCCATAAATATTAAACGAGTCCATGAATATTAAATATTTAATATTCCTTCAAAAAATAATTATTATTATATTCTTCGAATAATATTTGAATAAAATACGTAAAAAAATTAAATTGATATTATTGAAATATTAAATAATATTTAATTTATTTAATTTTTATATGATTATTAAACATGGAAAATACCCATCCACCATCTTAGGTCCCACCATGTCCTAAACTCCAATTAACAAGAGTTATTCAAGATTCTAAATATCCTTTGTGTGTGACCCTCTAGAACCATATCTCGATAGAAGTTAATATTTTTCACATACCTTGAGTGAAATATACCAACACATCATGTCCCTTAAGGAGTTAAGTAATAGAAATAATAATTACAACTTCCTAAGAAAATTAATTCTATTATATAATCGATTTCTCTTACGATATCTCATAAAACAGGACACACACTTTATGTCTTCATCCATTCTTGTTTTATTGTTCATTAATCATACTAGATATAGTTTACATTAAACATCATGGCCATAGATTTAATAAGGGTACAAAAACCCAGGTTATCTATGCATGAGCATCTCTTTCTTTCGGAAGTAAAAAAACATTTTTGAACATTAATCCAATTTCATGCCATCGTGGGCACACCCAACACAAGTTTAATCACCACAAAATTATTGTTATGGTTTTCATATTGAATCAATATATGTAGTCAAATATTAAATATCAACAATTATCTTAATTCATGATACCAATAGATTTGTTCATAGATAGAAACTATCAATGATTCCCAAAAAATGCAGTGTTCTTATTGGTAGGCTAGTATAAATGATATCTTAATCTTTAGGTCACCATGTGTAAACATCATTAGAATAAGTCCCAATGTTGATGTGATATCAACACCTATTAGTCATACATCACCCACCTATAATCATTATGATGTATCTAGACCATATGATATGTTATTTGATTACTATCTTAGTATCTCGAGGTACACATTATAGCCAGAAACTGCAATATCCTATAGATAAACCAATTAATCTAAAGACATTTCCATGTAAATAGTGGATGAATAAATATCAACACTATCTTGGAAAATATACATAATAAATAAGTATCTATATAAATGATATGGTAATTTAAAACTACTTTTCATGTTGGGTGAAGGGACCCACTTTTACAAGATTCCTACTTTCACTAGTGGGAGATTTCTATGGATAAACTTGTTAGCTCTCACGTGACATGGTTATACTGAGTTTTGGACTTAGTCATTGGGAATGCTATTTTTCCTTTCATGGATACTCTTCTATTTAAAACTTCACCTTATTATAAGAATCCTCAAGAGATTATATCCCTGAGTATACCCTTTTTGTACTCAGTTACAATGTTAGAATCATACATAGTACCATAATTAAGATTCCAAGAACAATAATAAGTCATTGCATATTTTATTATTATTTTCTAAATCAGAAGAAACAATATAATTGGTATATATAGATTTGGATACCACCATCTTAAAAGAGATTCAAATTCATACTACCTTATCCTAAAACAATATTAGACCATATTGATTCATAGGATGACTAGTTTATGTCCCCTTAAAACTAGTGTTCCTTCCACTCAAAGTACTAGTGTACATATCCATTATTCACATTCAAGTACAATTGGAGAGTTATGACTTTATTATGCATCTATCCTAGGATAAATTGATATTTTCTTACATAAAGTATATTTCGATAATATCTTATACATAGAATGAAATATGTGATAGATCCACCACAAGTATGTATGGAATTCACCTCTATTTTAATCTCATCTTATGTCTCATAAATGTATTCTAAGGGATATTATTTTCTTGTGACATTGGAAACAAGTCTCTATTGAATTGTTCGAATTTATTGTCAAAATATGTAAATTGGATTAGCCCATGTATACCATAGTAATTTTTGTTCCCAATATCTTATGGTGATACATTAAGTCAACATTTTTAGAGTCTCTTTCAATATAGTATTTACCAACTATATGAATAATAATAATTTTTCTAAACATTATCGACATTTTTTAATTGGAAACTATAACACTCTCACTAATATCTCATAGAAAACTAAAAAATATTAGTTCCAAAAGAATATTCTATGAACACAATTCTTTAATTAGTCATGAAAATTTATATCTAAAACTTGTATTTCTTATTGGAATTCTTTTGGGTCCTCAACAATTTCTGGTTGTGTCCTACAAACACCTTCCACGACAGGTGGTCTTGACATCCAATACAAAATATAATGATCATAGAAAGTTTATATGATAATTAAAATTTAATTTTATCTAACTAGGAATATATGGTATAACCAATTGATCCTTTTCATACCACACCTATACCTCCCATGTATAGATTCTCTAGAATATCCACTAACAGATTTACATCAATTAGAGAAACTAAAAAATTATAAAATTTATTTTTGTACAAGGAATCTATTTTCATAAATTCATGTAATATTGTCAATATTAGATTATTGACATTAAATACATCATTATAGGAACCATTATTCTCAATGAATAATATATCACCCACTATGGTGAATATAAAACCATCACTTTGTTTTTAACAATTATATGAAGTATGTGTAATTGGAAAATTACATATCCAAAAACTCTTATAGAACATGTTCCTATACAATCTAGATGTGCATCTTAATCCTTGAAGTTACCGAGGATAATTTATCCTTCACTATCTCATATAGATAGGTGAACACTTTTATAGAAATATAGTACATCACTTGAACATAACTATTCGATGTCATGGGTTTCTATACTCTCCATAGAAACATTTGGTATAATTACATTATATTCACATTGAATTATTCTTGATGTATGTTTGTTTAATTAATTTTCCTTAACAAACTCATTGAATGTAAACTCATATTCCTTAATGATCAATGTATCCATATAAGACACATCATAAATCTTCTTTTTATGATCATCATATCTTATATGTGTATATAGGAATGATAGTTTAAGAATAAATCAACTCTACATTTATAATGGTTGATTAATACATGGTAAAGATATTATTTGGATCATTAGAATGAAGAAACATAGATATTCTTACCATGCATCTTCATTAATTCACATTCACATTCAAATTCCTTAAAACTATTAAATAGAGTATCATAAAGTATATGAATTTACCCATAGCTTATTATTTTAATAGCTCACTCTATATAGTTGAACTAATTGATTTTTTGGATATCCTTTATTTATAATATTTTATTATCCAAAAATAGATAATTAAATGTGTCAATAATAAAAAAAAATTAGATCCAAAGAGTCTAAAGACCATACTGGGCATATCCTTGAAATCCACTTTCAGTTTCACTAGAAAAAGAATCATCTTTCCACGTCTAAGTATTTAGGTACTACATTTTATAATCCTCAGATATTTCCAATGAATCAAGCTTTAATGAACTATTAGTTGATTGTGAGACACCAAAAAAATATTAAATTAGAAATGTAATAATGTATCCTTGTTTCAAATGGAAAAATGAGATAAATGTTTTGGTAATACTAAAAAAATGTTCCAATATAATCAATAATCAGGAAATATAGAAGTTATGTAATTCTCACTACTGACTTTGGAATCACTATTTCTTTGCCACATGGAGTGTTTTCCTTACTTCTTGAAATGTTTCTATACTTGGTTGGTATATTTTGATACAAAGGTGTTATTCATATTCACTATCTAATACCAAATAATTAAAATTGAAACATCACATACAATGATGAATATAGACTATGTCAACGACTCTACTTGCCTAAACATAAAATTATTTTATTTTTTCCGTAGACTTCTCTAATGACATGTGAATAAAATAGCCTCATGTATGATGTTTTTCTTCTGTTACATGAAGGACATTTCAATGGTGTAATTTCAAGTCACACTTCTCGTTTTCATTTTGGCCTTGTGTTTCAACATTTTTATCATAAGAAATAAATATTAATTGTTACTTATATTCTTATCTCTTTGGAAAACATTACCCAAAAGGCAATGAAGTGTTTTCTCTACACTAGTCATTTTTAATCGTATACGAAAATGGAGTAATTAAGTGATAAGGATATTATAAACATATGTATCGAAATATCATGATACATCTTTCTATTTTAACATGTCTAGTGTAATAATCATAACATTCATTTTTAACTTCACATTCTACTTGAATTTTTTTTGAAGACGAGACAACATGTGAATTTATCCTTATCATGATGGTGTGTCCACAAATAATTATACATTTATGATACCATTATGATGTAAGCATTGAAAATTTCATCCATGTGTCTGTTGTAAGATTTATTTTCAACCTCGCATCCTGAGGTGGCTCAACAGGTAGTCAGAACAGCAACACATAGAATTTTCATTTACATCATAGAACACTGTGAAAATCTTGTAATGAACTAGTAAATTCATGTCAACGAGGAAATTAAAATTTTAAAATATATATATCCAAGTCAACATTTGGTATTACCAGCCATTAACCAAAAAAATAATGCATAAAAGATTAGTTATTTTTGTATTACCAGTTATTTGGACTTAGATTTTATTCTCTTAAATGTCTCCTACTATTTTAGGTAATTTTAGTAGTCCGAAAATATTATATTTTTAATAGTCAATGGTTCTCATATTCTAGTGGAAATAATCCTTAAATCCCCACAACATAGTCTTTAGTATACCTAAAAAACTACTTGGAGAGTCTCAAGGTAGGCTTTCAGCTAGCCAACCACATAAACTCATGGATCCTTGTTCTGTTGAGTTGAGTATCATATTCTACAAAGGATAACATTTAATTATTCAACACATGCCTCTAAAGTTGCAACAAGTAAGAAATATCTACCTATTGAGTAAACGAATATTTAAATATAAATTTTAGTGAATTAAATACACTTCTCCCTTGAAAACCAATAGAAGAGAACGCGGGCATCATAAAGAGTGATTTATGGGATAATTAAATTTTCAGGTATAATTTTTGTCAAAACATCAAATCTGTTATACCCCAGCCTAGATTCATCCATGGATAATGTGAAATTTATATAAGAATTAATGATTAAATCAAAATTGTACCAAATTAGATTTTGATAAGAAATACATTTTGCTCACCATCGATGTTTCTCACTCGAAGGAACCAAACTCAAAACCCTATAGATCATCCACATGAATTATGAAAGATTAATAGTTCACTGGACTAAAAAATCTAGGTACATGTTTGGATAATTAGAGGATCTTAGATGTCATCAGGATCATGGTAGATGAATCTAAGGATCCCAATACATAAAACAAGAAAACATTGATCTTCCATTATTTTTCACTCTCTAGGACTTGAGATATGGGGATAAGGGATATAATTTATAAAATCTAATCTCAATCAAAATTTGAATGTTGAAAATGTTTTTTTACTTTAAATATAACTTCCATAAATTGAATTTATTTCCTTATGGAAGTTGAATCTTTAAATGTTCTAAAAATGATAGAAAAAGAACTCAAAACTTGACACATATGTTGTGTATATTTTATCAAATTCTTGTGACACATAAAATGTGTTACGTAAAAAAATATGATATATAAAATTGACTTGAATCTCTCATTAATATTAAATAAATCCGTGAATATTATGTACATAATATTCATTTGAAAAAAAATAATTATATTAACTAAATAACTTGTGAATATAATAATTACATAAATTCAATTCATATTATTCTAATATCAAATAATATTTAATTTATATATTTTATTTATGATCATATAAACTTGGAAATTACCCGGTCATCATCAAGAGACCTACCATGTTCTAAAAATCAATTTACATGAACTTGTCGTGCTTCTAAATATTCTTTCTATGTTCCACTCTTGGATATTATATCAATAGTAGTGATAATAATTAATAGACCCTGAAAAAAAAAGTAACTCCTCATGACCCTAAGGAGTTAAGGAATAGTAATAGAAACGATAGCCTCTTACAAACATGTTCTATGTAATATAATCTTTTTGTCTTTTGATATCTCATAAAAAACACACACACTTCATGTAATCATCTATTTTTACTTTATTATATGATGACTTTATTAAATTGTAATACCATTAATAACCATGGTCCATTTTTTAATAAAGGGACAAACTTCATGTTTAACTCTGTATGAGACATCTATTCATTCCAGAAGTGACAAATTTTTTCTTATACATTCAACCAGTGTCCTACCATCGATGTTGCACCAATTTATGTAACCTCACTAAAACATAAATGTTATAGTTTTGGTCCTGAATAAAATTATTTTATCAAATAATATATATCTCTAATGATATGAAATCATGTAACCAATATACATGTCTATAGATAGGAACTCTCAATGACACCTAAATCATGTGGTGTACTTAGTACAATTTCAAGACCCATCCCAATGGGGTTTCTACCATAATTCCCCAATCCCACCTCCAATAGGCTAGGGGATGACGACTAGCACTAATTAGTCATATCACTAACATGAAAAGATTTTTCCAAAATACCTGTTCACACGCACAAATATCGAATCCTATTCAATGATGAAATGTAAAAACAACTGAACCACCATGAATACATATATCTAAAATCCTAAAAAATTTATATGACATGAAGTAATGGAATGTAAAACAAGAAAAATAAAATTCCACCACATGAGTCTTAGAACAATCCCAATCTGAAACTATATACTGGGGTGTAATTACAATAGAGTTAATACAAACCTTGGTGTGTCTGGTCTCACAAGGCACCATTTAGTCCTGGTCTATCTTGGGATATGTCAAAAGGTTGATTATCTACATGGGACATGACACCTATAGGAAAAACCCATGATGAGGTGAGTATTACAATACTTAGTAGGAAACCATGAAACCACAAAGCCTACAACAAACAAAATACATATAGCTTTACAATTGTATATATCTAAAACACATATAATGTAATCATTCATATATACTTAACAAGACACACAGTCTAATGGTAAACCACAACCATAAAATATGAAAGTCTAGGATTCCATCTTGAAGGTTCCACATAGAACTCATACAGGAGAACACACTCTTGAGTCTGAATCATAGATGGTGTTCATTCGAGAGGTAATGTTCATTGGGTCTCACCAAAGGAAGTGTGCGCAGAATTTTTGAAGTGAATTTGATACATGAATGAAGATAACACTCAAGTCCATGGGGGGATTCCAACAACTAAATCAAGATTATCACAGTTAAAAGAGGATATGAACCCACATATTGTTTGTTACAATGATACCATGAATTCCAACTAGAATACGAATATGAATAGATGATCTTTCTTCGAGCCTCATGGAGGGACTCCAATGAATCTATCCCATATGTCTTACTGAAGGGATCATTCTATTGGGTGTAAAAGGAAATTCCATACTAATAATTTGGGAAATGGTAAGGGGAAGATACCCTAACAAAACATTTACAATACCTAGAGGATAAGGTCTCCAAACCATGTATAAAGGAGTATGTGGCGTGAAGTAGGGGCCACATGCCTTGTTGCACGAGCTCAATTCCTTCCTGGGTAAACAGACCATGTAATTATACCCATCTAATTGTACACTACATGCCAACTACCCATGTAATTTTTCCATGTTTTAGTACATGGATTATCCCATGTACTCATTCAAGTAATATACATATAAGGAAGTATACGGCATGCTCCAGCCTATGTACTCAAACCCATTTCAGGATACGCTCATAGGTACATGCTGAATCACCGGGGAGAGGTCACCAGCTATGTGACCATTTAACACTCTATGTGATACAAAATTATCTCCTGAAAACCTAGCTACCACACAAGGGCCCCACATACAGCGTATTTCTAGATTACAAGTTGTGTTGATTGGGTATTCTAGAATCTTTGGTTTTTCCTCCCTCATATGCCCATGCCACTACCAATTGGAAATATATCCTCATTCATGATGGAAATCAAGTATCTGATCTAGATTAACCACAAAAATGTAGTTTTTTTGGTTTAAGCCATCCAATCAATTTGAAAATCGGCCTTGTTCCTCATTATTCATTGAAAACTAAAGAAATTGATAATTGTGTATCCACATCATCTAATATAATGTCGCTAACATCTTCTCATATCATTCATATCATGTGCATCCTAGATATATGATTTAATATTGTTGTTCAAAGAAATAGGTGTGCAACAACTAATTGTTCGGAATAATGTCGAGCCACATTCCAATAAACAATAACAGCGATGAAGGGTTAATCGAGGGAGAATAGATGATGAAAATATAACAGGCACAAACCTCAATCATTTTTCATGATGGTATTGGTTTTTTCCCGTAGAACAAAAATTGATGAAATCATCAATCATAAAGATATCTCCATGAATAACCTTGCAAATAAGCTCATCATGTAAGACCATCAAACCAAATATTAATATATTCATTGATTGATTTCTTTTCATCATAAAAGTTATGAATGGGGAAAGAAAAAAATCAAAAAAAACCTCCCAAACATGATTTGGATCAATCAATGATGATGAAAGATGCATCATCTTATCATATGGTGATATCCTTCAAAACTGTTGTGTGCCTATCATTAGTCTACGAGCCGATCACTGTTCATCTGAGATAAGTCATCAAAAATTATCACCATCTACTTTCTAACTACTATAAGGGTATGAATTTAACCATATTATTTTTTAAAATAAGTCGTTTTAATGATGTGTTAGTTAACGTGTCAACAAACTGAAATAAAATAATTTATTTTCATTATATTATTCATTTCTACTCCCACGATGTCTTTTTCACAAATGATGCAAGACGATCAATTTTATGTTACTTCTATGTTAAAACTCACATTTTTATTTCAATGATGACTCAAATTTATAATATGATTATTATTTTATATGTTATTACACTTTAATTAGGAAACAATGCTTGTGTGCCTTTTAATATATTTAATAAATTTTAATCATTTATTCCATGAACACAAGTCCTCCTAATCACATGTCGTTAGAGTATCTCGTCTCAAAAATAATATATATGATCTAAAAATAATTAATGTACAATTAAAGTCTTTTAATTCTCCCAATATTAGTTCTTTACATCCCTATAAATTCAAAACAAGTTATACACAATGAGAAGTCTGTACTGAGCATGAATTATAGCCTCCCACTCCTTTGTGCTCTCCTAGTGATTCTTGTGATGCCACTAGATATGCATTAAAATAATCAATCTCCCATGAAGGATACTCTCCTCCCAATCCTCAATCTCTATGAGGTACTTAGTAAATGTTTCACAATAGTAGATGTCCATATTTCCCCAGTCGATAACATACAATGGGTAATGCACATACCTTCTCAGCTACGATGTGTGGAAGATATCATTTACCTAGTATAATTACACTAATAGTGGTAAGTGTTATGCCAACTTATAATTTCTACATAGTAACAGGAAATGGACAATGAATATCAGAAATAGTTTTCCACCCTGTCTAGATCTTAATAATCCATGCTGAAGTGAAACCCGTAGGAACACATGATCTCCTTCCTCAACTCCAATGGTATGTGTTGTCTATTTGGATAATACTTCTGGTGGATCTTTATAGTCATCATCCACTTCTGGATGATCTGAACCTTTTGGATAATTGCTGGCATTGACTCTAGGACCATGAGTGATTACTCACCCGAGTCAGACCAATAATGTGGTGACTTTCTAGGTCTCTCCTACAAATCCTCAAATGGTTTCATACAGATGGTGGAATTGTATCTGTTTTTGTATGAAATAACCACTGGGGGTAGTTGATCCTACACACTGTGGCCAAAATCAAACATGAAATCCCACAAAATGTCCTCCAAAACCTAAATGGTCGACATAGTCTAACAAATAGGTTGGGGGTGAAACGCTATGCTCAAGTGTAACTAATTCAGTCAAATCTAGAACTTGGATGTGAAGCGAGGATCACAGTTGAAGTGTTCATCGATGAAACTCTATGGAGTAGAAATATCTCATGCACATAGTGTTATTCTGAGATCATTACAAAAATCTATTCTTGAATATCTAAGAAGTGGGTGGACATGGTGAGTGGGACTTTGATCACCCATATGGCATCGTGTCCACTGGAGGTATGTGGTAATCCCATCACGAAGTCCATGGATATCCCATCAAACATACATTCTAGAACCTCAAGGGGTTGAGGAAATCTGGCCAGAACTTGCTGCTTAGACTTCAAATACTAACATGTAATGCTTCGAGAGACAAACTATGTTACTCCTTCCTTCATTCATGGCAACAAAAAATGACATCGGATTTCCTAGTACATCCTTACCATGACTGGATGTACTGTTAAAGGAGTAGTCGGAAAATCTCTCAGAACCTCATCATGAAACGCCAATAGTACCTCATCCGTTGAATGAAATACATGCTACCCTCCATTTGAAAATCTATCAGTAGCATATCTAGTGGATATCTAAGTACGTAAGATCTCACATTCTACATCCCCAAGTTGTTCCTCCTAGAATTACTATAAAAATGGAGGGGTAAAAACTACCAACAGGGGGTATGATACATCATCTCCAACCACAAAGGATAACTAAAATGTGGTTAACATTTTTTATGTATCATTCAGAAATTGCGAACAAAATATCTTACTGAGAGCATCTGGTACCATGTTATCCTTCGCATGAGTATAGACAATTTTGAAATCTGAATCATGGAGGAACTCTAGCCATCACCTCAGTCTCATTTTATGTTACTTCATAGAGAATATATTATTGATACTATTGGGAAAATAATATATGATAAACTTCTCATCCATAAGGTAGTTTATTTACATATTTATTGAGAAGATTCATATTTCAAACTCAATATCATGGGTTGTGTGGTTCTACTCTTGTGGTCACCAATAGCATGAACTGTATGAAATCACTACCTACCTATGCATTAAAATGAAACCATGGCCGATTCATGATGCATCATAGAACACAATGTACTCTACACCTTCCTATGAAAACCTCAATATGAGAGTGCTTTTCAAACTCAATCTCGACTGCTAGAAATGCTACTATCACCTTTCAGTCCACATGAATGGATTCCCCATTCATGTTAAAGATGTCATGAGTGTGGATATCCTGGAAAAATCATGTATAAATCTATGATAGTATATTACCTACCCAAGTTAGCACCAAACGTCTATCACACACTTGAATGGCTCCAAAGATAACACTGCGTCGACCTTGGATAGTTACACTGCCTCTCCATCCGCTGAGATAACATGTCCCAGAAATCCGACTACTTAAATCAAGAACAGATACATTGATATATTTTTGTAAATCTTGTACTCTTGGAGTACATCTAGAACCATACACAAGTGTCTTGATTTCTCTGGCTTGGATTATGAGTACATAATGATATCGTTGATAAAAAAACATGAACCTATCTGTGAAAGGTTGAATGATATGGTTCATGTCTCCCATGATCACTTCTGGGGATTTCTTCACACAAAAGGGCATCACAATGTACTCATAGTAACCGTAGAAACATATGAATGTTGTTGTCAGAATATCCTCATCCTTTACCCATAACTGGTGATATCGTGACCTGAGGTCAATATTCAGGAACCATTATTACCCTCTCAACTAATCATAGAGGTGATCAATAATTGGAGTTGGATACATATTCTTCACGGTCACCTAGTTCAAGATTCGATAGTCCACACATAAACTCAAGATTCTGTACACCTTATTTGTGAATAAGACTAAGGATTTCTATAGTAAAAAACTGGGTCTAACAAATCCATTAATATTCAAGTCCTCCAACTATACCCTCAACATACAAATCACTATGGGAGACATATGATATGCTAGCGTAGATATCAGTTTCATCCCAGGGTGTAGATCAATACAGAAGTCTATATCTTGGTGCGGAGGTAAACCTGGAACATCATCAAGGATGAAGTCCCCATACTCCACCACCACTGTTGGAAGATGGATACTCATAAAATCCACTAAAAAAGTGAGATGCTACCCAACTGATGAGTAATCGGGTGCATTATTCAATGCATGAGTCCATCCTTTACTTCCTATGTTTCGTTTCCACTGACAAAGGATAACCTAGTCCCACCATTGTAAACACACTGCTTTCTCTGTCTAAAATATATGACCTGGGCATCAACTGTGTATAGATATTCGATTCCAAATATGACATGGTAATTCCCCCAACAACTCTTACAATAGATCCAAATATAAAATCTTTCTTACAAGAGTTAGGTAATACTATTGATAGAAGTGTGTGATCGTTAAGTCTTCTCCAGTAGAATCCTCTAATAAAAATGGTCAATCCAATGGGATGAACATGAATCCATATGCCTCATACAAGATATGTGGAAATAAATTAATGACAAGAACCCATTTCTATTATCTCATAAGATAATGTAGAAAATACATAGATGATATATCGAATCATTATCGGATCCTTGGGGTCGTTAGCTATGACCACATTCATCTATCCATGCACATGTACTCCATCTCCCTAAACTAGGCATGGACCACCTGTGGTGGTGTTAGAAACATTTCAAAGCATCTACAACCTATTAAAGATATCTTTGCTCCTCTATAGAATTAGATTCCCTATTGAACTACCTAATATTACCAGTACCACTACCTTAGTGGCCCATCCACGGTATTTCTATCAGTTATATAGTTAGTTGAACAATATCGATTGAGATATCCCTTACCATCACATGAGTATAACAGCCTCTATCTAGGCAGAATAGACCAACCCTATGATCCCTAAATCATATAACCTCCATCCATGGGACTTAAACTAAAACAACATACATATCCTAATCACATAGATTAACATTGATTCCCTTCTTCTAAGGTCTCAACACCTACCTACCTGCTACTAGTAACCACTGGCTATATCTGCTCAGTGATGAATCACTCAAATACTAAACCTCAATCTAGCACTACTGAATAGTTATGAATACATAACATTAGATCAAATTACATTACAAATATCTCTCTCAAAGGTCAAATAATTGATGAAATGATCACAAACCATATCTATCAAGTAATTAGAGAGGATGGTAAAACTTGATGAATACTAAGCTACTATTGTTCTACCCTTTTAGAGATACAAATGATCCTAGATATGTACAACCCTCAATATAGCTGGATATAAATACTCTATGACGACAAACTCAAAATCATACCATTCTAGATTAACATTTTTGTAATCCTCGGTCACCAAATCCCACCATCTCCCTACTAATTCATGAAGTGGGAACACCACCAGGAGCAACATTAGATTGGCTGGTGTCCTAACCAGACAAAAAACATAGATCAATTCCTCAATACATTCCTCATTCACCTCTTGGTAAGAATCAACATGGATCCTAAGGGTTATCTATCACTAGGACTCATGAATCATGCTCAGCCTGGGAACCTCGTAGTTTAGTATTTTGGTCACCACATGATTCGAGACTTGTGGTCACATAGCTAGAACACCACACAAAGGTAACATCTGAAGAATATATCCCTGTATTGATACCTCATCATGGAGGGGATCATACTTGTGATCATGATACTAAATCCTCATTGGAATATATCATGGAGTAATCTTGAAATAAACAAGATGTACCAGGGTAAAATGAGTATATATAGAGAGCTGACTGAAGAAAGACATAGATACTGGAACTCCTTCCTATATGATACATGTACCACTATTTTCCATGAAACTACTGTTCTCATGTACTGAGTCAAGAAGTAGGTGATAAATTTATTGGTGTATTTATATGTCAGCTTCCATACCAAAACTCAAGTCCCTAGCCTGAAATATGAACTCATAACACTTAACACTATTTCCGCAACCTATCTCACAGAATCTGATCCTATGGAAGAGCAAAATACCCTAATGCCACTATGTTATGACCCATCCCTAGGGGCGTGTCTTAATTACACATTCTTGACTCTAATAGTCCAAGGGATAGAAACTAGCACCAAGTATGCATATCATTATCATGGGAGACATTTGGATAGGTTCATGTAGATACACACATCTCCATGACTATACACCGTTGAAAAGAAAAACCAAATAAATATCAATGCATTCATACATCCAAAATCTCACTAATATAATAAAAATGGAAGTAAATGTATGAAAAATAGTCCAAATACATATAAACCACAAGAGTCTAAAAACAATACTAACCTAAATGTATGCACTGGGATACTATCTGGATACCACAGTGATAGACCTTGATCTTTCATGTATCACTAAGCACTGTCTGGTCCTAGTCTATCAAGGACTCTGTAAAAAGGATGATCATCTATAAAAGAGAGGAAACATGAGGGGAAATATCATTCATGGATGAGTATATCAATACTCAATAGAATAACCTCAAACCACAACACATACATCAAAGGAAATACAATTAGCTCTACACAGGAGTATGTCTACAACACATAAAATAAGAAAATCTTGATATACCAAACAAGAAACACTATTTAAAGGAAAACCATAATCATAAAATATGATATCCTAGGATTCCAGCTAAAAGGTTATACATAACACTTCTTTTGGAGAAAAAACTCTGGAGTCTGAATCACTGATTACATCCAACTAGGTGGTTTCTCTTGTCTGGTCATTCTATAGGAAGTACACGTTGAATGTATAAGGAGAATATACTACAAATATGTGGATCCCACTTAATTCCATGCTGGGATTCCAATAAATCAGTCAAGATTAACCAACTAAGTAGAGGATTGACACTCGAATAGTGTTGGTCACAGAGATACTAATAAATCCACCCAGGGAATAAAGATGAATAGAGGATCTCACACCGTGCATCATAGGGGGATTCTAATGACTCTGTCCAAGAAATCTTGGTGAAGGGATCATTTTCATACATGTAAGAGGGAATTCAATAATAACCTTCAGATAAAGAATAAGGGGAACATACCCTAATGAATCCTGTCCAAGACATAGAGGACAAGGGCTCAACTCCATGTACTATGGATTACATTGATTGTAGTAGGGGTCACACTCCATTTGCCTTGACATCCAATCTTTCCTATGTAAATTTCCACTTCCATCAAAACCATGTAATAGTACACAACATGAAAATTTCTAGCATATGTTTACCATGTGTTAGTACATGGATTATCCCATTTACTTATTCTAGGCATGTCTTTTTAGGGAATTACATGGACTGATCTAACCCATGTACTCCAACTAATGTCCATGTACCCTATGAGGTACATGAAAGATAACTGGGAGAGGTCACACAACGTTTTATAGTGCTACATGCCATGTGATACCAATATATCTACTAAAAACATAGCCACTTCTAATGGGGCCCCACACCCCATGTAATCCCAGATTATACACACTATTGAGTGTGTTTTTCCAAAAACTATAATTCTACATCTCACGTACACCCACACTGGTACCACCTTGAAATATGGACACATTTATAATGGTAATCAAGGATCTGATCTGGAAGAAACCTCATTATATTTTTTTTTCATGTTTTTCCCTTTAATTTATTCTGAAATTGGACTTATTCATTATTCACTATTTCATGTTTAGGAATGAGAAAATTTGGTATCCATGACATTTGATATGCTTCTGCTACCACCGTCTCACATTCGTTGAATCATGTTGATCCTGGATCTATGATTTTAGATCATTTCACCAAGAAACAGGTTTGAAAAGATTGATTGTTTAGTAAAAAATTGAACCTTGAGCCAATGAAGAACAAACACAGTGAATGGTGAATTGGGGGAGAAAAGAACAAGAATAGATAAGAGGAAAGATCATTGATTGAAGTTTATTCCAATATTAGTTAATTTATTGTAGAATTAAAATAATAAAATTAGTAATAAGAATTTAATATCTCAAAATAATACCGAAAATAAGCCCATCTTGCATGATGATATAATAATAGATCAATCTATTCATTGAGTGATTCACATTCAACGTAGAAATCAATAATCGGTAATGAAACCAAAAAAGCAACTACCCTACATAGATTGGGACCAAATTCTAATGATGAACGATGTGTCATCATTTCCATTAGAAAGATCATTTGATACTATTTTGTGTTGATCATCCGTGCATAATACAGTCACTGTTCATCTGACCGAAATCATAAAAAATATCTCAATTGGATTTCTTATGACTATAGGTTTATGAGAACAACCTTGAGATTTTTCAATATTAGCCTATTTAAAGACATAATAGTTAATACATCATCAAATTGGAATAAAATAAGTCATTTTAATCTTTTTATTCATTTCCTCACCCGTGATGAATTTTTAAAAAATAACTCACACTGACCAATGTTATGTCACGGCTAGGTTAAAACTTTTGTTCTAAGTTCAACAATTCCGTCTACTTTTAGATATAAGTATTCATTAGAAGTTATTCCACTTTTTAGGAAAACTGTTTATATTTTATATTTAATATATTTAGAAAATTTCAATCCATTATTCTGAGAACTCTTGGCCTTGGAATGACATGCCATCTTAGTGCCTTGTCTCTAAAATAATCCATATAATATATAAAAATAAAAAATTGGAAAATCAATGTCATTAAATTGAAGGATGAAATTCAGGATATTCTCTACTTGAGATCACTAATATCAAACTTCATGATAATAAGTATCAATGATTATGAGCCCTCAAAACCGGATAACCAGACATCATCTCTGTCCAATCAGTATAATGTATATAGACAATATGAAACATGTTTATGATTTCAATCATAATATCTCAAGTTTATCATTATAATAAAAAACTGTTTCAACTGATTAATAAGAAAAAAAATAAAAGGATATTATCATGGAAATTGTAGATTTGAAAAAATATCAACATGGTTATGGTAAGTATACATCATACATAACACACTATATACATGATATGGTAATAAAATATTATTTTCAATTTCTGTCTAGGAAACCACCTTTTACAACACATCTATCTATTGATATGGCCTTTATTCCATAGGTCATTCATGCCATCATCGATGGGAAGTAGGAGACATGAAGGGACTACATTAATGAATTTTTACTACATGTTGATATTATAACATGGTTACACACAAGCCCCGTCGAGTGGGAGGTATTGAAAAAGAGATATGTTCTCTATCGTCTATGAACTAGTCATCCATCACTAGGGATTTCAAATGCAAGACTTGGATATCCTGCCACATGTCTATTAATGAGGATGGACTAGTCAGATTGTATAACACAATATTTAGGATATGTAGTAGGGCATCACACCTTCATCACTTGGTGGGCATCTCAATGAGGTAGATAGATGTGCTGAAACCTATCATCCAGTTTTCTTCCGGCAAGGATCTCCGATGTTGGATGGAGGGGCTCTTTTCATAATGTGTTAGAGGCCAGCACAATGTAATGAATCATGGTATGGGATGTCAATGCTTTGAAACAAGTAGCATATCTTGACGATTACTGACATATGGGGTGATAATTCATATGAATGGAAACATGAAATGATGAATGATTATCATCTGGAGGGGGTATGAATTCAGCCTTCGGGCTACCCATGTTCCATGATCTCTATGTCTATAGAACATTAGACCATATATTATAACATAATAGGTTCAGTAGGTGATTATTATTCATTGTGATGAGGAATGAAGTGTGGACTACTACGGTGTATGGGATTGTGTGTGTTGTCTGATTATTTATAATAACATCTACCTTAAAGAATATTCCATAAATGTCAAATATTTATGTAATATATATTAGATACATAATTTATATTATATGATATGAATAAAAAGATAAAATAATTTTGTTTATATAAAACAACCTATATAATTAATACACCAATAAAAATATATATGATATATCTACCCATATACAATGATAATATACCTTCAAAATATAAAAATATAAAATATTTTCAAAATTTGAAGAAACTACCTTGCAAGAGGGGTTATATAATATTAAATTGTGTTCTCTCATAATTTATATTTTATTAACATTATTTTTAAAGATAAAATTTCATATTAATAAGAACAATATAATAATATAACAATTAAAGATATTTGAATTGATGGGGATAAAAGGGAATAAAAAGGGAAAATGAAATGAAGGATTTGTAATAGATAGAAAAAATGAGAAACATTAGAAATTAAACAATTTTAAAGGGGGGAAACAATACCATGGGAGTGTGGTTGAGGTCAACATGTAATGGGTGTATTTAAGACCACCCAAAACCATATAAAGCATGACATTCTCATTATATAGTTATTGAAAAAACAAATTTGGAGAAAATTAAAATAACTAAGTTTAATTATAAATTGTATGATTTAAGTATTTATAATTGAAGGGGGATAGACCCCAATATGTTTGAAAAACATGATCTTGTTTATATCCATAATAATGAATCTAATTATGATATTTTATAAAATATAACATTTTCAAATTACTATTTAATGATGAAAATCACAATTCCTTTCCATCATAGAGAACCAAATAGGTGTGAAAAATAACCCTTAAGTTAAAAAATAATCAATTTCACCAATCTCAAAAAGTTAACAAATATTCATTCAGGGTGGATCTTACATATATAAGCTGAGAAACTTATAAAAAATGTAAAAAATGGACAATTTGAATGATTCGCACAAAAATAATATAGATATTTGTGTTGAAAACAAATCCATTAATCTGTATGCATCATAATGTAAACAGACCATACCAAAAATATGCATCAATGCATAAATACAATAGAAATTTCAGTATTTGACCACAAAACTAGATGGCAATATGAGAAGTTAAAAAATAAAATATTTAATTCATTACATTATATATGATGTTTAACCGCTAATATCTAATTCACAAACAAGAAATAAATATAGATAGAATGTTAATATTTTGAATTTTGAAACCATGTTATGTTTATACATAAAATAAATTGAAACTAGGATGAACAATCTTACAAATAATTTCAAGAATAAAATAATTATAGATACCATTCAATGAAAAATAATTATAAAAATAAATATTGAGACACTCTTACTAACTAATTTAATACTTTTTAATCCTCATATATTTTTTCATATTATGATTTTTCATAGTCTTTAATTGATAATGAACATAAATATTGGAAATAAATGTATGAATGATCTTGATTAAACATGACAATACATTGAACATTTACTTTTATTTATGAAAGGGAGATTACAGAACAAATAAAAAATTACCATTTATTTATCTTGTCTCAAAGATTTGAAAGTCCATAAACCCAACTCTCTTCTTTGTTCATCCCTGTATTTCTTTAAAAAAAAGAATAATTTTCTCCACATAACAATTGAACAAGGGATTATGAAAATAAACCATATGGTCTATCAGTTTCGAAGTAGTAGGATGGTTGATTACAATTTTTCCATAGATATCCATCCCAATCCCACCATTAATTTAAAGTTCAGCCACACTTAATCCTTTAGTTTAGGGATCTCATAAAATATTGGAATAAATTTGGTCCATGAATCCGGGATTCCATATTATTTCATCTCCCATATATTATGGTGGGATGTTTTGAGGGGGTGGAGTGAATCAGTGCATGGGTTTCCTTGTACATTGAGACAAATGCATACAACCAATACTTTTCAAATTTAATTGTAGAATTACACTCATTATAAGTTTCCATTTAAGGAAGAATCGTCTCCCTAAATTCATCACTAGACAAATTAAACCACGTTATGGAGAACACGAGATGGTGGTTGAATTTGAATAAATGCAGGGCGTATCTGAGAAGAGTGCCTCTCAAAACAAGGAAATTTTTTGACAAACTCAGATTTGATTTAGGGGATAAAAATTCGAGATTTTAAATTTATTAATTGTGATAGAATGTATCTCTAATTTAATTGGATTCACCTTGGAGACCTCCAAACAAATCTACATCCCCTCTATCCCCAAAAACTTATAGTCATTTCCCTAGAATTCATACCCGAATGAAACACATGGCTCTAATAAAATCAAATATTGGGGATGGGAAGTGTGATAAAATTAAAAATTCAATGGTTTTAGAGGATGAAGTCATAGGGAGAAGACACCGAGATATAACCAAGGTAGAGATGGCCATCACTGTTCCCTATAACCTATAGAGGACAATCAAACAGATCATCAAAGGGGAAATATAGATTAGCATACTCATTGAAGGGATCCCTATCGAAGTTAAAGGAGTATATCTCATAGTCTCTTCTTGAGTAGGGGTATTTAGGGGGTCGGTGAAGGTCTACAAAAGCACATGTCGATCACTGGTGCGGCTGGTGAAATCTATTCAATGATAGAGGTGGGCAGAAATAATTGTGGGACTCTTGATGAGGGAGTACTGGGATGTGATAAAAGTACCTGGGTTGCTACATTTAGCATGAAATCCCATTACATTGAATTAATTCCCAAATTTTTAATCTAAGGGTACTTCATTGAATAGTGATTCTATAGTAATCGGGCTGTTATAGTGCTACCACCGCTAGATTTCTTGCTAGAATTCCCACCAATGCTACAATGCTTCCTATTCTACAATATTTCTACAACTATAGTTATACTACATTTCAACTAAAAAGAATCTATAGTATCATGAAACTATTGAATTTTGAACCCCCAACCTCGATATAGTATTACGGGGTGCTTTACCACTAATCCAAAACCCAACAACACATTGAATCCCCTTAAACAACCATGCATCATAAATGAAATGAACTTGATTGGAATGAATTATATTGGAATGAAAAGAAATTTAATGATATGGAATGAATGAAATGTTATGGAATTACAATTCACCATAGGTTTTTAACCATTTGGACTCACCCCATAGAAAATGAAATGATCATTAATTTACTTAACAAACAAACTCATTATTGTGGAAGGCATTGTTAGCCTTCCACTATACCTCAAAAATTAAATCATTTCATAAAAAACATATATAAATCACCATAGGGGTGAAACAAATAGATTCTCCTCATATTACATTAAATGATCATTATATAAACATAATTTCATGAAACATTTTAAAATGAAACCAAATTATTATTTTATTTTATTTTATTTTATTTATATATTTTATTGAATGGTGTGAAACATTTATTTGGAAAAATACAGTACAAATTTATGTATGGATAATTATAAATTCATCAGGATATGTTTTTCATTTAAGAGATTTTCATAAGTTAAGATATTTAGTAAGAAGTTTTTGCACATAACTATAAAATGAAGAAGAATGAAAAGTCGAAATACTATTTGTGAGTGTCTCCTACAAATAAGGATTATTCAATATGAGATGGAAATTAATGTTTTTAATATTAGTTTAAAATGTGTGTTTGATTCAAAAATAATATGACTAAACCTTTGAAATGTTAAATTGATAGAAAAAAATATTAGTTTGGTTTTCAATTATCAAAATAATCCTATTGGATTTGAAATTTTTTTACATCATAAACACGTATGAAATTTTTGTCATCCCAATAGGCTATTATGATTGTTATTATCACACCCTAATTTTAATTTTTCAATTTTATTTTTGACTAATAATTATGTGAATTTATTTTATATTTAGTTTTTTTTCTTAAAAATAAAAATTTAGTTTATTGAATTTTTTTCCTCTAATTCATGTTTTAGGGGCATGGTTAAGGGGTAATCTTGTGTCCTCCTGATGAAATGTAAATTTATAGTTCATATTCTTCTTAATAGTTTAGGGTTTCACATGTAGTGCATGGTCTTATCCCAATCATGTGACTCCTGGGAGTAACCATATAGAAATTGAGTATCCATAGACGAGGGATCAAATCTTGAGCTGAGTTAGTCCAAAACCATGTGAGAAATGCGTGCATGTTTTTGAAATTTTTGATAGATCCAAAACTGAATGGATAGAACATGGGTTCCCAAACCATGTATCCAAACCATGCAGGTTTACTGTGAGTCCACAAAGGGATTCATGGTTGGCACATGGTTTTCCAAACCATGCATCCAAACCATGTGTTGTGACCATGTTCATTAAAATTGTAAAATTTTCTTTGTACCCCTCTAAAATGTTAACACCAAAACACCATATTCCTCCCCAATTTGTCTATTGTGACATTTTGTTAAGTTAACCCTCTTACTCACACCCCACCTTCTTAAATGGTGATTCCTTGTGAATTTCATCAAGGTCTTAGGGTGATTTCTCAAGGCAATCCTCTCTGCTCCTCCTCCTCTTCCCCCTACTCAATTTTCAACTTGGGTCTTCCTTTCCAATGGTTCCTCTACACAAAGGTTCCTGTTTCATGGGTTTTATGTTGGGGGTTATGTCTTCTTAAGGATATGGTTGAGTGTTCATGCCTTCTTGGAATGTTTTTGAGTTGTTTTAGGTTTCTATTTTTGAAGCACCATGAGTTTGAGAAAGGTGTCCCTATGAATTAACCATTAAATTTATGAATTATTGATTTCTTAATGTTCAGACCTTTTTTACTTACCGATTAGTGATATATAATTTTTATAATAATTATTTTGAATGAAATCAAGGGCGTTTCTCTTTGAAATGAACTGCATAAAAGTATTTCATTGAGCCCCATAGAACAATTTCTTATAAAAACGCCTGGTTGTCCTTTGTAAATGATTTTTTATTTTATAAATCTCAATTTGGTTTTTTCAAGAGGGGTTATAAGTGGATTTTGTTTTTATATGTGTTGCATTTTTATATCTTTGAATCAGTTAATTAGTAAAAGAATATATGATATCGGGTAAGAACTTTTAGAAATGGGTTATCGTTGGAAAACTCTCCTTGGGATTTGTATCATTTCTTACTATTGTTGGAGGAATGATAGTGTCCTCAGTGTGGGACTTCCCTCCCGTGTTGATGGATAAATAGAACGAGGGTCATCTCAAAGTGGTCATTGGGGGTGAGGCTTGTGTACACGTGTCATTTGTGTGTTAATTGTTTATAAAATTTAAATAATTTATACACTTTGGTTCACCCCCATTTCATTCATAGCATGGGAACCTAGCATCGAGAGTGGATTATTTTATAATTCTTGATTCACTAGTTTAGTATTAAGTTCTTTTTAGTACAACCATAGTATTGAAATTATATACTATGGAAATGGTTCCCTCTCTTTTCTTACAAGTTGGGAACAACCAATCGTTAGAGCTATTTTATTGCATCAGGCGTGCTGACAGGATAGATCATGTTAAAGTATGTTCAATATTTTCCCATGAGATCCTAGGTAATCCCATGTTTACCATGACACTTATTTATATCTGACAAAAAATTAAGGTTTCTCATCTAATTTTGATTCATCCCTATTGTCATTCATTTACCTCATTTTATGGTTATTGTTTCTGCTCTATTTTTATTGTGTATCTCTTTGGTAAAAGTGAATAACTTGTAATGAAATTTTTCATAGATAAATGTTTTGATAATTATTTACACTCTCTTAAACGTTTTGAATAAAACACCATTCTTCACAGTATCCTCCTTTTTATCTAAAATTTTATGTTCCTCTCCTTTTTGAGGAAAATTAATTTTACATATATAGGGAAATGGACTGTGATTTGTTTTAAAAATAAGTATAGGAAAACCTAGGTTTATATATCATATTTGAAACATGAAAAAAATGAATCTTTTATTTTTAGGAAATGCATGTTGATTAGTTCATTTGGGCATTCCTACCGAGTTTTAATACTCACGCATATACTTTCATTCTAGTTGTTAGTCTTAGGTGTAGGTTCCAGCTTGGTTATGATAATCGTGGAGAATTTTTGGGTTTTTGATTCGAGAGAGACTCATGGGGTCACATAGTTGTTTAGTTGGTCTTTGAGTATAGTATGATTTTATTTCTATTTTATTTATATATATTCATTTGGTTATTGTATTTACATTGGGATGGTAAGAATAGGTCAGAGTAGGACACTCAAGAGGGGGTGAATTGATTTCCTATAATTTTTCATGTTACAAAGTATAATTTTAAATACAACCAAATTTAATATTAAAATTACCAGTTTTCCAGTAGTGGATTTATAAGAGCTTGACTGTTCGATTAATTTCTCAAGATATTGATTAGTTCTCAGCTATATTAATTTGATAATTAATACATATTTTGAAACTAACCAAATAAGTCAATACTGTTATAAATACTTACTAAGAATACCTATCAGAGATCAATTTATATTTATCAAATATGTGATAAAATAGAGTAAATGTAAACGTAAAAACACAATGGAAGTAAAATAAGAGGTTCAATCTCAAAAAGAGACCTAATCCATTCCACTTGGAGATCAACATCCACCAATCAGTTTAAATTAATAAATAGATAGATCCACACCTTGGATCGGGGTTCACAATAGAACACAATATGTCGAGGTGATAAGACCTCCACCAAAGTACTTTGTGGGTACAAAATACCAGGTCACACAAGGGCCTCTTCCACACTTATCTGTGGGAGTAAAAAAAGGTGTATGAATATATGAGTGGAAGGATATCTTGTATCCTTCAGTGTGATACATAAGACAGTGTATGATCTACAGACAGATACACACACTGATCAATGGTTTGTAAAAGAACAAAACAGAGAAAATAAATAGGAGAAATGATATAGAGGGATATATGTGTCTTGAGATGTAGCTCTGGACTCTTCAGATGTAGCTAAGACGAGGTTTGAGTCCTCTTCGGGATGTTGACACAAAAATAGTGTGTTGTATTATGGCTTCTTGGTATAAGTATAGTTCAACAGGTATATCCTTATCCAAATTTGAGATACTATTGTAGTTTGTCACTTTGATTATAATCTTGATTTAGATTGCCTCATGTGTTCTTACTTGATTTCATAGTGGTTGTATGATAGTCACATATGTTCTTCAATATGTCTCACACATGGGCACACCATACTTCTATTCTGTTTTATCTTTATATAATATTTTCTCTTAAAAAATTATTTTTATACATGTGGGTCACCAAAAATTATGTTATTTACACATTAATAGGTTCATCTTACCTCATTCTATCTACTAAAAGTCCTACAAAATATTATTAAATAGGTCAGTATCATTAAATGACTCAAATATGACTGTTAGAAATAATATTAAAAAATTCATATTTGAATAGACTATCGGTGACTCATATATTGGTGAGTTAGTCTATCAGTTTCTCAACCCATAGGTTTTCCATTATGTCGGTCTTTCCATACATCGGTTCCACATTACATTCTTGAGTCGTTTTAACTATCTGTGAGTCCATGTGTCTGTAGCACCATGCATCGGTAGGTCACTTGTACTGACAGTAGTTCGATTGCATCGGTAGGTTGTATGTGTTTGTAATTCATATACATTGGTAGGTCTTCTGCTTTGATAAGTCATATTCATTGGCGGTTCATCTGCGTCGGTAAGTCATATGCGTCGGTAGGACATCTGTGTCGGTAAATCATTTCTTCTATCGCTATCAGTGACTCATACTTAGAAAATTTTAGATGTTCTATTTATCTTATAGAACAATATAGTCACACATAATTTCACATAGATAATCAGTTATAATTATTTTTAGGCTTAAAAAAAATAATTAGTTATATTATTGAAATAATTTGATATAAAAGATAAACTTTGACATAATTTAGGAGCTATAATGAGGTAAGATATAAGTTATAATATATGACATGATTTGTGATAATTAAAGCCACTATAGTAAGAGATAGTGGCCAACAATATCCTATGGGCCAAGAATCTCCCCCTTTTTGATGATCACAAATCATGGAATTATTAAGTACCATTAGAGAATGATTAAAGTAAACAATTTGATTATTTTCTCTCACAAGATTAATAGTATTAAAAATAATTATGGGAAGTTAAATGTATTAGAGTAACATAAACAAATAATAAATAATTTAAACATAATATTGCTTAAAAATGTTCTCCCCCTTTTGGTATTAGCAAAAAGTTGAAGGTTAAAAATGCGAATAGAAAAGTAAAAATAGTGAGTTGTCACTCATAAGAAAATTTTTCTAAGATAAAAAAAGTAAACTAACTCACCCATATAAAAAGAATCAGTCCACACTACTTTTGAGGCTTAAGTGGTTTCTTCCCCTTATCAGAAAGATCAGTAGTAGGTCTAGGAGGTGGTAGTGGAAAATCATGAGCATCGGAAGAGATCTTCAGTGAAGTAAAATGAATTCCTGCTAGAACAGTTGGTGCCAAGTTTGGTTTGTTTTGGGATATTAGCCAAGGTTGAGGTTGTTTTGTGATAATAGGATGTATTTAGGTTAAGGAATGAGGAACAAAAAATGGTGAGGAAGACACTAGTGGAGAAGAGTGAAGAGAAGCAACATCTGGAACAACAATTGATTCACTATGAACATGGAGATATGTATTAATCAGTTGGATGAAATCCTAAACAATCTCACCACCATATTTCATTAGTTTCTCAAATTCGTCCTTATTCTCTATAATTTTATCCAATAGAACAGTGATGTACTTCAATTACTTGACTAGTTCTTTGAATGCTTTTGTAAATGGGTGTAATGTCAATTTTTTTCCAAATATATAAAATGACTTATCAATTGGTGATTGGATTAAATCTTGGAGAAATATGAATGTATCCTCTTTGTAAGATATTCCTGAGTGGGAGATGCTTCCTTGGTATATAATCTGACCATATCATTTGCACAATCACTATACCTCTCAATATTTTATTTGCTACCCAGGCCAGAGGAATCAAATAGATCTTTAGGATGCTCTTTAACAATTGTTTTGATTTCCTCAATATCCAGTGTCTAAGTGGTTTGACCAGATGTGGAAGGAATAGCAGTAGTAGCTGAGGTTGAAGCAGATCACCCAATTTTCTTTAATTTCTTTATTAGTTTTTCAAAATCAGGATCTTTAAGATGAGAAACAAGATCTTGAAGTCCTTTCATGACACTTTCCATTTTAGTCATATACTGAGAAGTTAATATAATGCCCCAGCCGTAAACATTACTTAATCTTGAGTTATTTCAAGAATACACATTGAGGATATTTTCAGGATTAAAGTTTTAGAGAATTAGATAATAAAACATGCATTAAATTCCACATTTAAACAAAGTGGTTACATAAAAGATAGTACTCATTTTTTCCATCAACGGAAACATATTTAAAAAAAACATGGATTCTTTCTTGAAACTTCATTGACACTATCATCACATCATGTACCTTTCCCTTGACCTGTGAAAAACATTTCAAAAACTTGGGATGAGCATAAAAAGCTCAGTAAGGGATATAAAAGTACTAAAAGAAAACATTAGTCCATGTATGAAATCATAATTTACTCATAAAACAGAAGCATTTTAACATACCTCATCAAATCATGAATAAATCATAGAAATCATTAGACATAGAGGTAACTTGAGGCATTAATAACATTCTTACGTAGGGAGTAACCCTCATGGTTACGTTTAGAATACCCATCACAGTATATTCCCTAAATATCTTCATAGAAACCTTAATGTTTAACTCCTTCAAGTTACCCAATGCATTGGAGAGCTATATCGGGCTCACCCTCGCTTAGTTTATCACGGAATCACCCGTCTTCATAACAATGCCCAAGAACCATAACATAATCGTATCACATAAAACATACATAAAGAAAACATAAAATTTCCACATTTCAATCACAATATATCAATACAACACATTGATATAATAAAAATATTATGAAAACAATTTTCAATACCAAAATAAAAGAAAAGTAAAACATGGTATGTATTTTTCATTTTGAAAAAAAGTATGGCTTGTAGAGGAAGCTGAAACTCAAATAATGGTCACAGCGGCAGAGAAGTCGTTGTCGCCGCATACACACGACAAAAACATTCCCTTTTGTCATTTATAAAAATGCTTCATATAAACAAGATTCCTTTTGGATAAATGTAAAAGTCAAAGGGGTTTATACACCGTATAAATGAAGGTTGTGTATAAAACAAAATATTCCTCAATGAAAGGAGATTGAGACGAAGTCCCATACCTCAGGTCCGACTTGACTCGATCGTTCTTTAACGTCCTGAATAATAAACTTGAGTTAATTTCTACTTTCTTAAGAACCTTTTTCAAGTTGATTATTCCTTTTATATCACTTATTACCATGTTATTAACACTATGTAATTATTTATGTTAATAATGGTCATTTTGTCGATCATTGGTACTTGAGTCAAAAATATACTCTATAATTAAAAGTTGTTCATGGGGTAAAATATCCATTATATCCAGAATTATATTCATGATTTAGATATCATATATATCATATATATCCATTATATACATGTATTTATAATAGTACATAACATTTAGAGGTAATAAATGAAATGCATCGTTCATGGAGACGGTAAGTCATACGTACGCATGAACGCTACTTTCATTTCTATTTCGTGTTTAATGGAGTGAAATAATTATGATATAAGGGTATATTATAATTCTAGTATAACATCATATATAATAACATTAACTCCATCCTTTATACGTCCCACATATGGCATTAACGAATCAAATCACTTTGAGGGGGCGGTAGTCCGCATTTTCCTAAAATGAAATTATCGTGTTTACCCACAATGGAAACCATAAAGTTATGCCATAAATGAAAAATACAGAAGCTTAAGGAAAACATAAACATATTATATATCATATATAAATATAGTGACATCTTAATGGCCTCCTTTGAAGGTGTTATATGAGTGTTAAACAATCATCATTTCGTGAGGCAGAAATTCACCATCCATAGAAACAGTATGATCTTTAACCCTTAGATGTAGGCGTGTGTAAGTGTAGCTCGAATCCTTATTATAAAAACATCCTAGTATATTGAAGATACTGGTGTTGTTACAAAATAAATTAATAAAAAGAGTTTTGGGGGTTGGAGAAGCAAAATAAAACAAAATAGCATTAGAGAAGACTTTACCTTTGAATCGGGTAACTCTTATTGGATTAAACCAAAAGGGTTTCTTGAAGAGCTTTATGCCTAAGGTAATGCTTTTAGTATGATTAGAGGGATGTGGAGAAACAAAATGGTCAGGGGTTGTCCGAGCCAAAGGCTTGAGAGGTGTGGGTATGGTGGTAGAGGTGGGGGCCTTTTATAAGAGGAGAGGAGGGGCACTCTTGGAAAGTTATAAAAGGTTACTTTATTATAAAATGCTTTTTGGATTTTAAAGGTCCCACAATTATATATTTTGATGATAAGGTGATAAGAGTTCAAAAAACACCCATATAATAGGTTTTTGACAAGTGTAGGTATTATATTTTACATTATCTTTTTTATTTTATTTAAATCGTTAAGTAATGAGGTAATCGCTTCATCATCATGGTGTCATAAATAATTTAATCTATTTAATGTCTAAAAATTATAAAAAAAATATCATGATGTGGGAAATATTTTTAGATTTCTAATGAATATTTATAGTAAATACAATTACTTGTATAACCCTATTTAAATTTTTTTTTAGTAAAAAAACACATGTTTGTGACATTTTTATTTTAACATTATATAATAAGTTATTAATGTTATTTTCCTACCAAAGTGGCTCCATGGGGTCCCCAAGTTGACCCATGGATTTTATTTATCGGCCATGACACATCCAATATGGGTAGGACATGTTTCAAGGTCATTTCATATTATTAAAACATTATTTCTACCTTAGATTTCACTAATTACCTCTAATCGCGATTAAAAACTTAATAGTTACTATTCACTAATTAATTATATTAATCCCATTGAACCACATTTTACTTCATAATGAAATCTATTTATGTCTTATTTTTGAAACTCAAAACACAGAGGTGGTAAAATTTCATTTAAATAAAAAATCAGTTTTTTTAAGTACCACTTAGTGGTTTCACTATTCATCAAAAATTGATGTTTTTTAGAAACATACCAAAACTTAACCCTAAGATATATTTTATATTACGAATTCAAAAATGATTTCAATTTTACAAAATTCAAAACATATAAGTTACATTAATTAATTTAATAATTAATTCCCACAAATAGCGTGTTTTTATGAAACAATATGTATCAAACGATTGACACTAGTTTAAGTCCAATTTCAAAGTGAAATTAAATCCAACGACCACTATTGGATTAAATGGTAAAAATATATTTTAATTTCACTTTAAAACAAATTCAAAAAATAATCTAATCATATAAACAAATTATATTAAAACGAGGTTTTGAATTAAAATACAACATTTTTCACTATTCATTAAAAAATGAACTTTATCGGAAAAATACGAAAATTTTACACAAAGTAAATTTTGATGTCCTGATTCTAAAGAAGAGTTTTATTTGGTCAAATAGTATGTATAAGAGTGACCAAAACTATATTTAATGATGGGTCTCCATCAAAAGGCGATAAGTGGACCTTTAGTGAAAATTAGAGTACATATGCCTAAAATTGAATTCTTTTCGTATTTTAAGACTTTATCTTTTATTGGATAAATTTTAAAAAATTTAATAAACATATATAATCATATTTTAGTTATTTCTATTCATTCCTGCCAATATAACGGCTACGTGTTAACTACCATTTAAAATAATAATATTGTACTACTAGTGTGCAATGTAAGATTTCAAAGGAACTCTTTGTTGCGTATCGGGTACTCTATCAAACAAAGAAACCCATTTAAAGTAAAAATAATATTTAATTTGTAAATATTAATAAATATGAAAATGTTTTATTCTTTATTTACATGGGATGTTACATGCTTCCCCCCTTTTTGGGAATTGCGTCCTCGCAATTTTATTCACTTATCAAAATTAGTGGGGGTATTTATCCCTCATAGAATTTTTAGATTCCCATGTTGCCTTTTCAATCATGTGGTTCTTCCACAAAATCTTTACCTGATAAATCACCTTATTCCGCAATAATTGCTCCCTGTGGTGATGAATCTGGACTGGTTGTTCTTTATAAGAGAGATTCTCTTCCAGCTGAACTACCTCTGGACTCAAAACATGAGATGGATCTGGGATGTACTTCCTTAACATTGAAACATGAAAAACATTGTGTACTAGAGATAAGCTCGGAGGTAAAGCCACTCAGTATACAACTGATCCAACTCCCTACAGAATTTCATATGGTCCAATGAACCTTGGACTCAACTTTCCTTTCTTACCAAATTGCATCATACTTTTCCATGATGAGATTTTGAGAAAAACATTATCACCTACCTCAAAAGATAGATCCTTCCTCCGATTATCTGCATAACTCTTCTGCCTGCTCTGAGCTATTCTAATGTGTTTCTGTATCAGCTGAACTTTTTCTACCAACTCTTCTACAAATTCTGGTCCCATCAACATCCTTTCACCCCCATCATCCCAAAAAGCTGGAGTTTGACACTGCTTCCCATATAATGCCTCAAATGGTGCCATCTGTATACTATAATGAAAACTGTTATTATAAGAAAACTCAACCAAAGAAAGATGTTGGTCCCAACTCTCCTGATATTCCATTGAACAAGCATGTAGCATATCCTCCAAAGTCTGAGTTGTTCATTCTGACAACCCATCTGATTAAGGATGAAAAGCTGTAATAAATTTAATTCAGTACCCAACAACTTCTGAAGGCCTTTCCAAAAGACATAAGTGAACCTGGTATCACGGTCAGATACAATGGAGAGAGGAACTCCATATAACCTGACTATCTCTTTAAGATACAAACGGGAAAGTAAATCTAGGGAAAACGTATCTCGTATAGCAAGGAAATGAGCAGATTTAGTCAAGCGATCAATAATAACCAAGATTGCATTATTACCTTGAGGAGTCATCGGCAATCCCACAAAGAAGTCCATGGATATATTCTCCCATTTCTACTCTGGAACTAGTAAAGGCTGAAGCATCCCTTTCGGTAACTGCTGCTCTGCTTTAACCTGTTGACAAGTCAAACACATCACAGTAAAATCAGCAATATCACTTTTCATTCCGTCCCACCAGTAATACTCTCGAAGATCTCTATACATCTTCGTACTTCCAGGATTAACTAAAAACGGAGAACTATGAGCTTCACATAACAAATCTCTCTTCAAATGTGAATCACACGGTACATACAATCTCTTCCCAAATATAAAAAAAATCATTATAAATGTTGAATTCTGGCAACATACCCTTCTGAACTAGCTCTACCATTTTCTGCAACTCACTGTCTTGCTTCTGTGCTTGCTTAATTCTGTCTGATAGAGAAGATTTCACTGATACATAAAACAAAACAGAAGTACATCCTGCACCAACAACTTCTATGCCAAAGTTAATTAAATCCTTAACCAAAGGATCACGTTCCAAACGCAACATTTTTAATGAAGCATTAATTTTTTGACTCAAAGCATCAGCCACATTATTTTCTTTTCCCAGATGGTAATGAATTGTACAATCATAATACTTGATTAATTCTAGCCATCTCCTCTGTCTCATGTTCAATTCTTTATGAGTGAATATATTTTAAACTTTTGTGATCGGTATACATTTTACACATTACTCCATACAAATGATGCGTCCAAATTTTTAAAGTGAAAGCAACAGATGTGAATTCCAAATCATGTGTAGGGTAATTTACCTCATGAGTTTTCAACAGTCGTGAAGCATAAGCAATTGCCTGATCATTTTGCATTAGGATGCAACCAAGTCCTTTTAATGAAGCATCATTGTAGATAACAAACACCCCATTCGTGGAAGGTAGTACCAAAACTGGAGAAATCACCAATCTTCTTTTTAATTTCTGAAAACAATCATCACATTTTTTGTCTAGATAAACTTAACACCTTTCTGTGATAGCTTAGACATTGGACTAGATAACTGTGAAAAATTTCTAACAAACCTTCAGTTATAGCCTTCCAAACCAATAAAGCTACGAATCTCAGTTACATTTATGGTTCTTGGCCATTCTTCAACAACTGTTGTTTTTGCAGGATCAACAGTTATTCCATCTTTAGAAACAATGATACCAAGGAAAGAAATTTGTTGTAACCAAAACACACACTTGCTGAATTTCCCATACAATTTATTTTCTTTTAAGGTTTTCAAAATATCCCTTAAATGTCTTTTATGCTCCTGTTTAATTTTAGAAAACACGAAAATATCATCAATGAAAACAACCACAAACTTATCCAAGAACTCATGGAAAATTCTATTCATTATGTCCATGAATACAGTAGGTGCATTGGTTAGCCCAAAAGGCATTAATGCAAATTCATAATGGCCATATCTTTTACAAATGTTGTCTTTGGAATATCTGCTTCCATTACCTTCAACTGATGGTACCCCGATCTCAGCTCAATCTTTGAAAAATACTGAGCTCCCTAGAGCTGATCAAAAAAATCATCGATATGAGGCAAAGGATATTTGTTCTTAACAGTGATGTTATTCAAAGCTCTATAATCAATGCAAAGTCTCATAGAACCATCTTTATTTCTAACAAATAAAACAGGGGCACCCCAATATGATGTGCTAGATCGAATGAAACCTTTCTCTAATAAATCGTGAAATTGCTCCTTCAACTCTAAAAGTTCAATTTGAGACATTCAATAAGGGGGTTATGAAATTGGCTTAGAATCAAGAACTAAGTCAACAGTAAATTCAACATCCCGATCTGGTATTATTCCAGGCAACTCATTAGGAAAAACATCAGGATACTCTTTTACCACTGGCACATAATTAATCTGAGCAGTTAACTTGTTTTCAAAAATATGTACAAGGTAACATTCATTTCCATCTTTTACAAGTTTCTCCACCTCTTGATATGTTATCAACAGTAAGGGTTCATTCTTGTACACAAACTAAAAGTCTTTTTGAAAAGAAACTTCTTTAGCTCTACAGTCAATCTTAGCATGGTAAATAGAGAGCCCATCCATACCCCAGATAACATCAAACTCTACTAGAGGTAAAACAATAAGGTTAGCAAGTAGGTTCTTTCCACAGATAAGGATAGGAAGATTCTTATAAATTCTTTTTGCCTCAACATTTACCCCAGGTGTTTTTACCACAAGTTCAGGAGTCATTTCTTGATATTGTATTGCCATTTTACTAGAAATGTTTTTAGAGATGAATGACTGTGTAGACCCCGAATCAAACAACACACTGGCATAATCTGAAAAAACAAACAAAGTACCTGATACAATGTAGAGACCTGAAGCCTGACGTACATTGACATTACATTACTTTTGCGAAATACTTAGTACATAACAAAAACACACACACAAGGACCGTAATAGTTTAGTGTCTTTGGAAACTCGGAACGTAATCTTCTAATCGTGGTGAAAGATCTTCAATATCTCCCATAAAGATCTTCCATTTTTTTTACCTAAAACCTTTCTTTATATCCTGGGGAAAAGAAAACATAAAAGGGTGAGATCAAATGCTCATTAAGGGTAAATAAAAGAAAAATCAATCACATAATATTCATAAGAACATAACTTTTGGAAATCTTAACCTGCAAAAGAGGGCATAATTTCATAACATGGGATAAATCATAGTAGTGAAATGAAATCCCAATAATCATAACTTAAAACATGAAACTTTGTGGCATTCACACATAATCATAGAGAATCATTTCTTGTTAGTCAAGACTCATTGCCAAGACTATCTTAGTGGACAAAGTCCCTTTCTGAACCGAGTCACCCTTGTTTCAGTCCTGTTTCACTGAACCGGTATAACCTACCATTCCAGCCATGTCTATCTCATGAGATATAAAATCTTTACCCAATGCATTGGAGGGAGATATAGGTCCCACCCATCTCATAATGATACCATTCTTATGTGTGCCACAAAATCATAAACCATACATCATTGCATAACCCATGTAATAAAAATGGGAATCTTAAACATCATGACATCATAAAACAATTCATATACGATAAAGGAATTCATAAAAATAATTCCATCACAACATAATCAAATCAATGTAATAATAGGGATATAAATAGAACCCTTTATTATCTTAGATGGAAAATAATTTTGATAAAACACTTGAACTCCATTCTTGAGGAAAATAACCTTTCTTCTTCAAAAACATTTTTCCTTTCATAACATGTCAGACGACTTTAAATTAAAAGAATTTGATTAAAAATAAACTTGAAAACTTGTAAAGGAAGATTCTTGGAAATAAATTTTTAAAAATCCATTCATTCCATATAAGTTAAAAAAACATTCTTCGTACTTTTGTCGGAAAAGTCAAAAAAGTACCTCGTACGAAAAACGACAAAAGATTTCTTTCATATCTTTTACTAAAAACTCACCGAAGGGTAAAATAGGATTTAAACAATTTTATTTGGATGGAAATAATATTACATATTGAGGGAAGATGGATTTGGTTGATAAAATACTCCCCAGTAAATGCCAAAGTATAAACAATCTCGGATAAAAATGAGATTGTGATATTTCCCTTACCTTAAGTCCGATTTGCTTCGTAAGTGTCCGAACCTCCTGTATAATGATTTAAATAATTTCATTAACTTATTACAGAATAATATTAATTGTTATGATATCATATATGGTTCACTGATGACTTTATATTACCCGTTCTTTTGTAAATTCCATGTTAACGAAGCGTTTGGGTAAAATCGTTTCATTTATCGTAGGTGTTTGGACTTGCTGTTCTTGACATTATTATTACTTATAACATTATTTAATTTCTTCAATAATATAAAACATGATTTATATATCATATATATTCAGTATATATATATATATAATAAATATATATGTGAAATGAAACACACCGTTCATGGAGACGGTAGTCCGTACGTACGCATGAACGTTGTTTTCCTTTCCCTATTGTCTTGAATGGAAGTAAGTAGATGAAATACATATATAAATAAATCCAGTAGCTTTATAATGTCATGTATTTCATTATTATTTCTTATATATACTTTATAATCATTCTTAAATGGTTAACATGGAGAATGAATCTCATCGCGTCGTGGAGACGGTGGTCCGTACGTACGCATGAGCGATGATATCGTTCCCATGGTCGTGGAATTGTGTTGAAGTGTATGTATACTATTTCAGTATCAATATCACTCTATAATAATCATATATAGTTACTCCTTACACCATTATACCCATCCAATTAAGGTGGTTGCGGAAAATAGATTACACCACGGCGTGGAGACGGTATTCTGTACGTACGCAAGCGCGGTGATTTCCTTTTTCCGTAGGATGGATAGAAGGTTAATTATAGTTGTTTAATATTTATAATAACATATCAGTATATAAGAAATACTTATGTTATTACTTTATGATGAAACAACTAAAGAAGAAGAAGTTGAAGAAGAAAGAAATTGAAAAAATAGGTAATGGATATTACCTCTTCTTTGAAAACGCCTCTTTGAATCCTCCACTTAGGAAACTAGGATTTTTCTTTGAAGAAGACCAAGACCTCTAGGATTTTTCTAGGGAAGTGGAGAAGGGATTTGGGCAGGGTTTGGCCGATCTTTAGTGCTCAATTTGGTGTGAGGAGGAGGGGGAGGAGGTGGCCTTTTATAAGGGAGGAGAGGGGCACCTTAGGAATATCTCAAAATATTATTTTATATTAAAGTCAAAATCTGTTTATAATGGTCCCAAAGGGTCTTATTTCGAAGCTAAAGTGGGGATGGGTCGAAATCCTATCAACCAATAGGATTTAGACAAGTTTAGGTTATTATTTTAACCTTATCAATTAGATTTAACTCTAAGTTAAATAATTTATCTTTTACCGTGTCTTTTTGTTTTCTTAGACTATATGGTTAATACACTTACTATAACATGCCAAAAGAACCCCAAATTGTTTATTATTAATATATATATCCTTATCTAAGTCATTTGGCCGAACCTTAGATTTTTAGGAATAAAAAAAAATTAATAATATAATATTTTATTTAAAAACTATTTTGGGTCAATTTTGACACTATTTGATATATGATTATTGTGAAAGTCATAACAGAATTATATGTTCGAACCAAGTTTCTTAAATCAACATTAATATATAATGGTAACCTATAAAATTAGTGGGATTCATAAAAAGTCTCAAATTACATTTATTTTGGTGTTTATAACATCAATTATGTCAATATTTCATTAATAATATAATTACTGCATCATCATTGTGTCATAAATAAATTAAATTATTTAATGTCTAAAAATTAAAAATAAAATACAATTATATAGGAAATCTTTTTAGCTTTATAATGAATATTTATTGTCTAATTCATCTTTGTATAACCCCATATTAAAAATGATTTACTTATTAAACATTGATTTTAACTATTTTAACCATTCTTTAAATAAATTAATAATAAATGTCCTAATCTAATCCAAGTGGGCCTAAATGATAATATTTTATAGTTAAGGTCGTTTTTGTCGAGATACACTTGTCCAATAGGATTATGACATGTGTTTGGGTAATATTAATATCATTTTTACCCTTAATTACCCTATTTACTTTTAACCGTGGTAAATAAAAGTAAAAAGTTACTATTCACCAAAAATTATTTTCATCTCATTGAACCACATTTTTCTTACTGATATCAACCGTGTCTCTCGGTTTTTTGAAATTCCATTCACAGAAGCGGTAAAATTAATATTTATGAAAAAATTAATTTTTTTTAACTACCACTTAGTAGTTTCACTATTCATCAAAAATTGAAGTTTTTCAGAAAAATGCAAAAATTTCACCCTAAGATATAATTGATATTCCGAATTCAAAAATGATTTCTATTTTACAAAATTACCAACATATAAGTTGCATTAATTAATTTTATAATTAATTTCCGTTGTCACAACAAATAGCGTGTTTTTAAGAGATAATAACTATCAAAAGATTAACACTTGTTTATGTCTGGTGTAAATGTGAAATTACATCCAATGACCAACATTGTATTGAATTGTAAAAATATATTCTAAATATACTTTAAAACCACTCAATTTAATAATTTATCTCTATTAATTATTTCGATTAAAAAAGTTGTTTTTAATTAAAATTTAGTAATTTCCACTATTCATCAGAAAATAAAAGTTATCCGAAAAGTACCAAAATTTCACCTTAGGCTAAATTCGATACTCCAAATCCAAAAATGAAGTCCATTTTGAAAAATAAGATTTACAGAATTTCAAAAAGTGGTTATTACTATTCATAATGGCTAGTTTTAATAATATTTTAATAGCATATCATTGTTTAGTGAAACTAGGTATTGCGTATTACACACGCTATCGAGGAAGGTCGCGATTGCGTGTAATGCAAGGCAAGTCAAGGATGTGTGTTGTGCAAGCTCCTTTTGGTGTAGCGAACAACACAAGACATTAAAAAAATTAAAAAGAATATTTTTCATAAAATCTCGGGCTGTTACATTCTACCCCCCTTAAAATGAATTTCGCCCTCAAAATTCGTCGGGGTTATAAATGGTTTACTATTCGAAAGTTTCTTTAATAGAAACCCACATTCTAAAAAAGAATACCAAAACTTGGCTTTAAAAACTAAAGTATGAAATGTAACAATTACCCAAATAAACTAATCATTGGGTTTCCACATAGGTGAAAATATGGATATGGAAGAGAAATCTAACCATCATGTTCTGATGGAGAGTGGTAGAGAACATGGCTATGGAAAAGCCAGTAATCACAAATCCATAGATTTGTGATGATATAAGGTACCATCTGATTCATTAGGTATAAGATCACTAGGACAACATTTTTGGTTTTCAAGATCATTTCCCTAAAGTTGAAAATTTGAATTAGAATAAATACTTACTTTATTTTGGTACAATCTCACTGTTGTTCATGCCTTGAACAATTTCCACTTCATCTCTTAAATAAATGAAGTTGAATTTGGTATTCGTGAGGTGTTAGCAGATCATGTGATAGAATGAAGGGTCATTCCATCTGTCTTAAACAAAAGGTTAGCAAAAAAATTATATACATAAGTCGATCTATAGTGAGATTAATCATATATGGTTCCTAAAATGGACTTATACTTCATATATCATACTGCTTAATATAATATAACTAGTTTCTACTAAACAGGGACTTCCTGTAGGCCAGTGGTAGGCGATAAAGGCCAGTCGCACTTCGGTTGTGGGTTCGATTCCCACAGCCTTGTCCGAAGCGATGGGTTGTCTCCTGTCCTGCAGGTTGTCCTTTTTCTAAAACTACATTACTATAACATCCCATCAATAATATCGAAAAAAACTTCTATCCTTTAACAATACTCACGTATGTCCAACATAATCCATTTCAATCTTTAGGCTTATCCATAATACTACAGTCCACTCTCATAACATAGTGAAAACGATTACCATAGATTTAATACCATCGTTGATCCCCATATATCATAAGATATGTTTTGTTGGTCACATTACAAACATTCAAAGGCCTTAATCATGTATTCTCTTGAATACCCATCGAACCTTAGCGAAAACATGAATGCAGTTAAAAGTTAACACTTTCCACATACCAAAATCCTCAGAATTCTATATACTCAAACCATGATATCACTTAGTCTTTATATCAATCATGAGCTCATGAATACTGTCAAATATTTAATTTTCTCGTTTTCCCTTCATTATGCGCATATCATTATTTTTCCAAAAATATCTCAATCACTTTCCATGGTTACTGGTACCATAAAATTATTGAAAACTACAATTTACCAATACATAAATATTCCAATATTCCACGATACTATATACAACACTATTTTGGAATCACATTACATAAACACTTAATCATTCCACCACATCGTTGTCATATTCAACATTTCCAATAGTGATCACATGTGACTTCCCTTTGTCCTTTGCCTTCATTCGTTGCTCATGTTGATCGTCACTAACCCTTGGATTAGGGAATTTATTGGCATAATGTCCCATCTCCTTGAACTTGAAACATTGAAGTGTTGGTGGTGAGTTCTCTGCAGTGTTTGATTTGTTCACATCATTAGAAACCCTTTTTCCATTACTTCGACACTCAGATACTCGATGACCTTCTTTTCCACACTTAAAACATTTTCTAGTCCCTTTAAGACAATCTCCTCCATGCTTCTTTCCACACTTTGAGCATAAGGAAACATTCATTTTCTTTTCACCATTATTCTGAGATTTCTCCTTGAACTCTATCTTTCGTTTCTTTTCAAAACCATGAGATGGATATGTAACACCAACTTCCATTTCTACCTTCATAGCACAACGCACAATTTCTTCATATCTACTGAAGTCTCGTATAGCTAATTCCCTTCGAAGACTTGGTTTTAAGCCACTGAAAAATCGATCAACTTTACTTTCAGGTTGGATGATAATGCCAGATGCATACCTTGTAAGTCTTGTAAAATTCGCTTCGTATATACCAACAGATTCATCATCCTTCTGTTTCAGCTCAAGAAACTCCTTTTCCATCTTCGTTCGAAGAATACGAGGGAAGTACTTACTGAAAAACAAGTTCTTGAACTCGTCCCATTCCATGGAATCAATTTCATCTCTTTGCCTCGTATTCTTGATAAGATTCCACCATTGATCAGCTTCACCTTCCAAATGATATACTGCTAAGATGACTTTATCATGTTCAGAACATTGAAGAACTGAAAATATCTTTTCAGTGGTACTGATCCATTGTTTAGCAACAAGTGGATCGGAAGTCCCATTAAAAGAAGGTGGACGTTGCCTCATGAAGGACTCAATAGAATATTGTTCCCTTCTCTGCTCATTTGGAAGTCCAAAATGATTCATAGCTTGTGTAAGTATAGCAATAAGATTTTGCACTCTATCTCCCATAACATTTGTTTGTTCAGGAGGACAATCATTGCATTGTCCATTGCATTGATCAGCACGGTTCCTTCGGGTTCTAGCCATTGTCTAAAACCCAAAAAGAATAGTGTGAGAGGCAAAAATCATGCTAGGGAAAACAACATTATAAAGGGGGAGTATCCTCAATATCTAACTTCTTAGGTTAAATTCTATGATCATTACCATAGTTCTAGGACTGTATCTTATACGTATACTTATCCTTAGGGACATCCCTAGACATACCTTAGAAATATCTCTAGGGATCTCACTAACGTTTTCGCATCCTAGTTTCCAAAGGTTGACTAAACCTTTCCTCTGATACCAACTGTAGAGACCCGTAGCCTGACGTACATTGACATTACATTACTTTTGCAGAATACTTAGTACATAACAAACACACACACACAAGGACCGTAATATTTTAGTGTCTTTGGAAACTTGGAACGTAATCTTCTAATCGTGGTGAAAGATCTTCAATATCTCCCATAAAGATCTTCCCTTTTTTTTACCTAAAACGTTTCTTTATATCCTGGGGAAAAGAAAACATAAAAGGCTGAGCTCAAATGCTCAGTAAGGGTAAATAAAAGAAAAATCAATCACATCATATTCATAAGAACATAACTTTTGGAAATCTTAACCTGCAAAAGAGTGCATAATTTCATAACATGGGATAAATCATAGTAGTGAAATGAAATCCCAATAATCATAACATAAAACATGAAACTTTGTGGCATTCACACATAATCATAGAGAATCATTTCTTGTTAGTCAAGACTCATTGCCAAGACTATCTTCGTGGTCAAAGTCCCTTTCTAAACCGAGTCACCCTCGTTTCAGTCCTGTTTCACTAAACCGGTATAACCTACCATTCCAGCCATGTCTATCTCATGAGATATAAAATCTTTACCCAATGCATTGGAGGGAGATATAGGTCCCACCCATCTCATAATGATACCATTCTTATGTGTTCCACAAAATCAAAAACCATACATCATTGCATAACCCATGTAATAAAAATGGGAATCTTAAACATCATGACATCATAAAACAATTCATATACGATAAAGGAATTCATAAAAATAATTCCATCACAACATAATCAAATCAATGTAATAATAGGGATATAAACAGAACCCTTTATTATCTTAGATGGAAAATAATTTTGATAAAACACTTGAACTCCATTCTTGAGGAAAATATCCTTTCTTCTTCAAAAACATTTTTCCTTTCATAACATGTCATACGACTTTAAAATAAAAGAATTTGATTAAAAATAAACTTGAAAACTTGTAAAGGATGCTTCTTGGAAATAATGTTTTAAAAATCCATTCATGCCATATAAGTTAAAAAAACATTCTTCGTACTTTTGTCGGAAAAGTCAAAAAAGTACCTCGTACGAAAAATGACAAAAGATTGCTTTCATATCTTTTACTAAAAACTCACCAAAGGGTAAAATAGGATTTAAACAATTGTAGGTGGATGTAAATAATATTACATATTGAGGAAACATAGATATGGATGATAAAATACTCCCCAGTAAATGCCAAAGTATAAACAATCTCGGATAAAAATGAGATTGTGATATTTCCCTTACCTTAAGTCCGATTTGCTTCCTAAGTGTCTGAACCACCTGTATAATGATTTAAATAATGTCATTAACTTATTACATAATCATATTAATTGTTATGAAATCATATATTGTTCACTTATGACTTTATATTACCCGTTCTTTTGTAAATTCCATGTTAAAGAAGCGTTTTGGGTAAAATCATTTCATTTATCGTAGGTGTTTGGACTTGTTGTACATGACATTATTATTACTTATAACATGATTTAATTACTTCAAGATTATAAAACATGATTTATATATCATATATATTCAGTATATAGGTATATATAATAAATATATAAATGAAATGAAACACACCGTTCATAGAGACGGTAGTCCGTACGTACGCATGAACGTTGTTTTCCTTTCCTTATTGTTTTGAATGGAAGTAAGTAGATGACATACATATATAAATAAATCCAGTATATTTATAATGTCATGTATTTCGTTATTATTTCTTATATATACTTTATAATCATTCTTAAATGGTTAACATGGAGAATGAATCTCATCGCGTCGTGGAGACGGTAGTCCGTACATACGCACGAGCGATGATATCATTCCCATGGTCGTGGAATTGTGTTGAAGTGTATGTATACTATTTTAGTATCAATATCACTCTATATTAATCGTATATAGTTACTCCTTACACCATTATACCCATCCAATTATGGTGGTGGCGGAAAATAGATTACACCACGGCGTCGAGACGGTATTCCGTACGTACGCACGCGCGGTGATTTCCTTTTTCCGTAGGATGGATAGAAGGTTAATTATAGTTGTTTCATATTTATAATAACATATCAGTATATAAGAAATACTTATGTTATTACTTTATCATGAAACAACTAAATAAGAATAAGTTGAAGAAGAAAGAAATTGAAAAAGATCGGTAATGGATATTACCTCTTCTTTGAAACGCCTCTTTGAATCCTCCACTTAGGGAACTAAGATTGGTCTTTGAAGAAGACCAGGACCTCTAAGATTATTCTAGGGAAGTGGAGAAGGGATTTTGGCAGGGTTTGGCTGAGCTTGAGTGCTCAATTTGGTGTGAGGAGGAGGGGGAGGAGGTGGCCTTTTATAAGGGAGGATAGGGGCACCTTAGGAATATCTCAAAATATTATTTTATATTAAAGTAAAAATCGGTTTATAATGGTTCCAAAGGGTCTTATTTCGAAGCTAAAGTAGGTATGGGTCGCAATAATATCAACTAATAGGATTTAGACAAGTTTAGGTTATTATTTTAACCTTATCAATTAGATTTGACTCTAAGTTAAATAATTTAACTTTTACCGTGTCTTTTTGTTTTCTTACACTATATGGTTAATACAGTTACTATAACATGCCAAACGAACCCCAAATTGTTTATTATTAATATATATATATCCTTATCTATGTCATTTGGCCTAACCTTAGATTTTTAGGAATAAAACATCAATTAATAATATAATATTTGATTTAAAAACTATTTTGTGTCAATTTTGACACTATTTGATATATGAATTTTGTGAAAGTCATAACAGAATTATATGTTCGAACCAAGTTGATTAAATCAACATTAATATATCATAGTAACCTATAAAATCAGTGGGATTCATAAAAAGTCTCAAATTACATTTATTTTGTTGTTTATAACATCAATTATGTCAATATTTCATTAATAATATAATTACTGAATCATCATTGTGTCATAAATAAATTAAATTATTTAATGTCTAAAAATTACAAATAAAATACCATTATATAGGAAATCTTCTTAGATTTCTAATGAATATTTATATTATAATTTATCATTTGTATAACCCCATATTAAAAATTATTTACTTATTAAACTTTGATTTTAACTATTTTAACCATTCTTTAAATAAATTAATAATAAATGTCCTAATCTAATCCAAGTGGGCCTAAATGATAATATTTTACACTTAAGGTTGTTTTTGGTCGAGATACACTTTTCCAATAGGATTATGACATGTGTTAGGGTAATATTAATATCATTTTTACCCTTAATTACCCTATTTACTTTTAACCGTGGTAAATAAAAGTAAAAAGTTACTACTCACCAAAAATTATTTTCATCTCATTGAACCACATTTTACTTACTGACATCAACCGTGTCTCTCGGATTTTTGAAATTCTATTCATAGAAGCGGTAAAATTAAGATTTATGAAAAAATTAATTTTTTTAACTACCACTTAGTAGTTTCACTATTCATCAAAAATTGAAGTTTTTCAGAAAAATGCCAAAATTTCACCCCAAGCTATAATTGATATTCCGAATTCAAAAATGATTTCTATTTTAAAAAATTCCCAACATATAAGTTGCATTAATTAATTTTATAATTAATTTCCGCTGTCACAACAAATAGCGTGTTTTTAAGAGATAATAACTATCAAAAGATTAACACTTGTTTATGTCTGGTGTAAATGTGAAATTACATCCAATGACCAACATTGTATTGAATTGTAAAAATATATTCTAAATATACTTTAAAACCACTCAAATTAATAATTTATCACTATTAATTATTTCTATTAAAAAAGTTGTTTTTAATTAAAATTTAGTAATTTTCACTATTCATCAAAAAATAAAAGTTATCCGAAAAGTACCAAAATTTCACCTTAGGCTAAATTCGATACTCCGAATCCAAAAATGAAGTCCATTTTGAAAAATAAGATTTACAGAATTTCAAAAGGAGGTTATTACTATTCATAACGGCTAGTTTTAATAATATTTTAATAGCATATCGTTGTTTAGTGAAACTCGGTATTGCGTATTACACACGCTATCGAGGAAGGTCGCGATTGCGTGTAATGCAAGGCAAGTCAAGGATGTGTGTTGTGCAAGCTCCTTTTGGTGTAGCGTACAACACAAGACATTAAAAAAATTAAAAAGAATATTTTTCATAAAATCTCGGGTTGTTACATACAACTTCATTTGATGGCCCGACATCTACTGAAGTAGCTGAAAAGGATTTCACCACCCCTTTCTGCTTGTAGTCTAACTACTTCCCATCACTCAAGCTCTTTGTCGGACACTCGTTTCCATAATGACCAATCTCATTGAACTTAAAACACTTCACTAACTGTAAATCAAGTTTGGTCTTACTATCACCCTGATATTTTTCAGTGCAATCACGAGCCTTATGTCCCATCTTACCACATCGGTATCACTTTCCAAAATTCAGAAGACATTCCCCAGCATGCCTTTTACCACATTTATCAGAAACTAGAAACATAGTTTTCTTACCATCAGACCTTTTTGATGAATTCTTTCTTTTCTCCTGCCACCTTAGTCTCTTCTTATGTTGGTTGTTATAGAACACTTTATCAACGGCAAACTCCATTTCCACCTTCTCAGCACATCAAAAAAGCTTTTCATAACTTTTGAACTCAGGAGAAGCCAATTCCCTTCGATATTTTGGCTTTAATCCTGAGTAAAAACGATTTATTTTACTATCAAGGTCTCGGATAAAATTTGGAGCATACCTTTCCAATCGAGTGAGACTTTCTTCATAGGCAGCCACTGAGTCTTCCTCTTGCCTCAATTCCAGGAATTGTTTTTCCATCCTAAGTCGAACTTCCTTAGGAAAATACCCCTCAAGAAACATACCTTTGAATTCATCCCAGTCGAGAGCATCAATCTCATCAGCGTCCCTGATATTTTTAACCATCGACCACCACTGATCCGCTTCACCCTCCAAACGGTAAATAGAAAGACTAACCTTTTGATTTTCTAAACACCCCATGACATCAAAAATCTTTTCCAGTGCTTTAATCCACCCTTCATCTGGCACAAGGTCAGATAATACTCTGAATGATGGGGGATGTTGCCTCATGAAATGTTCCACCACTGACATGTTCCTCTGCGGTTGATCTGGCTGATCTCGTGCATGGATACCACCACCATTTATCGCTTGAGTCAACTGCTCCATTACTACAACAAACAGTTCAGTTCCAATTCCGACCATCTCAGGATGCTAATTCAGAAGGTCATTTCCTTCTGTATTCCTTCCTAGCACTACTTCCCTGTTTCCACTATGGAAAACCATTCTGAACACACATTTCTTAGATGAAGAAACATGGTAATCTTAAAATGATATATCATTTCAATTTGACCATAAAAATATATTTTTGGATAATCATTTAATAGAATTCTATCTCCTAAAGTTATCTAAACAGACCTTTGATACCAACTATAAGGCCCCAGACCTAAACATTACTTAATCTTGAGTTATTTCAAGAATACACATTGATGATCTTTTGAGGTTTAGAGTTTTAGAGAATTAGATGATAAAACAAGCATTACATTCCACATTTAAACAAAGTGGTTACATAAAAGATAGTACTCATTTTTCCCATCAATGGAAACATATTTAAAATAAAACATGGATTCTTTATTGACACTTCCTTGACACTATCACCACATCATGTACCTTTCCCTTGACCTGTGAAAAACATTTCAAAAACTTTGGATGAGCATAAAAAGCTCAGTAAGGGATTTAAAAGTAAAAAAAGAAAACATTATTCCATGTATGAAATCATTCTTTACTCATAAAACATAATCATTTTAATATAACTCATCAAATCATGAATAAATCATAGAAATAATAAGACATAAAGCTAACATGAGGCATTCATAAAATTCTTACATTGTGCGTAACCCTCATGGTTACGTTTGGAATACCAATCACAGTATATTCCCTAAATATCTTCAGAGAAACCTTAGCGGTTAACTCCTTCGCATTACCCAATGCATTGGAGAGCTATATCGGGCACACCCGCCCTTAGTTTATCACAGAACCACCCGTCTTCATAACAATTCCAAATAACCATAACATAATCGTATCACATAAAACATACATAAAGGAAACATAACATTTCCACATTTCAATCAAAAGATATCAATAAAACACATTGATATAATATAAACATTACGAAAACCATTTTCAATACCAAAATAAAATAAAAGTAAAACATGGTATTTATTTTTCATTTAAAAAAAGTATTTCTTATAGAGGAAACCGAAATTGAAATAATGGTCACGGCGGAAGAGAAGTTGTTGTCGCCGCATACGTGCGACAAAAACATTCCCTTTTGTAATTTAGAAAACTACTTCGTATAAAAAAGATTCCTTCTGGATAAACATAAAATTCAAAGGGTTTATAAACCATATAAAAGAAGGTTGTGTATAAAACAAAATATGCCTCATTGAAAGGAGATTGAGATGAAGTCCCATACCTTGGGTCCGACTTTACTCGATCCTTCTTTAACGTCCTGAATAATAAAGTAGAGTTAATTTATACATTCTTAAGTACCTTTTTCAAGTTCATTATTCCTTTTATATAACTTATTACCATGTTATGAACACTATGTAATTATTTATGTTAATAATGGTCATTTCGTCGATTATTGGTACTTGAGTCAAAAATAAACTCTTTATAATTACAAGTTTTTCATGGGGTAAAATATCCATTATATACAGAATTATATTCATGATGTAGATATCATATATATCATATATATCTAGTATATAAATGTATTTATAATATTACCTAACATTTAGAGGAAATAAATGAAATGCACCGTTCATGGAGACAGTAAGCTGTACGTACGCATGAACGCTACTTTCATATCTATTTCTTGTTTAATGGAGTGAAATTAAAATGATATAAGGGTATATTATAATTTTAGTATAACATCAAATATAATAACTTTAACTCCAACTTTTATACGTCCCACATATGGCATTAACGAATCAAATTACTTTAAGGGGGTGGTAGTCCACACTTCCTAAAATGAAATTATCGTGTTTACCCACAATGCAAACCATAAAGGTATGCAATAAATGAAAAATACAGATGCTTAAGGAAAATATAAACATATTATATATCATATATAAATATATTGACATCTTAATGGCCACATTTGAAGGTGTTATATGAGTGTTGAAAAATCATCGTTTCGTGAGGCAGAAATTCACCATCCACAGAAACAATATGTTCTTTAACCATTAGATGTAGGTGTGTGTAAGTGTAGCTCAAATTAGTCTTATAACAACATCCTAGTATATTTAAGATACTGTTTTTGTTACAAATGAAATTAATAAAAAGAGTTTAGGGGGTTAGAGAGGCAAAATAAAACAAAATAGCATTAGAGAAGACTTTACCTTTGAATCGGGTAACTCCTCTTGGTTTGAACCAAAAGGGTTTCTTGAAGAGCTTTCTGCCTAACGTAAGGCATATAGAATGATGAGATGGATGTGTAGAGACTAAATGTTCAGGGTTTGTCTGAGCCAAAGGCTTGAGAGGTGTGGGTAAGGTGGTAGAGGTGGGAGGCCTTTTATAAGAGGAGAGGAGGGGCACTCTTGAAAAGTTATAAAAGGTTACATTATTATAAAACGGTTTTCAGATTTTAAAGGTCCAAAAATTTTATATTTTGAGGATAACGTGATAATATTTCTAAATACACTCATATAATATGTTGTTGACAATTGTAGGGCTTAGAGTTTACATTATCTTTTCTTTTTATTTAAATCGTTAAGTAGTGAGGTAATCGCTTCATAATCATGGTTTCATGAATAATTTAATCTATTTAATGTCTAAAAATTATAATAAAAATATCATGATGTTGGAAATATTTTTATCTTTCTAATGAATATTTATAGTGAAAAATATGACTTGTATAACCCTATTTAAATTTTTTTTAGTAAAACAAAACATGTTTGTGACATTTTTATTTTAACTTTAAATAAAACGTTATTAATGTTATTTTCCAACCAATGTGGCTCTATGGGGTCCCCAAGTAGACCCCTGGATTGTATTGGTCGGCTATGACACATTCAATAAGGTTAGGACATGTTTCAAGGTCATTTCATATTATTAAAACATTATTTTTACCTTAAATCACACTAATTACCTCTAATCGCGATTACAAACTTAAAAGTTACTATTCACCAAAAAATTATTTTAATCCCATTGAATGAAATTTTTCTTCTTAATGAAAACCATGTATATCGTATTTTTGAAACTAAAAACACAGAGGTGGTAAATTTTCATTTAAACCAAAAATCAGTTTTTTTAAGTACCACTTAGTGGTTTCACTATTCATCAAAAATTTATGTTTTTCAGAAAAATACCAAAACTTCACCCTATGATATATTTGATATTACAAATTCAAAAATGATGTATATTTTACAAAATTAAAAATATATAAGTTACATTAATTAATTTAATAATTAATTCCCGCAAATAGCGTGTTTTTATGAAACAATATCTATCAAAAGATTGACACTAGTTTAAGTCCAATTTCAAAGTGAAATTAATTCCAACGATCACTATTGGATTAAATGGTAAAAATATATTCTAATTAAACTTTAAAACCAATTCAAAAAATAATCTAATCATATAAAAAAATTAGATTAAAAAGAGGTTTTGAATTAAAATACAACATTTTTCACTATTCATTAAAAAAATGAACTTTATCGGAAAAATACAAAAATTTTACACAAAGTATATTTTGGTATCCCAATTCTGAAGAAGAGTTTTATTTGGTCCAATATAATTTATAAGAGTGACCAAAACTATATTTAATTATGGTTCACCATCAAAAGGCGATAAGTGGACCTTTAGTGAAAATTAGTGTATATATGCCTAAAATTGAATTCTTTTCGTATTTTAAGCCTTTATCTTTTATTGGATAAATGTAAAAACATTTAAAAAACATATATAATCATATTTTAGTTATTTATATTCATTCCCTCCAATATAATGGCTACGTGTTAACTACCATTTAAAATAATATTATTTTACTACTAGTGTGCAATCTAAGATTTCAAAGAAACTCTTTATTGCGTATTGGGTACGCTATCAAACATAGAAACCACATTAAAGTAAAACTAATATTTAATTTGTAAATATTAATAAATATGATAATGTTTTATTCTTTATTTACCTGGGATGTTACAGTTAAAGAATTGATGCCTGTAGTTATCTTCTTCATCTCATTCCCATGTTTGGTGTTTCTTGCCATAATGGTTTTTGTAGTTGTAATCAATTTTCTTTGAATTTTCTTTTATCACCATCTATGATACTGAAATAGAATCAACTTGATATACACTTTCTGAGGTAGGAGTATATCTATTAGTTCCATTTTTCCTTAAACCTTCATCTATAGATCCAATAACTCTAATGTTATCAGTCATCTCTATGTTTTCCCTTCTAGATTCATCAATCTCATATCTCATCCTAAATTTTACTACATGTATTAATGATGAACATATATCTTCCTTGAATTTTTCCAAATCAACCTTAGTGAAAACGTCACTAGAAAGGATCTCATCCACTAGTTATATTATATAATGTACAAAGACATCATCATTAGAATCTTCATAATATAATCCTAGTGCCACAAACACATGATTCCTCACCCATTCATCTATTATATCATCATCCAAGGAGTAAGAGTATCAAGCCTTACTCTTCCACGTTGATTCACTTATTCAACTTTATTTTAACTTTCTTGAGGCTCCCCCTCATTCTGAGATTTCCTTAATAGTTTCTCATCTTCAATACGAGGTTTTCTTCTTTCATAAACCAAAGGAGGTATTGGAATATTTTGAGCTTCTACTTTAGTAGAAACTTCAATATTTTCTTTCACTTCAAAAAAAACATATCGATGTTCCTCCAACTGATCCTGATATATAGATTCAAACATTTCAATATATTCACCTTGATTATACTTATGGTTGTCATTATCACTTCCATTACTTTCATCATCATCATGTTCAGATACATGATCATCATTTCTCTTTTTATCACCATATCCTTCACCTTCTTCTTCTTCTTCACTACCACTATCACTTTCACCATTTTCAAATTCATATTCATATTCAATGACACTATATATACTTCCATATTCCACATTTCTTGAGACTTATGTCTCCCCATATCCATTATCTTCCTGATTGGTCTCATAAAAGGGTAAGGTATGTGGAGGACTAAGAGGTCCAAATGAAAAAACTTTGCGAGACCCAGTTGTGTCAGGATCACTATTATCATAAATAGGTGATCCTTGATCTCTAATTGGAGTGATATTCTCTTCTACTTCTTTTAAAGTATAAAAAACGTCCAAAATTTGTCCCAGACCAGGATCAACCATATTCTTTGGTCTGGTTGGATGATTCACTAGATTGAACTTTTCATAGACCTTATCTTCATTTTCAACCCATTCTCTCTTCCATGGATTCCATTTGATTTTCATTATCTTACTAGTTTCCTTATTGAGGTAGAACCTATTGAACTCAGAATCAACTTCTTCCCCTTCATCTACACAACCTTTCTCTTTCACCATAGCCTATATAATCCTTGGATAGAACATGGAATTATCTTTGCAGGAAAATTTGATCATCTAATTCATGTCCACTGTAGTGTATCTACACAAATTAACCTTGATCCATTTTCTAAGTAGATAAACCATGTAGAAATCTTGATATTTCAAGGAAGAAAAATCCACTTTCATGGGATAGGTTTTATGATGGATAAACTTAAACAAGATTTGACATTCTCAATTTAACTCTATAGAAATGGGTCTTCTGTGCTCATCATTGTTAGTGAGTTACTTTAACGTTGTATCAAAGAAAAACATATCATTATTAGGAAGAGAGTTACCTTGACAATCATCTAATATACCTTCATGATTAACTTTAAGACATTTATCCAAATGTATTGAAGAGAAAAGGATTCTCTTCCCTTTTACTACAGATTTTACCTAGGAAACATCACTACCTTCAAACAAAAAACTCCATATTCATGTAAAACTAATGAACAAGATTCGGGTAAAAGGGTTGTTCATAATTTTAGAAGCACTCAAGACAACCTTAATCATTTATTACCTTGAGTAGAAGATACTTTCTTTCTAACATCCATTCCCTAAGAACTTTTTTTTATGGAGTTACAACACAATTATCTAGAGTAGAATTTATGAGTGCTGATGATTTTCTTGATTAACCTTTCAGTTTCATAGAAGAAAGAGACTCTCCATAATCAATATATCGCTTCACATGCTCCATTCAAATCCATTTAGTTTAATGTTTAAAAGTTGAACGGTCGGGGGTAAATAGAGAGAAACGAACATATGAGTATATAGGTAAAGAATTAGAGTGGATTGATTCAAATTTATATCATTTAGGACATTTGAGATTATGAAATCGTGAAATAGTGAAACAGGTTCAAAAAAATTAATTAAACACTGTAATTTTAATAAAAAACCACATAAAAACATTGTTTCATCAATTTAGGTATGATAGATTTGGTATAACACTAACAGTGTCCACATGAAAACTATTTTGGCATGACATAGTGTCAGTGCCGACACGTAAGCTTCACTTAAAAGATAAAAGGAATAGTAATACAAGGTCTTATATATTGATCATTCCTAACTCAGGTCTGATGAAATTCATTATTCTAGAGTTGAATTTCTAAGTGAATATGTCAGCAAGAGGATATTCGGTGCCAATAAATTCTAATGTTATATCACACTTTTTATAATGATCTATAAAAAAGTGATGTCTTACATCAATATGTTTTGTTCAAGATTGAGAAACTGGGTTCTTAGAAATGTTAATAACACATGTATTGTCACATTTTATAGGTACATGTCTAAATTGATATCCACATTCTAGAAGAGTGTGTTTCATCCATAGAATCTGATCAAAACAACTACCAACAGCTATGTATTCAGCCTCAACAGTGGATAATGCAATATAATTTTGCTTCTAAATACACCATGAAACCAAGGACTTTACTAAAAGAGACATATCCCAGAGGTGATCTTTCTATCTAACATGAATCTACTAATTTCATCATCAGAATAACTTTTTAAAGACCCAAAATTTCCATGCATTATTTTTTTAATATGTGGGAATTTTATGAGTCCGCAAAAATTGACAGCACGTGATTCTGAGGCCCGGAGTGCCTGGAATGAATTTCTGAACTTTTGTTTGGAAACATTCAATAAACGTACAAGCGGATTTTTTCTAACATTTGAACTGGTGCTTGGAATTGAAATCCAAGGGCACCATTGAGCTCGCAACACCGGTATTCGTTCAAGAAAACCTTCACTTCGACCGCAGTGAGTCGAGAGTGAAAGATAATTTTTGGGTTTTTTAATGGAAATTATAAAATAAAATAATCACACATTTTATTTTATTTGTTGTAACCACCCCCTTATGGATATTATTGTGGTGGGGAACACATAAGTTTTATTCTCCAAATTGAATGCTCAGTGGTGGGGACCACCCGAGCCTAACCTCCCTTGAGGATATTATGGTGGTGGGGACCACCAGAGGAATGAATCCTCTTGAACTCCCTAATTATGTGGGGATAAACCTCTTGATCTCCCCAATTAATTATGCCAACACTCCCTTTAATTTATTATGCCACCCATCAATTAATTAATTAATCAAATTTCAAATTATGCCAACATAATCTAATAAGATGGAAAATCCTCATATTCGGTGGAATTGGGGGAAACTCTAGGAAAAAGGGAGAAGCTTAGAGAATTGGGAGATAAGCTCACCAACAAAGAACATCGGCACGACTTCTACCCTGAGACATCCTCCAACGGTGGACATCTTCAACAATGAAGAACCACCTCCATCGAAGATCTTCAGTCTGATGAACGAGCTCGAGATCAGAGGCGTGTGACGGGTGCGATGAATGTCGATAAATTTGACTTCCCTCTTCGATGTCAAAAATCAAACAAGGTATGGGTTTATTATGAGTGATCATTATATTTACATGTTCTTCTCTTCTAAAACAATGAATGTGGATCAACTATATATTTATATTGATCCATGAATGTTTTTATTTTGTAGGATTGGGAATATTTAATTGTGGGAGCTTGAAGGGAGGGTGTTTCAGTTATTCCCCAGACCCGTTCTTAATAATCTTGTGATTCAAGTATAATAGCTGCTTGCTATCGCTCTAATGTGGAGAGTGTAGGCCAAACTAACATGGCATGTCCTCTCTGTAATTCATGTGTTGAATTATAGTGTTCTTCATGATGGGGGAGGATGGCGACCAAACACGTAGAGGCATGAGAATGGAGGCTGACACCACCATCAGCCGTGAAGAAGGTGCCAGCGCATCGGCGCCGCCCCACTGCCCTCGCTGCCCCCGCTGCCGCCCCATTGCCTCCATGCCGTCCGCGTCCACCACCGTCGTTCGCGGCTCCGCACCACCCCACGACCGGGCCGCCGTCTCGCGGACGCGGCGCCACCCTGTGGCCAGCCTGCCACCCCGCTGCCAGACTATCACCCCATGGCTGAACCAGAGCCATGCGGTCGGACCGCCGCCCCATGGTAGGACTTCCTCTCTACGGACGGACGGCCGCCCCATGGCCAGACCGCCACCCCTTGGCCGGACCTCCACCCCACAGACGGACCACAACCCCATGGCTGGACCGCCACCCCGCAGCCGGACCGCCACCCCACAGCTTGACTGCCGCCCTGCGGTCTCCGCCCCTCGGCCGGACCGCCTCCCGGTGGCCGTGCTGCCGCCACGCGGCCAGACCGCTGCCCCCCAGCCAAGCCTTTGTCTGCGGCTAAACCCATGCGGCTGAGCCGCCCCGGCCGAGCCACCCCACGGTCTCACGCCCTCGCGATAGCCCTCGTGGTCGTCACGGGCTGGGCCAGACCCAGGGGTTCGGGCCACCCAGCGGGCCAGGCTAGACCTGGACCAAATACCACCCTATACTTTGCTTGTGCCATAACTTGGAATCGGACGTCCATTTTAAAAACCGTCCATGGGACTAGAAATCTTAGAGCGAGATGATCACTTTCAGTATACCCCACTAGAGAATTGGATTAATATGGGGTATGGTATGGTTGGATCGACGATGAGTCCAACCGGGCCCCCAGGACTAAAAGAATAATAACTCACAGACCGAGCGTCCAATTGACGTGTCATCTATTGCGTTGATAACCCTATGATGTGGTGGTATGTTGAGATACTTTTCTGTTGGACTTCGTGGTAGTTTCAGTATCAAACAGTAGCCTGTGGGGTGGATCCTCCCGGACATGGGTGAGCATAGTGTGGGAACCTAGTAGCTGGCTGAGACTTGATGACTGCTGACCATTTCATCTCAGAGTGACTTGAGATTCCCAGTGGGGAGTTCCTCTGTGTGATGCGGAAGACCCATGGTGGGGAGCACCTCTATGTGATGAGGCAGACCCACAGTACTTGACATGAGGAGTAACTCAGTTGGCTTTGAAGGGGAGCATCTCTGTGTGACGCGGCAGACCCACGATACTTGACATGTGGAGTACCTCAAAAAGTCATGAGGGGGAGCGCCTCTATCCGACATTTCAGACCCATGGTGGGGAGCACCGATATGTGACACGGTAGACCCACAGTACTTGATAGGATGAGTAACTCAGCAGACCAAGGTTAGTGGGAAGCACCTCTGTGTGACACGGTAGGTCCACTAAACACAATAGAGGAGGGTTTCTCTGGCATCCAAATTGTTTGAATATGTGACTGAGAATGTTACTTGTTACTACCCCTAGAATAAATCCTGGTGTGATCTGAGTCAGTACTTTTGTGTTTCCTCATGATTGAGATGGATTACTTGATAACTTAGTTATATATATGGGCATATACCTTAGTAAGGTTATCTGTTGATTTCATACTTTGTGGTCTATCCTTAATGGATTTTGTGAGACCATGAGGGTCTCATGGTCCCTACTGAGTATCTTTATACTCACCCATGAACGGGCTATGCCCGCACCTTGTTGTGTTGGATGTATACGACAGACAACGTTGACTGAGGATGAGAGTACCAGGACTAGACGGTACCCAGAGGTGGACCATACGACATGTTGAAAAGCGGAGGAGATGGATAGAAGTGGAGTGTTGTGGAGGATATACTTACCTACCCTTCAGGTAGGATCCTTGGAGGACGCCCCAACAGCTAACTTTACCTTTTCTTAAGTTTTATTGTATCACATTTGTACTTCTACTTTCCAGTTGGGATTGCATTCTGTCCCCTTTTACATACTGCACTCACTCTATTTACAGCTCAGTTTACTTGTGTTCCTATCTTACTGTGTGCTTGGTTACGTGTGTTTACAGGTTATAAAGGCAATGCCTTCCCAGTTTTAGGGAATATGCCTTCGGTTCTAGTCGCTAGCCCCTAGCCTATAAAAGGCGGGCTTGGGGTTTTCATGGTACGGGCCCCAGGGGACGGGTCATAACAAATTGGTATCATATGATTTAGTTCTACCACAGAACATAGGACTGTGATCTTTTCTTTTAAGTAAAATAGTGTTAAGTGTAGTGAGTATGGTTATCAGTTTAGGAAATCTGGTGCTAGTGTGGCGGTCAAATTATACATACACCAGGACCCTGAATTCTGATTTTCAACTCAGTGCACGAAAACACTGATTGTGTGTGTGTTTCAAAGAGTTCTCCTTGTTATCTCCTGAGTGAGCTCACCAGGTATAACTTATTAATTTTGGAACACCTATTTCTTTTCAGGATGCCTCCATGAAGATATCCAGCTAGGGTTCCAGTAGTTGTACACATTGATAGCCCACCGAGAGACGAGGCCTCGGTGTAGGGCCCTCTTCTGGCAGAGGTGCCAGTGGTACCATTCCCCATTAGGCCACCGATGCCACCATCCCCTGTAGCAGACAATGCAAACAGCTTGAGCTCGTTGCACAAGTTATAGTGCAAGAGGCCACCCATGTTCAGGGGAGAGATGGACCCATAGGCAGCTGAGGATTGGCTAGATGCTGTGGTGAGAGTCTTCTGACTGGTAGGGACACCAGATGATCTCATAGTGATTCTTACCACCATTCATCTACAAGAAGCAGTATGAAGATGGTGGAGTTTGATGCTCCAAGTTCACGATGAGGTGACGCTTCTCTGGGCAGACTTTGAGAGCCTATGTTAAGCCAAGTTTGTCCCAGAGACTCTTCAAAACAATGCACATTCAGGAGATACTCCATCTGAAGTAGGGAATCAGGACTATAGCTCAGTACTCAGTGAGGTTCACTAACCTCTCACGCTACTCCACAGTTATTGTGCGGCCCTGGATCTTTGTGCAGGGGCTCAGGTAGGAGATCAGGGCTTCGATGATCTCACTCAGCATCCCAATATAGGATGGGGGTATTAGAGAGATCCCTCTTAGTGGAGACTTTTCTTGCTGAGCTATCACTAGCAGCGAGACCCACCACTAGTAATCACGTAGTGGTGTCTTCTACAACAGAAAGTAGACAAACATCATAGAGGTCTAAGAGGACAAGACCTACAAGTTGAAGAGCACATGACACAGGATCAGTTGTGTGGGGCACTCGAGGCAGAACCAGTCAAGCATGGATCATGCATGGTTATTCATGTTGCAGGTAGGGTCACATGGCTCCAGACTATTTGACCCATCGTATGGATGATTAGAATACGTTCTAAGGACTACCCAGGAAGAGACAGAGGTTCAACCGAGTAGGTCTGTAGGGAGTAGGTAGACATGGAAGAGGATCTGGTCATGCAACTAGTGGTGTGAGATGATTCAAGATGTTACCACCACCAATACCAGGAGGTCCATCCCGAACGCAGCAAGCAGGTGGATAGGGGAGAGCTCAGCTCCAAGCAGCTGAGGCATATGATCATGGCACTCCAGGGATGATACGAGGTATGATTTGTGTCTACTCCACCTTATCTGTAGTAATTATAGACACATGTTCTAGTCATTCTTTTCTTTCCACTACCCACATTCGGAGCTCGAATATTCATACAAGGATGTTGGCTTGATCCTTATGGCTATGGACTCTTATTAGAGCAGATTCGATGATTACTCACTGCTTCCAATAGAGTGCACTTACTCTAGGAGGCAAGAGCTCCATATGGGATTTCATAGTAGCAATTTCGAGGCCTTACGACATAATTATGGGTATGGACTGGTTATCTACATTCTATGCTTAAATTGACTATATTTGGCACAATGTGAATTGTGTCCACATTGATGGGACCAGGTTTACCATCACCGGTGAGACGGGAGCCTTTTCAACATAGGATGGACCAACCTGGAGGAGGGTGCAGCTGATTACTCATCAGTTGGCTAGCCTTACCCTCAGAACAGATGATGGGGAGAGTTCGAATTATCCTGTAGTGGTAGATTAGTATGCATATGTCTTCCCAGAGGATATTCTGAGTCTAATTCCTCACAGATAGGTGGGCTTTTACATTGACATGTACCCTGAGACAACACTGATATCTACACCAGCATATCGGATGGCTCTCGCAGAGCTTTGTGAGCTGTGGGTATAGCTTGAGGACATGCAGTGGAAGGGATTCATCTGTCCTAGTGTTTCTCTCTAGGAAACAATGATTCTATTCTCCAAGAAGGTGGATGGGAGCATGAGAATTTTTGTCGACTAGTAGGGCCTGAACCAGGTGGACTATGAAGAACAAGTACCCACTCCCGAGGATTGAAGACCTCGTTGTTCAGCTGAAGGGATCACAATGGTTCTCGAAGATAGACCTAAAATCAAGCTATCACCAGCTTAGAGTACGAGAAAAGGATGTGTTGAAGATCAATTTAATGTGTCGATACGACCACTATGAGTTCATGGTTTTTAAATTCGGTGTATCAAATGTTCCAACAGTTTTCATGGGACTCATGAACAAGATCTTTAAATCGTACCTTGATCGTTTCATAGTAGTCTTCATCGACGACATTTTGATCTACTGGACTACTAAGGAGGAGCATGCCTACCTTTTGCAGGGAGTACTAGACAGTCTCTAAGATCCCCAACTTTATGGTATGCTCTCGAAGTTCCAATTATAGATCTGAGAGGTTCACATTCTGGGACATGTCATCTCAGAGGCTGGAGTTGCGGTGGATGCAGTTAATATTGAGGTTGTACTAGCTTGGGAGCCACTTAGGACTGTTACAGAGATACAAAGTTTCTTGGGTTTGGATGGGCACTACCGAAGATTGGTACCAAATTTATCTAGAGTTGCACCCCCACTATCAGCATCGATGAAGAAGGGGCGACCCTTCGTTTGGTCAGAAAATGCCAGAAAGTTTTCATGAGCTGAGGCAGAGGCTGACTAGTTCGCCCATCTTAAGACTTCCAGAGGAAGGCGTAGGGTACATAGTCTATTGCGATGCATGAGGGACAAGACTCGGATGTTTCTTGATGCAAGAGAGAGTAGTGATCACATATGGTTCTCGAAAGCTGAGACAACATGAGAAGAACTACGCTACCCATAACCTGGAGTAAGTAGCAGTGGCTTTCACCTTGAATATGTGGCGACACTATCAGATTGGAGAACACTTTACAGTCTACCCAGATCACAAGACTCTTAAGTATATATTCTCTTAGAATGACCTGAACCTGAGACAATGGCGTTGGATTGTGTTCCTCTAAGATTATGACTTCACGATAGTCTATTCTCCTGGGAATGGGAATGTTGTAGAAAATTCACTCAGTTAGAGATCTGGTATACAGATGCTAGGCGAGGTGACAGATTAGATGGCCTCTTTGTAGATATCCATTGTGGATAGATATAGAGTAGCATTTCTTCAGTCTCCTACAGCCACTGCCCCACTTCTTCAGCGAGTCAGGTAGGTGCATCATGGGGACGTGGAATGCGAGGCTCGACGTGCTCAGATATCCACAGGGTAGACACTGATGGATTTTTTGAAGGTGGGGAGCATGTTATCCTCTTCAGAGGATGTACCATGATACCAATGTCTCTTTTGGAGAATGTGATGAGGGAGTTCAACTCATCCCATCTAGCGGTACATACAGGAGTGGAGAAGATGTACTAGGACCTTCGATGATAGCACTGGTGGCTAAGAACCAAGAAAGTAGTAGCATAGTATGTCTCTCAGTGCCTCACTTGTCAGTTAGTGAAGGTGGATAATCAAGTACCAGCAGGATTGGTTAAGACATTAGAGTTCCAAGAGTGGAAGTGGGATGAGATATCCATGGACTTCATGATAGGATTTCCATGTACATTTAGAGGCCATGACTCTATCTTGGTGATCATCGACTGACTCACCAAGTCGGACCACTTCCTACCGATCAAAGAGCAGGGTTCAATAGAGAGCTTGGGATGCCTCTTTGTGTAAGAGATTGTGCTGTTACATGGAGTAAATTAGACGATTGTCTCTGATCGTGATACATGTTTTACTTCCCGGTAATGGAAGGGGTTGCAGGAGGCTTTTGGAACATAGATTAGTTTGAGCACCGACTTCCATCCTCAGACGGATGGCCAGACTGAGCGAACCACTGAGACCCTCGAGGACATGCTCCGTGCTTGTGTCCATGACTTCGATTGTAGCTGGGAGGATCACTTTCCTTTGGTAGAGTTTGCGTACAAAAACAGCTATCACTCCACCATTGGGATTAATCTTTTCGAGGAGTTGTACGGGTGACCTTGCAGGTCACCTTTGTGACAGACTCACCTAGGGGAGTCAACACTCGTGGGACCAAAGATGGTACGAGCTACCATAGAGAAGGATCATATCATCTAGGAGTGGATGAAGAATTCACAGAGAAAGAAGAAGCCATATGACAATAGGAGATAGAGACCTGTTGAGTTCGATGATGGCAACCATGTCTTTCTACGGGTCACACCTCAACAAGGTTTGTGAAGATTTGGCCGAGGTAGAAAGTTTTCTCTAAGATTCATCGGACCATTTTAGGTTATCTGCAGAGTTGGAGAGGTGGAATACCACTTAGCTCTTCCACCTCAGTTACACCGGGTGCATGACGTCTTCCACATATCCCAACTGAGGAGATACGTGCATAACTCTTCCCACATCATTGACCATGGTGAGCTAGATGTCGATGATGGGGTGACTTTTACAGAGGTTCCAGTTGAGATTGAGGATAGATAGGAGAAGGTCCTTTTTGGGTGGTCAATACCTCTGGTGCACGTTCGTTGGTTGCACGGGAACCTCCAGGAGATCACATGGGAGCAGGAGGCTCAAATGCGTGTTCAGTACCCCCACTTGTTCCCTTAGTGTGAGTTTTGGCTTATGGGGATATAGAGCCCTGAGTTGGGTATAATTTACATACCCAGAATTTCCATGTAATTTTTTTCTAAATATATAGAAATTTTATGAGTTCGAGAAAATTGACGTTGCGTGATTCCGAGGCCCGGAGAGCCTGGAATGAATTTACAAACTTTTGTTCGGGTAAGTTCAGTAAACATAGGATTTCATTTTTTCTAACTTTTGAACCATTGTTCAGAATTGAAATCTGAGGGCACCGTTGAACTCACAGTGCCGATATTCACTTAAGGAGACCTTCACCTCGACCGGAGTGAGTCGAGAGTGAAACATAATTTTTTAGTTTTTCATGGAAATAAAAAAATTAAATAATCACACATTTTATTTTATTATTTTTAACCATCCCCTTGTGGATATTATGGTGGTGGGGACCACAGAAGTTGTATTCTCTAAATTTAATGCTCAGTGGTGGGGACCACCCAAGCCTAACATCCCTTGTGGATATTATTGTGGTGGGGACCGCCCGAGGAATGAAACCTCTTGATCTCCCCAATTAATTTGGGAGAATCCTCTTGAGCTGCCCAATTAAGTATGCCAACCCTCCCTTTAATTTTTTGTGCTACCCATTAATTAATTAATTAATTGAATTTAAAATTATGCCAACTTAACCTATTAAGTTGGAAAATCCTCATATTGGGGGGAATTGGGGGAAAATCTTGGCAAAAAGGGAGAAACACTGAGAATTGGGAGAAAAGCTAACCAACAAAGAATGCTGACCCGACATCTTCCTCGAGACATCCTCCAACGGTGGAAATCTTCAAAAATAAAGATCCACATCCATCAAAGAGCGTCAATAAGATGAACAGGCTCGGGATCAGAGGCATGTGATGGGTGCAAAGAATGTCGACAACATTGACTTCTCTCTTCGACATCAACAATCAAACAAGGTATGGGTTTATTATGAGTGATTTTTATATTCCCATGTTCTTCTCTTCTAAAACAACAAACACAGATCAACTATCTAGTTAGAGTGATCCGTGAATGTGTTTCTTTTGAGGGATTGGGAATGTTTAATTGTGGAAGCCTGAAGGGAGGGTGTGTAAATTATTCACCATACCCGTTCCTAATATTCTAGTGAATCAAGTATAATAGCTACTTGCTACCGCTCTAATGAGAAGAGTGAAAAACAAACTAACATGGATCATCCTCTATGTAATTATTGTGTTGAATTATAGTGTTTTTTGCGATGGGGGAGGACGAAGACCAACCACGAAGGGGAACGAGAATGGCGGCCGTCACGACCGACAACCGTGATGAAGGCGACGACGCCGCCTAGCGACCATTGTCACCGCCCCGTGGCCTCCGTGCCATCCCCGGACACCACTGCCATCTACGGCTCTGCACATCCCCCGTGACCGAGCCACCGCCTTGCGTCTGAGGCACAATCCCGTGGCCGGACCACCTCCCCACGACCGGACCTCCGCCCCGTGGCCGGGCCGCCGCCCTACAGCCGGACCCCCCCCCCCCCCCCCCTTGGCTGGACCACCACCCTGCGGCCGACGGGCCCCCCGTGGATGAACTGCCACCCCGCGGCTAGAGGGACGCCCCATGACCAGACCGCTGCCCCACTATCGGACCGCCGCCCCGGGGTGGACCGCCGCCCCGGGGTGGACCGCCGCCCTGCGGACGAACCCCCGCGGCTGAGCCGCCCCGTGGTCTCGTGTCCTCGAGACACCCCTCGTGGGCCGGGCTGGGTCAACTCGAACCGGGTCGACCTAGGATTGGTCGGGCCAGGTCGGTTCGACCAAGTCGGACCGGACTCGAACCAGATACCACCCTATACATTTCTTGGACCCTAACATTGGCATCAGACATCCATTTGATGAACCGTTAGCGGCACTGGAAATATTAGAGCCATATGGTCCCTTTGATTATAACCCACTGGAGAATTGGATTAAGATGGGGGGAAGTTAGTTTGGATCGTGCACGAATCCAACCGGGCCCCCGGGACTAAAAGGATAATAACTCATAGACCGGGCGTCCGATTGATGCACTGTCTATTGCGTTGAGAACCGTATGATGTGGCGGTCATTTGAGATACTTCTCCATGAGAATTCTTGGCAGTTGGAGTATCGACCGGTAGCTTTTGGAGAGGATCCTCTTGGATATGAGTGATCATAGTGCGGAAACAATGAAGCTGGCTGATACTTGATGACTGGTGACCATTTCAACTTGCAGTGACTTGACATGCCAAGTGGGTAGCGCCTCTGTGTGATGTGGAAGTCCCATGGTGGGGAGCGCCTATGTGTGATGTGGTAGACCCACGATACTTGATAGGAGGAGTACCTCAGTAGGCTACGAGTTAGAGCGCATCTGTGTGACGCGGCAGGTCCACTATAATCGATAGAGGAAGGGTTCTCTAGCAGCCGAAGTGTTACAAGATGTGACTGGGAATGTTATTTGTTACTACCCCTAGAATAAATCCTGGTGTGAGCTAAGTCAATACCTTTGTGTTTCCTCATGATTTAGATGGATTGCTTGATAACTTAGGTATCTGAATGGGAATATACCTAAGTAAGGTTATCTGTTGATTTCATACTTTGTGGTTTATCAATGGAAGATTTTGTGAGACCTTGAGGGTCTCAGGGTCCCTACTGAGTATCTTTATACTCACCCCTGCACGGTCTATGCCCGCACCTTGTTGTGTTGGATGCAGATCACGGACATCACTCACTGAGGATGAGAGTACTAGGACTAGACAGTACCTAGAGGTGGACCATTAGACTTGTCGATACGCGAAGGATAAGGAAGGATATGGAGTGCTGACTCAGAGGATGACCCAGTAGCTGAATTTTCCTTTTCTTTAGTTTAATTGTATCATAGTTGTACTTGTGTTGTCCAGTTGGGCATGTATTCTGTCCCCTTTTACTTACTGCAATCACTCTGTTTACAGTTGAGTTTACATGTGTTCCTATCTTTCGGTGTGCTTGGTTACGTGTTCTTACAGGTTATAAATGCAATTTCTTCCCAGTTTTGGGGAATATGTCTTCGGTGCTAGTCGCCAGCCCCTTGCCTATGGAAGACGGGCTTCGGGTAGTCATGACATTAGCCTCGGGGGACGGGTCATGAAAAATTAGTATTAGAGGAGTCAGTTCTACCATATTACATAGGATTATAATCTTTTCTTTTAATGAGAGTAGTGTTTAGTGTAGTGAGTGTGGTTATCAGTTTAAGGAATCTGGTGTTAGTGCGGTTGCCGATGTATCCATACACAAGGACCTTGACTTCTGATTTCCGACTCATTGCAAGAAAACACTAATTGTGTGTGTGTTTCCAAGAGTTTTCTTTATTATCTCTTGAGTCAGCTCACCAGGTATAACTTATTAAACATGGTGCACCTGTTTCTTTTTAGGATGCCTCCACATAGACAACCAGCTAGGGTTCCGAGAGTTTTACACACTGATAGCCCACCGAGTGATAAGGCCTCAGTGTAATGCCCTCTTCCAGTAGAGGCACCAGCGGAGGCACCAGTGGTACAATTCCCCATTGGGAAACCGTTGCCACCTTCCCTAGCAGAAGACGGTGAATGCCTCTTGATCACTTTATACAAGTTCCAGCACTAGAGGACACCCATTTTTAGAGGAAACACAAACACAAAAGCAACTGAGGATTGGCTGGAGGCTATGGTGAGAGTCATTCGACTTGTAGGGAAACCAGCAGATCTCATGGTGATCCTTGTCACCTTCCTTCTATAGGAAGCAGTAGGCAGATGGTGGAGTTTGATGATCTAGGTTCACGATGAGGTGAAACTTCTCTGGGTAGACATAGAGAAGCTATTTCAGGTAGAGTTTGTTCTAGTGACTCTTCATGTAGTGCGCATTCAGGTGGAACTGCACTGCAGCAAGGCAACATGACTATAGCTCAGTACTCAGCGAGGTTCACTGAAATCTCACGCTACTCAATAGATATGGTGCATGACCCATTCTTCAGGGGTCGAACCTTTGATAAGGGGCTCATGTGGGAGATCAGGGCTCCGATGATCTCACTCATCATCCTGATGCATGCGAGGGTGTTAGAGAGAGCCCTCTTGGTAGAGAGTTTTCATGCTGAGCAGTCACCAGCAGTGAGACACACCACTAGTCATCACATAGCGGAGTATTCTACAGCTGGTAGCAAACAGACATCATAAAAGTCCAATAGGATCATAACTATAGGTGGACGACCACATGAATCAGGATCGTATGTGCGGGGCACCCGAGGTGGAACCAGTCATGCAAGGATCATGAAGTGATACTCATGCGGTAGGCAGGGTGACATGGATCATGACTGTCCGACCCGTTGTAAGGATGATTAGAATACGGTCAAAGGACCGCCCATGTAGAGACATAGGTTCGACCGAGGATGTCCGCAGGGAGCAGGCAAACATGGAAGAGGAGCTGGTCGTGCAGCTGTCGGTGGGAGACGATTAAAGATATTACCGCCACCACCACTAGGAGGTCTACCCCGATCACAGGGAGTAGGCGGATAGGGGAGAGCTCAGCTACAGGCATCCAAGGGTTACAAACATGGCGCTCTAGAGATGATATGTGGTACAATTTGTCTCTACTCCACATTAGCTGCAGTACTTATAGACACAGGTTCCAGTAATTATTTTATTTCCACTGCTCTTGTTCAGAGCTCGAAGATTCCAAGGGTTTTTTTGGCTTAATCCTTATGGCTAGAGACTTCTACAAAAGCGGATTTGATGATTACGCACTAGTTCTAATAGTGTTAACTTACTCTAGGAGGAGAGAGCTTCGGCTGGGATCTCCTAGTTGAAACTTTGAGGCCTTACGATGCCATATTGGGTATGGATTGGTTATCTACAGTCCATGCTCAGATTGACTGTATTAGGTGAAAATTGTGGTGTGTCCGCACGAATGGGAACAGGTTTACCTTCACCGGTGAGAAGGGAGCCTTTTAAGCACAGGATGGACTTACCCGGAGGAGGGTGCAGCCGATTACTCATCATTTGGCTAGCCTTACCCCCATAGAGGTTGATTTGGAGAGTTCGAATTATCTGGTAGTGGTGGACCAGTATGAAGATTTCTTCCCTGATGATGTTTTGGGTATACCTCTTCACAGAGAAGTAGAATTTTATATTGTACTATACCCCGGGACGACAATGATATCTACACCATCATATTGGGTGGCTCATGCGCAGCTTCGTGAGCTACAGGTACAGGTTGAGGACTTGCAGGGGAAGGGATTCATTCAGCCCAGGTTTTCTCCCTAGGAAGCCCCGATTCTATTTGCCAAGGAGGCAGATGGGAGCATGAGACTTTGTGTCGACTATCAATGCCTGAACCAGGTGACTGTGAAGAACAAGTACCCACTCCCTAGGATCAATGACCTCTTTGATTAGCTGAAGGGAAAATGATGGTTCTCGAATATAGACCTCAGATCAGGCTATCACCAGCTCAGAGTACGAGACAAGGATGTGCAGAAGACAGCTTTCATGTGTCGGTATGGCCACTATGGGTTTTTGGTTATGCCATTCGGTGTAACCTATACACTAGAAGTGTTTGTGGGACTCATGAACATGATCTTTCATTCGTACCTTGTTTGCTTCATAGTATTCTTCATCAATGACATTCTGATCTACTCGACTACTGAGGAGGAGCATGCCTACCATTTGCGGGTAGTACGGGACACAATCCAAGAGCACCAACTTTATTGTAAGATCTTGAAGTGTCAGTTTTTGGATCCGAGAGGTTCAATTTCTAGGGAATGTCATTTTGGAGGCTGGAGTGGCTGTGGATCTAGCGAAGATTGAGGCAGTACATGCTTGGGAGCCACCCCGGTGTGTGATGGAGGTTCGAATTTTATTGGGTTTGGCTGGGTACTACTAGAGATTTGTACCCAATTTCTCTAGACTTGCAGCACCACTATCATCATTGATGAATAAGGGGAAACACTTCATTTGGTCGGAGAAATTCCAGCAGCACTTTTAGGAGCTGAGGCAAAGGCTGACTAGTGCCCCCATCTTGAGGTTTCCAGAGGAATTCGTCGGGTACGTAGTCTACTGAAACGCATCAGGGACTGGAATTAGATGTGTCTCGATGCAGGAGACAGTAGTGATCATATATGGTTCTTGATAGCTAAGACAACATCACACTACTACAAATATGGATTTTATCAACTCTATAAAAGTGCATGAACAATACTAAAAAAAGCGCTGTTAATCAAGGCGAAGATAAAAGGGGGTCCCTTTTATCAGCACTCAGAAAAGCACTGATAAAGGGGTCTTTTATCAACGCTAAAAAAGCGCTGATAAAATGGGTCCTTTATCAGTGCTTCTTTTTAGAGATTATAAAAGGGTCGTTTATCAGTGCTTTTATGAAGCGCTGATAAAATTCAAAAATATAAATTAAAAATAAATATATCATTCGGGGGGGAGATTTTAATAGCGCTTGACCCCCCCCCCCCCCCCCTTATCAGCGGTAGGAAGACCCCCTACCACTCCCGCATGCTTCCCTTTCCCACACGTCCCAAACATGACCCCCCCCCCCCCCCCCGCGCACCTCCTAGACTCCACCAGAACTCTAACCCACGACCTCCCCCTTGTGTGGCTGCACCTTTACCCCTAAGTCATTTCAGTTTTGTTATTTAATGATATATCTATTTATTTATAAATATATAGTTATATTTATTTGTATATTTATATAGATTCATATTAATATAAATATATTTAGATTTATTAATACATATATATTTATTTATATATTAATATATATATTTATATTTATTCATATATTAATATATATATATATATATATGTTGTTATATTTATTCGTATATTAATATAGATTCATATTAATATAAATATATTTTGTTATATTAATACATATATATTTAATAATATATTAGTATATATATTTATTCATATATTAATTTATATATATATTTATTTATATAAATATTTTTAGATATAAGTTTTTATCCATATATCTATTTGTATAATAATATATATATTTAAGATTAGTTTTAAATAAATTTATAAAATATGTTTTTTATGTGTGTTTATAAATAAATAAATACATACATACGTACATATATACAACACACAGACACACACAGACACACAGACACACACACACACACATACATATTTACGAATAAATACATATATATGTGTATTTGAAAAGCCATATAATGTCAAAACAACCTTAAATTATAATCCAGAAGCCTTTTTGAACTCCAAAACCTGAAAAATTTATGAAAATTAAACAATATTCGATATGATATGTGGTATAGGCCTAACGGACATCTGAATCAGAAGTTATACGTGATTGAATGTTAACAAATCAGGGTATCTAGACTAAAAACTTAGTATTGGATGCCTTCTATGACTTTTTTGGCCTCAAAGAATGTCACAAAGGCTTTGTATGAGTCAATAGCACGTAGATCTCATCACATGCTTCAATTTGATATGATGTAGAGCTCAAACGGACACCTGGATCAAAAGTTATGGTCATTTCAAGTTTGAGATACATTTTTATCTTATTTTAGATCTTTTATTAATTTTTTTTGATATTTTATGTCTTCAAATTTTGATTAAATGATTATTAATCAATGATAATTAGTAAATTATTAATTAAAAATATTTTTTAAAATATTTTAAATACATTTTTACATAATTTCTTATATATTTAATGTAATAGTATATTTATACTTATCCAAGAGATATTGAAAAAATATATATTATATTTATTTCAACATAAATATATTTATATAACAATATATTATTTTTCATTACTTTATTTGAAACATAAAATTTATCGGCGCTATGAAAAAGCGCTGATAAATCCCTCCTTTATCAGTGCTACTAAAAAAAGTGCTGATAAAGAGGTCCCCTTTAACAGAGCTAAAAAAAGTGCTGATAAAGGGGGGCCTTTATCAGCACTAAAAAAAGTGCTGATAAAGGGTCACTTTTAAGAGCGTTTTTTAGCCCTATTAAAATTTCCCCTTTATCTACGCTTTTTTAGCATTGATAATGACCTGCCCTTTATTAGTGTTTTTTAACGTTGTTAAAGAGTGGTGCTGTGGAAACCCAATTTTGTGGTAGTGTGAGCAGAACTACGCTACCCATGACCTAGAGTTACTAGCATTGGTCTTCACCATGAAGATATGGCGACACTATATGATGGGTGAACGCTTTACAGTATACTCGGATCACCAGATTCTTAGGTATATCTTCTCTCAGAAGGACCTAAACCTGATACAATGATGTTGGCTTGAGTTCCTCCAAGACTATGACTTAGAGATAGTCTATAGTCCTGGGAAGGGGAACATTGTAGCAGATGCACTCAGTCGAAGATATGGTATACAAGTGCTAGGTGAGGTGACAGAGTAGCTGACCTCTTTGTAGACTTCCATTGTGGATAGAGATGGAGTAGCTTTTCTTCATTCTCTTAAATTCACTCCCCCACTACTTCAGTGAGTTAGGGAGGTGCAGAGTGGGGACGTTGACTGTGGGGCTCAATGTGCTCAAATATCCATAGGGCAGGCACTTGATGGATTTTATAAAGGTGGGGAGCACGTCATCCTCTTCATAGAATGTACCATGGTACCGATGTCACTTTAGGAGAATGTGATGAGATAGTTCCACACATCTCATCTAGTGGTACATCCAAGAGTGGTGAAGATGTACCAGGACCTTCTACGAGATCACTGGTGGCCGGGAATGAAGAAAGTAGTAGCATAGTTTGTTTCTCGGTGCCTCACATATCAGTAAGTGAAGGAGGAGAATTAGGTACCAGCAGGCTTGGTTCAGCCTTTAGAGGTCCCAGAGTGGAAGTTGTATGAGATATCCATGGACTTTATGACAAGAATTCCATGTACAACCAGAGGCCATGACTCTATCTGGCTGATGATCGAACGACTCACCAAGTAGGCCCACTTACCACCTATCAGAGAGTAGGGTTCAGTAGAGAGCTTGGGATGCCTCTATGTGCATAAGATTGTGCGGTTACATGGAGTATCATTGATGATTTTCTCCGATCATGATACACGCTTTACTTCCCAGCTATGGAAGGGGTTGTAGAAGGATTTCAGAACACAACTTCGTTTGAGCACCACCTTCCATCCTCAGAAGAATGGAAAAACTGAGCAGACCATTCATACCCTTGAGGACATGCTCCCTGCGTGTGTCCTCGACTTCGGTCACAGATGGGGGTATCACTTTCCCTTGGTGGAGTTTGCGTACAACAACAGTTATCACTCCACCATTGGGATGGAACTTTCTGAGGAGTTGTACGAGTGACATTGCATGTCACCTTTGTGCTGGACTGACCCAGGGGAGTCAACACTCGTGGGACCAGATATGGTACCAGCTACCACAAAGAAGGTGCAGATCATACAGGAGTGAATGAAGACTGCACAGAGCATGCGGAATTTGTATGCCAACAGGAGACGGAGAGCTATAGAGTTTGAGGATGGTGACCACGTCTTTGTACGTGTCTCACATCGACAAGGTTTTCCGAGATTTGGCCGAGGTGGAAATTTATCTCCAAGATTCAGCGGACCTTTTCGGGTCCTCATCAGAGTTGGCGAGGTGGCTTACCACTTAGCTCTTCCACCTCAGTTGCACTGGGTGCATGACGTCTTCCATGTATCCAAGCTGAGCATATATGTGCACGACCCATACCACATCATCGACCATGGAGAGCTGGACGTCGATGATAAGGTGAATTTTACGGAGGTTTCACTTGAGATTGAGGATCGACATGAGTGGGTCCTTCATGGGATGTCGATACCTCTGGTGCACATTCATTGGTAGGACATGAACCTCTAGGAGAATACATGGGAGTGGGAGGCTTAGATGTGTGCTCATTACCCCCACTCGTTCCCTTAGTTTATGTTTTGGCTTACGAGGACGTAGAGCCCTTAGGTGTGGAGAATGTAATGAACCTAAATTTCCATGTATTTTTTTAAATATATTGAAATTTTATGAGTCCACAAAAATTAATGGCCCGTGATTCTGAGGCCCGGAGTGCCCGCAATGAATTCTTGATCTTTTGTTCGGGTACATTCAGTAAACGCATGAGCGGGTTTTTCTAATTTTTGAACCGGTGCTCGGAATTGAAATCTGAGGGCACCGTTGAACTCACAGCGCCAATATTTTATTAAGGAGACCTTCACCTCGACCGTAGTGAGTCGAGAGTGAAAGGTAATTTTTGGGTTTTTTGTGGAAATAATAATGTAAAATAATCATGCATTTTATTTTATTTTTTGTAACCACCCCTTTGTGGATATTATGGTGGTGGGGACCATAAATGTTTTATTCCCCAAATTGAATGCTTATTGGTGGGGACCGCCCAAGCCTAACCTCTTTTGTGGATATTATGGTGGTGGGGACCACCCGAGGAATGAATCCTCTTGACCTCCCTAATTAAGTGGGGAGAAACCTCTTAAGCTCCCATATTAATTTTTCCAACCCTCCATTTAATTTATTATTCCACCCATCAATTAATTAAATAATAAAATTTTAAATTATGCCAACTTAATCTATTATGTTTGAAAATCCTCATATTGGGTGGAACTGGGGGAAACCCTTGGTAAAAGGGAGAAGCTGAGCAAATTGGGAGAAAATCTCTCCAACAAAGAACGCTGACCCGACTTCTTCCTCAAGACATCCTCCAACGGTGGTAATCTTCAACAACGAAGAACCACCTCTATCAAAGAGAGTCAATCTGATGAACAAGCTTAGGATCAGAGGCGTGTGATGGGCGTGGCGACCGTCGAAAACTTCAACTTCTCTCTTCGACGTCAAAAATCAATCAAGGTATGTGTTTATTATGAGTGATTTATATATTCCCATTATATTATCTTATAAAACAACAAATTAGGATCAACTCTCTATTTAGATTGATCTGAGAATGTTTTTCTTTTGCGGGATTGGGAATTTTTAATTGCGTGAGCGTAAAGGAAGGGTGTTTGAATTATTCCCCATAACCATTCTTAATATTCTTCTAATTTAAGTATTATAGCCGATTGCAACGGCTCTAATGCAGAGAGTGAGGTCCAAACTAACATGGACCATCCTCTCCGTAACTCTTGTGTTGAATTATGGTGTTCATCATGATGGGGGAGGACGACGACCAACCATGAAGGGGCACGCGTGCAGTGCCCGACACCACCGCTGGTCGCGACGAATGTGACAGTGCCGCCCTACCGCCCCAGCCGCCGCCCCGTAGCCACAACATCGTCTGCAGCCTCCACCGCCGTCTGCGGCTCTGCAGTGCCCCATGGTTGGGCAACTGCCCAATGGCCGGACCGCCACCCTGCGGTCAGACCGCCGCCCCGCGGTCGTCCACCAGACCACCTCCCCATAGCTGGACTGCCATCCGCGGTCAATCCCCCGTGAATGAGATGCCCCGTCCTAGCCACCCCACGGTCCTGCGCCCTCGCGGCCATCATGGTTTGGGCCGGACCCAGTGGGCTGTGCCACCCAGCAGGCCGGGTCGGTCCCACCAGGTCGCACCAGACCCGGACCAAAGACCGCCCTATACTTTTCTTGGGCCATAACATTGGCACCAGGCATCAGTTTGATGAACCGTCAGCAGAGCTGGAAATATTAGAGAGAGATGTTCCCTTTGAGTATACCCCATTGGAGAATTTGATTATGATGGTGGACAGTCTGTTTGGATCGAGCACGAATCTGATCGGGCCCCTGGGACTAAAAGGCTAAAAACTCAAACACCGGGCGTCCGATTGAGGTGCTGTCAATTGTGTTAAGACCCCTATGACGTGGCAGTCCTTTCAGATTCTTCTTTATGGTACTTAGTGGTAGTTTTAGTATCAACCAGTAGCTTGTGGAGCAGATTCTCCTAGAGACGAGCGAGCATAGTGCGAGAACCTAGTAGTTGGCTGAGAGTTGATGACTGCTGACCATTTCGACTGAGAGTGACTTGATAGGCCTAGTGGGGAGCACCTCTGTGTGACGCGGAAGACCCATGGTTGGGAGTGTCTCTATGTGACATGGTAGACCCAAGGTACTCGACAGGAGGAGTACCCCTGTAGGCTATGAGGGGGGAGCGCCTCTGTGTTACTCAGCAGACCCACTGTACTTGATTGGTGGAGTACCTCAGCAACTCAAGAGGGGGAGAACCTCTATGTGATGCAGTAGACCCATGGTAGGGAGCGCCTCTATGTGATGAGACAGTCCTATAGTACTCAACATGATGAGTATCTCAGCGGTCCAAGGATAGTGGGAAGCACCTCTGTGTGATGCGGCATGCCCGCTACACTCGATAGAGGATAGGTTCTCTAGCATCCGAAGTGTTCGACGATGTGACTGGGAATGTTACTTTTTATTACCCATAGAATAAATCCTACTGTGACCTAAGTCACTACCTCTGTGTTTCCTCATTATTGAGATGGATTACTTGATAACATAGGTATATGTATGGGCATATACCTAATTAAGGTTATCTGTTGATTTCATACTCTGTGCTTTATCCTTGGTAGATTTTTTGAGACCTTGAGGATCATGGGGTCCCTACTGAGTATCGTTTTACTCACCCCTTCATGGGATATACCTACACCTTGTTGTGTAAGATGCAGACGATAAACAACATTGACTTAGGATTTGAGTACCCAAACTGGATGGTAACTGAAGGTGGACCATACGTGGTGTCAATATGCGGAGGAGCCAGATGAACGTGGAGTGTTGAGGAGGCGATATGTACTTACCCTTCATATAGGATCCACGGAGGATGACCCAACAGCTGACTTTCTCTATTCTTCAATTGTAATGTATCATAGTTGTACTTGTACTTTACTGTTGGGCTTGTATTTTGGAACCTTTTACTTACTCCACTCACTCTGTTTACAGTTTAGTTTACTTGTGTTCCTATCTTTTAGTGTGCTTGGTTATGTGTACTTACATGTTATAAAGGTAATGCCTTCATAGTTTTAGGGAATACACATTCCGTGAAAGTCGCCAGCCCCTGGCCTATAGAAGGCGGGTTTGGGGTAGTCACGACACGGGCCCCAGGGGACGAGTCATGACAAACTCACTATATCAAATGATTTTCCTTTTGGGTAAAACAAACCTAAATTGATAGCATGTTTGAGGTATTTGAAAATTCTTTTAACAGATTTTAACTTGTATTCCTTGGGATTATCATGAAAAAAGGAAACCATACACACAATAAACATTATATCAAGCCTACTACCAATCAAGTAGAGAAAACATATAGTCATTCATCTATAAATGGTTTGATCAATAGTTTTACCATCTTTATAAATATCAAATGTACAAGTAGTACACATTGGAGTTTCACTACTTTTAATGATATCAAAGACAAATCTGTTGAAAATATATTTTGTGTATTTACTTTTATTTAATATGATACCTTATTTTTTTTGAACAATATGAAATACATGAAAGAATTTGAGTTCACCCATGAATTTCATTTCAAATTCAATTTTCATCATTTTATAAAAATTAATACAGAACGAGTTTCATGAAGATCCAAAAATAATATCATCTACACAAATATAAACTAATAAAACATCATTAGAAATTATTTTTATAAAAATAATAGGATTAGCAATTACTTTTGTAAAACATGTTTTAACGAAATATGTACATAGTTTATCATACCATGATCTTTGATCTTTTTTTAAACCATATAATTCTCTTGTTAATTTGATAACATGTTTTCAAAATGAGGGTTTATAAAACTAGGTGGTTGTTCAACAAAAACATCCTCAACTATATACCCATTTATGAATGCACATTTAACATCCATTTGATAAAGCTTGAAATTAAGAAGGGGTGCATTAGAAAGGAAGATTCTAATATCCTCATGTCGAGCAACATGTGAAAGGTTTCTTCATAGTCAATGCCTTCTTCTTTACTGTAACCCTGTGCAACCAATCTGGATTTGTTTCTAAAAATATTACTAGAGTCAACTAATTTGTTACTAAACACCCACTTAGTACCTATTTTCAAGGAGTATTTGAGTCAATACAAAAGCTTCTGAACTTTATTTATTTCAAATTTATTATGTTCTTATTTCATATCCATCACCCAAAATTCATCATTAATTTAATAATAGTTGTTTTAGGTTCAAGATGTTCAAAAAGTCTTGATGTTCAACCTAGTTCCTAAGAGAATATCTAGTTTGTGTCCCTTTCACTAAGTCTCCAAAAACATCACCTAAAGGATGGTTCTTGAGAGTTATAGTTGGTCTACAAAAGGAGGGGATAGTAATTGTAGGTTCATCTTTAGGTTTGGGTTCATCATGTCCAGACTCTGAATAATTTCTAGAACTATTTGGTTTAATAGATTGCTCGAAAAGAGGATTAGATGATTTTTCATTTATGTACAGATTTTTCATATCGTCATTAAGGTTTTCTAAAGAGGTATTATGTTTATGTGGATTTGTTTCGTCAAATTTGATATGAACAGATTCTTCCACACACTTTGTTCATTTATTAAAGACTCTACATGTTTTAATAGAGATTGAGTAACCTAGGAAGATTCCATCATCACGCTTGGATGAAAATTTTTCATGACTGTCCTTTGTATTAAGGATATTGAATTTTAAAACAAAAACCTTGAAGTAACTAACATTTTATTTTCTATTGGTCCACAACTCATAAGGAGTCTTCTTGAGGATAGTTTTATTTAATACTCTATTAATTATGTAACAAACTTTATTAAAAACCTCATCCTAAAAGTAAATAGGTATATCATATTCATTAAGTGTTGTTTGGGAAATATATTGTAAGGTTCTATTTATTCTATCCAAAACTCCATTTTGATGAGGTGTCCTAGAGGCAGAGAGGTTATGACTATAGACATTGTGTGAGAAAAAAGAATCGAAGTCCTGATTATCAAACTCAAAGCCATGATCACTTCTTCAGTATTTTATCCTATGTCCACTTAGATTTTCCACTGAATTATCATACTTGGTGAAGTAAGTACATGCTTCACTTTTTTTTTGTGATAAGAAATAAGTGCAATTATACATAGGATAATCATCTACAAGAGAATAAACACAGTTCTTCCAATTTAAACTAGAAACTCTAAATGGTCCAAAAATGTCCATGAAAACCAACTCAGGAGGTTGAGAAGTTGAAACATATTTCTTTGATTTGAAATATATCTTGTTATGTTTACCCTTTTGACAAGTATTACAGAATCTATCATTTTGAATCTCAAGATTGGGTAGATCCTTGACTAGTCCTTTTTAATAAGATTTCTGAGAGATTGTACATTACAGTGTCTAAATCTTCTATGAAAAATCCAAGACTGTTTATGAAAGTAACATAATCATTAGACATTGAGAGAGACTAAATAATCTACGTTAACATAATATAAATTTTCATTCATAAGAGAAGAAAATATGAATTCATTTTTGGAGTAAAAAACAATGAAAGCATCATTTTCATATTTAACATGAAATCTGTCATTACATAATTCTAAAATACCTAGAAAATTATATTTAAATCCATTGAAAAATATTAAATTATAATTAAAAACTCAGTTAGAGTTACCAACTTGGTCTAAGGAAACTATTTTTTCCTTTAGAATAGTCACCAAAACTGACATATCCACCATCAATCATGATTAGGTTATTGAATTTGGAGTAGTCTCCTGTAATATGTCTGGAATATCCACTGTCCAAGTACCACTGACTCTTGTAGGAGCTCTTCAAATAGCATTCTTACTTAACAATCAAACAAAAATGAATTTTTGGTACCCAGACATATTTGGTTCTAGTGACATTAGTAATCAGTGATTTAGTTACCATCATTTTCCTAATGGGTTTCCTATAATCATTATGTAACATATTTTAAAAATATAAAATAATTTGTCCAAAAAATAGAGGTAGTAAATGATTTTAATAAATTGGAACTCGAAGAAGATTTTTTTTTAGGCAGGAGGAAATATTTTCTATATTTAGTTACAAAATATGTTTTAGATATGTTTTTCTATCTAGGATGATATCCAATACTAGAATTTTATTCTGAAGCTATCTATTTACCAACCATTTATGTTAGATTATTTTTTCCTTTCATAATCTTTTATATATATTTCTTCAATTTCTCATTAGAGATTTTTAATTAACTGGATTCTTTGAGAAGTTGATTATTATTTAACTTTTTTTATTAAGTTCAAACATAAAATTTATAGTGAGAACATGATTTTTCTTTAATGATTTATATTTATCTTTCAATTCATTACATGTATCTTACATCATGATACTTTATTCATATAATTATAATCTTTTCATATTTTTAGAATCACATTCATCTCAAGAATATTAATAATTATTTATACGAGAATCTAAGGTTTCCTCAAATGTTTTTTTTTCACAAAGCACATATTTTTCATGTTATATCTCTCATCACGAGATGATGCTGATTCACTTGATCTATCCTCAGAGGAACACAAATTTTCCTTTATAGCTTTCTTATACTTATTATATTAATTTTTATACTTATTTTTGTATTTTAATTTTAGAAATTCAACATTGAAATGTCCACTTCTCTTAAATTCATAATAGATAATCTCCTCTAATTTTTTCAATTCTTTTTCAACCCTTTTTCCAATTTCCCTTGTTGTCATGTCTTCCATTATAATTGGGTTTCCTAAAGAACTTCTTTTTTTTATTAAATTAAATGAATGTTATGGATAGTTTATTCATTTATACATAATTATCTAATTTTGATTCATCATTTCTGGAGCTTTCAACAGAGTCTAGAACCTTCTCATTTTCCTTATTCTTAAAGGTAGTAGTCTTGCAGGCTATAGATTATTTCTTAGTTTCATATTATTCTTCCCTATTGACTTTAAACTCTTCCTCACACATCATCATTTTCTTAATGAGTTCTTTGATAGGTAGTTCTCTAATGTCACATGATTCTCTAATGGATACATAATTTCATCTCCATTTATCAGGTAAGCATATGAGAATCCTCATAATTTGTTCTTTGGCAGTAAAATCTCTTCCCAGAGTGACCATAATGTTCACAATTTCAATAAAGTAGAGACATGTCAAAAATAGGAAAATCATGATTCATTTTAATGTTTTTATATTGAATTTTATATTTTTTAAGTCTCATTTCATTCACACTATAGGTTCCATCATGTGAAATAGACAAAGTATCCCAAATTTCATGGGCAGCTTTACACGCAGAAACTATGTTAAATACTTAATCTACTAAAGAATATTATAAGGAATTCATGGATTTTCAATTATTATTATAATAAGTCTTAGTTGGGTCACCCCAAGAAGTTCTAGTAGTAGAAATAATCTTATATTCAACTAAAATTGAAGACAAAATTTCAAAACCCGTACTTTATAAGTGCATCTTTATTTTAATTTTCAATTGTGCATAATTGGTTCCATTAAGTAATGGAGGTATTTTTGTAGAAGAACCTTCCAACCTATTTTCCATAATAAATATTTAATTGTATATATTTATAGAACCGAAAATTTAGAACTAAAAGATATTTTTAGATTATTAAAACACAACTAAAATCATTGTAGAATGTTTGAAGAAGTATTAAAAACTTAAATATTCCAAAACCTATGATACCAAATGTTGGTCAGAGTAGGATACTCAGTGGGGGTTGAATTGAGTTCCTATAAAAATTTCCATTAAAAAGTATAATATGAAATTCCCCAAAATTTAAAATTCAAATGACCAGTTATGCAGTAGTGAATTTATAAGAGCTTTACTATTCAATTAATTTCTCAAGAGATTGATTAGTTCTAAGTTATATCAATTTTTTAATTAATAAAACTTTTAAAACTAAACTAATAAGTCAATACTATTATAAACACTTTCCAAGAATAACTATTATAGTTCAATTTAGTTTTTTGAAATATGTGAGAAAACAAAGTAAAACAAAAAGTAAATACACAACAGAAATGAAACAAGAGGTTTTGCCTCAAGAAGAGACCTAATCCTCTCCACTTGGTGATCACATGACACAAAGAAGTTTAAATTAATAAATATTTTGATACACACCTTGGAATGAGGTTAATAATAACACACATGTTTTCTATGTCATAAGTCATCTACCTGAGTTCTTCGTGGGTAAAAACTACCAAGTCACACAAGGACCCCTTCAAAACATATCCAACGGGAGTAAAAAATAGTTTAAGAAGATATGAGTGGAAGGATATATTATATCTTTCACTTTGATACAAGAGAAAATGTGTGATCTAACAATTGATACACACAATTCTCAAAGGTATGTAAAATCACACAACAAAGAAAATAAATATGAGAACAGATTTAAAGGGATCTGTGTGTCTTGAGATGCAGCTTCAGACTTTTCAGATGCAACTGAGATGAGGTTTGAGTCCTCATCTAGAATAGGACACAAAAAAAGTGTGTCACATTCTAGATTACCGGTAGAAGTAAGGTTCTGTAGGTATATCCTTATCCTTCATTGATATTCTGATGTAGTTTTTCACTTCGATGTTCAGATTGATTGAGATTTCGTAATGTGTTCTTCCTTGAGTTCACAGTGGGTGAATGATAGTCAGAGATGTTCTTCAGTATGTCTCACAGGTGGGTGCACCATAGTTCTATTCTGTTCTATGTCTATATCTAATTTTCTCATCAAAAATAATTTTTATACTTGAGGGTCAACAAATAGCATGTTCTTTCCACCTTCATAGGTTCATCATACCACTTGATATCTGCTAAAAGTCTAAAAAATATTATTAAATATGTCAGTATCCATAAATGAAACAAATATGACCATTAGAAATAATATTAATAAATGCATACTTAAACAATCTATCAGTGACTTGTCTTTTGACGAGTTAGTCTATCGGTGTCTCAACCCAGCAGTATGTCATTCTTTTGGTATTTCCATATGCTAGTGACACATTACATCGATGAGTCATTTTAACTATTGGTGATTCATTGTGTCGGTAACACCATGCATCAGTAGGTCACTTGTATTGATGGTAGGTTGATAACATCTGTAGGTCATTTGCGTTGGTAAGTCATATGCATCAGTAGGTCACCTACATCAGTAAGTCATACATATCGATAGGTCATATGCGTTAGTAATACATATGCGTCGCTAGGTCGTCTACGTCTGTAAGTTTGTTCTTCTATCGCTGGATGTGACTCATACTTAGACAATTTGAGATTTTATTTATTTATTATAGTACATCAATGTCAGAAAGTGTTAATACCCATAATTATACCTAGATAACCAGTTATAAGCTTAGTTAGACATAAAAAAAATAATTTGTTATATGATTGAAATTATCTAATATATAAGATAAACTTTGAAATAATTTATTTGATGTCATGTGGTAAGATATATGTTATAATATATGACATGATTTGTGGTAATTAAAACCATTATAGTAAGAGATAGTGGCCAACAATATCCTATGGTCCCACAATAAGTTTATATTATACCACTTTTGGTTATTTATTTTGGGAAAAATCATTCCCACTATTTCTCATTGATTCCCTTGGCACTTTTCACCACCTAAGGGTGATTGGGAATGTTCTTTGGGAATGAATTTGGCCAGCGTAGGTGATAGGTTTGGGGTCTAAATGGGTTGGTTTATTATAGATATTCATTCAATTTAATTGATTGTCACATCGGTGATATTTTTGATAAACCTATTAATGGGGGTTCTGTATCTTTTTATATGGGTAGGCATAGAGTGCCTCCACCAATAAACTGTATATTTATTTTCTCCTTAAATTTAGATACAGTTCAGTAAATAATTACTCTTAAAGACCTTGTCACTTCTTTGTTACAACATGCACCATATCAAAATATTATTATCTATGAATTGAGATATTTCCAACATCATTATTCATATTATGAGGATACCAACATCATTATTCAAGATTAAGATAGTTTTGTAAAAATTTTGATCAATGGCCCTCAATTTATATTGTAGGATTATATAATGAAATAGAGTATACTGAATTGTTTCTTAATGAATTTAACAATTTGAAAACATCCAATTGTGGTATATTTTTTGATGCTTATGTAAAATAGATATTCTAAAAGTTGTTCCACAAAACAACTTTTAAATGTATCATATCACACAACTAGGATAATTACCGGTCTAAAGATTCTATATGATCCCAAGCATGCCCCTATATACTAATTACTACTGACTAGCAGTGGGGGTTGAGATGCTCTAGGTGGGGAGACTATAACCTGAGGTTTAATGACCAAATTTTTTTGAAAGAAATAACAATAGAATAAAATGAAATTTACTAAAATAATATTGAAATTACAACTAAAACACAACCATATATAAATAATCATCCACATGCTATGAACAATATACAACAAAGTAATGTCACATTAGTATATATTGAAATTAAGATCATTGATTGGTCGATCATGAACATGTTGTCAAAAAAATTACTAATGAAATGTGGACCACTAAAAAATTGGGTTTGAGTCTCTACCCAATCCCTCCTCACACTCTAACCATTAGAATAATCCATTGATCATAAGAACCTTGTCCTTACTTGTTCTAGGAACCAATGAGTTTGCACACATATTATAGTGACTCAAGATTCTCATACCTAGAAATTACATATTTATATAAAAATATTAAATACACTACATAACAAAACACTTGAGAATAAAAATGGTTTAGTGGATTTGGATATTTGGTAGACAGTCATTTTATTTGGTGAATGAACCTCAATGTCTCCTAAAAATATATTCTCATTTAGTAATCATTATAAAAATAACCAACAAAAAATCTTTCATTATTACCCAGGGAGATGAAGTATAAGAAAAGGTGATCTCATAGGTTATGTAAGGTTAAAAAATAGATATATCCATATACCACGAACATATGGGTATGAAATGGTATATTTAAATTTGAAAACCATACCCTGCATATCATTGAACAAAAACATGAGTCATGGCATAAATCATGGAATTTTATAAGAATTGAAACAAAGTGAAATCAATGAATATAACCCATGAGAACATAAAATTGGAATAAGACATAGATTTTCTACACACATATTTTCTTTTAACTATAATGGCTTATATTTTTCAGCTATTTCTTTTGGATATTTTATGGACTATTTTTTATACCAAGCACAGAGACTGTAAGCGATTCCAAGTCCCAGTGTTCCCAAAATCAATTTTTTAAATATATTAAATATTTTTAATATAAATAATGTGTATTATTCCTAGAAAAGTAGAATAAATTCGCAAAGGTGGTGCAAATAATAAATCTAAGGAACCACTATGTTCAAAACACAAGTTTTCCCCCTAGTAGCGACATAATCTTTGTTGGCATGTGCCATTTTTGAAGAAGTCATTGCAAGCGAAAATCAGTAAAATAAATTAAATAAATACTTATTTTATTATTTTTGATGTATTGATGGATTTCTCCTGTAAATGTATGATTATAGGACTTCCCCAGGGTTGGCCACTCAAACCGTGGAGATTTAGATGAATGTTGGAGTGTTTTCTTGGAAAACGACGATTGATTGGGACATGATCATGGATCATTTCCCCAAAGATTTTACATATCTCATCACAATAAAAAACATAAAAATATTATTCATCAATTATCAGTCCAATATCTAGGTAGTATTTGTTTATTTGTGATTTCAATCTCATTTTATAATCCTTGAAAATGTGGATCAATTCCACAAAGAGAATTGATACACTCATTGTCCATAAAATTAAATTGATGGAATTTTTTATTTATTTGGTTTGATTAATCCCTCATCATTCAAACCATTATAGGAAATTAAATTGGGGATAAATTAATAATGATTGTGGATCATTTCTCATGTTTTTTGAATTTTTTATTTATTCCTCTGTTCTTCACACATTCATCGCGAACATTTCTTTTGGGCCATTATTCAATAAAATAACTACTATTAAGTAATTGCAAGACTATTATATGGAGAAATGGATCGATACAGTAGGTGTAGTTCTAGATCAGTGGTCTGGTTGTTGTGTGATGATGGTAGTGGTTGATCGATAGTGAAACAAACAAATTTTTAGTTATTATTCTTCCCAGTATTGGTGGACGATGATTGGTTTTTCTCAATGGATCACATTCTAAACAGATTTTAACCATGAATCATGATGGCAGTGATATCAAGGATCAGCCTACATTTTCTATATAGGTTCCCATAATGGAGGTGGCTTTATAAAAGTTCATGAAAGCATATAAGTGATCCTAGAAGCTCTAGAAATTTCAGATCAACAGAGAATGTAATCGATCGTTACATGTTGTGTGGCCCCCTGGATAAGGTTCTAGGGTTGCGAATGAAGTTATGTATCACATGCCATTTGACTCGGCCACACTCCATGTGACTCCTCTATGATGTCTAATTGTGTACTTTAGGAAGTACAAGAACATGAGAAAAATTACATGGCCAGTGGCACACCATGTACTTGGACCCGGACAAGGAAAGGTGTACAAGGGATGGTACACGGACATGACTATTGTACACAGACATGGCCAGGTGTCATGGGCATTATTTCATTTGGCAAAAAACACTATGTACTTATTATACACACTTTTTATTGGGATACTTACATTTCATGTGAGGCTTTTCCACGAAGGTCAAGTTAGGGATAATTGGACAAAACGTTTACCCCCAAGGCGTACTGTTTACCCAATTCAAGAGTGTTTGTAGCTCTTTGTTTCTTTAGCATAGAATATTTTATATTGAGTTTGTTCCCTTTATTAATTACCACATGGGTATAACAAAAAATTACATCCACGTCATAGGATTGTTCTCTCCTCTAGTGGAGGAGTCTCATATAGAATAGTTGTGAAACGCTATGAGACTGGAGTGAGATTCTCATTAATCTTTTGGTCCGTAGTTAGGGTTGGTGGAATCAATGTGACCTCATATAAAGGGAAATTGATAGTATAACTAGCAGGTTGTATCAGCAGGGTTTGAGGTATCATTGACATAGAATCTACTATATATAGGTATTATCTAGAATGGATTTGTGGCATCCCCCTGTGGTTATACGTGTGTCCCCTTATCTATGAATTATCACATTCATGATTTTAATATTAGGTATTCCATTGTTTATTTTTGTTTCTATATTTATCCATAGGTTTTACTAGGATTTCTGTGTGAGAAATGGTGTTTTTGGACTCGAAAGAATGTTGTACATGAATGGAGAATTCATAGGGTAACTGTGTTTCTGTTCCAGAGACACTATGCACCCTGCATAGTGGAAATGTCCATTCCGTACAGACTGCCGCACGTGTGTACTTTCTACCACAAGAAAGTATGTGTCTAGTTTCCACATCGATATAGTATAAAACATGGTTTCCAAATGGTTTGGGAAAATATGCGGGCTAACCATACAACCAATCCATGTCAAAAAAAATTAGAGATTTACACTTATTCCCTCATTAAATTTAACCCCAAATCCACAACATTCTTCCCCATTAAAGATTTTCTACCGTAGTGGCATCCTCCCATCCTCCATTATCCCTTGGATATTTAATATTATGGTGGTTCACTGTGTATTTTTCATGAAATCATCAATTAAGTCTGTTATTCCTTGGATTCATCCCTCTTTCTGGGTTATTCATCCCCCTCATTGATTTTGTAATTTCAAGAAGGTTGGTTGACCTAATACAGGTTATATATTGACTTTTTTAGTAAAATCAGGATGTTTGTGGTTCAATCATTACTTTATAGGATCCCCTTGTTGTGCGATTGTGGTTATTCACTATATTACCGAGGTTTCCAATCACGAGGACTATGATTCCATGTTTTATCATTTTTAAATGATTCTAGTATGATTTATTTCCTCCATTAATATGTCTTATGGATTTTGTGAAAGCTAAAAAAATTATTTTCAAAATGTCTTTATGTGTGTATTTGTTCAACGATGATTTTTGAAGTGAAATTGGTTGTGTTTAATATGTGTTTATTTTTTATGCTTATTAAATGAGTTCTATAAATTTTGTTAGTGGTGCAATGAAAGTATCAAAATTGATTTGGCGAATTTTTATATTTGAAAGTGGGTGTGGTTATTGGAAATGGTGATTTTTCTTATGTATTCAATTTGTTTGTTGTATGTATTTGACTGTTGTGATCTAGGTGACATTAAAGTGAAATTAAAAGGTAGTCCTAGGTATATAGGTAGGTGGACTAGGGATATTATGTAGTTGGATCAATGGTGTTGAGTCCTAGTTTCTTCTAGTAGGAGAGATTCTACTACACTAACTAAACTATGATGATTTTTGTTGACCAATATAATTTTCTATAGATTCCCCTCTTGTGAATCATGCATGAGGACATTGCAGGTCCTAGGATCTATAACATTATAACTGATATATGATGATACAGGGGTCCCAATAGTGATAATAAATTTATGGATTACAAATGGTTCTCTCTCTTATGATGTAGTTCTTACCATCAGCATATGATTAACTTTACTTGTACATTAATTTCATTGAAATCTTATTTTGAAAAATGGTTTCCTTATGTTTTTATAATAATATTGTTCCCATATATTTTTTATTAATAGAATTCATGTTGATTTTTCATCAAATTTCATAGCATTGAATGCTTATTTTAGTTGTAATCCTATATGGCTTTGGATCACACCCTCCATACACCATTGTGTTAATGTAGATCTTGATATATTTGAACCAGGTAAAGGAAAGATGGATCATGTTAATGATGGTGGATTTGGTGGCTATTTATCCACTCATTTCTGGTGTTGGTGGTGGTGGATTGAGGGTGATGAACATCAAGTTACATGGAGGATTTTGGGTCTTGGTTTAGTTGGTTTCCAACCAATTTTGATGTTTTGGTTTTTGGATAATATTGTAAATGTTTAACCTGAAATTACTATATCTATTTAGTTATGGATATTGATATTTATGTGCTGATTTATTTTGATATTTCATTATGGTTGTTTACTATGGTTGACGTAGTTTCCTATATAGAAATATCGATACTGAAGCACTAGTTTCTAGCACAATGGAATTGTGAATTCTCTTTTCACTATGTCACAGGTTGGGTTAGGTGCCGGGTTGGATGGAATTCTAGTTTCATTCAAGATTTTTTTTTTCATATTATGTTTTTTTCATTAGATCATGATATTTGGGAGAGTCTTGATATATTGGATCTATGAGTATTAGTGACTGAGGTTTTGGTTGGATGTGTGGTTTTTGGCTAAAGTAACTCATGTTGTGTTGTTAGTCACCATGGGATGTTGGGAATTTGGTTTAAATTTTCCTCAAGGTGATACATATAGGATGAAGACTTTGAACGGACACTAGGTGGGGTTGGAATGGGTTGACTTATTAATGTGATGTACAATGGTTTTCTTTTGATTTATTGAAGTGTTTGAGAGTTTTAATTATTGAAAACAAATTCAAAATGGTGTATTAATGTTTTTTACTTGTGTTTGTTGGTTTATATAGTAAAATACCACCCTGAAGACTTCATTTACAACTATGGGTAGAGGCCATAGAGTGTCCTCCATCACTAGTTGATCACCGACTAGTGGAAGTAGTGGTTATAGCTGTCCATGCATTGGGTTAGAGAGTGGGCCATGGTCCCGCTCAGGTCAGGGAAGACAAACTAGGTCTAGAACATGAGAATGCTCAGTAGTTCCTTAAGAAAAATCCTATTACCTTATAGTGTACCATGGAACCCGATAAGGTAGTGGAGTGTATTGAGAATATTTAAAGGATGCTTGATTTCCTTGACACTTATGAGGTTGTATGTGTGTCATTCTTGTTGGAAGGTCCCAGTAAGAGGTGGTTGGGCAAGGTGGTTCTAGATGGGATGAATGAGAAGATCTGTTGGAAGGAATTCATGGTATTCTTCAATGAGAAATATTTCCTAAATACAATGGCCTTCACTAGGAATCAGGCGTTTTGAGATCTCTATAAATGGGATCATACAGTGATGGAGTATTCCCACTATTTCATTGAGTTGGTCTGGATTGCACCCCAGGTGGTTTCAAATGAGTAGATAAAGTCTAAAAAGATGGAAATGGGGATACATATAGATATATGATCACACAATTTCCTTTTTAAATTATAGATGAATTTTAAAGGGGTTGATTTTGATTTTATGGTGGAGATAAATTGTGGTAGAATGTCTTATTTTTCTTGAGTAGTGTCATTAGCGAGCTAGTGAAGTGGTATCTCATTTCAGAAGAAAAGGAAGCAGGAAGAGAAATAGAATAGAGTAGGTGGTAGTTTATGATATCCTTCCCAAATATATTTTTTGGGCATTTTATATGTTATAACTGATCTATTCCATTAGTGTGGAAAACATGGGCATGTTCTATCTATGTGTTTTGACCCACACTAACCTTTACACTTGTATAAAAATATGTGGCAGTTATAGTGATTTTGTAGAGAAACATATTCCTTTTAGTGTGACGAATTTTAGGAATCCTTCAGTGAAATTGCAGCCTAGTCAACGCTGTTCAGGGCTGTGAGTTCTTATTTTGGAGGTCATGGTAGCAGAACATGATCTTTTTTAGGGAAAATATAGCCTAAGGCAAAGGTGTAGGTTATAGGTCAACCTCATCCCTAGGCTGAGATGAGGAACCTTCATGCTTTGGATCAAGCACCAGTGAAATCAGATTCATCAACTGTGATAGTTCAAAGGTCTATTATTATTATATCATTTATAGTTATTACTCTATTTGATATATGTTCCTATGTTTCTTTTAATTATTCCAATCATGTGGATTTGATAAATATTATATATAATTTTATGTTGTACGTAATTTAGTTTGTAAAAATTACTTTTTAAGAACTGAGATCAGGGTTTCAGGTTTTTTTCTTGTGCAATAATTGTGTTAGGGGATGAATTGGATAGGAAATTCCAACTTTTGGGGATGTTACTCTTCGATGTGATATTTGTTATGGATTGGATGGTGCATTTTTAGGAACATATTTGTTGTTGTATGTGGAAACTGATTTTCATAGAACATGAAAGAAGTTAGTAGGTCTTTCAAGTAGAATGGGATACTTAGTCCGGAGATGCTGGACCTCTAGTTCTAGAGTTGCGTAAACTTGCCTTCTAAAAGACTTCGCTGATGTTGGAGGAAAATGGTGGTTGTGGTTCTGATAATGGACTAAATCTGGTGGTGGGTGAATTCCTAGAGGTATTTGCAGATGAAATCTCAGGGTTTACTTTTGATATGGACATGGTGTAATACCCCAATAATTTTTTTTTAAAATTTTTACATTCATTTATGAATAAATAATAATTTAAAATTCGATGTTTAAATTAATAATTCTTATAAATAATTATTTTTCAAATTAATTTTAAATTTATGTTCTAAACATAAATTCTAATTTACATTACTAATTTGTGTAAAATATTGTTTTAATAATAATATATGTATTTGATTATTTGAATTAAAAATTTCATTATTATCAAAATATTATTTAATTAAATATTTTAAATGAATAATAACAATATATATATATATAATTATTTAGATAAATAATAAATTATTTTATGAACATATTCATAATTAATATGACACCCCTATATTATATGGTATCTTTCTCCTTAAATAATTTCAATTCATTATATAGCTTATAAAAAGGAAACACAAAGTCTCTATAAAATAACACATTGATATTTATAGGAGAATGATATAACCTAGCCATTAAATATAATTTTTCCGATTTTGTGTCTTGGATTTCAAAAAACATACACAGATATGTTCAGTATGATATTTGGAGTTTGTTAGAATCAACAGTATTATTAGTGAATAGTAACTTACCCATATTAATAGTTATCTAACCTTGTGAATAGTAATATAACTTTTTGAATAGTAAATTTTCCAAATGAATATTAACCTCAGCCATGAATTTATAAATAAATTTTATACATCTTATAAATAAAATTATTATATAACTATATCATTGTATAAATAAATAAATGTTTTAGAATTTATTACTTAAATAATTAATATATTTATTCAAAATAAAATGTATTTTCATAAAATATAAACCTATGTTAATATTTTTACATCTTATTCTTATAACATAATTTTATTATACCGTAGTTAATTTTTCTAACTGCATTCAAATTGGTTTTAATTTAAAAAACTATTTTCATAGAAAATGGTAATTTTAATTAAGAATTTGGTCTCTAATATTTAGGTAATTATTTGGATAAAATGGATTTCCTTTTTTTATTGTACACTTTGAAATCTGGTTAGCGTATTTTTTTGGGATTTTTATAGAATACATGAAATTTTGGTGTGTAGTAAAATACAGTAATTTGCGGTATATTACATTATAAGATAAATAAAATATTCCTTACATAATGGATGATGTAAGAATAAATTAGTTCTAAATATCATGAACATAGTACTATTTTTTTCACTAGAATCATTATTATATCTTTTATTCATAAAAATAAAAAAAATAATGAAGAAAATTGTGATAAATCACTCCTCTCCTACACAATAAAAACCGGCCCACACCCCCTTTTCTATCCACTCCTCTAAGACTTGATGCTTCAAAAAGTTCTTCCCAAATACTCTTCCCTAGTACCTCTGCACATTTAGGAGCCCTTGGTATTTCCAAAATACCAAAACTCCTTCCCTTAAAGAGATTCTCAAGGAGGTGTATTCAAGAGGTAAATCCACATCCTTTTTCTTTCAATTTCATTTCACGTTCATTTCATTTCTCATCCTATAATCACCTCCTATATCCAATTTATCATGATAACTCCAGTGTCATATATATACTATAATTTTATCATGTTAATGTAATAAAAATTATCATTCTTCTTAGTCACTCTCTTGTATTTTTTAAATGAAATCATCGCTCGAGAGGTGCCAATTTACAACCTTCATTGGTGATGATGTTTCATTCTTCAATTTATTATTCAAGACTGGTCATGAAACCATTTTTATGGGTTAAAAAAATTATAAAATATTTATCATATCTTAAATAAATATTCATGAACCATCATTCAAACATTATATTAAATAATAGATCAAAACTAGTTCATTGTGGTTGAAAAACCGTTGTAATAATCTAGACGATTATCACCATCTGTATTATCTAATGATTCATCATCAAATTATATAACCAAATGATAAATATAACCATTTAAACTTATGGATATTAATTAATAATATTTAATTCTAATTCCATATAATTATATCCATTCCACATCAACTCTGTTACTCATAGTCAAGCGAACTGATTATGAAAACCAAGAAAACGAACACTCCGTAATGACAAAATTCAATATCATAACTTATCAATATCGTAATAAATGAAGTTTATAAAATTATGATAAAATAAATACATATTTAATGGGTTCTTAATTATGTTATTAATGATTCTAATTTCATATTCTATGACATTAAGGTCAAGAGAGTAACACATTCAATCATAAGTTCAGGGTTTCCTCATCTCACTTCCATTTTTATGAAATATTCATTATTCACTACTCTTACATGTGTGTGGTGTATGTATACTGAAAATTGATGTATCATATCAGGAATATATTTATTTTCTTTTTATTCAATGAATCATTTGATTATTATTAATTTTTTGGGAATACGATTTGATTGATTTAAAAGGGGTAATGGATTTCTACCATGAACCTCCATTTTCTTTTGTGATACTCTTATTCTCTAATTAACCCAATGAAATAATTATTTATAATTATATAGACATAATAGATTCTATTAAAATGTTCTATATATGGTTACTAATCCTAATCCTTCTTTATTTTATAGGGACTTACATGTTCTAAAAGGATCATTCAAAAATTCTTCTGAAATACAAGCCCGATTGAAGGGAACTTCTCAAATTATTATCCATTTTAATGTGGAATATATAATGTATTTTAATCCAAAAATTTCTCTATAAAGTAACTCAATTTAACAAGAATAAATATATTGTTTTGTTTCGGGTTTAATGAATAAAAAAATTTCATTCCACTTTAAAATATCTTTAATATTTCCCTTAAGCTGCATGAAAATGATTTATTTCCAAAACATCTTTAAAAAATATTTTTTACATGATTTCCCTTCAGTGGGACAAAATTTATGCCAAAAATATAATTTTAAGGTCCTTCCATTTCAGTTTCTATGATATACATGTTTACAATCTGAATACATTAAAAATAAAAGTGATTTTCCACAATATCTCTTCTTTCCAAAGTAAAAAGTAATTTTCTCATCTCAATTTAACATTTATGTGATATAGGCCTTCTTCAAAACATATTACTTGCATGTGGTGTATGTATTTCCATTTTTTATATCATATAATGATTCTACTTATTTTCATGATACTCTAAGTGATTATTATTTGAATGATTCATGGTGGTATGGGAATCTTTGGAATGTTCAAGGATTCTTTCCTGAAGAATTTTTTTAGTGGTATCATTTAAAAATATCATCAAATATGTCGACATAAATTGTTGATAATTTTATTTAATTTGTATTTTTATCTTAATATATCATCTATAATATGTTTTTAATTGGTCTCTAATTATTTCTATTGTGGATGTGCTATCTATAATCCATTCACCATATTACCTTTGAATGGATAATAATTATGTTTCTAGATTGGAAAAGTTATTTACATTGTAGATGAATAAGAAGTTTATGTATAACTCCATTCATATGAGTAATGCGTTAGACATAGTAAGTGATGTTTGGGGACCTATAGATCCCCTAGATGCATCTATTGGTCTCATGAGACAAAAAATATGGACTTTCCTGGGGCCTTTCCCATTTCCAGATATGGTTTTGTTCAAGGACTTAATGATATTAAGATGCTTGGATGAGGTCTTGATGGTATGATTAAAATGTATGACATATTAATTCTTTATTTTTGATATTATTAATTAATAGTTAATGTGATTATTCAACTAGTAGAGTATCTATGGTTATGTTTTATTATGGAATTATTTAATCATCATTTATTATTGTCATAATATGTTCATGTTTATTTTCAATGGAATGTGTTTTTAGTTATTCACATAGAATAATGATTATGTTTATGATATATTATTTTTTATTTCCTACCCTTATTAACTATATGAGATCACCCATTTATTATGTTTCCTGTTTCAAGGACATGGAGAATTATATTATGAATTACATCAAGGGATAATCTAGCAGTTTTTGATGATTCCATTGAAAATTCTTTTTTGTAATCCATTTCTAGTTTTAATGTCAGAATTTTGTATGTGTCTTGTTTTTAAAAACTACTAAACTACTTAGTCCATGTAGATGCGTCTTCCTTGTTTATATTTATATGTATAAAAATAATTCACCATCTCTAGGCAACTGGGTTCAGGGAATTATAGTTTCTATGAAAAGAAGTTTAATAGAAAACATTGAAACTATATTTATAAAATGAAGATTAGTGATCAAAACCATAAAATAGAACATGAAGTCAAGCATAAAATAAAACCCTAAAATTTTGGTAAGGAATAGATTATGTGTGTCTTCATAGTAAATACATCCATATCTAGATACTACAGTTGGACATGGTTCTAGGTCAGATGTACTTAGGGGTGACAACTCTGACAAGGTGTTTTAGAATTGACCCAGCGTATCTTGGAAGATGACAATAGGCCTTACTATGAAAATTGTTTGACACTCATGGGGGATATTATTATAAAAATTAACATTTAATTTACCCATAATTATAAAGGATTTATTCCCCCATAGTAACCAAAGTATATGGTTCTAGGATTTGTGATGCATAAATTTATATTATGTGATATACAATGTACAAAGTTATAGGGAATTTATAATTCTATGAGATAGTAAATTATATGGAATTGATTAGAAATGGAAAATATTAGATGCAATGAGAATCACATCAATTAATGTAATGAAAAGAGTAATAAGGATGATATCTCTTATGGACTTAAGCCATCAATTTGAAGGAATATAGTCTCCTAAGTATCCTCATCATATAATGAATAGTATGATGTGATAAAAAGGAATATAAATAATTATTTTAGCCCTATGGATTTGAGGGGAAGAAAAAGAGGACGAAAATAGAATAGAAATAGATGGATAAATAGAATAAGGGAAAGACTGATTTTCCCACTTGTGATAACTGTGGGAAGAATCAGCTTGGTAAATGCTTGAAGGGATTATATTCTCAAGAATTTTTTTGGATACCAGGGTTTATAGAGAGGATCCTACTTCCAAATAAAGAAAAATTAGATGTACAGTGTGATGGAAACAAATTCGGTCGATGTATTTATAGAGTAAACAACATTTTTTATCCCATGGCCTTTCAGGGAAAGAAGGATTTTACCACATGTTGTGTTGTTGATGTTGTGAAAAATCCTTCCATATGGTTAGTGTTGGTGCTCGAATGCTAGTTTCTAGCTCGTGAATATTTTTAACAATCTTTGTATCATATAATATTTCTATTTAGATCTTATATGGATAGGGTACCTAGAAAAGTATGAGAAATTTTTGTATCAAAAGATGGTTATGCTCTTTCTTGGGAAGATGTTAGAGGAGGGAAAGGATTTTCAAAACATGAGTAGTAGATTGTGGTGTGTTTTTGGATATCTATTTTCATGATGAGACACGTGATACAATGGGATGTTGGGATATTTGTCTCCTATGATGATTCATTGATCTTAATCTTAGATTAACCTTGTGTTTTTTAGATAAACTAATACTATTATGATTATCAAATAATTTATTCTATTTTTGATGTGCAACGATATGCCTCTATGAAATATTCCATAGTTTCCATAGGAGGGAAAAAATTTTAATCTCAAGGGAATCCACATTTGTATTAGAGTTTTATAGAGGATATTGTGTTTCGTGTTAATTATATATAAAAAACCTTACCACCAGACAAGGAACCAATTGATGAGGTACAAATAGGATATATTTGGGATAGAGATCAATCTGAAGAGATCTTATATGAGAATCCACCGTACATTAAATGTATTAATGAAACCATAGAGTTTAAGGACCAGTTATAAATGATCGATCATATATTTGACTGCCAAGATGTACCTAAGATCATCTAATATAAGTGCGTAGTGTTCGGGATTGGTGTTCCAAAAAAGTGATTGTGAGATTCGATGGTACAAGAAAATAGGCACGTGGGTTTTAATCAGAAGGGTTTCAGGACCCTATTATTCTAGAAATTACACCTAGAGTCTTTTATTATGGAAATGTTTATAGAGATCATCCCTATAAAGTAAAGAGATTTATCGATCCCAGAATAAACCAATGTATTTGAAAAATTATTTCATTTTTTTGTTGAAGTGGAAAATAATTATCATATTAAATTTGATAAGTACGAATAGGTTTGGTGATCAGATTTCAGATCACATGTATTCATAATGAGGATTTATACCTATGTTGAGATGACATATAGGGAAATAATGATATAGATGGATATGTTGGGAAATATTCATAATTTTGACCCTTATTTTCTACCCAATAGAAGATTTAGTGGAATGTAGATAAATAAAATGATGTGGCATTAGTATTATAGGAGTGTCGTAGGTGGTTCCCAAAATTGTGCATCTTCAATAAAAATTATATGAGTCCATGTGTATTCCTAGTAATAGTAATGGATCATCATATCCAAGGTCCACTACATTATATTCATAATCTTCAAAATTTATATGGATCCAAGTATAGTACTTAGTGGTGAAACACCTTTATGTAGTGGATGAGTTTCTGGTGCAGGTTGACAGAGTTCTAGTGAAAATGAGAGGATCCATCTTTATTGAATCCTCTATAAATACTTCTTTACTTGATATTGGTGTGTCAACCTGATTATTATTTTCCTATTTTTTTAATACTTTAAAACTTCCATTGGATATCATTTACATTGTCATAGTGTTAGAAAAACCTCTCAAAAAGAGGAAAGAGTAGGGGTTTCAATGTCTTTCTTGTTTTCTTTCGATAGTTGATGTGGATTTAGTGTGCGATTTCATTATTATTGATATGGAAATATTTTAAATTATAATTGGGATGGATTGGATTATCACTCATCGTGATATGGTTGATTTTTATAATTGGAATTCTATATTCCTTGTCCCTAATGAGAGATATCATGTGTTTTTGGTAGTGTGGGATCTATGGTCCTATCGTGCAAGAAATTCCTTCCCATATCTCATGAGTTTTTTTGTGAACTATTATAGATTACTATGATGTAGTTTATTGTGACTAAGGCTTCTTATAGATAGATATTAAATCATTTTAAATTTATTTTCAATAAATTAAACAAATTAACTCCTAATGACACTAATAGTTTAGTGAATTTTTAGAATAGGTACATAATGTTCTAATTTTTTGAATGATCTTCAATGTATCTGATAAAGATATTATCATTTAATACTCATATTATACATACCATACTTAAAACCATTCTTCATAACATGGGGAGTGGGAAAAATGAAAGGGTGAGTTTTTATGCTCAGTAAGGGAAAACATGGGATATATCAATATAACATGATCATATGGGTTTGAAGAAAATAGAATAACATTCAAAATCCATTCTCTTAATATAATAGATCATTAACATGTTTAATGATATAAATTAAGAAGTTCATTAGAAATAAATCTTTTTTTATTCAAATAAAAATAGATATATGAACATAACATTGGTATAATACATATATTTTTCACATAAAAATCAGATTATAACATTGTGAACATGTCTAAATAGAGATATGTTCACTCATTATGTTGACGGAAAGAAATCAGGCCCCTGTATAAAATTATGGACATGCAAATAGTTCTATGTAAAACATTATAGAATTGAAATAAATGTCCTTGAATAATACTATGAATATGTAATTAGGTTCACACATAGCATTTTGAACATGTATAAGTAGAAAAAGGTTTATTTATTACGTTAAGGACAAGAAATTAGGCCCTCATATAAACATATGGATGTTTAACTAGGTCCACATATAACATTATGGACACGAAAGACAAGTACATGAATAAAATTTTCAATATTTAACCATGTTCACACATAACACTATGAAAATGTAATCAGGTGAAAAAATAATATTGTGAACATACAATCACGTTCATCTATAAAATTATGAACATGTAATCAGGTTCATACATAAAATATTATTTGACGAGTTGTCAATATTTACCTAATGTGATGGGAGGAGATATAGGACCAAACCATATCATAATAAAAATCATATGTATGCGTGATTACTATTTATAACGTTTTTGAGAATATTTATAGAAAACATAGTTTTGGAAGAAAATGGTTTTTCGACTGAAGAGATAAATAAAGTAAATTTTTTATAAAAAATTTTTCCAAATTATTTTAATTACCACATATTGTAAAATGTTACTATTACTTGAAAATATGATGACTAAATAGATGAGAAGAAAAATTATGAAAAATAATTTAGTTAGATTATAATACTTTAACATTTATGACTCAATCATAAACAATCCCGATAAAGGAAGTGATTATAACATAAATCCATTAACACATTGGTAACATTTGAAACAGAACTCCAATGATATATATATGATAAACTAGATATTTCATCCAAAGAATTTTCAGGATAAGAATTATAAAATAAATTCATGCATAGTATACACACCAAGTCAATGAAATATTTGGTAGATAAGGCTTGTGTCTTGTATAAAATAAAATCGATATATAAATACCTTACTTCATTATTAATATTTTTAATTGTAAGCCAAAATAAATTATGAATTCATACAAAACATTAAATATAATTAAAATAATTAAATAAAGTATATATCATCTAAAAGGGGTAGTATATAAACAACATAAAAGAAATAAGTGTTGAATTTGAATGTCTCTCCCTGAAATAAAAGAGATACTAGAATTCCCTTACCTTAAGTCTCAACATCCCTCATACATGTTGGAACATCCTTAATAATAAATATAAGATATACTATACATCTATTATGATCCATAATTATATATATTTTTCAATATATGATTTCATTTTGACCATTAATTACTGATTTATTACTAATTCGTTATTTAAATCACGTTTTAGGTAATAACGACATTGTTCTTTAAATATATTTTGATTTGTTAATTTTGTTTCTCTTAATTTTATCACAGTTTTATCATCTCATAAAAATATTAATGAAAATTTGAAAAAAAAATTAAATCAATTATACTTTTAACACCAATCATTAAATATGGTTTTTAGAAATCAATTATGTTACAATCATGGATATTTTAGCTCGTACGTATGCATGAGTAACATTTAAATTTTTCAATTATCATTATATAAATATGTTAAGCAATAAATTATATTTATATAATTATAATAATATTATAAATAACATATCATTAATTTAATAAAACTTATACATATCATCCATGTTTCGTAGTGATGAAACGATATAGTGACATCTCTTCGTGAAGGCGGTAGTCCAAACGTACATGAATGACATTATCATCTTTCATTGTGTGATAAAGTATGAAATAAAATGATATATAATAATTTTAGAATGATAAATAGTTCATTAATATAATTATATTTTAATCTAAATCACATTTTAGAATAAATTTTATTTTTATTATCTTCTATGTAAATCATTAGTGAAAAATGAATCACACCGCTTTGTGAGGTGGTAGTCCGTCACACACGCGTGTTACTTAATTGTACACCATAAGAGATGGAATGTAAAAAATTTATATATTATGTAATTACTAAAGAGGTATAATTATTCTAAAAATATCATATATATAATTTATATCCATCATCATACCCAACCATGATAGTAGGTAATGAAAAATCCAATGACATTGGGTCGCAAGGCGCTAGTCGAATTTACACACGAATGCTTTTTTCATAAACCATTTGATGGAATTAGAGATGGTTTTAAGTCATAGATTTATAATAAAAAAATATATTCATATGGAATATACTTTGGTTATAATATCAATATTTTGTAACATTAATTGAAGGAGTTAAGGATGAAATAAAATAAAATGTCTCAATGAATAATTCCCTATTCATTAGGTATCCTCCAAAAGTTTTCACCAAAATACATTATTGGTAGTATATTTATAAATATATGGATTATAGAATGATTATAAATATATTTGGAAGTCATTTAGGTCAAGAATTTCTAAAAGGAAATTGTTTATGGGGTGAATAAAACATGGGAGGTGGTGGCCTTTTATAAGTGATGTGAGTGGCACACTTGTAATGTTTTTAAAAGAAAATGGTGTACACATGAAATAGTCAAAAAAATAGAGTATTATTGAAAATTTGACAAAATGGGCCTACAAATGGACATAAAATAGTTTTAGATAAGTTTTTAGGAAATTTTAATCCTTATCTTTATTTTCTAACCCTAGGTAAACCAATTTTTACATTAACTGTGATAATTATTTTTTACTGTTTTCACAATTCATTTTGATAAAAAATTATGATAAACATATAATAAATTATATATTACTATGATTAAAAATATGGAATATATTTTTACAAATTACATTCACAAAAGATGAATACTTAAATTTAATATTAATCCTGTAGATGCATTGAGGAAGCTGGTTTTCTCAAAGAGAAATGGTTAGAAGCATAATATGTTTTTATAACAAAATTAAATATGAACATGATTAAGATGAACTAAATTATATTAATAGATATATAATTTAAATAATCTCAATTTAAAATCAATTTAAAATATAATTTATCTTTTGAAATAATGAAAATTAAAAGACAGTTTTCAATTAAAAATCATAATTTTTCACCATTTATCAAAAAATTAATATTTTAGTAAAATAATAAATATTTAACCATAATTTAATCTTGAAATGATGATTTAAAAAATGAAATTTAATTTTCCAAGTAACTTTATCTAAAAGCTTAAAAAATTACTTTTAAAATAAGTGCTAAAAATGTTTCAACCCGTTTTTTAGGTAAATATACTTTTTAAGTGCAAAAATGGATTCCTTCATATAGATTGAATATAATACACATAATATGAATGGTAAAATTTTTATTAAATCTATAATATATAAATTTCATTAAAATCATTCATCAAAGATTTTTTGATATTTATTATGGTAAAATTTGTTTGTTTTAAAAAAAATCCAGAAAAGGAATACCTTTATTTTAAAATATTTTTTTTTAATTTTTAATAAATTAGTAATCAAATAATTAATTTTATATAAAATTTTAAACCATATATTGTCATAATTTATATATTCTTATTAATTCCAGTTATTCCAATGGTTATGTGATAACTATCATATAATAACTTTAAAATTATATGACACGTTTCAATTAAACATAGGGTTTCATATAATGTAGGATAAAATTAGTCTTATTTCTAATAAAAATATCAAATAATTTAATTAATTTGAAAAAACTATTTCCCAAAAAACTAGGGAACACCATTATACCCCCTTAAAATGAATTTCACTTTTATAATTCATTATTGCCATCAAATGATTAGCATTTAAAAATTCCTGCATATAAACCCACTTTGTAAAAATGGATAATAATACAATATCTTGAAATAGATAAAGGGTTTCATGAATTTAATCTATAATAACACATAACATGTTCTAAAATAGGATAAAATAGGTTGTATATTAAAACATGTACCCATAAGATAAGACTAACACAAAAATACAGATGGATAATGATAGAGAACATGGTCAGGAGAAAGTTCATGACTACAAGGATAAAAACCAAATAGGTTTGAAAAAAGGTCATTGATGTCATAAAAAATGATGATGACATGAAATTGTTTTTATTTCAAAATCCTTTTCCTATTATTTGGGAATTTATTTTCCATATAGTTTGAGAACATATTAAAATTTATTTAATTGATATCTTTTTATTTCCGAGGACCAATTTTATCTTTTGGTTTTCCTTGATCAATTACACTTAATATCTTACTCTAAGAGATGGTTTTTTTCATGTCTTAAGCACTAAATAAGATTTAAAATAGAATAATGAGTCACTAATGTTGTATATGTTAAAAAAATGTCCACATTGGTTATAAAATATAGATATGATTTTATATGTTAGACTAATAAGTAAATATTTAAACCCTCATAACAAGATAAAAAAAACCATTCCATAAAAGGTTATCATTAAAAACATTAAAAACAAAATAATTATAATGAAGGTAACTAAATTTCTAAAAATTAACTTAACATCAATCCCCTTCATATCATAAAGAAACTATTGATTATCACATACAAAAAATATGATTATCTTCATCATGTATTCTCCAGAAACATGGTAAAAACCTAAATTACCATAAAAACTAATTGAATATATCCATGATTCCTCATTCATTACATAAAATATAGATTATTTGATATATTATATAAATCAAAAAATGGTATAAACTCTATCAGTGACAATATACAACAATTCTACCACAAAACATTAATCAGTTCTAAGTTATGTTGGAACTATACAATTTAATTATTTCCAGCTAACATATATTTATTCGAACACCATTTTCTCAACATTTGAATCATATTAAGGGTTATATTCCCTAAATCAGTACATCACCTTTCCATTAAATCACATTTCTAGTTCATCAGTACCATTTAAAATATTTTTTGAAATCCTTAATTAAAAAATTATACTTATCGAGACATATATATTTCATGGTTCATATAATATAGTTATTTAATTATAATACATTAATAATTCAATCATCTGATTTCATTCTCAAACCATTAACTAGAATTCATAAACATATTCCATAATACCACTTTCCTTTCGAAATTACTTCAAAGACTCTTCATCATTAAAAATAAAACAATTACACAAATGAACGTGTTGATTAACTTCAGAAGTTTTCCTATTAGGTCATATATTTTCATAATGATCATTCTTTCTACATTTTAAAAATTCAATAGTCAATGATAACTTAAAAAGGAAATAATTCTCATACACTGCAATAACCATTGTTTTCATTTTTCATTTTATGTTTCAAGATTTGTGTTCTTCATCTCCAAACCAAAATCATCTTATCATCCCAATGAGAAATTCCCTTATTTGATTATTAACACATTATCTAAATATATGAAACTAAATTTTCTTTCCTAAATGGTATCCACTACTTGAACTCTAAGTGAACTGTATCCTTATCTTAATTGGTGAGTCATATAGGTGGTTATGGTGCATGTAATTAATCATATTTCGTGATATATGAATTGTCATAATCACATCATCCTTCACCACAACCATAATTCCATTTTTATTCCCATTAGAAGATTTTCCATCACATTCAATGTTAACCCAATTTCTTCTAGTTCCATCCATTGAATAAAACAAAAAATCCTAGTGTGAGAAACCGTAATCATAGTGGAAAAGCACATAATCATGAAAAAACTAAATATAGGATTTTTAAATCATGATACATTCTTTTCAATATTGGACAGCATAGGATTATCCTATGCCATTTATGTTCATCATTTATTTAAATCCTTCATGATGTTATGTCATGTTTTTTTAAATTTTCAAAGTATATCCCCCAGTAATGTAAAACGAAGTTTGAATTAAGTCCCATTTTCATACACCATTTGATTACTGAGTACATATCAATGTTCCCTTTTTCATAGTTATTACCCCTTTGCACCTCTGTTCCATATCCACATCCACTTATAGTATCCAGAAAGGGATGTATTTTCATTTAAGACTCTTGGTCTCTCATTTAACAAATTCCAAGATTTTTTCTTATACTTTGACTCATCCTTAGAGTTTTCCTTATAGAGATCCATAAAAAAATTAGAAATTGATATCTATTTATTAATAATGTTTTCTCATCCTATATTCAAAAGGATAACTTAAACTTTCCTCTGATATCAACTATAAAGACCCAATATTCTCATACATAGATGTTACGTATATTCAATGAATATTCAATGTGTAAAAAAACACATTCCTGAGGACTATAATATTTTAGTGCCTTTTGAGACTATGTAACCAATATTGTAATTTGGTGAATGATGTTCAATTTTCCTGAAAATGATCTTACAACTCTATACTCTTCATAAACATACCCTACTTAAATCCATTCTTCATAACATGAGAGGAGGAAACATAACAATGTGTGAACATGTAATTAGGCCAACAGATAATATTATGAACATTTAATTAGGTTCACTCACAACACTATGAAAAGTTAATTAGGTTCATGCATAACATTGTGAATATGTTATCATATTCACAAATAATAATTTATTCTTGAGTTATCCATCTATACCCAACGTATTGGAGGGAGATATAGGTCCCACCCCTCACATAATTAAATAATATGTATTTGTGCCACAAGATCACATAACATTCACCATATCATATCCCATAAAAAGAAATGGGTTTCGTAAACATTTTTACATAACATAAAATTTTGGAAAGAGACACATTTCATAATCAATTAATCATTCCATCAAAGCACAACCTGGGAAAAGAAGCTGGTTTCAAAAGCATTATCTCATTGTATAAACTATAGAAGAGAAATAGGGTTTATAAAAATAATTCCATCATTAACATTAATTTTTTTTAAAGATTAATTATGGTATTTTTGTTCACATACCCATCAATGAATAAGATAAATCAAGTTATTTAATCTTATATGGCGAATTATTTTGAAAGATAACTAGGAACATTTTTTGAGGAAAATAACTTTTGTTTAAAAATAAATTTTCAATGAAAAGATTTCAGAAAAAAAATTAAATCCATTATCTTTGAAAATAACCATGAAAATTTATATACTAAAATTCAATGTAATAATGTTAATGATGGTAGAAAATTACATTCAAACCATACATGTTAAAACAGTGATTCCTTTAACATTTTTAGTAATATCCAAATTTGAATTGTTTAGAAAATGAAAAGATGATTCCTTTGAATAAATTTAGTATAAATAGTTATGAATGGGTAAATTTTCATTTGTTAAATCCTTTTATGAATGATAAAAAAATTATTGTTTTTATTGAAATCATGGTTTTGGAAGAAAAAGGGCTTTCGGCTGAAGAGAGATATAATGAATATTTTTTTAAAAAAATATTAACAATTATTTTATCTATCAATGAGTGGAAATGTGGTAAAATTACTTGAAAATATATTGAATAAGTAGTGAAGAATAAAATTCATGAGAATTATTTAGATTTATATAATAATAAATCAAAATTGAAGACTTTATCGTAAAAAATCTCGATAAATGATGAGATTATAACATAAATAAATTACCACATTGGTAACATTTTAATCATAATCCCCATTAAAGGGGGATAATGTAGTTGAAATTTAATACAAATAATTTTTCTGATAATCATCAAAAAATAAATTATTCATAATTATATACACGACATCAATGGAATATGTGGGGAATAAGGTTTGTGTCTCACAAAAAAATAAAAGTGATATGAAAATCCCTTATCACATTAGTAATTATTTTAATCATATTCACCATTAATTAATAACATAAAATTTACATTTAAATATAATTTAAAAAGTAAATTCCTCATATAAAATGTAAAATGGGCAGTATATACACCAAATAAAATATACATGGGGTGAATTTGTATGTGTCTCCACTAGAATTTTGTTACCTTAAGTCTCAAATTCAATCATATGTATTCAAAACTCACGTATAATAATTATTAATTTATTATAAGTCAATTATAGAACCTTTATTTTATATATTATACCATATATTATTTAATTATGACCATTCATTACTCATTTATTTCCAATTATTTTTCAAAATCACATTTTGTGTATTAACCACTTTTTTTGTTTAATCATTGACTTGTTCTTTTCAGGGAGCATAAATTGATCATTGTTTCATCATCTAAATAATAATAATCAATAAATTATTTTCATATTTATACAAATATTATACCTTTCAGACCACTCATCAATGATGATTTTGAGGAATTATGTACATTAATATCATGAAGACGGTAGGCCGTATATATGCTTGAGTAACTTTTCAAATTTACAACGATCATTTTGGAAAGAGTTAAGTAATATTTTATTTTTATGTAATTATAAAATGTAATAAATAGAAATTTTTTTATTTTAATATACTTAATAGTATCAATCATGTGGTGTGGTGAAGAAAAAAGAGATTCACATCGCTTTTTGAAGGATGTAGTACACACGTACACGATCAAGAAATTTCATCTATGAGTAACTAAAATGGATAGAAATAAATTGATATATTATCCTTTAATAATGATAAATATTTCATTAAAATCATAATTATTTCATTTATGTCATATATATTCCTTAAATTTATCCTTATTATCATACATTTAATGCGTTAGTAAAAAAATGAATCACATCACTACGTGAGGCAGTAGTTCATCGTAAAAACGATTGACATTATCATATCCCATAAATAATGGAAGTAAATATATATTTTATATAATTACTCCATAAGTATAATTATTTTATTAATACCATATATATAATTTATATCCATCATCTTACCCAATCGTGATAGGTGGTAATGGAAAAATGAATGACATCGTTTCATGAGGCGGTAGTCAGCCGTATACATGAGCATTGATTTTGTAACCAATTTGATCTCAGTGTATGGGTTATAATTAGGTTATTAAATCCCAATTATTTAATAATAATTGAATTATGTGGAGGATGAAATAAATTAACAATACTCAGTGAAGAATGCTAAATATTCTTCATGTATCCTTCTTAGGATTGCAACAAAATCTTTACCATGATGGATTCATTACCTAAATATGTACTCAATTATGATAGTATGGATGTTTGGGATGTATAAGGTTAGTTATATTATTAATTAAATGTTTTTATTATTTAAATAATTGAGTAGATTTTGTGGCTTTTATAAGTGATGCGAGTGGCACAATTGTAACCTTTTCAAAAGAAAAAGTGTGCCCACGTTTGCCTCTTCAAAAAAGGATAAAAAATAGAGTACTTTAAATAATTATTCCTGATAATGAATAAATATGTATATAAAGTAGATTTTACACATGTTTTAGGTCATTTTAACCTGTATTTTCTTAGTTGAACACCACGGTAAACCCATTTTTACCTTAACCATGGTAATTAATTTTAACTATTTTAACTATTCATTTTGGTATAAATTATGTTGAAATTATTATATAATATAAATTAATATTAAATTTAATCAGGAATTAATTTTATAAAATTAAGTTCACATTACCAGAAAAATATAATTTAATAATAATCCCATGGATACGATGAGAAAGCTAGTTTTTAAAAAAGAAAATGCTCAGAATTTTATAATGTTTTAATGTCCAAATTCAATATTAGAATTATTAAAATGACCTAAATAGGATTAATAGATATAAATTTTAACTAATTTCAATATGAAACCAATTTATAATATAATTTAACATTATAAATAATTTAATCTAAAAGGTGGTGTACAATTAAAATTCATAATTTTTCACTATTCATTAAAAAATTAATCCTTTCAAAAAATTATCTAAGATTCGTAATAAGATAATTTTGAAATGGTGATTTAAAAAATGGTCTTTATTTTTTAAAATAAAATCTCTAACAAGATCAAAATTTAGTTTTAAAAGAAGTTCACAAAAATATTGAAAATTGGTTATTTGGAGAAATATAGTTTTAAGAACAAAAATGAATTTATTCTTATCTCTTGTCTAAAATACACATAATATGAATGTTGAATAGTTTATTAAACATATACTATTTAAATTTAATTATAAAATTCAACAAAAATTTTTTGTTTAATAAATTTATTTAAAAATTTTTTTTTCATTAAAATAATTTTTTAGAGATTGTTTTCATTCATTTTAAAATAGTTTTTTTCTTTATTAATTAGTAGGTAACCAAAAGAATTAATTTATACAAAAGTGTAAAATAAATTTTTTTCTAAAATTCCTAACCCTATTAATACCATCCATTCCAATATATTTTTGATAACTACCATGTAACACCCCAAGCTTCCATGGTACGTTTCTCTTTTAATGATACAATAGCTTGTGTTGTACCAAACTTTGAGATCAAACACCCCACAACAAATCAAACTAGCCAATATGAGTAGTAATACCCTCTTTTGAAATTTTTTTAAATTTTATCATTCAAAATGGACTTCATTTTTGGATTCGGAATAACGAAATTAACTTTGGGTGAATTTTTGGTATTTTTCTGAAAATATTCAATTTTTGATGAATATTGAAAAACACTGCGTTATTGGTTAAAACCGAATTTTTGTTTAAATAATTAGTTATTTTATTTAAATTTATTTTAATCCAAATAGATACATAATACCTATATACATTAAATGTAATTCATTGGAGTCATTTTATAATAAATAAATATATATATAAATTTTATTGAACTTTTTACCGTCTTTTACCCACCTCCTAGGAGCTTTTGCAAATTTGCATAAAAGATAATTTTACCGCTTATGTTAGTTGAATTTCAAAAATTTGAGAGACACAGTTGATATCAGTACGTATAATGTGGTTCAATAAGATAAAAATAATTTTTGGTGAATAGTAACTTTTGCCTTTTATTTACCACAATTAAAAGTAAATAAGGTAATTAAAGGTAAAAATGGTATTATCATTACCCTAAAACATGTTTTAATTAAATTGGATGAGTTTAATTCGACCAAAAAATAACCCTAGGAATAAAATAAGATCCTTTATGTTCACTTCGATTAGATTAGGGCATTTATTATTATTTTATTTAAAGATGAGTTAAAAGAGTTAAAATCAATGTTTAATAACTAAACCATTTTTAATATAGGGTTATACATAAGATAAATTCAACTATAAATATTAATTATAAATCTAAAAATATTTCATACATAATGGATTTTTATTTATAATTCGTAGACATTAAATAATTTAATTTATTTATGACACAATAATGATGTAGTAATTACCTTGTTAATGAACGATTAAAATAATTGATATTATAAATATCCAAATAAATCTAATTTGAGACGTTTAATGAATTATAATAATTTTATAGGTTATCATGACAAGTTAGGGTTGATTAAATGTATTTTTTTTAAAGTAATAATGCTGTTATGAATTTAAGAAAAACAAAATACCAAATAGTGTCAAAATTGATATAAAAGTGTTTTTAAAACAAATATTTGTTATTAATTGATATTATATTCCTTAAAATCTAAGGATCGGCCAAAGGGCTTAAATAATATTATATTTGTCATTAATAAACCACTTGAGGTTCGGTTGGAAGTCTATAGTAAGTTTATTAACCATATAATATAAAAATACAAAGAGACATGGTAAATGCCAAACTAATTAACTAAGAGTTAAATAAAACATATAAGGTTAATATAGTGAACCAGACCAATCAAGAACCTATTGGTTGAGTGGTTTTCGACCCATCCCCACCTTATCCTCAAAATAAATCATTTTTGATCCTTTAGAAACCGAAAATTATTTTGTTATAAATAATATTTCAATATTTTCCTAAGGTGCCCCTCAACCCTCTTATAAAAGGGCACTTCCCCTTCTATCAAATTAACACCTTCAAAGCCATTGGGCATGGCCAAACCCTGCCCAAATATTATCTAAACTATCCTCCCTTCATACGAGATTCATTCCTTTACTCATAAAGACAACCTAATGAGCCCTTTTGATCAAATCAAAAGGAAGAACTCAGAGAAGAGGTAAATATTTCATCACCTCTTTCAAGTTATTTTTTTCTTCCACTTCCTCTTTCTTTGTTTATTCTATTATAAAATAATAAATCTTGTATCTTCTATATAATGTGATGTTATTATAAAAATTGTACAACCCTATTCATTATTCTATCCATCCTATGAAGGACAAAGTCAACATAGGTGCGTATGTACGGATTACCGTCTCCACGTCGTGGTGTAGTTTTTTATTAAAAACTTTATAATTTGAATGGGTATAATAATGAGTATAAATTATGTAAATAATAAATATAACATGATAATTATTCTATAAAACATACAATTATATACGATTTTAATATCAAAATAATGATATTGTTGCTCGTGCATACGTATGAATTACCGTCTCCACGAACAAGATGAGAGTCATTCCCCATCGTATCCATTGAAGACTGATTTTCATTTGATGATTAAAAATAATTTTTATAGAATTAATATAATTCTGAATATGAATAAGATACACCATATCCATAACAATCATTTCTTATGTAACAAATCATATAAAGGAAAATGAATCAGTTAACACCCAAAATGATGATACTAATGAAATATGATTAACAATGAAATATTTGAAGATCATAAATGATATCATATTAATGGATATGGTTATTTTAAACTTTAATAAAAATTATTTCACCATTATTCATGATGTTAACCTACCCTCGACCAAGGAAAATTACAAGGTAAGGTTTAATTTCACAATCTCTTTATTATCTGAGGTTGTTTTATACGTGAGTATCTACTATGACATCTATATCATCCACATCTGTGTATTTCATAACATTTTTAATATTTAATTGACAATGGTTTAATGTAATTCATACCATTATTTGAAATTATATTTTTTTAAAGTAATCTTTCTGTCATTAAAAAAAAGGTACTTTATGACCTATTCGACAAAATTAAGGTAAGAATGTTTTATTAACTTATACGGCATGTACGACTATTTTTCACAATTATAAAATCATCTAAGATTCCCTTACAAGCTTATAAGAATATTTCAAAATGATTTTTTTCTTTTATAATTATATGAATTTTAAGTGATTTCAAAATAGAAAGATATATTTATCTAAAAAAATGTTTTGATTTAATATATGTCAACATCCTTTGATGTATTTTAAGCTTATTTGATGTTGATTTATTATGAAACAAAACATCCACATTCTATTGAAGTTATTGTGATATATTTTACTGTAGATGTGTTATTTCATACCATTCATGGTTTATGGATAATGTATTGACATTTCATATGCTAGTTTTAATATGAATGTTTATGTTATATTTAAACCTTTTCATATGAGGAATGCATTGGACTTAGTAAGTGACGGGTGGAGCCCGCTATATCACCTCGATTCGGCGGTAGGTCTCATGAGACAAACTAGTGTCTTGGACCAAGGCCTTGACAAAATATTATTTTTAGTCTTTGCACAAGGCCTTGAATATGTGGTTATGAAGTCTGGCATTATGCATTCCATCATTATGAAAGTGACTATTAATATTGCATGTGATTATTAGACTGGTAGAATATCCATGTGAATAAGTAAATTGAATTATTTGATTTTATCTTTTCCATATTATGATGAAGTCCACATTTAAATGGCTTTTGATTTAGTCTTAAACATTTCCTTAAATGTCCATACTTATTTATGAAAGTTTCAGATATATTGTTATCCTTACTGAGCATCTGAGCTCACCCATTTCTATGTTTTATTTTTCCCAGGATTTGAAGAAGTATTTTATGACTAACCTGCAGGGATAGTCTAAGGGATATGAGTGTGGACAATAGAGATTATGTTGTTTTAGTAGTCCATTTTAAAATGTAATGTAAAACACATGAATGTATCTAGTATTTCCAAGGCTATTAAACTAATCTGTATTTCGAGACTTGATCTTTTGTGATCATACCAATGTTATGTAATAATGCACCGACTCTGGGTAACTAGAGTTGGGGCATTACAGTTGGTATCATAGTAAGATTAGTACAAACCTTGGAAGCTAGATGTAGAAAAACTATTATTAGAGAACATTACCCTAAGATAGACTTTGGGGATTAGTATAGAATAACTCCCTATAATTTTGGTACTGTAGATATTTTTTGAGTTTTCCAAGAAATACATCCCTATCTGGATATGATCATGTAGAGGTGGCTCTGGCACAGATGTACCTAGGGGTAAAACCCAAAAACACCATTTTGAGCAAGACTCGAACGGGAACTGGTACACAACAACAGGCCTTGCTGCACTCTTGGTTACGACAATCCTAGGGGATATGCTTAGGATAATTCTCATTTTCTATAAAAACCATTATGAAGGGTTTATGAGTATATACTTCATTAAATAAAACATTTTTATGATCTTGGATTATATCCATAAACTGTTTAATTAATGTTAAATGTTTTACAAGTTTGGAATTATGTATTGTGATCCATAATCTAATCTAGTCTATGTCATTGTTTAGAAATGGCACCCAGTGGAGGAAATAAAAACCATATCAATGCATGTAATCCATGTAGGGATTGACCTCCTACTCAAGATAATTATAGTGGAGCTGGTGAAGCAACTGGTGCTGATCATCTTATCACTATCCTGGGAAAACTCAGTCAGGTTATGATATAATGACTATTGGTGAGAAGGAATAACCTAAATTAGAAAATATTGATGAACCTGAAGGAGTGGTTGATATCAATGTGGATTTTTAGGGAGCTCTACAAGAACGTGATATTCAATGAATTAAAAATAAATTGATTAAAAAAATTAGAAAATGAATCTCTGAATATCTGTATATACTTGAATTATCTATTGAACAACTATAAGAAGAGTTAAACAACCAGTTTTCCCGTCATGTGAATTCATAATACATTTAGAGACTAATGTGATTGATGAATATAATACAAGCCTACTTGGGAGAGCTATGAATATTTAGAACCATGGGGAAGATGTTATTTCATTGAGAATAAAATTTGAATCAATAGTGAAATCACGTGATCCAAAGAAGAAGATAAAAATTAATAGGTTTATAGATATATAATTGATTTAATGGGTCAAGAAAAGAAATAATATTGTCAATAAAATTTAAAATAATTAAAGACCCATACTTTTAGGAAAAACTGGGATCATATATGATGGTGAGACATCAAATGTAGTAACAGTGATATAACTAAACAATAGAAATTTTATGGTTACAGATTATGGTAAAAAACCTATTTCACCAATGGTCCGAACAAAAATCACATTCAATTAAGGAAATAAGAGGGAAAAAATAATTTTTCATATTGGTAAAAATTCCACCAATTTAGTATATATAATATGGATAAGTATTTGTTGAAGAGTGAAGGTTGATGATTTTTCCTCTTATAAAGTGTCAATAATGTGGCATATATGGCCAAAATATATTATAGTGCTGATATGTAAGAATCTATTTGAATAAGGAAGCTTTAGAGAGATAAATAAAGGGAATGTGGATATATCATTCATCAAATAGAGGAGACATTTATAATAATATTGTATTCATTGTTCTAACTTTAGGAATAAATCTATTAACTGCAGGAAAATAGGAAGTGGAAATAGTTACTATAGATCTTAGAGACAAAACGACTACGGGTCAACAAATCAATATCCTTTTGAAAAAGAAGTAATCACCATTGGAATAAAAATAAGACTATTATTTCACCGTTCATGATGAGGAGACAGTAAGTATTCATTCTTATGAATACCTTACTAGGTATCTCATGGAGAGAAATGAAGTATATTTAGAAGGTTAATTTGGAATCAATTTTTACAAATGTAATAAAGAACAAAATCACCAAGATCCTTGAAATAAGGTGTTTATAAAATATGCATAGAAATGTAAATATCTTAAAAAATTTCAAATATAGATTTAATAGAAATGTTAGTTTTAAAAATAATTGATCTATGAAGATGAAATATATTATAAATATTCAATATGTAGGAGATGAGTTAAAGAAGGAAAAAGTGATTTATATAGTTGAATTATGATAGAACATATTGATTGTGAGTCAAATATATGAATCTAAACTTGAGGTTTTATTTAATTACAAGGGAGGTGTCATCAAAAAATTTCTAATTTAAATTATGAATGTTTGGAGGAAAAAATAACTATTTATATAACTTGGATAAAATAGATCACTTGTCTCTTAATAGTTTAAGAGGATAGTGACTTATGAAATCAGAGGTGTGACCACATTAAACAACCCACCATGGAGTATTTTCCAAATATGAATGATTCTTTAGATATTCCAAATATAAAATGAGATCATGGAAAGTCATAAGATTCTTTTATATTGGGAAATTTGCATTGAAATTAAAATTTATAAAAGAATAAAATTGAATCCAATCTCAATGAATGAATAACAATATGAAATTGATAAAAAATAAATCTTGGGAACTAGTAAATAATGTTGGAAATCATAATTTGATTTGGAAGGATGTTGATCTTCATGAATAAATTCGGTAATATTGGAAGAGTGATCCATAATTGGGAATATTTGGTTTGTTAGTGCTATGAATAGATTGAAGGGGTTGATTTCAAAGAAACATTTCTATACTGGCTCTACTTGAGTTAATTAGGTTCCTTTTGGAAATGGAAATTCAATAATGTTTCAATATTTATCAAACTAATGTTAAAACATCATTTTTCAATGGTATTATTCAATAATAAGTTTATATTGAATATCCAGTGGGTTTTATGATTTTCAATGATGAAATTAAAATATGTATCTTGAATAATTCCTTTAATAGTCTAAATTAGGCCCCTCAAGTATGGTATGCATGCCTTGACTCATATTTGAAATTTTTTTAATTTAGAATAAGAATTGTTGATTGAGATATTTATGTAAATGCATCAATGTAAGAATAATTTATGATGATGTTCTATATTTATGACATCATATTTTGTTTATGTAAATAGTAATCCTTGGATTCTTTTTCCTAGAGTATTATATTAGAGTTACAAATATCCATCATAGGTGAACACACTAATTTTATAGGGCTATAATTGGTTTAGAAAATGAGATATAAATTCTATTCTTAGACTCTATATGTGAGAGATCCGTTGAATAAATTTGAAATAAATTCTTTTAAAGTAGTATCTTTTTAGATTGGAGTTAAAATTGAGATTAAAAATCATGATACTGAGAATTTTTTGGGTCATACGTTATATTGGAGAATTATTAAAAGATTGTCAAAATTTTGGGAAAATCAAATATAGCTTCCTTTTGCTGCATTATTTGAAAATCAATTTCATTGTGACCCAAAATAGGAGAATCTAATAGCTGTTAAATGAATACTAGGGTACATTCAATTTAGAATCAACTTTCAATTACCCTTTCATATTATAAAATATCACGAAATATTTTCATTTTTTTGTATGAATTGGGATGGATATGTGGTGGGTAATGATAAAAAAGTTCTGGTTCATTATTTATTGATAATAAATGTGATGTATGGTTATGTGGAAAGAAATAAATAGTCCACTGAGTGTGGAAAATGTAGAATATATCTTGATAACATAGTTGTGTACTCATCTCTTGCAGTTGAAGAAAAAATTAGAAGATTTCAATGATGATTTGAATCTATCAATGGTTAAATATTGTAAAAAATGTGATATTCAGCCCATAAAAATCTCATTCAATACTGTTATACCAAACATTTCAAAATATGGTTACACATTATTAAATAAAATGTAAAACAAGGACTGATCAATCTGGATTATATGGAAACTACTATGTAGGTTGAATATATCATCATTAAACAAATGATAACTACTATATTTGAAAATATTCATCTGAAACATAGTGTTCAACAACCACACTTAGTTTTTGGTAGCATAAAAGTACCCCTCTCCTCATTCATTTAATTATTTCTAACTTCTTGTGAAATGATCAATGATGAATGGGGAGATACAATATATGGGGTGTGATATACAAAAAAAAATATGACTCATTCTCATTGGGGGTTATTATCAATGGTGGATAAAGGATAGTGAAATTCAGTGGAAGAAAATCAATTGAAGAAGTGTTTTGTTTTCACCAAGTGGTGTTAGAATCAAGACTCTACTGTTGAAGAGGAGTACATAATATAAATAAATATGGTGTTTTTTTGAAAATAGGCATGGGAAACATTCCATATCTCTTTATTTCTACACAATTATTAAATAACATAGACTTAGAGTGATTTCTGCATTATTGTTGTGATTTTTTAGGGTTATAACATATTTAATTTTACATTCGATTAGTAATGAACAAATATGGGAATATTAGAAACATGGAATTCTATGGTGGTGTTTTGTGTTGATATTTTATTTGATAAAAATAAATATCTATTCTGATTAAATGCTTGTTATAACCTATGAATACGGTTTAGAAATAATGGATTATTGGAGGATGAATTGATGATGTTTGTTTAATGAAGTTTATTTTTTATTGTCCATTCAAAAATTTTATGAATGAAAATCATGAGGTATTAGAGTTTTTTGTGTATATTTAATGTAAAATTAAGGCCATTCCAATATTCATGTACAAATTATTACTTTCAATTATGTGACACACATAAGGTGTTCAAGGAAGGGGTTCTTACACAGATAGAATGCAACCATTGTGGTCGGTGCACAATTCACGATGAAAAAATGAAACCATGTGGTATTTGAGTGGAGAGATAAGGGATTATGTGGCTTAATGGAAGAGATTTTTTTCCACTATTGAGATCTTTATATGGTTCAAAGTTATATATTTCTCATTTACATTGAAGAATGTTTTCGGTTCTCCTAGGTGGTCCATGAACGTTAGTATGTAAATCAAGTTTGCGATGGGTAAATCATGAAGGGGGTATTTAAAGGGTATTTTACAAAGGGATCCATAATAATTATGGTTCATAATGAGTTTTATGGTGGAATTTTTCTATAAATACATATGTTTTAACCATCATCTTACTTGATAATAGTATATGAATTGAGGGTCACATGGCCACTACCATGCCTCCCAGTACTTTAGTGGCAACTAATATTAGCATGGACCTGTGATGACACGATGGGGAGACTATACCCTAATGACTAGAATGTGGAACAACGGAAATATAACAACAATGAACAATGGAACCATAATATATATAGGAATGTGAAAATTTAAATCATACATATAAAATTAACTGGGGAAAATGATTTCCATATAAAAAATAATGATCACTTCACGCTATAAAAAATAAGAATATATGGAAAATAGAGTATAAAATTAAGAATATGCTATAAAATAATAAATAATATCTTGAATATTATCTCCAATAGTATCATTAGAATAAGATAAGTCCCCTACTCCCATACTTCATCCTAGTATAGATACATGAAGTCTCCATAGTAGGTGGCTTTCACATATCCCTACTACATCCATGAAGTGTGTTCAGGTACAAATCAGAAACCTAAACAGGGTGTGACATATACTTAGTAGTCCACCACCATAGGTTTTTAACACAATCTTTTTTGTTAATATATAAATAATATTTCTAATGTAATAATATAAATTGTGTACAAAAACATTAAATCATATGTCAAACTAGGTTCTGAAAAGGAAACCCATAAAATACAACCTTCTTCGGCCTAATATAAAATTCCTATAAATGATTACCCATTTATGACAATAATTATAAAATATATTGAAGACCTATATCATTTCCAAATAATCCCCTGTTTATCTTATTATAAAATGGGATGAATTCATACCACATAATTATACTTGATTATGCAATTATGGAAAGGCAATCGTGTACGGAAATTATTAACTGATTTTATATATGTTCATTGAATTTGTAGACTTATAACATTGATTAATTAATTAATTAATTTATTGGAAACCTAATCCCATATATGATGTTCTATATGAGGATCCCAAGTACACCTTAAGGTGTACTATAAACCCATCACCCAATAATATCTCCCTTGGAATACCTTATAGGATCTAGGTATCACTCTAGACATGGTATAAAGTAATTTTCATAAGAGTCCGTCATTGGAGTTCCATATAAGATACCCAAGTGTCATTGTATAAATCAATTCACTCATAGTCCATCATTGGAATTCCGTGTATGGATCAAAAGTTTCAATCATGGCATAAAGTAATAAATGATTCCAAATGTGACCATCCTTGGAATTCTTTTTAGTACCCATGTATTTCCATGGCATGATGTAAATATATTTAATAATTTATTTCAATTAAATTATCCCAATAAGTACATCCATGGAATTTCGTGCTCAACCCCATTTTTCACCAATGGTGTGGAATAATGAATGGTCATGGGATGTCAATATAAATATACCATTTAAAAATTTATTTTATTCAATTGGACAATTCATTTATGAGGAATAATTATAACATACCTCATAAGTTAGTTTAATTTCATGTCCAAGTATTAGAAGGACTAATGTGTCATAATTACATCCATTCAGTTTCATCGATCCCCTTTATAATTTATTAATTATAACCTCCATATTATAAGTACTAAAAAACACACCTCATAAGGTGAATAAAATTCATAAATATCTAGGGTTTTTTTTCAAGATTAGTAACACACCAAAATCAGTGGTTCTATTTTGGGTCGTCAGCCCTCATTAGTGATTACAAGTTAAATTGTTTATATCAACACCGTCCCACACATTAAATTTAAGTAAAATTATATTTAAGAGGAGATTCTTGCAATGGGAATCAAATCATAAGAAATTTATATTCCTTTATTCTTGTTTATAAACACACCCATTAGTGTGGTTCTATATCCGGTTCTTGATCCTCACCTGTGATTATTTCCCCATGAGTCTTATAAATATTAGATAATAGATTTAATTTTTGTAAAACTCACTTTAGGAAATCATTCGTGGATACCCTACCCCCTACATACTGACAAAAAATATATATCACAACATGAACGGAAAATCGTGAGACCACCTTCAATAGTTTTATTGTAGATTCCTTGTATATTATTAGCCTCTAATTAATTTATCTCAAGATAAATTTAATAAATATATGAACAACCTAAAAATAGGTCTTCTTAGCTAGGATGGATTTATCATTCCATATGGAATGAAAAATAGAGGAAGTAATCAATAATATTTAAGAGCTTACTGACAAAGATTTAATATGACCGATGATGATTGATTCTGAGCATAGAGGAAGAAGTTATTCTAAATCCTAAGGGTGGAGAACATTGGAACTCAAAATTGAGGGGTTTGACTATGAAAAGGACAAGATAAGATAGGATTTAATTTTAATAAGCAATTATGTAAAGACAATAATTCACCCATTACAAATAGTGAACATGGTTTGGAAAACCAGTGCAACAGCCATCTAGGGTCATTTCCTAATAGGTACTGCCCATGAAAGCTAGGTGTATGGTTCTCTAAACCGTGAACAATCGATGTAGATCTCTTATGTATTTTTTCTTAAACTCCTCATATAGTAGTGATTCCTACCACAAAATGTTTAGCAACTATGGACCCATTATTTATGGAAACACGGTTGGGCTCGATGGTTACAACTAACAATGCTCTAACGATTATCCTAGGCTAGTTCCTATAATAATTGGAGCTCTAGGATCAAAATGAGCCACAAAATCTCCATAAACCTTCCATAAAACGTTATGATCTTCCATTAGAAGATAAAAATATTTATACCAAAACAGAAAGTTATTACACCTTATACATAATGCAAATATCGTACAATATTTCCTATTTAAAAAAATCATCCCAAAGATTATCTTTCTGGGTAGTAAAGAATCATCTACGAATAAATCTTAACACTGACTATATCCATCATCCTTCTTCTTTGAATTTGAATCATATACATGTCACTATTACCATAGATCCAATACAAGATAAATTGAACTACATCAAATAACCAATATGTTCATATCAATTTTAAATATAGGATAATCCTCAAGGGAAGCATCTACCTTCAACTCAACCACATTATAATGCCAAATATGATATGGGTCCAAGTGATAATGAAATAAATGAGATACAAGTAATATGTAATGGTGAGATCGGTACCTCAATGGTATGTTCAACTAATAGGATACTAACCTGACTCTCTTAATAATTTTGAAAGGACCAATATAATGGGTATAAATATTTCCCTAACATCAAATCTATCTATGCCTCAGTGTAGGTGAAATAAAAAATATTACATGATCACCAACCTGGAATTCGAGAGGTCATATGCGGTGATCGGTGTAATAATTATCCCTAGATTTATGTATAACCATAAAATTTCTGATAATATACAACTATTTAAAATTCTACAAAACGAGATGAGGTTCTTTTAGTACTACTTATCATACCTCTAACTAGCACATGGGTGAACAAAATAGTCTACCATATAATCCTCATAAGAATCCATTTATATTGTTTCTTTGAATCTATAAATTTAAGAGAACTAAAAGAGGTGTAAGTGTTTCTCCCAATAACTGGATTAATCTAGGAAGCATGATGGATCATGTATTCTAACACATTTAATGTAAAATCAGATTGTCCCTCAGTCTTTGGGTGATAGGTTGTACTCAGCAATAATTGTGACCCCAGTTCCCTCTGTAACCCCTTCTAGAACATTAACATAAAATGGGTATCTTTTCCTAAAAAATAGTATATGGAACTCTATGAAGGAGTATGATCTATATATCATATAACCTTTATATATTCGTTACTATAAATATCTCTCTAATTGGTAAGATGTTTGTGAACATTGTTAATCTTTCTAAAATCACCCATACTGCATCATAGTCTCAAGGAGAATTGCGGAAGATCGTTAAAAAAACAAATTGTAATGAAATTCCATTTCCAATCCATAATGGTAAATGGATATAGAATATTTTTTGGTTTATGGTGTTCTATATTAACATGCTTATATGTGGAAAACAAATTAATAAACCAAGATATCCCCCTTCTCATTCCAGGTCACCAGTACTGGCAGTTCAAATCATGATATATATTTGTAAGTCGCACATGAACTGACCATGAAGAATCATGGGGATCATATATTAACTACTGTAATATATTTTTAGGAACCCAAACATGGGAATTAATCAAAGAAACATCATCCCTATCAATGACCCAAATAGGCCATGGGTACTCACATGAAGTTCTTTCCCTTAGGAGAAATCCCTCCGGATTTGAATGATATCTCACCTTCCCTCTATTCAGATGTGAACAGTTCACTATTGAATGTATATGAATAGGATATTGTGGTGATTTTGGACTTCTATGTGAATTTTGTAAAAGAAGGCCATCAACTTCCAATTACTACTGGTCTCCTGAACTGCTAATGTGTGAGACTTCTCTCCCATAGCTTCTGCAATGACATTACCATTACTACGTGTTGGAGTATGTTCAATTTTAGATGACTATAGTTATTCAACCCATATTAACTTACTAAGATTAATTTAAAACTATATAAATTTATTTTTGAGGCTTTGCTAGTCTGTCTACACAAAAAACTCTCCACATGAATGTAATTCATCCAAGAATGCAAGACATAAACCACAGATCCTGAGATCATGTGTTGGGTAATTATGGTCATGAGGCATCGACCAATGAGACTCATATTTTATCAAAAATTGATATAACATATATTATCACCCATATATTTTTGTATTAAATTATATATATGTTTTAGAATCCCATTATTAAATCCATTTACACTCTATTTGTTTGTATTTATTTTTTGAAGACATTCTTAAAATGATGCAATTTCAGAATTGACCAATATGAAAGTAGATCAATATTTCTAAAATATAATTAACTACACTCATATAAATGTTAAAATTCATTTTTTATGATTATATGATCATTTGGATTCAATTCATCTAACGGACCAAAGGCTGAATGTGAGAACAAGTGGCCCAATTGTTCCCCCATAAGTTTAGACATTTAGGGCAGGCCAGACTGGAGCACCCTTTTGTATATGAAGATTTACATGGGACTTATACATTTAGTTGGTATTATTACACCTCCATTTGATGTATAAATCATATTACCAGATCTCCACAGGCTTTTTGGTTAGTCAATCGTCCAGAAAAATAAGGATGAAAATTTCTACCATGAAGAGTCACTAAGTCCTTTAGTAACGTGACTTAATTTCTAGTGTTTTGATTTATTTCTACATAAAATATACCCAAAAACCCAATACATTATATTTCTAGATGATATAATTAGATTAAAACTATTGGGATGATCTTTCCACATCTATCCGCTCCTCCCCCTTCATGGAGTTGGAATCTCCTTGTGATCTCATGGGATAAAAGGCAATGAAAATCCAAAAATTCAGGTATGTATCATTTTGAATATTCTCTTTATTTCGTATTTTGTGTGTTGTTTTTATTCATCATATATTCTTATTTAATTGTTTCATTTATTGGTATGTCATACTAAACTATTGATGTCCTGTTTTGGGGTACCCATTGAGGTGATGTTTCACACACCGTTCGCCACTTCTTCTTCCCCTAGAAATTGTGGTGTTTTTATAGATAATATTGTTCAGTTGAACTCTCATAAACACTAACCTAGACATATATATTAATCTTAGGCTAAAAAATTAAAAAAAACAAAAAACTAGACAACACATTGAGTCCTTATAGTCTTCCCTTGATTAGTTTCAAAGATGAAGTCAGACCCACATCACACTATCATCAAGAGCTTCCAATGAAAATTTTTTGTTTATGAACAATCCCTAGTAGGTATCCAAGTATAAAATAAGTAAAAATATATTCCTAAATGTTAAAAATTAGGGAGTAAGTGAATTATACCCTATATCTTGAAGTGATAAAGGATGATCCCCATGATATATAACTTTGTTGATCTTTGTTAATCAAATTTATCAATATATACTTTCTGGTGTTACTTGATTTTATATGATTTCATCTTAAAAAAATTAAAATTCCATACAATACCATACCTATTTTTCATAATCCTGATATTAGTTTTAAATTAATGATCTAATGATCCATCGACCAATGACCTAATGTTCCTGCTATACTCTAGAAATTATAGTTAAAAAACAATATCTTATTTAATGTAATCCACAATGCAGTCATATTTGGGCAACATTGCTAGGGATCCATGATCAATAATCACTTTTATTTCCTTCAATACATTTTTTATTACTCCTTTCAATTTTTTCCCCTCACATTTTTATATTTATATTTTTTTGTTTGTTTTTACTTGTCTCCTATATTTTCTCTCTCTTATTGTCTCACTATATCTAAAATATAGCATTATATTTTCTTGTCTCCATAATTTTTCATAATTATTTTTGTTCTACTCATTAGTTTTTAAAAATATAAAAAAAATGAAGAAACAAAAAATCAAACATTACATCATTAATTAATTATATGATCTAGAAAATAAATACTACTTGAATTTCACCTAGAAATTGAAAAGAAACTTCACTCACATATTAGTTCCTCTAGAGTAGGATAGTCAGGTAACATTAAGGAACCACGTGTGGAACTTCAAGTGTTCCCAAACCAATTAATGACTGATCCAAATCAAACCCCAGAAATCATGGATATAAATAATCTAACTATAAAATAACTAACCACTCCGGATGTGGAGAACCAAATTGAATATATTAAGCACCCAAGGGAAGAATCCAAAATCGTTCTGATATCAGGTCTCATACACATTCTTCCAAAATTTCATGGTCTTCCTACTAAGTACCATCACAACAATCTCCTGGATTTTTACATATTATGGTCTACTAAGAATGACCGAAATGTGACTGAGGACTTCAAAATGATTAGGTACTTCCTATTCCACTATGATGGTGGAGCCAAAAAAATTATGTATTATCTACCTACCATAATTGGGGGACGTAATGACCTGAAACAACATTATCTAGAGATGTTTCTCCATTACACTAGAAGTACATAATTTTTAAAATAAATTTATGGAATTAAAAAATCACATGGGGATACCCTTTATGAATATTGGGAATGATTTAAAATATTTTGTTCAATATTTCTCCATAAAAAAATTAGTGAATAATTTACAAATCAGTACATCTATGAGGGAATTTTTCCCATCGATCATGGTATGATAGATGTCATAGTTGGTGGTTCCCTAATTGATAAAACTCTTACAATAACTCATGACTTAATTACTAACATTTTTAAAACTAAAATAAAATTTTCTACACATGAATTTGAACCCACTCTAGGAGTTCATGAGGTAATTAATTCATTACTATAACAAAAGGAAGATAATAAACATGATTAGATTAATTCAATTATATTAAAATTATTTCAATATAAAGTTAATTCTTACTCTCCACCTATTAGATTGGATTTAGGTATTTGTTTTGATAACTCTAATTTTTCATACTAGTGCCTGCAACTTCAAGGCTCATTTAAGTCTTCTCCTGTAGTATTACACCTGCATTATTTTCAAAAGTCATCTCCCTTCAAGAAAGAACCATTCATGCCAAACCCAAACCCCGAGTGGTGAGAAGAACCATAGTACCAAAATAGAGGAAACATGAGCTACCCTAAAGAGAACTAGTATCAATATGGTAAAGGTATATAAGATTCTTATCTTATATTATCTCAAAGAAATCCAACACCTCCCATGACTAAAACAAGCCTTGAGGATATGGTTAAATAATTTCATCCTAGAACCTCTATTGACAAAATTCCGCAAAATCATCTATTCAAGACCTACTTACTCATATAGGACAATTCTAAATCACCAATGGTGAGAAAAAAGATGGATTGATATAGAAAAGTACAATCAAACCCACTCTCTAATTATAATGTAAATAGTAATTTATGTACAGTAACAAATTGGAGTGAAAAATATGTTTCTTCATATAATGATTCTAACCAACTTGTCTTCCCCTTCATGAAAAAACTCCTTCCCTTCCCTCAAAATTATCATGTGAATAAATAAAAATTGTGTAATAAATTATTATTAATGATTTCCATGAAGAATCCATTTCAATTAATTCTCAAAGAATACCGTTTAAAAAATGTTTTTTTATAATGACATTGGTAATGATATAATGGATTTATTTAAAAATATATAAGTTAAAATTTATTTATGAAATTCAATGAATCAAATTAATCACTTTTCATAAATTAGTAAGGAACACTGTTCCAAAAAATGGCGACTAAAGGGTAGTGTGAGTGTCATCCGTGGAAGTAACGTCTCGGCTTGATATAACCAGTGATGTCAACCAAATATAGGGGTCTATGATCTTTTACGATACCTTTCACCCTAGGTGAGACCATATTTTCTGATCTAATGCTAAAATTAGGTTCTTAAAATAATGAAATGCCTCACTCTGTGTATACTTATCTACTGGTTGGAGAATTTCACCCAATAAGAATCATCATGAAACATTCTAATCATAGCACAAAAACCCAAACATGACTTATTGAGGTTATTCTCATAATATTAATTTCTCCCATGTTCCTTACAGACATCTAAATTCATGAGATGTAGGATACCTGACCCAAGGACATCCTCCTCTCATACTTTTAATGAAGTTATTTATAGAAACATAAAAGATAATTAAAAGTCACAATGACACGCTTTCCATGGACTTTGGTGGAGAAAATGTGTCTTTTAATATCCATGATGCAATGAAACTACCCATTGAAGAGCACTCCAGTATTCTAGTCTTTTCAATGGAAGTAATCTCAAACAACAACAAAACACAAACACACACACACACACACACACTATTCCCTCCTCATCTCATACTCTGATTCATTTTATTCTTCTTCATTAAAGGATGGTTTGAGTTCTGATTAATGTTTTTAGTGTTTTTTGGGATAAAAAATGTTTAATTTTTTTACTTCAATTGAGAAGGTTGGTCATTCTGAGGTTCCCATAATAGTCATTGATTCTAGAATTCTCATTTCCATACATTCAATTTCTTGAGAGAATTAACTTGATAAGATAGATAGTTTCATGGACCTCACCCCCCCTAAATCCCATCCCTCAATCCAAAAACCACTGGTTTTGGAAATAATACCACTTCAACATAATTTAGAATACTCTTATCATGATAGTATTGACCAATTGTCCATCAGTATTTCCAAAATACTTTCTCCATAGAAGGAATAAGAAGAGATAGATCTTTTGAGAGAGAGTAAAGAGATGATAGGATGGACATTGAATGATTTTACTTGGGTTATACAATCTATTTTTAAGAACTATATACTTCTAGATGATGAGGCTAATCCCATAAGGGAAGATAAACTCTATTTGAATCCCAAATTCTTTGATTTTGTAAAATTAGAAGTTAGTCAAACTCTTACTGCTGGGATCATATATCCATTATCTAAGATTAAATGGGTTAGGCAAGTGAATATTTTTACACGGAAATCAATAATTAATTTTTTTTCAAATGAATGGAATTAATTGGTTCTAACATGTGGGAAAACAGTTGGAGAGTCTATATTGACTACCATTGACTGAATCAATCTATGTGATAGTTCCACTTTCTTCTACCTTTTATTTTACAAATGTTGGAAATATAGGATACTAAGTACCATTATTGATTCCATGATGGAGGTTTTAGTTATTTTAAAATCCATATATACCATGAAGATCAAGAAATGACAAAATTTACCTATCTATTAAAAACATTTTCATATAATAGTATGCCTTTTGTTCTATCTACTGCTCCTGTTACTTTTTATCTTTTTATGTTGTGTTTTTTTATGTACCCTAGGAATTTTATGAAAGTATTAATGGATGATTTCATTATTTATGGATCTTCCTTTGATTAATTTTCAAATCACCCAGGATGTATCCACCACCATTGAATTGAAAAATCTCTCACATTAAATTACAAAAATAGTATTTCATGGTATAGTGAGGGATATTTATTGAGAATTTTATTTCAAATGATAGAATTAATGTGGATAAATAAAAAAATTTATTAATATCTTCCCTACTATATCCAAAATTATTTCATGAGGTGACATCTTCCTTGGGACAAGATGGTTTTTTCTAACAATTCATTAAAGAGATTATTAAGATCTCACATCCTTGTACTGGTTATTACTAAATGATTCTGAGTCTGTATTTAATAAAAATTGTGAGGATAATTTATTTTCACTGAAAGAAGTATAATATCACATTAAATCATCTATCCACCATGTTCGGATCTCCCTGTCAATATTATGTGTGATCCCTTTGACATTGTAGTTGGGGAAGTTTTATCATAAATTATTGATAAGTCTTATCATGTCATTGCATATGCCTCACGTACCATTTACCCTAAAAAAGAAAAATACACAAAATCTAAAAATAACGTATTTCTATTGTGTTTTACTTGTAAAAATTCCTTCTATAATTATTGGGACAACAATCATTTTTTTCTGATAATGATACTATTTTATTTATCCTTATGAATGTTTAATCCAAGACCTACCATATATGGTATATGGTCCTCCTTCAAGAGTTTTACTATGATATTTGAGATAAGATAGGATGGAAAATGTAGTGTCAGAAAACATTATCAGGATATCCAATCCATTGGACCAACATGCTGACTCATCCCTCCCTGTTGGAGAAATATTTCTATATGAGAACCTTTTGGATGTTGTGGAACTTACCACTAGGATTGCAGAAATTATGTATTTTCTAGCAACATATTAGGTCCCCATTTATTTTATAAATTCACAATACCTAGAATTACATATGATTCATTGTGTTACATTTTCTATAAAACATACCTATAGAGAGTTTGTATTTAAAAAGATGATCATAGGCCTATCCGTGAGCATTATTTCACCATATTTTTGAACTTTTATAACACTATGGAAAGTGGGGACCATGTTGAATCTCAATATACAGATCAAAAGGTCTATGACTCAAAGAGTTATTTGAAACAATCTATAGAAATGCCCATCAGTTTTTTAAGTCTTTTACTCAATGTATATTCATAAAGAACATGTCCAAGAGGAATGAAATTCCCCAATAGCCCATTTAATTTTGTGAGATCATCGATGAATTGTGAATCGACTACATGGAGTATTTTCAAAATTCATTTGTCTTTGTTACAAATTATTGGATATTGGAAAATTATTTAAATGGATGGAAGAAAAGGATATCGGTGCCAATGAATCTCGTGTGATTTTTGATTTTTTTCATTTCCCAATATTTCAGTTGGTTTGGATTGCTAAGATTTAATAATAATTAACGGGGATCTCATTTTTGCAATCACAACATGAAAACTTATTCTAGTAAGTGTGGGCTTGTTCATAATTTATCCACTTCATATCACCTCCAAGCAAACATACAAGTCGAAATCTCAAATAAGGATGGTATTAGAATCTTGTAAAAAATGGTACATCCTAATAGGAATGATTGGAATTTGTGCTTGGATGATGCACATTGGGTGTACCATCCAAATTTTAAAACCTCCATTGGAATGTCACCATATATTACTATGTTTGTGAAATAATGTAACCTCCTAGTGGATTTACAATATCATGCATATTGGGGTTTTATACAATATAATTTGGATTATTCAGATGAAGGTGAGTATATGAAGCATCAAAGTTAAAAGTTGGAAGAAATTTGATGCGATTTATATGATAAGTCAAGGATCTATAAATGTAATACAATGAATATCCAATATGATATGATTCATTAGAGTAAGCTTCATATTATTGAGATAGTCCTCATGTACAATTCTAGGAAAAAGGTCCACCCATGTAAGATTTGTTCATGATGGATCGGTACTTATAAAGTTACTAAAGTTTATCATTTTGGTGTTGTATATGTTATTTATGTGAATAGTGGATAGAGGTTTTACATCAATGGGAAGACTCTCAAACACTTAAATGAAGATTTTCAAAAGCATCAAGTGGATAAAATAAAGATGGTGGATGTGGTATAAAATACAACTTAGTAGGTTATCCCTTGTCCCTACATTAATTTATTTGAAAATTTATTTAAACTAATTACATTTAGGATAATGTAATTTCTACGAGTGGGGGTGGGTGACATAGGATAGTTAGGATTTAAATTTAAAAAACAAAAGAAAATTGTTATGTTTTATTTTATTCATTTTTAGACTACCATTTATCTTAAAGTGGATATCCAAAATAATATTTTTCTTATTTAATTAATATAGAAAATCAATTTATTTTTAAGAAAAAAATTTCAAATTACTTTCGATATTGAAATTTCTTCTATAATTTTTATTTTCAAATCATTTTTGGTATTTTAATGTATCTTTGAAACCAATGACTATTTAGTACTAACTAGTATCATTAATCCTATACATAAGACACATTATAAACCATATATTGAATATTCTTCCTTTTAAATAACATTTTTGAGAGTCTTATATCATGTACGAAAATAAGAACATTCCTTGATACAATTTGGAGCAATTATATTTGAGAGTTCTACATTCATGATAAAGGAAATCATTCATTATAAATTCCATTATATAATTCACCACTGTTTCCAAGAACCATGAAAATTTACACTCCTTGAGCCTTAGATACCATTAAATTCATATCATGTAGCTAAAAATGATTAAATTATTCCCTACCTACCCATATCTTCTGTACAATATTCATTATTTATAGTATGTGTGGTGTAGAGGGTGTTCCATGGGAATTATAAGGATAAAAAAAATCAAAGTTTTGGGTTTCTAGAAATGGTTGTGACATTTATTTTGGGAATTGGGTTTAGAAGACATATTGTATCATTTTTAACACATGTTTTCCTCTTTATATCTAATTATTATTGAAGAAAATATATAATTATATATATTAAAAAACAAAAAAAAAAGAAAAAGAAATAGAGAAAAAGGATATTTACTCGTTACTAATAACTTATCAGCTATGATCAATATAAAATTGACAATGGGGATAGTGAGTTGTAGGTGATACAATTTTTTTGGGTTAGAGTGTATACATTAATTGTGAACACATGTGGAATTTTAACATGTTTTTACTTAATATATTAAAGGCTCCTATTTGCCTCATATTTTTTATACAATAAATCCTACCAACCCTTGAACCCCTGAAAAACCTATTACATGTCTCATTGAGTACCACATTAGTTTATTTTGATATAAAACATAGAATCTCATGAAAAATATGGTTTTATAACCTGAACTCTTGTAAAACATAATAACTCCACTTTGTTCTATCCATTTATGGAAGAGTTATAAATCATATGTGAGGTAGGTTGTGACATGTTTGATGGGTGAACAAATGAAGCTGAAAAAATTAAATGTGAGAGAAGAAAAATGATAGAAAATATTATTTCATAAATGATATTGGATGTATTTAATTTCAAAATAATATTTTATATTTTATCATCATTGATTTAGTAACGGGACATGATTAGGATATAAGACATTGTCTAGTAGATTATTTGTTTGGTATTGGGGGTGAGATATCACAATGATATAACATATATTACCCCCATTATAATTTTGTATTAGATTTTTTATGGGGTTTAGAATACCATAATTAAATCCATTTTCACTCATTATTATTTTTATTTCATTCATTGAAAACATTCTAAAAAATGTGGAATTGTACAATTGCCCAATATTACAATAGTTTACAATTTTTATCATATCATTAACTACACTAATAAAAATTATTAAATTAATTTTCTTATCATTATACGGTAAATGTTTTCAAATCATCTAATTATAAAAAATGTATAATATGATCACAAGGGGTCCAAACATGGCCCACAAATGAGGACATTCTTGGTGGGAATGATTAGACCACCCTTCTACATATGGGCCATATTGGGACCTCGTACGTCCAATTTGGATAATTATCCCTACATTGGATAGAAAACTCCACTTAAAAACTATTTAGCTAATTTTAAGACATTCTAACATTTTTGGGTCAGTTAACTAGAAAAATTGAGAAGGAGATAAAAGTAACCCCGGAATTGTAATCGCGTCTCTTAGAAAATTGAATTGTTTTGTTGAAATTTTGTTGTATTTTCCCATAAAAGAACCAATTAACATCATTTCATAATGCTTCTAGACCATAGGGTTGGATTGGAGTGCTTGTGATGATGTTATTCTCTCTTTTTGCCTCCTCCCCTTCAATGGAGATCTAAAATCGTTGTGATGAGCTGAGGAGAAACGTGATGCAAATCTCAATATTTAGGTTGGTATCATTTTTTATGATCTTTTTAATTCTAGGTTTTTGTGTTTTCTTCTTCATCCAATTTTCTTACTTAGTTTATTTATGTACTGATTTGTCATACTCAAATCATTTGATTGTTTTTGGGGGTACCCTTTCATGTGATGATTGACAGGACATTCACCACTTCTTCTTTATCCTTTCAATTGTGGTGTTTTTAAGATTTTAATTTTCTAACTTATTTCTCATAAACACTACCATGGATATGAAATTTAATTTCATGGTTAAATATTGAAATAAGAAAATAACTTTCACAATATATCGAGTTCTTCGAGTGTTTCCTTGATGAGTTTCAATTATGACGTCAGACACAAATCACCCTACCATCGGCAGAAGCCAGTGAATCATTTTATGTTTCCAACCAAACCCTCAGAGTTATCAAAGTATAAAATAATTAAAAATGATGTTATATATGTTACAAATAAATGAGTAAGACATCTAAACCCTATACCATGAAGTAATAAAGTATGATTATCATGATATTTCCCCAAGTTGATCACGCTTCATCAAATTAGTTAGGTTTTTCATTGATATATTGCATTATTGTATGTAATTTCATATTAATTAAACAAAACCATAATTTTATACCTTACCATTTCATTTTTTAATAATCTTAATATTATTTTAAAATTAATGATCTAAGGCTCTTTCTAGAGATTTCATATGGTTCCTTATAAACTATAGAAATTCTAGTTTTAAAGAATTATCTAATTTGATGTGTTTGACAATGTGATTTGTAGTACAAAAATAGATAACCCTATATAATAATGCTTATAAGAATTATTCTTGAAATAAATCATGCTTTCATCTCATGGGTGCCTTTTTCAAATGCTTCAGAGCATTTAAACTAGACAATATCCACAGTTAGTCCATAGAGTGGTGTTTCAAGATGTGAAAGTCTAATATAATGTTCCTATAATTTCCATCCAGCCCCAATAAAATCCATAGGTAAAACAAATTCCTTGGATTATCCCATTAAATAATGAATATAACCTTCTCTACATCAACTAATACTCCTATTTGTGAGATAAAATGATCAAGGATGTGTACCTTATCAATAAAAAAGTGGATTTTGAATAGATTTGAATTAGCAGGTTCATTATTTGTGAGGTAATAATTGAATAAATATATTTGGAATATTTTTAGAGTTTGTGTAGAGACCCGAAGCATGATGTAAATGGAAATTACATTACTTTAGCGGAATACTTAGTATATAACAAAAACAGTCACACAAGGACCGTAATAGTTTAGTGTCTTTGGAAACTCGGAATAAAATCTTCTAATCGTGGTGAAAGATCTTCAACATCTCCCATATAGTTCTTGCCCATTCATTTTCATACCTAAAACCTTTCCTTATATCCTGAGAAAAATAAAACATGAAAAGGGTGAGCTCAAATGCTCAGTAAGGGTAAGCATGGATAAAATAAAACATACCATATACATTTGAACTTAAAAACATGAACATAATGTTAAAACATCAAAAGCTTGAGCAATGACATAAAACATGGAAGTACGTAATGCATAGATCCTAATGAAACATTAAGAATGATAAAATAGCATGGTAATAAAACATGTAATTGTGGCAACCATTAAGCACATGATATGATTTCTATATTAGCCAAGGCATTGCTGCCAAGACCATCTTAGTGGACAAAGTCCCTTTATGAATCGAGTTCACTCCTCGTTCCAGTCCTGTATTACTGAAACAGTTTAATTTGCCTTTCCAGCCATGTATATCTCATGAGATTTAAATCTATACCCAATGTATTGGAGGGAAATATATGTCCCACCCATCTCATAATGAAATCATTCTTACTTGTGCCACAAAATAAACATACATCATTCATAATAACCAAATAAATAAAATGGGTTTTATAAACATCATTCCATCATCAAATAATCCATATCAAAGAAATGGATATCATTTCATAATAAGAAAAGTGAAACCGTGTAAATCATTGTGACATCATACTTGAAACATACACATATGAAATAATGTCATCTTAGATGAAAGATGGTTTTGATAAAACACTTGAAATGAATTCTTGAGAAAAATATCCTTTCTTCTTCAAAATCAATCTCTTTCCCCAAAATATCATGCAATTTTAAAAGAAAAGGATTTTGTTGAAAATAGTTATGAAATATTTTGGAGGAGGCTTCATGAAAATAAGGATTTATAAAACCTTAAAAATCCTTTCATGCCGTTTAAGTTAAAAAAACATTCTTCTCGTAGTTTTGCCGGAAAAGTCAAAAAAAGTACCTCATAACATAAACAAAAGAATGATTCCTTACATACCATGTAGTAAAAGTGAAAAATGGGTAAAAATGACATTAAACATACATGAATACACTTTTATAAAACATGGACATGGATGATAGAAATGACCCCAGTAATTACTTACGAATAAGCAATCTCGGATACAAATGAGATTTGAAAAATTATCCCTTACCTTAGGACTGATATGCTTCATACGTATCTGAAACTCCTATATAATGATTTAAATAATGTCATTGACTCATTAAATAATCATATTCATTGTTATGATATCATATATGTTTCACTTATGACTTTATATTACATGTTCATTTGTAAATTCCATGTTAAAGCAGCGTTTTGGGTAAAATCATTCCATTTATCGTATGTGTTTCGACATGTCGTTTCATGATATTATTACTTATATCCTGATTTACATAATTTCAGAAAGTAAGACATGATTTATATATAATATATATTCATCATATACATATATATTATAGATCGATAAAAGGAATGAAATACACCGTTCATGGAGACGGTAGGCCGTACGTACGCATGAATGCTGTTTTCGTTTCCTTAATGAATGGAATGAAATTAAATAGATGACATATATATATATAAATATAGTAGAATTATTATTTCATATATTTAATTATTATTCATTATATAAATTTTATGATAATTCATTTATGGTTAATCATGGAGAATGAATCTCATCGCGTCGTGGAGACGGTAGTCCGTACGTACGCACGAGCGATGATATCGTTCCCATAATTATAGAATTGGAGTGGATGGTATAATATATCAGAATCATTATGATATTATAATAACCATATATAGTTATTCTTTACACCATTATACCCATCCATGCAAGGTGTTGGTGGAAAAACATATTACACCACGGCGTGGAGAGGGTATTCCGTACGTACACATGCGCGGTGATTTCATTTTCCATAGGATGGATAGATGGTGAAATATGGTTGTATCATAATTATAATAACATATCAGTATATTAGTGAAACTGATTTTATTACTTCAAAATGAAACAACTAAATAAGAAGAATTTGAAGAAGAAATAAAGTTGAAAGAATCGGTAACGGACATTACCTCTTCTTTGAAGCGCCTCTTTGAGACCTCCTCTTAGGGCACTAAAATTGGATTTGAAGAAGACCAGGACCTCTAGGATGTTTCTAGGGAAGTGGGGAAGAGAAATTGGAAAGGTTTGGCCGAGAATGAAGGCTCATATTGGTGTGAGGAAGGGAGGGAGGTGGTGCCCTTTTATAAGGGAGGAGAGGGGCACCTTTTTAAATATAAGAAATATTAGTTTATATTAAATCCCAACCCCACATAGAAACGTCAAAAATGACTCATATCCAAATATTATATGAGATATGGTTGTAATATCATCAAACAATAAAATTTAGACAAGTTAGGAATTTATTTTAAACATTATCAACTTGATTTATCCATATTTAATCAATTTAATTTTATTTGTGGTAATAAATTTCTAAATTTTACATGATAACAAATAATTACTTATTTTTTGTTAATTGTCAATAATTGGATACTTTATAACATTTTAGACCAAATAATTTTAAATTTATAATTTTTAAATATTTTTTGTGATTTTTAAACAATTTTATAATTTGTTATTTTTATAAAATAACAGTAGTGTCAATTTTGACACTATTCATTTATTTGAATTTAATTAAAATATATACAGAATTTATGTTCAAACAAAAAGATTTAATAGATTCATAAAATGTCATATGTATCTAGAAAATTATTGGAGCACATTAAATAGTTCATATAATATTTATTTTATTATTTTTAAAACCATTTATTTGGTTTATCTCTTAACAAAATAATTACGACAACATTTTTGTATAATTATTTAATATACTTATTTGTTGCATAACAATTAAAAATAAAATCCTATGATGAAGCTAAATCTATTAAATTTCACAATAATACTTTTACTCGAATTTATAATCTTAAAATCACAATATTTAAATTGTTATATTTATTAAATTATGAAGGTGACAACTTTGGCATCATTTAAAATAAAATAATATAAGTGTCATAATCACCTTAATAAGGATCCAAATGGTCACCAATTAGGCAAGTGGATGATTAGGGTTTATATATTCAGTAATAATAAGTTTTGTGCAGATTTTTGGGACTTTTGATATGTATTACGTTTTCAATAAAAACTATATTATTGATTTTTCACTAAATATACAATTTATGCATCGTTAATGTATAAGATAATAAGGTAATTAAACAAATCTTAAAAATTACAAATAAATTACCATGACAAAGAAAACATTTTATCTTTCAAATTAGTATTTATAACCGAATTTATATTCTGTATAAACTTATAATAAAAATACTTTAATTATTAAAGTTGAGTGAGACATATTTAACTTTCCATTAAATAAAATAAACTAAAGGTATTAATCACCTCCAAGTGGGTTCTAATGGATTCCATTTCAACCCAAATACGACGTAGGAAAAATTATAATCCTCAAATTGTATTAAGACAATTATTAGGATAATTTTATAATATTATATTTACCCTTAATTACCCAATTTACCTTTTACTATGGTAAATAAAATTTACCGTTGTTACTATTCATAAAGCCCAAAAATAAAGAGTAGTCTATTAATATAATTTGGTCCCACTAATTCCAAATATGGAATCCAATTTTCAAAATTCAATACACAGAAGTTTCAGAAATTAAATTAAAATTAATCCCATTGTCGAAAGAAAATGGGTTTTTGTTTAAAACATTTCAAAAGATTGAATATATTTAACCTACGAATTCAATGTAAAATCAAGGCTAATGACATAAATTATATTAAATGGTAAAAATATATTCTATTTATAATTTTAAACCATTAAATAATATAATTTAACCACATATGTTATTACGATGAAAAAAGTTGTTTTTAATTAAAATATAGCGTGTTTTTACTATTCATTAAAATATGAAAGTTATCAGAATAATATGAAAATTTTATCCAAGGTAAAATTTTATATCCTGATTCAGAATAATAATTTTATTTTGTAAAATTGAATGTATAAACATGTCAAAAACTAGATTTAAAGTTGGTGAGCCATCAAAAGGCGGCAAAACTGCATTTTTTGAAAATTACTTATTTTACCCAAAACATTTATTTTGTTCTTATACCATGTTCTAGAAAATGTATAAGATTAATAATAATGTTATAAAATTAAAAATTTATTTAATACTATTCATAACGGCTAGTTCATAATAATATTATAATAATATATCTTTGTTTAGTAACACCTGGTATTGCGTACAACACACGCTATCGAGGAAGGTCGTGATTGCGTGTAATGCAAGCCAAGTCAGAGTTGCATGTTGTCCAAGAATTCTTCATTGTTTCGTATTACATAATCCAACCATATTTCATTTATATATTGAATATATATATATATATATATATATACACTCAATGTTGCGTAGAATGACTACTATAAAACGAACTTGAAATTGTGTGTAACACGATCCAAGATTAGTGTTGCGTATACTGCAAGCTAATACGGTGCTGCGTATAGCGCAAGATAATCTTGGTGTAGCATAAAAAACATGATATAAAATAAATTAAAAATAATACTTATCATAAAATCTCAGGGTGTTACATTCTACCCCCCTTAAAATGAATTTCGCCCTCGAAATTCGTCGGGGTTATAAATTGTTTGTTACTTGAGAATTTCTTTCATAGAAACTGACATCGTAAAAAAAAGAATGCTAAAACATAATTTTAAAAAGATAATTATGAAAAATAACAGTTACCCAAATTAACTCATCCCTAGTTTTCCACATAGGAGATCATAGGTGAAAATATGGATATGGAGGAGAAATCTAATCGTCATGTTCTGATGGAGAGTGGTAGAGAACATGGCTATAAAAAATCCAACAATCACAAAGCCATAGATTTGTGATGATATAAGGTACCATATGATTCATCGGATATAAGAGAACTAGGACAACATTTTTGATTTTCAAGATCATTTCACTAAAGATGAATAATTTGAATTAGAATAAATACTTACATTATTTTGGTACAATCTCACTATTGTTCGGGCCATGAAAAATTTCGACTTCATCTCTTAAAGAAATGAAGTTGAATTTGTTATTCTTGAAGTGTTAGCAGATCATGTGATATAATGACAGGTCATTCAATCTGTCTCAAACAAAAGGTTAGAAAAAGTTATTAAATATACTTAAATTGATCTATATTGAGATTAATCATATATGGTACCTAAAATGGACTTATACTTCATATATCATACTGCTTAATATAATAAAACTAGTTTATACTAAACAGGGACTTCCTGTAGGCCAGTGGTAGGCGATAAAGGCCAGTCCCACATCAGTTGTGGGTTTGATTCCCACAGCCTTGACTGACATGATGGGTTGTCGCCCATCCTGTAGGTTTTCCTTTTTCTAAAACTATATTACTATAACATCCCCTCAATAATATCGAAAAAACTTTTATCCTTAAACAATACTAACTTATGTCCAACATAATCCATTCCAATCTATAGGCTTATCTAAAATACTTCAGTCCAAGCTCATAGTATAAAGAAAATGATTACTTGAAATGTCACATAACAATCACGTGAATTGCATCATTTATCCCTCATATATCATAAGATATATCTTGTTGGTCAAATTACAAACATGTGAATACCTTAATCACGTATTCTCTTGAAAAATGAATACCCATTTAACCTTAGTGAAAACATGAATTCTATCAAAAGTTAACTCTTTCCACATACCAAAATCCCAAAATTTCTCTATAATTAAACCATAATATCACTTAGTCCTTATATCAGTCATGAGCTCATGAATTCAATCAAACCTCTCATTATCTTCTTATCCCTTCATTATGCGCATATCATCTACTTTCCAAAAATATTTGAATAACTTTCCATGGTTACCGATACCATTCAACATATACTTTCATATACTTTAGGAAAAACAATAGTGTAACAATTCTTAGATGATTATTTATTCCATAGTACCATACATTATTCTTTATAAACATACAATCATTCCACTATCTTATTAAACCACTAGCTGAGCTTAATCATTTATTTCATCTCATATTTAATGTGTAGTCTCTTCATCATCATCCACATAAATACTACCGGTATGACCATGATGATTCTCTTCATGAGATTTTCCCTTAGGGCATTGGTTTTCATAATTCCCATACATTCCATATTTAAAACATCTAATCATTGTTGATGTCGTAGAAATACTATTATCCTTGTCCATGGTGTTAACTGAACCTTTTCCTTTTCACTTACTGGCTTTGTGTCCTTCTTTTCCACTCCCAAAGCATCTTCCAGTTCAATTGAAACAATCTCCCTGATGCCTCTTCCCACATGATTTACATGAGGGAAATTGAACTTTCTTTCCTCTGTGATCATCATGAAACTCCATATTTCTCTTATTATCTGAGTCAGGAAACTAACCAAAGTTGAGATTATTGATCATATTATGAGATTGCTGATTAGGCATAATAACGATGTTTGGACTTCCAGATCCCGTTTCATTTGGTTTCTCATGAAGAATATCATTCCATTGTCTGTCATATCCTCCATTATCATGAATCTTCATGTTTCCAGCCATTTTCTAAAACCCAAAAATAATAGTGTGAGAGGCAAAAATCATTCTAGGGAAAACAACATAGTAAAGGGGGATCACCCTCAATATCTAACATCTTAGGTTAAATTCTAAGATCATTACCGTAGTTCTAGGACTATATCCTATACGTATACTTATCCTTAGGGACATCCCTAGACATACCTTAGAAATATCTCTAGGGATCTTACTAACGTTTTCGCATCCTAGTTTCCAAAGGTTAACTAAACCTTTCCTCTGATACCAGCTATAGAGACCCGAAGCTTGATGTACATGGACATTACATTACTCTAGCGGAATACTTAGTATATAAAAAAACAGACACACAAGGACCATAATAGTTTAGTGACTTTGGAAACTCGGAATAAAATACTCTAATCATGTTGAAAGATCTTCAACATCTCCCATAAAGATCTTCCCCATTTTTTTTCTTACCTAAAACCTTTCTTTAAATCCTAGGGAAAATAAAACATAAAAAGGGTGAGCTAAAATTCTCAGTAAGGATGTGTATGGATAAAATAAAACATACCATATACATTTGAACTTAAAAAAATGAACATAATGTTTAAACATCAAAATCTTGAGCAATGACATAAAACATAGAAGTACGTAAGGCACAGATCGTAAAGAAACATTAGGAATGATAAAATAGCATGGTAATAAAACATGTAATTGTGGAAACCATTAATCACATGATAATATTTCCATATTAGCCAAGGCATTGCTGCCAAGACCATCTTAGTGGACAAAGTCCCTTTCTGAATCGAGTTCACTCCTCGTTCCAGTCCAGTATTACTGAACCGTTTTAACTTGCCTTTCCAGCCATGTTTATCTCATGAGATATAAATCTTTACCCAATGCATTGGATGGAGATATAGGTCCCACACATCTCATAATTAAATCATTCTTACTTATGCCACAAAATAAAATTACGTCATCATAATAACCTAATAAATAAAATGGGTTTCATAAACATCATTCCATCGTCACATAATCCATATAAAAGAAATAGATATCATTTCATAATAAGAAAAGTGAAACCATGTAAATCATAGTGACATTATACTTGAAACATACACATATGAAATAATGTCATCTTCGATGAAAAATGGTTTTGATAAAACACTTGAAATGAATTCTTGATGAAAATATCCTTTTTTCTTCAAAATCAATCTCTTTCCCCAAAATGTCATGTAATTTTAAAAGAAAAGGATTATGTTGAAAATAGTCATGAAATATTTTGGATGAAGCTTCATGAAAATAAGGCTTTATAAAACCGTTAAAATCCTTTCATGCCGTATAAGTTAAAAAACATTCTTCTCGCACTTTTGCCGGAAAAGTCAAAAAAGTACCTCATAACATAAACAAAAGAATGATTCCTTACATACCATGTAGTAAAAGTCAAAAATGGGTAAAAAGGAATTTAAACATACATGAATACACTTTTATAAAACATGGACATGGATGATAGCAATGACCCCAGTAATTACTTACGAATAAGCAATCTCGGATAAAAATGAGACTTGAAAAATTATCCCATAACTTAGGTCCGATATGCTTCATACGTATCAGAACCTCCTGTATAATGATTTAAATAATGTCATTGACTCATTAGAGAATCATATTCTTTGTTATGATATCATATATGTTTCACTTATGACTTTATATTACCTATTCATTTGTAAATTCCATGTTAAAGCAGCGTTTTGGGTAAAATCATTCCATTTATCGTATGTGTTTCGACTTGTAGTTTCTTGATATTATTACTTATATCCTCATTTAAATAATTAAAAAATGTAAAAAATTATTTATATATAATATATATTCATCATATACATATATATTATAGATCGATAAACTGAATGAAATACACCGTTCATGGAGACGGTAGGTCGTACGTATGCATGAACGCTGTTTTCGTTTCCTTATTGAATTGAATTAAATTAAATAGATGACATATATATATATATATATATGAAGTAGCATTATTATTTAATATATTTAATTGTTATTCATTATATAAACTTTATGATCATTCATGTATGGTTAATCATGGAGAATGAATCTCATCACGTCGTGGAGATGGTAGTCCGTACGTACGCACGAGCGATGATATCATTCCCATAATTATAGAATTGGAGTGGATGGTATAATATATCAGAATCATTATGATATTATAATAACCATATACAGTTATTCTTTACACCATTATACCCATCTATGTAAGGTGTTGGTGGAAAAACAGATTACACCATGGCGTGGAGAGGGTATTCCGTACGTACGCACGCGTGGTGATTTCAATTTCCGTAGGATGGATAGATGGTGAAATATGGTTATTTCATACATATAATAACATATCAGTATATGAGTGATAATGATGTTATTACTTCAAAATGAAACAACTAAATAAGAATAATTTAAAGAATAAATAAAGTTAAAAGAATCGGTAACGGACATTACCTCTTCTTTGAAGCGCCTCTTTGAGACCTTCTCTTAGGGCACTAATATTGGTCTTTGAAGAATACCAGGACCTCTAGGTTGTTTCTAGGGAAGTGGGAAAGAGAATTTGGCATGGGTTGGCCGAGCATGAAGGCTCAAATTGGTGTGCGGAAGGGAGGGAGGAGGTTCCCTTTTATAAGGGAGGAGAGGGGCACCTTTGGAAATATAAGAAATATAAGTTTATATTAAATCCCAACCCCACTTAAAAACATCCAAAATGATGCATATACGAATCTTATATGATATATGGTTGTAATATCATCAACCAATAAAATTTATACATGTTAGGAATTTATTTTAAACATTATCAACTTGATTTATCCATATTTAATCAAATTAATTTTATTTATGGTAATAACATTCTAAATTTTAAATTTAAACAAATAATTACTTACATGTTGTTAATTGTACATAATTGGATACTTTATAACATTTAGGACCATATAAATTTAAATTTATAATTTTTAAATATTTTTGTGATTTTTAAACAATTTTATAATTTGTTATTTTTATAAAATTACAATAGTGTCAATTTTGAAACTATTCATTTATTTGTATTTAAATAAAATATATACAGAAGATATGTTTGAACTAAAAGCCTTAATAGATTAATAAAATGTCTTAGGTATCTATAAAATTAGTGGAGAACATTAAATAGTTCATATAATATTTATTTTATTATTTTTAATACCATTTATTTGGTTTATCTCTTAACAAAATAATTACTATTGCATTTTTGTATAATTATTTAATATACTTATTTTTTGCATAAACATTAAAAATAAAATTCATATGATGAAGCTAAATATTTTAAATTTCACAATAATACTTTTACTCGAATTTATAATCTTAAAATCACAATATTTAAATTGTTATATTTATTAAATTATGAAGGTGACAACTTTGGCATTATTTAAAATAAAATAATATAAGTGTCATAATCACCGTAATAAGGATCAAAATGGTCAACAATTCGTCCAATGGATGATTGGGGTTTATATATACGCTAATAATAAGTTTTATGCAGATTTTTGGGACTTTTGATATGTATTACTATTTCAATAAAAACTATATTATTGATTTTTCACTAAATATACAATTTCTGCATCATTAATGTATAAGATAATAAGGTAATTAAATAACTCTTAAAAATTACAAATAAATTACAATGACAAAGAAAAACATTTTATCTTTCAAATTAGTATTTATAACCGAATTTATATTCTGTATAAACTTATATTAAAAATACTTTAATTATTAAAGTTGAGTGAGACATATTTCACTTTCCTTTAAATAAAATAGACTAAAGGTCTTAATCACCTCCAAGTGGGTTCTAATCGATTCCATTTCGACCAAAATATGACTTAGGAAAAATTATAATCATCAAATTGTATTAAGACAAGTATTAGGAAAATTTTATAATATTATATTTACCCTTAATTACCCAATTTACCTTTTACTATGGTAAATAAAATTTACCGTTGTTACTATTCATAATGCCCAAAAATAAAGAGTAGCCAATTAATATAATTTATACCCACTGATTCCAAATATGGAATCCATTTTTCAAAATTCAATACACAGAATTTGCAGAAATTAAATTAAAATTAATCATGTTGTCGAATGAAAATGGGTTTTTGATTAAAACATTGCAAAAGATTGAATTTATTTAACCTAAGAATTCAATGTAAAATCAAGGATAATGACATAAATTATATTAAATGGTAAAAATATATTCTATTTATACTTTTAAACCATTCAATAATATAATTTAACCACATATGTTATTACGATGAAAATAGTTGTTTTTAATTAAAATATAGCATGTTTTTACTATTCATTAAAATATGAAAGTTATCATAATAATATGAAAATTTTATCCAAGGTAAAATTTTATATCCTGATTCTGAATAATAATTTTATTTTTTAAAATTTATCTTATAAACATGTCAAAAACTAGATTTAAAGTTGGTGCGCCATCAAAAGGTGGCAAAACTGCATTTTTTGAAAAATAATTATTTTACCCAAAAAATTTATTTTGTTTTTATACCATGTTCTAGAAAATGTGTAAGATGAATAATAATGTTATAAAATTAACAATTTATTTAATAGTATTCATAATGGCTAGTTTATAATAATATTATAATAATATATCGTTGTTTAGTAACACCCGGTATTGCGTACAACACACGCTATCGAGGAAGGTCGCGATTGCGTGTAATGAAAGCCAAGTCAGGGTTGCGTGTTGTGCAAGAATTCTTCATTGTTTCATATAACAGAATCCAACCATATTTTATTTATACATTGAATATATATATATATATATACACACTCAATGTTGCGTAGAATGACTACTATAAAACGAACTTGAAATTGTGTGTAACACGATCCAAGATTAGTGTTGCGTATACTGCAAGCTAATACAGTGTTGTGTATAGCGCAAGATAATATTGGTGTAGCATAAAACACATGACATAAAATTAATTAAAAAGAATACTTATCATAAAATCACGGGGTGTTACATTCTACCCCCCTTAAAATGAATTTCTCCCTCGAAATTCATTGGGGTTAGAAATGGTTTGTTACTTGAGAATTTCTTTCACAGAAACTGACATCGTAAAAAAAAGGAATTCTAAAACATAATTTTAAAAAGTGAAGTATGAAACATAACAGTTACCCAAATTAACTCATCACTATTTTTCCACATAGGAGATCATAGGTGAAAATATGGATATGGAGGAGAAATCTAACCCTCAAGTTCTGATGGAGAGTGGTAGAGAACATGGCTATGAAAAATCCAACAATCACAAAGTCATACATTTGTGATGATATAAGGTACCATCTGATTCATCGGATATAAGAGAACTAGGACAACATTTTCGGTTTTCCAGAACATTTCCCTAAAGTTGAATAATTTGAATTAGAATAAATACTTACTTTAGTTTGGTACAATATCACTGTTGTTCATGCCATGAAAAATTTCCACTTCATCTCTTAAAGAAATGAAGTTGAATTTGTTATTCGTGAAGTGTTAGCAGATCATGTGATAGAATGACAGGTCATTCCATCTGTCTCAAACAAAAGGTTAGAAAAAGTTATTAAATATACATTAATCGATCTATAGTGAGATTAATTATATATGCTTCCTAAAATGGACTTATAATTCATATATCATACTGATTAATATAATAAAACTATTTTATACTAAACAAGGACTTCCTGTAGGCCAGTGGTAGGCGATAAAGGCCAGTCACACTTCAGTTCTGTGTTCGATTACCACAGCCTTGTCTGACGCGATGGGCTGTCACCCGTCCTGCAGCTTGTCCTTTTTCTAAAACTATATTACTATAACATCCCATGAATAATATCGAAAAAACTTCTATCCTTAAACAATACTAACTTATGTCCAACATAATCCATTCCAATATTTAGGCTTATCTAAAATACTTAGATCCAAGCTCATAGTATAAAGAAAATTATTTCTTTAAATTTCACATAACAATCACATGAATGCCATCATTTATCCCTCATATATCATAAGATATATCTTGTTGGTCAAATTACAAACAGGTGAATACCTTAATCATGTATTCTCTTGAAAAATGAATACCCATTTAACCTTAGTGAAAACATGAATGCTGTCAAAAGTTAACTCTTTCCACATACCAAAATCCCAAAATTTCTATATAATCAAACCATAATATCACTTAGTCCTTATATCATTCATGAGCTCATGAATTCAATAAAACCTCTCATTATCTTCTTATCCCTTCATTATGCGCATATCATCTACTTTCCATAAATATCTGAATAACCTTCCATGGTTACCGATACCATTCAACATATACTTTCATATACTTTAGGAAAAATAATAGTGTAACAATCCTTAGATGATTCTTTATTCCATAGTACCATACATTATTCATTATATATATACAATCATTCCACTAACTTCTTAAACCACTAGCTGAGCTTCATCATTTATTTCAACTCATATTTAATTTGTAGTCTCTTCATCATCATCCACAGAAATACTACCCGTATGACCATGCTGATTCTCTTCATGAGATTTTCCCTTAGGGAATTGGTTTGCATAATGCCCATACATTCCACATTTAAAACATCTAATCATTGTTGATGTCATAGAAATACCATTATCCTTGTCCATGGTGTTAACTGAACCTTTTCCTTTGCACTTACAGGCTTTGTGTCCTTCTTTTCTACACCCAAAGACTCTTCCAGTTCCTTTGAAACAATCTCCCTGATGCCTCTTCCCACATGATTTACATGAGGAAAATTGAACTTTCTTTCCTCTATGATCATCATAAAACTCCATCTTTCTCTTATTATCTGAGTCGGGAAACTTACCAAAGTTTAGATTATTGATCATATTATGAGATTGCTGATTAGGCCTAATAATGATGTTTGGACTACCAGATCCTGTTTCATATGGTTTCTCATGAAGAATATCATTCCATTGTCTGTCATATCCTCCGTTATCGTGAATCTTTCTGTACCCAGCCATTTTCTAAAACCCAAAAAGAATAGTGTGAGAGAAAAAAATCATGCTAGGGAAAACAACATAGTAAAGGGGGAGCACCCTCAATATCTAACATCTTAGGTTAAATTCTAAGATCGTTACCATAGTTCTAGGACTATATCATATACGTATACTTATCCTTGGGGACATCCATAGACATACCTTAGAAATATCTCTAGGGATCTTACTAATATTTTCGCATCCTAGATTCCAAAGGTTAACTAAACCTTTCCTCTGATACCAACTGTAGAGACCCAAAGCTTGATGTACATGGACATTACATTACTCTAGCGGAATACTTATTATATAACAAAAATAGACTCACAAGGACCGTAATAGTTTAGTGTCTTTGGAAACTCAGAATAAAATCTTCTAATCGTGGTGAAAGATCTTCAACATCTCCCATAAAGTTCTTCCCCATTTTTCTTCTTACCTAAAACCATTCTTTATATCCTGGGGAAAAGAAAACATAAAAAGGGTGATCTCAAATGCTCATTAAGGGTAAGCATGGATAAAATAAAACATACCATATACATTTGAACTTAAAAACATGAACATAATGTTTAAACATCAAAATCATGAGCAATGACATAAAACATGCAAGTACATAAGGCATAGATCATAAAGAAACATTAAGAATGATAAAATAGCATGGTAATAAAAAATTTAATTTTGGAAACCATTAATCACATGATATGATTTCCATATTAGCCAAGGCATTGCTGCCAAGACCATCTTAGTGGACAAAGTCCCTTTCTAAATCGAGTTCACTCCTCATTCCAGTCCTGTATTACTGAACCTGTTTAACTTGCCTTTCCAGCCATGTCTATCTCATGAGATATAAATCTTTACCCAATGCATTGGAGGGAGATATAGGTCCCACACATCTCATAATGAAGTCATTATTACTTGTGCCACAAAATAAACATAAATCATTCATAATAAACTAATAAATAAAATGGGTTTCATAAACATCATTCCATCATCACATAATCCATATAAAAGAAATGGATATCATTTCATAATAAGAAAAGTTAAACCATGTAAATCATAGTGACATGATACTTGAAACATACACATATGAAATAATGTCATCTTAGATGAAAAATGGTTTTGATTAAACACTTGAAATGAATTCTTGAGGAAAATATCCTTTCTTCTTCAAAATCAATCTCTTTCCCCAAAATTTCATGCAATTTTAAAATAAAAGGATTTTTTTGAAAATAGTCATGAAATATTTTGGAGTAAGCTTCATGAAAATAAGGCTTTATAATACTGTAAAAATCCTTTCATTCCGTATAAGTTAAAAAAACATTCTTCTCGTACTTTTGCCGGAAAAGTCAAAAAAAGTACCTCATAACATAAAAAAAAGAATGATTCCTTACATACCATGTAGTAAAAGTCAGAAATGGGTAAAAAGTACTTTAACCATACATGAATACACTTTTATAAAACATGGACATGGATTATAGCAATGACCCCAGTAGTTACTTACGAATAAGCAATCTCGGATAAAAATTTGATTTGAAAAATTATCCCTTACCTTATGTTCGATATGCTTCATATATATTCGAACCTCCTGTATAATGATTTAAATAATGTAATTGACTCATTAAAGAATCATATTAATTGTTATGATATCATATATGTTTCACTTATAACTTTATATTACCCGTTCATTTGTAAATTCCATGTTAAAGCAGCGTTTTGGGTAAAATCATTCCAATTATCGTATGTGTTTCGACATGTCGTTTCATGATATTATTACTTATATCCTTATTTACAGAATTCCAGAATGTAAAACATGATTTATATATAATATATATTCATCATATACATATATATTATAGATCGATAAAAGGAATGAAATACACCGTTCATGGAGATGGTAGGCCGTACGTACGCATGAACGTTGTTTTCGTTTCCTTATTGAATTGAATGAAACTAAATAGATGACATATATATATATATAAATCCAGTAGAATTATTCTTTCATCTATTTGATTATTATTAATTATATAAACTTTATGATCATTCATGTATGGTTAATCATGGAGAATGAATCTCATTGCGTCGTGGAGACGGTAGTCCGTACGTACGCACAAGCGATGATATCGGTCCCATAATTATAGAATTGGAGTGGATGGTATAATATATCAGAATAATTATGATATTATAATAACCATATATAGTTATTATTTAAACCATTATACCCATCCATTTAAGGTGTTGGTGGAAAAACAGATTACACCACGACGTGGAGAGGGTATTCCGTACGTACGCACGCCCGATGATTTCATTTTCTGTAGGATGGATAGATGGTGAAATATGGTTGTTTCATACTTATAATAACATATCAGTATATGAGTGATACTGATGTTATTACTTTGAAATAAAACAACTAAATAAGAAGAATTTGAAGAAGAAATAAAGTTGAAAGAATCGGTAACGGACATTACCTCTTCTTTGAAGCGCCTCTTTGAGACCTCCTCTTAGGGCACTAAAATTGGTCTTTGAAGAAGACCAGGACATATAGGATGTTTCTAGGGAAGTGGGGAAGAGAATTTGGCAGGGGTTTTCTGAGAATGAAGGATCAAATTAGTGTGAGGAAGGGACGGAGGAGGTGCCCTTTTAAAAGGGAGGAGAGGGACACCATTGGAAATATAAGAAATATTAGTTTATATTAAATCCCAACCCCACACAAAAACTTCCAAAATGACTCATATACGAATATTATATGATCTAGGGTTGTAATATCATCAACGAATAAAATTTTGACATTTTAGGAATTTATTTTAAACATTATCAACTTGATTTATCCATATTTAATAAATTTAATTTTATTTGTGGTAATAATATTAAAATTTTAAATTATAACAAATAATTTCTTAATTGTTGTTAATTATCCATAATTGGATAATTTATAACATTTTAGACCATATAAATTTAAATTTATAATTTTGAAAATTTTTTGTGATTTTTAAACAATTTTATAATTTGTTATTTTTATAAAATAACAATAGTGTCAATTTTGACACTATTCATTTATTTAAATTTAAATAAAATATATACAGAAGATATGTTAGAAATAAAGTCATTAATAGATTCATAAAATGACATATGTATCTAGAAAATTAGTGTATAACATTAAATAGTTCATATAATATTTATTTTATTATTTTTAAAACCATTTATTTGGTTTATCTCTTAACAAAATAATTACAACAACATTTTTGTATAATTATTTAATATACCTATTTGTTTAATAAAAATTAAAAATAAAATCCTATGATGAAGCTAAATCTATTAAATTTCACAATAATACTTTTACTCAAATTTATAATCTTAAAATAACAAAATGTAAATTGTTATATTTAGTAATTATGAAGGTGACAACTTTGGCATCATTTAAAAGAAAATAATATAAGTGTCATAATCACCTTAATAAGGATCCAAATGGTCAAAAATTCGGCCAATGGATGATTGGGGTTTATATATAAACTAATAATAAGTTTTGTGCAGATTTTTGGGACTTTGATATGTATTACTATTTCAATAAAAACTATATTATTGAATTTTCCCTAAATATACTATTTCTGCATCATTAATGTATAAGATAATAAGGTAATTAAATAACTCTTAAAAATAACAAATAAATTACCATGACAAAGGAAAACATTTTATATTTTAAATTATTATTTATAACCGAATTTATATTTTGTATAAACTTATATTAAAAATACTTTAATTATTAAAGTTGAGAAACACATATTTCACTTTCCTTTAAATAAAATAAACTAAAGGTCTTAATCACCTCCAAGTGGGTTCTAATGGATTCCATTTCGACCCAAATACGACTTTTGACAAATTAAAATCATAAAATTGTATTAAGGAAAGTATTAGTATAATTTTATAATATTATATTTACCCTTAATTACCTAATTTACCTTTTACTATGGTAAATAAAATTTACCGTTGTTACTATTCATAAAGCCCAAAAATAAAGTGTAGTATATTAATATAATTTGGACCCACTGATTCCAAATATGGAATCCATTATTCAAAATTCAATACATAGAAGTTGTAGAAATTAAATTAAAATTAATCTCATTGTCAAAAGAAAACGGGTTTTTGTTTAAAACATTGCATAAAATTGAATTTATTTAACCTACGAATTCAATGTAAAATCAAGGCTAATGACATAAATTATATTAAATGGTAAAAATATATTCTATTTATACTTTTAGACCAATCAATAATATAATTTAACCTCATAAGTTATTACGATGAAAAATGTTGTTTTTAATTAAAATATAGCGTGTTTTTACTATTCATTAAAATATGAAAGTTATCAGAATAATATGAAAATTTTGTCCAAGGTAAAATTTTATATCCTGATTCCGAATAATAATTTTATTTTGTAAAATTGAACTTATAAACATGTCAAAAACTGGATTTAAAGTTGGTGCGCCATCAAAAGGCGGCAAAACTACATTTTTTCAAACATACTTATTTTACCCAAAAATTTTATTTTGTTCTTATACCATGTTCTAGAAAATGTGTAAGATTAATAATAATGTTATAAAATTCAAAATTTAGTTAATACTATTCATAACGGCTAGTTCATAATAATATTATAATAATATATCGTTGTTTAGTAACACCTGGTATTGCGTACAACACACGCTATCGAGGAAGGTCACGATTGTGTGTAATGCAAGCCAAGTCAGGGTTGCGTGTTATGCAAGAATTCTTCGTTTCTTTGTATAACAGAATCCAACCATATTTCATTTATACAATGAATATATATATATATATATACAAACTCAATGTTGCGTAGAATGACTACTATAAAACAAACTTGAAATTGTGTGTAACACGATCCATGATTAGCGTTGCGTATACTGCAAGCTAATACGGTATTTCATATAGCACAAGATAATATTGGTGTAGCATAAAACACATGACATAAAATAAATTAAAAAGAATAATTATCATAAAATCTCGGGGTGTTATAGTTTGTGAGTACACCAAGATTTCATATATTAAAAAAATGAATCCAAATAAGGGTGGAAAACTTGAATAATCAAATCCATGAATACTGCTAGATCATTCCTAAAACCGAACAATGTGACCAAATACTCAAACAATACATATACACTATGGATTGATTTATGTTGTATATATGATGGTCTAATAAGAACGTGATGGTAGTTAAATCTAAAATCGATCTTTAATAAACTCCTTGTTCATCATAGCTACAAGAAGAGGTCGTATATAAGTCGCAGTGGGTACTAGTTCTTAACCATAAGCTGGTTTGACCCTAAGTAATCCACTAATAGCATATGGGTTTGTTCTAACTTCTTGGAGAAAATTAGTGGTGAACACTGAAATGAAGCACTATTCCATATAAAGACTCTTACATAATAGTATTGTAACTGTATTTTGAGCTCCCACAACTCATTAATCACCATCTTATAAGGAGGAATTTACACTAAATGAAGTCATGGAACTATCTCAGTAATTCACTCTACCTATCTAATTGGTGGTAGTCCAATACAATTATATATAAAGATTTCCCTAAAATGAACAACTACTGGAGGGAAATTAGCACTAAATATTCCTTTATCATCCATATAAAGGCTAGTAATCTAGGTTGTCACTCTTCTAATCCCATGAAGCTCTGGTTCCACTTGACTTTCTTGGACATCCCATTCACCCTTAAGAATATAAAATTCAAATTATGGTTATATGAATGATACCCTCATATGATAGAAATTTACAAAATCATGACAATGAACTAATAATTCCATCCATAGAATGATTTTGAAACATATCATCTCAATAACAAATAGAACCCATAAGAAGTGATACCCACCTATCTCATGGGGGAACAACTTTCATTGGAATATACATTTGGATCAAATTACCAATCGGTTATTGAGTTTCATTACACCACATGATAATTGAATCTTGATACCAATGTTATCCATAATAGAAGTAGATATGATGTAGTGGGTTGTGCCTATAGATATTCTGATACTCTTCTCTTCGTGGATAAGCTACACTACATATATATAGACTTGTCAACATCCCCAAGATTCAATATAATTACCATGGTTGTGCCCACTATATTATAACTATAAATAAAGTGTTTGGTCCCTCAACCACAACCACTTACTTAGCCTACCCTTTTAATAAGGCTACATCTCCCTACCCGATGATGGGGTGATGAACCCACTCCTGAATGTGGATTCAGTGTAGATACTCTATCAATATCCACTAGAGGAAACATTTTGTAAAAATTTGGAATATAACCCATCATTCCAAAATACTTATACAAAACTAGGTCCTTAATACATTGGTCCTTCATATGTGATGGCCTACCACTCGGATTGTATACCACCTGGGTACCTGATAGCAAGATCTAGCTATATATTTTCAAATGAGAAGGCCAAACCAATGCTTATTACCTCTAATCCAATTAGTTACGTGACTAGGAATTGGACCACCCGAGCACACACCTTCATCCTCTACCATGATATGCTCAGTAATTAGTGCCTGATTCAATATCCCAAATACATTGGTCAACCAAGATACATTCAACTATGATCAGACATCATGCCTGAGACCATCCTAGAATCACCTAGCCAGGGATAACAGATCACCAAGAAGGACCGGTGTGAAGAATAGAAACTTGTAAAAAATTTATAGTATTCTACAACCTCTTAATTCCTCTTCTATAGTGAATTAACAATTTGGAATTATATTCCTACAATTTATTTGGGGTGAAATAATTGTTGAATGTTGTCGTAAAATACCACCAAAACACATCCCTATGAAGATCTTCATGGGTAATAATGTCCCACCAACAATTTATAGAATCTTTTAGAATATACATAGTGAGATTCACTCTCCTCTTAGGATATGTCTTAAGATTCTTGAAAATAGATTTCATGGCCTTCATTCATGACTTAATTGCATGTGGACCACTATCCCATAAAAACATGGGTGGAAGAAGGTGTTAAAATTCCTAGGTCAACTTTGTGATTGTAGGGTTAGGTCCCATGGCTCACTAAATGGTATGTATGATCTATAAGAATTCCACTGAAAACTAGGAATCCATTCTCTAATCTGGTATAATGGTAGGTTGCACAAGTGGAACATTTGGAGGTAATAATGGTGGCTCAGGGTCCACCACCTCCAGAGTATAGTCATCACCAGCATCATAGTGCATGACTTGAGGAATTCATGGTGGAATAATTCTACAAATGTTGTGTTCAAACCTCAAAAAATGTTCGATAATGATATATATCATAGATACATATATATGATAGGTATGTTCCTTACTATAACAGAGTCAATCAACTATATAAGTTCTTAAAGCTTGTTCTGGGTGACATAAAAGTGCACAAAAAATCATGATATAAACTTCCCACTATACACTAGTATTGTAAGGTCTGGTAGAATTTCCCTATATCCTATTAGGGGTTTTAGTATAATGTGTTTCAATTTTAATTTATAGAGGAAAAAACATTATGGTTCAACATGAATCACCATTTCATTATAAACATTTCAATTAATCATTAAAAATTAAAAGTTTATACTCATTTAAATATATAAAAAGTTATTTTTAATAGTAATTCCATTACCAAATTATACTATTTTTTTAATAAGATTCATTTAGAACATCTTGTAACTACAACCAGGTCATGACCTTTTGCTTCAGAATATAATGAATCCATGTCATATTGTTGAATTATACAGATCCTCATTCCCAGTTTATAAATTTACATAAAATATATAAATTGAAATGTAGAGTAAAATTAATTGAAACCATAAACATGCTTCAACCTGTGACAAAATAAACATGTTTGACCCTGAACTGGTCACCAAAATCAATACATGGAATGTTCAAAAGGCATTCATGATCCCCATAGGCTAATAACTAGTTTCGAGAATCATTAGAGTGACCAAGGGAATGATTTTTCCCAACAAAGATTAAATAAACTAAACAAAAGAATGGAAAATAGAGTATACATATAAATACTATATATATTCATAAAAAATATCATTTATAAAAAAACTAAAAATATATAAAAATTGTACAAAAACATACAAACTAATCCTGATGACCAGAATGTCTCCATGTCACCCCGAAGGTAACTCTTAAGTAACAAAAATAAATCTTTCCCAGAATGATAAATACCATGTTTGAAACTAACACTAAATGATAAAAGAATTATCGAACTATAGGTCTGAGTATTAAAAAATTGTAGTCATTTCTAAAAATATATATTCCTAATATAATTGTTTTAAAAATAAAACAAAAACAAATATCAGGTTTCACATCAAATATATAAAATTATGATTTTTCAAAAAAAAAATTCCAATTTAATAAAAAACAGGGTCAATTCCCCCTATATACAATTTGAAACCACAATCATTCCTAGAAGACACGATAACCATTTTGAATAAGTAAGATAACATTTTATTTAAGTTGGATAGGAACATCATAAAACCTTCCAATACTATTTTCCATATACACATCAAAACATTTAATTATTTTTTTCATAAAGACACACTAATTAAGAAGTGAGCACAATAATCATACAACAGGAACACTGGGAAGATATCACACAATTATATCTTACCAAAAATTCATCAAAATTATTCACCGTAGGAAACTAAGTGCGAAAAGAATTTAGTGAAACTAGGAGATATTGAATAATCTAGAACATACTAATACATGTTGACTCATCCTTGGAATCATGCCTCACTCGATGACATCAAAAATTCGCCCACATGCTCGGCCATCCCCACATGGTATAGACTAATTAGTAGTATCCCATAGCAATAAAACTAAATATATCCCCTTCCAACGTGGAACAATCCAGTAAGTAATATAAGATAGTGCGGTAATAGTTCTCCTAAAATTATCTCACTATGCTAGGTTCCCATGTTATGATGTATAAAGAGGGTTACCCAACTGATGCCACCTGAGCATCCAATAAAATACACATACATAATAATATGTCACACAATAAGAATAACCCAATTAATCCAAGGATCAATATAATTCCATAAAACACATGGATCACATAGGAGTCCACATAGAGGATATTCTATTTGGAAAAAAGTAAATGGTTCATGAGGAGTCCACAGTGAGGATGTCCCACCCCTTAAATATAATAAAGGAAATAAGATTATCCATGGAGTGTTTTCATAATAATCATTTTCACTAATATCACCAAATATCCAAATGGGCCTTAAGTACTCATTTTCAACGAACGAAAACTACCTTTTCCAAAAAAAATTACAGGCACACCATTCTCCATTTCCAATCATTAAGAAAAAAATTTCCTTAAAAACACTCAACCCACATTTATGAGAAAAATTCATTTTCATCAAAATTACGAAAGTGCCACTCAAGATCGTCACGTGCCAAAATATTTTCATAAAATACACAGAAACTTATATCAAGCCCAAAAACCAGTTAAGATGTCAAAAATACATTTTTAGATCCAGAAAAAGATTTAAATTCCACAAATCACTCAAAAAATCCAATGAGGGATTTTATCAAACACTTATAGAGAAACATTTAACAAAACAATTCCATTTATCAGAAAACAAGGAATAAATCACCCCTTTGCACACATAACTACCATTTCAAGGACCAAAGTCAATATTTTTTAGTCATGGAATGTGCAAAAGGAATGAAACAAATGATTCTTAAATTTAAAAGAAATGTGAAAAGGAAATCCTACCAAAAAATCATGACACTTAAATAATGCACACCCGGGAAAACCTCGCAACGGCTCAAGAAGGCATGATAAACCAAGAGAAACTTAAAAAACCCCATTATGAATAATGGGTAACCTGAAACCTAGATCTAAATTTCCTAAGAAGAATAATATCTCTTGATAAAAATTGATGGATAATGAAGATGGAGAATGGAGGAGGAGAATGCCTCGTGGAATCACACAAAAACCTTGAATAATTGCCTTAGTTCTCCAAAAAGAGAGGAAATATAATCTTGGAGATATAAGGAGAAGAACCATTTGGGTCAAATGAAAAATTATAAGTGGAAATTGGGTTGTTTGGGAAAAAAATATATAGAGGGTAGAATAGTGGTTTAAAATTATTAATGAACTAAGAACTATGCACAGTTTGGCCACACAGTTTACCAAATTGTGTGCCAACTATGTGCCCCTAAATGTACACATAGATCACCAAAATGATTTTGTTTTATAGTTTGAGAAACCATATACCAAGGGTCAAAGTTGGTTCCATCCCAACACAGAGCTTCCCCATAGTAGTTTTTCATAGTTTGATGAATGGTGTGCGAGCCATGCATCATGCCTCTGACCCAAACACTGAACTGCACATTTTATTGGGTTGAGCCACACGGTTTCCCCTACCAATGCACCAAAATTGTGAATCATGAATAAAAAACACTTTTAATCTCAAAATTTTATACCATTACACCCGATACATGAGAAAAAATCCATGTCCCAAAAGATAAACTTGACCAGAAGTCAAAATTAAAAATCTGAGTGTGGTAATTCTCACCATCATTATGATTTATGCCCCCATAATGCCATAATATATTCCAATTAATTGGTCAAAATCTAAGGATTTCCACCACATAATAATCCCCCTTCTCAACCAAGATTATCTTGACCATGGTCAAATAGAACATACACATCATTCTGAAAATAAAACTACAAACTGGAACCATTTCTTAAGAAATAATGGGAATCTTGAGATACAATATCTATAACCAACCTTCCAATGGGACTATTGGGGAAACTCCAATGAATACCAATGTTCACCCAAAATGAAATTAACACAAAATAGAACATCATCAAGAGAAACCACATCATATGGTGCCAACACTATATGAAAATTGAATTACAAACAAAGGATGTCAGAATGGACTCCCTACCATTAGGAAACAACTAGAACAGATTAATTTTATGATAATTATCAATGATACCCATATTGGGTCTCCCGAATATATGAAATGACTAGCTTTAACAGATAACACTGGGCATCACATAAAATTTCTCACCCGGTCCAACCATATTTTCACCACAAGGGGCCCTATGGAATGTAACTAAATCCAAATGGTACTGAAACCATGATATGGAAAATCTATGCCAGGAGCATTCATACCACCCAATACCCAATGGACAAGACATGAAATGAGCTTAATCTCCCTACACCCCTATCAGTTTCATGACTATAAGAAAACATTCACTCCAAGATCTATGGTTGGGGCCATAATGTTTTATACATCTACCCTAATTTCCATAAGGCCTTCATTATGATGGATTTTTGATAGCCCCCCTTTCATGGGATGAGGGGGAAACCTTACAAGACCTGTAGGCTTAGTGATTACATGGAACATAGCCTTAAGAGACATTACATGACCTGAAGATCATAGGGAATTCAACCAGACTATAACTACAAGGAACTACCCCTCGCCAGCATCTACATCGTGATAGTGTCTCTCCACCTTTGCATGGCCATCTGGCTAAGATTCCCCTGAAAGCACAGGCTGGTCCCGATGGCATATCCATACCCTCTCATTCTTCCAAATCCATTAGTTCTATTATGGTGAGTGTGTCTTCTTTGAATCATCCTATGGGGATGATAATTTTTTGTATATTCTCTCTAGTGAAACTGCTTGTGTCCTAAAGGCCTTGAGGTGGCCCGAAATTCCTTCTGACCCGAAGGCCTGGGTGGCCGGAAGGTCTCAAGGGCTCTAAGCCCAAACTAGTGGCCCAAGGGGGATAATTTCAGCTACTGTAGTACTGAACAGTACCTGCTACAGTACCACAGAGTACCGCCTAAAGTACATGCTACATTACCTTCTACAATACCAACTACAGTACCTGATACAGTACCTAGTACAGTACCTGCTACAGTACCCGAAAATACACCTTCCGCCTAGTTTCAAACATGGGTCCTGCAGATGGACTTAAGGATACCTCACCAACTAGTATGAGGCCCGTATTCTTTTGATACATCTGCTGCCCCAAAGTTTAGAGGTAATGATTCCTAACTAGAAGCCCTTATTTCGGTGTCACAAGTATCCAGACAACTCCTTAAGATAAACCAGAAGATAACAACACACCATAAAACTCATTTTCTCAAAAACAAATCATACAATAGAACACACCTCCTCATATACAAGAATAATTTAGAACATAAAAATGAAAATGAACATCCATTGAAATAGGAGTTCGTAGGAGATACACAATATTTTCTTAAATTTCAAACTAAAAACAACACCACTAGGAATAAGAAAATTAATATAAAGTGGAAATAAAATGGAATGGGCACTCATAAGAAAATAAAACCTAAATCGAGACAAAAACATAAACATAATACTACAAACATGATGAGATGTCTTTTGAAGTATTAGATCTAACTCCACAATGCTTCATGGCCACACTTTGAAGGAACCATTGAATGTTACCTAGGCTTCCACATACACAACAAGTCTTCAGAGAACATGGGAACAATTGATTCTTATTATCTATATTTGTGCACTAATGGAACACAATTATCCTATGCTTTAGAGAATATGATGAATTATCCAATGGAATTTTAATTCCACAACTAGCACTGATAGAATCAGGGAATATTCCCATCTTCATATTGGAATTCCCCTCACCACTTATAGGAACTGATGGTCAGATGACTACCTCAAGCACCCCACCATCACCACTTCATAATGATTAAAATTCCTCACCATTTCAAATAAATAAGTTAGATTAAACTCTAACAACTTTTTCTATAGATAAATATGAATACCAAACTCAAAAAGTTGAGCTTTCGAAGAATCTTCCATGGCCCACTATTAAGTGTATGGAAAAAGATCCATGAAATGACATAACTACTCCAACACTAATCCATCACCCTACTATAAATATCACATCACTATTCCATTTATATCCTTTAGTGTTTCAATGAAATAATAATGGATGTAAAAAACCATGATGAACTCCCTATAAATAACTTCTTGATGATTTTTTTGAGAAACTTACTTCCACCATTTCTTGGGAGGACCTTCAAGAATAAAGTTATCAAACATATCCTTTAACGACTTAGGCTACTCAGTGAGGCTCAAGATCCATTCTATTTTCCTCATTCGCTTTTCCACATTGAGTGGATCTTCTTGACCATAAAAGAGAGGTGGATTTAACATTTTAAAATCAAGAACAAAGTCCTTAGTATGATCAAATTGAAATCCTACAAATGGGGAACCACCCATAGCTACTCCATGAATATACATTGAATCATTATTGAGGTAAACACTAGGAAATAATAAAAACCAAGATCCCAATCAAATTAATTTCATCAAAATAGATCTCAATCTCAAAAAACCACAAAAATAACACATCCCAAATCATGGGAAAATAGAAAAAAGAACAACCAATAATTCAAAACATCATAATTTTAATCTATAATTTTTTTAATAGATAATAGACTTGGTGGGTTATACTAACACCAATGATATTACTTATATCTGAATACATTCACATTCCCATGAAACCACATGAACTCATCTACTCATGAATATTCGGGCACTCATCCTCCCACACCATCATCCATCCACTATCAAAATATATTCATACATGTGAGAACCCATTGAAACAAAAAAAATTGAAAATAATTCATTCTTATTTTAATATTTAAATAACCGCTCAATGCCCACCAACCACAATGTTAAGGACATTTTCAAACTCCACACATAAAACTATTTTTTCTTATGAAAAATAAATCCCATGGATCTCATCAAACAATACATTTCATCCCATTTCAAAAATATTTTTGGAAACTCAATAAATCCCATATTAAGGATATTTAAAAATAAAGCTTTTTCAAGGAAAATTTCTATTCTACAAAAAACAAATTACGATAAACCTAAGAAATAATTTTTCAAAAATCCACTTTTTTATGAATTTGTTCAAAATAAAACTAAATACTCATTTTCAGTCTTCCCAAAAACTAATCCATTTCCATTTAAAAATAAAATTTTTACCATTCCAAAAAAAATTTCCCAAAAAAAATTCATAATCATGAGGAACTCAAATAAAATCAAAAGGGGAACTAGTTTTGAAGGGATAATTTTCTGTATGGTTGGTGGCCACATTCCAATAACACCACCACCATTGAGAGTTTTCTAGGAACTTTTAACCATCATCTCATGGATTACTAGGCCATGTGAGATCACTGAGAAAACTATCCCAACTACATTTTTATATGCCAATCAAAAAAATATCCAGATGAACATAATAAAAAAATAAAACCAGACATCCCATTGAAACCCATGGTTTGTTATAGAATCTATGGTCCAAAAACTCACTCAAACATACACCTCAAGGTTATGAAAATCCTACTCCCTCTACCATGAAATCATTAAATAACTTAGGGAAATAAAAAATATAGGGCCTATAAGGAAACCATGATTTCATACCATTTTTTCACAAACCAACCTAGGTCGACCCTGAACTGGTCACCTGAGTAGATCTATGGAAGGGGTCGAAGGGTGTCCCAGATCCCCACAAACAGATAAATGGTGCCAAGCATCATCAGAGTAACCAATGGAATGATTTTTTCCAATAATAAATAAATAAAATAAATAGTGAAATGATAAATATATAAGTCCCAAAGAAAACCATATATAATCAAATAGAACATATTTTATACAAAAATAAAATACAATAAAACTATACAATAACAACTTAACTAAACATGACAACCACAATTTCTCTATGTAACTCTAAGGTTCACTCCCTAATAATAAAACCATATGTCTACCATGCTGATCAATAACAAGATACAAACTTGAACCATAGGATAAAAATAAGAAGGGACTATAAGAGTGAGTATTAAAACATAATAGGTGTTACTGAATGAATCTATTCCAATTGTGCATCCTTTAAAAGAAATGAAAAACTATGTTCTGGTTTGGAGAATAGTGTATAGAATTATGATTTCCCCCACTTTTTTCTACTTTAATAGAAAACATGGTCTATTTCCCCAATTTAAAATTTGAATCCATAATCTTTTCCTACAATAAATCATAATCATTTTGAAGAAGAAAGATTAAAATTTATTTAAAGAGGAGTGAAAGAGGGAAAAACACATCCAAAACCTTCTTCCATAAACACTTGAAAAAATTTCGTAATTTTTTTCCAAAAATCAATAATGGTCATGATGTTAGTTCAACATTCATAAAAAATAGTAAATGGGAAAATTTTACACAAGAGTATCTAACCAACAATTCATCAATGTAATTCTCTGCCGAAAACTATGTTCCAATAGACATGGGTGAACCTAGGAGCTCATGAATAATCCACAACACATTAATACATGTTGAATTATCCCAAAAATAATCCATCACTTAATGAAATAAAAAAAATTCCATCACACGATCAGCTATACCCATATGGTACATACCAAGGGGCACTATACCCTAAAAATAAAACTCAATATATCCCCATGTTATGGGCCACTAGATAATGCGTAGTCCAAGGTAGTTTAGTAATCATTATCTATAAATTATCTAACTATTCCACGTTCCATTGTTAAGATGTATAATGTGGGTGAGTCAATCAATTAAATCCACACATCCAGTCATATGTCCATATATAATAATATATCATAGAGCATGCTTCACCTGAGTCACCCCAATGACAAATATCATACATTAAAACTCATGTATCACAAAGGATTCCACACCAAGGATCTCCTATTATACTCAATGTTAATGTGTAATGAGGATCCCACTATGAGGACATCCCACCCATTAAATATAATTATTGAAGGAATACTTTTTGAGGAGGGGTCACAATACTATTATTTCCACCAATTTCACAAAAGCTCCAAATGGGCCTCAAGAACTCTTTTTCAAATTACCAAAACAACATTTTCCAAAATGTTACAAATACACCATTTCATATTTCATAGGAATTTAAGAAAAAAATAATTTAAAACACTCTCACCACATTTATGATCCAAATTCATTTTCATCCATATACTGAGTGTACCACACATCATCATCATAATAAAAACCATTTTTATATACCAAACACACACCACATTAATGACCCAAAACTATTTTAAAATCCATTTGATATAACCAATCCATCTTTTAATATTTCACAAAAACATTTACAATTAAAACCCATACTTTAATAAAAAAAATAGCAAATCCAACCTTTCATCTTATCAAACACTTGTTGTGCAACATAACTAAATTAATCACCAAATAAGGAATGAATTTACCCTTTTCACTCCAAACAATCACCATAAGGATCACATATCAATATTTATTAATCATGGAAGGTGTGAAACGCCTAAAACCAAATATTTTAAATTAAAAAATCATGGTAAAAGGGAATCCTTCTTCAATATCACAGTACTTCAACACCACACACCCAAAACAACCTCAAAAAGGCCTATGAGGGAATGAAAAACCAAGAAAAACCTTTAACAAATAAAACAATCAATATAATTATAGGGGAATATAAACCATAGATTCACATGACCAAGTAAAAAGAATATATTAATATAAAAAAGTAAAGATAATGAAGAGGGAGAAGAGAATAGGATAATACCTCAAGGAATAACCCCAAAACATTAAAGAATGTTCTTAGATCTATAGCAAGGGTGTATAGAGAAGCTTTGATAAGAAGGGTGAATACCCCTTTGTGGCACATGAATATGGAGAGGAGAAAATTGGGAATATTGGGTCCAAAATTACTAGAGGTTATAAGATTACTTTCACATTTTTAATGACCCGAGACTGTGCAGGGATTTCCTATACGGTTTAGCAAACTGTGCACCAACTGTTCACCCCTCATTGGACACATGGTATCCTATATGGTTTATCCTCATAGTTTGAAAAAAATGCACCAAAATTTAAAAATGGGGTTTGCCATCATAAATAATCCCCACACACTTTTATTACGGTTTGAAGAACCTTGATTAAGCTGTTTGCCAGACCTCTGACCCAAACCCTCAACTGAACCATTTTCGAGGCTGAGTGACACAATTTCTTATTACTATTCCCATAAACAATTAAACATTATAAAAACACACCAATACTCAAAATATAAAATTTTCATACATGAAACTCAAGCTAAAACAATGTCCCAAAAGATAGACTAGATTAGAGGTCGTAAAAAATACAAGTGTGATATATCTCATGTGACCAATGGTCAATGACTTGAATATTAAAAAAATGGTTAATTAAGGTTCCAACATAAATCTAATCAAGAATATTATGTTTAGGTTGTTGTATACACTCTAAAAAATTATATATCCAATCCCTACAAAAAAATTTATCACAATTATAGCACATAAATCTATACACAATTAATATAAAGAAATAAATGATTGCATAAATGTAAAAATGGCATGGAACATGTATGAAATATAAATCCTTATGTCCATATAATGATGAATGAATCAAATAACTTCTTATAATACTGGTTTAAAGATAAAATTAAATCTATAAAAATGATAATAAATCACACATATCAAGTGCATCACCAAATGGTGAAATAAATACTACTCTAATTATAATACAGAACAAAAATATCATTTAAAAGGAAATTTTTATTTTACCTATACATGGGTAATATAATCTTATAAATATGCTCATTACCTAATTCTATAACATTCCTAGTATCCTATCTAGTAACCCAATAATGAAGATAAAAAGGAATAGAACCTTTGATTCTACATTTTGATGTCCCATACCGGCTTACTAGATATAAGTATCTGAACCTATGGGCACATGGCCTGACGAGAACCTCCATGTATGACAAATGTGGAATATTGGTAGTGAAGGACTATAAAGGTATTGTGGGGAATATATAAACTCATGATTATAGTGGTTTTTAATATAAATATTACAAACATGAACATAGATAACATAATAAATATAAAATACAAGAAATATAAATCTACCAGAGTAAATAAACTATTGTAAAATATATCTTTATTCAAAATTATGATCATATCTTGATATACAAAATGGTGATGCATGAAAAACATAGAATAAATAATATAAAATATTCTATAAAAATGAATAAAATATCATATTATATATCTAATAGAATCATGATCATAAGATCATCCCTCTTATTCCATACTCCATCCTTGTATAGATAAATTAAGCATCTGTATTAGGCCACTTTACCTTATCCCCACCTATATCCATGAAGTATTTATGGGTACCAATCCATATATTGATCATGGTGACTTATATATTCAGTATGAAACTACCAATGGTGTCTAATGCCATACCATCCATGAATATATAAAGAATAAATTTCTAGGTAATAATGTAAACTATTTATGAAATACATAAATCAATTGTCATATCGGGTTCTAAATAAGGCACCCATCCAATACCATGTAATTTGACCTAAGAACGAATTTATTTGAAAGATTACTCATTTAAAATTTTAATTATAATATATATTGGTACCTAGCTCAAAGCTATGGAGTCCCCCATAGATCGTATCAGTAAAAGGGATGAACACATCCTATGTCATTACACTTGATAATGTTATTATAATAGGTTCTTCATGTATATAAATTATCAAATGAATCCAACAATGTTCTATAAATGGTTTGACACCATGATTTTGTAAATTAATTAATTTTTTTATTGGTAAACTGATCCTTTTGATGGATTTTCATATGTTGAACCAGGGAATCTATCTAGGTGTGTATTAAACCCGTCACCATATAAGCCCATCAATGGCATTTCTTATAGGAACCTAGGTATCATTCTGTGTGTGGTATAATTCCATAACCTTCTAAGTCTATTCTTAGCATCCCAAGAGACCAATGGTTCAGTCATGATATAGTATTTGGAAATTCTTCTAGATTATGTCCTTGTAATTACATTTAAGGCACCTAAGTGTCACTCGTGCGATAAAGTAATAAATCTTCCCAAATGTTCCCATCCATTGAATTCCTATGAAAATCAATATATCATCCAAGACATGATGTAAATTAATTTAATAAATCATTTCAATTCAATAATGTTGATGAGTCCTTCCATGGAGTTCCTATTAATAACCCATTTTTCACCTATTAAATGAAATAATAAATGTTCAACGGATGTCAACCTAACCATATCAATTAAATCCCCATTTAATTAAATTGTACATTTAAATGATAATAAATAATTATAACTCACCTCATGTAGTTCAAGTTAATTTCCCAAAATCAGATCACCTATCATGGAAAAATTTATTCCATTAAATTTAATTAATCTCCATTATAATTATTTAATTTTAACCTCCTTACTATAAGTGGTAATGAACAGGCATCTCAAAGTTAATCAAATTAATAAACAATAGATAGTTGTTCAGTCTTGTTTAGAAACACACCAAAATGGGTGGTTCTATTTTGGGTATGTAATCCTCATTTGTGATTATGTGTTATATGGTTTCTATGAACATAATGACACACATTTAATATAAAAAATCAATTTAAGAGGAAATTATTATAAGGATAATTAATTCATATAAAATATTCATTGATTTAGTATAGTTTAGAAACTAGCCAATTGGAGTGGTTCTATATGGTTTTCTCAAACATTAATAGTGATTACAACCACATAAGTCATATAAACATAATTTTTTACATTTAATTTATATAAACTCACATTTGGATGAAATTCATTGAAATTCCATTATGCAGAAAAGTGACACAATATATAAACAATGTGACTCTAAGGGAAAAGCATGAGACCATATACCTTAAATGTGTAGTGGATATATAATCTTTTATTATCTTCCAATTCAATCTAGATTATTATAAATCAATGAATTAAATCAGTGACATGAAAATAGGGAATATTAGCTCATATGGATTTAGCATTCCACATGGATGGATAAATGGAGTAATGAAGAAAAAGGATTTTAGATGTCACTAATGGAGATTAAACAAGACCAGCAGTGTATGATTATATTCCTAGATGAATAATATATTTCATATCCAAGTGGAAGAGAATTTTTTAGATCTAATGCGGGGAGTGGTTTTGGAATTGGGAGGAGAATAGATGATATACTTTTAAGAGGAAAGATGGAAAATGGAAAATTCACCTTTTAAAAATGGGGCATATAGTTTTACATCTTGTTTTGGATAAACATTGCAACAACCATGTAGAGCCACTGCATAAGAGGAACTACCTATTCAGACTAAGAACGTGGTTTTCAAAACATTCCATAGCCCATGAGGATTCCCTATGTAGTTTTTCTATAGCTCTTTTCATGGATGTTCTTCCAACCTTGCAAGATTTGTAAACTGTTCTCCACCTCATCCCTACCACAATGTTGAGCTGCATGGTTACTACTAACTGCACACCAATCAGGCAACTAAACCTCTTCCTAACATATTCAATGTTTTAGGCTCCAAACAATACTTAAACACTATCGAATACCTCCTAAATCCATTAATAATATATATTAGATGAAAATAAGATAGTCCTACTAAAATTTAAATGTTCTATACAACACAAATAATAATTTAATCAAATAATTCCACACTAATGCATTCTATAATGATTGATCAGGAATATAAAGGAGTTATAGGGAACAATTGAAAGATCAATGTAGGCCAAAACAATCATTGAAGTTGGATTTGTTTAGTGATTATACAAGGATTAGTTTTCGACGTTAGTGTACAATGAAAATATTGTGAAGTTAATTTGTTAGGTGTCATCCATAAGGGATGTTCAAATGGATTATTCTATAAAGTTTGTTCACACAAACCGTTTTTTTAAAGGATTATCACATGGTATGTTTTTAGTGGAGCTATTCTCAATGTCATCATACAAAAGAGTAAAGAAGAAATTAAGGGAGCCCAGTTATTGGTTGTACATAGTCCATTAAGGTAGTACACTTTCTATGAGGTGGAGTATTTAATGAAGTGGGTTCCATAGGGTTACATCATGTAAAGAAGTTTCATGAAGTAATTTTCACATGTAGTTCAACACTATGTATTTTTAAGAAAATATATTTCTTTTGAGAATTAGAATCATTCTTTCCTGATGAAAAAAATAATACCTTATTTACATCATGAAGGATTCTATCATTTCAATAAAATAAAGAAGTATGCATCCAATGTAGAGAGAAATGACGAGTTGATGAAGATAATTTGTGGGAAGAAGTCCACTACCCACGAACACATTGTCAAGTTAGTTCACCTTTATCGATGTTAATAAGAGAAAAAAATTGTAGTCCACTAAATATAGTGAATCTTAGTTGATTCTAGTTTTACAGACACGTAATTCGCATATAGTCCTTGGATTATCCCTTTAGGGTGAACTAATTAATGTTAATGTGTTTTCTTTTATTATGAGTTTTTATGTTTGGTGAATGAGAAATACCATCAGGATAGTTTAGTTTTTCCTCAAGTATTAAGGAAAATATACCATGTAAATAGAAAGAAAAACATTAATACCCTGGTATACCCCACTCCTCTTAAGGAATTATAGGGTAATTGTTTTTTTAGACATAGTCTCCATACACAAGAACAAGGTCTATATAAATATGCACAGTACCGGTTTCCTTTATTTATTGATATAAACTATGATAACATACACTAATCCATATTGTAACCATATTTATAATGATTCTTATAACTCGGTTGTAACACCTTGAGTTTTTATAGATTATTTTTTTATTAAATTAAAATTCATTGCAATCATGTGTTACATGGTACACCTTGTTAAGAATGATTTATATGAAAGTCAAAGTTAACCATAAACTAAATGAAACATTGATTATATATTTAATTACATGAAATAATATGTTTGGAATATTTGACCCACAATATCATGTTACCAAGAATTTTGTTTCTACACTCAAAATCATGTTTTCATAATTATTATATACCAATAATATTATTATTTAATATGATATTTGTAAACAATAAATTGGAATGATGAGTATGAATAGGATTAACTAAATTATGAAAATATTATTTATAAATTTTTATATAAATAATTATTTTATTAAACATTAATTATAAATTAGAGTGAGAACTATTTGAAAATTATGAAATTTCTTTTCTAGAAAACTATATTTCTATGCACGAACACATTTTATATCATTAAATTAAGAAATGTAAATTTTATGATATATTTTAATAATTATATCTATATATATATATATTTCAATCAACTATTTTCATTCATCTTATGAATTTTTATAACAAGAGATAAGAATAAATCCAATTTTATGCACAAAAAATATGTATTTTTCTAAAAGGTAATTTTACCTCTTTTTAGTGGAATGCTTATTTTATCAATAAAATTTGAAGCTTTTTAAAAATTGATTTGAAAAAATAAACCTCATTTTTTAAATAATAGAATAAATATTATATTGGGGGGAATATTTGGATTTTTTAGAACATACATTTTTTGATAAATAGTGAAAAATAATGAATTTTAATTAAAATTGAATTATAATCTATGTAATTTATATTGTTAAATTTTATTTTAAATTGAATTTAATTTATATTTAGATCATTCATACATATATATATATAATTTATTTCATTGGATTAAATCTCAATTTGAAATTGGATATGAAAACATTTTAGTCTTTTGAGAATTTCAACGTTAAAACAACGCTTTATTATCCCATCTATATGATTAATTTTTAATTAATTTCATCCACATATGTGATTTGAATATGGTAAAATGGATTCGATTTTTTCAATTAGTATAATTTATATTTTATAATAATTTTAATACAACTTTCCAACACAATTATTAGTTAAAATAGTTAAAATTAATCATGACGATTAGGAAAAAAAATGAGTTTATTAAGTTACTATACATTACACCTAAGGGAGATAATTTCATAGAAACATGTTAAATTTTGCTTTCTAGAATTATATATACCATATACCATATTTTATATAAAATTATTCATTATTGGTGGAACATTATGTAAGAGATACCTCCTAATAGTTTTTACCTTCTTGTATTTACAAAATGACACTCTTCCTCCACTATAAAAGGGAACTCACCCCCTCACTTATATATACATATCATGGTGCTTGGATAATCCAAAACCTATAAAAATAACTAAAAACTCAATTCCCTAAATCATTTAATGCTTAATTTTTGAATAAATCTGTTGAATGAGGTACATTGGTGCAAACCAAAATGATATACTTGAAGAATATGTAACATTAATCAACAAATGTTTTTTTATTTATTCTATACACAACATTAATTGTTTTTATATCATGATTCTACAGTAATATCAGTATATTTAATAAAATAATATATTTTTATAGTTTTTTTACTACCTATAACTTCACACAATTCCATCAAATGGGTTACAAAATTATTAGTCGTGTCTTTGGAGGACTACCATCTCGCAAAACGATGTAGTTCATTCTTCCATTATGACTATTTAATGTTTTAAATAATGATAAATTTATTGTTTATATATGATATATCTGATATTTATTATGTATTGAATATTTTTTAATTATTATATAACACATACCTTCATGATTTACATTTTTTAAGATTTTCATAACCTCGTTCGGGGGTACGACGAACTACTGCCTCGTGACACAATGTGATTAGTTCACGTTATACATGGAATGTATTAAGGATGAGTTTAATAGAAATAAGTGACATATATTAAATAATAATGATAATATATAAATATCTAAATATCTAAATATATAAATATCTAAACATATAAATATATATCATTTACTTTTCACTCATTAAATATTGAATGAAAATGAAAACATTGTTCATGTGTACGTACAACCTACCATATCCATGAATGATATATCTCAATTAAAATTTCTATATTTTATTTTTTATTATAAATAAATATTTATTTAATATATATATTTATAGATATATGATATTTATATCATTTTTTTCATTTTAGAGATGATAAAATAATGATCTATGCAATAGGAACATGAATAAAAAGTCCAAACGTGTACAAAAAACAAATCGATTGTTACCCAAAACATAAATTTAACATGGAATTGTAAATAAAATAGTAATATGATGACATAAGTAGATAATATTTTTTTATATTTATCTATTTAGTTCTATTATAGGTGAATAATTAACTTATATTTATTATACATGTGGTTTGAAAGATTGTGAAGAGACTCAAGTCTTATAGTATAGGGATTTATGATCTCACTTTTATTTCTTTGAGACTTATGCCATTTTAAACACTCTTTTCTTTTATGTGGTGTTTATACTTCCATATTACATGTTATATCATGAATATTATTTATTTCATGATATTTAATATTTCAAATGATGTTATTATTTCACAGGGCTCATAATTATAAAGTTACTCATGTAGTTTGGGACTTCCGTATCACTTTGTATAGTTATGAGACTTAGGGTTTATTCATCACCTCCTTCTTCTATGTGGTGTATATAATGCCCATAAATATACATTAGTATTATACTATATAAATTTTTTCGAATTTACACATCCATCATAGGATCTCTTAGGGGTTATGATTTTATTGTTTCCAATGTGTTAAGGAAATTTTGTCTCAATTTTCCATCATTGAGACACATGTTATATTCGACATCTATTTTCATTTAGAATGTGTATATAGAGAATATTTATGTGCCATATCATAAATATAAAAATTTTCATGATATTATAAGATTCTAGTAATGTTATTCTTTCATGGGTATTTTTTTCAATGTTTCCATAATGGTAGGAGTTTATTGCTACAATCTCATCATATATCAGGATTATTTATGATTATTATTCTATTTATGAAATCTTATGATCCCTCTCTCAAGAAGTATCATGAATTTTATTCTCCTAGTATTTTTCAATACATCTCTTAATAATGATTACATTTTTTTTACTCATTGGTACTTAATATAAATAATAAAGTGTTTCTAACAAAATTATACATTATTTATATTTTTTGTCACAAATTTGTTTTATTAAAAAAACGGTTTGTCAAAATATTTTCAATTTTTTTCTGTTTATATTAGATAATTTTCAAAGAAGGGATTTTAAATTTGTTTTATGTTCTAAAATTTGTCCAAATTATTTTCAAATATTATTTTATATATTTTCATAGTTATTTTCAAATAAAAAGGATTTCAAACTCTTTTATGGTTTAAAGAGAGTTATTAAAATTAGAATGCATATTTTCCTTGAGAAATGTTTAAATTATTTTTAAATAATACATCATAGGTTTTCAATGTGTTTAAATAAGGATTTTTAAAATGTTTTGGGTCTTAATTTGTTTTAATGAAAGGATATTTATCTAAAGAAATGCTCTATGTGATCATTAAAAATATTTCTCCATATAAGAAGACATCTGTTGATATATTTTATTCTTTAATAGGGATATTATCCATGGAAACTATTCATTTTATTTCTTTAAATATTTTATATTTAACATTAATTTTTTTGAAACCTACTTCCGTGCATTTGTTATTTTATTATGAAATGATTATGAAACATGTATGTTATCCCCATGTATTGAAATGAAAAAATGTTTATGATTTATATTTCAATTCATGGGATATGATATGATGATTATGTAACCCATATATTTTTATGGGTTATTATGTAATGAATGTTTTATTATATTTTGTAACACATATATATGACTTCATTATGTGACACCTGGGACCTATGTCTCCATAAAATGAAATGGGTAAAGATTTCTATCTCATGAGATATACATTGATGGAATGGGATGTGAACCAAGTAAAGTATAGAATATTTTCCTCTAAGATAGTATTGGGAGTGAACATTGACTACTAATATGGTTTGGTGGGTGAACCCATTCCACTAATATAGCATGGTTAGTGAGCCATTATTACTAATATTGTCTTAGGTGTGAACCTTTATACTATTAGGTTATTCATTAACCTTTTTACATATTCATAATGTTATGTGTGAACCTTATTTCATGTTCATTATGTTCATTATGGAACTGGTTATTTGTCCATATGTTTATGTGAGGTCCTGATTTCAAATCATTAGCTCAATTAGTGAACTTTTTTCTATTTAAACATTTATCATAAGATTATATGATGATGTGTATACCAAAAATCAATGTATAATTCCTATGTTATGTTGTCATGAAATATGCTCTTGATTCCCTTATGATTCATGTCTTATGATATGATAATAATTTTATCATGACTGATGTGTATGATCATTGATATGTAGGGTTTGATATTCATGTGTTATGACCATGTTCTCATTCTCTTAAACTTGTGTCATGCATAGGTATCATCCTTGTTTACCCTTACTATGAATATGAGCTAACCTATTCTTATTTTTCCATTCACAGGTTATGAAGAAAGGTTTTAAATATGGTAGCTTTGTGAAGAGTACTAAAGGGGAGGATCTTCATGGAGGATATTGAAGACCCTTCACCAATTTAGAATATTATGATTCCAAGTTTCAAAAGAAAATAAACTATTATAGTCCTTAGGTATTTTTTTCTTGTAATGTAATGAATATTAGTCTAAAATGATATGATATCAATATATATTAATCCTATAAAACAATATTGGGATATATAGTGATGCCAAGATCTTGTATCTTAGTCCCAAATACCGATTCAAATCAAACTCCTACCTTCATTATGATTTTTATTCCCTCCAATTCAATTTGTGATTTATTCTATGGCGATGACACTAAGAAATAGAAATTTCTTCTTTTCACATGTTCGATATCCACCCACATTCCCAAATATAAAGGTCCTCTTTACATATATTTAAAATATGGGATGCCTATTTCCGATTTGTATAACTCTAATCCCTTAGAATATGTCCTAGTCTAATGACCATAAACAACACAATTCCAATGTTCAATCAACATAACTCTATAAAACATGTAATTGGACCTCATCATATGAACATAAATTAAGGGAAACATGGTCCATCATATACTATAATACTTTTCTTAGAGTGGTCCAACCTCTATATCCTAATTTCATTACATATTATCCAAAACTATGTAATATCAATATCAGTGCATAGATTTTATCTATATCCATATGATTGAATAGAGGTTTCCTTTCTTCCTGGAATCCCTGGTCATGATTGTTTTTTTAATTTACTAGTTCTCTATTAAGACACAATCATTTTACCCCCATGTATGAGTCATATTTGAGTGGGAGTCTTGAAATTGGAGCTCATTCCCCATTAACCAATTATGATAAGTAATACGCCCCATGTTAGATCATGAACAATTTCCAAACTACAATTTTTCAGAGAATCCATGGACATGATCATCTGTGACCTGAGTAAATACATTATATAATTAGAACTATTTGAGGATTAATTCCCATGAGTTGGGATAAAAAGTGACACTTAGATCTCTTATCCTCATAACAACCGTAAATTTTTCCAACTTCATCTTCATCCTAGTACGGGCTCGTCATTTCAGTTTGGGTTCTCCAATAACACCTATACTAGAAAATTAAAAAAAAATCTGTGACTTGATTCCAAATATTTCTAGATATGTAGTAATGCATGGATCCCCCCAGTCAAAGCCTATTTTTAAATCCATTAATATTACTTCTACTGTACATCTTATTATCAACTAGGATGGGGTTCAAACAACTTTATGCATGATGTTGAACTACCTCACATGTGCTTTAATATACATGACATCCTATGGTATTTAGGATAATCTATTAGTGACACCTACATTACTTATATTAGAGTTAGACCTATATAGGATACCCTGGAGAGAAAACAATTACCCTATATAAGATCTCAATCAAAATGATAATTTCCTTTTTTGTGATATAAGAGTTAGAATGATGATAGAAAACCCTGAGGTTATGGTTCATTGATCATACAAAAATAATTACCCCATTTTCAAAACCACACGTGGAATTATTCTTGGGATGTTAGGATATAATGCAACACCAGGATATCTTATCCTCATCCAAAACATAAATTATGTTAACATTAACCCTCAGTCCATACAAGTTATAGGGACCCACTCATTCATGTTGGGGTTTCATCATGGGTTCGACACTAATATGGATCCTTTTTATTTTTGAAATCCAAGTAATATCTCTGAATAACTATCCTATATAAATCTTATCGTAATATTATCATAGAATATAAAACATCTTTGTTTTATTCACATGATATTGAACAGTATGACACATGGTCCATCCTTCACGACCTTAAACATCTTAGAGCCACTTATTCCATAGGCCCTTATTTCCCATATGTATAATCTAAATTTATATAAGATAATCTAAATCTTTACCAATATCTAAATAAATATTAAGAGAAAAATTTCTCCTTTATATAAGAGCATAGGTTATATAGGGTTCTTCTATAAATACTACTTGCGGACTCATTTACATGTTTTGGGATACATAACTATTAGTAGACATTCTATCCTAGGAATAACAAAAAAATTAACTAAAATATAACTACCTCAAAACGTATATTATTATAATTCCCATATATTTTATCTATATCATAATCTATTTTTGGAATTAGAAAATGTTTTGTAGAAAAACAGTCAATGAATTTATTTCTATAACATTATGATATTTTCTGACATCAAAACCACAAATTTTAGAAAAAGAAAAATATCATTATCTGAATCAATTCTCCATCATCATATTTAAAAAACATATTTGAAACAATTTTGATTTAGGTATGTTCAATTTATATTGATTTTAATCTTATTTTGGGTTTTCTGTGGGTTTTACGGGACCACATGAGGTTCTTAGATAATTTTGGTGGTTTTGGCCTTTTCTAGGTTCAACACAGGAAGAAACACGTTACGGTGGTTGGTGTTTTGTGCAAGGTGTGTTCCTATGCGAAATGGGAATACATAAAAACCATTTTCCTATGTATATTCAAGTTCATGTATCCCTATGTAGCACTACGAGACATTAATATATATATTATTTGAAAAAAATTTAATCTATTCAATAGCTTGCAACACACATAACCCATATCCTAAATGATAAATTATTAAAATTATATTCTTTACAAATGAATAAATAATTTTACTATTTATGAATTTTGTAAAGATAAAACTCATGATAATTAGAATGAAAATAAAATGCTCTTTTTTGAAAATATGTATTTTTTCTCAAAAAATGGTTTCATCTAATTTTGAAAACTAATGTTACAATTAATTTTTTACAATTTAGAAAATAAATTGGATTAATATAAATTTATTTATAAAATCATTTTTTCAAAATTACCTGAGAATTAATTTTTGGAAACTTTATTAACATTTTAATTTTTCAATGAATGGTGAATAATACAATTTTTTTATTGAAAAACTCTTTTTAATTTAAAAAATTTACAAAGTTATATTTTGTTTTATTTTATTAAAAATAAAATTAGTTCAATTATTCTATAATTAATCCAAATTAGGTTTTTCAAATCATTTTTATAATGAGTTATGATATGATAACATTTTGTACTTATCAAACATTTTCCTACAAAAAAACTATTTTTTGATGAAATTTCATGTTTACTTTTAAATGAAACAATATGAATTCCATGACGTTAGTTTGAAAAAATGGATTCTATGTTTGGAGTCTGTATAATTAATAATATGTAATAAGTTTATCATAATTTTGTGATAATGAATAGTAAAAAAAGTAACAATTAACAACTAAGGGTAAGGTGAAAGCATGTTTAATCACTGTTAAACTAAATATACACGATTTAGAATGACCTAAAAATATTTCCAATTACACTTTTCTGGCCATAAATCTTGATTACATCATTTCAGGTTAAAAATGATCCAATTTAAAGCGTCATTGATTCTGTAAAATGTCGGTATATATTCTCATTTCAAAAATTAAAACTGTATATTATCCCTCACATATAAAATCACACTCCCTATAATATCCTCTCCACACATCAAGAGCCTATAGGATCAAATAAAATTAAAATTTATAGGATTATGAATTATTATTTTTTGAATAAAATAAATTTCATTGATGGATTTCATTTCACGCTACATATAGTTAGGGTCTCCTTATACTCAGTAGAAAGTTAAACATACGCTATAAGGAACATAGAGAAAAGCTTTTTTTGTATGAAACATTATTTATGGATTGTTTAACACACAATGTTTAGTTACTTTAATAGCTTGTATTGCATGCATGACTATGTTTTTTCAAACTACAATATACAATTAATATTATTATTAAAACATTTTTATAGTTTTCACATAGCTGTTAGAATTGTAGGTATGAAAAGTATTAACATAATAATTAATATATGGAGTATTAATGTTTATAAAATGAATTATTTGTTAACCAGTTAATTATAAATGAAAGTATAAACTACATAAAAATAAGGAAATTCATTTTCAAAAAACAATTTTTCTATGTAAAAATAAATTTTATCTTAAAAAATTAAACAAAACACATTTTATGAATATTATTTAAAAAAATATATGTTATATATTCAAATTTTTTTTTGACATTCATATAATATATTAGTTAGGAATAAATATAAGATTAAATATAATTTCATGAATAAATATATGTATTTTCTTGAAAGGCATTTTTACTATCTATTAATGGAACACATACTTTAAAACTAATTTTTAATATTTTTATAAATTATATTTTGAAAAATATTCTTAATTTTTTAAATAATTATATCAAAATTATATATATTTTTAATTTATGTCATTTTTTTGAAAATTTTTATATTTTGATAAATAGTTTAAATTACTAAATTTTAATTGAAAACTGCATTTTGACCTAATTTATTTATATATATATTTATAGATTAAATTGGTTTTAAAGTATATTTAGTTAAATTATACATATATTAATCCCATTTATGTCATTTTAAAAAATATCACATTGAAATTGGATATAAAAACACTTCAAACTTTTGAATAGTTTCACTTTAAAAACTCATTTTCTTGTTCCATATGTGAGATTAGTTTTAAATTAATTTATACAATGAATGTGATTGAGATATGTAATAATGGCTTCAATATTGGGAATAAGTATAATTTATAATGTATAATAAGGCAAACATAATTGTTGACCAAATGATTAGTGACAAAATTTAAAATTAATTACATTGATTAAGAGACAAACTGAGTTACCAAGGGACTAAAATTCAACATAAGGGGCTGAATGACAAAAAAACATGCCCAAAACTCATTTAATGGACATATTTAGTCTATTTATACACTTGGATATAATATGGATCATTATTGTAGGTTCATGAGGTAATTGAGACATCCTAATAGTGTTTACCATTATTTATTTATAAAAATTCCACTACTCCACTATCAAAGAGAACTCACTCTCCCCACTCCTACAGACTTCTCAAGACATTTCGTTCAGCCAAAACCTGTCAAACTATCTTCCCAATATCCCAGATATCAACCTATAATCCTAAATATTACATTAATCTAACTATGTATTTCCTTTAGTGATAACTAGAAGGAGTTACCCAAAGAAGACTAGGTTTGAATGTGTATAAATGAAGGTAAGACTTAAGATAAGGGTATTCCTAGTCTCACTTTTATTTTAATAACTCTTATTCCATATTCAACACTGTTTTATTTTTTATAGTGTATATAATTCTCTAATAATTTTCATATAATTAATTTTATTTATTTAATGATATTAAATGTTCCAATTTTTGTTATTCATTCACAGATCTCATGATTAAAATGTTACTCATGTATTAAGGGATTTACATCTCATTTTCTTCTTTTGTGTGACACAATCTATAATATAAAATGTTTGTTCTAGGTGATGTATATAATTCCATTGAATGAATTTTATAAATATTCCACTTATTATTGTTAGTATTTACACATCCATTTTGTGATATATTTTTTATGGGGTTACAGTTTCAGGGTCATGAAAAGATTAAGAGAATTTTGTATCAATTTTTGTTCTTTGCAACGAATTTTATGATATGCACCAATAATACTTTACAATGTGTATATACTGCCCCTTTGAAATGTCAGAGTATGAATACACTAAATTTCATGACATTTTATATTTTAGGTACTATTATTCTTTCATGGGAATTTTTATTAAAATTTACCAAAGTAGTTAGATTTTATCGCAACAATCTCAATGTTTATCGATAATTTGTATGATTATGGTCAGAATGATGAAATATTATGAACCACCTATTAATAAATTTCATTAATTTTATTTTTCTATTGGTATTAATGATATATTCATGTAGTGTTAAAATTTTAAACTATTTCATACATTATAAAACTAATAAGTTCTTTTTAAGAATATGCAACCTTATTTATCTCTTCGACCAAAAATCTGTTTTATTCAAAAACCATATTTCATGAAAACGTTTTCAAAATTTTAATTGACATTTTAGTCTCATTTTCAAGGAATCATGTTTTAAAAATATTTTATGTTTTAAAAACTAGTTAAAATGGGTTTCAATACATCATTTATGTGTATTAATGGTTATTTTCAACTAAAAAGGTTTTAAAATTGTTTTATGTTTGAAAAATAAATTTTTCAAAGAAAGGATATTTGTGTAAATAAATTATTTGAATTTTTTTTAAATAATAATTCATGTGTTTTCAAATTGGGTTTCAAATAAAAATATTTTGAAATTTTCTAATGCCTTAAAAATGATTTTTAATAAAATCGAATTTTCATTATGAAATGCTCCAAGTGATATTTCAAAATCCTTATCAATATAAGATGGTATAATTTGATATAGTTTATGATTTACAAGGGATGTGTCCCAATGATTCCAATAATATTCTATATTTGAATGGTTTGTGAATAATATGAAATGTTTTTTATGAAACCCATTTCATTTTCATGTGTTATACCATGATAAAATTTTTATGAATCCCAGTTCCTTACATGTATTTTTCTATGATTATTAATCTTGTATCATTTCAATAGGTTATGATTTTATTACATTTTTATGATAAAAAATTAATTTCATGGGTTATGATATGATGCTTATGAAAACGATCTCTATTTTATGGTTCATCATATGATGAATATTTTAATATCTTGTGGCACAGGTATGTATGATGTTATTATTTTATGGGTGGGATTTATATCCCCTATCAATGAATTGGGTATTGATTGATTAAACATGAGTATATATGTTATTCATGATGATTTTTAAATGTTCACAATTTTATGTGTGAACCTGATTACATGTTCACAATGTTATGTTTCAACTTGATTACATGTTCACAATGTTTTACGTGAACCTGATTTCATGTTCACAATGTTATTCATGAAAAAATAATTCCTATCCATAATGATATGTGTGGAAATGGTTGCATGTACATTGGTTTAGATGAGGGCCCGATTTCATGTCCTCATCTATATGACAGAACTTGTTTCTATTTATACATGTTGACAATGTTATGATATGACTTTTAATCCACAAGTCAGTGTATTATGCCAATGTTATGCTCTCATGAATCATGTTTTATGATTTTATTATTATTCATGTTTTATAAAATGTTAATATTTTTCCATTAATCACAATTATGATCATTCATATATATGGTTTGATCTATAAATTTTATTCTCATGTTATCATACTCTTATGTTCATTTGATGCCTACATATTTTCATTATTTACCCTTACTAAGCATATAATCTCACCCTTTATTATATTTAATTACATGAGGTTATGAAGAAATATTTTATGTGGGATTAATAAATGGGAAGATATTTTTGGGAAACATTGAAGATGTTTCACCATGTTAGAATATTTTGTTCTATGTTCCCAAAGAAACAAATCTGTTATGTTCCTCAGGAATGTACTTTTGTAATGTATTGAACATTAATATAAAAAGATGTAATATCCAAATATTAAGAGTTTTGGTCTTTAAAAAATTCTATCCTAAACCCATTCCTGAATCCCTATTCATTACATATAGTCTTTATTCTGGCCATAAAACCAATCTAAGAATGCTTTAGGTATAAACATAAAGAGGTGGTTCAAATAAGATGTATAGTTCATAACCATGCATTGTAATTCTAGTAATTATTATAACTCCTTAAAATATCATTAAAATATGTAGAAATAATATTACATATATCTTAAATGTACTTATATTTCATTATTTTAATGTAATAAGCTATATGTGTCACCACTACCATCAAATGAGAAACGAAATAATCGATCATGTGTACGGAGGACTATCACATCAGGAACCGATGAATTTCTATTTCAATCGCCATATCTCAAGGATGGATATAATTATGGATTTTATGTATATATATATATATATATTTTATATTTATTACATACCCAATATTATGAAATTATAATATCTCAGAAACCTTCCAACCCGTTGGAAAATGATTGCATCGCTCGGGCATAAGGGTGGAACACTGCCTCCACGAAGCTGATGAGACATGTTTATAATTCTATATTTACATGGATGGTAATAGGGGTAGATTTAGATAATATTTATGGTATATATTATATTAAAATGATATTATATGGTTAATAAATATTTACCTTTATTCCTTTCCATGCATCGAGAAAATGGAAATGATTTTCATGCGTACGTATAACCTGTCATCACCATGAATGGTTTAAATCAGTTTTATATATCAAAATTTTAAGGACAACTATGTATAATTTTATAATTAATATATATTATATTTATATCATAGCTAAAATTGTTTATTTTATGTAACCGTTATCAAATTACAAGGAATGAAAGAATTTCACCAAAACATACCTAAATATCAAATTACATACCACCCAAAATAGTGTTTTAATAATGAATTGTTAATAAAAGGGTGATTAAATTTTATAAGTAAATAAAATATGGTTATATATATATTATTATGGTTTTTGGATTGAAGTATAAGAAATATATATTTATTATATAGAAGTTTAAGATCTATATAAAGCAAAATCGAACCTAGGGGAATTGTTCACTTCACAATATCATAATTATTATAAATTTTCCATATGATTATTTATCCCTATAGGGAATTATATGATATTTATATAAAATATTTTTTTTTTATCCTCGTATATTAATTCCTAAACATTTCATGTAAAACTACCATTTACCCCTCTTTATTACTTAAATGAATTTAGAAAATGTTTTTACGAAAAGATGACTTTCTTTATCTTTTCTGTCAAAAATAAATTTTCTTACCCATCCTTGTTGATAAATATTATTTCCAAGAATGTTTGTAACATTATAAAAATGAATTTTTAATTATTTTTTCAAATTTCTGATTTTTTAGAAAATGTTTTTAGAGGAATCTTCTTGTCATTTTATTGATGTGTCCCTTTTCATCTTTGTTTCAATTGTGTAGAAGGAACATTTTTTTAATGTAAATGAAATGTGTGAAATTACCCATCATCATGACCACTAATTGGTTTGGGGAATACTTTATATTTTAGAAGGTTATTATAAAAAAATTCCTAAATATTTGGGGAATAATTTAGCCATTAAATATGTGACATCAATGTGAAAAGTGTTTTTTCCTCAAGAAAATTTCCTTTAATCCCTTTGAATTATTTTTATCAATTTAAATATCCATTTATTGAATATTATGATAAGGATATAACATAATGATACCATCCAACTTATTTTTTTAGATGTTTTACACTCAGTTTAACTGGGGATGTACTATTTTGAAACCATTTTCTATATTAATCTAGATGGTTTGTGATTATGTTTATTAATTAGAAGAACTATTCACATTTATTATGCTATTTATCAAATACTAATGTTTACATCGATTTTGAATCAACAATATAATGTGTATAATTCTTTATAATTAGTATGTAATGGGAAGGTCTTCCTATATACCCTCAATGAACTATTAAGTCTCATGAGAAAAACTATCTTGGGTATTTGGCTATGTCCTTTCCCAATTATATAAGTTGTCTTCGAATAATTCTATGATGATATGTTTATGTTGTCAAAAAATATGAATTCCATATTTATGAGATTATTTATTGATTTCTTTGTGATAATTTTATTTATTGTGACACCCAATTAATTGTTTCATGATCATTATTAGGACATGGATGTTTCTTGAGGTATAAAATCTTTCAATTTTCATCAATTTGTAGTTTAAATGATTATTTATGGCATAATTTTACTAAATATTGAGGTAATGGGGTTATGAAGGATGTACATGGAATGTTTTGATTTGTAACCCATTTTTGGAAAAAAATAGGTAGGCCGCACCCTTAGTAGAAATCATATGGGGAAGGTAGAAAGGTCTGACAAACTGTGTGAGGCATAGATAAAAGGTAAGAAGTGCCTTCATGGTTTTTCAGACCACTTTGATAGAGGGGAATACCCATGTAGTGGAACATATAATTTTTTAGGTAGAGGGTTTTAACATGCTTCGTGTATGGTTAATAAATCCAGGCCCAGTGACTATGTTGTTTCCCATATAGAAGAACAAATAGTGCACGGTTGGCACACGGTTTGGCCAACAGTGTGTCCAAACTATGCAGCCTAGTAAATTTTGGTAACTTACCATTTTATCCTTAAAATCACATAAAAAAATATTTACATTTGAATGTGATGGACCTCCACTTGAATTGTGGATCTCTCATCTGGGACAAATTATAATCTTGGTCATCAAATCTCCATCAAAGCTTGGATTTGAGCAACGATCATCTCGTTGGATCTACACCAGTAAGTACTTAATTCCCTTTATGCTATTGTTTGTTTGTCTTCACATAAAAATTTTTATTTAGGTGCATGATGATATGACTAGTTTCTATGTTCTTCTCTTATTCTACATTTTTCATCTCATCTGAGTCGAATTTGGATCTGTTAATAGAAGAGAAATCCCCTACAGACGTACATTAGGTGGTCTCTTTCTTTTAACTCAATGTGAATGTGTTTAGATATATGACTTTGTGTTGTTCATGATATTCCATGTGACTCAATTGAAATTAAATATACTCCTTGATGGAATGGGTAGGTATTACCTATGTGTTAAAAAACCATTCATAAATTGTTAAAGGATAAGGACCTAGAAGTCATACCAACCCATGGGTGAGTTATTTAACTAATTGGACCACCATGGGTGAAATATGAATGTAAAATCCTTTTTTTCTATTAACCATTACTAAGGTATGATAAATGATGAATTCTAAATTTCAGTTTGAAGAAGATAAATAAATGAAATTGAAGATTGTTTCCTTGATCACATATTACTGAGTTACCTCTTATACTTAAATTCATAGGTGAGATAATTTAGAGCCTAATAATTCTAATCATAACTTATTCATTGATCCCACTTATCAAGAAAATAATCATTGAAATAATTAAATGATGTGGATTTAATTTTTTTTATTACTCTATGGGTTACACAGGGGTTCTCATGAAAGCATCTTGGATAGACTCATTTAAATTATTCTTTACATATGCTCAAGCGATACATGGACTCCCTAGTGGAATTCCAAGGACGTACTCATATCATTTACTATCACACGTTGAGTGAAAAGTGTACTCCATATATGGGCTGTCAAGGATAGACATAGAGGGTCGATTCAATATGTATATATATATATATATTTATATACTAGGTGTTATACATAGAATCCATTAGTGTACCACCAAAGATGGAGTCAAATGAAAATGATGCTATACCACACCTAGATCCATACCGGGATTTCAATGATGAATGGCTAGGATGGTCTTGCAAGGATCTTAGTTCATGCTATGCTAGAGTGATACCTGGATTCAAAATAAGTAATACTAAGGATTGTATTATGTTCATAATTGATTAATTACTTAAATGATTTATACAATATTTATTCCAATCGTTTAGAGTCTTATACCTAATTTATTGTATGGTTAAAAATTTCTTGATAACATATCATTATGGGGGATAATTCTATATTCTCTAGGTACTGAGACCTAATTGTTAATTGATGTAGGACTGACTAATTACTCAGAGAATTTATAGCTATTTCTGAAGAACATAGCCGTGGATGAGTGTCAATAGTAACCCGGACTATTATTGGTTGATTTCATACAACATTTATTTTTGGAAATTATATTATTTATTTCTCACTATTATTGTTATATTTTCACTCAAGGGTGGTATATGAAATTTATTTTCATGTTTTAGAATTATTTTATGTCACACCCTACTCGGGCTACCTTTTGGTTCATGAGAATATTTCTTGACTTTTGGTATGGACAAGGGAAAGAACCCTCCCACATGTTTTTCAATTATAAGTAGGTGAATAAGGGTAATTGACTATGCTGAGGCTCAAAAATCAATTTGGGAAGGTTTTTTGTATTGTGGTATTTTGATACATGTATTGAACTATTGCATTCATACTTTTTTGGTTATTTGTAGACATATGACATGATAAAAATTGTATATGATATTACTTATCGTAATTTTTATATATCTATCTTTTAATGTTATCATTTATATGAATGATTTACTACTTCCTCTATTGACTGTATCACTACTACCAGTGTGATACAATTTGATAATATGGAATAGTCTCCCCAAAAAACACACCCTAATCCCCCATTTCAAGTCTAAATCCTCTGGATTTTGGGGAGATGTGCTTGATGCCAGGTGGCGAACTAGGATCGTGGTAGCCTTTAGTGGCATCTGGGTCTATGAAATTACCATTTGGTATCAAAGGAGTTTTTTATTTTTGCATTACTATTTGGAGAATGTATATAAATAATTTTAAAGGTAATGGAGTTTTTAATGATGTTTTTCTGGGAGTAGTTAAACCATGCATAGAGAAAAGAGGAATTCCCTTGAATGGAAATTTTTGTTTTATGAATTTTGAGATAATACAATTGATTTGATTCTGCTATTAGGGGATGTAGTTGAACTGTGATATTATCATTGATATGATTGTGGGTTATATTGAATTGAATCTTAATGAGATGTGTATATACCATCTCATGCATCATTTTAAGTAGTTTTTGAATTTTTTGTCCATAAATCATTCCTTTTCATATAGGATTCATTTCATGAATGGATGATGTTGTGATATGTTCCATGATTGATATAGCTACTACATGATAAATTATGTTGAATGGAATTGGAGATCTTGGTTGGTACTTAGAGTTCATGTCGTAACCTAACCAGAGTTTTCCAAATTAGGATACATTAGACATTTTAATCAACCAAGTGTGGAAGGTTGAGTCATAGACCAGGAGTCGTATTATATAGAATTTGTTATGATATAAATTTATTGGAATCCATATTTTAGTTTATTTGTACTATGATACCTTATGTATCAGAAGCCGTGAACTATTTGATTCGATCATTTAAAAATGAATTGGGATATAAATGTGAACTTAAATGAAGTTTAATTTCATATAGGAAAAAACATGACCTACAACCGTCTTTAGTAGTGGGAGGTATGTAGTATCACTTGTTTTCTAGTCACATATTCATAACCCAAACATTACACTTGGAGTAGGGAGAGTGGTTTGATTCTTATATTTGAAGGATATTACATAACCTATTATAATATATTTGTTTTTGGTGGATTTTGAATCTTTTTTTGAGGTGTTTACATGAAATTTGTAGTGTTATGTCACTGTGATATCCTCCATTTGTATTCAAGGAAGGTGGTTACAACCATGATCTATATATTGTGGTCCATGGGCTAAAAATAGATCATAAAATAGTGTAATTTGAGGAACCAGTGATAGGGAAAGACACATGTGTGAGAGAATAATTTCAGGAATACATTTTTCATATAATGAAGACCATCCAAGGAGCATCGTGACCTACCCCGACATCGGAAGATATGACACATGAGTTTTTATAGATACATTTACCCATGTTTTCAGGGGATGGTGGACCAAAGGATATGGATTCATGATTTTAGGCCATGGAATATATCTTAGAGAATTTCAAGACAGCTCCCACATGGTGGGTAAATCATGATACTTATTTTCCATGTGAGTCCACCATGATATAGTGGAAAGTTATTAATCAGATAGATCATTATTGGGAGAAGGATTGGATGGGTTTTCATGTAGTCCTATATGAGTACATCTATATTGAGATGTTGAGGTCCAATAACACTTTATAGTTCATTCACATCTATTAGGGCATGTTATTAGTTATGGATTATTGGGACCATTTTATAGAGCTCCAACACATAACACCTATTTTTATTGGTGATGAGTTATCTAAATCCAAAATATTTGTGAATGTTCTCAGGTATGACATTTGATTACAGTTTAATATCTTTTATCTGGCAAACATTTCTTAAAAAGTGAATATAGTGCATATTAAAAAGCATAAACTGATAGATGAGGGAGGTTCGAGGTAGGGTAGTTCAACTTCTATTTGAGATAATACATCAACTGGAATTAGGAAGCATCTTTTTCCACTTCTAAATGGTGATATTAGTATCCAGAGTACATAATTAGGCATCCAGGTGAGGTACCACTAGTGTGGTATAGGGAGTCATATTATACCTAAATGCACAAGGGTCTCAATTTATCATTGATCATGTGGTGAGATGATCCATCTACCACACATTCTAATATCCTTTACTCCATCATATAAGGAGAAAGGGTATGAACTAACACCATGTGTAGGAGTGGGTGGAACAAATCCTCTTCATGAGGAGAGCTAGATTATAGCTAGCTGACTCAGCTGAGGTGGTTCTTGTGGTTGTGGCAGTAAGGCGCCAAATTTATTGTTACAGTAGAGAAAATATTTCCAAGGTATCCATGATGTATCAGAGGGCCATTGATTTGGCGATATATACATTGTTCAACTAACACATGAAGAGAAGAATCTGAGATGTTCTACTATCAGAGGTACTATTCTAGTAGCCTTTAATTTACCACTCTATTTTTTATATAATTTCTTTGAATAGGTTTATATATTTCCCCATTATAGAGATCCATTGGATTAGTTTTCAGTTTTTTGATATATTTATGATGCATGATTCATTATTGGTGATTCTAATAGAGGATATACATCAGTTTAAGAAGTTACCACTTGATATTGGGGGGTTTCACTTCATATTGGACATATTTTAAATCTAGATTATAGGTATTGGTATCATTTTTGGGATAGAATGGTGGGTTCCCATTCATTATTTCATTGATTTATATCGATTAAGGGTGTCATTAGTATCACTATATCATGTGAAGTATATGCAGAAGGTTGAATAGGATGTGTTGGTTAGATGATATGGAATTGAGCATCAGTGGATATGTGGGATGATGACCTATATTATGGGTTTATATCTTGATGATAAGGGAGTAGATAAGGTATATTTCTCTATAGAGGTTGACCATTTCAGGGATGTTTTCAGAAATGTTTTTCTATGATTACCTCTAATGAGAGAGGTAGTTTTCCCTATAATGCTAGTCCTAAGAGATGCACTATTATCCATTCCTTCTTATAGGATGGCTACTACTAATATGCATGAGATTGATAGGTTGCTGGAGGATTTATAGTAAATGTTATTTATCCAACCCAGTACATATCCATAGGGATTGATGACCCCATTTTCAAAAAGGTATATATTACCTTTATGAAATTTTTGGATTACCAGAAATTGAGCCAACTAATAAATAAGAACTAATATACTCTTCCACATATATTTGTTCTCTTCAACAAGCTTTGGGGATCTCTAGTATTCTCAAATATTGATTTGATATTGGGTTATCATTAGGTGAATTTAGACCATTATACATACCTCGCACAAATTTTCATAGAATTTATGGTCGATATGAGTATTTGGTTATGATGTTTGTTCTTATGAATGCACAAATAGTTCTCATGTCTCTGATAAATAGAGTTTTCCATCCTTATCTGGATTCATTTGTCAATGCATTCATGGTCGATATCTTGGTTTATTCTAACACTCTCCCTGACCATGAAAGTCATCTTGACGTAATTTTGGATACACTGAGGGAGAATCAGTTATATGATATATTCACAAGTGGCACTTCTAAATGGTTCAGATTCACTTCCTCGGTCAACTTATCTTTGAGACTAGAATATTATTTCACTGAGAGAAGGTGAGATATTTAGTTTCTTCAAAGGATCCTATGAACATATTTTATATATAGATTTTCTTGGGAATAGATTATTATTATTATAGGTTCATTATAAATAACATTACAAGCATAGAATCACCTCTAATGCACTTAAATAATATTTTTTTTGGAGTTTATATGGTCAGGTTCCTATAAGAGAACTTTTATGATGTGGAAAGGGAGATTGACTACATCGTCGATACTAGTTTTTCAAAAACTAGGAAGGAGTTACATTTTTTACTTCAAGGAAACATGCATAGAGATATTCAAATGTTTGAGGAGAAATTTTTGGCATATAGGTCTCATCAGTTTAGGAAACTCAAAAATAACTAACCAACACATGATCTCAATCTATCCATTGTTGTTCATGCCTTGACCAATTCGAGAAATTACATACTAAGAGTGTTCTGTGATGTACAAGGACAAAAAAAATATCATGAATATTTTTACATAGTGTGATATGTATTTGAGGCAGTGTAGGTGGTTTGAGTACCTAGAGTATTTTCACATTCATTGCTCCTATACAATTTTTAAAGGAAATTTTGATTCAATTACAATGAGTAAGAGGACTCTGATATACGACTTTTTAGAGGCCAATAGTGAGTGGAATCTTATGTCCATATTATATAATATACACTAATATGTATTGGGAAGATAGGGAAAAACTATTCTTTTATTCTTAACAATGAATTCTAACTTTGTAGACAGATCATGGATTAGGAAACTATCAGATTATGAGGGCCGTGTCCTATAAGGGAATGTGGACGGTGAGGACCCACCTCATAGTTGGATTATAGGTGGGAATGAGATCCGACATATCCATAGTCATGTTTAGGTTCCACTGGATATCACCAAGGAGTTAATGTGTGAGTTTTCATAATTGGATTTGTCAATGCATCCCGATGTCACCATGATATACCATGAATTTTGCTGTTTGGACTAGTGGTCGGGTATGAAGTGAGAGGTAGCTGGTTTCTTGATGAGGTGACCAACATGTCAGTTGGTGAAGGAGGAAAAATAGGGACCAACCATGATTTTCAATAACTACCCAATCATGAAAGGAAATGGGATGATGTTGTGATGGATTTCATTACCAGATGACTAAGTTCACGTTGAAGCAATGATTCCACTTACATTATAGTGGACAGGCTCACAATGGTTTCTCATTTCCTATTAATCAACGAGACCTTTTCAATAAATGATCATGAGAAGTTGTATATCCATATGATAATACACCTTCATAGGGTCCCTTGTACTATTATTTTAGATACGTATGCTTGATTCACTTCATGGTTTTAGAAATAGTATAAGATGGGAATTGGTTAAATAGGTTATTTTAAGAACTTCATACCACCCTCAGACCAATGGGTATCTGGAATTCATGGTATAAGTAATTTAAAAATGCAGAGGTCATGCATTATGGACTTTTAAGGAACATGGTTGAGGCATATATCTCTAGCTTAGTTTTCCTAAACCAGTAGATTTCAGGCTGCTATACAGATTAAAGATTATGATGCTTTACACGGTAGGTCATTCTGATCACCCATGTGTTGCTTATATGTATGAGAGGAACCTATTATTCAACCTCATATCATTCATCAGACCAATGAGAATGTTCATTTGATTCAGAATTAGATGGATATTGCACAATATCGATATAAATATTACATCGATCACTGTTGAAAAACTTTAGTGTTCTAGGTCAATGACTGGGTCATTTGTGTGTCTCACTGAATCTATGAAATATGAGGATCATGAGACAAGGTAATCATTCATAATGATAAGTTTATACATTAAATATTTTGGAAGAAGTCGGTCTGTGATCAAATTGGTTGCAGTTACCTCAGAGTTACTAATCCATGAACTATGTCTTCAAGGTATCCCAGATGCACCATTATCATTCAGACCCATCTCATGTTTGTTATCCCAAGGATGTTGATTTATAGGTATATGTTTCCTTTTATGAGCATCTAATTTTTATCATTGAAAAAATAATGAACATTCTCCAAGACCATTTAAGTCTTCTAGTATGTGTTATATGGAAGCATGACCATGTACAAGATTAGAAATTGGAGTGAGAGTCCAATTTCAGAGAACTATGTCTGGTGTTGTTCATAGATGATGCTTAACCACCCTTGGTAGGGAAATTCAGAGACAAATTGTTTTAAGGGGGGATGTATTTAAGATCCTTTTTTCATTATTGATGTATATAATCATGTAATTTTCATTATATTTCTATTTGAATTATTATTTATGCCCTAATTGGAATACAATATGAGGTAATGTGTATATTGGTGGTGTTTGGGGAATGTTCGGTGCCCATAACCAAGTTTTTTTGGAATATCAGGCAACCAAACAGTTACTAGAAACTGTATGGGGTAAGACGAATTCTCTCACTAAACATACAAGGCCTAGATAGAGGGAGAGAAGATACTAAGTGGTTTTTTAAACTATCCCAATGGAGGAGTACAACCAATAAGGGTCACCTAAAATTTTCAGTATATTTTTTCCTTATCATGTGTGCAGTTAGTCAAACTATGTGTAGTGACCCTATAGGTTCCCCATTAGCTTGGTAAGTGATGCATAGTTTGTGCATGATTTAACCAACTAGGAAAGAAAACCATGTGAACTATGAAATTGGGAGAAAACTGAAAACCGAAAACCTATTAAAAAAAACCGAAAACCGAAAACCTATTTATATTTCATTATGTTGGATAGACACTTGAGTTTTGATTATCTCCATGAATCCAAATTGTATGATTTTCCCTTATTTTTCCTTTGGAGCTTAGAATTCATTCACCGATCATCTTATTGGATCCATTAAGGTGGGTAATAAATTCCTTTTGTTTTGTTATTCATTTAACATCATAATTTATGGAGTTATTTAGGTGTAATATACTATAAACTGTTACTAGGTTCTTCATCCTTTCATTATTTTTCTACCAATCTGAGTCAAACAAGGAACTGATACTGGATGAGAAATTCCCTATGGACTAATGGTAGGTGGTATTATTATTTTACCATAATGTAGGGGTTTATATATATATGTTGTTGTGTTTCATTCCATGTTTTTTAAGAAGCACACATTAAAAAGAACTTAATATTTGTTGGAATTTATTTATATGACCAATGTGTTTAATGATACCCATTGATAAATGGTTAGAGGATAACGTCATTGAATTCAAACCACCCCTGGGTGAGTTATTTAATTAATTGGACCATTGTGGGTGGAATATAAAATTTATAAGATTTTAGTTCTATTACCGCTTTCTATGGGATGTTAAACAGTGAATTGAAAATTTTAATTTTAAATGGATATAGAAAATGAATGTAAGATAATTTTATAATCATTTTATTTATATTACACCTTTCTATATTTAGATATTTTATATTTTTTGATTGATTTATTGATTCATCTATTGATTAAATGACTACTACCACTATTATATAGTCTAATAAGATTGAATAGTCTCCCCAAAAACACATCCAAGGACCTCACTACTATTCCGCAGTCTATGGTATTTGGAGAGAAGTTCTTAAATCCATGGGAACAACATGGTTCGAGGCACCGTTTAGAGGAATAAAGGTCTAACATGTTAAAATCATGTCATTATTTATGTGGGATTATTTGATCATCATTTAATAATAATATATTAAAGATCAATTTATTGATTAAATGACTTGTTATTTAGTTTTATCCATTTCTATATTGATTATTCCATATGTATTTAAGATAGATTCTATTGTATGCACACCCTACTAAGCAATCAATCTCACCACTTTCTTATATTTACTTTACCCATGTTGCCAATATGTGTCATATGACAAATATGTATGGACGTTATTATAGGAATAATGGTGTTCACATATATAATACAATGATTTATTTTATGTTTTCAAATATAGTGTGACATCAAATTATGTAACTATTTTTTGAATACTAATAATCCATCAGTACTATGAGATACAATTTCTTATATCTAAGAACAATGTAATTACGTATCCACTAGATCTAGTCTACTAGGGTCATGGTCTTTAAATTTGGAATTAGAGAATGTTTAGTATAAACCATGGGAATATGATTTAAGAAAACATAGATAGTGAATATAGTCCTATAAATGACATTGAAGATATAACTAATTATATGATAATATACTAATTTTTTTAAAGATATAGATGATGGTATTTTTCTAAAAATGCTTCAATTTCTAGAAACTATATGAGGATGTGGATCTCACACAGTTTTTACCTATGGGTAATGTCGTTGAATAGGGATTATTTATATTTGAATCAATCATCACCTAGTGCACAACAATACTCAATGTTGCATACATGTTTTGACACTTTTAATTCACATTATATTAAAAAAACATTAAGAAGAATATTGAATTATTTTTATGACATAAAAATGTTTTTAAAGATAAAAAAATTATGATTTTGATATTAGTTATACATGAATCATTAATTTATGTAAAATGCTTCACTGGTTTTGAAATTATAAATTATTATTCACAATGTCATGACCTTATCTACTGTATTATATTATTTATAAATGGAAACTTGTGGAAAGAATTGAAACCATATCTATACATGTAAACTATGTATGGATATCCCTTCTGGGCATGATAATGAAGCTATATATGGAGATGCAATTAGAGATAAATAGATTATAACAATATTGGGGAAGATGAATATGGTTTTGGCCAGTATAATAAATCATATGGATCAACTATAGATCCACAATTCATTTTACGAATTATATAATACTTCATTCCTCATCAAATTCTATTATATAATAGGATTATAAATCCATTTTAGGTGAGAAATAGATAAGTTCATTAGAGAATATATTTCATTATTTTTGGAAATAATGAAAGTGAAAAGGTTTTCATGAAATCCTTTCATCTCTTTTGTTATGTAGATCAATAGTGTTCATTGAATCAAAAAAATAAGTATGATGAAAAAATAGAAAATTGGAGTGGATGGAATTTAAGTTACTCTTCATTGAAAAATATTTTCCTCATTATAAATGTGTGTATATAGATAGGAAATTCCTAAGTCCAAGAATAGAATAATATTAATATGTTTCTACTTAAGAAGAAATCTTAACAAGGTTGTTATGAAATATTTTGGAATATGTGTGTAATGTTTAGAGAAATATTGACTATTTATTTAAGGTGCATAATCCAATCCCTCTTGGGACACAGTTCTCACAAAATTCTCCTCAAATGAGGACATTATATCATGTTTTATCATGATAAAGAAATAACACTCTATGCATTATGGCTACTAAGGGAATAAAGATAATAAAAGAGTGTAAAATAACTTTAGAAAAAGGAAATAATGAAAAAGAATAAAGGGAAGAGTATAATGTGTATCTGGTAATAAATATGGAATGAAATAGTGTGGAACATGCTATCTGGGAATGTATGTTTTCTATAAGTGTGGATAGAAAGTACACCATGATTTTTATTTCAAGGGAAAGGAAAAAGATACCGATGTGAAAATTTTCAACTATAAGTAAATGTGACACTAAAAAATTATAGTCTTATGTGTCATGTGAATTTTCCCTATAAAAGTAAAAGGGATAAATCTCATGATTATGAGATTGAAAAATCTGAGGTTGATGATCCTAATGATTTTTTGGATGCAACATTGATCATATCCTTAAATGTAGATAATTCTTTATTTTATTCTATATCTTTCCAGTCCTATATGTATTTTATGTTTTCCACAAAATTAGATTTTTCCATAGAACCTTATGAAGGCAGTTTTTGATCATGAATCCTAGTAAAATTTTCATTTTAATAACGATGTGTAGGTCAGTATCATTATAACGGATAATGATTCTATATTTTGTGGATTCATTATTATACCTTTGGTTGATTTCAATATAATCCTTATTATAGAATGTATTTCAAAATATTATTAAAATATTGTTATAAAGGGAATGAAATTACAATTCATGACGAAGATGTTGAATTATTTATCCTTATAAGGGGATAAATCATCAACCGAGACATGTCTAGATCCACCTAGTGGCTCTTCAGAAAGATATTATTGGGATAAAAGAGTACACGATATGAATGGAATGAAACGATAATCATAAAATTGAAGATGTAACTATTGTACATGAATACATTGATGTTCTTCTTGATGAATTACCTTGGTATCCACCATAACATAAAGTTGAGTTTTCTATTAATTTAATTATCGATGAAATACCAATATCAATGACTCCCTGTAGATTTTCTACTATAGAATTGGTGGAGTTTAAGAAAAAAAATAGAGGAGTTGTGTGATATGGGATATATACACACTAGTGTATCGACTTAGTGTACACCTTTTTTTCATTATGAGGAATTATGGATCAATGAGTTTACATAGATTTTAAAGAAATCAATGTTATTACTACAAATAAAAAATTTCATGTACCTCACATAGATGATTTTTTTGATCAACTACCTGATGCTCAATATTTTTAAAGGATTAAAATTCATTCTATGTGTCTTCAATTATGAGTAAATAAGGAATATATTCCATAGAAAAAAATTCAAATGAGGTATGAACATTATGAGTATACAATAATTCAATTTGGGTTTACTAATATAACCTCAATTTTTAATGACATAATGAACAAAGTATTCATGGAATATCTTGATGATTTCTTTGTGGAGTGTTTCATTTATTAGAAATTTTGTCTCCAAGGATGCTATCTCAATTGATAAAATAAAGAAAAAGGAAATCCTAGAATAGCCTACAAAAATGAGAAAAAAATGAAGTATGTAGTTTAATTCTTTTGGTAGGTTAAAATTGTCCATTTATAAAAAAAATTATGATTTGATAACACATTAACCAAGATTTCTCGTAAATGGTTTAAGTTTATGTTTATAAGGGAACATGAAGAATGTATTAATGAAATGAAAAGAATATTTTTGGGAGGCTCAATTTTGACTTGACAACCATGAAATTGTTGATTTCAGATATATAGTGATGCATCAAATAAGTTGAATGGTTTGGTATTTACAAAAATGATAACGTTATTTCCAATTTATCAAAGTACTTAATGCTTCATGAAAAAACTATAAAATCCATTATCTTGAGTTGGAATTCATAATATTTTCTTTGAATATAAGGAGAAATTATCTCTATGGAGAAATATGCGAGATATGCATAGATAATGAGAGTCTAAAAGAGATATTTTCAAAGAGAGAGTTCCACGTGATGAAAATGTAATGGGTTTAGCAACATAAGGTTTATTTTTTTCCCAATACACTATGAAATAAGGATTGAAATTAATGTGGAAGATACAATGAGAGGGAAGGGTAATGGAATTATTAACAAAATGAGAATAGACATTGATCCTATGTTCATGGATATAGTAAAGATTGATATAAGATTTATTAAGGAATAGGAGACAACAGACTTTTTTAAAATGATTTTCAAACCATCATTGATATAAAATTTAAAATTTTATCAACATGACAATGATATTTTTGAAAATAAATTTAAATCCATTAATGATTTAAAATTAGAATACATCATTGGTTAATATGGGATTTTAAAATTTGGAATGGGGCTATGTGTTCTACCTATAATCGAGTTGATGTGGGAATTATTAGAAGATGCACATTTCCCAAATTTCTCTTTACACCTCGATAACACTAACATATATTGAGATTTTAAGTAACATTTTTGGTGGTATAATATGATACCTGAAATTATTTATCAGGTGTCAACATGTTTGGATTGTATATAGTTGATATTTGATATACAAAATCTTAAAGGAGTCATGTAATATCTGCCTATTGATACATGGAAATGGGATAACATTACTATAGACTTTGTCAATGGATTACAAAAGACACCATGAAATAATGATTAAATATGGGAAATTATTGATCGCCTCATAGAATCTACACATTTACTTTTTATAAAATAAAATTTACCTCTAGTGTGTCTCTCATGACATTAAATTAATGAATTTTTAATAATTAATTTCACAACACTTTCAATTTTATGTGATAATGAAACATGATTTATAAAAAAAATATTGGAAGGGTATTTACAAGGCTCAAGATACCAAGATTTGTTTGAGCACCAATTATTACACCCAAACTATTCATAAGTTAGAGGACTTGTTGAATTTATGCTAACTTTACATTTAAGAAATGACGGATTAGTATTTACCTTTCATAGAGTTGACCTATAACAATATATTCCATTGATGTATTCAATTGGAACCATTCGATGAATTATATAGTAATAAATATTAAACACTAGATTTTTTTGAAGAAGTTAGTGAATGTAATATTGTAGGACCAAACGTGTACATGATACAACAAGAAAGGTAAATAAAATTCAAAGCCATATCGATGAAACTAAAATTCATAAAAATAAATCCTTTTAATCAAAGTAATTATATTAAATTTCAGGTTTGAGATCACAATTTTTTTAATGTTTCTCTATAGACTAGTGTTATAATATTTGGTATGAAAGGGAAACTAAGACCTAGTTACATCTAAACTTTGAAACCCTAGAATGAAATGGATATGTGGATTACTATTTGTAAATCCCACCAAATCAATCTAAAATACATGGTGTGTTCCATATATCATTATTAAGGAAGTATATTCGAAACCCAATGCATGTTGTCACCTATGGAGAAATATAAGTAAAAAATGATACATATCATTTTAAAAAACATAACGAATTTCTAGAAACTATATATAATGTAATTAAGAATCATATTACTTGGATTTTAATGGTTATTTGAAAAAATTATATGATATAGGAGGCGATGTGCGAACCTAATGAAATTATGTTGAAGGACCACAGAAATATGTTCATGAGGAGAAATTATTTATATTTCAATCTTGAATTTTATTAAAAGATGCAAGAATATAACCCCTTGATACATAATATATATATATACTTAAAAATTTTAATCACATTGATAGCTTGTGACACACGCATCCTCGGGCCTAAATTAACCCTAATATACTGTACTATAACAACCTATCCATATAATTGGTGTTTATGAACATGACTATCTAAATTATTTATTGTAAATGGATTAGAAATATATAAATAAATATATTACTTATTAGTTTATATTATATGAAAATGATAATAATTTCAAATAAATAGACATGTTTTTATGAAGACATTATTATTTCTAAAAGAAAGTTTCATCAGGTTTTTCAAACTTATAATGAAATTAATTTTTTTAAATTTTGGAATAAAAATAAAATTATTTTTGAAATCACAATGTCTGATTTATATTAGAATTTATTTTTTGTAATTTTTTAAAAAGTTTATTTTTTTGAATAATTATGAAAACATAAGGATTTTTATTGAAAATAAATTTTATTTTTCATTAATTTTTGAAGAACTATTTTGTTATTAAAATGTTTTAAAAATATCATTATTAAATTATAATCTAAATAACCAATTGAAGTTCATTTGAATCAATTTTATGTTTTTAAATAACAAATTTTTATACATAAGAAAAAATTTAATTTGAAAAACCATTTTTTTTGACACGGATATAGGATTACTTTTTAATACAATTATGCCAATTTTATGATATGAATTTTGAAAAATGGATAAAATTATTTTAATAATAATAATTAATACTAGATAACATGTTCTACTAATTTTTTCTCATAATTAATTGTCAAAATATTTAAAATAAACTACCAATCTTATGGCTTAAAAATGTTACTAGGGGATTAAAGTTAAAATATATGGGTTAAAATTAAATAAAAACTATTGAAATTCCATATTTTTGCCATATTTTGTACATAAATAATATTATTTCTGTAATTGTCCATTTTGGATCCTTTTATAATTTGAAAAATGTGGGTATATACATTTCTATTAAAAAATTACAAGTGTATACTCTCCCCCACTCATTAAAGGGAACCCCCTATCATTTAATATACACACATCAATAGAATTTTTTCAGAAAAAATACCTACATAAACAGCTTACCTAAATCTCAAAAAAATAAATAGATTCTTATTTTTATTATAAAACCAGTTTAGGATGGCTTTATGTATAATACCAAAAAATGTTGACTGAAGAATTTTTATAGTTCTTAACCAAGTTTTTTAGTTTATTTCATCTTATAACTCCTTATAATATCCATAAAACATTATAAAATTACCAAAAAAATACCTCACAGAATCTTAGATGTTGATATGTTAGGTTAAATACCTATATCAATATCATATTCAATCAAATGTGAAAGAAAACTGTCAAATGTGTTTATGAAGGACTAGAACCTCACAAAATGATGAATTTTATTTCAATCACCACCTCTCAAGAATAGATATATTGATGGATTCGATATATTTATATATAATATTTTACAAATAATTATTCTTATGAAACTATAATATCACATCTTATTTCTTACCTTCTAAACTCTTGGAAAATAATAAAATCGGTCATGCAGACACCACGAGTATCAGATCCATAAAGCGATGTGAAAAGTTTATCATTATATATTGACATTGAATGTAATAAATATATATTTTATTAATATATATTTTATATGTGATAAACTAATTTTTATATAATGGTTAATTCATATTTTACTTTATTTTTTTCATCTTTTGAGAAAATTGAAACAACATTCATTCGTACATAAGACCTACCATATCCAAGAATGATGTAACTAATTTTTCTATATCTATCTTTTATATAATAATATAAATACTTATATAATTAATATATATTAAATTGATATCATGGTTTATATTATATATATTATTGAACCATTATCAATGTAAAAGTACCAAAACTACCTTACCAAAACATACATGAAAAATGTAGCAGTTGTCAACTAGAATAGTATTTTTAATAATGAATTAATAATAAATAGGAGATAAAAATATATAATTAAATCATATATGAAATGAGATATATAATTATGGTTCTATGATATAATTATAATAAATCTATATTTAATATAAAGTTAGATCATAAATATATGAAAGAAATCAGACTTGAGGTAAGGCATTATTTTATAATCCCATCATTATTTGATATTTTTTAGTTTAATTATCCCAAAAGTTAATTATTTGAAATTTATATATTAAAACCAATATATTTTATTATCATCTCTTTAATCATGAACTTTTCATGTAATATTACCATTTAACCTTCATAGGTACTTAATGTGATTTGAATGTAATGTTTTTATGAAAATAAGCCTTTATTTCTCATTTCAATCGAAAGTACTTTTTCTTCCATATCCATGTTCTCTAAAACTATTTTTAAGTATACTTTTAAAAATATAAAAAAGATTTATTAATGTAATTTTTACAATTGGTTTACTTTTTATAAAAAATATTAATGGAATCTTCATGTCAATTTTTGTACTAGGAACATTTTATCCTTTCTACAACAATGAAAAATAAATATTTTTTTTACTTTTCTAACATGTAAAAAATTTCCCACCACCATCAATACTCAATGATTTTAATATTCCATTAATTTTTTATATTTTATTTAAATTAAAATTTTTTCCTTTATATTTTTAAAATGTTTTATACATTAAATAAGAGATTTCAAATTGAAAAGGGTATTTTCTTTAAGATATTTTTAGTGTTCTTTTTAAATTATTTTAAAATATGTCAATATGCTTAGTTTAATATTATACTGAGTATATATTCTAATGATTCCATCCACATTATTAATATGGATGGTTAATGATTAATTTGTTTTGGTATATATTTTATTGATACTATTATCCATATTTCTATGGATGGTTTAAATTATATTTACTGATTGGGGAAATTATTAACATTTCATGAGATAGTATTTTTGTATGAATGCTTATGTTGGTTATGTTTCTACCATTTCTTTTGAGTAATTCATTGGACATATTAAGATATAGTTGGGGATCTGTACATCTAATTGATGCATCAAAAGGTCTCATCAGACAAACTAGAACTGTTATTTGGATGCGGCCTTACCAATTTATATAAATGTATAATAATAACCCCTTGATGTTATGATTATGTTTTCTAGAATATATATTCCCTCATAATGAAGTTGGTTATTTATTTACATGATATTATTTTTTTAATTATCATATACATATATAATTATCATCGTAATGATATTATTTATATGATATTATTTGGACATAATTTACTCATGTCATATTATTATTCATTATCACACTATTGATTAAATGTAATGTGTTTTCAATTATTTTCCCAAACATATTGATTATTCCATGCATATTAATGATTTTTTTTATGATTATACCCTTACTAAGCATCTTTTCTCATCCCTTTCTAACATATCCTATCACCAGGATTCCAAAATATTGTGTTATATCTGATTTGTATAGATATTCATATTGAAATAATGATATTCTCAAATAATATACTATTTAGTATTTTATGTTTTAAATTATAATGTAAAATTTTGGTATATTTATAGTTTTCTAATAATATAAAACTATTTGTTCCACTGGGATGTGATCACTTGTATGTAAACAAATGTAATAATGTAACCAAAAACTCTGGACAACTAGGGTTGGGATATTTACAACCTAGGTGTCTCGTTGTGTACCACATCAAGTGATGCCTCATCATTACATTATTAGGTGCATGGAAAGCCTATAGAGACAAGGATTTGGAAACCTGGTCATGTTTACTGGTCATGTCAGACCTCCCTCTTGTCCCCCATTTAAAGAAAAAACAATCATTTTTCTCTACTTTGTTGTGGTGGTGGTCAAACCCCATTTCTGAAATTAAATAATCATGTTCCAATATTATAGGATACTTATGGTATCCACAAGTGATATTCATGGAAGGTATTTAAGGTGATTTTTAATTATAAAAATCCTATTAAAACCCTTTTACTTTATCCTGTTATAAGTGTTTTAGATTTTGAATTTATGGTAAGATTTGGGAGACTTCCCAGTAGTTTCTTAGAGAGAATTAGGGAGAAAAATTATTAGTGATGTAGTACATTCTTCTATCTATGTTTGTTAGGGTGAAAATGATTATAAGTGGTTAGTGGATTCTATATCAATATATATATTTGAATTTTGAGGATTATATTTCTAAACAATATTTCATTAACTTTCATGATAAAACTCCATCTATACATTTTTGTGAAACTTTAGGGAATTTAAGAGTTATAATATTTTTTAAAATTGTTTGTGACTGAAGAAATTTTTTTTGAATGTTTTGAAATCCTTGTTTTTAATGGTTTTAGAAAGAAATTGGTATTTCAATTCTTTTTTTAAAATTAAAATTTTTTATTATTTTCATAAAAAAATTATCGAATATAATATTGGAATACATTGTGTGTTCATATTGAATTGTATAAGTCCTTATTGGTATGTACTTGGTGTTTGGTTCCAATAAGATATTCACATGAGATTTTACCCTTGGTGATGACTTGGATAAGAATGGATCACTACTCATGAGTATTTATATTGTCAATCTACATGAATGTGTGTATGTGTGAGATAAATGAATTGGTTTTCCAAGTGGAAATAATGAATGAAAAATGATTTATTTATATTATTTTTTTCCAAAAAAAAATTCTTAACCTATTTTCTAATGGTAGTATATTTTTTAATTCTTAACAAATGTTTTATATAATTAATGAGCTAACATGTTTCTTTTCCAATTGGTGTGTACTGGGAAGTCTCTTCAGAAATTCCTTCTAGGTATGATAACTCACCCCCTATATATACACTTTTTTGTGTACAATTATGTTATTCTTTGTAACTCCCCAACCCTAGATACCCAGAGTCGGTGCATTATTACATAACATTGGCATGATCACAAGAAAGATCAAGTCTTGAAAGACTGATTAGTTTAGTATCCTTGGAAACACTAGATATATTCATATAGTTTACATTAAATCAATAAGTGAAAAACTAAAAAAACATATTGTCCTCATATCCACTCATACTATCCCTCCAGGTCATTCACAAAAAACTTCTTCACATCCTGGGGAAAATAAAACATAGAAAAAGGGGTGAGCTCAAATGGCCAGTAAGGATTACAATATAGTGGAAACTTTCATAAATAAGAATAAACATTTAAGGAAATGTATAACTAAAACAAAAACCTTTTAAACATGAACTTCAACATAGTATGGACAAAATAAAATGAAATAATTCCATTTACTTATTCACATGGATATTCTACTAATCGAATAATCACCTGCAATATCAATAACCACTTTCATAATGATGGAATGCATAATGCCAGACTATCATTACCACATAGCCAAGGCCTCGTTCCAGGACTACAAATAAGATTTTTCCAAGGCCTTGTGCCAAGACACTACATTGACTCATGAGACCTACTGATGCATCGAGGAGCTATAGCGGGCTCCACTCGTCACTTATTAAGTCTAATGCATTGCCCATATGAACAGTTTTAAAAATAACATAAACATTCATATTAAAAAAATCATACAAAATGTCAATACTTTCTCCATAAACCATGAATGGTATAAAAATAACACATAAACATTTAAACATATCACAATACCTTCAATACAATATGGAAGTTTTTTATCATAATAAATAAACTTCAAATAAGCTTAAAATCCATCAAAGGATGTTGACATAGATGAAATCAAAAATAATTGAGAGAAATATCTCTTTTTTTTAAATAATTTAAAAGTCACATAATTATAAAATAAAACATTTATTTTGAAAATATTATTATAAGCCTGTAAAGGAAGATTTTAAGATTTTATAACGGCGGAAAATAGCTGCACCTGTCGAATAAGTTAAAAAACATTCTTACCTTAATTTTGTCCCAAAGGTTAAAAAGCACCTTTTTTGGAAAACAACAAAAAGATTCCATTATAAACTTCTTAAAAAAAGTAAAACAAGGGTATAAATGACTCTAACCCATATTATGTAAAATATTAAGATTGTTTTGAAATCTATTTTTAAGAAACATGGATGTGTATGATAAAGAGATCCCAGTAGATTATTATGTATAAACAACCTCGAAGAATGAAGAGATTGCGAAATAAACCCTTACCAATTTGGTAACTTACGAAAAATACACCCCTTGAAAGAGGTATCATACAATTAATATGTAAATACACATAAATTAATGTTTATTACACAATGAATACAATTATGGGCAGTACATACACCACACAAAAGGTAATAGTGGCAATATGGCATGAATCTCACAAGAATAAAGTGTGAGATGAAAACCCCTTCCCTTGTACTTTTCCATGGTTGAGGGTAGGTTAAACTCCTATATAATGGTGAAATAATTGTTATTAAATTATACAATAATCATATACATTAATATGATATCATATATGATCTTTTAACATTTATTTCTTAATAATATCTTAGTATTATCGTTGTTTCGGGTGTTAACTTACTCTTTTTCTTTTATATGTTTTATTATGTAATCCATTTTTGTTATGGATAGGTTGTGTAATTTTCATATCCAGAATTATATTAAGTCCTTAAACATTATTATTAATCTTCAAATGAGAATTAGACTTGAATGGATACGATGGAGAATGAATCTCATCGCGTTCGTGGAGACTATAGTCCGTACGTACGCACAAGCGACAAGATCATTCTTTTGATATTAAAATAATATATAATTGGATGGTATATCATATATACATAATCATTATCATTTTATATATATTATTACATGAATTAAAAATCATTATTATACCCATCCAAATAATAATATATTGAAAAAGAATTACACCACGACGTGGAGACGGTAAGCCGTACGTACGCACGTATGGTGACATGTCATTCAAAGGATGGATAGAATAATGAATATGGATGTACCATATTTATAATAATATTACATTATATAGGATATACTGGATTCATTATTTTAGATTTAGAATAGAAAAGAAAGAACAAGTTGAAGAAGAAATGAATTTGAAAAAGGGTGGTGAAAACATTACCTACTCTTCGGGTTCTTCCATTTGATTTGATCAAAAGGGATCCTTAGGTTGGATTTATGATCTAACTAAGTCCTCTAGGATGTATTGATGGAAGTTGAGAGAGTATTTGGTCAGGTTTTGGCCGAACCAAAAGGCTTTGAAGGTGTGAATTAATGAGAAGGGGAAGTGCCCTTTTATAAGAGGGGCGAGGGGCACCTTTGGAAAAGCTAGAAATATTATTTTATAATAAATTCATATTCAGTTTATAATGGCTCAAAAGTGGATTATTTAAATTTTATGGTGGGTATGGTTCTAAAACAACTCAATAAATATAATTTAGATAGGTTTGGGTCATTATATTAACCTTATCTTTTAGTTTTAACTCTTTGTTAATTAGTTTGACACTTACTATGTCACTTTGTATTTTTATATTATATAGTTAATGAACTTACTATATAGCTCCAAGCGACCCCCAAGTGGTCCATTAATGATACACTTATCATGATATAAGTATCTTGGTCGAACCTTAGATTTTTAGGAATTGAATATCAATTAATAATATAATATTTGTTTTAAAAACTCTCATATGTCGATTTTGTCACTATTCAATAATTGATTTTTGTGAAATCACAACAGAAGGATTACTTCGAAAAAAGTTAATTAAATCATTTCTAACATTTCATATTAACCTATAAAATTAGTGTAATTAATAAAAAGTCTCAAATTATATTTATTTGGGTATTTATAATACCAATTATTTTAATTTTTCACTATTATGGTACTTACTGCATCATCATTGTGTCATAAATGAATTAAATTATTTAATGTCTAAAAATTATAAATAAAATATCATTATGTAGGAAATCTTATTATATTTCTAATGAATATTTACAATCGAATTTATCTTATGTGTAACCCTATATTAAAAATGTTTTAGTAAATAAACTTTGATTTTAACTCTTTTAACTCTTCTTTGAATTAAATAACAATAAATGTCCAAATCTAATCCAAGTGGACCTAAATGATAATATTTTATTCTTATGGTTGTTTTTTGTTGAGATAAACTTGTCCAATTGAATTAGTACATGTGTTAGGGTAATATTAATATCATTTTTATCCTTAATTACCCTATTTACTTTTAACCGTGGTAAATAAAAGTAAAAAGTTACTATTCACAAAAAATTATTTTCATCTCATTGAACAAAATTTTCCTCCTTGATATTAACCGTTTCTCTTGGATTTTAGAAATTCCACTCACCAAAGTGGTAAAATTATGTTTTATGAAAAATTCAGTTTTTTAACAACCACTTAGTGGTTTCACTATTCATAAAAAAATTAAAGTTTCCAGAAAAATACCAAATATTAGGGCTAAGATATATTAGATATTTTGAATTCAAAAATGATGTATATTTTACCAAATTCAAAACATATTAGTTGCATTAATTAATTGAAAAGTTAATTCCCGTCGTCAAAACAAATAGTGTGTTTTTAAGAGATAACAACTATGAAAAGATTGACACTTGTTTATGTCCGATTTAATTGTGAAGTTATGTACAATGACCAAAATTGTATTAAATGGTAAAAATATATTCTAAATATACTTTAAAACCACTCAAATTCATAATTTATCAATATAAATTATTTCGATTAAAAAGTTGTTTTTAATTAAAACATAGTAATTTTCACTATTCATCAAAATATAAATGTTATCCGAAAAGTTCCAAAATTTGACCTTAGGCTAAATTAGATACTAATAATACAAAAATGAAGTCCATTTTGAGAGATAAAGGTTATAAAATTTAAAAAGTAGGTATTACTATTCATAATGGCTAGTTTGATTGGTTGTGGTGTGTGTTAAAACTCGAAGTAGCGTACAACACACGCCACTGTATTATTCAATTGAAAGTGTACCATAGAAGCTTGGGATGTTTCGTTGTAAATTTTTGATGTCCTTATTCTAATAAGTAAATTTATTTAGTCAAATTGAATATATAAAAGTTTAAAATATTTTATTTAAAAAGGGTTCACTATTAAAAGTTGGTAAAAGTGCAATACTGAAAATGAATTTGTTCTTACATTATGTCTAAGAAACTCATAATATGGATTCTAAAATTATAAGGATTATTTAAAGTTTAAAATTTAGTTAATAATATTCATAAACTCTTTTGAACGGCTTGTTTGGTAAGTCATGGTGCGCTTGAACTTGGTGTTACGTGTAGTGCAAGTTATTGAATTATTTTGAAGAAATAACACACTATGAAATCTTGGGGTGTTACATTCTCCACTCCTTCAATAAATTTCGTCCTCAAAATTTGAATTTGTTTTTCGAAAATAAAAGGTTAAATATAGAAAATATCTTTGTGGGAAAACCCACATTGGAAATTGGGTTAATAAAATTTAGTCTTAATAAGAGGAAAATAGAAATGAAAGGGTCACCACCAAATTATGATATCTATTAGGAGAACATATGTGGAAATTAGAGACATATAATTCGAGGAAAAACATAAATATTTATAGGTAGTGATTGAGGTCATCAATCACAAACAAGTGTAAAATTGAGGGCCATAAATTCATCAATCTATGATGATTTAAAATACCATCGGTTCAGCAAAACATTTGGTATTAGGATAACACTTTTTTTTTGTTTTAAGATCCCTTCACTAAAGTATAAGAATTAATTTCTTCATTGAGTAAGAGAAGAAGAAAAATGTATACTTGACAAGTAGAGTCTCATCCATTAACTAAGTTCTACCACAAAATTATCTTTCACTCTAAAAGATAATAGAACATAAAAATAAATTTCTATTTATCATATTCATATAAGGTTAAAAAAATGAATTTATAATTCATCTAGAAAAACCATTAAAAACGACATTATTCAATACATGACATCACGTGGGTATGTGGTAGGTGATACACCCTTGTCTCCCTTCGGTTGTGGGTTCAAGTCTCGTGGCCTTGTTGGACGTGACGGGTTGTCGCCCGACCTCTGGGTTGTCCTTTTATGGAAATCAAAAATAATCCAAACTAGAACTATCCAAAATACTTCAGTCCAAAATTTATAAGGAAGGTAAACACAATGAAGATCCTTTTTTACACGTAATAACATGTGATCAACTTCATCATGTATTTTTTAAAACACCACAACATCCTGAATTACCATGAAACCTTATTGATTACATTCATGGTACCTTATTCCTTATAGAATATTATATATACTCCTTCAATCCAAAAATGTTGTAAACCCCAACAATGATGGAATATAAAAATCATTAATCAGTTTGAAGGTAGTCAAGAATATCCAATATAATTTATCCAAATCAATCATGTATTATTCTAAAATCACTACCTTGGTATCAGAATCATATTATGGTTTATCTTTCTCTCAACCATATATTTTCCAAAATTTAACCTATTATTGAGTCTCTTTTCTTTGTTCCACACAATCTAAAGTCTTTAATGAAATAGTATTGTAGAACAATCCGTATATAATCCATAATTATTATAACAAATACATTGTTGATACAACACTCAAATGACATAATCAACATAAGAACTCTAATCATTGCTCTTCATCTGTGGTAGTATCATAACTTGATGATTATCCAATAGCATCATTTGTGGCAAATTCTGATTACTGGGACATAGATTCATGTAGTGTCCAAACTCCATGCAAATGAAGAATTGTACATTTTAAAACCATTTTCTTACCCTTGAAGTCACGTACATTGTGCCCTTTTCCTCCACACTTATAACAAACTCTTATTCCTTTTAGGCAAGTTCCAAGGTGTTTCTTCCCACAATTATCACATATGGGAAAATTCTTCTTTTTCCCCTTCCCTTTATCCATATTTCTCTCTTCCAACCTTTTATTCTCTTGCTTCCCTTCAAAGCCATAGGACTCAGTAAACTCTTTACTTATCTTATCAACACATGATATTATTTCTTTGTATGATGATAATTCATGGGAGACTATTTCTCTTATAAATTCTGGCTTAAGAACATGAAAGATATGATCCTTCTTTCTCTTTGGATCATTTTCATTGATGGAGTTCTCATTCCTTCTACTGGGTGCCATTTCTAAACAATAGAATACACTAGATTAGTTTATGAATAAGAATACCTAATCCCAAACTTGTAAAACAGATAACATAAATTAAATAGTTTATGGATATAATCCATAATCATAAAAATTTCTCCTTTGAGGAAGTATATACTCATAAACCATTCATAATGGTTTGTAATGAAAATGTGAATTATCCTAAGCATATCCCCCGGGAGTATCGTAACCAAGAGTGCAACAAGGCCCGTTGTCGTGCACCAGTTCTCGTTCGAGTCTAGCCCAAAGCGGTGTTTTTGGGTTTTACCCCTAGTAAAATCTATGCCAGAGCCACCTCTACCTGCTCGTATCCAGACATGGATGTATTGCTCAGAAAACACACAAAATTTCTACAATACCAAAATTCTAGGATGTTCTTCTATACTAATCCTAAAAGTCCATATTAGATTTATGTCCTCTAATCAAAATTTATTTAAATCTAGCTTCCAAGGTTTGTACTAAAATTTCTCTGATACCAAATGTAACGCCCCGACCCTAGATACCCAGAGTCGGTGCATTATTACATAACATTGGCATGATCACAAGAAAGATCAAGTCTCGAAAGACCGATTAGTTTAGTAGCCTTGGAAACACTAGATATATTCATAAAGTTTACATTACATCAATAAGTGAAAAACTACAACAACATATTGTCTTCATATACCCTCATACTATCCCTGTAGGTCATTCATAAAATACTTCTTCACATCCTGGGAAAAATAAAACATAGAAAAAGGGGTGAGTTCAAATGCTCAGTAAGGATAATAATATAGTGGAAACATTCATAAATAAGAATAAACATTTAAGGAAATGTATGACTAAAACAAAATCCTTTTAAACGTGAAATTCAACATATTATGGAAAAAATAAAATGAAATAATTCCATTAACTTATTCACATGGATATTATACAAATCAAATAATCACATGCAATATCAATAACCATTTTCATAATGATGGAATGCATAATGCCAGACTATTATAACCACATAGCCAAGGCCTTGTGCCAAGATTACAAATAAGATTTTTCCAAGGCCTTGTGCCAAGACACTAGTTTGTCTCATGAGACATACCGATGCATCGAGGAGCTATAGCGGGCTCCACCCATCACTTATTAAGTCCAATGCATTCCTCATATGAACAGGTTGAAACATAACATAAAAATTCTTATTAAAACTAGCATACAAAATGTCAAAAAAATTTCCACAAACCATGAATGGTATAAAAATAACACATCCATAGTGAAACATATCACAATACCTTCAATACAATATGGATGTTTTTTATCATAATAAATAAACTTCAAATAAGCTTAAAATCCATCAAAGGATGTTGACATAGATGAAAGCAAAACTATTTGAGAGAAATATCTCTTTTTTAAAATCATTTAAAAGTCACATAATTATAAAATAAAACATTTATTTTATAAATATTCTTATAAGCTTGTAAAGGAAGCTTTGAAGATTTTATAACGGCAGAAAATTTCCGCGCCCTCCGTATAAGTTAAAAAACATTCTTATATTAATTTTGTTGAAATGGTTAAAAATCACCTTGTTTGGAAAACGACAAAAAGATTCCTTTATAAAATTATTATAAAAATTCAAATAAAGGTATAAATTACTTTAACCCATATTATGTAAAATAGTAATAATGTTTTGAAATTCATTTTTAAGAAACATGCATGTGGATGATAAAGAGATCCCAGTAGATTATTATATATAAACAACCTCAAAGAATGAAGAGATTGCAAAATAAACCCTTAACAATTTGGTAACTTACGTAACATACAGCCCTTGAAAGAGGAATCATACAATGTATATGTAAATACACATAAATTAATGTGTATTACAGAAAGAATACAATTATGGGTAGTACATACACCACATAAAAGGTAATAGTGGAAATATGGCATGAATCTCACAGGAATAAGGAGTGAGATGAAAACCCATTACCTTGTACTTTTCCTTGGTTGAGGGTAGGTTAACCTTATGTATAATGGTGAAATAATTGTTATTAAATTATACAAGAATCATATATGTAACACCCCAGGTAAATAAAGAATATGACATTTTCATATTTATCCAAATTTGTGAATAAAATATTGATATGACTTTAAAGGGGACACTATGCTCGATGGCGTACCCAACATGCAACAACAAGTTTCTTGGGAATCTTGCGTTGCACGCTAATAATAAAATAATATTATTTTAAATGGTAGTTAACATGTAGCCGTTATAATGGCGGGAATGGATATAAATAACTAAAATATGATTATATATGTTTTTAAATGTTTTGACATTTATCCAATAAAGGATAGAGGATTAAAATACGGAAAGAATTCAATTTTAGGCGTATATGCCCTAGTTTTCACTAAAGGATCACTTATCACCTTTTGATGAGGAAACCGTCATTAAATATAGTTTTTTTCACTCTTAAACATTCTTTTGGACCAAATAAAACTCTTATTAAGAATCGGGACATCAAAATTTACTTTGTGTAAATTTTTGGTATCTTTCCAATAAAGTTCATTTTTTTAATGAATAGTATAAAATGTTGTATTTTAATTCAAAACCACTTTTTAATCTAATTTATTTATATGATTAGATTATATTTTGAATTGGTTTTAAAGTTAAATTAGAAAATATTTTTACCATTAAATCCAATAGTGGTCGTTGGAATTAATTTCACTTTGAAATCAGACTTAAACTAGTGTCAATCTTTTGATACTTATTGTTTTATAAAAACACGCTATTTGTCATGACAGCGGGAATTAATTATTAAATTAATTAATTTGACTTATATGTTTTGAATTTTGTAAAACTGACTACATTTTTGAATTCGGAATATCAAATATAGCTTAGGGTGAATTTTTGGTAATTTTCTGAAAAACTTCAATTTTTGATGAATAGTGAAACCACTAAGTGGTAATCAAGAAAACTGATTTTTCAGTTAAATGAAAGTTTACCACTAATGTGTATTTAATTTTAAAAATCAGACATACATGGTTGTCATTAAGAAGTAAAATGTGGTTCAATGGGATAAAAATAATTTTTTGGTGAATAGTAACTTATTAAGTTTTTAATCGCGATTAGTGGTAATTAGTGTAGTTTAAGGTATAAATAATACTTTGATAATATTAAATGACCTAGACACATGTCCCATTCTCATTGGTTGTGTCATGTCCGACCATGAAAATCCATGGGTCAACTTGGGGACCCCATGGATCCACTTTTGTTGGGAAATGACATAAATTACTTTTTATTTAATGTTAAAGTGAAAATGACACAAACATAATATGTTTTACGAAAAAAAAATTTATGTTGGGTTATACAAGTCCAAATTTTAATTATAAATATTCATTGGAAAGATAAAAAGATTTCCTATATCATAGTATTTTGTTTATAATTTTTAGACATTAAATAAATTAAAGTATTTATGACATAATAATGATGCAGTGATGACATCATTATTTGACGATTTAATTAAAATGGAAAGATAATGAAACATCTACAACCTACACATGGCCAAAACCAATTGTATGAGTGGATTTAGATTCCTTATCACCTTATCCACGAATTATATCAATGTGGGACCTTTTGAAACCGAAACACAATTTCAAATAAAGTAATATTTCTTACTTTCTAAAAGTGCCCCTCCTCTCCTCTTATAAAAGGCCCCCACCTCTACCTCATTTCACACACTTCTAAATCCATTGGCTCGGCCAACCCCTGCCCATTTACTCTCTCCACATCCCTCTACTCATCCTAGAGGTTTCCCTTTGGGCAGAATCCTTACTAAGGAAGCCTTTAGGCTCAAATCAAAAGGAGTTACAATTTTAAAGGTAATTCATTCTCTCATGTTCATTTGTTTTATTTTGCTTCTCCAACCCCCTAAACTCTTTTTATTTACTTCTTTTGTAACAAAACCAGTATCTTCAATATACTAGGATGTTTTTATAGGATTTATTTGAGCTACACTCTCACACAACTACATCAAATGGTTAAAGAACATACGGTTTCCGTGGATGGCGAAATTCTGCCTCCCGAAACGATGATAGATCAATACTCATTTAACACCTTCAAAGGTGGCCATTATGATGTCACTATTTTTATATATGATATATAATATGTTTATGTTTTACTTATGCTTCTGTATTTTTCATTTGTGTCTTACCTTTATGGTTTCCATTATGGGTATACGCGATATCTTCATTTTAGGAAGTGCGGACTACCGCCCCCTCAAAGTGATGTGATTCATTAATGCCATACGTGGGACGTATAATGGATGGATTTAATGTTATTATATATGATGTTATACTGGAATTATTATATACCTCTATATCATTATTATTTCCTTCCATTAAAGTATGAGATAGAAATGAAAGTAGCGTTCATGCGTACGTACGGCTTACCGTCTCCATGAACGGTGCATTTCATTTCTTACCTCTAAATGATTATGTATTGTTATAAATGCATGAATGTACTGGATATATATGACACATATGATATCTACATCATGAATACTATTCTTGATATAATAAACATTTGGCCACACGAACAACATGTAATTGTAAGAAGTCCACTTTCGTCTTAAGAACCAAATATCGACAAAACAAACATTATTAACTTAAATGATTAAATAATGTTTATAACATTGGAATAAGTGATCTAAAAGGAATAATGAACTATAAAAAGGGTTCTTAATAAAGTGGGAATTAACTCAAGTTTATTATTCAGGATGTTAAAGAACGATCGAGTCAAGTCGGACCCGAGGTAAGGGATCCTACTCATCTCCTTCTTTTTAAGTACACACTTTTATGTCATTCCTTTTAAAGCTCATATTTCTTGTTATTGGGATGATCGTTTATATTACACTTACTGTAATTTTTATGTTAATGTGATGAGAGACCCTATTCTCTCTCATCAATCCATTTTGGAAGTTTTGAGTGGTGCCGTTAGGCTGCCGAACTTTCGTAAGAGATCTAACCTCTCCCTTTCTTTTTAAGTACTCTCCTTTATGTCACTTCTTTTAAGCTCCTCTTTCTAATGTTGGGGGATGTTATTTTATATTCCTCTTTCTGTACATTTTATTTTAATGTGATTAGATACCATATTTGATCTCATCGATCCATATTCGGAAGTTTTATGTGGCGCCGTTAGGCTGCCGAATTTTCGTAAGGGATTTTTCATCTCACTTTTATTCTCGTGAGATTTATCCTACATTTGCCACAAGATCCATTGATTGGTGTATGTACTGCCCATTATTCTACTCTTTGTGTAATATAATTTCATTTATGAGTATTTACATCAATGATCTATTGTCCTTCTTTCATGGGGTGTATGTTTTGAAAGATACCCAAGTCGGTAAGGGAACCTTTCACCCTCCTCTTTTTAAAAGACTTCTTTTGTTGGGTCTTTTAATTTACATATTTTTATGTTGGGATATGTTCTCATATATCCTTATTGATGTAAATTTTATGTCCAAGTGATGAGATACAGTTTTTATCTCTCATCAACTCATTTTGATGTGATGTCGTTGGGCTGTCAAGGGAACTTTTTAACCCAATTTCGATTTCTTTGGGTTCAACATGTAGTCATTGAATATGTCATCCATTGAATATGTGTGAATGACCTTTTATTGTTTTACACTTAATATCCACTTATATTGGGTGTATTTATATTTTTCACACATATTTTTGAGATTGATTTGTCCTTAATTTAAGGATACCTTCTTTATAAGGGATTTCATCACATTTGACATTTCTATTGAGGGTTCATTGTTGTTATGCACCAATTCACTCTTATATGGTGTATATACTGTCCTTTGGAGTATTATATCATGAATAAATTTATTCTCATGATATTATAAAGTTCTGACTAAATGTTATTCCTCAATTATTGTATTCAAGTGTCTCTAATTTTGGTAAAACCCCGTTAACCAAAATGTCATTTTAAATGTTTTAATTATTTGTTCTTATTAATATCTATGTTTTCAAAATGGTTTTAAGGATTTATTTATATGGATATTAATGGTTTAAAATTTTAAGCTTCAAGGTGGTATGGGACACTTTGATTCAAAATCTTTTTATTAAATGTTTTAAATGGTTTTGAAAATGGTTTTGATAAAGGATTCTATTATGATATATTGTGATGTGGAAATGTTATCATTCCTTTATATTGGTTTTATGTTTTATGATTTTAAATTGGTTCTTGGAAATTTTAACGGGTGGTTACGTTATAAACCAAATGACGGGTGGAGCCGTGAATACCAGGACGGGTGGTTACGTTATAACCTCCAATGCATTGGGTATGGAAGTCGGCCGTATGGATATTCCATTAAGTATGTATGGAAATTGGCCGTATGGCTATTCCATTAAGTGATATGTGTGGGAGTCGACCGTATGGTTATTCCACTTAAGTATGTTTATGTCCCAAGTTACCTTTATATATGTTATTTGTTCTTTATATGGGTTTTATGGTAATCCTTTGGTTACAAAAAGGTAAGTAATGATACTTTTTTTTCAGTGAAGATTTTTTACTACTTCATAAAGGTGCAAAGCATTACCTTGATAAAGTATACATGGTTTACCTTTTGTTTTGATAAACTAACAGTTTTTATTCTTTGTGTATCCCTTACTGAGTTTTTACGCTCATCCCAAGTTTTTGAAATGTTTTTCACAGGACTTAGCGTGGAATAGGGTCAAGGATGGGATCAAGGGAAAGTCATGCTACCTAAAACATGAAACTAGACATGTTTCTTTTTTTTAGAGTATTCATTTTATGGAAATTTATTAGAAGAGACTACTTTGTAATCTTTTGAGATGTAATAGTTATGTCCTAATTCTCTAAAACTCTAAACCTGAAAAGATCCTCATTGTGTAATCTTGTAATAACTCAAGATTAAGTAAGGTTTAAGGCTGGGGCCTTATAGTTGGTATCAGAGGTCGGTTTAGATAACATTAGAGGTTAGGGTATTCTTTAAGCATAAGTGACATTACCATAATGGTTAGGATTTCAGAAAGAGTCATAGTTTTAGATAATGTGAATGAGTAAGTATATCTTAGTGTTTATCTTACTCATTAGTACATTGGTTTTGTTGATATACTCACACTAACCTTTTTGGTTTTAGTATATGGCTGGATCTAGCAGGCACCAAAGTGACAATGGGTTTGAAGGAAACTGTGGTGGTTCTCTGATTAAGATGAGATGGGGGATTCAATGAGGAATCTCATAGTTGTTCTAAACCAACTATCAAGGATTCATGATCAACCACTTGAACCTTGGTATGATCTTTAATGCATCATGTACAAGATGACCAATCCATATGGAAGTTCAGGTAAAAATTATAAAGGCAACCATTAGAGTTTATATGATCCTTACTTTTGAGGTAATTATGGGTTATTATATGATATGATGGAAAATGAAAGGCATGAGATAAACTTGAGGTTAAAATATGTTATGATAATTTTTGATGATTTTATCTCTTTTTGGGGAATGATTTAAGAATTATATAGTTTTGGAAAAAGGACAACACGCAGACCGTGTGACAACCCGTCGTGTCGGACAAAGCCGCGGGAATCGAACCCACAACCAAAGTGCGACTGGTATTTATCACCTACCACTGGACTACGTGAAGTCCCTGGTTAGTTTGACTGATTCTTTTTGGTTATAAGATTTTATGAATTAAGAGTAAGTTGATTTTGGGTTATTTATGAAAATGATTAACCTATCATGGAGGATATGTGATTAGGTTAATTACTTTTCAATATGAGACTTTAGGAGCAACTGATGTTGTTTGGAGATAAATGTTACGATTTAACTTGGAAGACTATGTGACTAAATCCTTCAAAGTATTTGGGTTTCAATCTTATATTGGTTTACTTTGAAGAATTTTATGGACAAATTGTTTATCGGATGGTCCTCGTTGAACTTTGGGTTTTGTTGGACAAATTTTGGAGATTAAGCATAGATTTTCTTTTTAATGGGTTTCTGGATTATCTGACCTTGTACTAACCTTTTTGGTTTTGGTCTTGGTTAAATCCTAAAGTCATGGGATGTACATAGTTCTCTTTTGTGGATTAGGTGATTCTCTAGAAGTTGATTATAGTACTCTTAGTGCGAACAAGTTTCCCTAAATACTCGTCTTTTGGAAAAAATATGAGTTTGATTAAGGAATCTAGTAAAAGTTGAAAGTCAACATGATAAGTGATTATGTTTCCTTATGAATAAATTCCTCAATAAAAAGTAACTTAAAACAAAAATGTTGTCTATTAACTTTTCCTACTGGGGAATCGAATACCGTTTAACCCATCACAAGTTTGTGATTTTCTCGTGGTTAACTTTCTCCTAAACGTGTTTTCTATCACTCTCCATCAGAACATAACCCTTTGTTTTTTCCTCCATGTCCATATTTTCATACTTGGAATCCTAGTATGGGTTAACTCGGGTGACCTTTGTATTTATCTTTCTTTATTTTAAAGTGTTTGTTTTACCGACTTTTGTTCCGATGTGGGACTTTCAAGGATGTTTCCAAGCTCAATTTTAAAAATTGCGAGGACGCAATTCCCAAAATGGGGGAAGGATGTAACACCCCAGGTAAATAAAGAATATTACATTTTCATATTTATCCAAATTTGTGAATAAAATATTGATATGACTTTAAAGGGGACACTATGCTCGATGGCGTACCCAACATGCAACAACGAGTTTCTTGGAAATCTTACGTTGCACGCTAATAATAAAATAATATTAATTTAAATTATAGTTAACATGTAGCCGTTATAATGGCGGGAATGGATAGAAATAACTAAAATATGATTATATATATTTTTAAAAGTTTTTACATTTATCCAATAAAGGATAGAGGATTAAAATACGGAAAGAATTCAATTTTAGGCGTATATGCCCTAGTTTTCACTAAAGGTTCACTTATCACCTTTTGATGGCGAACCGTCATTAAATATAGTTTTGTTCACTCTTAAACATTCTTTTGGACCAAATAAAACTCTTATTAAGAATCGGGACATCAAAATTTACTTTGTGTAAATTTTTGGTATCTTTCCGATGAAGTTCATTTTTTTTAATGAATAGTATAAAATGCTGTATTTTAATTCAAAACCACTTTTTAATCTAATTTATTTATATGATTATATTATATTTTGAATTGGTTTTAAAGTGAAATTAGAAAATATTTTTACCATTAAATCCAATAGTGGTCGTTGGAATTAATTTCACTTTGAAATCAAACTTAAACAAGTGTCAATATTTTGATACTTATTGTTTTATAAAAACACGCTATTTGTCATGACAGCGGGAATTAATTATTAAATTAATTAATTTGACTTATATGTTTTGAATTTTTTAAAATTGACTTCATTTTTGAATTTTAAATATCAAATATAGCTTAGGGTGAATTTTTTGTAATTTTCTGAAAAACTTCAATTTTTGATGAATAGTGAAACCACTAAGTGGTAATCAAGCAAACTGATTTTTCAGTTAAATGAAAGTTTACCACTAATGTGTATTGAATTTTAAAAATCCGACATACATGGTTGTCATTAAGAAGTAAAATGTGGTTCAATGGGATAAAAATAATTTTTTGGTGAATAGTAACTTATTAAGTTTTTAATCGCGTTTAGTGGTAATTAGTGTAGTTTAAGGTAAAAATAATGCTTTAATAAAATGAAATGAACTTGACACATGTCCCAACATGATTGTTTGTGTCATGGCCGACCATGAAAAGCCATGGGTCAACTTGGGGACCCCATGGATCCACTTTTGTTGGGAAATGACATAAATTACTTTTTATTTAATGTTGAAGTGAAAATGACACAAACATAATATGTTTTACGAAAACAATTTTTACGTGGGGTTATACAAGTCCAAATTTTGATTATAAATATTCATTGGAAAGCTAAAAAGATTTCCTATATCATAGTAGTTTTTTTATAATTTTTAGACATTAAAGAAATTAAATTATTTATGACATAATAATGATGCAGCGATGACATCATTATTTGATAATTTAATTAAAATGGAAAGATAATGAAAAATATACAACCTACACATGGCCAAAACCACTTGGATGAGTGGATTTAGATTCCTTATCACCTTATCCACGAATTATATCAATGTGGGACCTTTTGAAACCGAAACACATTTTCAAATAAAGTAATATTTCTTACTTTCCAAAAGTGCCCCTCCTCTCCTCTTATAAAAGGCCCCCACCTCTACCTCATTTCACACACTTCTCAAGCCTTTGGCTCGGCCAACCCCTGACCATTTACTCTCTACACATCCCTCTCCTCATCCTAGAGGTTTCCCTTTGGGCAGAATCCTTACTAAGGAATCCTTTAGGCTCAAATCAAAAGGAGTTACACTTTTAAAGGTAATTCATTCTCTCATGTTCATTTGTTTTATTTTGCTTCTCCAACCCCCTAAACTCTTTTTATTTACTTCTTTTTTAACAAAACCAGTATATTCAATATACTAGGATGTTTTTATAGGATTTATTTGAGCTACACTCTCACACAACTACATCAAATGGTTAAAGAACATACGGATTCCGTGGATGGCGAAATTATGCCTCCCGAAACGATGATTGTTCAATACTCATTTAACACCTTCAAAGGTGGCCATTATGATGTCACTATTTTTATATATGATATATAATATGTTTATGTTTTACTTATGCTTCTGTATTTTTCGTTTGTGTCTTAACTTTATGGTTTCCATTATGGGTATACGCGATATCTTCATTTTAGGAAGTGCGGACTACCGCCCCCTCAAAATGATGTGATTCGTTAATGCCATACGTGGGATGTATAAAGGATGGATTTAATGTTATTATATATGATGTTATACTGGAATTATTATATACCTCTATATCATTATTATTTCTTTCCATTAAAGTATGAGATAGAAATGAAAGTAGCGTTCATGCGTACGTACGGTTTACCGTCTCCATGAACGGTGTATTTCATATTTTACCTCTAAATGATTATGTAATGTTATAAATGCATGAATGTACTGGATATATATGACACATATGATATCTACATCATGAATACTATTCTTTATATAATAAACATTTGGCCACACGAACAACATGTAATTGTAAGAAGTCCACTTTCGACTTAAGAACCAAATATCGACAAAACAAACATTATTAACTTAAATGATTAAATAATGTTTATAACATTGGAATAAGTGATATAAAAGGAATAATGAACTATAAAAAGGGTTATTAATAAAGTGGTAATTAACTCAAGTTTATTATTCAGGACGTTAAAGAATGATCGAGTCAAGTCGGACCCGAGGTAAGGGATCCTACTCATCTCCTTCTTTTTAAGTACACAGTTTTATGTCATTCCTTTTAAAGCTCATCTTTCTTGTTATTGGGATGATCGTTTATATTACACTTACTGTAATTTTTATGTTAATGTGATGAGAGACCCTATTCTCTCTCATCAATCCATTTTGGATGTTTTGAGTGGCGTCGTTAGGCTGCCGAACTTTCATAAGAGATCTAACCTCTCCCTTTTTTTTAAGTACTCTCCTTTATGTCACTTCTTTTAAGCTCATCTTTCTAATGTTGGGGGATGTTATTTTATATTCCTCTTTCTGTACATTTTATTTTAATGTGATGATATACCATATTTGATCTCATCGATCCATATTCGGATGTTTTATGTGGCGCCGTTAGGCTGCCGAATTTTCGTAAGGGATTTTTCATCTCACTTTTATTCTCGTGAGATTTATCCTACATTTGCCACAAGTTCCATTGAGTGGTGTATGTACTGCCCATTATTCTAATATTTGTGTAATATACTTTCGTTTATGAGTATTTACATCAATGATCTATTGTCCTTCTTTCATGGGGTGTATGTTTTGAAAGATACCCAAGTCGGTAAGGGAACCTTTCACCCTCCTCTTTTTAAAAGACTTCTTTTGTTGGGTCTTTTAATTTACATATTGTTATGTTGGGATATGTTCTCATATATCCTTATTGATGTAAATTTTATGTCCAAGTGATGAGATACACTTTTTATCACTCATCAACTCATTTTGATGTGATGCCGTTGGGCTGTCAAGGGAACTTTTTAGCCCAATTTCGATTTATTTGGGTTCAACATGTAGTCATTGAATATTTCATCCATTGAATATGTGTGAATGACCTTTTATTGATTTACACTTAATATCCACTTATATTGGGTGTATTTATATTTGTCACACATATTTTTGAGATTGATTTGTCCTTAATTTAAGGATACCTTCTTTATAAGGGATTTCATCACATTTGACATTTCTATTGAGGGTTCATTGTTGTTATGAACCAATTCACTCTTATATGGTGTATATACTGTCCTTTGGAGTATTATATCATGAATCCATTTATTCTCATGATATTATAAAGTTCTGACTAAATGTTATTCCTCAATTATTGTATTCAAGTCTCTCTAATTTTGGTAAAACCCCGTTAACCAAAATGTCATTTTAAATGTTTTAATTATTTGTTCTTATTAATATCCATGTTTTCAAAATGGTTTTAAGGATTTATTTATATAGATATTAATGGTTTAAAATTTTAAGCTTCAAGGTGGTATGGGACACTTTGATTCAAAATCTCTTTATTAAATGTTTTAAATGGTTTTGATAAAGGATTCTATTATGATATATTGTGATGTGGAAATGTTATCATTCCTTTATATTGGTTTTATGTTTTATGATTTTAAATTGGTACTTGGACATTTTAACGGGTGGTTACGTTATAAACCAAATGACGGGTGGTGCCGTGAATACCAGGACGGGTGGTTACGTTATATCCTCCAATGCATTGGGTATGGAAGTCGGCCGTATGGCTATTTCATTAAGTATGTATGGAAATTGGCCGTATGGCTATTCCATTAAGTGATATGTGTGGGAGTCGACCGTATAGTTATTCCACTTAAGTATGTTTATGTCCCATGTTACCTTTATATATGTTATTTGTTCTTTATATGGGTTTTATGGTAATCCTTTGGTTACAAAAAGGTAAGTAATGATACTTTTTTTTCAGTGAAGAGTTTTTACTACTTCATAAAGGTGCAAAGAATTACCTTGTTAAATTATACATGGTTTACCTTTTGTTTTGATAAACTAACAGTTTTTATTCTTTGTGTATCCCTTACTGAGTTTTTACGCACATCCCAAGTTTTTGAAATGTTTTTCACAGGACTTAGCGTGGAATAGGGTCAAGGATGGGATCAAGGGAAAGTCATGCTACCTAAAACATGAAACTAGACATGTTTCTTTTTTTAGAGTATTCATTTTATGGAAATTTAGTAGAAGAGACTACTTTGTAATCTTTTGAGATGTAATAGTTATGTCCTAATTCTCTAAAACTCTAAACCTGAAAAGATCCTCAATGTGTAATCTTGTAATAACTCAAGATTAAGTAAGGTTTAAGGCTGGGGCCTTATAATATACATTAATATGATATCATATATGATCTTTTAACATTGATTTGTTAATAATGTCTTAGTATTATCGTTTTTTCGGGTGTTAAATTACTCATTTTCTTTTATATGCTTTGTTACATAAGCCATGTTTTTTATGGATAGGTTGTATATTTTTCATATCTAGGATTATATTAAGGCCTTAAAAATTATTATTAATCTTCAAATGAGAATTATACTTGAATGGATACGATGGAGAATGAATCTCATCGCATTCATGGAGATGGTAGTCCGTACGTATGCACGAGCGACAATATCATACTTTTGAGATTAAAATAATATATAATTGGATGGTATATCATATATACAGAATCATTATCATTTTATATTTATTATTTAAATGAATTAAAAAACATTATTATACCCATCCAAATAATAATATATTGAATAACAATTACACCACGACGTAGAGACAGTAAGCCGTACGTACGCACGTTTGGTGACATGTCATTCAAAGTATGGATAGAATACTAAAAATGGTTGTACCATATTTATAATAATATTACAGTATATAGGAGATACTGGATTCATTATTTTAGAATGGGAATAAAAATAAAGAAAAAGTTGAAGAAGAATTGAATTTGAATAAGGGTGGTGAAAGCATTACCTCTTCTTCAGGTTCTTCCTTTTGCTTTGATCAAAATGGATCCTTAAGTTCGCTTTCTGTTCTAACTAATGCCTCTAGGTTGTAGTGACGGATGTTTAGAGAGTATTTGGGCAGGGTTTGGCTGAACCAAAAGGCTTTGAAGGTGTGAATTAATGAGAAGGGGGCGTGCCCTTTTATAAGAGGGGTGAGGGGCACCTTTGGAAAAGCTAGAAATATTATTTTATAATAAATTCATATTTGGTTTCTGATGGCTTCAAAGTGTATTATTTAAATGTTAAGGTGGGTATGGGTCGAAAACCACTCAACCAATAGAATTTTGATAGGTTTGGGTCATTATATTAACCTTATATTTTAGTTTTAACTCTTAGTTAATTAGTTTGGCACTTACCATGTCACATTGTATTTTTATATTATATAGTTAATAAACATACTATATACCTCCAAGAGACACCCAAGTAGACAATTAATGATAAACATATCATGATATAAGTCTATTGGCCTATCCTTATATTTTTAGGAATTGAATATCAATTAATAATATAATATTTGTTTTAAAAACTCTTTTATGTCTATTTTGACACTATTCAATAATTGATTTTTTTGAAAATCACAACAGAAGAATTACTTCAAAAAAAGTTAATTAAATCATTTATAACATGTCATATTAACCTATAAAATTATTGTAATTCATAAAAAATCTCAAATTATATTTATTTGGGTATTTATAATATCAATTATTTTAATTATTCACTATTATGGTAGTTACTGCATCATCAGTGTGTAATAAATAAATTAAATTATTTAATGTCTAAAAATTATAAATAAAATATAATTATGTAGGAAATATTGTTTTTCTTTCTAATGAATATTTATAATCGAATTTATCTTATGTGTAACCCTATATTAAAAATGTTTTAGTAAATAAACTTTGATTTTAACTCTTTTAACTCTTCTTTGAATTAAATAACAAGAAATGTCCTAATCTAATTGAAGTGGACCTAAATGATAATATTTTATTCCTAATGTTTTTTTTGGTCGAGATACACTTTTCCAATCGAATTAGGACATGTGTTAGGGTAATATTAATATCATTTTTACCCTTAATTACCCTATTTACTTTTAACCATGGTAAATAAAAGTAAAAAGTTAGTATTCACCAAAAAATATTTTCATCTCATTGAACCACATTTTACTCCTTGATATTTACCCTGTCTCTCAGATTTTAGAAATTCCACTCACAGAAGCGGTAAAATTAAGGTTTATGAAAAATTCAGTTTGTTAACTACCACTTAGTGGTTTCACTATTCATCAAAAATGAAAGTTTCCAGAAAAATACCAAAATTTAGGCCTAAGCTATATTTGATATTATGAATTCAAAAATGATGTTTATTTTACCAAATTCAAAACATATCAGTTGCATTAATTAATTTAAAAATTTATTCCCATTGTCAAAACAAATAGCGTGTTTTTAAGAGATAATAACTATCAAAAGATTGACACTTGTTTATGTCCGGTTTAATTGTGAAATTATGTACAATGAAAAAAATTGTATTAAATAGTAAAAATATATTCTAAATATACTTTAAAAACACTAAAATTAATAATTTATCAATATAAATTATTTCGATTAAAAAGTTTTTTTTAATTAAAATTTAGTAATTTTCACTATTCATCAGAATATAAATGTTATCAGAAAAGTTCCAAAATTTCACTTTAGGATAAACTCGATACTTAGAATACAAAAATGAAGTCTATTTTGAGAGATAAAATTTATAAAATTTTAAAAAGTAGGTATTACTATTCATAACGGCTAGTTTGATTGGTTGTGGTGTGTGTTAGAACTTGAAGTTGTGTACAACACACGCTACTGTATTATTCAAAGGAAAGTGAACCATGGAATCTAGGGATGTTTCATTGTAAATATTTGATGTCACCATTCTAAAAAGTATATTTATTTAGTCAAATTGTATATATAAAAGTTTAAAATATTGGATTTAAAAAGGGTTCCCTATTAAAAGTTGGTAAAAGTGCAATACTGAAGATGAATTTGTTCTTACATTATGTCTGAGAAACTCATAATATGGATTCTAAAATTATATGGATTATATAAAGTTTAAAATTTAGTTAATACTATTCATAACCTCTTTTGAACGGCTTGTTTGGTAAGTCATGGTGCACTTGAACTTGGTGTTGGGTGTAGTGCAAGTTATTGAATTATTTTGATGAAATAACACACTATAAAATCTTGGGGAGTTATATTCTTCATTAAAAAGGTATAGTGAATGTGTTGTACTTATTTATTAAATCATATTGATGGTATTTCCGTGGTATAGAGTTGGAGCATGGGGTTTCCCTTTTTTTATTAGAGTGATTCCACATTGGTGTTTCTATGTCGAGACACTCCTTTGTTTTTTTGAGTTTTATTTTATATTTTTTCACTACCACTATGATATTTTCATTATTTTGATTCGCAAGATATTGGTATTTTTTATCCTCATGAATCATATAGTTGGTATATCCATTTAAATTTTTTCCTAATAGGTTATGATATTAGAGAATATAAAATAAATACCCAATGTTTATCTAATCCCTTAGCATTTATTTCAAGTATTTTGTATCTTGGGGGTTAAAATAAAGATAGTTCAACCTCTATCCCAGAAAAATCTAATCATTTGGGTGGGTATGTTACACTAATAATAATTAGTATAGGACCTTTAAAATCCCATTATCTTTTGTATGTTCCTTTTTTCAATAGGTAACACTTCATGGTTCTTGTATTTTCAATCACTACAGATCATTCATGGATATCAACAATAAGTGTATTTGGATCTATGAGGAACATATGTTTCTATTTATAAATATAACCTCAATATGGATATTCATATACACCCCTGATATGTCCTTCCCATCAAAGTTGTGTATTTTTCATAAGGAGAAGTTCTTCTAATCCTCATATAAATTGGAAGACATTTCAATGTAACCTATCATTTTAATGTTGTTAGTGATCATCCTCAACATATTTTTCCATGTTATATTCTTGATTAAAAAACCACATTCAATGATTTACATTATATTTGTTCCCCATGTAAAATTGTTAAGCCATTATTTTTAATTAATCCTCAAATGGGTTGTCTTATCACAAAATATAAATTAATAATTTTAGTATTACACCCATAAACTGTGTGTCATCCTTTATGAGCTAGTCCATAATAGTGTTGGGATATTTATTCATATCAGATTTCACCTTTAAATTTCTATATAGACTACCAATTTTTTTTCAAATCTACATGAACATAAATAAAAAACTTAATTTGTTCAAAAAAATATTGCAATAAACTAATTTCACACCCCTCGAGGTTATCTACCTTAGTGGTGTTAAGATTCTATACATGTCGACTCAACCATTCTAAAATCACTTGAAATATTGTCCCACTATTGGTCAAAAGTGTATTAATTAAACTCTAAATATTATTGTTCCAATCTATATGAAATTAACACTCCATCCTTTAGTGGTCTTAATTATATGAACATTACACAGAAAAAGAAAGTGAAATGAAATATGTTTTTCTAAATATTTTTAAAATCATATCCTGAGTATAATTCAAGTCTCTACTCACATTTTCATCCATTATCATTAATTTTGTAATAGTTAAAGAACATCAAATATACATAATTATTGTGGGTCCCACTATATAGTCCAAAAGAAGTAACCATATTCACTCTAGTAGTATTGATTCATGAATGAGTTATATCATGCCCTATCATTTTTCATATACACAAACATAATGGGGAAGTTTTTCATCATATCCCTTTACTCTATGGATAGAATCAAAACATGATATTGTAACCCACAGGGTATTATAACCTTTCATAAGTATGATATTATATACCATACTACTTCACTCCTTAGGTGTTTGAATCCAAAAAAACCTTTCATGGTTATTGGTATCAAGGGTATTTTGAATTTAGGGACACTTCTATGTAGATATTAATTCATGACAATAATATAGATTTGAATAAGCTCCCCTAATATGGACTAAAGACTAGAGGAAAGTATCCATCTTATAGGTAATTCTCTCAATTTTTTATACATGGACATAACATTACAATGGAAGCAGTTTTTAAATTAACTTCAATAATCATCCTCAAAATACTTATCCCATTCCCTTATTTCTTAATTCATATGTTTTGAGATATGACTTACACAATCTATAACCGAGATATCTAAGGGAATCTTAGTACCCAAAGTATTAATCATTTGAGGATCATTCCCATATTTAGGGATTTAATTTTCCATCATATTCTTGAGATCACATTGGTCCTCATTGTGTGACCCTAGGTTGAATGAAATAATGGTTTTAACACCATGAAAACAAACCATGTTCCCCCAATTTGATATATTTCATAATAGTAATTGTCCTTTTTCACATTTATTTATTTCTTTTAGCTTACAACATAGTCCATATTATATTTTGGTCAATGTTTAATGGAATTAAAAATGAGTTATATTATTCTAACTGTCAAAACATTAAACTACTTATGTAAATGGCATAAAACTTGTAAGGTTGGAAACTCATAAAGGGGGGTCAGAGAAAAGTCCAAATCTCTACCCCCTAGACCTCCCCATCTACGGATTTAGTAAATTATATATCTATAAATAAAATATGAAAATTCTATGGGTATAATATATAACCCTGTATATATTAAATCTATATTGACTAAGTATCTTTCCCTATGAAAAAAACAAGAGAAGTATTCTATTATTCCTTTATATTGGATCATATCATACATAAAAAATGTACACCTGTGATGTTTTGGGGTTCTCTATCCACCTGGAAAATTGGAATCCTCATTCCAAACCACCCTTCATGACCAATATTATGTCGAGTGACTTATCTCCTATATCCAAATGGATTATCTTTGTGTAAAGTGATTTCATATATTCCACTATATTCATCCATCCTATACCCATCTGAGATAACATATCTAGGTGAAATACTTCTTTAATATTAGAGAGATGAAAATTGTTTGCAATAATGGGGAAGATACCACCATTACATAACTACTTATACCTATAAATGTGAAAAAATTCATGGTGATACCTAATTAAACCACCCTTTACAACTCAAGACACACCCCAGTTTCCAGGGATGTTACAGATGGCTCTATATTTATAAAACTTTTTATAATCCAAAGAAACATGTATATGGGTTAATGGTTTTCCCCACATTTCATTATTTGACTCAATAATTTTGATATCAAGATTCTCTAGATTTATTTCTAAAAAATGATTTGGTAGACCCATTTATCATGATTTTATTCCTTCAAAATTCTAAAAGTATTATAAATTTCTTGATCATGTAAGAAAAATTGTTTGAAAATCATTTGGACAAATGTTTTCACATATTGACAAAAAATGGGATAGAAGAAAAATGATATTCTAGCGTCTCACTCATCATATACAGAAAGTGGTTTTCAATGGAGCACTATTACACAACATTCAAAATAGACTATCAAAGATACGTTATTTTTTCCTGCAAATCATTCCTACTCAATTCAGTTCACTAGAATCATAACCTCAACCTATTAATAAGGACATGATTCACCTTCAATATGATATCCATCCATAACTTTTCTTCATATTCAACCAAATTAGATTCCCCTTTTTATGCTTCTTGATTATAGTGAGTTCTTGATTATGTTATCCCTGATCATGGTGAAGTCGATCTACTGAGGCAAACCTTTTCACAATGTGGTTTTTCAACATTGTTCCTACCACTGTATGTTGATAAGACTACTAGTTCATAGAAATCATAAGGGTTATATAATGCATGGAAGATTCATCCATAAAAAGAATCTATAATGATGCTTGCTTGTGATCCCATTATTGATGTATTCCTTTCATGACATTATGGATAACTCCATAGAAAAACCCATAATTTCCAATCATTGTAAACATGATAATGATCTTATGTATATTTATTAATAGATCCTCTTTGGAAGGTTCTGAAATCATCCACTATATGAAAAAAAAAATATATCATTGGGAGGTGCGACTAATGTTCTTGGAATTTGGGATTGAATTCAAGTAACACTTAAAATATGAAATTTATTTAGAAACAAAAAACATAGATGGATAATTTTTGTGCTACACATTAAAATTGTAGGTTCCAAAATCATCTCTAGACACTAGGTTCTTAGGAAGATGGATCATGGGGATGAAAACCACTTTAGTTGATACCATTTCCTATGGTATTGGTGTAATAGGAAACATAGAAACACATGTGTTAATCTTTGGGTGTAAAATTGTGTATAGAAAACTATGAAACCCAACCTATATCTATTGTATTACTACCCGTACATATTATTTATATCCTCTTTGGATTATCCATATTTATATCTCCCCAAGAAGGTGATTTATCATCTATCATGATTGGAATTTCAATATGTGGTGTTTAATCATCCTTCGACACTATAATATCATTCTCATTCCCTACAATAGTTTGACCAGTCCCTATAAATTCTAACCCCTTAAATAATAGCATCCTTATCAGATTTTTATATTCAAATGTCATGTTGGGATGAACATTAAGTAGGGTCAAATAGATTATCCATTTAAAATTATTTAGTTATTTGAAATTCTACATAAAGAGGTGAGGTGGTTGTTATATCTTAGTGGAATATTATATTATATTTTTCCTATATAGGTAAGATGATATAAGATGATTGATTATAAACAACATATCATTTCAGAGTATGATTAGAAAAAAAATAGAGGACTTACTCCCATACATCACTTTAATGAAGTCTATAAATATGACCAAGGTGGAGTGGGTGTATAATTAAAAAAAATAATCCATTGTGGTTTTAGCTTGAATAGATGATTTTATCCATATAGTGAAGTATATATTTATTAAGTTGATATAGAATCTGATAATTTCATCACACGAATTTTACATGAGTTTTTCACACCTCTATTTGTGACAAAAGATTGGGTATTCCTTACAGATGTTCATTATTTAGGGATTTATCCTTCTATATTGATGGGTGGGAGAATTTATGGAGGATCCCTATCATCACCCTTATGATTTATCTCATCAGGTTCCCTCTCAGAGAATCATGATTCTAAACTTGGACACATGATATCAACATTTTAATAAATAAATCAATATTGAAAAATTTGAATACTAACCCCAAACTCATGTCTGGATTGTTTTTTATAAAATTTATATGCTACACCAACATCTACTAATGTGGGGAGGGGAATTTGGTCTTTCCCATAGAGGTGATGGATCTATATAAGAGAAGAGGTAAATCATACCATTAATCTCCTCTACCTTCATTTTCATTCATTAGTGTACATCTCCTACTCAGAGTTTATCGATTTTGTGACCTCGATCAGGGGGTAACACATAATGTATTGTGGATATGACATCGGTAAAAATATTTTCCATGTTCACTTCAAGATTTTTTCATGATATTAATGTTATAATATGTTAGAATGTTAAGTAATGTTTTTTAGAAATACACCATCAACTCAAATCCCCACGTTTGAATAATTTATCCCGCTATTTTTTATGGAAAAATTCATCTATGTTACTTTAATTCCCCATATCATATATTCATTTAAGGGTAATAACCTATTTTATTCTATAAATTACTAACATCTATATATTTACCATCGAATCATGAAGGGGTTAGGGTCACCATAGGGAAATAATTTGAACACATAGTATAACATCTTATGTTATGAAACTTTCTTATCCTTAGTGACAGGGGGCCAATACATGGAATAATTTTAATTAATGGCCTAAATATGAATTCAAGGATCCACATGAAACTAAGGAGATAATATTCATTTATGTTTTTTGATATCCAACCCCATAATATATGTAAAAAGCAGTCAGGAACATTAATGTGTGTGGCTATCCAATCCCATACCTATGATGAAAATGATTTTCATACCAATATAAATGTGAATCGTTCATTTATACAACCATTATGAACCTAGAACTACAAAAATTATGGTCTTACCATTGTCTATTTGGGATTCAACTACAAAGTTAGATGATTTTAACCCATTATATGGGTCACAAAGTAGGAGTATGTGTCTACTTTTCTACAACACTAAGAACCCAACCAGTAATGTAAGGGGTGAGATATGACCCTTGATTTCATTACCCCATTCTTAATAATGAACCTTCTACATATTTGTACAATATGTACCCAAGGATACCCTTTCGCAGATACATGGACATCCCCATTGGGTAGTTTTATCTTGGTATGATCCCTATATAAATCATAAATATCATTATATGGATTTTAAAATGCCCTCTCTTACTAGGGGATGAAGCATAAGGATTTCATTGGAGATCTCCCTATGAGTCCTCTCGGGTGAAAAAATCATCATAAAAAACCCCAATTTTAGAAACTCCAGATAATATATATATATATATACATATCAAATAAAATTATTCCCACCTCTCTGTTGATATTGTGGAATACTCATTTTTGTAGGATTGAACGACTGAGAAATATTGGAATTAGATTGGGGTTCATATTGATATAATTCTAATAAATTTATACAACCACGTATATTTAATATCCCATTAACTTATCTTTGAACATAAATCATGTTTGGTGGAATCAATATGTCACAATCCATTATGGATTAATGCCCCCATGGTGCATATGTTCTAGTCCTGGACACAAACTTAGATTTGGTCTGTGGATGAATGAAAAAATAATGAGGAGTTGGTTTGTGTCGCATAATTATATATATCTTAATGGAAATATGATATGTACGTAGTGAGGTAGAGTATATATATGGTGGTGGCCTCCACTCACTGATTTATATCCCCTCGATGATATTTTTTCACCCCATATATTGGCATACACTATAACCTAATAGTTTGGGGGATTAAATCTCAAACAAGGACACTGAAATATATTGAGAGGTTCTAACTATATAGTTAAAGGAAATATGATGCCATATACTCTCGATTCTACTTATATATAACATGAACTGAGGTTTATATATGTGGTGTGCAATGACAGGTGTATCCATGCCAAATATCATCTTTTATATTTTTATACAGGTCATGCCATAAACATTTAAAATTATACTCTATGTATGGGAAATCCCCATCCTACAAGGGGAAATCCAAATAATTTCATTAAATAGAAGGACAAAATAAAAAGGTATAATATGTGTAGTAGAGGGGGAGTGAATCTTCATTCTTTATTCTAGTGTGTTTAGTGTATTCCGAAGACCCCATGACATATTTTATAAGTGATTTGAATAATGTGTTAAGGTTTGATCATGTCAATAAACTATGTTTTAGTGATTCATTCATTTAGATACTAGTATTGAATTCAGACCAACACCCAAACAAAGAACATACACCTATAGTAACACCATTATTCTGAGAGAACGACATATACCATTGAATTAGACCAACTTTTTACAATTGGATCCAATTATAGGGTTAAGGTGTTATTAGAGATTAATTTTTTTAAATAACGATTCAATTCTAAAAAATAAAAAAGTAAAACATTCCCAAGTGAATTTTACATATTCAAGTTCCCTACTTACTATCTTGAGCCATACCAGCACAACTACAGAGTTCACCAAACTTTCCTAGGTAAAATATATTAGTGAAAAATATTCATAAACCCAATACCCCCTCTTTACCAATAAATAGACCCTCTTGGCCACCATTTAGAAGATATTGGATCCCATTAAAATATTAATGGATGCTGAAAATATTTATTCCCCTTATCCCCTATACTCTCTTCGGGTATTTTAAAAAAATTAGAAACCTGATGTAATTTTCCATAAAATAATGGAAATCCAGTTACCATAAGTTTTTACATAATAAAACCACTTTGGAATATCAATTTTCTCATAATTCTCAAAAAATATAATGAAGGAACCCACACCTAAAGACAGAATAGTGTGACACTGGCCTAGTTTATGCATGAAGCCCTCTTAACTAGGGTGAACCCAAACATAGGTCTCCTCAATTAGTGCTCACTTTACAATAGCCTTCTACTGGGGAATAATTTCAACATATAATTCTATCCAGGAGACTCCTCCCCTTCTCTTACATCTTGGATGAACCCACACCCGCATCTCATTAGTAGAAAAATACATTATTAGTGGACCACATATTAGGTTGACCACTTCCCTCTAGCTTCACATTAGAGAAACTATTTCAACCTAACTTCACACAAGGGTAACTAGATATTCGTATTTTCAGAAAAGGGTGACCACTTTTCCATAGGATCATATGAGAGTGACCAATTCACCCTATCCTTATTCTTCTGTGAGACATTTCCATATCTTTATAAATGTGTGAAACTGCACCCATTCTAATCCTAGAGATCTATTACGTATTTTAAAATGAACAAACCATGTAAAATTCTCCTAGCCACCTCATGGTTAGAGGATTCTAAAATAGTCCAATCATGTTTTTATAAAGAACATGTTGACACTCATTGGTCCAAATCAACTCACATTTTGGTATAATCCCTAATGTACTCCTTCACATCCTTTAATGATAAATTATTAGACTTTTCACATCAAAATAAATTGTTTCAATCATTTATTACTTGGTAAAAGGAAGTTATCCAGTATTCATTGAAGATTAGTAGAAACCAAGTGGTATTCATAATAAATAAATCCCAACATAACGATAGTCTGTATCATTAGGACACTAGTGAAGCATCTCTTGGATCAGAATACTTATCATGGGTTTCAATGTGTCATGTTGGTTAAACTAGTACGTCAAATGAGCTAAGAATAAATGGGCCACCTCATCATTATAATCCCAAGACATGTTCACATTTATGATTTCATCAGTTTGACTCATTGATGATCATAGGGAATCGATAAAAGGGCCACCAATTCATAATCCCCACACACATTATCATGAGATATTAATATACTGATGGTTCCTTACTTAGTCACCAAAAAGCATGAAATGCATCTATAGGTAGCTTATGTATGGACCCTAAAACTAGTATGCTGGAGAAGATGACCTACTTTAATACATTGAAATAGATAAAACTATAAAATCCCAATGGATATATTAGTTTAGTTGTTTTGGAATACAGATTACAAACATGATCCTTACATTAAATTTTAAATCATAGAATAGAGTATAGAAAATCATTTCATAATTTCATTATTATACTAGATTAACCCTGCATATCATCCATGGTACACATCTTGGCATCCCGAGAAATATAAAACATAGGAAAGGGGTTATATCAAATGCATAGTAAGAGTACGTGTACAATGGAATCTATGATAAATTAATAATCATAAACTATAAGGTAAGGTGTATAACTGAAACATTATCTCATTAAACAAAAACATGAGGATAATATGAAATGAATAAATCTAATAGGTATATATAAATATCCCCATGTATATTCTAATAATTCTACAATCACATTGGAAAAAATAACTAATCTTATATTGAGTGAATTCTTCATGTCAGACATCATTAACATACATTAAATTCTTCGACAAGACACCACACATAAACGGGTAAGACATTAGTCCAAACACAAAGTAGTGTGTCTCATGAAACATAACAAGTCATACATGGGATATTGCAGTCCCCAACCATCATATACTAATTCCAATCCATTCCTCATATGAAAAGGGTGAAAGATAAACTATATAAACATTCATCTTGAAAAAATAGCATATAAAATGTCAATACATTAACCAAAACCCATAAATGGTATCAATGTAGCACATCCACATTCAAAAGGATCCTAAACCAGTCAATAAAATATATTTGAATGTCTCATCATAATCAAACCCAATCAAGAATATGATCCAACAATGGATTTCAAAAAATTTGAAAATATTATAATTAAATGATTTAACATTTCATAACATAAATACCCCTCTTACTTTAAAATTGATTATTTAAAAGGCCTTTCAATTTTGAAAGAAATTTTTTTTTTGAAAATAATATTTTAATCTTGTAGTGGAAGCTTCAAGGCATTGAGGTGTAATGATGACAGAAAAAACCACTTATTCCATATAAGTTAATAAAACATTACACCTATATTTTTTCATAAAATCCACCACTTACCTCATTTGAAAAATAATATTTCATTCAAAACATTTTATAAAAATTAAAAAATTGGTAAAAATGAATTAATCATTTGAATAATATTATAAAAAATTATTTGGAAAACATTAAGAAGAAACATGTACATGGATGATAATTATTCCCTGGTAGATACATACGTACAAACAATCATGAATAATAATGAGACTGATAAATTGACCCATAACATGTACTTTCCTTTATTTGAGTGTGGTATAACCACATATTTAATTATTAAATAGTGTAATTAATTTATTCCAAAACCATATCCATATTTATGAAGTCATATAAGATCCTATTATATTATTTTGTTAAAAATATTTTGTTATTACCATTATTTCATGCGTTAACTGCTTCTTTTTCTTATGCATGATTTGTCATGTAAGTTCTGTGACTTATGAATAGGATATATTTAATTCATATAATGAATTATATTAAGTTCAAATAAATTATATCTACTCATTATATATATTTCTAAAATTTTAATCGAATGGTAAATGTGGAAGATGAATCTCATCGTGTTATGGAGATGGTAGGCCATACGTACGTACAATCGACGTTATCAATATCTAAATCAAAAAGGGTTAATTAATTGGACAATATATTAATTTAAAAGAATCAATATAATTTCATATTATTAATTATAATGATTATATCCATAATTATACCCATCCAAATAAATTGGCGATGAAAAAAAATTACACCACAATGTGGAGATGGTAATTTGAATGTACGCATGCATGGTGCTTTTGTTTTTCATAGGATAGATACATGTAGAAATATGGTTTTATCATAATCATAATGAAATATCAGAATATATATTTCCTTGTATTTATTAAATTATTATGGAAATATAATGTTAAGATGAAGTATAAAAAAGAAATAATCTTCAATGATTTTTTAATACAATAATCTCTTCTTCAGTGGAATTCCTTTAGATCTGTTCTAAGGGATCTAGAGTTCGGATTTTTGGAAGACCAAAACCTCTAGAACATGGAGAATGATTTTAGGAGTAGAAATGGGTAGTTTTGGGTCTATATATATGTCTCAATGTGGTATGGTGAAGTGAGGGAGGTGGTTCACTTTTAATATAGGGTTGAGGGGCACTTTTTAAAACTCTAAAAATATTAAATTAATAAAAATTGATTTTTGATTTAAAATATCTCAAAAACTAGTAGTTTAAAATTTAATATTATTACGGTTCAAAATATTACCATCCTTTTTTCATACATGTGTAGGTCACATTAATAACAATATTTTTTCGATTTATCCCTTAGTTAAACCTTTTAACTAATATTTTGATAACATGGGTTTTTACACATTAGTGTTAATCGAGTTATTATAAAATAACAAAGGAACCCCAAATCAATAATTGATGACTAATTAATAATTATTATAATCATATTGCTGAATTTTATATTTTTATTAATTTTATATCATTTAATAATTTTTATAAAGTGTCTTTATGTCAATTTTAACACTACTAATTATTTAACTTTTTAAAAATATCATAACAACATAATATCTTTGAACCAATGCTTATAATATATCAATAAAATTTAAAAAATATATATAAAGTTCATGTAAAAAATTAATTGTTTAAAATTATATTTTTTTAAATATTTCTATTATTATTTATTTAATATTTGGATTGTTTAAACTATTAGTGCATCATTAGTGTGTAATAAATTATGGTAATTATGTTTTCCCCGTAAATTAAATATAAATTATCATGATAAATAAAGTAATTTTATATTTTCATAAAATATTTACAGTTGACTTAAAATTCTATATAACCATATATTAGAAATTGTATGGTTATTAAAATACGAGTATGACATCTTTAACTATTATTTAAATAAAAGATAATAATTTTCGTACTCTCACAAAAGTTCTTTAAAAATTTTTATAATCTCATCATATGGATGATTTTGGTCAAAAATCCCTCAATAAATTAAATCAGATCAAATAATTCGGTATTTTTCAAATATTTGTATTAATATTTTCAACATTAATTACTTGATTTAATTTTTACCGTGTTAAGAAAAATTTATTAAAGATAAAATTCATAATAATAAAAATAAAAATATTTATATTTATATAATTTGGACACACTAATTATAAATATGGAATTCAGTTTTCAAAATCTAGATATAGAAGTTTTAGTAATTAAATGTAAATTATGCTTGTTGAGAGGGTGAATAAATGGGTTATTAATGTTTAAAACATACAAAATATTGAATCAATTTTATATCCAAATTCAATGTAAATTGATCTGAATGACCTAAATTGGATTAAATAATAAATTTATTATCTACTTATACATTTATACCAATGAATAATGTAATTAAACACAATAAATTGTTTTAATGAAAATAATTGTTATTAATTTATATTTATTATCTTTCACTATTCATCAAAATATGAAAATTATCATAAAAATACCATAAATTATACCAATGTAATTTTTTATAACCTAATTAAAAATAAAAAGATAATTTTTTCATATAAAAATGGTAAAAGTGTAATAAATTAATTTTATAAAGGTTGGTCCATTAAATGGCGGTAAAATTACAATTTTGAATAATATAGTTTTTATTCTTAAAATTGGATATTTTTTATATAATTTTAAAAAACATAATATCAATATTAAAATTATTTTTAATATACAAAAAAATCATAATTAATTTAATATTATTCATAAATTCAATTTTAAAAAACTAGGTTAATAGATCACGGTGCACACGAACTCGATGTCGTGTGAAACACATGATATATAATTTATTTAAAATTAAAATATACCAGGAAATGATGGGGTGTTACATTCTTCCCTCCTTCAAATATTTCATCCTAAAAATTTGCAGAACATCACCTCATAAAATTATTTGGGTAGTTCTACATCATAATTTTCTTAGGTTCCCACATCGATTCTTTCATTTTATGGTTTCTCTCAATGAACCAGTATATATCAAGTCATCTCATTCCTCAACACTTGTTATATAGGGTTGAGAATCATGATATACTCTTAAAAAAAAGACAGGTCAGTTTCCAATTTTATTTCTTCATAGGTGAATATTTGCGTCGTGTATGGCATGTATTTATGTAATAGTTATATGTTGAATACAACATGAACATTAGTCAGTCTTGGAGGCATTTATAAATGGTATTCTATAGATGTAATTCTTTCTATAATTTCAAAAGTCCTGATGTACATGGTACTAATTTTTTTATTTCATATCTAATCTTATAACGCCATTCCATATGTATAACTTCAAGAAAACATGATCTCCAACATGATATTTCATATCTTTCATATGGTCATCGGTATAACATTGTTGTATACTTTGAGATTCTTTGATATGTGTTTGAATAGTATTTTCATTTTACATTGTTTCCTCAACAAGTTGTGGGTCTACAATATTCTATTCACCAACACAATCCAAACTAGTTAGTGTACAACATAACATCCATATAATTCTTTTTATGGTGAAATATGAATAATTCAATGGAATATACTTTTATTGGAAAATAATAGAAATGCTATATACTGATCCCACATACATTGAATTTTAATTGAGAAATACCTAAACATGTCTCTAAAAGTAGGAATAGTTCTTTCTGATAGTCTATCAGTTTAAGGGTGGCAGGTGATGCTTAGAAAAATCATATTATCCATTTAATTATGATGAATTATCCATATTTTTTATATAATATGTTGATATCAATCATAAAAATACATAGAGGTACACCATGAATCCAATAAAATTCATTAATATATATTTGTTCTAAAATTTCACGAGTTAAATATTCTATTATAACATGAAAATGTTCTAATTTGGTAAGGTGATAAACCACAACCCATATCACCTAATTCCCTTTGAGAGCCCTTGATAGCCCCATGAAAATGATCATCATAATATCATCCCATTTCAATATAGGTATTAGAATATTTTCCATAACTCCTCTAGGATGTTGTCTCACATCCTTCACGTATTGAAACCTCAAACATCTTGACACATAATTTGTTAATTACGGCTTTATATTAACTCACCAAAAATGTTCATTAAAATATATATACATATTACTACCACCAGGGGGTATAGATAAATTTGATCTATGCACAATATAGTATAATTTCATTTTTAAAATAGTTATATTCAGAATACAACGCCTCTTACAAAATTTCAAAATGCCCTCTTGATATATAAACAAACCAATTTTCCATTATTTTTAGCATTAATATTATTTTAAAAATCCTCATAGGAATATTGGGAACTCTTTATCCATTTCAATAAAGATAGTTTGGAAAACATTGAATATAGTAGTGACTTTTTATCTTCAGTGATAATTACCATATCCATCTATACTAAATCCATGATAACATGAGCCCTTTTAATTCTCATTTTGTCCATAACTCTTTTGTTCTTCCTACACAAATAAGCTACCACATTATTTTCCTTCTCTGTGTGGTAGTGTATTGAAGTATCATAATCCTTGAGTAGAATGATCCATCTGCAATGCCTCATATTATGTTCTTTCTATGAAAAAATATATTTCAAACTATTGTGATTTGTATATATCTCACACATTTCACCATAGAGATAGTGTCCCCATATTCTTAGAGAAAATATTATATTGATAACAAAATATCACGAGTTGGATACTTCTATTCATGAATTTTTGACTACATTGATGAATATTATATATCTCTATTATTCAGAATAAGGACACAACCATGTCATTTCCTTAATGCATCATGATAAATCACAAATCCATAATTTCTAGGTGGTAAAGTCAAGATTATATCATTGAATAATGTTCTCTTCAATTATTCAAAACATTCTACACATTATTTTCAATATACAAATTCTAACCCTTTACGTATGAGCATGGTTAACAGGTTTCCCAATAAGGAAACATTCTGAATGAAATGCCACTAGTAACTTGCTAAACCAATGAAACTATGAAAATTTGTTATTCTCATTGTTGCAGGATGTTATTTTATTGCCTTTTTCTTTATAGAATCAATATATATTCCATCCATGGAGACAATAAGGACAATAAAAGAAATTTCATGAAGCTAGAATTTAAACTCTCTATATCTCCCATATAAATTATCTCTTCTAAGAGTCTCAATAATGATAGGAAAGTGATTCTTAGGGTGTTAATAGCATTTATAATTCATCATAATATGATCGATGAGTACAAAAAAAATCATCAAGATTTTCCTTGAATATTATATTCATTAGATCTATAAAAACTAATGAAATATTAGTCAATACAAATAGTATTATTATAAATTAGTAATGTCAATACCTCATCATAATATTTTTCATTGTAATTTCTTCCCTCATAGATTGAAATTGACGATATTCAGAATTATGGTCAATCTTTGAAAAATAATTGAGCACCATGAGGTTGATCAAATTAATATCCATTTAGAGTCATATGATACATTTTAATTTTTATAATAGCATTAATTTCCCTATAATTAGTGTACAACCCCATTTATCCATATTTATTATTGACAAAGAGAACATTTGGTCCCAATGGAGGAACACTAGGGAGAATAAATCCATTTTTACACAACTCCTCAAGTTGTTTTTTGAGCTCCACTAACTCTATTGAGGCCATTCTATTGGGATTAATTAATATTGGTACTTCATTAGGGATTAAATCAATATAAAATTCAACATCACTCTCTAGGGTTTGTCCATTAAATTTCTCAGGATATACGTCAAAGTATTCCTTTAAAATTGATGCATCATCAATTTGATGATTTTCTTCTTCATCCCTACTTTTTTTTTCTATTCATCCTAAATAATTTAATTCATTAAAGCTACTATGGGTGGATTATTATAATAATTATATGATAAAGTTTATTCTCTAAAGATAAGAGATTCAATGTCTTCCTTCAAAATTTTAATTTCCTTCAACTTATAATAAATGTTCATGTAATATTTTGGAAGCTATTCAATTGGAAGGATTATCTCAAATTAAATAATAAGTATGATCACTATGTGTGAAATTAAATCACATTTATGTGTTATAAAGGGAGAATCCTGACATATCTATATTGTAATGATACATCCCATATAAATTTTTAATCATAATTATTTTGATAAATCAAATGGTAGATATATAATTTTCATTGAAAACTATAAAGATAAAAAACAATGTGATGATCCGGAATCAAATAAAGTATTTTCTACATTTCAGGGGACTATTAATGTACAATCATCCACATCATTATAAAATTTAACCTTATAATTTGTGATCCCACAATCATGGAATTTCTACCTTAGTCATTTATGGGGTATGTTTTCATGATTCTATGGAAAATCATTTTCACAAATACCAATTTATTTAAAATTATAGAATTTTAAACTCATAGATTATTTATTTTACTTGAAATCATGGACTTGGAGGCCTTTTTATATACATTTGTAACAAACTCCCATTCTCTTCACTCAAGTACCAAGGGGTTTCTTCCCCCAATTATTATAGAAAGGAATGAAAACTATTTTATTCATCAAGTATTCCTTATTTTCTATTCTAGAGTGTTCAAGAGATATATTTTTCTATTTTAATCCCTTAAATTAATTAGATAGATATAATTACTACTTTATCTTGATATCACATGTGACTATATTTTCATATGATGATAATGTTTAGGATACCAGTTCCCTATGGTGGAATGGTTTTTACCCATTAAAGAATCAATAAAAATTTTGATTTTGATAGAGGCAATTTTCTACAATATACCTTTAGGACATTATGATGTTAGTTTCATTCTTTGGAACATTATCATCCTCATTTTCCCCCAGACTAAGATATTTCCCCTCCATTTTTTTCTCACTATTCATAATGAATGTATCTATCTATTAAATTTTATTTAAATTCCCTCCATTTCAATTTTTCTATTTCTTCATCCTCCTTCAAGGTTTGAATCAATGACCACCATTGATCCAAATATCCTGTGAGATGATAAAATTTAATAACAACCTTCTCTCTTTCATTACTTCCCAAAGAAAAAAATAAATTCATTATGGAACATATCCATTTACAATATACAAAGGGATTTTTTCCCATTCTAAAATACAAAATTTGTTCTCACAAATCGGTTCAACAATATTCCTCCACAATGTGGATCAGGGTTCTCTATACCAGTATGGTAATTATTCATAACCTGGGTCTCCTATCCTAGTATAGTTACTTGATGTTCATCACAAGTGGTAGCTCTTTCTCCCACATTATTATCATGTATATGAGGGAAATACATACATGGATTAAGTGCATTGATACAATATATATTCCTTATATTATGAACCATTTATAAACATTTGAATACAGTATATTATTTTTTGAATGATAATTCATAATTTCAAACAAGTAAAATTATTAATATAAATTTAATATTTTATGCATAAATAAACTCATAATAAAAATATGGTATCGTTGGGGAAATGTATACTATTAATTATTTCATTATGGTTTGTAATGAAAATTTTAATTATCATAACCATTTTCCTTAGGAGTTTCAATCTAGGTTCTAAGTAAGGCTCATTGTCGTGTACTGGGTAATATTGAGTCCATCCTGAAAGACATTTTCAGAGATGATACTCCTATGTACATCTATTCCAAAACCATTCCAACTTGTATCATTCAGAAAGGGATGTATTCTAGTAATTCCCACAAAATATCTACCACAATAAAATTATATGATGTGCATATATAGTTACCCTCAATTCTTATCTTAGTGTTCTGTTCCATAATTTATGTTTTCTAAATCTTGTTTCCATATTATATAATAAACTATATCTAATACCAATTACAAACACCATGACCCTAGTAGTCTATAGAAAGCACCATACTATATTAAATTAGCATATATTGAAGTGTCGAATACCAAAGGACTGATCAATTTAGTAGTTTTGGAAGTTAGATCACCTATATAAACCCTACATTACATTTGAAAACCTAAAATTAAAAATAGAAAATTATTTGATAATTCTTTTATTCTCCAAGATTTATCTTAAATATCAATCATAATAGACATTTGGAATCCTAGGAGAAATCAAATTTATGAAAGGGGTGTGATCAGATAATTTTTAAGGGTAAGTTTACAATTGATGTTATTATGAATAAAAAAGCACATTCATTAAGGTAAGGTGTATATCTAAAACAATTGAAACATAAAAATATCTTCAGCATAAGATGGAATGAATAAATAAAATGATGATATATAAATAATCACCTAGATATTCTATTAATAAAATAATCACATGGGGCATCAATAACTCTTATCTCAATGTGGTAATGAATAATTTCTAACATCATAAACATACAACCAAGGCTTCGACCATGACACCATACATAAATGGGTGAGAAAATACTCAAAACCCAAACAAGTATATTTCATGAGACCTACCGATGCATCGATGGGAAATAATGTAAACCTACCATCACTTACTACATCTAATTAATTCCTCATATTAAAAGGGTGAAACATAAATGATATAATCTTTGGTATTTAAAAAAATAGAAAACAAAATGTCAATACATTAACTATAAGCAATGGTTGTTTTCAAAATAGAACATCCATAGTCAAATTGATCATAAAGCTATAAATAATATTTAGTAGATTGTATCATAGGAGATCAACCTCAATCAAGCATAAGATCCATGTAGGATGCTGACAATAATGAAAATACTCTAATGAAATCATTAAATATTTTTGAGAGAAATAACCAATTTACATTGAAAATTTTAATTTATAAAGATTAGAAATATTAAAATAAAAAAATTATAATGAAAATAAAAATTTAAGATTGTATAGGGTGTGTTAATAAATTACTGTATTATGAAAGGATAAAAAACCCTCTAATGCAGTATAAGATAAAAAAAATTCCTTTCGCGTTTTGTCGAAAATGTAACAGAGTACATAATATAGAAAATGGAATAAATGATTCCATTCAAACCGATTTATGAAAATTCATACATTGGTAAAATAAAATTAAAAATTTATTGGAAAATAATAAATACAATTTGTGAAACATTTATATGAAATATTAGCATCAATGATAAATATTCCCCTGTAGATAATAATGTATAAATAGTCTCGAATAATAATGAGATTGTGAAACTAACCCTTACATTTTACTTTACTTTATTTTAGAGTTCTAGAACCTCATGTATAATCGATAAAGAATTGTATTAAATTATACTAAAACCATATATATATTTATTATATCATATATGATCCTCTTATATTGTAATGTTAAAAATATTTCATTATTACAATTATTTCTGGTGTTTGATGCTACATTTTCCTATTAATGTTTTCTCAAGTAAGCCTTGTTTCTTTTGAATAGGATATATTATGTTCAAATATGGAATTATATTAAGTGAATTAGTTTTATATTTACTCATTATATACAATTTATAATAATTCTTTAATTGTTAACATGGAAGATGAATCTCATTGCGTCATTGAGATGGTTGGTCGTTTGTATGAATGAGCGATGATATCATTCCATTAATAGTAAAGGGGGAATGGATGTGGAATGCATATTAATTATGAAAAATAATTATCAGGAAATATTATTATTTATATCCATTATATCCATCATTATTCCCATCCAAATAAAGAGGTGATGAAAAGAAAATTACACCATGATGTGGAGACGATTAGTCGTACATATTCACACACAATGATTTTATTTTTAAGATGATGGATAAATGTATGAATATGGTGTATTGTAAACATAATAATATTTCAGAGTATAGATTAAACAAGAATTATTACTTTAGTATTGAAAAGACATCTGAATATGAAGTATAAGAATAAATGAACTTTAATTAGTTGTTAAAACAATTACAACGTATTCGGTGGACTTCCATTAAATCTATTATTAATGGATCCATATTGGGTATTTTTTGGAAGACCGTGACCCCTAGAACTTTTCTAAGTATGTTTTGAGGAGAAATGGGTTGGTTATGGTCAATCTAGAAAGCGTAATGTGGTTTGAATAAGTGAGGGAGGATGTTCCCTTTTATAAGAGAGGAGAGGGGCTCTTTTAGAAACTCTAAAATTATAAAGTTCATATAAAAATAATTTAAATTTGAAATAGATTTAAAGTGAGTTATCTTGAAAATAAGATATAAAGGTGTAAAAATAATATGACTAAATTATTTTTAAACATGTTTCGTTCACATTATTAACCTTATATTTTGAATCTTGTCCTAACTTAAACCCTTAAACTCTTATTGTGATAACAAGGTGTTTTACCCTTTAGGGTTAATATAATTAATATAAAAGGATGATAAAACCCAAATGGTTCATTGATTACTAATTTAACATTATTGTAGGCATATGGAGAAATATTATATTTTTATTAATTATATATCATTCAATTAAATATTTTTTATTTTAAAGTATCATTATTATCACTTTTGGTACTATTCATCATTTCTCTCTTTAGAAATATCATCAAAAAGTAATATCTTTTAACCATTACTTAAAATATGTAACTAACAAGTCAAATTTGTTAATTAATTTATGTTATTTCACTAATTATGTCATATGAGAATTATTTTAATATTTTGATAACATTTATTTTATATTTCTATTAATTAAACTATTACAAAAACATCATTTTTTAAGACTTTAAGGTAATTATATATTTACTAAAAATAAAATACCAATTTCAAAGATAAATAAATAAAATATTTCCTTTAAAATTTATATTTATAGTTAATGTTTTATTCTGTATAAAATTATTTTAAAAATGTTCTAGTAATTAAAATATTAGCATGATATCTTTAACCCTTATTTAAATAAAATATAATAAATTTCATTCTTAGCCATGTGGCTTCAAAAAAAATTATAATCATAGCATAAGGATGGGTTTGGTAGAAACCAACTCATAAAATAAAACTAGTAAATGTTTTAGGGTAATTTTATAATATATATAATATTATTTTACCCTCAATTACCTGATTTAACATTTACTATGTCAACAAAACATTACTAAAGTTGATATTCATAATGCCAACAAATAAAAACAAAAACTATTTACATAATTTATACCTACTAATTCCAAAAATAGAATCCATTTTTGAAAATTAAATACACATTAGTCTCTTTATTTAATTTTATATTATTTATATTGATGGGGTGAATAAACTAGTTATTAACGTTTAAAACATGCAAAAGCTCGAATCATTTATATATCTAAATACAATGTAAAATTGATTACAATGAAAAAATTTGATTGAATTGTAAAATTTTAATCTAGTTAAACATTAAAACCATTCAATAATACAATAACTAACTATAATTTATTTTGATGAAGAATTTTTTTATAATATAAATTTATTTTTCACTATTCATCAAAATATGAATCATATTTGAAAAATACCAAAAAAATAAACCAATTCAAATTTTTATATCCATATTTCAAATAATAAGAAAGTTTTTTTCATATAAATATTATAAGTGGTTTTTAAATTAGATTTAAAAATGATTTTCCATTAAAAATAGGTAAAACTACCCTTTTGAAAAATATAGTTTTTATGCATAAAATTGGATTTGTTTTTATATAATTGTATAAAAACATAATATGAATGTAAAAATTGTATGTTATATATATAAATTTAATAATGAGGTTTATAAGTATCCATATCATCTACTTAAACAACTAGATTAACATATTGTGGTGCACTAGAACGTGGTGTTGCGTGCAACACAATCAATTGAATTAATTTAAAAAGAAAATGTATCATGAATTTTTAGGGTGTTATATATTATACATAAAACAATACTAATTATACACTAGAAAATATTCCCTATGAGTATAGTCAGTCTTCATAATCTTATTACTAGTAGGCGGGAAGTGTATTACCAAACATATGAGCCCCCTCTTGAAAGGTGTAAGCCCTAAATCATTCCTAAATGGGGCTACCTTTCCTATAAGTATCTTCCTTTTATAGAACATATTCCCTTAAAAACATTCTTATGTGTGATATTCCTATGTATAATCCTCATTTAATAATTTTTACACCCCTCTTATGAAAACAATGTCAAATGGTATGAAGATTAGGGTTTCTTCTAACAAACAAACATATATTTTAGGAACAATTCCTTTTCTACTACACTTTGTGCTTGATTTCAAAGTGAAAATAAATATATAGTGAAAACATTAAAAAGTGACAGAAAATAAAATCATCAGCTTGTGGGTACTTAAATATTAGTAATTTTTATGTTGTACTTTACAGTAAATATTTAATATGAAAAAATTAGTTGTGGGTATATTGATGTTCCCTAAGGTTTATGATTATATATTTTATTAATTATTCTTGTTTTCATTATTATAAAATGTCCACCAAAAAGTTATGGGACTTTAATTATCTAATTAAATATCTTATAAGATTGAAATTAGTTGTGATGTAAATATAATATTCATGGAGGATAAATTAAAAATTAGGAGAATTTGGTTTAAAGGTATTAGATGATCGAGGAAGAGAACCAAAATTCCTATTTAACTGAGGTAAATGAAGATACTAATAATATAATGGAATTATATGATAGACTAGAAAAATTTATAATTATTAATAAAAATATTTTGGAATTTTACGAATATGTTTGATACAAATATAAGTAATCTAATAAATATTGAATACCTTTCCATGGATGAATTTGATAACATTATCATATCTTATGAAATGAGAAAAATTACATCCTTTAAGAAAAAGGAAAAATATGAAATGGATAATTATGCCATGGGAAATATGAATGATAGAGAATATGTTGGCTATTTAGATTCCATCAACTCAAAAATTGAAGAGGATATATAAGGGAATTAATAAAACAATTATACATATATTATTTGTGTCTAATGAAAATGTTTGATTCATTGTTTATAGGGATATCAACTTATTTCTGAATAAATAAAATGTGAATCTATATAATAATTACAATGGGAATCAAACAAGAGAAGCATGATGATAGGTATTTAAGTGGCTAGTGTTACTCTATAAAGATAATATTAGAGTGCCTCTGATCTTGTCTACTCATAATTGATGAAATTTATTATAGTGGAGAATCCTTGATTGGAGTGTACAAATAATCAATGATAGGGTTTTTTCTTAGTATCGTATCATGTAAAATTCATTATGTAAATGTGCATTTATTTGTTAAATTATCATGGTAAGGCTATGAGAACCTCGATTGAGTGGATTGATACTGAATAAGTCTTGGAGGTTGAAATAAAAATGTGTAATTCATAAAATTTTTATGTGATAACCAATTCAACCCTCCCTTATTAGTGGCCCATATTTCCCATGGAGGCCTTAGGTGATATTACCATAATCCCATTTTACCTCAAAAAATATCTATAAGGTATACTGATTTTAGATGATTGAAATCAAAGAGACTAAAATAGAGAATTTGTTTTCCATCCCCATCAATAAAGATATGGAAGTCATTTCTACAATAGTAAGAAAAAATATACTGAATAAGGATAATAAATTAGAGGCCATAATAGAGATGTATGGTCACCCACTAGAAAAATGTAGTCATAGTGGGTTTTGTTCCTTTAAACATGGTGAGAGAGATCCATTATATATAGTTAGTTAATGTTTTGTGGAATCTGAAATTTTTCCAATTGGTAAAACACTTCATGAGTTTTATTCTTATTTCAATTTTTATTTAAATATAGTCCTCGATGTTTTTTTTGAAAAAAATATTATCTCATATAAAGGGAATACATAATGAAAAATCACATCAAGAAGAAGAAGTTCATGGCATGGATAATGTATTCTCTAAGACAGTTGGAATACACAGAACCCAAACAATGATAGTGTTAGAAAAAGAAAAAAAATATCTCACTTTTCAATGATAAATACAACCAATCATTTGAATATTTTTATATAATAGATTGTGATATGGATGTGTTTACGGGTGACATTACTGAAGTAGTCCATGCATTAGAGAAGGTATTTAAAATTATATTGAATGTTAAACAAGCACAACATTATATAAAATAAAAAAATTAATGATATTGTTATTATACTACAAAAAATTACAAATATTGATGAGTTCCAATATCATAAGTTGGAGTGTGTTTGGAATGGAAGAAATAATATTTGTAGAGTGAAAAGTCCAAAATCAACATGAATTCCATGAACTGGAAGTATGGTTGAATAATCTAGATTATGAAAAATTGAAAACATGTAATTTTTTAGAAATGTTGTAATGGACCACATATATTATAATTGATTCATTTTGTAGAGTTAAAAAATGGTGGCTTTAATATATATAAAACACAATGATAATCCTCCACCACTAGCTCATGGAAAAAGGTAAATAATTATGTAGATAATGTGGTATGTACTAAATCAAGAATTTATAGATGTGATGCAAAAAAAGAAAAATGCTATAAAAACATAGAAGAGTAAAAATATTGGGATACCCAAAAATATATAAATGAAGGAAGATAGAATGTCCCCATATAAACTATTCTCCAAATGTAACCAATGATTTTGGGGTTCCATCCCAAAAACAACAAGCATGTCCAACTAGATGTCCCATACATGACTTATTTTAAAGGTATTTTTCATGTAATTTCCATTCTTTCGTTGTTGTGGGGGTTTCCCATGAATTTTTTAGTAAAGGGTGGGTTTTCAATATTTGGGCCAAACTGTGAGCCCATTTCCATATTTAAAAATAAATTTTGTATCATTAATAACACCTCTATTTTTAAACCTTTTTTACCCATTACACATCCCACATGGGCTATGATGAAATATTAAAACTACCATATCTATTAGGACCCCATAAAAATCCATTATAATGGTGTATTTGGTTTATTTATTAAGGTATTAGGCCAACAAGTGAGACCATTTCCAATTTTTAAAAAATAATATTTTTTCTATTATATCTTATTCATTTTTTATATTTTTTAATAATTCTACATCTCACTCGAGCCCAGAGAACCTAGGAGCACCCCCAATTACGTTTTATCCTATTTAGAGCTCAAATTTATCACTGATTACGAAAAACATTCTCATGATTTATCAAATCGTCTATATTTGAAAAGGAAATTTGTTTCTTTCATAACTCCATCATTTTTTACTCTTTCCCCCATTTCGGTTACCAAATGAGCTCCTTAGTCTTATTTGAACCTCCATATTAGTTTTGGATACTTTTAAATTAATCAATTAGTGTATTTGTGGATATATCATCAAGATATATCAAGTAAGTTGGTTTCCTTACTCCTCTAATTTTCATTGGGTTTCTTTCATTTTTCATGAAGTTCCTAATGTCCAAAAAGTATGGATTTGATCCTAGGGTTTTTTTTATTTTATTTGTCAAATATTCTAGTTTAATGTTCATTTTCTCCCCTTTTGGTGCGGTGGTGGTGTGGTTGAAGTTTTTTACAAGGATCTGGGGGTTCTAACATATATGGTATGTGTTCTTGTATATAAACATTATTTAATGAGTTAGCTTTCTTGATTTATATTTCATTTCATTTTTCCCTTTCATTGTATTTTGTTCTAAAACTATTTTTTGGTCGTAATTGTTAAGTGGTTGATTTTTGAGTTCCAGTTTAATGTGAAAATTGGTGTTTTACTTGTGCATTCCATGCTGTTCCAATTGGTGTTGTTTTATAATTCATGGAATGGTATTATAAAAAGTTTTTAGTGCTTCCAATTCTTGTTTGGTGTATTGTTGGTATGAAATTGGCTTTAATATATTTTAAATAGATTTTATGTGCAATGTTTTTTTGTAACTTGTGAAATTGTTTTTTGGAAATTAAATGTGTTTCTTTGAGTTATAAAAATGGTGAAACGCATGTTTAGATACTATATTATGTGTGTATTACCATAATTAGTGTTTTTCTGTGTAAATGGAATTTGATGGAATTTGGAACTTGTTTTGAGAAAAAATAGGGAAAACTGAGTATCTAGGAGGGGGAACATGTACTAGAATTCTAGTGATCTAGAGTGGTTTTTTCCCTGTTTCACTTAGAAATTTTGACGTTGAAAACACTAAAAAAAATTGTATTGATGATAAAGTTGTGGAAAACTAGGTTATGGGTGATTCCCCTGCTAGTGACTCATTCTTGTGAACGGATATTGATATGGTTACTTTCACACCGAGATGTGACGGACCTAGGGCTCACAACTAACTAGTGACTAGAGTTGTTCCCATGTTCAGTGCTCATTGACTATTTGGTACATATCTTTTCTTTATAGTGTGTTTGGATAAAAAAATCAGTAGATTAAATGTTTTTAGATGTACTCACTTCAATGTTTCATTTTATTATTTTTCAAGAAAAAAACCAATAAAAACATGGGAAGTTCATAGAAACAAGTTTATGGCGGCTTAAACTAATGAAGACCAAGATGGTACCCCCTAATTAGGTTCACCAATTACAGATTCATTTGAAGAGAATTGAAAAAACAAAAACATTGTTACCTTGATCAGCCACCTCCATGGATCCCAAATAATCTACTACATTATTACCTTCACGCAATGTATGAATAACCTTTATGTTGTTATTTTCCAGATTGTCTCTACACTTCTTGATAATATAACAAATCAACCATGGAGGTGAAATCTTACCATTCATCAATTCCTAGATGATCTTGTAGTCAGTTTCAATTTGAATAAGTGATAAATTTCCTTGAGCACACAACATGAAACCTATATGCATAGCCTCAGCCTCTACCTGGACAGAAATCCCCCTCCCATAATATGCAGTAAATGAAAGAAGAATAATTCCACTACCATCCTATACTGCACCACCACCTCTAATGCTCCCCCTAATGCACGAACCATCAACGTTAAATTTCAGGCCCTTGTTAGGAGGTAACCAGTGCACCCAGTTCCCTCTTATCACATGACCTGAAGAAGATAATAAAGAATCATTTGACTAAATGGTCCTCAAGGAAGTAGGATCATTCAAATGTTTTGAGCACCAAACCAATTCAATTAGAATAAATCATTTTTCAAGATAAGAGACCTATCTATGACATGAATTCCCTCAAAACGAGCTTTTTTTCCTTGCTTTCCAAATACACTAAAACCCTGCTCTAAGAATCATAAATCTAGCTATCTTTTCTATACCTACACCATTCAAACCACGAAACCATTTATCCAGAATAGAATATTCAACAGAATAAGATCCTAATAAGTTATTGAATTCACTAAAAATACTCCAAACAGCCATGGCCCATTCACTCTCAATGATGAAATGATTAGAGTTATCCTCTTTATTTTCACCGCAACAATGAAATTTAGAAACAAGATAAATACGCCTTTTTTCACATTCTCATCCATGGGAATAGCCTGATTTATAATTCCCCATACAAAAAAATTTAATTTCATGGGGATAATGCTACAACACACCATATTATTCCAGACATCATGTTGCCATTGGGAAACAATAATTTTCCGAAATTCTTTAGAAAAAAACATTCCAGAATTAGAGGTAGTAAAGACAAACTTGTTAAGATCCAAATTTAATACAATGCTACCAAAAGTCTTTCTTTTATTTTCATTAAGGATGTTGATGACAAAATACAGAAAAATACATGCCACCATGATAGAAATCATGGGAACTAGACATAATCAAAAACCAATAACTGATCCTACCCAATTATGATACCACAAAGAAATATCACCCCTACCTATAATCCATTTTTAATGTTGAAGAATGAAAGGTATAAAATTTATAATTAAAGAACAAAAAATCAAGAACCATTTAGTGTCTTCCATATGGTCTTCTCCTTCTAATGACATAATTGTTCCCCAAAGCGTGCGTCCCTCCACAACCTCCCACGCAAGTTTATCATGCATAAAATGCACTGTATCCCCTAGACTCCGGCCAGTAATACCACCATCATGAACAGACGTTTCCAATATATCCCTGGAAAACATTGACATTTCCACTAAAAATGAGCATCCCAAATAAAATCATCCATGATTTTGTCAATAGCAGGAATAACCCCCTTGGGTACAATGTTATCCAAAAGAACATGTATCAGAATACCCAGCAATACAGTATAGATTAATGTAATACTACCACGAAATTAAATAAAATGGTTTTTCTTGTCCAATATACGACCTGTGATTCTTTTAAAAATTCCATCTAAATATCGGATTTTCATATGTCCAGTGGATGTAGGAGAACTGTGATATTCCAAGGGGAAATATCATCTCCGAATGTTCAACAATATGGATATAGAAAAGACTTTCCTGTCACCACATTTGATAGAGAAATAAAAACTACTCTTTTCACAGTTGTTAACTTTCCCACTCTAGAAACTGTATTAATCAAGAACATAAATAAGACCAGTAACCTATCTAACAATAGCATTGATAAAAAATTAGAGTATTATCCATAAACATCAAATGTGAAATAGAAGGATGATTCATTCTTCTTTGATAAGGAAAATTTTCATTTGTGGATAAACTTTTATTAATAAAATGACTCAGATCATCTTACATGATAATATAGATGGTCAGATATATAGGGTCCCCTTGTATTAGACCATGAGTAGCCATTAAAAAACCATTACTATGACCCATGTATGAAACCGTCTTCTAGGAGGAGATTAAACATCTAAACAGAATATCAGTAGCCCAAGGAGAAAATACCATACTTGTAAACACCCTATGTAATACCCTAGGATTCTGGTATGTAACCCTTTCTTTATTATTTTCATGTTTTTAATGTTAAGGGTGATGAATGGAGGAGTCGGGAGAACTTGAATAAAGTTTTGAGGTAAAGGGGAAGTCACACGGGTGGCGCAGTGTTTGCCTAAACCGGGTGGCCAAACCATGCATAGTAGGTCATAGAGGTAGTAGCTTCCGCACATTCAGTGCATGGTTTGGATAACCGTGCGGTCAAATCGTGAGATAAGGGTGGCCGAGGCAATAGCTAACACACGGTTTTTCTAATAGTACGGGCAAACCATGCGGCCAATTTAATGAGATCCTATAAAGGTGGATCTCACGTATTTTTGTGTCTAAGTGGATCGTTTTTCCTCTTACGCATCCCTAACTCTGGATTTGTCTTTTGCTAAGGTCAAAGAGGGTTCTCCCATCTTTTCGGAGGTGATCTGAAGGCTTCTCTTGGAAAATTGAAGATGGATTCGTGAGGTATATTATGGTTCTTCTTCGTTCTTGATCGGTCTCTTAGATATACTTAGATCTACTTATCCTCTTCTCTAGGTTTCATAGATATACACCCGTTATGGGTCTATCTATGTGCATGGATGACAAATATAATGAGATTTGTTCTTGGTATTTCTTGGAGAAGATATCTAAGGAAGGTTCATGGAGAATCGACCCGAGTTTCTAGAGCGTTCTTCGACTATTGTGGTTTTCATCAAAACCTATGAGGTAGGAGGCTTCACTCTCGACTCCTCTTGTTATAATTGATTGTATTAGTTGTAAATTGGGTTATTTGAATCGAACTGATTATGAAAATTATGGAATAAATCTTCTTTAGTGATGATTTATGGTTTTAGTGAAATTGTGAAATCGTGGTGAATCGTTGTGCAAAGTGGGTTGGCTTCATGAATTTAAAATGTTGATTTTAAATTATGGATTGTATGAAATTGTAAATGATTTGATGAAATATGGGTTTTCAATAAAATGGGTGTTTTATTGAAATGGTTTGGTATTGAAATGGAATTGATGAAATTGGTTTATTCTTTGGGTTTCTATAAAAGTATTGTTTTATTGAAATGGTTTGAATTTGTTGAACACACTTGGTTTTGATGGAAATGATTTTCAATAAAAGGTTTTTTATTGAAAGGGTGGGTTTGGCATGATTTTTGGGAACATGTGTTGTGTGTTCATGTTGCATAGTATGAGGCATGGCTGAAATATGACATTGTGCTCGGTGCCAAAGGTTTAATGGCACATGGTAACTATATGTACGAGGATTGGTTGAAATATGGCCTTGTGCTCGGTGCCAAAGGTGTAATGGAACATGGGAAATAATTACCTTGTGACGACTTGGTAGATCGACAAGAGACATCTCATGAGTATAGAACTGTCATAATGTAGCATGCATGGTTGATTTCACGGGTTTGTGAAATGGTTGGGTATGCCAAAATGAGATGTTTGCAAAATGGTTCGAAATCTTGTTTGGTTATTTTTGTGGAAAAATAACTTGTTGGAAAATTGGTTTCATTTTCACTTTTTTTTAGAATGAATTGTTTTTTAAACTTGTTTTTATTTAGTTATAAACTGCTTTTGAGAAAGAGTTTTATATAAACTGTTTTTATATAAATTTTTCTAACTCTTCTATCTTAGTGGCTTGAGTAGGGATGTCATTGGAGAAAACAGACTGAGTTTTATACTCACCCCTTCTTGGGAACTTTGGTGATTTTGTAGATGTATTATTCGGAGACACAAGTAAAGGTATGACATCTCATTACTAGTGGTTTGTGGGGATGCTTGGGAGATGTGGTGGTTCTTGGAGCATGGAACTCGGTGTGGAGTCGTGGATTGTGTCTTTTTTGTTCTAGGTCTTTTGTTAGTCTTCCACTTTGTACTCTGATATTGTGTTGGTTATATTGTCTTGTTGAATAGTGTAGTTTCCTTTTTGGTAATACATGAGTTGGTTTTTTTAATAACATGCATCATATAGTGGTTGTTAGTGGATATTTTGGGTTATTTTTTTTAAAGGGTATATCATCCCCCAATTTTATTTGAAACCCTTCCGCATTTATTTCTAGCCTTTGGCGTCTTGGGGATTTTTCTTAAGGCCTAGTAATGACCCATTGATCTCTCAAGCCAGTGAGAATTGGCGGGTCATTACAAATGGTATCATCTTGTTCGGTTTTTACCTAACAATTAGTCAATGATGTTCTTGGTCTTGGAGTTGAAATTTTTTTTCGTCTATTCCTTGGGTTAGAATCTTAGACATGAGTAGGATTGTCAGAACATGAAAGGTATAGTATAAAAGGATGTAGCTAACCCCTTTATGATGAACATCAAGTTACAAGGGATTTGGGTACATTAGTGTTTGGATACACTTCTACAATATTAGAAATCTCATTGTCATGGGTTTATCCAATGAGACGAGCATGAAATGCATCGTAGAAGAATGAATTCCCACTCATATTGCTTATCCCATTATGAGGAATGAGTAAGGATTTTGTGAAATGTGGGAATTTTTGAAAAATGCAGAAATTGTTTTCAAGTGAAATATTTTGAAAACAAGGTATTTGTTGTATTTTGAAAATTAGTTGGTTTTTAAAAAGCATGATGAATGTTTTAAAAAGTGTTTTAACATGTTAAAAAGGTTTTTTAGAGAACAATGTTGTGATAGATGATGTGATAGAATTTTAATGCTAAGCCATTAGTTTCTAGAGTATGAGAGTGACAGAGTTTGTAGTTGGTTTAGAAAATGGAACCTTGTAGGCGTCATCGAAACCAACTCGAAGAAGCGGCGGAGAATGTGGTTCCCCCTTAACAACAGGTAAAAAAAGAGTTTGTTTAGAGTATTTTCTATGATTTTGAAGTTGTGGATATGAGGAACCAGAGGAATGAGCCACGACATGTGGATCATACAATAAAGTTCATGAAGCAGAATCCACCAAACTTTCTGGGTAAAGCTTAACCCGAGAAGGCAGAGGTGTGGCTAAGTAGGATGAATCATATCATTGATTTCATCGGCACACCAATAGAGCTCAATTCCATGTTGGAGACATATATTCTTGAGGATCTTTCACATCAGTTGTGGGATTTAGAGGTGCACGCTATGTTGGATGAAGGCCTTACATGGGAGGATTTTGAAATTTTATTTAACAAACAATTCTATCCTCACACGTTCAAGATCCAAAAAACGATGGACTTATTTAGATTGAAACACGAGAGCCTCTCTGTCACATAGTATGTGGTTAAGTTCATGAATTTAGTCTATTTTTCACCAGAGGTTGCAGCAAGTGCTTCTTTAAAGGCATGGATCATTGAATCGGGGCTAAGGTAGGAGATTCGATCGATGATTTCAGTGATCTGTATTATAGATTATACAGATATGGTGAACAAAATTACTGTTTCTAAACATGATATCTCGGGATCGATGGGAGGAGGCATATTGATACCTACGGGAAACTATGGGAACTCAATCATTTGGAACAAGAGGAAGAGGGACACCTATTTCCATAGTGTAAGTGGAAATCAGAGCCAGCCGGTGGGATTAGTCAAACTTCCTCCACAAACCCAGAGTAGAGAAGGTTGCATTGAATGTGGTTCGACTGACCACATAAAGCAAGAGTGTACAACGCAACCTAGAGCATGTCCCAATTGTAACAAGATGGGGAATCTTCAGAGCTACTGTTGCAGTGCTCCAAGGTCAGGTTCTCGAGACACTTCTCACGCATCGCAAGCATCGTATGCTTTGACAGAAAAAGGAAAGCAGAGTCAATCTCATCAACATAACAGAGCTATCAATGGTGATTCTCAAAATACCACAACTTCTCAACAAGGGAAATCTTAGCAAGTCAACAAGTAGAACAGTGCATCGACGAAGCAATTGTATGGAGCTGAGCAGATGATGGCTGATGATCAAGCTGGACCATATACGGTGCGAGGTACGATTCTTTTGAATTCTACCCTTGTGAAAGTGCTCTTCGATACTGGTGCATCACATTATTTCATTTCTTCTCCGGTTGTTTATTTTCTATGCTTAAAAATAGAAATAATGCCTTTTGCCTTGAAACTGTAAACTCCTCTTGGTGAAAGTGAATGTCAAGCCTTCATGTGTAGAGCATGTTCTATAACTGTTGATGGAGCTGAGTTGAAATGGGACTTCTCTATATTAGATCTGGATGTCTATGATTTAATTATGGGTATTGATTGGTTGAAAAGGTTTAAGGCTCACATCGACTATTATGGGAGAAAATCTAATTTCACGACTGAGGATGACATCGAACACCTCTTTAGAGGTGAGAGGATGGTAAAGAAAGATGCAAAGTATTTTTTTTCACCAATTGTGGGAACTATATCTTACCAATTGGTTGTTTTTACTTTGGCATCAATGGAAGAGATCTTGGAAAATAGTTTTCCAGCTGTTGTGTATCAATTTCCAGATGTCTTTCCCAAAAACTTCTCCGGGTTACCACCTCTAAGGGAAGTGTAGTTTATGATTGATCTCCTACAGGGGACCAGTCATATTTCCCTTCTATCTTAAAGGATGGAACCCACAAAGTTACATGAATTGAATGTGTAGTTAGATGATCTGGAAAGCAAGGGTATCATTCAACCAAGTACATCTCCGTGGGCAGCACCAGTTTTGTTCATGAAGAAGGAAGATGGAACTATTTGGTTGTGTGTTGATTATCAGAAGCATAAATAAGTTATGATAAAAGATAGATATCCACTTCCATGCATTGTAGTCATGGATTTCGGTTTAACGAATGCACCAGTGGACTTCATGGCTTTCATGAATCAGATATTTCAATGATATTTGGATTATTTTTTTGTGGTGTTCATCGATGATATCTTGGTGTATTCAAAGAAAAGCCTTGATCATGAGGTGCACCTGGAAATAGTGAAACAAATCTTGAGGGAACATGGTTTGAATTCCAAATTATAAAAGTGTGATTTTTGGATATAGGAAGTACGTTTCCATGGCCATGTCATTTCGGAGAAGGGTGTTTCTGTTGATCCTCCAAAGATAGAAGCTGTTATCTCATAGAAACCACCGAATAATGTGTTCGAGATACAATGTTTTCTTCGTACAGCTGGTTACTACCGACGCTTTGTGTGTGATTTTTCATGACTAGCTTCCCAAATGAAAGGTCTGACTAAGACTAATACTCTTTTCCAATAGACTAAATAATGTTAGAAATCCTTTCAAGAACTGAAAGTTCAACTTACATCAGCACCTATCTTGATCATTCAAGAATCAGGACAGGGGTATGTGGTATATTGTGATGCTTCGAGATCAGGGTTGGGTTGTGTTCTCATGAAAAGAGATCATGTGATTACTTATGATTCAAGATAGTTGAGAGGGCATGTGAAAAATTACCCTACCCAAGATTTGGAGTTAGCTGCATCCCCCATGCTTTGAAAACATGGAGACATTATCTCTTTGGTGATAAATTTATGTTGTTTACGCATCACAAAAGCTTGAATCACATTTTCTCACAGTGATAATTGAACTAAAGGAAAAGGATCTGGATGGAGTATATCCAAATGTTTTACTTTGAATTGATGTACACACCCGAAAAACGAAATTCGGTGGCAGATGCATTGAGTAGATAGTAATAAGCTCCGTTGGATAATGAAGCTTTAGATGAATGGAAATTGATGTCGGCCTTAGCCAACATGCATGTGGAATGTGAAAACCGAAGTGATGGTTCCGTTTTCTTTTCAGCTACAATTATTCTTGATTTGGTAAAAATGGTCAAATATGCACAAACATCTGGTGAAGAATGTTTGGTAATGAGTTCAAAACTCAATGGTGGGGAGACCATTGATGGTTGGAAACTTGTTTAGGGGTAAGTTTTATATTTTAGAGATCAGATGGTTGTACCTATGGTTTTTAAATAAAAAATCCTTTATGCTTACCACAATTCAAGATGGGTTGTACATCTAGGTACACAATAAGATGTATAAGGCATTGAAGGTGCATTTTTTGTGGAGCGACATGAAAAGGAAGGTGGGCAAGTTCTTCTCACAGTGCTTAACTTGTCAGCAGGTTAAAGAAGATCATCAGAGACCAACTGGTATGTTACAATTTTTACCTATCCCAGTGTGGAAATGGGATCAGATAGAAATGTATTTTGTTAAAATTCTTCCATGAATGGTCTGGAAACACAATTCCATTTGAGTGATAGTGGATCATCTAACCAAGTCGGCCCATTTCATCCCTATTCCTGAAACCCATACGGTGGAAGATCTTTCAAAAATCTATATCTAATAATTGGTAAAGAGGCATGGTGTACCAGTGGATATAGACTCAGATAGAGATCCGAGGTTCAAATCTCATTTTTGAAAATCATTACTGCAAGAACTTGGGACTCAGTTGATGATGAGCACGACGTATCATCCTCAGATAGATGGAAAATCAAAGCGGATGATAAAAACGTTGGAAGACGTGTTGTGGGCTTGTGTAATGGATTGTGGTTGCTCATAGGAGTAGCATATTCTCTTAGTGGAGTTCTCATATAATAATAGATATCAAGACCCGATAAGCATGACTCAGTTTGAAGCCTTGTATGGGCTCCCTTGTCATTCTCCACAATGCTCGGTGGAAATGGGTGAAACATCACTAGTCGGACCAAGCCATGTTCAAGAAACAACTAAAAAGATCGAGTTGATTAGAAAAAGGATGGATATGGCACAGAGTCATCAGAAATCTTATGTAGATCACCTTCGAAGACCTTTGTCGTTCATTGTGGGTGATCATGTCTTCTTGAGGATCTCTCAAAGGCTTGGACATCGTCGTTTTGGGAAGCAGGGAACATTATCTCCTAGGTACATTGGCCCTTTTGAGATACTAGAATGGTTTGGAGAGGTGTCATATCAGTTGGAATTACAATGAATGTTTTGTTTGGTGCATAATTTATACCATGTATCTCTGTTGAAAAAGTATCAGCCTGATCCTAACCATGTGATCAGATGAGATCACATTGACCTAGAGCCAAATACTTCGTTCATACATATCTCGGTATAGATTGTGGATAGGAAAGTAGAAATTATTGCATGAAAAAAGCATCATTATAGTGTGGGTTTTATGGAAGCATGGTTAGATTCAGGAAGAGACTTGGGAACGTGAGAAGGAAATAAAATAGCAGTGGCCGGAACTTATTTAGTTGGGTGAAGGTTTTCTACATTCTAAGGACAGAAAGACCAATGGTGGGGAGAATTTAGATTCCCCGGTTTCTTGTATGTAACACTTTCTTGATATTTTTCCTGATTTTAATGTTAAGGGTGATGAATGGGAGAGTCGGGAGAACATGAATGAAGTTTTGAGGCAAAGGGGAAGTCGCACGGGTGGCATAGGGTGTGTCTAAATTGTGCGGCCAAACTGTGCGTAGTAGGTCTTGGAGGCAGTAGGTTCCGCACGGTCAGTGCATGGTTTTTCTAACCATTTGGCCAAACCATGTGAGAAGGGTTTCTGGGGCAGTATCTAACACACGGTTAGCACAACATTTTTGTAACCGTGCGGCCACTTAAATGAGATCCGATAAAGATGGATCTCACACGTTTTTGCCTCTAAGTGGATTGTTTTTCCTTCTAAGAGGTCCTAACTCTAGATTATGCTTCTCCTAAGGTCAAATAGGGTTCTCCCATCTTTCCAGAGGTGATCTGAATGCTTCTCTTCGCGAAAAAAATCTGGATTCTTGAGTTATGTAATCGTTCTTCTTCGTTCTTGATCAATTTATCAGATCTACATAGATCTACTTCTTTTATTCTCTCAGTTTCATAGATCTATGCTTGTTATGGTTAGATATAAGTGTGTGGATGCCAAATATGATGTTATTTGGTCTTGTTCTTTCTAGGAGAGGAGATCTAAGGTGGGTTCTTGGAGAATCGTCCAGGGTTTCTTGAGCGTTCTTCGACTGTTGTGATTTTCATCAAAACCTTTGAGGTAGGAGGCATCACTCTCGACTCCTCTTGTTATAATTGATTGTCTTAGTTTCAAATTGGGTTATTTGAGTGGAATTTATTGTGAAAATAATGGAATAAATATTCTTTAGTGATGATTTATGGTTTTAGTGAAATTTTAAAATCATGGTGAATCGTTGTGCAATGTGGTTTTGCTTCGTGAAATTAAAATATTGATTTTAAATTATGTATTTGATGAAATTGAAATGGTTTTATGAAATATGGGTTTTCAATAAAAAGGGTGTTTTGTTGAAAATTTTTGGTATTGAAATGGCATTGATGAAATTGGTTTATTCTTTGGTTTTCAATAAAAGTACAGTTTTATTGAAACGGTTTGAATTGGTTGAACACACTTGGTTTTAATGGAAACGATTTTATATAAAAGGTGTTTTATTGAAAGGGGGTTTTGGAATGATTGTGGGGAACATTTTTTGTGTGTTCATGTTTCATTGTATGAGTCTTGGTTGAAATATGAACTTGTTCTCGGTACCAAACATTTAATTGCAGATTGTAACTATATGTATGAGCCTTGGTTGATATGTGACCTTGTGCTCAGTGCCAAAGTTTTCATGGAACATCTGAAATAATTACCTTGTGATGACTTGGTAGATTGATGAGAGACTTCTCATGAGTATGGAACTGTTATAACGTAGCATGCATGGTTGATTTCACGGGTTTGTGAAATGGTTGGGTATGCCAAAACTGGATGTTTGTGAAATGGTTCGAAAGCTTGTTTGGCTATTTTTTTGGAAAAAAACTTGTTCAAAAATTGGTTTCATTTTCAAATGGATGATTTTGATTATGAATTGTTTTGGAAACTTGTTTATATTTAGTTATAAACTACTTTTGAGTAGTTCTTTTATATAATTTTTTTATATAAATGTTGCTAACTCTTCTATCGTAGTGGCGTGATTAGGGTAGACATTGGGGAAAACCGACTGAGTTTTATGCTCACCCCTACTTGGGCACTTTGGTGCTTTTCAAGATGTTATATTCCGAGAAACAGGTAAAGGTAAGGAATCTCATTACCAGTGGTTCATGGGGATGCTTGGGAGATTTTGTGGTGCTTGGAGCATGGAGCTCGGTGTGGAGTCGTGGAGTGAGTCTTGGTTTGTTTTGGGTCTTTTTTTAGTCTTCCGCTTGGTACTCTGATATTGTGTTTGTTGTATTGTATTGTGTGATAGTGTTATTCCCCTTTTGGTAATACATGAGTTTGTTGTTTTAATAACATGCATCATATAGTGGTTGTTAGTGGATTCTTTGGTTTATTTTCATAAAGGGTAAATAGTCCCCCAATTGTATTTGAAATCTTTTGACATTTATTTCTAGCCTTTGGCATCTTGGGGATGTTTCATAAGACCTAATAATGACTCGTTGAGCTCTCAAACCAATGATAATTAGCGGGTCATTACAACCTGATGATAAACCCCCATTCCATTTTGTCATAAGATTTGTTGATATCATGTTTCAGAGCCATATTTGACCCATGTAATTTTAATTTGATGTCACAAAACATATCATGAGCCAAGGAAACCGCTCCCTATATAGAACGACATCTTAAAAACATGCTTCTCTAATGAAATCCAATGAGAAAAAAAAACAGAAATCCGCTGATGACTATGCATGATATGATTTTGTAGGTGAAATTTCACATACTCTCTGTCCTATAATCACAAATTGATGAATGTTTTGTATCCTTGGGAATCATAACCAAAGTAGTAGCACCATCCACCCATGGAATAAAACCACCTTGAAAGAAGTCCTGTATGGCCATAATAATATCATTTTTAACCACCTCATAGGACCCCCTATAAAACGACTCTGGACAACCATCAGGACCCAAATCACATTCTAGGTTAAGTTTCAACATAGCATCATGAATCTATTTCTCATCAGGAATAGCATCCACTATGTAATTGTCTAGATTAGGAATCATATTCAGAATCTACTCAAACAAATATTTATTCAAACTAGGGTAACCATTCACAATATTTGGATTAGGATCAGCAAGTAAATTTTTAATGAATGAAAAATCTAACGACCCAACCACATCCATATATTCTGATAATCAACCATCATCAAGAATAATATTCAGCTTAACCATCCTTCTCTATTCTTTTATAGATGCATGGAAATAATCTGTGTTTTCATATCCTTCACTAAGACAACTAACTCTTGCACTTTCAAGGTAAATACTCTCCTATTTCAAAATAATATCCTCTATATAATTTTTATTATCGTTTAGGTCCTCATAGATCCCGTCATCCGACATAAATTCAAGGGTTCTTTCCATATTTTCAACCTCTTGTTTCAGATTCTTCAGGTCTTGATCAATATGAGGTATATTTTTTTTCCAAGCATGTAACTTGTTCATGTGATGTCTCAGTTTACTATATATATCTACCAAGAATAAACTTGAACAATTTACTCCCAACAATATTTGAAAATTTGGTTATAATCAATCATATAATTCAAATGATCATAAAACCAAAAATGATATCTACCTACCCGTTTGAGAGATAAAAAAAATAAGAGGAGTGTGTTATGATATCCAATGAACAAGATGACCCACATTCACATTAGAGAACCTAGAAACACCATGAAGATTTGGAAGACACTGATCAAGGCGGCTCCAACAATAGTTACTTCCCTTATGATTATTCCCCCACATGAAATAATCCCCAGAGTATCCCATAATAGTAAGACTATTTCCTACCATAAACTAAACAAAAATCATATTTGCCACATGAGGGAATGCACCCTGCCCCTTCTTCTCACCTGGCTAAGAAATAAAATTAAATTCTCCTCCAAAAATCCTAGGATGATCCTATGAATCAAAAATATTCATGTTTTTCAAAAAATGGTCCCTCCTTTGATCCTCAAAACATCCATAAAAAAGATATAAAAAGGAGATACTATCATGTGTTTATTTTCACCATAATATATAGATTAACGAATTTAACTATATCCACTAACAAATATTTATTCCATAAAATCCTTATATAATGACTATCTTGGTATGCATGAAACCCTTCACTCATTCTCAAGTTACAAGTAAAGTAATTGATCCTACTCGGATTGTTCTTGTGCACTAGAATAGCAAAAAGACACACCTTATTCTTCTTATATTTCGTGACTTTGAAATCATTCTTCACTTGTGCACCAATTCCATGAGAATTCCATTTGATAGTTAGAATCATTGGAACAATCTAATCCATGCTTTGGCCTGAGGCATCTTGGTCAGACTAGCATGGTATTCTAGATACTCCTTAATATATCAATTTTTTCTCTAGTACACACTCCAGTATCATCAGACATAAAAGGATTGATAAGAGAATCCAAAAAGAACAACCTTGGCCGATATCCCTTCTCTATTTGTTCAGGACTTTATCAAGTTCATTATTTTCCAAAACAACTTCCTTTCCGACTCCTGAGCATCCATGTGAATAGTAATAGAATGATGTGAAGACCAATACCATATCTCTTTAACTTTTATCAATGGTTCTCTATGCATGCCTCTGAAAACACCTAGAGACTTGTCATCCTTACCCATCTCAACTAGATAGGATAAGGGTTTGAATATCGGACAAATACATTTCAAAAGACCAGCCATAGAAAAGTTCATTTTGACCAAACCCTCCCATGATATTATAAAGATATGTGGATTGAGAATACTATCAATGATCATCAGTAAAATATACAGATCAGGTGATTCATCATTAGATAATGAAACAATAATAATCACAGATAATATCTTAGATTTTCTAGAATACTAATTAGATCCTATGATTGATATCAAATCAAAATTATTAGCAGTTGAATAAACATCAGACATGTTTACCTAATAATCAATAACACCATTAGATATAACATTCTGAAAAACCAGCTCATCATCCAAAATCTCACCCCTTTTAACATAATTCTGCAAATTCATTCCACCATGTTTATATTTCCTATATATCTGTACTTAATGGACTTGAAGAAAACAATGATAACAATACCTAGGAAATACCAGGTAAACAACATATTTATTAAAATAAAAAGACCCCTTCACGTTCCGAGAGACACTTTCTAGAATCAGAATTGACAAGTCCAGTTCAACACAGATCCACAAAATTTAAACATATAAACAACCCTGTAATTTATATCCAAAAATAAAAATCCCCTGAAAGAATCACCAATATCTTTGAGAAACGAAACGTTATTCATGGGTAATGAAAAACCTAGAAGGGAGATCCACACTTCTTCATAAGGAATTTCCATCCCTTTAAGGACATCAAAAGACTAGTGTGACTAATTGAACCTCCATTGTCCCATGTTATGAGAAGAATTGCACCATGCATTTAAAAAAACCAGTTCAAAATAAATGGATAGACAAAAAGAAGAACGATGTAGTGGAAAAATTAGACTGAGGAAGTGAGACCCCAAGATTTTAATATCTTCTTGAAGATCAAAATCAGCATCTTTGTTGATCTATTCCATGAAAAAAGTGTCCATTTTAGACAACCAACTATCTCATCAAAATCCCCTGAGAGAAATTCCATTGATAGTCCAGATGAATCTCTACATATTTTCAGATAAAAAGGTAACCCTCTGAAAAGTTAGAAAAACATAACCTAGGGATGACCCACCGAGAACATCTTTGAATGACTTGATGCCAATATTAGAAGATGAAGGATTTGCAATCATATGAGAGAATTTATTCACATCAGAAACACCCTCAAAACATCCCCCCAAAGGTAGATCGAGCTGAAATGTTCCATAATCAGATGATAAAGGATCAGGATCCAAAGGTAAGGAAACCTTATTCGAAGGCGAAGCCTCCGGCGCATAGGGCGTGTTCTACTGAGGCATGTCATTCTCTTGTGAAAGTCCTCCAATTACTCTATTCTTTAGAGTTACCAACATTGAAAATTGATTTCATTTTAAAAGTTTCACCTCTAGAAATTATTTCTACCATTTATTGTTATAACACATTCATGATTTTTATCTTATTATGATTGTAACATGTATTCTTTGGGTTATACCTATTGGGATTAAGGTCACACCCTACTTACACCTTTGGGTGGAAGTAGACATGATCATGTTTCACAAAGGTAAAGTCAAGGCCTTGGGTGATCGCGATTTGGGTTGTTAGTTTCCTTCTATGGAGTGGTGTTGTGGAGATGGCTCATGGGTCATAACCCCTTGTCTTGTGGTTTTCCATGGACTATCTATCTACTACTTTTATATATCGTTGAACCTTGTGTGTAATGTTTAAGACCATGTATTCCGTTTTGATTTTATTTAAGGCTTTTTTGGTTGGTAATTTTCATATTAAGTTTATTGATTGTCTTTGGATGTAAAATGATTTAAAACTTGGTTAAATCATTCCCAAAGAAATATTTAAGATACCAAAGCACTTTTTCCAGCCTTTTTTGATAGGTAACACCCTTTTGGCCTTTCCATTGGCTAGGTTTGGTGACTATCTTGATGGAGACTAGATTCAGTTTGTGATAATGGTATTAGAGGAAGGTTAATGTTTTTGGGTTATATAATTATTTTGGGATGAGTGGGGCTATACATGAGCTAGGAATATTGGGGCTTGGAGTTTTGGTCCATTGTAGGGTTCCTGGATTTTACCTCTCATGAAAAACCTTGAGTCACTATTAGACTTTGGAATTGTTTTTTTGACTTCACATCCAGGTGAGATGTGTGGGCTGTAGACTACACATGGACATCAGGTGAGAGTGATGTAGTTTTTTATTTTCCTATTGTAATGTGTTTTTCTTATTTCAATTTGATTTTATTGAGGATATTTTTCAGATATATTGTACTGATATTTTCTCTTGTGACTATTTACCTTTTTAGAAACATGCCTCCACGGAATGCTCCCATGAACTCATTGGAGGAATCCAAAAATAATTCTCCACCACCACTTAATCAAATTCTAGTAGAGGAAATCGTTTGAGCTTTCCAATATCTAGAATAAGGAACATATCCTATTACAAATCATATTATTGAATATGTGATTGTTCCTAGGAAGTATAAAGCCCATGTTTTTTTTGGAAAAACAAGCCTCATACTTTCTGAAGTAGCACAAAACCCCAGAAAGTGGAGGAGTAGATCAAAAATATTGAGTAGATGTTTTAGTTCCTAGACACACCTATGGATTTCAGGGTGAAATGTGCCTCTTTCTTATTAGAGGGTTCCAAATGTAGGTGCTAGGAATTAGTGCTTAAAACTGGGAAGCAAGAGAAAATGAGAGGGAAGGACATGAAAGTTATCTTCAATGAGGAGTACTTCCCTGATGCTTTACCATATGATCGATCTCAAGAGTTTATAGAAATGGTTTAGGGGGATTTTCCGTGGTGGATTATGCCAACCATTTTGATGAGTTGGTTTGGTATGCTCCGGAAATGGTATCTAATGAGCATATGAATGCCCAGATGATTGAGAGGGGTTTTCATCCAAGGATCTATTCCACGGTATTCCGGTTTGTGCTAAAAATTGATGTTGAAGTGGTTGGTAGAGCTTTAATGGTATAGATTGACCAATAGATGAGGGTATATTTGAATGGGAATGTATCAGGAATGGGATGTAGAAGTTCTTCTATGAATAAATGGAAGTGATAGGAGAAGGGGAATAAGGGAGGTAGAATCTCTGGGAAACCATCGAGACAGTTTTCATTGGTGGATTCTGATGTGAGGTCCATCATGTTCCACCAGGGTGGGAGGCTATGGCACATTCAACTAGCATGAAAATCTCCTTAGTAGCCTAGTTATCAGTGTGGATGTATGGGAAACATTAATCACTTTTTCATGATGGCACATCCTCTCCAGATTGGGGGAGGATCTGTGGCCTCTAGAGGGGTGTTAGTTAAGTCAGACCCGTCTAGAATAATTGGATCACAGTTTGGTGGCCATTGTGGTGGGTTTGGATCATCATATGGTTTGAGTCAATTCCTAGAAGTTCCTTAGGTGAGCGATCATTCTCATGTAGAGACTAGGCATCTTCATGAGGTGGATCAGGCACTAGCGGGATCAGAGGCGGGACCGTTGACTACACGAGGTACCATTTCGATTGCATCTTCTATATCTGCTTCACTTTTTGATATCGGTGACTATATTTCAATCATATCTACCAGTTTTGTTAACACACTGAGTAATCCAAATGATCTTTTGTCTTTTGCGATGGATTTGGTGACATCACTGGGAAAGAAGATGGAGAAGGGTCTTAGGTGCCCATTGTGTGGGATTTCCATGATAGGAGTTTAGATGGAGTTGGACCTACTGGTCTTATATATGGAACTATTTGACATGATTCATGGAATAGATTGGCTGGTACACTTTCATGTACACATTGATTAAAATAGGCTAGATGTCAGTTTCATGACACTTGATGGGAGTCATCAGGTTTTCCATGGCGAATGGGATCCTGAGTTTACTCGCACAGGACCCACACTCACTGTGTTGGGTAATCTTGTATTCTACTTATCAACACTAATGCTAGAGGATGATGGTTATTCTCCTTAAGGTGGACTACCTCATGTAGTGTTTGAGTTTTTGGAGGTATTCCCAAATGATTTTTCAGGCTTTCCTCTGATGAGGGGTGTGGAATTGTCAATTTATTTGGCACCGGGAAGAAAACCAATATCTCCTCCCTCATATTTTATGGACCCCCCCCCCCCCTTGAGTTGAGGTAACTAAAGATACAACTAGAAAATTTACAATCAAATGGATTCAATTTCCTGAGCTTCTCTCCTTGTGCCACTCATGTTCTTTTTGTGAAAAAGGCCTAAAAATCCATCCTGTTGTGTATTTATTACCAGAAGATGAACATGGTAACAAAAAAATAATTGATATCCTATTACCCAAATAAATGAATTTTTTGACTATTTGTGAGGGTAAATATGGTTTTTGAAAATATAAATTCAATCGGGTTACCACCAACTCATGGTGAAAGAGGCAAATATTATGAAAACAACATTTAGAAGTAGGTATAACCACTTTTAGTACCTAGTAATTCCCTTTGGATTGACCAATTCTTTAGTGGTATTTATAGAACTCATGAATAGGGTGTTCCATCAGTATGTTGTCACTTTTTTGTGGTATTCATGTATTAGATCCTAGTTTACTATGTAGCTAAGGGGGAACATGAAAATCATATTTAGATCATTTTGGGCACCTTGGGAGAGCACCACCTCTATTCAATGTTGTCCAAGTGGACTTTCTAGATCAAAGTGGTCAAGTTTCTAGGGCTTGTGATCTCAGAAAAGGGGGTTTTAGTGTACCTTGACAAGATCAGTGTGGTTATGTAATGAGATCTTCCAAATAACATGTTTGAGATTCAGAGTTTCCTCAGCATGGTTATTTACTACAGGCATTTTTTGGTATTTCTCTTGGCTTTCCTCACCCATGACCCTGCTTAGCTGGAACGAGGTGACGTTTGTATGGGGACCATAATGTCAGGAATACTTCAAGGAGCTAAAGTGGAAGTTTACTACTAACACCATTCTGCTTTTTCTAGTTGATGGAAAGGGGTATGTGGTGTATTGTGATGCTTCAGCTATTGGTCTCGGGAGTGTGATTATGTCGGGTGATCACATTGTGGCATATGGTTCTCTCTAACTCTGACCACATGAAAAGAATTATCCACCCCGTGACTTGGAGTTAGAAGCTTTGATGCATGATTTTAATTCTTTTCGTCTCCACCTCTTTGGTGAGAATTTTGTGGTGTACTCTGATCAAAAAATCATGGCCTACATCTTCTCACATAAGGATCTCATTATGAGGTGTCATCGCTAGATCAAGTACTTGTAGGTTTTTGAATTTGACATTATATAAACCCCAATAAAGGGAAATATGGTGGTAGATGATTTGAGTAGAATAGTATCGGTGCAAGCCTTGATGAAGTCCAATGATGAGTGGACTCTGATGGGGCTTTTTACTAATATTCATGTGGAGACTATGGCCCACAGTGGAGGTTCATTCTTGGAGATCATTTAGTTCAATACATCTCTCTTAGAGTTCATTAATAAATAACAGACTAGTAATGATCTTTGTCATCAGTCAAGGTAGTTTCTTCATGGTGGGGAGACATCTGTTGATTGGTCTTCGTCTCCCGAGGGCATCTTGTACTTCAAGGTCCGATCAGTATTTTCATCGTCCATTTAGAAGGAAGTGATGAAGGATAGCCACCATTCTCAGTGGCTTGTACATCATGGTGACTCCATGATTATTTTTGATGTCCATCGGCAGTTCTGGGGGCCATGTATGAGACGAGACATATCTGACACCATGTTGAGATGCTACATAGGTTAGCAGGTGAAAGGGAAGCACCAAAGGGCCTCTGATTTTCTCCAACTATTACCCATTCTTACATGGAAGTGGGAGGATGTCTCCATGGAATTCATTATTGGATTTCCCTATATAACTCAAGATATGAATTCCATATGGGTATTGATTCATCGTCTAACCAAATTAGTTCACTTCATTCTGATCAAAGATACAATTAAGTTGATGAGTTGGGACATTTCTATCTTCAGAAGGTGGTAAGGATTCATGGAGTTTAGTAAAAGGTTGTCTAAAATAGAGACCCCTATTTCACTTATAGGTTTTTCTAAGGCCTTCATAAGGTCTTGGGGTCAAAGATTAAGATGAGAACAAAATACTGTCCTCAAATGGATGGTTAGACAGAGCATGAAAATAAGATTCTTGAGGAAATTCTATGTCAATGTGTCTTAGACATTGGGGATTCTTTGGATAGCCATTTATTATTGGTTGAATTTTATTATAATTATAGTTACTAATCCTTTATTTGAATTGTTCCTTTTGAGGTGCTCTATGCTCAGCCATGTCGGTCCCCACTATGTTGGGTTGTGGTAGGTGATACGTCACTGTTGGGGAAAAGTCCTATGCAAGATACATATGAGAAGACGAGATTGTTTATGTATCATTTATCAATTGCTCAGAGTCAAAAAAATCATTTTCTAATCAGAGGTGTTGAGACCTAGAGTTTTCGTAGGGTGATCAGGTATTCTTCAAAGTGGCCCCTCGTCTGGGTCATTATTTCTTGGGATAGAAGGGAAAGATAATGTCGAGGTATGTCAGAACTTTTTAGATTACTAACCAGATCGGAATGGTGGAATATAGGTTAGATTTGGACTCTCAATTGACACATATCCATTACATCTTCTATGTCCCTCAATTGAAGAAGTACAAACCGGATCCGTCCCTTGAGCTAAATTGGGAGGAGTTGGATATAAAGCCCAATTTTTATGTTTTTGAGCAGCTGGTGAAAAAAGTTTATTCCTAAGAAAATATTCTTTATGGAAAGTATATTCCAATAATTTTTTTCATTTGGAATCATGGGTATGATGTCTACGAAACATGGGAGCATAAGTTGTGGGTTGAGAAAGAGTACCCATTATTGTTTTCTGATCAAGCCTCAGGTTGACTTTATTGGGAGGAAATTCATTCACGATAGGGATAATTTTCACATATATGACTTATTTTAAAGTTATTTTTCATGTAATTTCTAATATTTAATGGTTTCGGGGGTTTCCCATGAATTTTTTGAGGAAAGGGTGGGTTTTCAATATTTGGTCCAAAAAGTGAGACCATTACCAAATATTCAAATAAATTATGTTTGTTTTATAACACATCCATTTTTCAGAATTTTTCACCCATTACACATTCCACATGGCATTCAATGACCTATTAAAACTACCATATCCATTTGGACCCCTTAGGAAGTCAGAATCATGGGGGATTTGGGTTCTTTATTGTGGTATTGGGCCATCACATGAGCCCATTTCTTGTTTTAAAAAAAATTATTTAATTATTTTATATATTTTTCATTTTTTATATATATTTTGGTGATTCCACCTATCACTCAAGACAACAGACCCTAGGAACACCCCCATGTTCATTTCTCCATCTTTGGATCTTAGCTTCATTGCAGATTAGGGAAATATTTCTTAGGCTTTCTTAAATCATCCAGATTTGAAAAGGTAATTTGGTTCTTTCCCAACTCCATCATTTTTACACTCCCCCCCCCCATTTTAGTTCCCAGTTGACATCCTCAGCTTATTTGAACCTCCATATTAGTGTTTTCTTCCAGGATATTCAGCTACTGGTTTATTAGGGGAGATTTTGTCAAGATATCTCATGTAAGTGGGATTCCCTCTATCCTCCTCCCATTTTCCAAGGGTTTCTTCCATTTTTCTTGAAGAGCCCAATTTCCAACAAGTAGGGATTAGAAAATTGTGTTTTTTTGAGTTTCTTGGCCCAATATTCTGGTTTTAGGTCCATTTTTATCCCCATGATGTGCAACAGTGGTATGAATGAAGTTTCACACAAGTATTTGAGGGTGTTTACATATACGGTAGGTGATTCCATATGTACGAATTATTAAATGAGTTAGATTGAAAGATTTATATTTCATTTCATATTCCTATTTCATTATTTTTTGTGCAAAAACTATTTTTTGGTATTCATTCATAATTGGTTGATTTTTAAGTGACAATTCTATTTGAATACTGGTGTCTTACTTGTCCATTCCATGTTGTACCAATTAGTGTAGTTTTCTTATTCATGGAATGGTTTTATAAAAAGGTTTATTGCTGTAAATTCTAGTTTAGTGTATTATTTGTATGAATTTTCTATTAAATTAGGGGTTTAAAATGGATTGTATGTGCAATGTTTTGTTGTAACATGTGAAATTGTTTTATGGAAATTATACGTGTTTATTTGAGTTATAAAAATGGTTAAAAGAATGTTTAGATACTATTTTCAGTTTTTATAAAAAGAACGAGTGCTTTTACATGTAAATGGAATTTTATAGCATGTGGAACTTGTTTGATCACAATGGGGGAAACATGGGTATCAAGGTGGGGAAAGTGTACTAGCATGATAGTGATCAGTAGTGGTTTTGTCCTCGTTTTACTTAACAAGTTATATCTTGAAAACACTAACAAAATTATGATGATGAATTTTTTGGGGACCACTAGGTTATGAGTGATTCCCTTACTAGTTTCTTGTGGATGAGAATAGATATTGATATTGTTACTTTCACACCGAAATCTGAGGTACCTAGGGATCACAACATACTAGTTCCTAGGGGTGTTACCATATTTAGTGGTCATTGACTATTTAATAGTTCTATTTAACTTATGGTGAATTTGGATGAAAAATTTATTATCATACAAGTTTCATTTAGATGTACTCATTCTTTATAGTTACCCACTTTGAAAAATGATTTGATTTTAAAAGTTAAACCTTTAGAAATTATTGCTACCATTTCTTGTTTATAACACATTCATGATTTTTATCTTATAATGCTTGTCACATTTAATCTTTGGGTGGTCTCCTATTGGTATTTGGCTCACACCCTACTTACATATTTGGGTTTAAGTATACATGATCATTATTGAAACATGTAAATACAAGGACTTGGGTGATGGTGGTCTAGGTGGTTATTTTCATTCCATGGTGTGGTGTTGTGGAGATGGCTTGTGGGTGATGAGACCTTTTCATGTGGTGTTCCTTGGGATGTTTTTCTACTACTTTTATGTATATTTGGACCTCTTGTGTCTTCTTTAAGACCATTTAATCACTTCTGAATTTTATTTAAGGCTTGATTGGTTGGTAATTTTCATATTTTGTTTATTGAATTTCTTTGGATGTTAAATTATTATAGACTCTGCTAAATCATTCCCAAAAATACTATATAAGATACTCGGGCACTTGTTCCAGCCCGTGGGGATGGAGAACACCCTTCTGGCCCTTCCATGGGCTGGTTTTGGTGTCGGTCTTGATGGCGACCAGATTTTATTCGATACACTAGAAAACCTGCACATCATATGAAAAGTAGGATATTAATTTGATGGTGTTAGTGATTCTTGAGTTCAAGACATAGGTATATTGATTTTTGACATAATATGATAGTTTTTATAAGTATAAAAAGTCCTAAACATAGGGTGAGAAAGGCCAATGAATGGAATAATCCAACTTAAAAAATCAGTCCTCCTGAAATGGGAAGAATCTATCTCTATTGTACTAATTTAAAAGATGGAATAATTTCAATAAAATGGGTAATACAGGTCATATTAATTATGATATAAGTTTTTAGAATCATTATAGTAATTATAGATTCTCTATAGTGATAATATAACTACCTTAGTCTATAGAGAATGTGAAAAACTATGTTTATCATTCGGGCGATTATACTATGTGAATTTGAAAGCTGATTCATCTACTCCAGAAAATAAAGAGAATATAAATGAGAAGGAATTCAAAAATATTAAAAGAGATGAATTATATTAATTAATATCATAGAAAAAGAGAGAAATATAATGGTTATAAAATTATCCAATTAAGAGAGAAATTTTAATATTTTAATAGTGGTTGACACACCTTTTGATGAAGCGGTGAGACTACACATGAAGGGTAAAGGTAAAGGTAATGTAGATGTGTGTTGAAGGTGTATACTAGTAGTACATAGTGGTTTAATATGAATGCTATAGCTACCAAACCATGAAAAAATTAATAATAAAGGTAATTCACTTTTGAGTGCTTTTTCTAAACCACCAAAGGAAAAAATGCATCCACCCTAATAAAAAACCTGATAATGTGACTAAATGATGCTTAACCATATGTCTTGATCATATTGAATTTGATTAAACTATAGAGTAAGCTAAAAGAATGAAATGTTTCTATTTTATAAGGTAGATAATCTAATTATGACTATGAATGAATATGTAAAATAAAATTATATCATTCTTCCTAAAGGAGAACACACCTGTATATCTAAGGGGGAAGCATGAAGAGAACTGAAGCAAAATTTCAGGGGTTGGGAAACTTGTCTCAACCTCTTACCCATGATGAGGAGATATTGGGAGATCCCACATATTAAATAATCTATATCAATGTAATATATTGATATGCTATTGATGAGAAGCATTAAGAGGAGTATCCATTGAGGTAGGACCATAAAATATACCAAATATTGTATAGATTTGTGTATTTTTTTAAAATATGGATTCCTATATAAATTTGATGAAAATTGAAGAATCAAGAATGTTTTATTAATATACCACTTTCATTTAACATGTATATATTATTTTTATTTATGGGTGATGTTTATCTAAAAAATGGGGTAGGAAATATGTCGTCATGAATTTTTTTGATGTGTGTGTTCTAGTGAGAATAGGTCATAAAATATTCATGAAAATATGATTGAGCACCTCCTACTATGAAAAATTGATTGATAAGTATCATACACTGAGTATTTATGTATATATTTATTATCTAAATTAATCAATATTGCTTTCCACACTCTTTATGACCACATTGTCATTTTGTTTGTTGATTGATGGCACATTTCTATGAAAATGTGATGCTCAAAAATTGTTATGACGCTTCTATTGATATTCATTGTTGATAGTCACTAGAAACTAGTGATCTATGACACATGAATAATACCTTTTACCATATAACTTATGGTGATTTTTGAAAACTTAGGAAGGTAATACCATGATGTTTCAGGGTTTCTTTATTCACATATGGTATAGGGATATGAAAATTTTAAATTAGTGTCCAGTAACAACTCTTTTCTCCTGTGGAACATTTTAGGATTTATAAAGAGATAAAATATTATATTTTACATTGATATGGGAAAACCCTTAAATTATGGAGGGTAGTTATATTCCTTCCCATTTTATTCATTTTTCTATTAGGGGTCGAAAAATTTCATTTAGTATTAGAGTAAATATAGAGTTGAAAATATTTCTAAAGGAGGACATTGAAGTTTCCTTGGGTTTATGATTGAATTTATTAACAATTTATCTTGATATAATTTTCAATTTAATTATGAAAAAGGGATGAGGAGAACATATAGTTTGTGTAATTATAAATAAAATTTGGTTTCAACAATTATCGCAAAAAAATAATAAATTTAGAAACTGATTGTAAAGACCCGAAAATTTCATATAATTTTTTGAAAATTATTTTGGATTATTACGAGTCTTAGAAAATTTGTGGCACCTGATTCTGATGCTCGGTGTGCCCGGAATATATTTTTTAACTTTTTTTAGGTACATTCAATAAACCTGTGGGTGATGTTTTCAATCTTTTGAACTGGTGCTCAGATTAAAAATTTGATGGTACCGTTGAATCTATAGCGCCGAGATTCGCTTAAGGGGGGATTAACCCCGGCCGAAGTATGTCAGGAGAAAAGGTTAGTTTTTCATATTTTTGGATAATATTAAAATAACATAAAAATGTTATTTTTTTCTAACAACGGTTGACCGGTGGTGGTGGGACGACTTAGTTGTCAATCCATTTAATGGATTGAATCTTTTTTTTTGTAACCACATCATTGAGATTATGAGGTTCATTCATTAATGAACCGCATTAATCATTCATTGGGTTAATCACCATTCTAGTCTATTTAAATGAGGCTCAGGCTTGTGTTTTTGACATGGAAGTAAAGAACCTATAACGAAGTGCCACAACATATTCCATCAATGAAGAACAGAGTCTCGAAAGGCAACATTGGAGGAATCGATCCGAGATCGACGAACGTCCTCGGCTTCATCATGCGTGGATTCTACTTCCACAACAGCAATGTATCCTCTAAATCCAAGGTAGGGGTTTTGTTTAAATTCAAGTGAATTTTTTTTAATTCTTGAAAATAAATAAGAATTGTGGAAGTATTGAACAAGTTATAGTTTATTTAGGATGAACTAATTGTTGCTCGCTTGTTATGATTCTAACGCGGATGGAGCGGGCCAAAAAACAAGGACTGAACCATTATATGCTTCGGTTTTGTCGCGTTCCTCATGGGATAAGTTTGAAATCAAGGAAATCATGAATCTGAGATCCAAGTAGTTACAAAATCATCCTGGGAGGCCTGTAGAAACATTCAGATGAAATAATGAACCTCCAGAGATCACTTGGTGGCTCGTAGAAGTTCCACTGGCACGACACCGGCGATCGGTGATAGCGGTGGTGGGCATCGGGCGGCCGTGGTGGAAGAAAGAGGAGTGCCAACACAAGCCACTGAGGGTATCCACGACATTGAGTCAACACAGCCGGCCCTCGGCATGCTGTTTTGGCATAAGGTGGCGCCCTGATGAAGGGGACCCACAGCCCGTGGGTCTCGCTGACAAGGAGGTGGCGCCACATGGCACCACTATGGCAACCAAATAGCTTTCATCTTTTAGGTAAGGTGGAGAGACCCCCTCCGTGTGGGGAACCCAGCTGGGGGTCACGCTAGGCAGTGGGTCGGGCCCGCCGGTGGAGTAGTTGGCTGAGCTCATCGTAGCCCATCCCAATTGTGTCGGCCTAGCCGGTTTGGGCTGGGCCGGGTCGGACCTGGGTCGGACCCGGACCAGGTCGGGCAACCGGAAGTAGTTCAGGTTGGCCCATGAAGGGTGGGTCGAGTGGGTTTGATCGGGTCGGACCGGACTGAGACCCTCTTCGGCCTAGATACACTAAAAAGGTCGTATCTCACAAACCAGACGTCTGTTTGATGAACCACCTACGATGCTATAATCCTTATAAGAAGATATAACGTTTGAGAGTACAAATGAGTGTTGGAGAATGTTGGAGTATGACTGAGTTGGATTGAACCCGAATCCAACTGGGCCCTCGACACTAAAATGCCTATAACTCACAGACCGAGCGTCCTATTGATGTGTCATCTATCACTTTGGAACCCGTACGAAATGGCATTCCTTCGGGTTACTCCTTATTGAAACATCATGGATGTTGAGGAACAACCAATATATTGAGGAGTAGATACTTAGGAACTCAATCACACTGAGTGTGGTGGATCCTTTGGATCGCTGTCAATTGAATAGAGACCCTGTGCTGATCAGCATCATAGTGACCCTATGGGGATCATCATCATAGCGACCATGTGGGGATCATCATAATAGAGACCCTATGCAGATCAACATCATAGTGACCCTGTGTGGATCAACATCATAGAAACCCTGTGTGGATCAACATTGTTGTGAACAAGTGTGGATCAGTAGTGCGCGACCTGATAAGGACCTGCCTTAGAGCCTCTCGTCATGGATCAGCAACACATGACCCCATATATATTTTCAATGGAAAAATTATTCATGGTTCAGTTGTGGAAACCTCGTAATGGAATAAAATGATGTAGCATAAGACAAATCATGTTTATTCCTGGTCTATGAGTTTTATACTTTGTTTGAGATGAGTCTTTTTCATTGTGCTTTGTCATTGAGATCATGCTTTGTGGTTTTACATTGTGGAATTCTAAGAGACCTCTGGGGGTATTTGGATCCCTACTAGGTATTTTTAGACCCACACACACATGGACTTCGCCCGCCCCTTATTGTGTCTTGTGCAGATGATAAGGAGCTTGGCAGAAACTTTAGGGATCCAGAAACAGGTGGTACACGGAGGTTACTGGTTGACGTCGAGGGCTGCAGAGATGAGATGTACCTACCCTTCATGTAGGATCCTTATTGGATGATGTCATTAGATTTTTTCTATTGTAGTTGTATCTTTTTAGTTGGTCTTTTATTCCAAACCCTTTACTTTCAATGCACACTTTTATCATCATAGTTTCACTATGTGGCTTCCAACTTGTCATGTTCTTGGTCTATGTGTTTGCAGGCTTAAAGGAAATGACTTCCCGTTTTAGGGATACACCTTTCCGGCTGTAGTCGCCAACTCATTGCCTATATAAGACGGGCTTGTGGTAGTCATGGAATGGGAACTAGGGGACAGGTCGTGACAAAGTGGTGTCAGAGGAGTCACTTCTATCGAAGAACTAGGACTATGATCATTCTAATTAATCAATAGTGTTAAGTTTTCTTAGTGTGGTTTTTAGTTTGGTGGGTACAATGTTGGTGCGGCAGCCGATGTATCCATACACAAGGACAATGAATTATGATTTCTGACATGGTTCATGAAAACACTGATTTAAAGTGTGTTGGAAATGTTTTAATTTTGATCTCTTTTGTGTTAGCTCACCAGGTATAACTTATTGACAATGCTGAACCTGTTTCTTTTCAGGATGCCACCACTTAGAAAGCTAGCCATGAATCCAAAGAGACTTCATGATGATAGCCCACCGAGTGATGAGATTTCAGTGTAGGCCCCTATTATAGTGATAAAACCATCAGGTGGTGCACCAGCAACAACACTACCCACTGGGTAGCAGTTTCCACTATCCCCACTAGAATATGGTGCCCACCAATTAATTATGTTGCACTATTTCTTGTGGTATAGGCCTCCGAGGTTTCGAGGCGATATAGATCCCTAGGGATCTGAGGACTGGCTAGAGGATATGGATAATGTTTTCCACCATGTTGGGACAACAACAGATCAGATGGTGATCCTTACAGCTAGCCTCTTCTAGGGAACATCCGGGAGATGGTCAAGCTTGGCGCTCCAGATACACAATGAGGCGACCCTCACCAATATGAACTTTGAGATCCTCTTTATGGTGGATTTCATTCTGTTGACCACACACTCTTTGAGTATTTAGGATCTCTTTCACTAATAGTAGGGAAGCCTAATAGTATCCCAATACTTAGCATTATTCACTAACCTCTAGCGCTACTCCATTGATATACTATGTGACTCTTTATTTAGAATCTTGACCTTTTATTAGTGTCTCTGATGAGAGATTAGAGTGCCGATGATATTTCTCAATATCCAGACATAGGCTGTAGTGATCGAGCGAGCGTTATTGGGGGAGAAATTCTTAGCTGACTAGGCACCGGTGGTGAGAGACTCCACTAGAAGATAGGTAGACGAGTCATCTGTAGCAGGAAGTAGGCAGATGATGCAGAGGTTTAGGAAGGAAATACCATCTGAAGGACGACCCCAGGATGTTGGGTTAGAGGTGCGGAGCTCACATGGAATAATAGACTAGTAGAGGAGAAGACTATGATTCTCGTATGGTGGGCAGGGTCACATGGCTCGCGACTACCCAACCCACCTTACTGACAATCAGTAGACTATCGAGGGACCACCAAGTCAGAGGCTGAGATTTGAGCGAAGAGGTCCACAGGGCGGAAGACGTGGAAGGGGAGCAGGTCCTGCATCAGGTAGTGGGTGGCGATTTGAGGTTAAATCGCCACCACCTCCATGTGGTCCATCCTTACCTTAGGAAGTAGGAGGATATGGACAAGCATAGTTTCAGGTAGCTGAGGCCTACTACCACGGTGCTCGGAGATTCTGGTTGAGCCTTTGGCTCGACCCATACGATTAAAGACTCCTACAAGAGAGGATTTGACAATAACAAACTAGTGTCGATAGTGTGAGCTTACTCTAGGAGGATAGAGCTTTGGCTGGGATATCTTAGTAGAATCATTGAGGCCTTATAGTGACATCATGCGTATGTACTTTTTACCCATGTTCCCTACTCAGATTGACGGTTTTAGGTGAAAAGTGCGGTGTGTTCGTGAGGATGGAACCATGTTTTCCTTCACTGGAGATATGGGAACTTCTGAATCTCATGATGGACTTTCCCATAGGATGGTGCATCCGATCACTCATCAGTTGGATAACATTACCCTCAAATAAGTTGATGTGACGATTCTGAGTTATCCTTTAGTGGTGGATCAGAATGGTAATGTCTTTGCTGATGATGTTCCCAGACTACCTCCGCACAGAGAGGTAGACTTCTACATCAACCTGTACCCCGGTATGACACTGATATCTACACCAGCATATCGGATGGCTCCTGTGGAGCTTCGTGAGTTGAGGGTATACCTAGAGTACTTTCAATGGATGGGGTTCAAAAGTCCCAGTTATTCTCTTTGGGCATCCCTGATTTTTTTACCAAGATGAATGATGGGAGTCTAAGTCTTTGCGTGGACTTTCGGTGCCTGAACTAGGTGACCATGAAGAACAAATATCTTCTGCCAAGGATCAATGAACTCTTAAACCAACTAATGGGATCATAGTGGTTTTCGAATATAGACCTTGGATCAGGCTATCATCAACTCATGGTACGTGATGAGGATGTACCAAGACAACCATTAGATATCGGTATGACCATTATGAGTTCTTAGTATTGCCCTTCAGTGTGACCAACACTCTGGCAGTGTTCATGAGACTCATGAATAGAATCTTCTGTAATTACCTCAGTATCTTCATGGTGGTTTTCCTTGACGAAATCTGGATATACTCAGTGTCATAGGAGGATCACACCATGCACATGCAGATAGTTCTTGATACGCTCCGAGATCACCATCTTTATAGAAAGATCACGAAGTTATAGTTATGGATATGGGATGTCCATTTCATAGGGAAAATTATCTCAGAGGCTGGAGTTACAACGGATCTGGTGAAGTTAGAGGCAATGATTTCTTGGGAGCCACCTAGGAGCACGACCTAGGTGCGGATTTTTCTAAGACTGGCTGGGTAATACTAGAGATTCGTACCTGACTTTTCCTGGGTAACATCACCCTTTTCATCTTTGATGAAGAAGGGGAAGGATTTCTTGTGGATAGAGAAGTGCCAAAAAGGTTTCCAGGTGCTGAGGCACAGGCTAAAAAGTTCCCCCATCATGAGGCTTCCGGATATGGGAGTTGGGTATATAGTCTAATAAAACACATCAGGGATCATAATAGGATTTTTCCTAAGGCAGGAGTGAGCAGTGATCGCCTATGACTCACATCAGCTAAGACAACATGAGAAGAACTATTCTACCCATGACCTGTAGTTAGTAGCAGTTGTCTTATCCTTGAAGATGTGGCGAAACTACTTGATGGATGAACGTTTTATAGTCTAATCTGATCACAAGAGTCTGAGGTAAATCTTCTCATAGAAGGACCTGAACCTGACACAAAAACGATGGATAGAGTTCCTCCAGGACTATGACTTTGAGATATTCTACACTCCTTGTAAGGGAACGTGGTGGCAGACACACTCAGCAGGAGGTCTAGTCTATAGTTACCGAGTGAGGAGACATTGTAGCTAGCCGCGTTGAAGTTATCCTTCGTGGACAGTGATGGAGCATCTTACCTCTAGTATGTGACAGTTACTCCCTCACACATTCAGCGAGTCAGGGAGGCACAACTTGGAGACATATACTTCAAGGCCCGACATGCTCAGATATCCTCAGGACATGCCCCTGATGGATTTTTTGAAGGTGAGGATGATGTCATCCTCTTTAGAAGATGCACCGTGGTACCGGTGATGCTATGAGAGGATGTGTTGAGGGAGTTCCACAGATCCCCTTTTACAGTACACCTTGGATTAGAGAAGATGTACCCAGACCTCCGATGTCAGTATTGGTCTCCAGGGATGAAGAAAATGGTGGTGGATTTCGTATCGCGATGCCTCACTTGTCAGCAAGTAAAGGCCGAGCATCAGGTACCATCAGGCTTACCTCAACCACTTGATGTTCCAGAATGGAAGTGGGTTGGTATATCCAAGGACTTAGTGACAAGGCTACCACGTGTATCCAAGGACCATGATTCCATTCGGGTGATCATTGGCTGACTCACTATGTCGGCCCACTTCCTACGCATATGAGAGTAGGGACCAGTAGAGATCTTGGTAATTCGATACATAAATGAGATTTTACAACTTCACGGGGTGCTGAAGACAATCGTCTAAGATCTTGAAGATCGTTTTACATCCTGTTTGTGGAAGAGATTACATGAGGTTTTCAAAACATAGATTTGTTTGAGCACCAACATCCATCCGCAGACATATGGTCAGACGAAGCAGACCAAATAGATACTCGAGGAAATGTTCCATGATTGTGTCCTTGATTTTTGTCATAGTTAGGAGGACCATCTACCACTAGTGGAGTTCTATTACAACAACATTTATCACTCCAGCACCATCATGGATCTGTTTGAGTCCATGTATGGGTGACCTTTCAGATCACGACTATGCTGGACAGAACTAGGGGAGTCAACAGATATGGGTCCAGAGTTCGTACAATCTACCACAGAGAAGGTGCAGATCATCTAGGAGAGGATGAAGACTGCATAGAAGCAACATAAGTCTTATACCGACAGGAAATGAAGACCCTTGGAGTTTGAGGAGGGAGACCATGTCTTCTTAGGGGTCTCACATCGATGAGAATTATGGAGGTTTGGATGGGGAAACAAGCTATCTTTAAAGATCAAGTTACTTTTCTAGTTTCTCAATAGAGTAGGCGAGGTGGCGTACCATCTAGACCTTCCCCAATATTTTCAAAGGGTTCTTAATTTTCTCCATCGGTCACAGTTGAGGAGGTAAGTTCATGATCCATCGCATGTTATCGACTGGGGCGAGCTTGACATCAACGATGGGGTGACATTTACGGAGTTCCAAGTGGAGATAGAGGATCGAAATTAATGGGTCCTTCATGGGTGGTAAATTTCTCTTGTGAAAGTTCATTTGAAGCACAGAAATCTCTAGGAGATAACATGGGAGCAAGAGGCTCAGATATGTTCTAGTTACCCCCATTTGATCCCCTAGTTTTGTTGTATATTTTGAGGATGAAAATACCTAAGGTGTGGAAAATGTAAAGACCCAAAAATTCCATATATTTTTTATAAATTATTTGTGATTATTAAGAGTCTGTAAAAATTAATGGTGCCTAATTCTGAGGCCCATTATATCCAAAATGGATATTTGAACTTTTTTTAGGTGCATTTAGTAAACATGTGGGCAACATATTCTATCTTTCGCACTAGTGCTCGGATTAAATACTCGAGGGCACCATTGAATATGAAACTCCAATATTCACTTAAGGGGGGATTAACATCAACCACAGTATCTAAAGAGAAAATTTTCGTTTTTCAGATTGTTAAAGAATAATAAAATGACCCAAAAATGTTATTTTTTTATACCAAAATTTCAAAGGAGGTGGTCAGACCGCTGAGTTTTCAAGCCATTTAATGGCTTGAAACTATGTATTTTGTAACCATGCCATTGAGATGAAGAGGAACATTCATTAATGAACCTTATTAATCATTCATTGCATTAATCACCTTCCCCATCTATATAAATGAAGATCATGCTTGGGTTTTTGACATAGAAGTAAGGAACCTCAGACGAAGTATCGTGGAGTCTTCTATCAATGAAGAACGGAAGCACGAATGGTACTGTTTGAGGAATTGATCCGATATTGATGAACATTGGCGAATGCATCAAGCATAGAATCTTCTCCCACAACTGCGAAGTCTCCTCCAAATCTGAGGTAGGGGTTTTGTTTAAATTCAAGTGAATTGTTTCTGTTTCTCGTTCTTGAAAATAAAGATGAATTGTGTATGTATTGAATGGGTTTCATCTTATCTATGAAGAATTGATTTCTACCCACTTGTTATGATTCTAACACAGAGGGAAAATTCCAAAAGAACAAGTCCCGAACCCTCAACCACTTCGGTTTTGTTGCGTCTTTGGGGGTGAAGACTAAACTCGATGACAACTTGCATTCGAGAGCCAGGCAGTGACGATAGAATCCTAGGAGGCCCGTAGGACCATTCAGAAGGGATAAAGGACCAGCAGAACTCACCTGGTGGCACGCAAGAAGTTATAATGGCACGAAACCAGCTCAACGTCGCGGTTCGTAGAGGGGAACCGTGATATCGAGTCGTGGCGGCAGTAGGGGTGACCGGCCCTCGGCCGACCGTGTTGGTGGAAGGTCGTGGGCCATGGAGGGGAGCCAGGGATTCAAAGCCTTAGAGAAGGGGACCCGTGCTCCATGAGACTCACTGATAGGGACGAGGTGACATGTGGCACTGCTGTTGCAACCTAATAACATTCAAACATTCAGGAAGGGGGAGAAACCCCCTCCACGTGGGCCATCCAGCTGGGGGCCAAGGCTGCCTGACTAGCCACGCCCAACTGAGGCAGGTCGGGCCAGTCTGCGGCCCAGCCCACTCGGGATGGCCCTGCCGGTTTGGGCCAGGCCGGGTCAGTCTCAGACTAGGTTGGGTCGACCTAAGCCGGGTCGGGCCGGCCCATGTCGTGGCGGGTCAGGTCGGTCAGATCGGGTTGGACCGAGCCTGGACCATCTTCAGCCCATATACGCTTAAAAGGTCGTATCTCACAAACCACACATCTATTTGATGAACTGTTTGTAGCACTGTAATTCTTAGAACGAAGTGGAATTTTTGAGATACTCCACCTGAGGTTTAGAGAATGTTAGTGTACGATCGGGATGGATCGAACCTGATTCCAACTGGGACATCGACACTAAAATGCCTAAAACTCACAGACCAGGTGTCCGATTGAAATGCCACCTATAATATTGTAACCCTTACGAAATAGCAGTCCTTTGGATTACTCCATTGTGGAAAATTGTGGTAGTTGATGCACAACCTATATCTTGAGTAGTGAATACTACGGAACTCAAGCGCACCGAGTGCGGAGGATCCTGTGGCTGGATGTCAATTGTATAGCGACCCTGTGTGCATTAGCATCATTGCTACCCTATGTGGATCAACATCATAAATACCCTATGTGGATCAGCATCATAGTGTCCCTGTGTGGATCTGCATTATAGAGACCCTATGTGGATCAACATCATAGCGACCCTTTGTAGACCAGCATTCTAGCAACCCTATGTGGATCAATAGTACGCGACCCATTGAGGACCATCCTTAGAGTGGTCCTTCGTGGATCAACAATAGACGAACCTATGTGGATAAAAAATAGAACAACTTCTTTGTGGTTTAGTTTTCTAGAATTCCTAATGGAATAAAATGTTATAGCATAAGACTAATCGGTTTTATTCTTGATATTTGATTTGTATACCCGGTTTGAGCTGAGTCTTTTTCTTTGTACTTTTTGATTGAGATCATGATTTGTAGTTTTCTATTTCTTGAGAGACCTTCGGGGGTCTTAGGGTCCCTATTGGGTATTGTTATGCTAACCCACGCATGAGCTTTGACCACGCCTTGTAGTGTCTTGTGTAGATGACGAACAACTTGGCTAAATCTTTAGGGCGCTAAGACCAGGAGGTACATGGAGGTTACTTGTTGATGTGGAGAGCTGCAGAGACGAGCTATACCTACTCTTAAGATATGATCCTTGGTAGACAATCTCAGGATTCGTTTTCTATTGTAGTTTTATATTTTTAGTTGGGCTTTTCTTCTGGACCCTTTACTTTCAACGCACACTTTTACTACTGCAGTTTTACTACGTGGTTTGAAACATGTTGTGTACTTGGTATGTGTGTTTGCAGTTTTAAATGAAATGGATTCCCATTTTAGGGATACACCTTTCCAATGTTAGCTGCCAACCCCTGACCTATGGAAGTCGGGCTTGGGGTAGTCACGACACATGCCCAAGGTGAGAGGTCATGTCATGGATAATGATTTAATGTTAATTGGAACGAGTGTTGATAATATATCCATGTATGAATTTTGGATAAAAAATGAGAATACCTACAGATGTGTTATTTAATTATATTAGGTTATTTTTCCTTATAAATTATAATTAATGTACATTCCCAATTTATTTTGGTGATATTTTTATAAGGGATAATATGTCTTAAAGTATAACCAAAATATGGGTCGGATTAGCCTGATATTACCACCCAAGTATCCCAGGACAAGGCCATGTCAATATTCACTGTATCCACAAATTTTTTATCATCCGAACCAGCCTAGTAATGGATCATTAGAAATGAATAACACATTTAGAGGGAAATAATGGTTCACAAAGAGCACATAGGGAGTATACATTAGGCATAGTGCATGAAGGGTTGTTTAAAACATTGGAAGGTGTGTGTGAGTGTGTCCAGAAGCTTACCCCAGTGCCCAGAACAAGATGAATATGATGTTATATGTATTATTAAGAATTTTTATATTGACTTAAAATTAAATATGGGATTGAGTAATGTTGATAACTATTCAATGATAATTTAAAAAAGTATAGAAAATTTTATTTATATTGTTTGATTAAAAATACTTGTGTTGTTAGTCATGTGACTGTATAAGTCATGATTAATCTACCACATAACTAAATGCCAATATAGAACATTAGCAACTCTTTTATCACAAAATTTTCCAGATGCTTCATCAGGGTTGATGAATCTACCACATAACGAAATGCCAGTTATTTTAATATGACATTTCTACGTTCAAACTTTTCAACCTATTGAAAGAATAAATATGATTTTATTACACAATAATGAAATTGATTATTCTAAAAAATGATCAGTGATAATGAATAAAGCTTATAGTGTATGAAAATTATATACTCTAATAAATTAAATTGCATTCAAAGAAAGTATTTATCTAGTAGAAAAGCTTACAATATTTAGGATGTTTTTAGCTGTGGCTAAAAAAATCACTATAATTTGTATCAAATGGATCTCAAATAATCATTTTTATATATTCAAATAGAGGAAAAATTATTTATTGGACAACCATGTGGTATTAATATTGACAAATTTGGAATAGGGTGTGAAAACCGAGAAAGGAATTATGTGTCTTGAAATAAACTAAAATAGCTTGGTACTGAAAAAAATAATTTGTAATTTAAGGAAATTGGTTTACCTAATGATAAAGATAATGATTATTTTTTAATAGATTTTTCCATAGGTACAACAATTTCCATAGTTTTATGTCGATAATGAATTTTTACTAGTAACCATGTGTGGCTTTTTAATGAATTATTTGATAATGTGAAAGGGAAATTGGATATACCCGTATTAGAAAAAAAATTATTTTCTTGGATTAATGATTGAGTAGGAACCAAATTTTGTATTTTTTTAAAAGATAAATATTCCAAAGGGTTGTTGAAAATGATTTTTATTGTTGATTCAAGATGAGTTTCAACAAAAATTTCCTTTGGAACCAAACTTTATAAAATTGAAATAATATAATCATTTTCAAAAGGGAATTTAGAAGTGTCATTTATTGTTTGTTATATTTTATATCTTCATGACTGGACATATCCAATATTGTAACACTCTGTGATCAATTACAATATGACCCAAGGGATTCACAAAATAATTTGGAAAATAGGATGATGTGATATGTGAAGGTATCTTATTAGAGCTATAATGCTAGAAAATAATGTGGATCATCATCTTAAAACACACATAGTGAAAACAAAAAATCAAATTTCATCAAGACATCTTCGAGTATCATCCACCCAATAAATTCATAAATGATTATATAGTAATTTTTTTATTACTAAACATGTAATCAATAAGTAATATATATATTAAGAAATGGAAACATGTTCTTCATGTTTGGTCAATCTCACTCTTGGATAGATCTAGTTTTAGAGAATACAACCATAGCCTCTATATATAGTCTCAATCACAGAAAATTGGGCTGTTAATATCATAGAAAACCAAAAATTCATTCCAAATTGGGTGATTGAACTTTACATAGGTTGATTATTTTCCCCATTGTCTTATTTTCACTTTTTTATTGACTTTTTTTTTAAAATAAAAAAATAAAAATTAATACAAAATAAATTCATAAACTAATGGGAACTTCAATCTCCACCTTTTCATTTTTTTAAAATTCTAACTTAATCTAATTCATCGTGTTACAGGTTCATTTAAGACCTATGATATGTATATAATGATGAAATAATGTAACAAATTGAACGTGATATATATAAAAATGTTCACAAGAAAATATCCATCCATAATATATTTAATCCAAAATTTATTTTAACATCAGCATAATTTTTCAATTAATATATTATAAACAATATAATAGAGATATGAAAAAAAGGAGAGATATATGTTATTAGTAGAAGTGATACAAAACTCTTACCAGGGCCTACATAGGATTGTCTACCTACTCCTCATTCTAACTTACTCAGAATATTCATGCCCGTTAAGCCTTTATTTGATGTCTCAACCAAGTTCTAAGTGCCTCAGCCAGCATCAAAGAATCATTTTCTCAAGATAAATTAAAATCATCAAAAATCATCCTATATTATATTAGAAATATCATGAACTGTATAATAAGATAATGTAATGTTTTAGGGATTTTCATCTGTTAATGATAAAAAAAATTAGACCAAGTGACATAGTTGAACTACCCCTCAATTCATGCATCAAAAATCATTGAAGACAAACAACCCATTCAACATTATCCTAAATTTTTAATGTTATGACCCAATTTTCATAGTATTTGTAGTAATATTTAACCCAATTTTCAATGTAATACTAAGCTAATTTGGGGAATCAGCTATGATTTTATTCAACTTAGAAGAGGTGGATGAACATCATGTTTTAGCCTAAACTCAGAGGACCTCTCTATGGGAATTTCTTTTGTGAATATGTCTACAATTTTATTATGAGTAGAAATTTATTCAATATTTATTTCACAATTAATCACTATTAATTTAAAAAAAATTATGTATTATGGGAAATTGGTTATAAATATAGTGTTCTACAAGGTTCTTAGATTTTTTTTATTGCATATTGATTGCCACAAAAAAAGACTATGTGGCATCTCAGTTTCAACAATCATGTTTTTTAACTATACTACCATCCACAATACCTAGGTTCATGCATGAAGAGACATTATGTAATGATTCTCATGTATATTCTTAATGTGTGAACATATGTGGGATTTTATTTTATTATTTTATATATGCTTCCATCATATCTAAAAAGTATACATTGAAGTACCATTGGAGTTGTTGATGAAATGAGTTTTTATCATTTGTTTTCAACTTTTATAAATAGTTTATCTTGGATTGTTAATGATTAAGAGATGATTATAAGAGGTTCAAGATGATTATAAATCATTTATATGATTTTATTTTTCTTGTTTTCAGTTCTGAAATTGATTAATTGGTTGTTTGGTCACTCATATTATTGTTTAATTGATTAAAGTTTGAGTATGGTCACTTGAACACTTATTGAAACAGATTGGATTCAACACATGGTTATTTGAATATAACTTATGGCGAATAGGTCAGTCATGTATTCAATTTGTTATATAGTTCATTCGATAGGCTCTTTATGTGTAACTTACTTAGCACATGAGGTTTTTTCACATAGTTCATTCCAATATGTTGTTGAATCACATAGTCAATCCATCTCACAGTCGATCATGTACACATAGATTTTTCTGGTGACTTTTCTAGAAAAACTTTTTAGTTTCTAGACATTGAGTTTCTTAATAAACATTACTTCATGACAATAAATCTATTCTCAATGAATAAAAAACCACATCTAAAATGTCATCCCAGATTTTTCATGTGTGATTTTGAAAATATGGGTCATTAATTATTTGTTTTATGTTTTAAGAATACATATTTGATAAAATATTGTTTTTGGATCAATGTTGAATTTTTTCACAAAGAATCTCAAATTGTCAGATCTGGAATATTAATTATGATAATTATATTCTATTTTTATATAAAAAACTCTATAGCATTATGTAATGAAATTATTCATATTGGGAATTCATATTCCTATTATTGATTTATTATGTTTTTTACTAAGATATTTTTATTTCGATCATGAAATTTATGATGAACTAATTATAGAGTTATAATTATATGAGTAAGAATACACAGGTATTTGTGGAATTCAAAAATTAACTCTTTTTTATTTATTCTAGATATTATGTGAAGATGGAGGAGTTTATAGTATTGGTTTTTTTGAGATGTTGAGAAAAAAGGGTGGTAGTGTTGCTTCTCTAAATACATGTAGTTATAAAAGGTGGTGAATATTTTTGAGATTGTTTTGTATGTTTTTTAGCCTAGTAAAACAAGAAAATAAAATGAGATCATGATGTATGATTACATTGAATGATTAGAGAATGATAGGAATGAAATTATTTTACTCGAATTAAATTAATTATATTAGTTTTCAGTTTCCCCAATATTGGGATTTTATGAATAAATAAGATAGATATTCATGCACACAAAATAAGAAGAGAAAATTATAGAAAATAAAAGAAAAGAGAATGTGAAAAATATTCTCTATGATCATCATACTTATATGATGAATCTCAATTTTTTTTAATATTGAATAATAGTGGGAAGAAGTTCTATATCTGACCCCCATGATTTGGGAATTTATTCTTGAATATTCGTGATTTCTCCTCAATAGAGAAACACTTCCATTGTTTTTGTAGTAACAAAACTTTTTATAAGATCTATCTCATCATGGGTACATATTTCATATAAAGGAAACGTGAAACTATATTATATATTTTGAATCTAAACATGGATAATATGAATCTATGTTATCCCTATATGATTGAAACCAATTGTGATTAACTAAAGATTCTATTTTTGGGGGGAGTAACCAACCACAAGAAAGAGTAGGTTAACAATAAAGGGGTCTAACCTTGTAGAACAATTTTGTTCATTGTATCTTTATTTTATTATATATTTGTGAGGTGAAAACTATATAACTGAGTGAATCTAATCATAATAGTTTGTAGGGGTTGATTAAATTAAGAATGAATATTTAAAGTTAGTCTCTATTAAAATATACCCCATTATAATTTGTGTACTCTCATATTAGTCTCATTAATTGGAATCTGATAAAAATTAACTATATTTTGTTCAATCATGCATGACTCACATATTTTTCATTAAAATTTAACACAAATTATAAAAAAATTATTTTTATGAAATACTATTTTTTTGGGAAATACATTAATCATTCAATATTTTTTAAAATTTTAGTCCTGTAGTCGATTTTTTGGATTTGTAGTTGAAAAAATGGTTGTGAGGAAGATTTATGTTTAAGTATGGTAACCACATATACTATGAATAAATAAATTTATTAGTTTGGTTAGATCATTAATGTGGTTGACACATTAACCATGGATTCACACTTCATGCAGTCAGTTCATTGATCATAGTATTCCACTAAAATTGACTGCCTAGGAATCCAATTAACCATATGAACAGTTGATTGAAAAAATGTCTACTATTAAGAAAAAATCTATAAATATCAAAGTAATCAAAAACAACTTAAAAAACATATTGAAACTATATTAATTATTAAAAAAACATCCATCAATCTGGAACATCTTTTCGTGCATGTTGAGAATAAATGAAAACCAAAAATGACTTTATCAACTACTCTAAAGGTATTAGAGTTTTCACCCCTTTCGAAACACTATAATACTAGTTTCATGATCTAAAATTCCATGATATATTATTTACCACATGATAGTAAATTTCATGGTATAGTCCTATCACATCTCCCATGATTATATCAAAACTATTTTCTTATCTTATTACAAAATGATAATGTAATATAGAAATGGCCACTCATGTGTAATACACACACAATTCATTATTAGGATCCTTTTTATGATTGTACTACTTAATATGACATTAAAATAATTAGAGGATTTCAAAGTCTCATGATATAAAAATTAACAATTATATTCCACATAAAACAACGTTAAATGGTAAACTGTGTTCAATTAAGTGAACCAAACTATATGGGTTTTGATTCCACTTATATTGAAATGGAATAAATCCCCTCTCAAGGGCCCTATCCCAGTGTCACCATATTTACCACCTCTAATGATGAAGGTAAATTCCATATATCCATACTATATTACAATAAACTATATAATAAATCATCAAAAAGAGAAATATAGTGGACCTATAATACATATATAAGTCCATTTCGATGCATATCAATGACAAATCAATATCCTGGTGGTGACCTGTGTTTCAACAATCTTGTAAAAGATTAATAAACATTTCAAAAATCTATGAGTGATTCTTGATATTGGACATTATTCCCCTATAAAAGGTGAAATGACCCTAACCTCTCATCTTCTAAAATAATTTTCCAACAAAAGCATAGCTATTAATGTCCCATCATCCTTCTACATTTGGAAAGTAGGTTTACTCAAACTCAAAATAAATATATGAAAAGTGAATATCATGAATTGAATTATTTTTATGGAATCCCTTTACTATAAATGGTTGAGTGATATCACACATTGGGTATCACATTCTCAGGGATGCTACCACACACCATCAATGAGGATGTGTGTCAAAAAAAACTTTCATATACACCAATATAACTTCTTTTTCCGTGATATTGAGAGGCCAATAGAATTGGAAGAAGTCACTATAGTATTTTCTATCTCATATGTCCTTCATTATCATAAATAGATTAACCATGATGATGATTCCTAAAATTTCATTCATCTAGTGAATTAGAAAAACAAATATACCTCATTCTAGTAATTTAAAACATAATACATGACTTAACTATGAATTTATGAGATTTTTCATATCCGAATTTAGTCATTGGACTTGATTTCTTTTATCCTCATATGAATAGAAAAATTCCATCTTTGTTAAGACTCAACGAGTTGTAGGATTATAAAAATAATCAACAACCCTTATTGGTCAAGCCATATGTATTCTATAATGAAGGTAGAAAATCATGAAGGTTTTCATGAGTGGCATGTTTCTAAACTCAAGTAATAAGGATTTATAATAATAATACACTACTAAGTATATTTATGACTGTATGACATCAAAAATTATATAAATTCGTTTTTCATTCCATGTAATAAGTATCCACTTATTACATCATGAGTATATTTTTCATATCTCCAATAACATTTCTTATATCGAATACAAGATTCCGCTCATGAGAACCATATCATATCATCATGTCCCCTAATACTATGTTATGGACATTGATTAGTGAGAACATCAATTTATAAATTTAGGGGTTATTATAATTATAATGTTCATGTAAAATAAATTTTATCACACATGAATTATTTATAATTTAACATTACGTTTTCATAATAACCCATGATACATATTAAACCATTATATTCAATTTCATATGTATTTTATACCAAGATAGTTAACATGATCCTCATTATTTTGTTGTGATAATGTATTCATCAATTGATCTGCTAAATTATCATATGTACCTACCTAATAAATCCTAACATATCCTCTATCAGTAATCTCTCATATGAGAAGGAATTTGTGAAGGATATCATTGGTCCTTTCATGAGACTGAGGATACTTGGCATGAGAAATGGATATATTATGGCCACGTTAAATATTTATTTCTTCTTTCATGATAAAAATGACCTTGAGTTTGTAAATAAACATCTTGATCAAAAAAACACTTACTCCACAAAATCTGATGTCATGATGTACTCTTCCCCTATTATCGTGTCTACCATGGTGGATTGTTTGGAACCCTTCCATTGTGAACTATTCAGATAAAATATTAAACCATATTGATTTCACATGCCATATCTATCATATTGTAAAATTGTATCAATGTACCCTTCTTATGAAATATATTCCTCTTATATAATGACCAAGAACATATCTTTAAACCTTCTCATGTAATTTAGTATATTCATTATAATAATCTAGTGACTGTCACTATGGATGGATTGATATCTAATAAATATTCTCAGACTATATTAATCATTTTTCAGAGTAAAAAATGGAATACGTGATAGATCCTATAGTTTGTGTAAAGGTAATTATATCTATCCCTTCCAACTCCTTAGAAGGATCATGAATTTCCATAAAAATCATGTCATAAAAAACTGGTAAAGTCCCCCTTTTGGAGTTCTCTATGTTAAATCACATTATAAATTTACCTGATTACTTGTAATGTCTAATTACAAGAAACCATTAAGCTCTATCTCTATAGATATGCATACATAATATGTGGGTTTCTTCAGCTATGTCTTTCATAGAGAATCATTTTCCCAAAAATATATTTACATAGTGTTAAGTATGAATATAAATTACAATAAATAATATCTCATTCGCATAAAACATCAATAACACAATAACATTTCCTCTAACCCACTTTTATATAAAAGATTCATTAATGTTATTCATGAAACAAAAATCTAAAAATTCATTATTAAATCAAATAGTCAAAATCTTATAGGATGGATTCAATCTAGAAATGGGATAATTCCAGTTGTGTAACATGGAGAACTCATTATCCCCTTGAAAAACATTATCTTATGTTATATGGAATTCCTTGAATTAATTCTAGTTTAAGAATATTGTTTTGATATTCATTAGATAATTATCATAATAAAAATGAGGTATTATACAAACAAAATACGTGAATAGATATTATCATTACATTAGGTAAAATGGTTTCTTCATAATCATTACCAATAATTTACTTATAACCCTTTAATAAATAAAGATTTATATTTCAACACTCCACCATCCATGAATGTGTTTTTAAAGTACGCCCATTTACAGCCTATATGTTTCACATGTTTAAGTGAATCCACCAATTTCTAAAGGTGGAATGCATATATAGAGTCAATTTAAGATTTCATGGATTTTATCTATTTTTTTGAATCAAATCTACCGATGAAATAATAGTTGATAATAGTTTCATATAAAATAAAAAATTCAAGTTTATAATTCTAAAAATAAATAAATATGTCTTCGGCACTTGTCTAATCATACCAGTCCTTTGAGTTTTTTTGTAACATGGGTTGGTTCTTCTTCCATAACATTTAATGGAACCATCTAAACTTCCATTTCTGTAATGATTCCGATTTTTCAGTCTAGAACTTATATAAGTTATACTTTTATCCCGATCAATACACACTAAATGTTTTGTTTCTCAATTAAACCACCAAATTGATACATAATCACTTTTTGTTTAGTTGGATTATTGAAATAATATCCCACAGAATCCATAGGATACCCAATTAAATTGAACGTGTATAACATAAGTATAGTCTTATAAAAATTAAATTTTCATATGAGTTATTCACAACTAAAAATACTCATAAATTATATTATAGTATTTTTTCCATTATATATCTCATATGGTGTCTTTTTTACTATTTTAGATGGTATATATTTAATTTGGAATGAAAAATTCTCTAGAGGATAACCCCATAATATAATATAAATATCATATTGACTAATAATTGATCGAAAAATGTAAAATATTATATTTTCCTCCTCTCACAGATATATTCCTCTATGGTGTTATAGGAGGATTTATTTGTCAAACTACTCAACAATATCTCTGACGATCAATGAATTATCAGCTCAAGTATTCACCACTCCAACATGATATGATAATAATAAAACTTTTTCCTTGTTGATTATGTACATAATTATAAATCCCAAGAATCATTTCAAAGGATTCATAGATGTGTTTCTGTAACACCCCAAGCTTCCACTGTACGTTTCCCTTCGAATAATGCAATAGCGTGTGTTGTACGCAACATCGAGCTCTAACACACACCACAACTAATTAAACTAGTCGTTGTGAATAGTAATACCTACTTTTTGAAATTTTATAAATTTTATTTATCAAAATGGACTTCATTTTTGGATTCGGAATATTGAAATTAGCCTATGTTGAATTTTTGGTATTTTTCTGAGAACTCCTAAATTTTTATGAATAGTGAAAAATACTTAAAAACAACTTTTTTAATCAAAATAATTTATAGTGATAAATTATACTATTTAGTGATTTTAATGTATAATTAGAATATATTTTTACCATTTTATCCAATGGTGGTCATTAGAATTAATTTCACTTTGAAATTGGACATAAACAATTGTCAATCTTTTGATATAAATTGTTTCTTAAAAACACGCTATTTGTTGTGACAGCGGGAATTAATTATAAAATTAATTAATGCAAACTATATGTTTGGAATTTCATAAAATAGACATCATTTTTGAATTCGGAATATCAATTATAGATTAGGGTGAAATTTTGGCCTTATTCTGAAAAACTTCAATTTTTGATGAATAGTGAAACCACTAAGTGGTAGTTAAATAACTGATTTTTCGTTTAAATGAAATATTACCACTTCTGTGATTTGATTTTCAAAAATCGGACATACATGGTTGTCATTAAGAAGTAAAATGTGGTTCAATGAGATCAAAATAATTTTTTGGTGAATAGTAACTTTTAAGTTCTTAATCGCGATTAGAGGTAATTAGTGTAGTTTAAGGTAAAAATAATGTTTTAATATTATGAGATGAGCTTGACACTTGTCCTACTCCTATTGGATGAGTCATGGCCGACCACGACAACCCATGGGTCAACTTGGGGACCCCATGGAGCCACTTTAGTTGGAAAATGACATTAATATATATTTATTTAATGTTAAAATTAAATTGACACAAACATGAGTTATTTTACTAAAACAGTTTTTAAGTGGGGATACACAAGTCCAAATTTTAACTATAAATATTCATTAGAAAGATAAAAAGCGTTCCTACATCATAGTATTTTTTTATAATTTTTAGACATTAAATAAATAAATTATATATGACATCATTATGATGCAGCGATGACCTCATTATTTAACGATTTTAATAAAATGAAAAGATAATGTAAAATCTAAGGCTTCCACTTGTCCAAAGACTATTGGATGGGTAGATTTCGAACCCTTATCACCTTATCCACGAATTATATAAGTGTGGGACCTTTGGAATCCGAAATTCATTGTGTAATAATGTAACATTTCAATCTTTCCAAAAGAGCCCCTCCTCTCCTCTTATAAAAGGCCCCCACCTCTACCACCTTATTCACACTTTCAAGCCTTTTGGTTCGGCCAACCTCTTCCCAAATACTCTCCCAAATCCTCTCCCTTCATCCTAGAAGCTTTACTTTAGTCATAAATCCATCTTAAAGAGTCCTTTTGATCAAATCAAAAGGAAGAACCTGAAGAAGAGGTAACGTTTTCATCACCCTCTCTCATGTTTCTTTCTTCTTCCACTCCCTCTTTGTTTATTATTTAAATTCTAAAATTATAACTCCAGTATCTTCTATATACTGTGATGTTATTATAAATATGGAACAACCATATTCAGTATTCTACCCATCATTTGAATGACATGTCACCATACGTGCGTACGTACGGCTTACCGTCTCCACGTCGTGGTGTAATTGTTATTCAATTTATTATTATTTAGATGGGTATAAAAATGATATGTAATTCATGTAAGTAATAAATATAACATGATAATGATTCTGTATATATGATATAATAATCCAATTATATATTATTTTAATATCAAAATAATGATATTGTCGCTCGTGCGTACGTACGGACTACCGTCTCCACGAACGCGATGAGATTCATTCTCTGTCGTATCCATTCAAGTATAATTATCATTTTATGATTCAAAAATAATGTTTAAGGACATGATATCATTCTGGATATGAATAAGATTCAACCTATCCATGAAAAACACGACTTATGTAACAAAACATATAAAAGAAAACGAGTAAGTTAACACCCGAAACAACGATAAATCTAAGATATTGTTAACAAAGCAATGTTAAAAGATCATATATGATATCATATGAATGTATATGATTCTTGTATAATTTAATAACAATTATTTAACCATTATACAGGAGGTTAACCTACCCCAACCATGGAAAAGTACAAGGTAAGGGAATTTCTTAACCCAACTTCCATTCTTTGGGTTAATCTCATACTTTCAAATAATGTCATGATATTATTATGACCTATCTTGTATTTGTACTTTCTTTATGTCTACTTATATTTAATACACATAATAGATCTATTTTATTTTAAAAATGATCTTTTTAAGGACTTCGTCTCAATCCCCTTTCATTGAGGCATATTTGGTTTTATACACAACATTCTTTTATACGGTGTATAAACCCCTTTGACTTTTACGTTTATTCAAAAGGAATCTTTTTATACGAAGCGTTTTGCTAAACGACATAAGGGAATGTTTTTCTTTCCGTACTTATGCGGCGACAACGACTTCTCCGCCGCCGTGACCATTATTTGAGTTTCGGCTTCCTCTACAAGCCATCATTTTTTTAATGAAAAGTAAATTCAAAGTTTTATCTTTCTTTTATTTTGGTATTGAAAATGGTTTTGAATGAGTTTTTATTTTATCAATGTGTTGTATTGATATCTTGTGATTGAAATGTGGAAATGTTATGTTTCATTTATGCATGTTTTATGTGATATGATTATGTTATGGTTTATGATATGTTTAAACCTATTCATATGAGGAATGTATTGGACTTAATAAGCGACGGGTGGAGCCCGCTATAGCTCCTCGATGCATCGGTAGGTCTCATGAGACAACTAGACGTGGAATTGGCCGAGGCCCTTTCCCAATTTGATTTATGGTTTTGGCCGAGGCCTTAATCATTTTAGACGTCTTGGCCGAGGCCTTGACAAAATGTTTCAGAATGTCCGGCATTATACATTCCCTCATTATGGAAGTGGTTATTGATATTTCATGTGATTATTCGACTAGTAGAATATCCATGTGAGTAAGTAAATGGAATTATTTCAGTTTACTTTTTCCATATTATGCTAAAGTTCAAGTTTAAAAGGCTTTTGTTTTAGTTATACATTGCCTTAAATGTTAATGTTTATTTATGAAAGCTTCTGCTATATTTTTATCCTTACTGAGCATCTGAGCTCACCCCTTTCAATGTTTTAATATTTTCCAGGATGTGAGGAAGTATTTTATGAATGATCTGCAGGATAGTCCGAAGAGGATAGAAGTGTGGACTATGGAGACTATGTTATTATAGTTTTTCACTTTGTGATGTAATGTAACATTTATGAATGTATCTAGTGTTTCCAAGGCTACTAAACTAATCGGTCTTTCGAGACTTGATATTTGGTGATCATACCAATGTTACGAAGTAATGCACCGACTCTGGGTAGCTGGGGTCGGGGCGTTACAGTTGGTATCAGAGGAAGTTATGTACAAACCTTGGAAGCTAGATTTAGACAAACTCTGATGAGATAACGTAGACCTATGATGAACTTTGAGGATTAGTATAGAAGAACTTCCTAAAATTTTGGTATTGTAGAGATTTTGTGAGTTTTCTGAGTAATAAATCCCTGTCTGGATACGAGCAGGTAGAGGCGGCTCTGGCACAGATGTACCTAGGGGTAAAACCCGAAAACACCGCTTTGAGCTAGACTCGAACGGGAACTGGTGCACGACAACGGGCCTTGCTGCACTCTTGGTTACGACACTCCCGGGGGATATGCTTAGGATAATTCCCATTTTCTTTACAAACCACTATGAAGGGTTATGAGTATATACTTCCTCAAAGAAAACATTTCTTTTTATGATTATGGATTATATCCATAAATAGTTAAATTTATGTAAAGAGTTTTACATGTATGGAATTATGTATTTTGATTCATGAACTAATCTAGTTTATGCCATTGTTTAGAAATGGAGCCTAGTGGAAGGAATGGAAACTGTATCAATGCACGAACTCCGTGTAGGGATTGCCCTCCTGCTCAAGATAATTATGGTGGAGCAAGTGATACAACTGGTGCTGATCAGCTTCTCACCGTACTGGGACAACTCACGCAGGTTATTAATAACAACCTTACTCGTATGGAGCACCCTGATCCGCAACGTGGAGGATCAATGCTAGACCGTTTCATGAGGCAACAACCACCAACCTTCAATGGGGGTACAAATCCTATTGTAGCTGAGCAATGGATAAATTCCTTAGAGAAAATATTCCATGCCTTGGGGAGTAGTGAAAGGGAGAAAGTCATCATGGCAGTTTACCGCCTCACTGGAGATGCCGATCAATGGTGGTCACTAATTCAAAACACAAAGGAAGATGATGAATTAATAAACATGGAATGGCAGGAGTTCAAAGAGATGTTCTTAGAAAAATACTTTCCTCGAGACCATCGAGCGGATATGGAAAGGCAATTTCTGAGTCTGAGGCAGAAGGAGGATGAGAATGTCGCAAAGTATGAGGCTAACTTTACAAGGTTAGCAAGGTATGCTGCAGATTACATACGTAACCCAAGAAGTAAGACTGATCATTTCTTTGATGGGTTAAGACCATTTCTCCGTCGAGCTTTAGTATCACAAACCTTCTCTTCATACGAAGGTATTGTCTCGTGCGCTATCAAGACGGAAAAAGAATTCTCTAAGTCTTACGACTTTAAATCAAAGCAAGATAAGAAGAGATCTGCTGAAAACTCTAGGAAAGGAAATAAGGAAACAGGGAAGAAGGGTAGAAATGAATTTCCACCCTGTGATAATTGTGGTAGGAAGCACCCTGGTGCCTGTCTAAAAGGAAAAGGAGTATGTTACAAGTGTGGTGAAAAAGGCCACCAAGCTCATGAATGCAAGGGAAAGAAAGTGGTTGTCAACGTGGAATGCTATAATTGTAGAGAGAAGGGACATTATGCAAATGAATTTCCTAAGCGTCAGGGGAACTTACCTCAGAAGAGGCCAAGGGATCAGGGCCAGGCTTATGTTATCACTACTGCTGAGGTGGAAGCTCCGAAAGACGTGGTGGCAGGCAATTTAATGGTTTCCTCATGTTTAGAAAATGCATTATTTGATTCTGGATCATCGCATTGATTCATATCTTCCCAGTTTGCTAAGAAAATTAGATATTTCCAATTTGATTTAACAAGGGAGTTGTCGGTCAAAACCCCTAAGGGAAGTATTGTTGCAACAAAGTTTTGTCGATTAGTTCCCATTAGAGCACCTAAATGTTCTTTACCTGCTGATCTCATCGTCATACCCATGATTGAATTTGATATAATCCTCGGTATGGATTGGCTTTCGGACCATGATGCAAAAATTTATTGTAAGAGGAAAGAGGTTACAATTCTTGATGATGATGATAAGGAACACCTTATCTTTAGAGCAGAATCATCGCCACATAATTCTTATCTAGATCCACCCCCAGTAGCTCAAATAAATTCAATTATTGGGGAGGAAGAGAAGGAAGTTACTAAGGATGAGGAAAGGAATATTCAAATAGAGGATGTACCTATTGTGAGAGAATATATTGATGTGTTTCCGGAAGATTTACCTGGACATCCTCCAGAATGAGAAGTTCAGTTTTCCATTGATTTAATTCCTGGATCAAGGCCCATATCGAAGACCCCTTATAGAATGGCCACTGTGGAATTAGTTGAACTAAAGAAACAACTAGAGGAATTGAGTAATAAGGGATTTATTCGCCCTAGTGTTTCTCCTTGGGGAGCCCCTGTTCTTTTTTTTAAGAAGAAAGATGGATCTATGAGGTTGTGCATCGACTATAGGGAGATCAATGCTATAACAATAAAGAACAAGTATCCCCTACCACGCATTGATGATTTGTTTGACCAACTGCATGGAGCTCAATACTTTTCAAAGATTGACCTTCAGTCTGGATACCATCAGTTGTGTGTGAAGAAGGAAGACGTTCCAAAGACAGCATTTCGAACAAGGTACGGGCATTACGAGTTTACAGTAATGCCTTTTGGATTGACTAATGCACCCTCCGTTTTCATGGATCTAATGAATAGAGTTTTCAAGGAATATCTTGATGACTTTGTAGTGGTATTTATTGATGATATCTTGGTATACTCCAAAAGCCACGAAGATCATGAAAGTCACTTACGCATTATCCTGAAGACTCTTAGAAGACATGAATTATATGGGAAATTTAGCAAGTGTGAATTCTGGCTTCATGAGATTTCTTTTCTTGGCCATATTGTCTCTAAGGATGGAATTTCTGTTGATCCTTCTAAAACCAAGGCAATCCAAGAATGGCCAGCACCGACAAGTATAACTGAGGTATGCAGTTTTATTGGTTTAGCAGGTTATTATCGACGTTTCGTCCAGAATTTTGCCAGATTGGCTAACCCATTGACAAAGATCACACGTAAAGGGATTAAATTTGACTGGACAAAAGAGTGTGAATAATGTTTTGAAGAACTAAAGAGAAGATTAGTCAATGCCCCTGTATTGACTCTACCATCGGGGAATGATGCGTTTGTTATTTATAGTGATGCATCGAAGAGAGGACTTGGTTGTGTCCTTATGCAGAATGATAAGGTCATTGCCTATGCATCACGACAGCTAAAAATTCATGAGAAAAACTATCCTACTCATGATCTTGAGTTAGCAGCTGTGATCTTTCTTTAAAGATATGGAGACATTACCTCTATGGTGAAAAATGTGAGATTTATACTGATCACAAGAGTTTGAAGTATATTTTCACACAAAAAGAACTCAACATGAGGCAAAGGCGATGGCTTGAACTACTCAAGGATTATGATTGCACGATACATTACCACCCGGGGAAGGCAAACAAGGTGGCAGATGCTTTGAGTAGAAAAGACCATGGAGTTTTGAATGTGATGAGAATTGAAAGGGATCCAATTTTCTTGGATCTAGTGAAGATGGACATGGGAATAACTAGGGAAGGTGAAACATCAATGATTTTTTCAAATGGTTGCCAAACCATAATTACTAGAAAGGATTAAGAGTTCTCAGACCAATGATGAAGAATTTCAGAAGAAGATTAAAGATGTGAATGATGGAAGATTGAGGGACTTTGTGTGTAAGGATGGAATTTTGAAATTCGGGAGGAGACATTGTGTTCCTAATATACCTGATCTAAAAAGGGAATTGCTGGATGATGCTCATAGTTCCAACTTCTCTATACACCCTGGGAGCACCAAAATGTATAGAGATTTGAAGGAACATTTTTGGTGGGACAATATGAAGAGGGAGATTGCTGATTTTGTGTTGAGGTGTATGGTTTGTCAACAAGTGAAAGCTGGAAGGCAACATCCTGGTGGAGTACTGCAACCTCTTCCCATACCTGAGTGGAAATGGGATAATATTACGATGGACTTTTTCATGGGACTACCAAAGACTCCTAGAAGGAATGATGCAATATGGGTCATTGTTGATCGTCTTACTAAGTCAGCACATTTTCTGGCTATACGGGAGGATCTACCACTTGAACGTCTAGCAAGACTATATATTAATGAAGTTGTAAGACTTCATGGAGTACCCCTATCGATTGTTTCTGATCGTGATCCTCGTTTTACTTCAAGATTATAGAAAAGTCTTCAAAAGGCCTTGGATACAGAACTTCGTTTGAGCACTGCCTATCACCCTCAAACAGATGGACAATCAGAACGGACTATTCAAACCTTAGAAGACATGTTGAGATCATGCTCTCTTGACTTTCAGGGTATGTGGGATCAATATTTACCACTAGTAGAATTTTTTTATAACAATAGCTTCCATTCAAGCATTCAGATGGCACCTTATGAAGCGTTATATGGAAAGAGATGTCGTACACCAACCTGTTGGGATGACGTTGGTGAAAGAAAGCTTGTGGGACTAGAACTGGTGGAAGAAACAATGGAAAAGGTGAAGGTAATCCAAAACCACATCAAAGCAGCTCAAAGTAGGCAGAAGAGCTATGCCGATAACAGAAGAAAGGATTTGGAATTCCAGGTGGGAGATCATGTTTTCCTAAAGGTATCTCCATGGAAGGTAGTTATACGTTTTGGTAAGAGGGGTAAGTTGAGTCCCAGGTACATCGGACCTTTCGAAATTCTAGATCGTATTGGGGCTGTAGCCTATCGTTTGGCGATGCCGCCAAGTCTCTCCAAAGTTCACGATGTGTTCCACGTATCTCTGTTGAGGAAATACATGCCTGACCCAATGCATGTACTCACCTATGAGGAATTAGAACTGGAACCCGATATTTCCTATTGTGAAGAGCCCGTCAGGATTCTTGATGTGAGGGAGCATGTGCTGAGAAACCGGACGACTCGTCTGGTAAAGGTTTTGTGGAGAAATCATAAAATGGAAGAGGAAACGTGGGAATCTGAGGAACTTATGATGAAGAACCACCCGAGTATTTTTATGCAGTAATACCCTAGAAATTGCGAGGACGCAATTATTTGAAGGAGGGGAGAATGTAACACCCCAAGCTTCCACTGTACGTTTCCCTTCGAATAATGCAATAGCGTGTGTTGTACGCAACCTCGAGCTCTAACACACACCACAACTAATTAAACTAGTCATTGTGAATAGTAATACCTACTTTTTGAAATTTTATAAATTTTATTTATCAAAATGGACTTCATTTTTGGATTCGGAATATTGAAATTAGCCTATGTTGAATTTTTGGTATTTTTCTGAGAACTCCTAAATTTTTATGAATAGTGAAAAATACTTAAAAATAACTTTTTTAATCAAAATAATTTATTGTGATAAATTATACTATTTAGTGATTTTAATGTATAATTAGAATATATTTTTACCATTTTATCCAATGGTGGTCATTAGAATTAATTTCACTTTGAAATTGGACATAAACAATTGTCAATCTTTTGATATAAATTGTTTCTTAAAAACACGCTATTTGTTGTGACAGCGGGAATTAATTATAAGATTAATTAATGCAAACTATATGTTTGGAATTTCATAAAATAGACATCATTTTTGAATTCGGAATATCAATTATAGCTTAGGGTGAAATTTTGGCCTTATTCTGAAAAACTTCAATTTTTGATGAATAGTGAAACCACTAAGTGGTAGTTAAATAACTGATTTTTCGTTTAAATGAAATATTACCACTTCACTGATTTGATTTTCAAAAATCCGACATACATGGTTGTCATTAAGAAGTAAAATTTGGTTCAATGAGATCAAAATAATTTTTTGGTGAATAGTAACTTTTAAGTTCTTAATCGCGATTAGAGGTAATTAGTGTAGTTTAAGGTAAAAATAATGTTTTAATATTATGAGATGAGCTTGACACTTGTACTACTCCTATTGGATGAGTCATGGCCGACCAAGACAACCCATGGGTCAACTTGGGGACCCCATGGAGCCACTTTAGTTGGAAAATGACATTAATATATATTTATTTAATGTTAAAATTAAATTGACACAAACATGAGTTGTTTTACTAAAACAGTTTTTAAGTGGGGTTACACAAGTCCAAATTTTAACTATAAATATTCATTAGAAATCTAAAAACATTTCCTACATCATAGTATTTTTTTATAATTTTTAGGCATTAAATAAATTAAATTATATATGACATCATTATGATGCAGCGATGACCTCATTATTTAACGATTTTAATAAAATGAAAAGATAATGTAAAATCTAAGGCTTCCACTTGTCCAAAGACTATTGGATGGGTAGCTTTCGAACCCTTATCACCTTAGCCACGAATTATATAAGTGTGGGACCTTTGGAATCCGAAATTCATTGTGTAATAATGTAACATTTCAATCTTTCCAAAAGAGCCCCTCCTCTCCTCTTATAAAAGGCCCCCACCTCTACCACCTTATTCACACTTTCAAGCCTTTTGGTTCGGCCAACCTCTGCCCAAATACTCTCCCAACTCCTCTCCCTTTATCCTAGAATCTTTACTTTAGTCATAAATCCATCGTAAAGAGTCCTTTTGATCAAATCAAAAGGAAGAACCTGAAGAAGAGGTAACGTTTTCATCACCCTCTCTCATGTTTCATTCTTCTTCCACTCCCTCTTTGTTTATTATTTCAATTCTAAAATTATAACTCCAGTATCTTCTATATACTGTGATGTTATTATAAATATGTAACAACCATATTCATTATTCTACCCATCATTTGAATGGTATGTCACCATACGTGCGTACGTACGGCTTACCGTCTCCACGTCGTGGTGTAATTGTTATTCAATTTATTATTATTTAGATGGGTATAAAAATGATATGTAATTCATGTAAGTAATAAATATAACATGATAATGATTCTGTATATATGATATAATAATCCAATTATATATTATTTTAATATCAAAATAATGATATTGTCGCTCGTGCGTACGTACGGACTACCGTCTCCACGAACGCGATGAGATTCATTCTCCGTCGTATCCATTCAAGTATAATTATCATTTGATGATTTAAAAATAATGTTTAAGGACATGATATCATTCTGGATATGAATAATATACAACCTATCCATGAAAAACATGACTTACGTAACAAAACATATAAAAGAAAACGAGTAAGTTAACACCCGAAACAACGATAAATCTATGATATTGTTAACAAAGCAATGTTAAAAGATCATATATGATATCATATGAATGTATATGATTCCTGTATAATTTAATAACAATTATTTCACCATTATACAGGAGGTTAACCTACCCCTACCAAGGAAAAGTACAAGGTAAGGGAATTTCTTAACCCAACTTCCATTCTTTGGGTTAACCTCCTACATTCAAATTATGTCATGATATTATTATGACCTATCTTGTATTTGTACTTTCTTTAGGTGTACTTATATTGAATACACATAATAGATCTATTTTATTTTAAAAATGATCTTTTTAAGGACTTCTTCTCAATCCCCTTTCATTGAGGCATATTTGGTTTTATACACAACATTCTTTTATACGGTGTATAAACCCCTTTGACTTTTACGTTTATTCAAAAGGAATCTTTTTATACGAAGCGTTTTTCTAAACGACATAAGGGAATGTTTTTCATTCCGTACTTATGTGGCGACAACGACTTCTCCGCCGCCGTGACCATTATTTGAGTTTCGGCTTCCTCTACAAGCCATCATTTTTTTAATGAAAAGTAAATACAAAGTTTTAACTTTCTTTTATTTTGGTATTGAAAATGGTTTTGAAATAGTTTTTATTTTATCAATGTGTTGTATTGATATCTTGTGATTGAAATGTGGAAATGTTATGTTTCCTTTATGCATGTTTTATGTGATATGATTATGTTATGGTTTATGATATGTTTAAACCTATTCATATGAGGAATGTATTGGACTTAATAAGTGACGGGTGGAGCCCGCTATAGCTCCTCGATGCATCGGTAGGTCTCATGAGACAACTAGACGTGGAATTGGCCGAGGCCCTTTCCCAATTTGATTTATGGTTTTGGCCGAGGCCTTAATCATTTTAGACGTCTTGGCTGAGGCCTTGACAAAATGTTTCAGAATGTCCAGCATTATACATTCCCTCATTATGGAAGTGGTTATTGATATTTCATGTGATTATTCGACTAGTAGAATATCCATGTGAGTAAGTAAATGGCATTATTTCAGTTTACATTTTCCATATTATGCTAAAGTTCAAGTTTAAAAGGCTTTTGTTTTAGTTATACATTGCCTTAAATGTTAATGTTTATTTATGAATGCTTCCGCTATATTGTTATCCTTACTGAGCATCTGAGCTCACCCCTTTCAATGTTTTAATATTTTCCAGGATGTGAGGAAGTATTTTATGAATGATCTGCAGGATAGTCCGAAGAGGATAGAAGTGTGGACTATGGAGACTATGTTATTATAGTTTTTCACTTTGTGATGTAATGTAACATTTATGAATGTATCTAGTGTTTCCAAGGCTACTAAACTAATCGGTCTTTCGAGACTTGATCTTTTGTGATCATACCAATGTTACGAAGTAATGCACCGACTCTGGGTAGCTGGGGTCGGGGCGTTATAGTTTCAATGAAAAAACATAACTTCATTGATTAAAATAAATATAAAAAGTAAGGAAATATCTAAAACCACCACTTTCTTGTATACTCATTGGACAATATAGATAACTATGTATGAGATCTAAAATACCACATTACCATTAAATTTTTACACCCAAAACTTATTCTTTGAAACACACTAATAAATAATATTCACATGTGATAATAAATTTATAATCAATTAAGTTTGATAATCCTTCCCTATATAGTCTTTGGATGTGTTTTCCAATTATATTTTGAGGATTATAATTCTAAAGATAAGTGTGATTAGAATCATCCATGAACTTCATATTATGAATAATTTATCTAGGATTATCCATATATTGAATGTATAAACCATTTAACATATTCCTAGTGTTGTAATATATTTCATTATTATATATAGAAAATATTGTTCTTAATAATGAATGAAAATATCATATTTTCCAAAAAAGACACACAAATAAAAAAAACATAAATGTTTGTACCAAAACAGTAGTTCTTTAATTTCATAACTAAATGACTATGTTTACTTATATTATAAGTATGAACATCAAATGTATCATAACTTTATCTATTACATACATAATAATCTACTTCTCACTTTCTCAGTGTCCATTTGACATTAATTATTTTTTCATCACTACAAATATGTGATAATTCCAAACCACCAAAGGGGTGCTAGCGCCTTCTCCCCAAGAAAAATGGTTTCTTATATGGAAGTGAAATTTATCTTATGGCTTGAGAGAAAATAAGGTACACTCTATAAGAGGAAACCAATCCATTTTATTTAAACTCTTCAATTAATTATTATTGCTAAATCATATGGGGTTTTCATTTCCATCTCATAGAACATGATTCTTTCCTAATTGATTGAGATACCTTTTATTAAACACCTAAATGAGTGTTTGTAAGGAAATTATTAAATAAATCACCTTTTTTATAACTAAACATAATATTCAATATGATGTGTATGTTCCATGCACTTGAATCTATAATCCCATCATTTTTTGAGATAATGTTTTGTCATGATATGAGTCTCATTTATTTTACATTACATTTGTAGAGATGTATGATTATGATCTTTCATGAGGCTATGTTATGAGAATATGTTTCTTTAAGATTGATATGTATCATATACATAAAAATTTATATGATAAATGGGTATATCACATAATATGATATCTCATATTATTGAACATTGAACATTATATCATTTAGGTGAGTGATACAACAATACCACATATCCTAAAGTGCATAGGCTATATTGTATCATTGGGGGTTGATTTAGTGGTAATTTTTATATATTATTTTAATTAAAAATCATTTGTGACATATTAGAATCATATCCTCTCAAATGAATTATCACACATTTTTCTCAAATGAAAAAGAAATAAAAATCAACATAAGGGTCATAGGATTATTAAAAGGTTCACCCCTTCTGTGGGTGACCATTTATTTTTTACATTCATGTATTTTTTGAGAGATTTAATTTTTTAGTAAAATGAAAATAGTTTATAAATATAATGATAAGGTATCATATTTATCCTATACGTTTTCCCAATATATTTTTCTCCTCAGAGTTTTTACCCAAGTTTCAACTAGTTGATAATTTTTATTCTCCAACAATTTAAATAATATTTTTAGATGAACTACAGGATTTCATAAATTAACCTTATGCGGTCTAATTATTAAAATTAAAAGGCTTCCACATATATATTAATATTACATGCACTACATTCATATAAAAAATATTCTCTAATTGATATAGATAATTATCTAGAAATAGTTGGTACTAGAATAACTACCTCTCATTATTATTATTATTATTATTATACCACTACTTCCTTAACTAAATATCTTAAATTCTTCTCTCTCTTATTTCATAGACATTAAATTCCCTAAAATAATAGAAACCTTCCTACTTATAATCTCTCTATAAATATATATTTCTATTCTTATTGTGTTAGCTTCATCGTAGATAGTCAACTTCACAAAAATGTTAATCAGTCTCTTCCTCCTCTATATATCAGAGTATCATCAATAAAATATTGACATATTATATTTTTATAACATTTATTTTTTTCATTTATTTACTAAACCATGTTAATAAGTTTCAATAATTTGAATTTGCAGAACTACCTGAAATTAGGTAGTGTGATATTCTCATCAATTTTCATTTAATCTTTAGTAAATTATATGACCATTTAGTCATGCATGAGACTTGAAATAATCCTTATTCAAAATATCTATCAAATCAATTATCATTTAAATTTACACGAGTGTATATAGAGATATCATTTAGGTGTGACATATAATACTAAAATGAAAATGAGCATTTTCATTTATCATAACGAATATTAAATCAAAACATGGTAACTTATACATTTTGGACCTATAATATCCATGTTTAAAACGCACCACAGTCTCTACTATGATGTGCCCTTCATAATATTCCTATCTCACAGACATCATGTATTCCATAATCCTTTGTCTAAAATGACAATAATAGTTTATTCATAGAAAATTTATATTATTTATCTTATTGATGTGTAATTTCTTCACATGAGATGCATATATCTCAATTTTGATGACTATCTTGGACTAGTCCCATATGATTATACTTATTCACTTTGTGTTCTTTATATCCATAATGTAAGTAGTTGTTGTAATACCCTGATCCCAAGATCTAGCAGATGGTGCATTATTTTAATACATTGTCATAATTAAGAGGAATCAAGTCCCGAAGGACTGATTATTTTAGTAGTCATGGAGACAAGATACATACTTCAGTTCAAAATTACAACTTGAAAAGAAAAACGAAACTAATTTATTCCATTAGAAACATCCAAGCATCAAAGATTATTCCTACAAGTCACTCATAACTTATTTCTTCATATACTAGGAGAATGAAACATGAGAAAGGGGGAGCTCTGATGCTCAATAAGAGTAAGAAATACTATAGATGATAACGTAAACATTAGGCATGGTGAATAATTTAAAACACATGCCTTATTGAATAATAAACAAGAGCACTTTATGGCAGGAATATGAGCTAAGTAAATAATTCCATAATAAAACATAGTCATGGTTATTATACTAGTTGAATAACAACATGGAATATAAATATCTAATCACATAATTATGGAATTCAGAATTCAAGACATTCTGAAACATATTGTCAAGGCCTCATCCAACATGTCTAAAAATGATTAAGGCCTCAGCCAAAACCATATATCAAAAACTCGGAAAGTCCTCATCCAATTCCTTTTCTAATTTTCTCATGATACCTACCAATGCATCAAGGAGCTATAGAGGGATCCACACATCACTTACTAAGTTCAATGCATTCCTCATATGAAATGAGTGAAACATAATCTAATCATTTGTATTAAAATGAGCATATGAAATGTCACGACCCAACCCAACGGGGCTCGAGCCGCGACTCCCCAAGCCCGCCTCCAATAGGCTAGGGGCTGGCGACCAGCGCCGAGTAGGCTATCACACACATGGGAGGCATTAGCCTAAGGTACCTGTACACATGAACCCACAACACCTCCATGCAACAGTGCAGAGATATATAAAACTGAAAAGGAAATGCATGTATACATCTATCCCAAACCAGAGTAAATTAGAAGTACAAAAGGGCGAAACAGGGCCCACCCAAGGAAAACTACAAAAGCGCATCCAACCTGCTCTGAAGAAGGGGAACGCTGCCACAAACACCCGCCAGAAAGCTCCCTCGGCACGGCTCCTGTAAACACCCCGGTCAACACGCTCACTACGCTCCGCCTGCTCCGGGTCCACCTAGAACTCCGTCGAAAGGCCTGTGGTCTGCACAAGACACAAACATGTGTGGGAAAAGCCCGTGCATGGGTGAGTATAAACATACTCAGTAGGAACCCCAAAAACCCAAAACCCAAGGGAGCAACTGAAAGGCAACAGTCCGCTCAACCCAGCCAGAGGGAACCTAGACGAGAGAGAAACTCGATCTAGTGACCATCCTCGGCTAAACACAACTAGTCAGCTCAGCTCAGCTTAGGTGTATGCCCATACATACACCTTGAACAATCCAGATATACACAGCTCACGCCACGAAGCCACAAGAGGTACCGACCTCATCACCAGCAACTATCCCAACCAGGAGAGTACACCTCGAACACTGTCATACCAGATGACATTCATCCGAGAGATACACTCCATCGGGTCCCAAACAAACATCTGAGATGCTCACCCGAGAGACCACACTCGTCGGATAGCATCACTGAGGAAACATCGCTGAAACAACAAAACCACCAAACTCCTCGGATAGGGGATCGCCGCTAGGGTCCGCTAGGGGATACCAAGACCCACTCCGGTATACGTAGCTCACAGATAGGGGATCACTCCCAGGGTCTGCTGGGGGATACCACGACCCAATCTGGTATACGTAGTTCTCCCAGATAGGGGATCACACCCAGGATCCACTGGGGGATACCACAACCCGATCTGGCGCTCGACAAAAGCTCCACACTCAGATAGAGGATCATCGTCCATATAAAGAAGGTCACGACGATACCAGAACCCTATCTGGTATAACTCACGATGTAGGGGATCAAACCGACGATGCTGCAACCCTACCGAAACCACGCGCTGAGTAGGGGATCACATAACCAAAGATACCGTAACACTACTATAAACCACATGTTGCGTAGGGGATCGTATACCCGACGATGCCACAACCCTACTGAGCACGGCCCACCGCGTAGGGGATCATATTTTCGATGATGCCACAAACCCTAAGAGGTTAACCTGCTAGATAGGGGATCGCCACCCGTAAATAAGCGGTCACAGCGATACCAAGAACCCAATCTAGGTAAAGATGCTAGAGGATCCACTCCGGGCCCACCGGAGGGATACCACAACTCTAACAGTTTAAACATCCCATCGAGAGGATCACAAACCCATACAAAGGTTGTGATACCACACGAACACTCGTAGAAAAGAACCAAGGGAGAAATCTCAACCATTGCTGGTCCAAACGTCGCTAACCCGAGCGACCCGCCACAATGCTACATTGCGCACCTCCTAGGCCAAAACCGAGTCCACAATCGTGTTCCACGGGGAAAAACACGCAGGAAAGGCTGTTTACTCGCCCGAAACGGAGTACCGGTGAAAAAGGCACTATTCACCGTAGCTAGCTCGTGCGGGGCCCACACATCAATTCTGAAACCCATCGTGCGGATCACACCCTGGCGATCCCCTCGGAAAAACAAGCGGAATCAACTACTCGCTCGTTTGAAACGGACACCTGGTAAAAAAGGTACTATTCACCGAAATCCAGCTCGGGTGCGGCCCACGCCTGGATTCCAAAACTCATCGAACGGAACGCACCATTGCGTTCCTCTCGGAAAAACACACAGGATTGACTATTCATCCGCCAAAATCGGACTCCTGGTGCAAAAGTTGTGTTTCCCCGCACACGCCAAAACCCGGCCTCGGGGGGCCCACACCCTGTTCTCAGTCCCAACACCCGGAAACCATCTCAAAATGTCCGTTGTACCATCAGGGTCTCAACGCCACTGAAGGCACGTCAATCGGATGCTCCGAGTAGAAGTTACAACGGCCCGAAGTCGTAAAATAATAAAATATTATTATTTTATACGACGTTTCTAGCTCCCGGGCCACGATCCCGGACCTTTAAACCCTCGAACCCATACCGGAGGGTTCGCCTTGTCGTCAGGGTCACGTCGCCCCAAACGGCGCACGAATCCGGCTCCCGGTTCGCAAGATACAGGGGTTTAAAGACCCCCGTATAAGAAAAGTGGCCAGACCAGCCACGCGCCGCCGTGCTGGGCGGCCGGCTGCCGCGGCTCCGCCGCAGGCCGCCATGGGCCCCCGGAATCCGCCTGCGCCGGTGCCGCGCCGGAAGAACTTCCGCAGACCGCTGGGGGCACCCCGGTGGTCCGTTTTGCGATCCGGAGGCGTCTACACGACCCTCAGGACCCGATCTACACTGCTACGGCTTCAATTTATAGAAAAACGCAGAAAAAACGGGATCAGGGGTTAAAACTCAAAACCGCCTACCTCGCGGGCGAAACGCCGATGTTCTGCCTCAGATCCATGCTCCAGAGCTTCTGCTGCACGCTCCTGGAACGTCCGCTGTCGAATTCTGAGCTCGTGGGTGCTTCGTTTGCTCGATTCGCCGGAGTGGCGACGAAGAACGGCAAAGAACGCCGAGAGGAATGGTAAGGGGGGAGGGCGCTGATATTTATATCAGCCACCCGCCGGCGCCAAACCCGCCTCAGGCCCGATGCCCGATGTGAACAAAAGTAAGGTCACCCCTAGGGTAAACATGTCGTTCTGAATGCAAGTTATTCGAGCCGACGCTCGCACACTAACTGCGCCACTTATTTACGAAAACGCCCCTGGTGGCGTTTCTCACCGTAGGCCCGCGCCCGCAAAGTTTACAGCTCGCCTAGGGTAAACGGCACATTCCGGACGCAATTGTGCCCTCAGATTCCAGTTCTGAGCTACCGTTTTGGAGATATCAAACCCCCGCCACGTGCATAGTATAAAAAAACTTAATATTTTTATAAAATTAATTCCAGGCACACCGGGCCTCGGAATCGCACGCCGTCTTCACGCCTAGCTCTAGAATTATTAGTAGAAATATTCCAAAGTCTGACAGGACCAAAAACCTGAGTCTCTACATGAAATATCAATAATTTAACCTCAAACTATGAATGACATAAAAATAGAACATCCACAGTCAAAAATAACTCATTCAATACAATATGGAAGACTATATTATAATAGATTATCATCAATCGAGAATAATTAAGGATATCAACATAAATGAAAATAAGTATCAAAACTATAAGAGAGAAATATCCCCATTTTTTCTTGAAAACATTTAAAAGTCTCACTATTTATCAAGAAGTCGTTGGAAATAGATTTATAAATAAAAGTGTCCCATACTAATTTGAAAATTTTTAAAGGTATTTTTATTTGGTAACATTAATTTCCATATAAATAAATCCTTAAAACCATTTATAAAACATGGACATTGATGAGAAGGATTTAGAAGAATAAATATTTAAAACATTTTAAAAAGATATTTTAGTTAGAGTTAATAACCAAATGAGAGACACTTGAATACAAATAATTGAGATAATAAAAACTAGATAATATCCTGAGAAAAATTGATTTCAGGATATACTATTTCAAATGACAGTATATACACCATATAAAAGTGAATTGGTGCATAACAACAAAGAAGGATCAATGGAATGTAAATTGAGATAAAGTCCCTTATAAAAATTGTATCCTTAGGTTAAGGATAAATCAATGACATAATTATGTGTAAAAAATATAAATACACTCAATATTATTGTGTATTCAGTGTAAATCAATCAGAGGAAATTCACATATATTCTTGTAAAAACAACACAAATGAATTTTATGTTTAACTCAATGAATGGAGATTGATTTAAAATTACTCTTATCAAGTTCATATCGATGACTTGAGAATTTATCAATGGAGTGATTATGTATATCAAAAGTATATACACATAAAGGGTAGTGGAAATTACTATAAAAATAATAAATAGTGATTCCACACATAATCATGGATTAGAATAATCAATGAAGTATGTGTAAAGCCCAATGAGTGGACATTGAAATTTGAAATACCCTTACCAATTTGGTAACATACGAAACATACACCCCATAAAATACGTATCATATAATGAAGATGTAAATACCCATAAATTAAATTATATTACACAAAGAATACAATAATGGGCATTAAATACACCACCGAAAATGAAATAGTGGAAATATAGCACAAACCTTGCGGGAATAAGAAGTGAGATGAAATCCCCTTACCACGTTGTAATCAATTGAGTCGTATGACCAAACGTTAATAACCAGGAAATAAATCACATAATACCATTAATATAAGAGATTCATGATAATATATATCAAGTTCGACTTTTCTTGTATGTTCCTTGTTCTTCCTGAATAATAAACATAAGTTAATTTATACTTGATTAAGAACATTATTGAAGTTTATTATTACTTTTATATCACTTATTAACTTTATATAACAATTAGTTATTTATTTGAGTTCATATTGGATATTTTATCGATATTTGGAACGTGAGTCAAAAATGAACTTGTTATAATTAATATTTTTCCATGTGGTCAAAAGGCCATTATCTCAAGAATAATATAAATTATTTATGTATAATATATATTTTATATATCCAGTATGTATATTTATTTATAACAGTACATAACATTTGGATATAAGAAATGAAATTCCCTATTCATGGAGATGGTAAGTCATACGTACGCATGCACGCTACATTCATTTCTATTTTTTATTTTAATGGAATTAAAACAAAATTATACCTAGTTATATTATAATTACAGTATAATGTCATATATAATATCATTAAATCCATACTTTATATGTCCAACAAAATTCATTAACAAGTCATATCACATTGAGGGGGCGGTAGTCCGCACATCCTCAAATGAAATTATCGCGTTTTACCCATAATGGAAACCATAAAGGGATGATATAAATGGAAAATATAGAATCACAAAGAAAACATAAAAACAATATATATCATATATAAATACAGTTCCACTTCAATGGTCACCATGAGAGGCAGTAGGAGATAATCGAACAATCACCATTTTGTGAGGCATTAGTTTGGCCACCATAGAAATAGTATGTTCTTCACCCATTATATGGAGGTGTGTGTAAGTGTAGTTAGAATACTTCTCATAAAAACATCCTAGTATATTAAGGATACTGGTGTTTTTCTAAAATAAAGGAATAAAAATATTTTACGGGGGTTGGAGAAGTAAAATAAAACAAAATAAATCAAAAGAATTTAGGAGAAAATGTTACCTTTAATTTGAGAAACTTCCTTTGGGTTGAACCAAAAGGACTTCTTGAAGTGACTTCATCCTATGTTAAGGCTTCTAAGTGTAAGAGAGGGATATTGAGAGCTTATTTGGGTAGGTTTTGGACGAGACAAGGGGCTTGAGAGGTTTGTGGAATGGGATAGAAGTGGCGTCCATTTATATGGGGGAGGGGGGCTATTTAGGATAGTGTGAAAAAATTATTTTATTATATAGTGATATTCAGTTTCTCAAAAACCAAAACTAATTAATGTTTAATATTATATGACTAATGGTCAAAATAAAATCATCCAATAAAAATTGGACAGGTATTGTATATTTTTTTAATATTACTAGTCTTATTTATTTAAATCATTTTTTAATGTCGTAAATACTAAATCATTATTGTGTCATAAATAATATAATTTAATTTATGTATAAAAATTATAAAAAAAAGATCCATAATGTAGGAAATCTTTTTGTCTTTCCAATTAATATTTATAGTCTAAATTATTATTTATATAACACCATGTAAAAATTGATTTACTAAAAGATATTTGTTTTTGTCATTTTTTCCCTTACATAAAGTTAATTAAAATAACATCCCATTATCATTTATAAGTAGATACATGGGGTCCCGAAATCGACCCAAGGATTCCCACTGTTGGCCATGACTCATCCAATATGATTAGAAAAAGTGTTATGATAATATAGTATTATTATAATATTTGTTTTACCTTTGATTACCCTATTTACCTTTAACCGTGGTAAATAAAAGTCAAATGTTTCAATTCACCAAAAATTATTTTCAACCTATTGAACCACATTTGACCTAATATTATAAACCATGTATCTCAGATTTTAAAAATTCATTTCAAAAAAGTGGTAAATTTTCATTTAAATGAAAATGTAGGATTTTTAACTACTACTTAGTGGTTTCACTATTCATCAAAAATGCATTTTTTCAGAAAAAATACCAAAAATTCAGAATAAGATTTATTTGATATTACAAATTCAAAAATGATGTATATTTTACCAAATTCCAATCATAGATGTTGTATTAATTTAAAATTAATTATTTTTTTCAAAACAAATAGTGTGTTTTTAAGAAACAATAACTATCTAAAGATTGACACTTGTTTATGTATAATTTCGTAGTAAATTAATTCTAATTTCCAACATTGGATTAAAGGGTAAACATATAATCTAATTACACTTCAAAACTAGTATAAAATATAATATAACCTTATAAATAAGTTATATGAAAAGGATGTTTTGAATTAAAATACAATATTTCTCAATATTCATAAAAAATGAATATTATTAGAGAAATACCAAAATTTCATCCAAAGTAAATTTTTATGTCCCGATTCTAAAGAAGAATTTTTATTTTGTAAAATTTAATATGTAAAATGGTAAAATATTTGAATTAAAAGGGTTCTCCAAAAAAATGTGGTAAAATTGAATATTTTTAAAAAATACATTTTTTATCTGAAAAAATGAATTTGTTCTTCTAATATGTTTAAGAAACACATAATACATAAGTTAACATTATATGGAGTATATAAAATTCAAAATCTCGTTAATACTATTCATATCCACTTTTGAACGGCTAGTTTGGTAAGTCGTGGTATGCTCGAACTCATTGTTGCATATAGTGCAATCTATTAAATTTAAATAAAATAACTTACTATGAAATCTTGGGGTGTTACAGTAGAATTTTCATTATTTATATTTAATAAAATCTTAATCATTACATAGTGATATTATGTATTTAATGATTCACACAAAATATACAGATTTTTAATCACTAAAAATATCATGTAATAAGATATGATAATATCATATCATTTTAACACTAATATATTTTCACAAATACCCTTAAAAACTCTAGTGAGGCTTAAAACATATCCTAATTTGATGAAAAACTCTAATACATGAGTAAATTAATTTTACTTAGTGACAATGTTACTTTTAGTTATCGAGTGAACTCCTTAAATTACTTTTATGTATTTTTGTGTTTACACTTACTCATTAAAAATTTATATTGCACAATTTTTTATGGATATTAAATATGAATTATATGAATTTTAGTAATTCTCATTGCTCAATCAATACACAAAATATTTAACTACTAGAACATTTTTCAAATTGATTTAGATATTTTTCAACTCTTATGAAGTTCTCTCCAATTATTCTAAACCATCTCTAAAACATTAAAAAATATATCAGTTGCCTTCTGAATATGTTCTAATTATATTAACTCATAGTTAAAAATAAATAAAATACATCAATAGTTCCATTGGGTTCTTAAATCACCTATATAGAATTTTATGTAAATTTAAAAAAACCCACCAAAGCTCATTAAATAACATCAAATAAAATCCTCTCACAAATAGAAATATCTTAAAAGAAAATAACTATCAAAAAATTGTTTTGGTCTAATTTCAGCACTCATTGGTTGTAAAAAATTCCATGTGATTTTGATGCCCCCATCATTCAATGCAAAAAGTTCCCTATTTTTTTTAATAACATCAAATTTTGATTCAATTTATATAAGGAATGGTTTTATTAAATTATACCACTTTAAACATATTGGGAAACATAATGTGGTGGTATTCCATGAATAAATCATATTAGAGGAATGATCATAATATTTTTGTTCATATATAATAATTTAAATAAATGTTTAAATGAAAATTTTATTTAAATATAAAAAATTTGATTCTTTATGGAAATATTATATCGTATCAAATATTAATTAAAAATTTATCCTTTATCAAGACATATTTGATATCAATATTATAATACCTATAGTATTTTACATGAATGCTGGCAATATAAATTTCATTTAAATTATCATAAGAAATTATCAAGGGTTTATCAAATGTCACCTTCAAATCACGTAGTTTCTCTTCCATCACAATCATTTAGGTTTGATAAATCATAATTGATACATATTCATATTCTATGGTACATAATGTCTCTAGTATTTTCTTCCGTCAATTCATTCTCGCCCAAATTTATCCCAAAAGTTATATTACACATGATGTTTAATTTTTGTCATAAAAATCTCCAGCCTAATCAACATTGGTGTATCAAAAAACACACTTTCTAACTTTTTTTATACAAAAAACTGAATGTTCAATGTCATTTTGATACAAATTAGAATTATATTGTATGATAACATGTATGATTCCTTTGGATGAATATGATATATATCACACAATGTTAATTTATGAACAATGTCAGTCCTGAATGTGGTATGATAAAATAGGAATCCAATTATTTTCATTATTCCTAATTGATTCACACTACCATAGAGTATTATCTTCCAAATTTATTCAATAATTCCTTGAAATATTTTACATGGGATAGATATATGAAATCCTTTATTGATATGAAATACAATGAAATGAGGAAAATAATTTCTCCCACCATTTTCATTTCAAAATGTTTCATTATTTTTCATGATAATTCATCAAAATAATAATATATATATCTTGTTAAAAATTATTTCATCAAAATATATAAATAATATTAGTCAACCTGGTATCTTATAATTATCATATATATTGTTTTCAAAATTCACTTTTGAAATGATCATTTATTTCAGAAAACCATCATGTTTGGGGTCCCTAGATCTATCACAGCACTTTTACACATACAGGGTGTTATTCCATCTATGTACCTTGGTTTCATCAATTTTCTACATTTATCCAAATTTTTTATTAATAAAAACTTCTTCTTCAAGATCTCTATTTAAGATGGAATAATCCAAATCCATTCAATACATTTTCAACTGTATATGGGCTATAATAGATAGAAAAATTAGAATAGATTTATGTCTTCCAACAACTGAATCTTTTTTAAAAAAAAAATATATTCCTTACTCCTGAGAAAAACATTCAAAAACTATTTTTGACTTTTCTTTCAAGAAACCTCACGTTTATCATTGCGTTTATTTTTAAATACAGTCACAGTTCCTATGAAAAACCTCTTTTATTGTATTGGAAGAAGACCCCCTCTAAAATTTTTATCAATACAAACAATCTCTTGATTAATAGAATTTAACCACTCATTGTGATCAACAAAATAAAGAACTATTTTTGAATTAACAAGTTAAATAAGAGCATCTATATTTTAATTTATTTTAATTATTCTAATCTAAACCAATGATTACAAATTTCCAATTATGTTTTTATATTCAACATGAATCTTCTACTTTTGATGTTATAGTATCTCGTATCCTCCATCATCATCATCTTTATTGGACTAATATAAGTTTGTATCAATATTAACTAATTTTTTATCTTCTTTTTTAATAACATTTCTATAATTTAATATAAAATTAATTAATAAATGGTTAATATTAGTTTAATTTGTCTCACCAATTTTTTGTTGATTTGAAATCATCTTCACATCATAATATTCAATCAACTAGTTTGACCTTTGGTTCCAAAACCTATAAACTCCTCTATTAGATAATTACCCAATGAAAACACCTTCCTCGGCATTTCTTCATATTTTCATGATTTTAATTTTTTATATTCATTTAACATGGGTATACATAAACAATAAAATATTTCATATTATGTTTCTCTATGTAAAACATTTTATAAGAAATCTTGTTTGATTTAGTTCATAGTAATCGTATATTCCAAATATGTATAGATTTTAATATTGTTTCACTCTAAAATAATTTTCAATGCCCATAACCAAAAATCATTATTCATCCCATATTAACTAGGATTGGTTCATTCTACCTGAAACCAAATTTTTTGTATTATAAAGATCAATATTCTAATGTTAAATTTTATTCTTTTTAAGATGGGATTCAAATCCATTGCATGTGATATACCTTCCATTATCAGTTATCAACTTCAATATATAAAATATTAGTTCTTTCAATACCATTCTTCTGAAATCATTGAACATATCAATTACATTTGTCCTGTGATTGATGAAATTTATATTTTTTCCTTTGGTGAAATCATCGATTAATGAAATAAATTAAAGATCAACTCTTGTGTATTGATGTCTCATAGGCCCATAAAAATATAATGAATCAATATAAGTGTTCTACTTACCAAAATTTATAATATTTTTTGAGTTCCATGAAATATCATTCCCTTTAGATATATATCACATATAAGAACTCTTTCTCCCTTCAGTTGGAACAATTCTCTTAATAAATATTTCAATGAGATTTTAATCAATCATATTTGACTAAGATGGCTAAGTATCTAGTTACATTGTTTTGTGAAAATATGTGGATGTTATCACTTGATAGTTTTATTGTTGGGGTTAAGATGTCTATACAATAATTAACAATGGGTTTAAAATTTTTTGTTTATATTTCATAGAAAATACAAATAGTTCTTTGACCCATTAATGAGTAAGGACCATCATTCCTAAGGTAGTTGATCAATTGGGGTTTCAATCCCAATTAAACGTAGGGAATCACATTGTTCGAGAGCATGGGAGGTTACAATCATCACACCAGTTTGGGTGAAAATTGATGCCCAATCTGAGAACCTCTTATAGATTTAAGATATTTTGGAGAATCTATTCTAAATCCCACTATAGGTCCTGTTACCCAATCAAATTAATCGAGTTTCGATTCATTCTATGAGTAATGGGTGGTCTATTAGTTATTTTATATATATATATATATTATTTATCTATTCTAGATAATGGAGAGCTATATATATATATATATTAAATCTAGAGTTCAATTTCATATTGGTATGCGATTAATAATTCGAGGATGGGATTGAACCCTTACGAGGAGTTATGTGTATCATTATTATAAAAGAAATCAAAATAGACATAGTTATTTAAACCCATGTAATTTAAAATAATGATGAAAGGAAATAAATGGGAGAATATAGGAACCCTTCATTGAGCTCTATCCTCATGGAGGAGTAAAATGTATCCTATATATGGTACGAATAACTTTTATCATAGTTCAATCACACCCTTACTACTTACCCCGTGGTGGATACACAGGTATGGGGGCAGTCATATCATGCCATTCATCAGGGTGTACACACATAGGTTTCACTGGATGGTGTAGATTGATGATACCAATGACATGATCATTGTATATCCCTATGAACACATGAGCCTTGATCAGTGTTAGAAAATGAGGATAATAATCAACAAGACTAATTGAATATGGATTCATGACATATGTGTTGGGACATCCTTTTAGATGTTTCATATAGATATCGATGCTTATGAATGAATCCTATGTATCATGGTTATGTCAGGAATAAGAGTCATTATAGTTCAGTTTCCTTCTCAATCCATTAGTGGATGGGAATGAATGATAAGATCATGGGAGAGATTTAGTCTTGATGGTTGGAATGTCGTATACTTGGATGAACATAGACTAAGGTGGATTCCCATTTATTCTCTACTCATAGTAATACATCATACATATCCTAGTTATAGGAAGAATTAGAGTTACCACGTCTGAGTTGGGGGTATTCCCAATTATATCCACTCACAAGGTTATCATGTATCTGGACGTCTGCTTGACACGTCCTGATTGTTTTCCTAATATCCTTGATTGTCTTCCTCATATGTATGATTATGTGTGTGAAATTTTAATTTATGTGCATCCAAAATTAAATAAAATATCATGAAAAATTTAAATTGTTCTGATGACGATACATATTCTTAATCTCAGTTCTCGAAGACATCACATGATCATGGAAAACATGTCTGGATGGTGTTTCATGACTTCGATGAAATGTATGGAAGGTTTCTCCTGAATTCGGTAAAATTTCTCAAGGGTTTTTCATGATCTAGTTTACTTGTTTGTAATACATCATATAAAACCATTGGATTTTCCGGATGAAAATATGAGACCTATATAATTTACCATGGTGTCGTTGCATAACATGGGTGTCATGTCTAGAGGAAATTATAGGATTTTGATGGAAATACTTTTTGAATTTTTCAAACCTAAGTGGCATGACTAAAATTCATCATTTTAATTTCTTACCATGTTCATGGGGTAGAACATGATCGAAATTCACATTTCAAAGAAGCATCCCATGACATGGGAGATATGTATTGTTGTTGTCGCATGATCTAGGTTGGACATGTGAATTAGAAAATGATTTGGGTTTCCATATCCATATAATTCAACCATCATATTCAGTTTTTATTGCATTCATTATTTCATATGTTCCCTATGGTTCTTCAAGAGTTATCTTGTTATAGTTTTGATGTGATCGAGTTAGTAGTAGAACCACCTTCATATAAACTGGTTGACATGCTAGAAGTCCTTCACAAAATATTTAGAGTGATCTTGAAAAGAACCTATTCATGTCAATTAATCCAATTTTTCATTCCTGAAATTTTACCTGGTGGGATACCTATACAATCATGAGAATAGCCACATGAATAAGTCCACTCCTACACTTCCATATAACTATAACTTGTGGTCTCTCACCCGTCGTGTGTGTTATCGATGAAATATTTTCTCTAGGGGTGGATTTATAAGCCTCACATACCTAATTATACAAAAAAATTCATAGCATGTATCTGATGGATATGATCTAGATTTAGTGTTGGAATTCTAGTATCATGTGATTTCCATGATCATGGTGTGAGTAATCCATCGGGCCGCATGATGAAAGTGAACATGAGAATGTTCCACCATCGCAATGTTTATTGGAATGTGAATCATTAAAGGCATTTCAACTAAGAAAGATTGGTATGTCACAAGAATTTCATATGGCCTAAAATACATTTCTAGGGGTATTTAAGGTACCCGGATTCATATGGGAAGGATTTCACATAATCAAACGTGACTTTTATATGTTCATTCACAAGTCTAAGGAGGTTTGGAAAGGAAGCTTTGTGAGATCAGGCTGAAATGTCTAGGGGTCCTTTCAAGATCATGATTTCATGTTTAAGGGACATCCAGATATCAATGGTGATCTACCATGGCATATGACCACTTTTACATGAAGGATAGAATATCCTCACCTCACAAGAAGCTTCCAACTTTCCCATTTTTATTTCGTTACTTATTCTATAAGGAAATGAGTTATCAGGAAGATATGTGATTCCTTTTGAAGAAAATAAATATCCATGCCTATGATGTGTCACATTACCAATAATAGATATTGTGGTGGAAAATTATTATTATCCTGGAAAACACCCTTGCTTTTCTATGGAGTCAAAGGGTCGGTGCATAATTGAATAGACATGTCTAAAACCCTTTTCATGATGAAGGTGACATGACAGTATGCTCTTACTTGACAAGGTGAAAATTTCACTAGGGTATTAATGAGGCCTCATGGATCATATGTGCATATCACATGCATATAAAAATTATTCTCTATCATATGATTCTTCCACCGTTATACACCTTTATTTTACAAATGGGTTTTGTATGGTTGTCCAATATATGATGGTTGATAAGTCACATGATCGGAAGAGCTTGTACGGAAGCCTTAACACAATAATTATCAATTATATGGGTGAATTTTCAAGTACATGGATTCTCATTAAAGGGGTTCTGCAATATTTATGGAATATTATTCCATAAGTATGATCTATTCACATGACCTTCTAGGGGTTATGTTATCACGTGGCCATCAGTAGGTTACACGATCCACATGATTTTCATGATTTCTCTTCATTTGTTTTGTAGAGAAAATAATACCCATGATTTAGGTATATCTTACCTTATATATATTTCTATGGTCATTTAATTTGAATGAAAAATACCCCCTATGGAATAAAATCCATGAGGATAATGGATCAGTTTCGAGGAAAGTAATTACCCGCCTGAGTGTATAGGGCTACATCCAATCATTGGATTGGTTGACTCTTAGCCTTTAGACAAACCATTTTTATTCTATTGAATTACTTATAAATAGATGGATAAGGAGTGTCTCATTCCAACATAATATTTGTCTCTCTATATCTCTTGATATTGCATCCTTTTTAGGATCCCTTCACAAGACCTCATCACAAGATCATGTTCGCAAAACTACTCTATAAGATCTGATTATAATATCTATTTCAAAAGAATGTTTCATCAGAACTGTTCATTTTTTTGTTATAATCGATTAATTTTCCCAGAATATGATTGAACCAATCACTAATAAAATCATCATAAATGATTGAGACCTGGACTGCTAAATTGGTTGTATAGATGTATTATAGGTTCACATGAATAATTGGTTTAGTCAACGCGATCACTTGACAATAATATGGAATATGTGATGATGTTAGGTTCACACCATCCCAAGTATCATATTTCATTACATTATTTAATGAGTCTTTATGGGTTATAAAATTCACGAGGCCAACATGGTTTATGCGGTCCAAGATAATTGTATCAGGTCATGTGATCGAAAATACCTTCTTGGTTCATTCTATTCAAAGTTTCATCAAGGATCAAAACTCCCTTTTTAAAGGATTTCTTACTTATATGATATTTACTTTTCACTCCTATAATGTTGGATTCTAGCTGCCATCATAGTTATCATATATCTTCCATGAAAGAGGTGGAAACTACAATGGATTTCTGAAATGATGTTGTTGCTAGAATGGATGTTGGATATCATCATAATGTCAAATAATTAATGAAAAGTCTAATGATTTTTATGAAAATGAATCTTAAATAATATACCATTTAATACTTATTCATTTATATTTTATTTTTCTCACTAATTATTCTCACATTTTTTCACCACAATCATCAATCATTCCTCCAACTTGAAATTTGGAAAACTATAATACCTTTTAGGTGATCCCCTCCCATACGAGTTATTTTATTTCCTAGGAGAGATGCAAAAATATGTAAATTATGATTTTTATACCTGAATATATTGATGGGTACTATCATAAACCTGATTTAAATATCAATATGCACCACTAAATAATGTGAATTTCCACCATAAACTAGTAGTTTGGAGAGTTTCCAAACTATGACTATTTTTAGTGGAGTTTTGGAATGAATTTGATTGGCCCTTTTGGGTATTTTATATTTCATACAAAGCATACATTTAGCTGAAGAAGATCATGATTTATGAGGTTATATGGATCTTAAAAACATTTTCCAACAATAATAAGGAATTGGTGGAGGAATTATTCATTTACTATAGTCTATATATGATTATATTTTACCTAACTCATGGATAAGTGTGTACTAGTCTCTACGATATTGAGAATATTTAAAACACACTCATATTGGTTGGGATTTATGTTGTGTTTCTCCCCACCATCATAAGCATGGGATAACGTAAAGAGTACCCCACCTATTTTATGATAGTTGATCAAGCAGGATGAAATTTTTTTGAGAAGGATCCACTCCTTTGTGAAGATATCCTATTAATGAAATGTGAATGATAACTTATCAAGAAAGTATGTTATGTGATAGAAGACATGGTTCCAAAGGCCTACCCTATAAAAGAATCCTACAGTGTTGAGGGCACCTATTGGACCACCATTAAAGAAGGAATGTTTTCCCACTGGTGGCAGGAGGTTATTTTTGTTGTTGACCGACTAGTTTATCTTGGTGTTTTCCTTACCATGTACCTAATTGTGTAATTACATCTAAAAAATAGACTATGTCATGTCTGAGTCTCAATTTTTATAATGGATAATTCAATGGAAGGAGATATGCAAATTTGTTTTTTCTTCCCTATTTTGATGAAAATGTATCTCCACTTCCTCCATATTTATAGTGGAGGATCCTTATACATAATATTCATCCCCTTTATGATGTAATGGGTCTGATGAGGTCTCATTTAGGAGGTTATGAGTACCTAAGAATCCATAACATACCAACATTTGTTACAACCCATTTATAAAAGTCACTAGTTTGGTAAGGCCCTTTTCACTAAAGACTTTGGATTTTGGGGCCTTCATAAGCCATTATGACCTCTTCTCCTTAAAAACATCTTGGGTAGTACCCACTAGTAGTATGGTTGATAGTGGTTGGGGAAACCTTGAGTCCCATGCCTACATGATGTTGCTTCTTGAGATTTATCTTTATTCATTTTTTCATGAGAGCCTCCTCGGAATATGGCATTAATATTGATGGTTTATCCATTAGTTATAGTTTGTGAAAATCATATGTCCTCCACCAGTCTATGTTTTATTTGGGATTCATATAATGTTGGATCACCAGTTTTACCTGATATTTACTATGGAGTGGACTTATGTGAAGGCATTATTACTTCACCATGATAGAAAGATTGGATTTTCACAAATTTATACTAATATATAGATCTAATCATAGCACGATGGTATGTTATCCACATTATTACTCAAGCTAGAAGATTTCCAAAACTGTTGAAGTTAATTAAAGGCCTGAAAAGAAGGTAGTCTCTTGAGGACCAGCTTCCATAGAAGTACCCCATAACAAAGTGTGGTACATACCATTACTCTCAGTACTAGTATAAGTTTAAACTATAATTACCACAATGATTGTGGTATTCGTGAGAGATTTCATTCCAATAATATTATTTCCCATTACGTTTCTTCATTGGATGACATGGAGAACTGTAAACTCAGATATTGATATTTGTGGAATATTGTTCCATGCAATGTTACCTTTTATAAAGTTTTTCTAACTTTATCACAAAATGGAAATTACTTTCAGTGGAATGCCTATGGATGTCAAGGATTTCCTCTACAACCTTGTTGTGATTATTGAAGGGCTGGATCTGCAATTTTCCTTTGGTACAAAAAATGTTAGTCTGTTGCACAGTAGAGGTTTTCATAGAGGAACATGGATATCTCATCATTAGGGAACTAGTAATACTAATATTTTTACTATGTTAATGGTACATGATGTCATTTCATCCATACTGATGTCTTTGTTCACTTTTTATTGATATTTTAAGAATACACATATGACTGACCCCTCATGCCATCCCCTCTACATTCTCTTGGGGGTATTTCCACTAGAGATTAATTTAACGGTGACCATAGGATCTGTGATGAGGGTTCCCCAAGTCTACTAGCTCTGATGACGGTTTCAACTACCACAAGTACAATGATACCCTCAAAATCATCATCTATTGGGGGAAATTATAAATTACCTCATAATCGATAATTATTGTAGATCCTTCCTTTGGTGAAAGGGAAAATGAAGAACTCTAAATTATCAAAGCCCTCTCCCAAAAAATTCATAATTATGTGTAGAATTTCACTCTTTATTTTTGTTTGTCTATAATAGTGACACATTCTAATTTTCCAAAAATTTATATCTCCATAACAATCCCACTTGTTAGATCATTCATGTATCTTCCCCAAATGATGTGGGTTAGAATTATGTCACATTATAAGAGCCTTACAGTCAAAACATGACCCATCCTGATGTAGAGACTACTAATGCTCCTACCTAGTTAAGCATAAAATATACTACTATTTTCTAGCAGCCACTCCATTTTATCATTTAAAGTAAAACACACTTTTGGAGGAGACTGATATAGGTATCCACTCATCTACTAATTTAGATTTTATGGAGGAACAATTTGGAGAAGTTCAATACTTTTTCAGAATCAGTTCATATGGTTACAATTATGTCAGGATGCCTAATATATATTTATATCATCAAACCCCCAATGGTGGAATAGTGGTGAGTATAGAAAGACTTTTTAAAAACCACAGGTTGTGCATTTATGACTCTCATCACAAAATAGAGTTTCCTCTTATTCAGATGATGTGGTTGGGGTAGTTCATGTTTTTAGAGATAGTTATGAAGAAGGTAAGTTTCTAACATAGATCATATTTTTCAATCTAATGTTATAATACCATATATCATCCAAAAAAATCCGTTATGACTCTTTTTATAGTTCTTTCACCCTATCCCTCATATTTTATTATCCCTACTTCCTTCAGAATTCCATTAAATGAGATAACCAACACATCGACCATTTCGTTAACTGCTTCGTCAATGACCTTGAGAATAACTCCCTTAATTAGAGAAATAGTATCAGGATATTTTTTCCCAGAATTGTCTTGGGTTAATGATTTTTTTGAGTTTCCATATCATTATATGAAATGGAAATGTGAAAGGGATATTTGTAACATAAATTCAATAGATCCTTTGTAAGGTTAAAATACCTTCTAGGTAACCCTTGATCAATGTTTAGAACCCTTATTTATGAGGGTTTTTAGAATACTACACTTAATAATTGGGTGAAGGAGGCCATATCTATGAGGGAGAAAAATCCATCCCTTGAATTAGGGGCAGTAGCAGCCAGGGTTTCCTCTTTTATAAAGAGAGATTGGGATGAGGCCCTAAATTAAGATTCCTTATGTGTGATGGTGATAGAAACTCATTGATATATGTTCAACACAATGATGTTTTAAATATGACTTTTATAGTCAGAAATTAGTATTATATAAGAAGATAAATCTTGAATTTATTATACACATAAAATATCATAGAAAACAAACTGGTATAACAAGGGCTCCATGACAAGGTGGAGAAAGCTTGGCTTGATTTTTTTCATGGGTGAAAAATTTTTAGAGGATTGAAGAAGTAGAAATTGAATCTATTTATCAATTAATCCTATATATTACCTCCCGAGAGAAAAAGCATGCAGAGCTAAATTAATCATCAAAAATCTTGATGTAATGGGCTAGTAATTTTGACAACCTATCATTACTTTGTATATTCGTGGGATAGACTATGAGATATAGTGATTCATACATCTATATGATTTTAATAATTTGATCTTATAACTCTATAAGTAATTTTATAGTTTTATGTTTTCCCTAATGTGCATGAAATTTCATTGATCAGATGCCACATAGATCATCAATGATACCCATCTATTTCATTATATCAACTAAACATAACCTCATTTGTTTGAATGTAGAAATCTTATCACATTATGTTTGAGACATTGTCATTAATTCCCACAAACATTAGATTCAACATTGATGTATCTTCTTCATTTTTTCATGATATCTTGATTTAAAAAAATGATAAGTTTGGTTGAATATCTACAATAGAGGTAGAATTATCCATATTTTTCTGATGTATCTAGATATAGAGAGCATAACTTTTTTTCTAATAATAACTAATGATATTCTATGAAATTATGTTATATTTTTATTTTATATTACCATAATTTTTACCTAAGCATTATATAGGGGAATGATTAGTGGGAATGGACTTGAATTTTTATCATGATACAATCTTATTGGTTTTTATCCTAGCGATTATTCTGTATCTTATAGTCATGGAAACTAGAAAATCATTGTGCTATAACTTATAGATTATAAGCTCATACCTTGTTTTATTGGTAATATAACATTCACAACATGATGTTCTCAAAGAAATATAATGTTGTGAGGTAAAGATTTATTTTATATAGTATGACATCATGTAATATGGAAATCTATTTCACAGTTTAGTGTCATGTGGTTTGGAAATAAAATAATATGATGTTTAAAGTCTTTGTTCTAGGACATTAAATACTATTTAGGTTATTGTATTTCCACCAGAACATGATTGATGAATATGAAATATTGGAAATACATGTGAGGGGTGACCCAAAAAATATCTATAGTGCTAGTTTCTCCATTGTTTTTCCTTGTCTAATGGGGATTTTTAGTTCCTTTTCTAGAACGAGAAGACTCTTATTATTGGTAGGTCAAATCCCTTATGTTTCAATGTGGAAAAACAGTGGTGTCCCCACTATTTTCCAAGGGCCGGGAAATATACTCGGGATGGTACTGGTGAAGATAAAATATTATGGAAACCAAATCATCCTCAATATTTAGGTATGAGTTGAGTAATTTATAACCCAAAAGTTTGAATCCTAGAATATGTGATGCTATACATACACGAGGATGACCCATAACACCCTAAGGATTAAGGATTTTCCATAGTTATACCAGGGCTGAAAAGGATCAAATTTTTTTCAATAAAGGAGGATATGCGTATGATTGATAGTTTAACTCAATCATGCATATATATAAATGTAAAATAGAGGTGTCCCCACATTTTTTCAAGTGCCATGAAATATTTTTTAAGACACATACATTTAGTTGATAATGTGTGAAGTATATAAAACCATATCTAGGAAGGGTTATGGAACACTAGGGTTGTTTAGATTTTTGGGTATGAAGATTGAGCCATATACCTTATGGTTTTGATTCATGGGGTGTGGAAAATAAAAATGTTCAATAATGGAGTGTCTCATTCCTATTTTGAGAAAGGGTACAAAAATGTTGATGTAACCATGGAGATTTAAAATCCTCTAAAATAATTTGGTTGATGTGATTTTAAATCATGGTTCAATGTTCTTAGGTCATGAGGATGTTATGGGAAAATGAAGTTGTGGACGACCAACAAAACCCTATAGTGTTGTATTCCACCACTATCATGTCATGGATTACAAGGATCTAAAATCCATATTTTAAATATAATGACACATTAGTTTGATGGAAAAATAGCATATACAGGATCCATAGGTATACATGCATCTTTAAAAAAAGGGGTTCTTTATTCTTGGTATCTCCTTCCAGGGGCATAGAAGGTTTTTGGTAATCCATGGTACTCAAACCATGAAGTGTGATTTTTGTAACATACTATATTCCTGAAGGGTTTGAGAAACCTAAAAGTTGTCTCATGTCCTAGTAAACATGGTATCATGATGAGGAGATTTGAAAAATTATTACTCTTACTCATTCTTTGACTTGGTGGTCTAATGAGAATGAATTGAGTTTTATTGGGGGCACAATGGAGGCCCTATGAAGCTTATTCCATATTTATGAAAAATCTAATTTTTCCAACACTCTAGAGATTAAGAGTTTATTGATAATATGATTTATGTTTTCTTTGGCCACCCTTTTTATTTTTTCATCCTAATAGCTTTTATGTCTCTTATACAAGAAAGTTAGGGATCTGATATTTTGACCATCAATGGAAAATGTTAAATGACGTACATCTTTTATCAAAGTGAGTGATATTTAAGGTTGTTAGGAACATGGAACTAGTATTAGGGGAATGTTTCAAAACATCATAATTTGGATAAGTGAGGTAAAAGGTGCTCTAAAATCCTTCTGTTTGGGAGATAGAAATGTTGCAAATCATGCATCAATGTTATCATTCCATAAATAATGATATGGGACTCTAATACTAGGGATGGACCAAAACACTCTAAGAATCTATGTTCTTGCATGATGATGTTAGGGATCACAAGGATCAACAAGTAATTTTTGATAGGAAATGATGCATTTGGTTTATGGGTGATATTTCATTTGAAGGAGACATAGGTGTATATACATACTCAATAAAAGGATCCAGGTATCCTTTTCCAAAGGACATGGATGGATTACGGAAACTCAAGTTACTCAGGATATGATGTGTGAGTTTTGGGCAGGGGATTAAAATATGATATAAGCTCCCAATACACGAGTTGAATGTGGATAATATCTTGTAATCTTTTGATAAGGAATGATAATTGGTGATAGCCTACAAATTTTAACATCATGTAGTGGGGACATAATTTTAATACAATTTTAAATTCATGTAACTATGATGTTTTCCTTATAGTTTAACATCAAATAGTATGGATGTTTGGTACCTTAGTCTAGAACATATGCATTTAGGGGTGAATTTTTATCAATAATATGTGTTGGGTAAACTGAGGATTGGGGGTCCGGACATCACTATGTATGATATGATAGTAGAAATAAAACAATATATAGTTATTATATAGATGTACCTAGAAAATTCTTGACTTGTACATAGGGATGGGGGTACATTTTTTAGACATGGGTAGATACAAGATTCAATGATTCGAGTGTCACTACATATTCTACTATTGTAGGAATCAAGGCACACAAAGTTCATGTTTGGGAAATCTACACATAGGTATTAACCATACACATTGGATGGAATTGTTCTAATTGTTTTTGTATCTAGACCCATGATTGGAGATCTAGGAATCACTACATATCCTTTTATGAGAGGAATCAATCCACATGTAGTTTTTTAATGGAAATCTCTACACACATGTCAAACCCCTGTATAGGGGGGAATATTTTCCATTGATTGTTGTAGCTGGATCATGGATTTGAGATCATTGAGAAACTACATATCCTATGTTCATAGGAATCAAGACACACATACTTCTTATAAAACTATGTATTTTATCATCATGGTGCAAAGACGAATGTTCCCTGACGTGAAAATGGAATATTGTAGCTTGGAAGATGTCTAGAAATTTGGGTGTCACTATATATTCTATAGTGGAAATAATCAAAAATCACATAGTTCATGAATGATGGTGTGGAGGGAGACCAAAAATAATGATAGTGGTCCTCTCAGGTGTGGTCCATGGTAACGAACTTTTTTATGTCCTTCAAGATACACCATCGATGTATTATAATAGAATGAGGTGAGGAATCTTGGAGTGATTTATATAGTATTTCACTAAGAACCGTATTAACCCAATCATAAAAAGATATATCTCAATCATGAAGATGATCCATTAATTGAATTCCTAATCTCACATGTTCTATGATTGGTTTGATAATAAAGGATTGACAAAGGATACATTCATGACATGGAAGTTATTATATAAAGGATATGTGTGTTTGGAATCATCACATAGATGGATCAAGATATAGGATCTTGGAATCCATTCATATTTCATTGGAATTAGAATAATGACATATGTAGTTCTATATAACAATACCATTCAATTCCATCAATCAAGGAAAACATATTTGTAGTTTAACATCATGTAGTAAAGATGAATGTGACTCAACGTGAAGAGATATCATTGATGGACTGGAGAATGTGGATCCTAGAATCACTATGTATCATGTGATGGTAGGAATAAATCCACACATAGTTCTTGAATATATTAAATCCAGGTATTTTAACTTCATCTAGTTAGGACATCATCTATGTAGTTTAACTCCATGTGGTGAGGAAGAATATTTCCTAATGTGGAAAAAAAAAGGTTTGGACGTTGTTGCACAGTATGATGTCTTGTGATTGAGATGTATATAATGGGGATGAAATGGGGATTTGGGGTATGGGTTTAACAAAATATCCCCTTATGGAATAAATAAAGTCACTTTTAGTTCTCAGATGAGGAATCCTCTATGATGATCTGACTCACATACATGGATGAGGGAACTTTATTTCACTTTTACCCTGATCTAGAGAGTTTGAAATGAATACTCGATTAGATGATGATTCCCATGAAATTTAATGTAATTCAGTGGGAATGTCTTCCATATAGTTTAACTTCATGTGGTCAGGATGTGTTCTATATTGTATATGAAATTTTTTCAGGATGTATTTTTTTATTTAATTGTTATACAACTAGGTTGAGAGAGGATGTACAATTTAATTTCATGATTCTAGGACTTATTTTACACAAGTTAACATGGTGTTGTCCAGATGTGAGGAGCTATATTTTATAATGACCTTCATATAGTATATTTTCTAAAAAATTTAATTACATATGTTAAGGACCTATTGTGAAGTTTAACATCATGTGACTAGAATTTTAAATATGATTTACGAATGATTTGTAATGTACTTATTAAGAGATATCACATTGGTGGGAGGTGTTACAGGTTCCCCATCCTTTTTTGTTAATGACTCGGATCTGATATGATATAAATATACATGATATAAATCCATTCTCATTTTTTTCGCACATTGGAGGTTTCATCCTATAAATCATTTGGGTTATGGGGGCCAATAGCAGTTCTCCATGAAGGAAGAAACAGAGGAGAACTTTTTTACTGAAGAATCATAGGATCCAATTTTTATGTACCTCAATGTTGTGATGTATATGCAACCTCTCCTCATTGATACACTCTAAATAATCGTGATTTTTTTGTGATTTCTCATCATCCAATTTTTTTCCTCAAATATATATTTAATGAGAGGTAAATTGAAATTCTATGGAAAATATTTACTCTGTTCTATATACCAATGAATATGGAGTTTCTTATGTAGTAGTATTTTTGGTGATATGATAGACCTAAACATTATTGATGGACTTGTCTAGATGGAAATTACATTCCTTATTCACCATCTTCTAGATTATATTTGGCATATTCATATTGATGGCCTCTATTTTTTCATTAGTTTTCTATATAATACAATGATGAATGGATGGAATCTTATTTTTACTCATGGAAAAATTTATTCACCTTAGAAGAATATATATTGGTGTCCTTATACATTTGTATCATTTAAGGGAATCTAAATCTAGTGATGATATTTGTATTCTGGAAGTTGATGATATTATTTATTTCAACTTCCTTGAGGGGTATTTCCTCATCCAAATTTGGAAAGGAGCCCGTAGTAGTATAGTTGTACTTATACTGTATAGCTATAGCCAGGGGAAATGAACCAACAACATCTCTTCCCCATACAGAAAATTTACATGAATATTTAGCTTCATGTATAAATTTTTGGGGATGATAGATGAATTTATCATGAATATGGAATGCATGAATAATCATGGTGAATTATACACATTCATGTATCAATGTTTTACAGAAGTAACGAATCCCCATGATTTAGTAGGAGTGATGGGTCTCAGAATGAGTAGAAACACATGATCCTAGAGGGAATTTATCCATTATTGTGAAAATATATATTTGTTCTATGAATTTTTTGAGTATTATTTTGATGCCTTTCTTGTAGAGGTATTTTTTATCATTTGGACCATCTCATGTAGTAATTTTTTCTACTAGGTAATGAATCTTTTCCCTTTTGGATCATTTTGTCAAATGGATCCCATATTGGCGACAATGATTTATGGGATACATCAATAAAAGGGTGGATATCAGTCCATCAGGGTCTAGGTGTGTGTTCACCTAATATATACCTTGTTGTAGAAGATGATCGATGGGACCATATTTAGGTGCATGTAGTGGGAGATAGCTTCCTATTGATAAGTGTATTCTAGGACTATGGATGCATTATACAATGCATTACCATGAGAATTTTGTTATTAGGGCACATGTTGCAACATTGTCTCTAATGATAACTCTACCATTATCTCTCTATGATAGCCCATGAGAGGGCCAAATTTTTTCTTTTTCGAGAGCACAATAACTATTGATCAACATTAACAATAATGGTAAATCCTCTATAATGTTCAGGAAGATTATTTTCAGTTGAAATTCAATTTCCAAGCCAGTGATGTGGGCTAGGTATTTAGCCTCATTATTCGTGAAACCTTTAGATACGAAGAAAGGGTAGGGAAATTTTTCATTCTCTATAGAATGAAATAAACTCCCAATGATTCCCTAATTTAGTTCTGGTTTTTTCCTGTCTCTTTTTATATGGACATCAATAGGTTCTTAAAATATACATCACCCTTGTATAGGGAGTGTCTTGGTAATAGAAAATGTTTTCTTAAATATGCTTGATGTCCACCATAGTACTTTATGGAGTGCTGAATGTCATAAAAAAATTATCCAGGTCATGACCTTTCACTACCATTTTTTATGCAAATTAGATTTCATTCTAGCCATCATGTCAAACACCTGATCAGTATGGGAAATCCTGGTATGTACATGATTGGGTCGATGCAAGAGACTAAGTCGAATTTGTCATGCCACATGTAATATTTAGCTTTTGTACTGAAAAGATGAGAAATAGTTATTACTTATCAATATCAGAATATTGGGTCTCACTTAATAGTATCATTTGACTAAGGTATTAGAGATTAATTCTCATTCCCCAAATTATTTTTTTTTTGTGTGAGGAGTGAACCATGTGAACTTTCCATGGTTCCCAAAAATAATATGAGTTTATTTCCTTCCATAGATAACACCAAGACTGGTGCGATCATCAGATTATTCTTACGAATCTCAAAGTATTCTTATTAGTGCTTATCCTATCAAGAGGCGATTTTCTCTTTACATCTTGGTGAATGGGGTGATTTTCCAACCCCGTTAGCAATGAAATGAAGAATGTATGTGTGGTTACCTTGGATCCCCATTAGTTTTTTTATGTTCTAATCAAGTGAGATGGAAATAATTTCAGTAGTATTTTCAGGGTCAGTATCAATGTCATGGTGCAAACAAAAAACCCAATGAATTACTTATACTTTATCCAAAAAAACATTTTAGTGGGTTCATCATCAGGCTATGTTGTCACAACTTTTCAAAGACTGTATGGTGGTCCATGAAGTGATCATATTGATGCTATGAGTTGATTAACATATCATAAAAAAACAAATTCCTACTCATCCTATTAACAGATTAATGATATGTTTCATGATACTATGATAAGTATCACCATTGGTTTTTAATAAAAAGTAATGACCTAGTAGAAAAAGATCACTTATTCTTCCCTGATGGAATTGGATTCATCATCATTAGTGTCTTTCATTATTAGATTATACCCTGAGTACCCATCCACAGAGGAAAGGGATTTGAAACCAGTAGATTCATCAATTAAGAGTTCTATTATTGGAAATGGGAAGTCTTCCATTGGGATGTTTTGATATTGACCCTGATATTATCATTATTTTTCTTTACATGGATGATGTTGATTATCTATTTCATGTATTTCACTTCTTGGAAGAAATAGGTTCTGATCAATTTTTCAACTTCCAACTCTACATTAGTAGCACGGGAGGGGTGTATCCTCCTAGCCACCTACATGATGTTAGAGTTGGTGTACTAGAACAAAATGTTTTTAATTTGATTACATGGATATTAAATTCATTTAAATATTAAACATATTATCACATATTTTTCATTGTTCATCATGACTATGATGTAACAATGCCCTAGAGTATTTTTCACATTGATAAGGTTATGGAAGTTACCTTATATTTTGAGATCCTTGAAATGATATAAAAATATTCTTAAATATAGTTTTACAGTTGGATGACATACTATGATGGGACACAGAGCATGCAGAACGTCAGGTGTGATTACTCATATGTTGATGAGGCTTCCTCTCATGAGGCTCGCAATTGGTAATCTCCAACATAAGAGATTATGAGAACAAAATCACTAGTAGGAATTCCTCATGATTTCTTGTCATCAGTTATTTCAATCTGTGAGCATGTGTACTGATCCTAGGACTTTAGGATTTTCATTAATACATGTCACGACTCACACACTATTATTTACTGACGAAAACCTTAATGTAGACAGTTGGTGAGAAGTAGGGTACGTTGGGTGCATCACGAGCGGCTCATTATTAATTGATTAGTCAAGGAGTGATTTTCCCCTTCCATTTATGGAAGTTGATATCTTGTCCCTTTGATTGAAATAGAACTGTTGCATGAAATTACATGGACATGGTGTGACGATGAGTTTATTTCAGGTAGTCAATGAATGAAGTATCAAGCATAAAAGTTGATGACACTATCATGAATCCTTCTTGATGAGATATTACGACAAATGGATTATATTACACAGTGATTGTTTGTTTGCGGATGTCATTTTTGCGACATTATGTTCTTTCTCTTGGTTTCCTTGACCTGTTTCAAGATAGTTCTATTGAACTTTAGGCAAGCCCTCCTAATGCCAACGAGAATGAATCCTAGAGGGTTACACACAATGTTTTTCTGGTGGTTTTATATGAATTTAATTAATAAATATTATTCTCAAGATAGTGGAATAAATTTATTCAAGTTAAAATGATTTTATAAATTAAATAAATCTTTATTCACTGGATTGTGGGTAAAATATATTCATTTATTTTACTTAACATTGAGTAAATATTATTTTTCTATTTGGTAAATAAAATATTTATTTATGAGAATAAATAATTTATTTATGTATTCAGGTGTTCAATAAATGAAATTGGAGTCCAACTAGACCATGTCCAGTCCGGAAGTAAATTAATTATTTGCAAGAAGATATATAATTATTCAACTAGTTAGCACAAATTAAAATAACACATCTATTATTTTGTGATGTTGAATTTTATTTGTAATTCTATATTTCACAAGTTGGAGTACCATAAATAATGATGCGGTATTATTATTAATAGCACGGGTTCTCTATAAGGTTATGAATGTATTTAATTACTATTATTCAATTAAATATTGTAACTAAAGCCCCATGTCACTAAAAATACATGTATTTCTATTAGGCCATGTACCTTTCCTCACACTTGGTGAATTGAGAATTGTTGAGCTAAAAAATTTCTCTCTCGAACCCTCTACCTTCCCCTCTCAAGAATGAGAGATTTTATTCATGTATGAGGAACAAGTGATCAAGAATGACAGACATAAGACACTCGCTTTTCCACGCTAGCACCCGAAGAACGAGTGGGGTCTTTTGGAGGCCATCAAAGCACATCTGAATCACTGCTAGAGGGATTCTAGTTTGGATCCTCGCAACCACAAAAAGATATTTCAGAAGGGTTATTTTAGATGATCAACATAATCAATGAAGAAAATAACGAAGTTCCATGTATTTTTTATGAAATTAATTAAATTATTTATAATCATGATGTGAAATATCCTCTCTAAATGTTTCGGGATTATTCCTTTTTTATCTAAATCTTTGATTTTATTTCCTAGAGACTAGATTTCATTGTCGCATTGATCCTTAAATAATGATTGATCGTGATAAAAATTAAATTTGGGTGATGACCCAACCACGCTTCCACTGTACCCAGAATCTACAAGTGGTATCAGAGGGTTACATAATAGTTTATAATTATTTAAATATTTCTTGGATGATTTACGCATTTAATATTTTATTTTTTTAAATTCATGTTAATTGTTCTGCAAATCTGAATCTTGATATCTATTCATCCTCTTTTATATCACGCTCATCTTACAGAAATGATCTTTTCTTTTATTTTTGATTAAAATAAAATAGAGGATCTCATCCATAGGATCCAAAGGTTCCTATCCATATAACACTAGAATAAACAACATGTATTAGGCAGTACACGCCATGTATTCGAGGTTTAGTGCATCTGGTATAGTCTACCAAACCAACTTGTGTCATTGGAGTTTGTATAATTCATAATGAATCTATGCATTGACAAGGAACATGTGGCACAGAGTTTTAGGATTACACACTGTGTGGCCCACTGGACACGACATATAGTCCCTTTGGGTTAAGGTTGTATTGTGTACCGCATAAATAGATTTCCCGGCTGGAGACCATGTAATGCAGATACTACATGGTGTGTAGCCTAGTGGACACGCCGTGTACTCCGAAGATTTCTGAAGTACACTCACACACCATATCCCCCTGCATGTACTTCGGATGGATAGTGAACAATAGTACACACCATGTACATTTAACAACATGATGTGTACTCATCCAAATTATGCATATTTAAAAAAAATTACTATTATATTATACAACACCTTGAGATGTATACCATGGTGCATGCGTAAAGCTGAGGCACAACAGGTGATATTTTATATATATCTATGTTTTTAATTTAACATTAGCATAATTTTCATTTCTACTCAGTGGGTAGTTATGAATAGGAATTCACCGGGTTCCCTCCAAGGTACATGATTCGTACAAAGATAATTTTAAAAGAATTTATTTGATTAAAACTATGATGGATAAGAATATCAAGTAAATTCATAAAAGGGTTTAATATAAAAGGATTGATTAATTAAAGATGATAATTAATTGATTTGAGTGCGATTTATCTTATGAAAAAATGATTAAAGAATTGAATTATATTTTTTTTGCGTAAATATTGTTGCATGTATGGATGATCATGAGCTAGACCAGGACCTTTGTATGTGGATGCTTTCTTTTAATTTATTTATTTAAATTAAATTTATCAGCCTACAAGCCTTCTCCTCATTAATATGTAGGGTTTGAATGCCCAATGATTCCTTTATGTAAAACCCAATTTTACTAACCACCTACATGTGAGTTTAAATGAATATGTAATTGATGGAACTCCCAAGATATTGGAGGTGCTTCAAGCTAGAGCTGAGAGTAATCCAATCCCAGGAGATATAGAGGTGGACAGTTGGACAGCTGTAAACACAATACTAAAAGGTTCAAGGTGTTTACCCTAGGTTAGGGTTATTTTATCAACTGATAGATAAACTAACCATTAAAAAATCTCATGATCATTCCAATTTATTTATTTATTTTTGTAAGTATCATGGTTTATCATTATGGATGTGTTGTCTTGATCACATAATCAATGAATTAAACAAGTATGAATGATGGAACTAAAATAAACCAGAACTTATGAATAGATTTTATCATGACATGGTTAATCACTTAAGTAAGTTCCACATAATATTAACAAGAATGGGATAATGATAATAAGAAATTCACAAATATGATATAAAAATCCCTCAAATTAAATATTAAGTTAGACCAAGACTTCTGTTACTTGATGAAGGGAAAAACTCAATAAAACTATGGGTTTGACCAACCCTTGATGGGATAATTACTTTTATACAGGAATCCCTTATTAAAGGTTTCAGTTTGGCTTAACAATATTACATCAAGATGACTATCCCTTACTATTCTTGGTGTAATATTGGAGGAAATAGTTGAGGAATCCAAAGTTAGGATTTCAGGATTGGGGTGTCCACTCCACAGATAATGTAATTGAAATCCTATAGTTGGAAAGAACCTTCCTACTGAAATACCTTAAAATAGAATGTCCAACCCTATTGGGGGTTATTAAAAGGGTAATATGGATCCGTTCAACTAAAATTTCATGGAAACTGGACATTCCGAGTTCAATGGTGAGGGCTATTGGTGTAACGAACCAAAATTCTATTAATGAAAATACCTCATAATCTAATTAAATGTCTTATTATGTAAAATGGTTATATAAAACATATTCCCATCATTTGTTTTATGTTTTTGGATTTAAAAATATGTTATGAATTTTTACTGTTGCTAATATATTCATTGAATAGTGATCACATGACTAGTATAAATATAGGTCTTCAACAAATCCAATTTACTCATAAAAAGGAAGATATGGCCTTATCTAGTAGAATTTCTCCATACGAAGCCCATTTTTCAGAGCTCAGAAAAAAGGTAGCATCACTGGGCTTCTCTCATGAAGAATCCCAAGACGAGATTCAACACGTTAAACTTGAGAATAACTGCATATGGGGGAAGTGGATGTTAATAGAGATTACCACTCGAGCGATGTTATATGAGCCTCTCCAAGAGTCTGTCACCATCTCACACCTTACCATTCCGTCTTATGCTGGGGTTATAAGTGGTTATGTAACAAGACCCTAGAACTATTATTATGCGCATTATTTTTTATAAAATAAATAATATACATTCATTTTATTATTGTTACTTTGTAAATAGTTTTAAAATAAAAAATAGTATTTTGTAGTTAATATTCAATTATGAAATCTATTTTGGTGAATTAATGGATTTTTTAATAAAATATTATTACTAAATTAATTTTTATTAAATATAAATTATATTTTCATTTTTATGAATACAATTGTAATTTTTATTATAGTTTGGAGCTGTTTTTATCAAAACCCATAAATTTTCAATAAATATCATTATTTATTTTAAAAGTAAAAAATTCACATATTTAGAAAATTATTTAGAAATATTGAATATTTTTATGAATGGGGATGTCGAAATTATCAAACGGTGAATTTATCATAATTTTCAGAGGCAATCAATTATTTGGGTAAAAATAAAGTACTATTTAAATATATAATGTGTTTTATGACATCATAATGACCTATGATTGATGTAATAAAACACTATGAAAGTGTTTCTCACACAATATATGTTTTACCTTTAAAAATTGGGATTTTATATTTGGTTGATTTATTTCACAAAACCTTAGTAGACCCTACATGATGTATAAAACATCTTATCATTTTAGAATGATTTCCTTGAGAGTGTGACTCACTTCCACATAATCAAGAATAATATTTTAAAAATTTAGGCCATTAGCCTAATAAAATAATGTTTTATTCCCCCATTTGGAAAAAACCATAGGTAAAAACTAGGTGTTGTTTTGTGGTTTTCATTAGTTTAATGTGTTGTGTCAAAAACCAAAATAATATAGAATTTCCCCTCTTTTACAATATAAACCCACCCAATATCCCACTTCTCTTCACTAAAAACTCTTGGAGAACATCCCAACGCTACTGTCCACTCTCTAATATCTTACAAAGGCTCCCCAAACTTTCATGAAGCCTCTTTAAAGCACCTCCTAAGTCATTGGGATCACACTTCCATGTTAGGGATTTCTTCTTTTCTCATTTTTTTCCAAATTTTATTAGGTTATTATACCATTTTTTTCAATTAAAAATTTTGGCGTATGATTTTTCACCTCCCCATACATCCCTCCATATTTTTTAATGATGAGATACTTCTTTATCTATCATTAATGTCTCCCATGTAAACCCGTTACCATGCCAAAATTCAATAAGGTATTTCCCTCTCCTTATTTATATTAATGAAATTATTTTGTCTTATGAATCTAAAAAAAATTTCATATATTGGGAAATGTTTATATATGATCCCCTTCATTTACATTTCATGTACATATTATGAGACACCCCCTCTCTCTCGTAAACCATTTTTATGAATTCTTATGTCACACTATTATGCTGTCGAAATTGCACAACGATTTTCTAAGCCAAAGTCACTGTGTAGTAAATACCATGCCCATTTCTCTATCAAGGATATTCACCTTTATGAACATTTATATATCAATTATATAGTTTCATGTAATAATTACACATTCCTTTATCATGTAATAAATTATGATTTTTAATGAATACATGTTGTATGATCTATCTGGTACACTTATGCTTGAAATGAAATAATTAAGAAGGGTGTGCCCGGATAGAACTCCAATTCATTGGGTAAAGATTAGTATCATGATTAATCAAGATAAATGAGGGTTTAATCATTAGAATTCACATTCAATGAGGGTTTACCCATGATCCATGTGCAATGATCCTTTTCTCATTCTAATATCATGTTAAACGTTGATGCCACATTTCCATGTTATGATAATCATGCTATATCATGACTTTATGTTTATGTTTATCTTATGCTCCATTTATATGACTAATACCTATAATGTATTGTAATTTTAATGTTATGTCTTGTTTACTCCCTTGCTGGGATTTATAGCTCTCCAATTATTTATTCATGTCCTCAGGTTATTGCATGCAATGCTATGTATGAAGGAATGCGTGTGGTCATGTAAAAGAAGTTTTCAATAAAGATTTTTATTTCATGTTTTAAGTTGTTATGTAATTTTCATAAGCCCCAAATACACTAGATGTATCAATATTATATTTTTTATTGAGTGAAGATTTTATATAATAAATTTTTTTTAAGTGTGAATTAAAGATCATGGTTTTTATAGTTGGTGTCATAGGATAAGTTTAGTTTTTTTGGGATTAGGATTAGAAAACCCTAGTTAAATCCTTAGGGACAATACTAAGTATAATAAAAACATCCCTAAATTTTGGTGATTATTGAGTAAGTGGGTTATGAAGAAAATATATCCCTATCTAGATACAAGCCTGCAAAGGCGGCTCTAGAATAGATGTATCTAGGGGTAAACCCTTAAAAAACGGCTTTGAGCTAGAATCGAACGGTAACTGGTGCATGTCAACGGGCCTTGCATCACTATTGGTTATGATGCTCCTGAGGGATATGATTCGGTATATTCATGTGCTTAATATTAACCATTGTTAAGGAGGACAAATACCCCCTAAGAATATATGTTGGATATATATCATGGATAACATAGATTGAAGCCTAGAAATTCATAAGTCAAGGAAATAAATGTAATTTATAAGTTATACCTTTTTTCATTGGTTTTCCCTTTATGTGTTACCCATAAATTTCCCTTTATTCCAGCTAATGGACGGTAATAGGAGGAATCCCGCTAACAACTGATTTGAAGATCAATGTGTTGACTTTTCTAATGAGATTTCCAATCTTATGGGAGTGGGAATCAGAAAATTTGTCATGATAGTATCTTAGTTAACTCATGTTTTGAATAGAAACATGGGTCAAGAGGAACTTTAAACACCCCTAAGAATGAAAAAGACACAATTGAGAGATTCATGATACAAAGGCCTCCTAATTTTATTGGATAATCTGATCGCTCAATTTCCGAACAATGGATCAACTATATTTAAATGATCATCTCCATCATTCAATGTTCTAAACAGGATAAGGTTCTTATGTATGATCATTGAATGGAGGGAAAACCTGATTAATGGAGTATATTGATCAAAAGTACAATGACTGAAGAAGAGATTAAGGTGTTGGAATGGAAGAAATTATATAAAATGTTCTTTGACAAATATTTTCTTGCACCCTACAACATAAGAATAAAAGTGACTTCATTGCCCTAAAAAATGATGAATCCATTGGATCATATGTGGAAAAATTCACAAGGCTTTCACGATATGCCTTGGTAATTGTCGTTACCCATAAATTCAAGGTTGAACACTTCTTTTTAGGGATAAAACCTATCCTACATAGTGACCTAGTGATCCTTGACTTCAAGAGCTATGATGAAATTTTCAGTTGTGCCCCTAAAGTCGAAATGGAGATCAGTAAATCTCAAGGGTATCGTGGGGAAAAGAGGCATAAGGAGGACATTAATTCTGGCGATCTGATGGATAAATCCAATGGTTCTAAGATAATCCAGCTCCCAACATTCCAAAGGTGCCAAAAGAAGAACCAAGAAAATTTATTGAATGGGAGGAGGAAATGCTTTAGGTGTGGAAGATAAGGGCACCGGGCCATTAACTGCAAACAAGAAAAACACGTGGCTGTAATAGAGGAGGGGAATGATCCGTTTGACCCTCAACATGTTTTTCATTGCTTCAACTACAAATAACCAGGGCACTTTAAATACTAGTTCCCTAAGCCAAGGGTTTTATGAGGCAACCAATAACCTCCAAGGCCGCAAGGCTGAGATTTTGCCATCACAACCACCAAAGTGAACCAAATCAACAAAGTAGTGAAATGTACAGTAGTTAATCATTCAAGAATAGAGAAAGTAAATTTTTATTCTACTTCTACACATTCTTTTATATCATGACTGTTTAGTAGAATAATCCCAAAACCACCACAAATCATGGAAGTAAAGATTTTGGTGAGAACGAAAAATGGGGAAATCATTACAACCCATGAATATAACTTCTACCCTGTATCAATTTTTGGGTTGAACTTCTTGGAGAACCTTTTCATAATTACTCTGGTGGAATTTGATTGAATTCTAGGCATGGATTAGTTTTCCCTATATAGAGCTGATATAAATTGTCGTGAGAGAAAAATCACTCTCCATATGGAGAATCGGCCCCCGATTCTATACAAGTGCACGACGGAGGATGAATCTTCTTTAGCACCATCATCTCTAGCATGAATATTACTACCCTATGGGCATGAATATCTTTCAAAAATTATTGAGTCTAAGGAAACAACCATCCTTTATGGAATTCCTATTATGAGGGAATTCGCTGAAGTGTTTCCCGAGGAATTTTCTAATATTCCACTTAGAAGATATGTTTAATTCTCAATTGATATAATATCTGGGGTGGTTTCAGTATCCAAGAATCCATAGAGAATGGCAGTTTTGGAGAATGAGGAGATAATGAAACAACTATAGGAGAATTTGGATAAAGGGTTTATATAACCAAGTGCTTCACCATGGGGTGCACCGGTTCTCTTCATCAAAAAGAAGGATGGGTCAATGCACCTTAGCATTGATTATTGTGAGCTCAAAAAAATCATGATAAAGAACAAGTATCATATTCCCCAAATTGATGATTTTTTCAATCATCTATATGGAGCATAATACTTCTCCAAGGTTTATATGTGGTCCGGATATTACCATGTAAGGGTGAAGAAGGTGGATATCCCCAAGACTACTTTGTAAACAAGATAAGGGCACTATAAATTCATAGTAATTCCTTTCATACTCTCTAATTCTCTATCAATATTCCAGGAATTGATTAATAGAGTCTTTAGAGACTACCTCTTCAAATTTTTTGTAGTATTTGTAGGAAATATTCTAATATACTCCAAAACGAAGGAGGAGCATGAGGAGAATATAATCACTTTACTACAGAACTTGCGAAAGGATAAGATACAAGAAACATATAACCAATGTGTGTTATGGATGAAGGATATCTCACTCTTGGGTCACATAATCTAATGAAATTGGATATCGGTGGATCCCTCTAAGACAGTTGCAATTGAGGGGTGTACAATACCAACATCGGTGATAGATATCCATAGATTCTTGGGGTTAGTTAAATATTATCTCCAATTTGTGAGAAAGTTATCATGATTTCCAAACCCTCTTTCCAAATTTACTCAAAATGGAGTCAAGTTTTCATGGAGTCATAAATATGAAGAGAGGTTCAAGGATTCGAAAAGGAGTCTTATCATTGCACCTGTTCTAACACTATCGAAAAGTGAAGAACTTTTTTTCGTATTTAGCGATGCTTAAGAAGATGGGCCTGGTATGTGTGTTGATGAAAAATAAAAAATTAATTGCCTATGCTTCAAGGTAATTGAAATTTCAAGATTCAAACTATCCCGCACATGATCTGGAGTTGGCCGAACTAATCATATCATTGAAAATTTGGAGGAATTAACTCATTAGGGAGATGTTTGAAATATATACGGATCACAAAAGCCTCAAGTATATATTCACATAGGAAGATTTTAATATGCACCAATGATGATAGTTATAGATGATCAAGGACTATGACAGCCAAATCTATTACCACCCTATGAAAGAGAACAAGGTGGCAGATGCTCTAAGTAGAAAGGTCCCAACGATTCTATCATTGATGAGAATTGAAAAGGATCCATATTCTTAGATTTCATAATGATGGACATGGGAATCATAAAGAAGGGAACATCATCAAACCTTTCAAAAATTATTTCTCAACCATATCTTTTGGAAAGGTTAATGGATGCTCAAATGGATGATGAGGGAATTTTAAAGAAAGTGGAAACAATCAACAAAAAGAAATCCTCAGAATTTAATGTTAATAAAGTTGGAATTGTGTGATTGGGGTTAAGACTTTGACTTCCATAAAATTTGGAGTTAAATAATGAACTTTTGAATTATACGTGTAGTCCAAATTTCTCCATTAACCCAGGAAACAGAATGATGTATCAAGATCTCCAAGAGTATTATTGGTTGGATAATATTAAGAAGGATATCAATGAGTATTCAACAAAGCGCCTTGTATATCAGCAAGTGAAGGTTGAGAAGAAGATATATAAGGGGATGACGCAATAATTTCTTATAACAGCATGGAAATGGGACAACATCATTATCTACTTTTTCACCGAACATGCAAAGAAATCCAAAGGAAACAATTCTATCTGGGTTGTTGTGGATTATCTTAAAAATACTACAAACTTCACTGAAATTCTAGAGGACTTATCATTGGATCAACTTGTATGGATATATATCAAATAAGTGGTAAGGATTCATGGAGTACCACTATATATTGTATAAAATCGAGATCCAAGGTTCACCACTATGTTTTGGAAGAGTTTTCAACATTCTTTGAATGTTGATATTATCTTCAATATGAATTATCATCCTCAAACCAATGGCTAATATGATCAGAATATCCAAACACATGAGGAAATGTTGAGAGTATTCTTAATGTACTTCAAAGGAGTATGTGATCAAAGTAATCTTCTGGTTATGTTCTCTTACAAAAACATTTTCCCTTAAATCATTAAAATGGCTCCTTATGAAGCCCTTTATGGGAAGAGGTGAAGAAAACAAGCATGTTGGGATGATGTTGGGGAGACAAAACACCTAGGTCCAAAAATTGTCCAAGAAGTGGTAGAGAAGTTTAAGACCATCCAAAATCACATTAAAGATCCTCAGAGTCGAAAAAAGTGTTATGATGATAATCATCATTGAGACCTAGAGTTTGATGATGGTAACATAGTCTTCCTATGCATATCACCTTGGATGAGAGTTGTGAGATTTGGGAATAAGAGAAATATTAGTCCAAGGTACATCGAACCTTTTGAGAACCATGATCGTATTAGAGTGGTGTCCTATCAACTATTACTCCCACCAAACCTTTATCATGTAAATGATGAATTCTATGTATCACTCTTGAGGAAGTAAAAACTTGATCCATAAAATGTACTCAATCCAGAGGTGTTACAATTTGAGAATGAACTCTCTTATGAAGAGAAGTCAGTGACAAAATTAGATCATATGGAAAATGTTCTTATAAAATACAATTCCCCTCATCAAGGTGTTGTGGCGCAACAGCAATTTTGAAGAATCAATGTGGGAATTGGAGGATGTGATGAAGAAGAGTAACCCTTATCATTTTTATTTTGGTAAAAGGAAGTTTTGATGGAAAAATTTCTTAATAGGGGAATATTGTAACGAACCAAAATTTATTAATGAAAATCCCTATTGATCTAATTAATTGTCTTTTAATGTAAAACGGTTACATAAAACATATAAAATTCCTTGGTTTTATGTTTTTGGACTTCAAAATTCCATTATGAATTGTTACAAATTATAATATTGTCGTTGAACAGTGATGAAATTATTAGTATAAATATAGGCCTTTAACAAACCCAATTTACTCAGAAATAAGAAGAGATTGCCTCATCTAGTTGAATTAATCAATACAAAGCCCATTTTTGGAGCTTAGAAAGGAGGTACTGTCACTGGGCTTCACTGTTGACCAAGCCTAATCTGATCATCAACATGTTAACCTTAAGTAGAACGGCCTACAGGATATGTGAAAGTTAATAGAGATTACCACTCAATCAATGTTATCTGAGCCTCCCGAAGAGTTTGTCACCATCACAAAACTTACCCTTCGGTCTTATGCAGGTGTTATAAGTGTTTCTTTATCAAGACCATAGCACTATCATTATGCAAAATAATTTTTTTATAATTAATAATATACATTCATTTTATTATTATTACATTGTCAATAGTTTTAAAGAAAAAAATTATTTTTAGTTAATATTCAATTGAGAAATCTATTTTGATGAATTAATGGATTTTTGAATAAAATATTGTTTCTAAATTTTTATTCATTATATATAAATGATCATATAATTTTTATAAATACAATAGTAATTTTTATTATGGTATGAAAGCTATTTTCGTCAAAACTAATGAATTTTCGATAAATGTCGGTTTTTATTTTAAAAGTAAAAAAATTAAATTATTTAGAAATTTATTTAGATAAAACTAATATTATTTCATGAATCAGGATGTCAAAATTATAAAATGGTGAATTTTTTATAGTTTTCTGAGACATTCACATTTTTGGTTAAAAATTAAATATAGTTTAGATATATAATGTGTTTTATGACATCATAATGACCCAATAGTCATGTAATAAAATAATATAAGAGGTATTTTATACCAATATATGTTTTCACTTAAAATTTTTTATTTTATATTTATTTTATTTGTTTTAAAAATCCATAGTGGACCCTCTAAGACATTTAAAACATCATATCATTTTAAAATTATTTCCTTTGAGAGTGTGACTCACCTCCACATAAGCAAGAAATATATTTTAATAAGTTCAGAAATTGTACTTAAAAAATAATTTCTTCCACTCCACTTTGGAAAAAACTATGTGAAAAAACATGGGCTGGTTTGTGGTTTTGATTAGTTTAACGTGTGGTGTCCAAAACATAAATAATAAAGAATTCCCTCATATTTCCTATATAAAACCACCCACGATTCCACTTATATTTTCTCAAAACCCTTGGATCAAGTCCCCAACCTTCCCTAATCTCTATAAAATCATCCCAAGGTGCCCCAAGATTCCAATAATCCTCTCCCAAGCCCCTCCCAATCCTTTGGGATCACACATCCAAGTAATGGATTTCTTCCTTTCTCATTTTGTCCAAATTTCATTATATTTTTATACCATTTTATTTTCAATTAAAAATGTTGGGGTATGATTTATCACGTCCCCATACATCCCTCCTCATGTTTTAATTATTTGAGGCCTCATTCTCTCTCATTAATGGCTCCCATTTAAACATGTTACCATGTCGAAATTCGGTATTGGATTTTTCTCTCCTCATTTACATTAAAGAAATTCTTCTGTATTATGAATCTAAATTCCATTTCATATTTTGAAAAATGTTTATATTTCACCCCCTTACTGTCCATTTCATTTACATATGATGATACCTGACTTTATCTCTAATCAACCATTTTTATGAATTATTATTTCACACCGTTATGTTGCCAAAATTGTACCGTGATTTTCCAAGACAAAGTAATTATGTAGTGAATATAATTATCATTTATATATCAAGGGTATTCAACTATATGAACATTTAATTATTGATTATATAGTTTCATGTAATAATTCAACATTCATTTATCATGTAATAAATGATTATTTTTAATGAATCCTTATTTTAGGATTTATATGGCTCATTTATGCATGAAATGAAATGGTTAAGAAGGGTTCACCCTAGTGGCAGTCGAATGATCTGGGTAAAGATCAGTATCACTATACATCAAGTGAAATGATTGTTTTCTCATGATAATTGATTTTCAAGGAGGTTTTACTCATGATTCATGTTTAATGAGCCTCGGATCAAGCTAATATAATGTTAAATGTTTATGCCACATTTCCATGTTATGATAATCATGCTATATCATGCCTTAATGTTCATGTTTCTATTATTCACCATTGATATTACTACTTCCTAACATGTACTGTATTTTTCATGTTATTTTTTGTTTACTACCTTACTGTGCTTTATAGATCACCCTTTTCTTATGCATGTCCTCTGGTTATCCCATGCAATGCTGTGTAAAAAAATGTGTGTGGTCATGTAAAATAAGTTTTCAATAAAGATTTGTATTACATGTTTTAAGTTGTTATTTAATGTTCTTATCCCCAAAGACATTATACCTCTTGATCTTTTTATGTTTCACAAGTGAATATTTTATGTAAAAAATTATTATTATGTGTGAAATAAAGACAAGGGTTGTTATAATTGGGACTTGAAAAAATATTGGGAGACTTAATAAAATTAATATATTATTTCTAGTATAATATAATCCTGAATATACTAATTATATGATCATTTAATTGTATAATAAAATTAAAAATATCATCAACAACAATATCCTGATGATCAATTCAGGATAATGACAACATCCTCACTGCCAGTGACTTCCATGAATGGGTTAGACACCTCTGGGTTATCCTACGCCATGAACGGAAGTCTTACGTAATTGATTCAGCATTACCTGATCCGCCTGCCAATGAGGAGAGTGATGAAGATTTCCTAGATTATGGGAAACAAATTAATGATTCGGCTGGCGTTCAATTTTTGATGTGATCATCAATGTCTAGTGATATCATTATGTCTCATGAAAGGGGAAGCTTCAGGTGCGTTTATTATCAAATTCAATCTATATGTTTCTTCAAATTAGAAATTAGATACAACTTGTGGTGCTCACATATGTATCCAACTATAGGAACCAAGTATATTTAGGAAGATTGGACAGGGGGAGGTGGATCTTTGAGCAGCCAATGGATCCAGAATTGTTGTTGTAGCTGTCAGGGACTACCACCTCACATTGCGAACTGGGATGATCTTGGTGTTAATTGGTTGTTAATATGTGATGTCTGTTACTAAAAAAATATTTCTGCATCCAGATTAGATACATATGGATTTTTTCCAAACTTTTAAATGAATGATGCATCTTTTACAAATATATCATTTTTTTGGTACTGCACATTTGTAAAATAGTCTTTACATGTAGGATTACAGAAACCAAGTAATGGAAATCGATAACAAAGATACTTCATGTCGCACATACCACACCCAAAATTGGAATCACTGGCTATTTCATGTAAATGAGAACCAATTTAAAATTTTATATCATGATGGATATTCAGATTATTTCTAACTAAAACCACTTGGCGTATATCATGCATGTTTACAAAGAAAAATGACAAATGCCCCATTTAGTGTTAAAGGTGAAGGGGATAAATAAATTCTTGAATTGGTTCATACCGATGTATGTGGACCATTTCCACTTGAATCTAGTGGAGGGTACTCATACTTAATAAATTTTACTGATGATTTTAGTAGATATAGACATATCTACTTAAGGAGGTATAAGCAAGTTTCTTTTGACAAGTTCAAAGAATACAACAATGAAGTTGAGAACCAGATTTTTTAGAAGATTAAGAAACTCCACATAGAACGAGGTGGATAATATCTTAATCAAGTATTCATCTATTACATATGAGAGTTTGAGATCCTATCCTAACTCAATCCACTTTACACGCCCAAGTGAAATGGTGTGAGTGAAAGGAGGAACCAAACCCTTTTGGACACGGTGAAACCAATGGTGAGTCATTCAAGTATTCCATTATCCTTTTTGGGATATATGTTATAAAAACCAGTGTGCATACTGAACTGAGTACCAAATTAATCGATAAATGGTATTACATATGAGTTCTAGAGTGTAAAAACCCCATGTTATCGAATTTAAATGTGTGGGGAAGCAATGCATTTGTTAAGGCCACTTCAGGTAACAAACTTGCACCCTGAGGCACAAAGTGTAATTTTATAGCATAAACTAAAGAAAAAAGGGGATATTACCTATAAACCCCCTCATTCAAAAAGTTTATAGTGGATAGACATTCCATATTCCTTGAGAGGGAGCACATCTCTAAAAGAGATAGTGGGAGCGAGATAAAATTTGATGAATTTGCGGCCCAAGGTACACAAGAGTTTGTACATGAGCAGATTCCACAAAGCCCCATGGATGAATGAACTATTCAAAAGACACAACAACTATGTAGGAGTATAAGAGAGTTTATAGAACCAGAATAATATGGTTTTCTAGTTACCGAGGATGGTGACTCAAAATTAGTTGATAATAATGATCCTTTAACATAAAAGGAAGTAGTAAGTAGAACAGATGGTTCCAGGTGGAAAGAATCCATGAATTTTGAAATGGATTCTATGTTCCAAAATCATTTATGTATTTTGGTAGATTCTCTAGTTTATGAAAATCCTGTTGGGTGAAAATGGGTATTCAAGAAGAAACTTGTCACGACCCGCCTTCACCATGACGAGGGATGAGATAGAAAACTGCCAGACCCTTCCTTCCTCTAGTTGATGGAGAGATAATGACCCCCGAGACCCAACTTCAAAATGTCTCTAAGTGGAGACTAGCACCAATGGTATAGAATTACATGCATGAATAGAAGGAATTACCGTCATTATTTATTAGGATCTAGATATAAGATAGTAAATTCAAAACAACACTAGGACTAGAAGTAAAAGTACAGCAAAAAAAATCCCATTTCCATATGCATGTTCCAATATAATGTGATAAAAAAATACAAGAAACTCCAAAGGAATGTACCAAATGAAAAGTAAAGAAGCAAAGTCAATAGTCCCAGTGTCTATGCTAATAGAGTCCGGCATGGTCCTCAAAGTCCTCATGGGAACCTGAAAGCAGTTTTATATGTGTAGGGTGAGCATACATGTATACTCAGTAGGGAAAAAAAGCTCTCGTGCACAAGTGGGGAGGCATTCTAATTACCCGCGAGAAAAGGAGATAACTAGAGAACCTAGAAAAGAAACTACCCACCCAACCTCACCACATAAAACTTCCAAATATCACATGTCATGTAATGTAATAGCAATAACAAATTGATGTTTTGGTACTCTGTACCACTTTCCCACTGGTTATTAATGACATCCTACGCGTCAGACCTCTCCTTCCATTCTCACCGTAGTCCCAAAACCATACCCCACCTACACACACCTGGGCAATCACAACCACACATCCAAACCAAAAACACCTGGGCACTAACAACTACACACATCCCCGCCCGTAGACACCTAGGCCACAATAATTACCGACATTCCTAAAGACACTTGTGCATAATCCTGAAGACACTTGGGAGACAAACCACCTGCACACACATGGGCCAACCACCAAAACTACCCTACTCGAAGGATCTTAGTCTATATTGGACCTTAGGACATCATAGTCTGCCCGATGAATCTTGGGATACACAGGAAAGGTAGCAGAAAAGGAGATAATAACCATCCACTCATAAGAGTGTTTGGAAAAACACCCTCCACCATGAAATGGGGGTGTTCGTTACAACGTAATTTACTTGGGTGGGGAGAAAATAAGAAACATAAGAAATAAATTATACATATAGGTAAACAAGCACTCATCCAAAAATTGGGGTGCCAAAACTAGCCCAACCACAAACACCCTTGTTACTATTCATTCATAAGAAGCACCATACCCACAACCATGTCACAACTCATCCTCGGAAACTAATTACCCACTGAACCCATTAATTTTTTAATAATCATGTGATTCCATATAAATTAATTCTTAACTAATGGGAATCTAACTGGAATATCCACATTCCTAGGAAGGACAAATCAACCAAACCTCAATTTTAAGCATTCAAACACAGTTCTCCTGTAAAGTCACAACAACCGAAGGGATCTGTGATATCCCTCAAAAAACTAGAAACAATCCAAGCCCCACCAAATGACCCCACATGACCTTGTATCCACATCCAACATCCACACCACAATAGGGGATTCCATCCCCATCCACATCATGCCAAAAGAATCAAGCAGAACAACCACACATGTCACCAAAAAAAGGATGGGGGTTTCTAGATTCAAGCACACCATTCATTAAGTTCCTTCTTTCTGTTTGATTAATTGAGGTGATCACACAAGTATTTTTGTTCACAAGACATCCATTTAATAACCTGAGTGTACGTGATTAACCAATTCCCATGTTACAACCATCCAGTCATCATAGAAGATTGGGGTTCGCTAAAGCACAAGGAAGGACCACCAATGGACATAATTTTCAGTAGACATAAGCCCATACAGATCACAACATAGAGAGGATGATAAAATAGTACATCAGCATCATCAAGCACACCCCTTAATTCTTTAAAAACCATTTGTTATCTTCATTAAGGTTCGGTTTCATCCATCCAAAAAGGAACATCATCATACCCACCCCCGATGATACACAGTGACAAGAGACGAAGGAAAAATCATACCTTGATGATCAATGATTGATGTTTTTCTACTCGTGCCAATAATTGGGGTGAGTGACTTAAAGGGGAGGAACTTCTGGGACTCCAAGAGTGAGTAGAAAAGCTCCATCATAGGCTCACCACTTACCTCATGATGGGGGAATCCAAACTCATAGAGAAATAAAAAGATACCAGAAAATAAGATGAAGACAAAATAATTCCCATGCGATAAAAAGGTGAGATCCCGGTGTTGCGAGATAAGGAATTTTGATCGGCTTTAAAGGAAGATCGTGGTTTCACCACGCATTTGGGTGGTTACACACGATTGAATTTATTTTCATTTAATAATTACAATCATAGAGGTGGCCATAACAGCTGAGAGTTAAAGATTTTTCTTTTGAACATAGGAAAATGCGTGTAACAGTGGTGGAACTGGAATGTATGGGAAAAGGGTGTGACACCGAGGAAAAACCTCACGTTTTGGTAAGTCAAGGGCTTCCCAACTATTGGGGGATTTTTGATATCATTTATGGGCTTTTAATTGGCTTGAATGTGGTTTTAAAATATTTTTACGTCAAAAGATACTTTGTAAGAGTAGAAAAAATCTGAAACTAGAAAAAAAAATGAAGGGTGGGACACCGTTTGGTGAGACACCATAATGATGCAACGGTCACAGTGGCACGATCACGGTGCCACCATCATCAGTTCCACCTTCATGGTGCTTCCATGACCAGTTCAACCATCACACTACCACTGTGACCAGTGCGATAGTTTTGGTGAAACCATGTTCTTGGAAAAATCTATAATGAGACACCGCATGAGCCATTATATTAAATACGTCTGAAACTATTCTCACCCAGAGAATTGAAACTTGACTGGAAGTAAAGAGGGAGGTTTGAACATCCACCTCAGGAGATACATCTCTGGAGTAAACCTCCCTATGATCCTGGAACACTTCTTCCTTATCTATCTCCTGAACGACCACAGATACACTACCGCTCCTCTCCCCCATGTAACCATACAAACACTCAAAGTTCATACCATCCAATCATATGGATTAGGGAGTCCCTTCTTCCATGTAAAGATACTATATACTTTTGGTGGTACTGACTCACCTACATAGGTTTTACCACATCCACATTAATGCGTCTTGATTTGGGATCAGGTCCTTCCCTTCCCATATTTAGGAATCTTCACACACATTCAGAGAACAAGGAAATCAACAAATTAAATAGTTAAAAAGGTCAAACACAACATCACAAATAATTAAAAAATATGATAGAAAAAAACTCAAAACAAATCGAGGTACTGAGTTCGCTTATGTGCCCCCCATTCCCAGGTACTCTCCTCCAGGCCACCATGCCTCCACACCACATGAACCAAAGGGATGGTTCATCCACAGATCATTTTCTCTTTTCCATCCTCGATCCTAACTAGTCAATCCACCAATGTAGAATTTTCCACAATATCCAACTCTCCATAGTCAAGGACATGTGAATCATTGTGTAGATACCGTCATAACTGAGACACATGGAAGACGTCGTGCACTTTCTGTAGCGGTGGATGTAGATCTAGATGATAAGACACTTCATCGACCTGCCGCAACACTTCGAACGGTCTCACGAAACTGGGATAAAGCTTACTCCCCATACCAAAACTTTGTTACACACACTGAGGGGAGACCTTCAAGAACCTCTGGTCCCCAATATCGAACTCAAAGGGCCTGCTCCTGTTATCGGCATATGACTTCTTCTGGTCATGATCCACCTTCATCCTCTCCCATATAAGATGAACCTTCTCTGTCATTCTCTAAACCACTTCCAGTCCAAGAAAACCTACATCCCCAACATCTATCCAACACACAGGTGAGTGACATGACCTCTCATACATTGCTTCGAATGATGCCATTCCAATGGTAGAGTGATAGCTATTATTGTAGGCAGACTCTACTTGAGGAATGTGTCGCACCCACGATCCCCCAAAGTCCAAATAACATACCTGTAGCATATTCTCCCACATTTGGATGGTCCCCTATGTATGCCCATATGTCTAGGGATGGAAAGTAATGTTGAGGAATAGATGCGTGCCAAAATCAAATTGAAATCCTCTCTAGACCTATGAGGTAAACCGGGTATGCCAATCAGATACTATGGACCTCATAACCCCATGCAACCTCACAACCTCATCCATGTACCTCGGTTCTAGGGAATCCACCACAGTCGACTCATTTATTGCCAGGAAGTGAGCTGATTTTGTCAACCCGTCTACCACTACACAGATAGCATCACAACCTCCTTTAACCCTAGGTAGACTCGTTACAAAGTCCTTTTAGATTTCACCCCACTTCTACTTAAGAACATCTAAAGGTTGTAAAAGACCACCTAGGATGTAGTGATCAGCCTTCACCAGCTGACACATGAGGCACTTTTCCAAAAACCTTTCCAATGCCAGCTTTACCCAAGGCCACCAATATTAACCCCTCAAACCCCTATACGTCTTGGAAACTGCTGGGTTCCCCTCCAGGGGTGAGTTGTGGAACTCACCAAGAACTCTCTCATGCCTTTCCACCGAGATGAACAACATCCCAAGAAACAACATCTGATTATTCCCATCTTTCGACCATCCCTCTGGAGCATCACCCTAGATAACATGATCGCACATCACTTCAACCACTAAGTCCCCCCACTGAGACTCCTTCACCTGCCGCAACAGAGAGGACTTCACTATCATCTAGAATAGATATCCTCTACCATCCTCCACCATTGCATCCAGGTGTATGGTAACCAACTCTTCCACCACCTTCCAAGCATCTGTCGATTCTTGAACCACGTCCTTCTGTGACTTCCTGCTCAAGTCATAGGACACCACATTCACATTTCCTATGTTGTTGGAAACCTTGAGGTCATATTCCTGATGAAACTCCATCAACATCTGTTATCGAAAGTTCATGTCTAACTGGGAGAAGATATACCTCAAGATATTGTGATTCATGAAGACCATGTAGCACTCCTCGATGAGGTGATGCCACCACAAATTTAGTGAGAACATGACCAATGCAGCTCCAGATCATGGGTGGTATAGTTACACTCATGAGGAGGAAACTGCCTAGACCCATAAGAGATCACCCCCTAATGCTGCATCAGCACACACCCCAGGCCTTGGACTGAAGCATCGTAGAACACCTCAAACATCACCCCTTCTTGTGGAAACCTCAGCACAGGGGCACTAACCAACTTCCCCTTTAGATAACTTAATGTTTCCTCGCACTGCCCAATCTACAGGATCACATAGTCTTTATTGGTCAAAGATGTCAAAGGTGCTGCAAATCGAGAGAAGATGGGCATGAGACTCTGGTCGTAAACTACTAGACCTAGGAAACTATGAAATTTGTAACACCCCAAGATTTTGTGAGAAATATTATTTTTGTTAATTTAATTGATATCATGTGTTGTACGCTAAACCAAGATTAGCTTGTACTATACGCAACACCATATTATCTTCCAGTATACACAACACTATTCTTGGCTTACAGTACATGCAATCATGACCTTCCTCAATAGCGTGTGTAGTATGCAATACTGGGTTTCACTAAACAATGACATATTGTTATAATGTTATTATGAACCAGACTTTATGAATAGTATTAACTAAATTATTAATTTTATAACATTATTATTCATCTTACACAATTTCTAGAACATTGTATGAGAAAAAAATAAATTTTTCGTGTAAAATAAGTATTTTTCAAAAAATGCAGTTTTTCCACCTTTTGATGGCGCACCCACTTTAAATCTAGTTTTTGACATGTTTATAAGTTCATTTTGAAAAAAATAAAACTCTACTATAGAATCAGGATATATAAATTTACTTTGGATAAAATTTTTATATTATTTTGATAACTTTTATTTTAATGAATAGTAAAAACACGAAAAGCTTAACATAAGAACAACTTTTTTCATCGAGATAATTTAGATTGTTAAATTATAAAAGTAAATTGATTTAAAGTATAAGAAGAATATATTTTTACCATTTAATATAATTTATGTCATTATCATTGATTTTACTTTGAATTCGTAGGTTAAATCAATTCAATCTTTTGCAATGTTTTAAACAAAAACCAATTTTTTTCATCAACGGGATTAATTTTTAATTAATTACTGCAACTTCTGTGTTTTTAATTTGGAAGAATGGATTCTATATTTGGAATCAGGAGGTCCAAATTATGTTAATAGTCTACTTTTTATTTTTGGGCATTATGAATAGTAACTACGGTAAATTTTATCTACCATAGTTGAAGGTAAATTCAGAAATTAAGGGTAAAAATAATATTATAAAATTACCCTAACACTTTTCTTAATATAATTGGATGATTATATTTAGTCCTATGGAATATTTGGGTCTAAATGGAATCCATTGGAACCCACTTGGATGTGATTAAGACCTTTAATTTATTTTATTTTAAAGAAAGAGAAATATGTCTCACTCAAAATTTAATTATATTATTTTTAATATAAGTTTATATAGAACATAATTTTGATTATAAATACTCATTTGAAATGTAAATTTTTTTTATTTATCATGGTAATTTATTTGTATTTTTTAAGAAATATTTAATTACCTGAATAGAATATACATTAATGATGTAGAAATTATTTAATTAGGGAAAATAAATAATATAGTTTTTATTAAAATAATAATACCAATAAAAAGGACCATAAACTTGATCAAACCTTATTGGTCGAGTATATATATACCCTAATCATACAAGGGTCGATTTTAGGACCATTTTTATCCTTATAAAACAGATTATGACATTTATATTATATTATTTTAAATGATATCAAAGATGTCACCTTCTTAATTTAATAAATATAACAATTTACAGGTTGTGGTTTTAAGATTATAAATTCTATTAAAAATATTATTATGAAATTCATTATATTTATCTTCATCATATGATTTTATTTTTAATTTTTATGCAACTGATATGTATATTAAATGATTATACAAAAATTATGTAATAAATTTTTTATTAAGGGAAATATCAAATAAATGGTTCATAAATATTATAATAAACATTATATGAACTAATTAATGTTCTACACAAATTTTATAGATAAATAAGACATTTTAAGAATCTATTAAACATTTTGGTTAGAATATATCCTCTGTGTGGATTTTATTTAAATTCAAATAAATGAATAGTGTCAAAATTAAGACTGGTTATTTAATAAAAAACACATATTATTAAATTGTTTAAAAATCACATAAATATTTAAAAATTATAAATTTATATTTATATCATATAGAATCTCATAAAGTACCTAATTATGGATAATTCATAACACATAAGTAATTATTTATAGCAATTTAAAATTTAGAATATTATTACCACAAAAAAGATTAAATAAATTATATAAGGATAAATCAATTTGATAATGTTTAAAATAATTTCCAAGCATGTCTAAATTTTATTGGATGATGATATTACAACCCTGTCTTACCTCATAACCTAATTTGAGTCACATTAGACATTTTTATGTGTGGTGTGAGTTTATTATAAATTAATAATTTTTGAGGTTTCCAAAAGTTCCCCTCTATTCCCTTATAAATGGGCACCTCCTTCCTCCCCTATTCACAACACTTTGAGCCTTAAAGATCGGTCAACCCCTGACCATTTCTCTTCTCCACTTCCCTAGAAACATTATTGGGGTTTTGGTCTTTTCAAAATACCAAATCTAGTCCCTTAAGAGGATGCTTAAAAGAGGTGCGTCGAAGAAGAGGTAATCTCTTCAACGATTCTTTCAAGTTTCTTTCTTCTTCTACATCCTCTTCTTTAGTTGTCTCATTGTAAATCAATACAATAAGTATCACTAATATAATTATATGATATTATAAATATGAAAAAACCCCATTTTACTTTCTATCCATCCAACGAAAAATTAAATCATTGTGCGTGCGTACGTACAGAATACCATCTCCACGCTATGGTGTATTCAGTTTTTCCACCACCACCTTACTTGGATGGGTATAGTGGTATAAATAATAACTATATATGGTTATTATAACATCATAATTATCCTATGATATTATATCATCCACTCTAATTCTATTCAATAATTATGGGAACAATATCATCGCTCATGCGTACGTATGGACTACCTTCTCCACGAACGCAATGAGATTCATTTTCCATGATTAACCATTAACGTATGATTATAAAGTATATATAATAAAAAAACATGAAATATATTACATAATAATGATACTGGATTTATCTACATATATGATTCATTTACTTAATTCCATTCAATTCAACAAGGAAACCAAAACAGTGTTTATGCGTACGTACGGCCTACCGTCTCCATGAACGGTGTATATCATTCCATTTTTCTATCTATAATATATATGTATATGCTTAATATATATTATATATAAATCATGTCTTACAATCTAGAATTATGTAAATTCAGATATAAGTAATTATATCACGAACAACAAGTCGAAACACGTATTATAAATGAAACGATTTTAACCAAAACGCTGCTTTAACATGGAATTTACAAAAGAATGGGTAATATAATGTCATATGTGAACCATATATTATATCATAACAATGAATATGATTCTGTAACAAGTAAATGGCCTTATTTAAATCATTATACAGGAGGTTCGGTTACATACAAAGAATATCGCACATAAGGTAAGGGATAATTATTCCAATCTCGTTCTTATCAGAGATTGTCTATTCGTAAGTATTTTTTGGCGCTATATTTATCACACATGTCCATCATTTCTAAAAATGTTTTCATGTATGTTTAAAGTTATTTTTTCCCTTTTTTACTTTTACCACATGGTATGTAAGGAATATTTCAATTGTTTACCGTACGATGTACTTTTTGACATTTTTGACAAAAGTACGAGAAGAATGTTTTTTTAACTTATATGGCATGAACGAATTTTTACGGTTTCCTAATACTTTATTTTCATAAAGTTTACTCTACAAGATTTGATGATTATTTTAAAAAAATCCCTTTTATTTTAAAATTTAATGGAATTTTGTGAAAATAAAATGATTTTGAAGAAGAAAGGATATTTTCCTCAGTAATTCATTTCAAGTGTTTTATAAAAGTTATTTTCCATCTAAGATGAAATTATTTAATATGTTAATGTTTCAAGTATAATGTCTCAATTATTTACATGTTTTTATTTTTCTTATTATGAAATGATATCCATTTCTTTTATATGGATTTTGTTATGATGGTATGATGTTTAGGAAACCCATTTTATTCTTTGGGTTATGATGAATGATTTATGTTTATTTTGTGGCACAAGTAAGAATGATATAATTATGAGATGGGTGGGACCTATATCTCCCCTTAATTAATTGTGTAAAGATTTATATCGCATGATATAGACATGGCTGGAATGGCATGTTAATCTGGTTTAGTGATATAGGACTGGAATGGGGAGTGAAATCGATTCAGTAAGGGACTTTGTCCACTAAGATGGTCTCGGCAGTAATGCCTTGACTACTATGGAAATCATAACATGTGCTTAATGGATGACACATTTACATATTTTATTCCCATTATTGTTTATCATGAAAAATGATCACTTATGATCTATGCCTTATGTACTGCAATGTTTTATGTCATTGCTCAAGATTTTGATTATTAGATTTTATGCTCATGTTTTTACATTTGAATGTTTATGGATTGTTTTATGTTCTCTACATTTACCCATACTGATCATTTGAGCTCACCCTTTTAATGTTTTCTTTTCCCCAATATATAAATAAAGGTTTTAGGTAAGAAAAAAAAGGGAATATCTTTATGGGAGATGTTGAAGATCTTTCACTGTGATTAGAAGATTATATTTTGAGTTTCCAGAGACACTAAACTATTATGGTCCTTGTGTGCCTGTTTTTGTTATGTATTAATTATTCCACAAAAGTAATGTAATTTCCATGTACATCATGTTTGGGGTCTCTACAGTTAGTATCAGAGGAAAGATTTAGTTAGCCTTTGGAAACTAGGATGCGAAAACTTTAGTGAGATCCCTAGAGATATTTCTAAGGTATGTCTAGGGATGTCCCTAAGGTTAAGTATAAGTATAGGTTATAGCCCTATAATTATAGTAACGATATTATAATTAAACCTATGATGTTAGATATTGAAGGTACTCCCCCTTTATTATGTTGTTTTCCCTAGCATGATTCTTTCCTCTCACACTATACTTTTTGGGTTTTAGATGATGGCTAGAACCCGAAGAAACTATGTTGATCAATGTAATGGAAAATACAATAATTTTTCTTCTTAATAAACCAATGTTATGGGAGATGGAGTGAAAAATATTATTTCTATACTTACACAAGCTTTGAATCATTTTGGACTTCCAAATGAGTAGATAAGGGAACATTATTCTATTAAGCCCTTCATGAGGAAACGTCCACCTTCTTTCAGTGGGTCTTCTAATCCACTTGTTGCAGAACAATGGATTCGTACCATTGAAAAGATATTTTCCATACTTCAATGTTTAGAATATGAAAAATTCTATCTGGTTGTTTACTGCTTAGAAGGTGAAGCAGACCAGTGGTGGACTCTAATTAAGAATACAGGGCCCCAAGATGAAATTGAATCCATGGAATGGGACGAGTTCAAGAACTTGTTTTTCAATAAGTACTTTACTCATATTCTTCAAACGAAGATGGAAAAGGAGTTCCTTGAGATTAAGAAAAAAGATGATGAATATACTGGTATTTACGAAGTGAATTTTAGAAGGATTGTATGGTATGTATCTTGCTTTATCATCCAACCTGAAAGTAAAGTTGATCGATTCATTAGTGTCTTAAAACCAAGTCATCAAAGGGAATTAACTATAAGAGACTTTAGTAGTTATGAATAAATTGTCCTTTGTGCTATCAAGGTAGAATATGAAGTTGGTGTTACATATCCATCTCATGGTTTTGACAAGAAACAAAAGATGGAGTTCAAGGAGAAATCTCATAAAAATGGTGAAAAGAAGATGAATGTATCTTTAGGCTCAAAGTGTGGAACGAAGCATGGTACAGATTGTCTAAAAGGTACTAGAAAATGTTTTAAGTGGGGAAAATAAGGTCATTGACTTGTTGAGTGTTGAAGTAATGGGAAAAAGGTATCTAATGATGTGAATTGTTAAAAGACTATAGAGAACGATCCAACAACACTTCAATGCTTCAAGTGCAAGGAAATGGATGATTAAGCTAATCAATGCCCTAATCCAAGTGTTAATGATGATTGACGTGACCAACCTCTTAAGGAAAAGGGTAAAGGGAAGTCACATGCGATCACTATTTGTGATCTTGAGTATGAATATGATGTTGTGGAATGATTAAGTGTTTATGTAATGGGATTTCAAAATAGTATCATGGAATCTCATTTATGGTGTCATGGAAGTTTGAAATATCTATGTATTGTTTCACAATAATTATATGGTACCGGTAATGTAGAGACCCAAATATTGATGTACATGGACATTACATTTCTTTAGCGGAATACTTAATACCTAACAAAAACAGTCACACAAGGATCGTTATAGTTTAGTGTCTTTGGAAACTCGGAATATAATCTTCTAATCGTGGTGAAAGATCTTCAACATCTCCCATAAGATCTTCCACTTTTTGTTTCCTTACCAAAAGCCTTTCTTTTAATCCTGGGGGAAAATAAAACATAAAAATGGTGAGATCAAATGCTCATTAAGGGTAATCATGGATAAAATAAAACATACCATATACATTTGAACTTAAAAACACGAACATAATGTTTAAACATCAAAATCTTGAGCAAAGACATAAATCGTGGAAGTACATAAGGAATAGATCATAATGGAACATAACTCATGATAAAATAGCATGGGAATATAATATGTAATTGTGGCATCCATTAAGCACATGTAATTATTTCCATAGTAGCCAATGCATTTCTTCCAAGACCATCTTAGTGGACAATGTCCCTTTCTGAATCGAGTTCACTCCTCGGTCCAGTCCTGTAATACTCAACCGGATTAACTTACCGTTCCAGCCATGTCTATGTCATGAGATATAAAATCTATACCCAATGCATTGTAGGGAGATATAGGTCCCACCCATCTCATAATGGAATCATTATTACTTGTGCCACAAAATAAACATACATCATTCAAAATAACCCAACAAATAAAATGGGTTTCATAAACATCATCCCATCATCACATAATCCATATAAGAAAAATGGATATAATTTCATAATAAGAAAAGTGAAACCATGTAAATCTTAGAGACATGATACTTGAAACATTCACATGTGAAATAATGTCATCTTAGATGAAAATGGTTTTGATAAAACACTTGAAATGAATTCTTGAGGAAAAAATCATTTTTTTCTTCAAAATCGTTTTCTTTTCACAAATTGTCATGCAATTTTAAAAGAAAAGGATTTCATTGAAAATAGTCATGAAATATTTTGGAGGAAGCTTCATGAAAATAAGTCTTTATAAAACCGTAAAAATCCTTTCATGCCGTATATGTTAAAAAAACATTCTTCTCGTACTTTTGTCAGAAAAGTCAAAAAAGTAACTTGTAGGGTAAATAAAAGAAAGATGCTTTCCATACAATGGGGTAAAATTCAAAATGGGTAAAAATGACTTTAAACATAAATGAATACATTTTTATAAAACATGTACATGGATTATAGCAATAACCCCAGTAAATACTTACGAATAAGCAATCTCGGATAAAAATTATATTTGCAAAATTATCCCTTATCTTAGGTCCGATATGCTTCGTACGTATCCAATCCTCCTGTATAATGATTTAAATAATGTAATTAACTTATTAAAGAATCATATTCATTGTTATTATATCATATATGGTTCACTTATGACTTTATATTACCCGTTCTTTTGTAAATTCCATGTTAAAGAGTGTTTTGGGTAAAATTGTTTCATTTGTCATCCGTGTTTTAACTTGTAATTATTCATATGATTAAGTAGATCATGATTAAATAATTCCAGAATATAAAACATGATTTATATATAATGTATATTCATAATATACAGATATATAATAGATCGATAAATGGAAAGAAATACACCGTTCATGGAGACAGTAGGCCGTACGTACGCATGAACGCTGTTTTCGTTTCCTTATTGAATTGAATGGAATTAAGTAGATGAAATAAATATATATATACATAAATACAGTAGCATTATTATGTCATATATTTTATGATTACTTATTATATATACTTTATAATCATTCTTGAATGGTTATCATGGAGAGTGAATCTCATCAAGTCGTGGAGACGGTATTCCGTACGTACGCACGAACGATGATATCATTCCCATGATCGCCGAATTGTATTAAAGTGTATGTATAATATTACAGAATCAATATCACTTTACAATAATAATATATATTCATTACTTTCACCACTATACCCATCCAAGTAAGGTGGTGGTGGAAAATAGATTACACCACGACGTGGAGACGGTATTCCGTACGTACGCACGTGCGGTGATTTCATTTTCCATGGGATGGATAGATGGTGAAATATGGTTTTTTAATAATTATAATAACATATCAGTATATGAGTGATAATGATGTTATTACTTCATAATGAAACAACTAAAGAAGAAGAAGTTGAAGAAGAAAGAAAATTGAAAGAATCGGTAACAGATATTACCTCTTCTTTGACACGCCTCGTTGAATCCTCCTCTTAGGGTACTAAAATTGATCTTTGAAGAAGACCAAGACCTCTAGGATGTTTCTAGGGAAGTTGATAAGGTAACTTTTCAGGGTTTGGCAGAGCTTAAAGGCTCAAATTTGTGTGATGAAGAGAGGGAGGAGGTGCCCTTTTATAAGGGAGGGGAGGGGCACCTTTGGAAATCTTAAAACTATTAATTTATAATAAATCTAACCCCACTTAAAAACTACAAAAAATGACTCATATTCAAATATTATATGAGATAGGGTTGTAAGATCATCATCCAATAAAATTTAGACATGTTAGGAAATTATTTTAAACATTATCAACTTGATTTATCCTTACTTAATCAATTTAATTTTATTTGTGGTAATAACATTCTAAATTTTAAATTATAACAAATAATTACTTATATGTTGTGAATTATCAATAATTGGATACTTTATAACATTTTAGACCATATAAATTTAAATTTATAATTTTTATATATTTTTGTGATTTTTAAACAATTTTATAATATGTTATTTTTATAAAATAACAATAGTGTCCATTTTGACACTATTCATTTATTTGAATTTAAATATAATATATACAGAAGATATGTTCAAACTAAAATCTTTATTAGATTAATATAAGGTCCTATGTATCTATAAAATTAGTGGAGAACATTAAATAGTTCATATAATATTTATTTTATTATTTTTAAAACCATTTATTTGGTTTATCTCTTAATAAAATAATTACTACAACATTTTTGTAAAATTATTTAATATACTTATTTGTTGCATAAAAATTAGAAAGAAAATCCTATAATTAAGATAAATCTATTAACTTTCACAATAATACTTTTACTAGAATTTATCATCTTAAAATCACAATATTTAAATTGTTATGTTTATTAAATTATGAAGGTGACAACTTTGGCATCATTTAAAATAAAATAATATAAGTGTCATAATCACTTTTATAAAACTCAAACGGTTATATATTATGTAATTGGTTGATTGAGGTGTATATATACACTGCCAATAAGTTTTGGTCAGGTTTGTGGGCCTTTTAATGGGTATTATTATTTCAATAAAAACTATATTACTGATTTTTCACTTAATAAATAATTTCTGCATCATTAATGTATCACCATTAATGAAAATTATTTAATCACTAAAAAAATCTAAATAAAATATGATGATGTAGATAATTTTATTAGATTTCTGGAGACTATTCATGTTATATGTTTTATGATGTTTATCAATAAATTAAAATTATTATACTTATATGATTTAAGAGAGTGACATGTTGTCGCTTTCTTTGGTTTTAATAATAATTAAATTACTTTCAAGGTCAAAAGTCCATAAAATGAATCTAATCCGACCCATAGGAGATATGGGTTGACTTTTAGTCATCCAATAGAATTTTGTCCTGTGTTAGGGTAATTTTATAATATTATATTTACCCTTAATTACCCGATTTACCTTTAACTATGGTAAATAAAATTTACCGTAGTTACTATTCATAATTCCCAAAAATAAAAAGTAGTATTTTAACATAATTTGGACCCACTGATTCCAAATATGGAATCCATTTTTTCAAATTCAATACACATAATTTTCAGAAATTAAATTAAAATTAATCCTGTTGTCGAATGAAAATGGGTTTTTGTTTAAAACATTGCAAAAGATTGAATTGATTTAACCTACGAATTCAATGTAAAATCAATGCTAATGACATAAAGTATATTAAATGGTAAAAATATATTCTATTTATACTTTAAAACCATTCAATATTATAATTTAACCACATAAGTTATTATGATGAAAAAATTATTTTTTAATTAAAATATAGCGTGTTTTTACTATTAAAATATGAAAGTTATCAAAATAATATGAAAAATTTATCCAAGGTAAAATCTTATAACCTGATTGCAAAGAATAATTTTATTTTGTAAAATTGAACTTATAAAAATGCCAAAAACTAGATTTAAAGTGGGTGTGCCATCAAAAGGCTACAAAACTGCATTTTTTTAAAAATACATATTTTACTCGAAAAATTTATTTTGTTCATATACCATGTTCTAGAAAATGTATAAGATGAATAATAATGTTATAATATCCAAAATTTAGTTAATAATATTAATAACAGCTAGTTCATAATAATATTATAATAATATATTGTTGTTTAGTAAAACTCTGTATTGCGTACAACACAAGCTATCGAGGAAGGTCGCGATTGTGTGTAATGTAAGCCAAGTCAGGGTTACATGTAGTGAACGACTCCTTTGATGCTGCGTATAACAAAATACTTTGAATATATATATATATACTCAATGTTTCGTAGAATAACTACTATCAAAAAAATATGAAATTGTGTGTAACACGATCCAGGATTAGTGCTGTGTATACTGCAAGCTAATACAGTGTTGCGTATAGCGCAAGATAATCTTGGTGTATCGTACAACAGAAGATATGAAAGAAATTAAAAAGAATATATCTTATAAAATCTCGGGTTATTACAGGTAACCATGAAAAGTGATTGAAATATTTTTGGAAAGAAGATGATATGTGAATAATGATGGGATAATGAGAAAATGAAATGAGCTCATGATTTATATAAGGAAAAAGTTATATCATGGTTTGAGTATGTATAAAATTTGGTATTTTGGTATGTCGAGAAGTTAATGTTTGATAGCATTCATGTTTTTACTAAGGTTATATGGTAAGAATACATGGTTAAGGTATTCACATGTTTCAAATAGATATATCTTATGATATATGGATGATAAAGGATGGAATTCACATGCTTGTTATATGACCTCTCTGGTAATCTTTTTCACTATAATATGATATTGGATAGAAGTATTTTGGATAAGAATAAATATTAGAATGAATTATATTAGACATAAGTTAATATTATTTATGTCTTGAACATTTTTCGATATTATTGGTGGAAGGTTATAATAATGTAGTTTTAGAAAAAGTGCAACCTATAGGACGGGCAACAACCCATCACAACAGACAAGGCTATGGGAATCGAACCCACAACCAAAGTGCAAGATGCCTTTATCACCTACCACTGGCCTACAAGAATTGTCTGGTTAGTAGAAACTAGTTTTATTTTATTAAGCAGGATGATAGATGAATTATAAATCCATTTTGGAACCATATCCGATAAATCTCACCATAGATGGACTTATGTATATAAGTTTTGACAAAATATATTTGAGACAGATGGAATCACCTATCATTCTATCGCATAATCTGCCAAAACTTTGCGAAAGACAAATTCAACTTATTTTATTTAATAGATGAAGTGGAAATTATTCGGGGCACAAGAAACGTTGAGATTGTACCAAAATCAAGTAATTTATTCTTTTAATTCAAAAAATCTTCAACATTTGGGAAATGATCTTGAAAACCAAAAATGTTTTCCTAGTTCTCTTATATCTGATGAATCATATGGTACCTTAGATCATCACAAATTTATTTCTTTGTGATTGTTGGATTTTCCATAGCCATGTTCCCTACCACTCTCCATCCGAACATTATGGTTAGATTTCTCCTCCATATCTATATTTTCACATATACTCTCTTATGTGGAAACTCAGTGATGAGTTACTTTGGGTGACCATTACATTTCTAACATTAATTTTTAAAATTATATATTATTATTTACTTTTTACGATGTGAGTTTCTATGAAAGAAACTTTCAAATAGAAAACCATTTATAACCCTGATGAATATTTAGGGCGAAATTCCTTTTAAGGGGGGTAGACTGTAACACCCCAAGATTTTATGAGAAATATTATTTTTTTAATTTCTTTGATGTATTATGTTGTATGCTAAACTAACATTAGCTTTTACTATATGCAACACCGTATTATCTTGAAGTATACACAACAGTATTCCTGTCTTGCATTACATGCAATCACGACCTTCCTCGATAGCATCTGTAGTACGTAATTCCGAGTTTCACTAAACAACGATATATTGTTATAATGTTATTATGAACTAGATGTTGTGAATAGTATTAACTAAATTTTGAATTTTATAACATTATTATTCATCTAACAAATTTTCTAGAACATAGTATGAGAATAAAATAAATTTTTCAGGTAAAATAATTAATTTTAAAAAAATGCAGTTTTGCCACTTTTTGATGGCACACCCAATTTAAATCTAGTTTTTGACATGTTTATAAGGTAAATTTTAAAAAAATAAAATTATTCTTTGGAATCAGGATATAAAAATTTACTTTGGATAAATTTTTCTTATTATTTTGATAAATTTTATTTTAATGAATAGTAAAAACATGCTAAATTTTACTTAAAACCCACTTTTTTCATTGAGATAATTGATATGGTTAAATTATACTAGTAAATTGTTTTAAAGTATAAATATAATATATTTTTTCCATTTAATATAATTTAGTTCATTAGCATTGATTTTACATTGAATTCTTAGGTTAAATCAATTCAATCTTTTGCAATGTTTTAAACAAAAACCCGTTTTTTTCGCCAACGAGATTAATTTTAAAGTAATTACTAAAACTTCTCTATTTTGAATTTGGAAAAATGGATTACATATTTATAATCATTAGGTCCAAATTTTGTTGATAGGCTACTTTTTGTTTTTGGGCATTATGAATAGTATCTACGATAAATTTTATTTACCACAGTTAAAGGTAAATTAGGTAATTAAGGGTAAAAATAATATTATAAAATTACCGTAACAGTTTTCTCAATATAATTGGATGATTATATTTCCTTCAAAGGCATATTTTGGTCAAAATGGAATCCATTGGAACCCACTTGGATGTGATTAAGACCTTTATTTTATTTTATTTTAAGGAAAGTTTATTTTGTCTCACTCAAACTATAATTAGATTATTTTTAATATAAGGTTATACAAAATATAATTTCGATTATAAATACTCATTTGAAAGCTATATTTTTTTATTTATCATGGTTATTTATTTCTATTTTTTAAGAAATATTTAATTACCTTAATAGATTATACATTAATGATGTAGAAATTATTTATTTAGTGAAAAATCAATAATATTGTTTTTATTAAAATAATAATACCTATCAAAACAACCATAAACATGAACAAACCATATTGGTCGAGTATATATATATACTATAATCATACAAGGTTAGATTTGTGGACCATTTTGATGCTTATGAAACATATTAGGCGATTTATATTATTTTATTTTAAATGATGTCAAAGATGTCACCTTCATAATTTAATAAATATAACATTTTAAATATATTGGTTTTAGGATGATAAATTAGAGTAAAAATGTTGTTATGAAAGATATTATATTTATCTTCATTAGAGGATTTTATTTTTAATTTTTATGAAACTAATAAGTATATTAAATTTTTATTCCAAAATGATGTAGTAATTTTTTTATTAAGGGAAATATCAAATAAATGGTTTTATAAATATTAAAATAAACATTATATCAACTAATTAATGTTCTCCACAAATTTTCAAGATTAATATGACATTTTAGGAATATATTAAAAATTTTGTTTTGAATATAACCTCTATGTGTATTTTATTTAAATTCAAATAAATGAATAGTGTTAAAATTAACACTATTGTTATTTATTAAAAATAACAGATTTTTAAATTCTTTAAAAATCACATAAATATTTAAAAAATATAAATTGAAATTTTTATTATCTAAAATGTCATAAAGTATTCAATTATGGATAATTCACATCACATATGTAATTATTTATATTAATTTAAAATTTAGAATATTATTACCACAAATAAGATTAAATAAATTAAATAAGGATAAATCAAATTGATAAGGTTTAAAATAATTTCCCAGAATGCCTAAATTTGATTGGATGATGATATTACAACCCTATATTACCTCCTATCATATTTTGGGTCACTTTGGATGTTTTTAGGTGGGGTTTGAGATTGTTATAAACTAATATGTTTTGAGGTTTCCAAAAGTGCCCCTCTTTTCCCTTATAAAAGGGCACCCCTCCCTCTCCTCTTCAAAAAACTTTGAGCCTTCATGGTCGGCCAAACACTACTCATTTCTCTTCTCTACTTCCCTAGAAACATTCTGAAGGTCCTGTTCTTCTCAAAAGACCAACTCTAGTCCCTTAAGAGGAAGCTAAAAGGAGGAGCGTCGAAGAAGAGGTAATCTCTTTTACCGATTCTTTCAAGTTTCATTCTTCTTAAACTTCCTCTCCTTTAGTTGTTTCATTGTAAAGTAATACTATAGGTATCAATAATATACTGATATTATGTTATAAATATGAAAGAAACCCATTTCACCTTCTATCTTTCCAACTGAAAATGAAATCATTGCGCGTGCATACGTACAGAATATTGTCTCCACATCGTGGTGTAATCGGTTTTTCCACCACCACCTTACATGGATGGGTATAATGGTGTAATGAATAACTATATATGGTTATTATAACTTCATACGGATTCTATGATATTATATCACCCACTCCAATTCTATTTAATAATTATGGGAATGATATCATTACTCGTGCGTACGTACGGACTACCGTCTCCATGAACGCGATGAGATTCATTTTCCATGATTAACCTTTCATGTATGATTATAATTTATATATAATAAACAATCATGAATGATATTAAATAACAATGATACTGGATTTATGTACATATATGTTTCTTTTGGTCGGAGTGGATACTCAAGAGGGGGGTGAATTGATTTCCAATTAAAATTTCTGTTAAAATAATGTCTATTTAAAAACCGCCAATTTATAAAACAAGTTAAACTGTAGTGAATTTATACAGATTGTAAATGTTCACTTAGCTTCTCAAAGATTGATTAGGTCTCAGTTAATTTAACCACAATATTGAGTTAACTTTTGAAACTAACCTACTGATTTATAATAAGTGTAAAAACATGCTAATTTAACTATCAAAGTAGCATTAAAATAGTTTTGTATTTCAAAGTAATAGCAGTGGAATAAATAAGATATACGCAGTATACTATAAACATAAACTAAAGATGCACAACAGATAAAACAAGGGGTTCAGTCTCAAGCAGATACTTAGTCCTCTCATATTTATATAAATTTGATCCACACCCTAGATCGGGGTTAACAACAGTCTACAAAACTGTCCAGGCCACATAGGGGCCTCTACCACTATTCTACGTGGGAAGAAAAACAAAGAACATGCCACACAAGGACCTCTTCCATAGTTGACGTGGGTAAACAAGAGTAAACAATTGTGGTTTAAGGATTTTGATATTCTCCAGTTCAGTGCAGGAGACAGTGTGTGTATAAGATATGCAGAGTACAACACACTGCTCGAAAGTTAACAAATAAAACACTTAGAGAGAGTAGATAAGCATTTAGAAATCTGTAGTGATTATTAATGATGCTCTGGACTCATTGGATTCAGCAGGAATGCTTCTGAGTCCTCTGGTTTTTCTGTTGAAAAACAGACTATCGTAGTCAGCTTGTCTTTTACGGATCTCCTGATTCGTCGTGTGTTCTTCAGTGGTGTTGGATTGCATTCATGGGAATTCTTTGAAGGTCTTGAATATACCTTTCTTGATCAGGATTGTTCTTCTTGTAGTGCTCTCGGTGTATGTATGTTCTTCTCATTGTATATTCACACTTGCACACCGCTTCACTTCTATGTAGTGTACTGCATCTTAATCTTCCTTATATTCCACACGTTCTGACAGTAGGAATGATTCTCTTTCCATAGGTACGAGATACAGTTTCCTAACATGCCAAAAACTATCACTAAATAACATTAAGTGCATTAAAAACAACAAATATGACCGTTAGTATTATTTAAATAATATTGACAAAGAAGTAGGAACGACCTCACAGTGATTATGAAAACGGTGTCTTATTCACAGTATGAGGTTCACTGTATGAGCTTCACGGTATGTTCATGTCACAGTGTCTAGCTCACGGTGTGTCCTTCATGGTGTTAGGGTCACAGTGTCTAGGTCATGATGTCTGGGTCACGGGGAGTGGGTCACGATGTCTAGGTCACGGTGTCTGGGTCACAGTGAGTCCTTCATGGTGAGTCCATACTTAGACAAATATCTGTATATGGACTTAGACAGAATATGCAGAATATGGATTAAGCTTAATCGTTAGAGAGTAAGAGAACTTGAATCATAAACATAAAGGCTTGATGATATATGAGAGATTTGTTATCATGCATAAGACTTGTAAATAATAAAGAGAGTAATTAACATCCATAAGATTTGTTATCATTGAACCATGATGAGTAGTTATTATTGAGATTGAAGAGAATTAGAATGATTTGCAATGAAGATTGAGATTAATTTACAGTAAAAGGATTTGTGATCATTAAAACATGATTAACACATGAGGAGTCCAACAATCTCCCCCTTTTTGATGATCACAAATCAAGTATAGGAAGAATATAAATTCTCAAGACCCGACCATACCCGGGCTCGAGCCGCAACTACCCCAAGGCCGCCTCCATAGGCCAGGGGCTAGCGACTAGCACCGAAGGCACAACAACTCAGGGAGGCCTTTGCCTAAGTACCTGTACACACACATGCAACACACTCAATGCAACAGTGCAGAGTGAAAAAGAAAAGACAAGTAAAGAAAAGGGAAACTGCTATATAAATACCACAAGTGTGCATCGACCTCTACAAGTACAAAGAAAGCTGAAGTACACTGAAAAGAGAAGGGGAAAAACACACGCCCAACCAACAAGTGCCACAACCCGGCAACAGGTAAACAAAAAGGAAACGGATGATGGGTCTCCCACCTGGAACCCGGGCATGACCACCGCACGCGGTCTAAGCTTCCAAGCTCCTATGCTCCACTAGAGTCACGCTCCACCTGTCCGTCGTCTGCAAGGGCACACCAAGTGTGGGAAAATCCCAAGCAGGGGTGAGTATAAAAATACTCAGTAGGATACCCCGAAGGCTCGAGGGAGCCAAAAAGGAGGTACCGAAGTGTGAGCAGTAGAGCGAACAAGAAAGTAGAGGGGTACAACAGAGATTACAGTAAAGAGTCCAGCTCAACCCAATAGGAGGAAAGAAGGTAGACTCGTCCAGACACAAGGAGCTGGAAATGGTGAGAAGAAGAACTTCCCGTCGAGTCTTCTCTAACTATAGCAGAAGAGTAGACTCGTCCAACCACGAGAAGATAGACACAGAAAGCACGTGGCATACCCCCCACGTCTTCGCCTCTCCTGGAAGGAGAGTAACCAAACCCAATAAGAGGGTACCAGAAACAAGGTATATACATATCTGTATGCTCAACTAGAAACCTGAACAACGTCGTAAGGGGATCTCCGTCCCATAGCTCAGCCCAAGAAAATGAGTCGCCAACAGTCCCAGAAGTAACACCATCGATGCCCAGCATCCCGCAATTCTGCCCCGAACCGCAAGCTAAGGGGTTCAATCACTGCACCTTGACACTATCCGCTTTAGGCGGCACTGACTCGCCCGCACGGTTTTAGATCGCTTCCCAAGAACGCGTCTCGGTGGGGAAAAGCTCCCCTCGTACTTGAGAGTTCTAGGGAAAGTCAAACCACACCTCGTCGCTGCCCAGCAGTCGAGAGGTCTCCTCAAAGTCAAAGCCATCACGACACTGACCCGTAACTAGGTGTCATGCTCCGGTAATCATGGAGGAAAGCCACATACAAGCCTAGTCGAGAGGACTGAGTCTGAATTGCCAACAGGTGTCCCACTGACCAGCCCTGCTGGAGGGTAATTCATAACCAGATATCGGGTGACCCACTGCACAGCCCTACTGGAGGGTAAACCCTAATACATCATCAGGCGACCCACTGCCCAGCCCCGCTGGAGGGTAAACCATAACACATCATCCGGCGACCCACTACCCAGCCCTGTTAGAGGGTAGACCTTATTTCATCATCAGGCGACCCACTTCCCAGCCCCGCCGGAGGGTAGACCTGGAATAAGTCGACAGGGGACCCACTGCCCAGCCCTGCTAGAGGGTAGGCCCTAAGAGGTCGTCGGGGGACCCACTGCCCAGTCTCTACTGGAGGGTAGACCCTAAGTGTGTCGGGTGACCCACTGCCCAGTCTCTGCTGGAGGGTAAACTATAAGAGCGTTGGGTGACCCACTTCCCAGTCTCTACTGGAGGGTAGACCCTAAAAGCGTCGGGTGACCCACTGCCCAGTCTCCGCTGGAGGGTAGACCCTAGAAGCCGATGAGTAACCCACTGCCCAGCCCCGCTGGAGGGTAAAACTCAGAACTGCTCTGGCCACATCCACTGGAGGGTACAACACTGGCCAACCAAACACGGAGTGGGTATCGCGCAACCACCCAACTCTAGAACAACTCACCCAAAAGAAGTTCAATGCCTGCTCTATCACTGGGTTCCACTAGCACCGCTACCGGCCAATCCATCGAGAACGAAACCAGGTGGAGACCACTCATCCCTGCTGGTCAACAAACGAGCACCGAGCTAGGGGAAAAACTCCACCTTGTAGGTCAAACAAACACAAATAGGGACCCTCTACGTCGCGAGAGGTCAAAGTACACAAAGCAGAACACGACACACACATGGGGCCCACACGACGTGTGTCCCCAAGTCAACCCCAACCAAGCGCACGAATGCCTTAGGTACAAACCACATGTACCTCCAAGAACTCTCGTATACTCTCATAGTATACCACGTCTCCAGCCCAAGGGCTATCGTGCACACGGCACCCAACGTCAACGCGAATGTGTGACGTAACAACTCCAACCTGCCAACTCATCGGCTGAGGCACAACCAACCACATCACTTCAAGCATTTACTTTACTCACACGGGAGTGCATGCGATCACTCGCTAGAGCTCTGCTACAAACACGGTAGAAGGACACACATCGTGTGGGCATTCGTGTTCTTGGTTGGGGTTGACTTGGTGACACAAGTCGTGTGGACTCCATGTGTGTGTCATGTTCTGCTTTGCATACTTTGACCTCTCACGACGTAGAGGGTCCCTCTGTGTGTTTGTTTGACCAGTAGGGTGGAGTTTTTCCCCTGGCTCGGTGCTCGTTTGTTGACCAGCAGGGATGTGTGGTCTCCCCCTCGTTTCGTCCTCGATGGATTGGCCGGTAGCAGTGCTAGTGGCACCCAGTGATAGAGCAAGAACTGAACTTCTTTTGGTTGAGTTGTTCTAGAGTTGGGTGGTTGCGTGATACCCACTCCGTGTTTGGTTGGCCAGTGTTGTACCCTCCAGTGGATGTGGCCAGAGCATTTCTGAGTTTTACCCTCCAGCGGGGCTAGGCAGTGGGTTACTCATTGGCCTCTAGGGTCTACCCTCCTGCAGAGAATGGGCAGTGGGTCACCCGATGCTTTTAGGGTCTACCCTCCAGCAGAGACTGGGCAGTGGGTCACCCGACGCTCTTATGGTTTACCCTCCAGCAGAGACTGGGCAGTGGGTCACCTGACACAATTAGGGTCTACCCTCCAGTAGAGACTGGGTAGTGGGTCACTCGACGACCTCTTAGGGCCTACCCTCAAGCAGGGCTGGGCAGTGGGTCACCCGCCATCTAGTTCTAGGTCTACCCTCTAGCAGGGCTGGGCAGTGGGTTGCCTGTCGACTTATTCCAGGTCTACCCTCCAGTGGGGCTGGGCAGTGGGTCGTCTGATGATGAAATAAGGTCTACCCTCCAGCGGGGCTGGGCAGTGGGTCGCCGGATGATGTGTTATGCTTTACCCTCCTGCGAGGCTGGGCAGTGGGTCGCCTGATGATGTATTAGGGTTTACCCTCCAGCAGGGCTGGGCAGTGGGTCACCCGATATCTGGTTATGAATTACCCTCCAGCAGGGCTGGGCAGTGGGACACCTGTTGGCAATCCAGACTCAGTCCTCTCGACTAGGCTAGTATGTGGCTTTCCTCCGGGATTACCAGAGTGGGACCCCTGGTTACGGGTCAGTTTCGTGATGGATTTGACATTGAGGAGACCTCTCGAATGCAGGGTAGTGACGAGGTGTGGTTTGACTTTCCCTAGAACTCTCAAGTACGAGGGGCGCTTTTCACCACCGAGACGCGTTCTTGGGACGTGATCTAAAACCATGCGGGCGAGTCAGTGCCGCCCAAAGCAGATAGTGTCGAGGTGCGGTGATTGAGCCCCTTGGCTTGCGGTTCAGGGCAGAAGTGTGGGATGCTGGGCATCGACGGTGTTACTTCTGGGACTGTTGGTGACTCATTTTCTTGGGCTGAGCTATGGGATGGAGATCCCCTTACGATGTTGTTTGGGTTTCTGTTGAGCATACAGATATGTATATACCTTGTTTCTAGTACCCACTTCTTGGGTTTGGTTACTCTCCTTCCAATAGAGGCGAAGACGTGCGGGGTATGCCACGTGCTTTCTGTGTCTAGCTTCTCATTGTTGGACGAGTCTACTCTCCTGCTATAGGTAGCGAAGACTCGACGGGAAGTTCGTCTTCTCACCATTTCCATCTCCTTGTGTCTAGACGATTCTACCTTCTTTCCTCCTATTGGGTTGAGCTGGACTCTTTACTGTACTCTCTGTTGTACCCCTCTACATTCCTGTTCACTCTACTGCTCACACTTCGGTACCTCCTATTGTTGCTCCCATGAGCCTTCGGGGTATCCTAATGAGTATTTTTATACTCACCCATGCTTGGGCTTTTCCCACAATTGGTGTGCCCTTGCAGATGATGGACAGGTGGAGCGTGACTCCAGTGGAGCGTAGGAGCTTGGAAGCTTGGACCGCGTGCGGTGGTCGTGGCCGGGTTCCAGGTGGGAGACCCGTCAGTCGTTTCCTTTTTGTTTACCTGTTTTCGGGTTGTGGAACTTGTTGGTTGGGCGTGTGTTTTTCCCCTTCTCTTTTCAGTGTACTCTCAGCTTTCTTTGTACTTGTAGAGGTCGATGCACATTTGTGGTATTTATATAGCAGTTTCCCTTTTCTTTACTTGTCTTTTCTTTTTTACTCTGCACTGTTGCATTGAGTGTGTTGCATGTGTGTGTACAGGTACTTAGGCAAAGGCCTCCGCGAGTTGTTGTGCCTTCGGCGCTAGTCGCCAGCCCCTGGCCTATGGAGGCGGGCTTGGGGTAGTTGCGGCTCGAGCCCGGGTAGGGTCGGGTCGTGACAATTTATTTTCTTCTTATACATGATTTTTGATCATCAAAAAGGGGGATATTGTTGGACTCCTCATGTGTTAATCATGTTCTAATGATCACAAATCCTTTTACTGTTAATTAATCTCAATCTTCATTGCACATCTTGCTAATTCTCTTCAATCTCAATAATAACTACTCATCATGGTTCAATGATAACAAATCATATGGATGTTAATTACTCTCTTTATTATTTACGAGTCTTATGCATGATAAAAAATCTCTCATATATCATCAAGCCTTTATGTTTATGATTCATGTTCTCTTACTCTCTAATGATTACGCTTAATCCATATTCTGCATATTCTGTCTATGTCCAAATATAGATGTTTTTCTAAGTATGGACTCACCATGAAGGAATCACCGTGACCCAGACACCGTGACCCAGACACTGTGACCCACTCCCCGTGACCCAGACATCGTGACCTAGACACCGTGACCCTAACACCATGAAGGAAACACCATGAGCTAGACACTATGACATGAACATACCATGAAGCTCATACCGTGAACCTCATACTATGAATAAGACACCGTTTTCATAATCATTGTGATGTCGTTCCTACTTTTTGTCAATATTATTTAAATAATACAAACGGTCATATTTGTTGTTTTTAATGCACTTAATGTTATTTAGTGATAGTTTTTGGCATGTCAGGAAACCGTATCTCATACCTATGGGAAGGGAATCATTCCTACTGTCAGAACGTGTGAAATATAAGGAAGATTAAGATGCAGTACACTATATAGAAGTGAAGCGGTGTGCAAGGGTGAATATACAATGAGAAGAACTTACATACATCGAGATCACTACAAGAAGAACAATCCTGATCAAGAAAGGTATTTCCCAGACCTTCAAATAATTATCATGAATGCAATCCAACACCACTGAAGAATACACGACGAATCAAGAGATCCGTAAAAGACAAGCTGACTACGACAGTCTGTTTTTCGACAGAAAAACCAGAGAAGGACTTAGAAGAATTATTGCTGAATCCAATGAGTTCAGAGCTTCATTAATAATCACTAGATATTTCTAAATGCTTATCTCCTCTCTCTAAGTGTTTTATTTCTTAACTTTCGAGCAGTGTGTTGTACTCTATATATCTTATACACACACTGTCTGCTGCACAGAACAGGAGAATATCAAAATCCTCAAACCACAATTGTTTACTCTTGTTTACCCACGTCAACTGTGGAAGAGGTCCTTGTGTGGAATGTTCTTTGTTTTGCTTCCCACGTAGAACAGTGGTAGAGGTCCCTATGTGGACTGGACAGTTTTGTAGACTGTTGTTAACCCCGATCTAGGGTGTGGATCAAATTTATATAAATATGGGAGGACTAAGTATCGTCTTGATACTGAACCTCTTATTTTATCTACTGTGCATCTTTAGTTTATGTTTATAGTACACTACATATATCTTATTTATTCCACTGCTATTACTTTGAAATACAAAACTATTTTAAAGCTACTTTGATAGTTAAATTAGCAAGTTTTTACACTTATTATAAATTAGTAGGTTAGTTTCAAAAGTTAATTCAATATTGTGGTTAAATTAACTGAGACCTAATCAATCTTTGAGAAGCTAAGTGAACATTTAAAATCTGTATAATTTCACTACAGTTTAACTTTTATTTATAAATTGGGGGTTTTTTAAATAGACAATATTTTAACAGAAATTTTAATTGGAACTCAATTCACCCCCCTCTTGAGTATCCACTCCGACCAAAAGAAACATATATGTACATAAATCCAGTATCATTTTTATTTAATATCTTTCATGATTATTTATTATATATAAATTATAATCATACTTGAATGGTTAATCATGGAAAATGAATCTCATCGCGTTCATGGTGACGGTAGTCCGTACGTATGCACGAGTAATGATATCATTCCCATAATTATTAAATAGAATTGGAGTGGGTGATATAATATCATAGAATCAGTATGATGTTATAATAACCATATATAGTTATTCATTACACCATTATACCCATCCAATGGATATCGCACCATTGTAATCCTCACGAAAAAACACGCGAGATCGACTACTTACTCGCCTCCAACGGATATCCGACGGAAAAGTCACCAACACCGCCTCATGCCCGAACGACGTCCTGTGATCCCGAGACTCGGCCCCGAAAACAGTCGGTCGCATCACACCATTGCGATCCCCTCGGGAAAACACGTCAAAAGCACTACTCACTTGAGTGAAACGGATATCCGGAGAAAAGGATGCATCCCGGCGCACCGCACATGAGCGGTGCCATGTGGGACACACATCCCGGTCCCGAAACTCAACTAAAAAATCGCACTGTTTCGATCCTCTCAAAAAATCACACAAGATGGACTGCTCACTTGTCCAAAAAGGTCACCCAGTGATAAAGATGGAAAATCACCGTGGACGCTCAAACAGCCCTCGTGGGCCCCGCACCATCATGCCGAATTAGGGCGGGCGGATTGCACCATTTCAATCAAAGTTGGAAAAACACCCAACATCGATTGCTCGCACGCCCCGAACGGACGTCCGAGGAAAAAGTCGCTAAAAGCTGCACGCAGCTCAAAAGACGGGCCATGGGGCCCGCACCTCAACCTCGGCCTCAACACCCGGAACCACCCTGGAAACCTCCGCATCGACGCCAGAGTTCCAATGCTGCTGACGGCGCATAAAACGGACATCGGACGCGTCCGCACCGTCCGAAACAAAATCCCCTGAAGAAACGACTAACCCCTTGTCGTACGTGTCACGCCACCAAGGCCCCCCGTTTCGGGAAATAAAAATTCCCAAAACCATCTCAAAAATTCCTTCTCATTGATACGGTTCCACCGCCGCAGACGACACTCAAAACGGACACCCGTAGCCGAAAATACGGGTGTCCGAAAACCGAGGGGGCAAGACCCCTGGGGCTGGACTGGCCTGGACCAGCCGGTCCGCCCGGCCTGGGCCGGCCCGCGGCTTTGCCACGCGGGCCGGCCGCAGACACGCTGTCCGCGCAACACGGGTCTTTTTCACCACACAGGGGTCGTGCGCCGCGACCCCGCGGTCGCCGCTCCCTGGCAACCGCCGCCTCGCCGGGTGCTCCGCCAGATGCCCCTGCCGACACCCGAGCTCCCTACTGCCGCGCCCAGCGCCTCCACCGGACACCCGCGCCGACGCCCGCGGACACCGCCTGAGGCCGCCCGCCGCATGCCGTGACACAGCCTGAGGCCGCCCGCCGTGCCAGGGCTCGTCGGACCACCGGAAAAACCTGCAACCTTCGACGATCAACCCCGGCCTCCTCCGAGTTCGGGTTTTGATTCTGAAAAATGCGTTGGAGAGATAAAAATGTATACTACGAATCTATGAGATTTTTTTGAAGGTTTAACATCAAATTTACACATAAAAATCAACCCAAAGGTAGGATCGGGAATGAAAATGCAACGGAAACCTCCTACCTCTTGGGCGATGCTCGGGGCTTCACGGGGAGTCTGCCGCTGCACCGCGCCTTGCCGGAGCTGCTTCACCAAAGCTCCCTCACCGGAGATGGAGGAGGAGAGGGGAGGCTGCCTCCTGTGGCTGTCCAGGTGGGGAAGAAGAAGAGGAAGGGGTGTGTAAAGCGTTTAAATAGAAAACGCTTAACCACCCGCCCGTCGGCCCGAACCCGAACCCTTAGAAGGGTCGAGGTTAAGCCTCCCCTGGGGTAAACATGACCTCCCAAGCACAACGGTGGTATCAGAATTTTAATCTGAGACCCCGTTCAAAAGTTATAAAATTTAACGCCTGAAGCCGCTAAATTACGAAAACGCCCCTGGGGCCATTTTTCACAAACGGCCCGCGCCCGCGAAACTTATACCCCTCCTAGGGTAAAGGGCACACTCCGAACTCAACGGTGCTCTCGGTTTTCCGATCCGAGACACCTTTTAAGAGATACTAGAATTTCACCCTTAAATGAATTAATTTATTTATTTAATCCGCTTAACATTCCAGAAGCGGGCGAGGGGTCCAAACATCCCTCATCGACAAGTTTTATGTCGTTCCTAGGGTAAACACCCCATTCTAGACCCATCCGTACACTCAGATCTCTGATTAGGAACTCCATATAGGAGTTATACCATTTATTTAGCAATTCCAGTGTGAACGCACTGAAAATTTAATTTCGGCCACTCCGGGGGTCGGAATCGCATGCTGTCTGAAGGCGCTGCTCTGGAATATCATCAAGAATATTAGAAAGTATTTCATAGAAAAAACTGGGTTCTTATATCATTCCCTCCTTCAAGATTATCATCCCCGAAAATCAAAAATAGGGAGAAACACAGGGTACTAAGCCCACACCTGGCTTTCCCATACCCAGAAGAACCCACGCACAGCTCTGTGCCTCAGCACACAGACCAAAGGATTGATCTGTCCACGCAAAGTCAGCCCTTGCCGATGTCGTGCACCCACTCCTGACTTTGGGGTTAGGGCATGGCGGTAGGGTACCTCGTCATCCCTTTGCACGGTCTCAAACGGCTCGAAGGCTCTCGGGGGTAGCTCACCTCCCCGGTCAAACCTCTATGTCGCACGCCGCGACTGGAATCACTGCCCGCACTTGGAACAAGGCCCAGTGATTCCCCCCTTCAGAATATCCATATGGTGAAACACCCAAGGATATCTGGTCACGCAAGATTCCACAGTCGATGTCTCTCATCCAATACTCTCTTACACGCTCGGAAGCGAAGAAGTCAACATCATCGACTAAATGAAAAGGTCTCATGCCTTTTCCTTAGCAACACAGGGTTACACCCGATGCCCTGCGTCACCCTGGTAACACCTCAAACAAGGAGCAGGGAGAAAAGCCTTTCACACGCAGAGACTAACAATTCTACTGCAAAAAGAAGAAGAGTCTCAAGGTGTACCTTTCACCATCCCATGCTCTACAGGATCGTAGACATCTAAAGCTCGCGGCTGTCCGTGGTCCCAACCGTCAGCTCCTAGAGCCTGACATGGACCGCCTAGTGGTGATGGGGAGATCTCGTAACGTCATCCCCCACCTCCAGCTCCTCTCGCTCCTCTGCTTGCACCACCTCTCTGGCCACTACTCCGATCACGGCGTTGCCTCTGCCAGGGTGGTGCGCCTACTACCTGCCCAAAGCTCTCAGCAACTCGGGTCGGGCAGTCTCATGCTAAGTGACCTCGCCCGGCACAAGCATAGCACCAACGCTCTCTGGGCTGCCCTGGTGCCCTCCGGCGCCACTGTGGTGTACGACCACGGCCCAGGATCCACTCCAGGAAGGGAATCCTCGGCTGAGGCCCTGCGCCTTTTTTCCATAGTGGTATATGACCACGTCTCCGAAACCGGCAGTGGGAAGGCCACCTGCATCGAGGTCCTGTCCTCCGGCGCCTGCTGGCTACGGCAGACGTCCCGGCTCCGTCGCGCCCACTGCCACTACCAACCGCAAAACATGACAGGAAGCCCTCTGTCACCAGTGCCTACTCTAGCACCCCGACATATGGGGAAATTCCCAAGGCTACTCTGACAGCACGAATCTCTCGGCGAAGAACCTGCTCAAACTTCTACGCTCGGAAGTTGTCGTCATGGACCAAGTCCGGGTAAAAGCGTGCACGGTCTGAAAAACTAGCCGCGTACTCGGCCACCGTCATCCCTCCCTGCTGAAACTGCAGGAACTCTTGAATCCGCACAGAGCGCAAGTAGGATAGGAAAAACTCCTCATGGAACAACAACTGAAAGTCTCCCCATGAAAGAGACGACTCGTCAACAAGCTGAGTCACCAGACTCCACCAACTCCAAGCTGCCCCACGAAGAAGGGTGGATGCCAAAGCCACTCTCCTATCTGTCGGCGTCTGCACAAGCCTGAAGAGACTAACCACTGCCTCGAGCCAGACCTCTGCTGCCTGAGGGTATGGCTCACCACTGAACCTCAGCGGTCCCTACTGCTGGAACTCACGGAGCGCGCTCAAGCTCAGCCTACTCTGCTGAAACTTCCTGCTGCTCAACAGGTGGGGGTGCTTCTACCGGCCCACCCGAAGAAAAGGGCCTCGCATGATGGGTCCTGGACTGTGGCATCATAGCTCACAGGGTCTTCGTCACGCACCCAAGCTGGTATCTTGGCTGGCTGTCTTCGCGGATACATCCTGAATATTATCAAGGAGTGATGCAGTCAGATGAGCATATATGTATATACCACAACAACAACGATGGGGAGCTGACATAAGAAGGACTGTCAAGACTCAGTCCTATGTGATGCACAAACCAATTTTCCCTGCAACATGTGTCTCAGTATGCCGAGTCGACAAGCGGGTTATCAAGGTCCTCATGAATGGATACGTCAGCCGCCACATCATCACTTGACTCCCTGGCCTGAGAGCCTCTCTCAAGACACGTTGACACTGTTGCCCTAAATCCCAACCAATTCCTCTTTTAGGGACGTCCAAACAACGTCCCAAGGAACGAACCACCTCTGATACCACTTTGTCATGACCCGACCGTACCCGGGCTCGAGCCACAACTACCCCAAGCTCGCCTCCATAGGCCAGGGGCTGGAGACTAGCACCGAATGCACAACAACTCGGGGAGGCCTTTGCCTAAGTACCTATACACACACACGCAGCACACTCAATGCAACAGTGCAGAGTAAAAAAGAAAAGACCAGTATAGGAAAGGGAAACTTCTATATAAATACCACAAATGTGCATCGACCTCTACAAGTACAAAGAAAGCTGAGAGTACACTAAAAAGAGATGGGAAAAAACACACGCCCAAAAAACAAGTGCCACAACCTGGAAACAGGTAAAAAAAAGGAAACGGTTGACGTGTCTCCCACCTGGAACCCACCCATTACCCCTGCACTCGATCCAAGCCTCCAAGCTCTAATGCTCCACTGGAGTTACGCTGCACCCGTCCATCGTCTACAAGGGCACACCAAGTGCGGGAAAAGCCCAATCAGGGCTGAGTATAAAAATACCCAGTAGGATACCACGAAGGCTCGAGGGAGAAAGAAAAGGAGTTCCTGAAGGGTGAGCAGTAGAGCGAATAGGAAAGTAGAGGGGTACAACAGAGAGTAAAGTAAAGAGTCAAGCTCAACCCAACAGGAGGAAAGAAGGTAGACTCATCCAGACACAAGGAGCTGGAAATGGTGAGAAGAAGAACTTCTCGTCAAGTCTTCGCTACCTATAGCAGGAGAGTAGACTCATCCAACCACAAGAAGCTAGACACCGAAAGCATTGGCATACCCCACGCGTCTTCGCCACTCCTGGAAGGAGAGTAAAAAAACCCAAGAAGTGGGTACCGGAAACAAGGTATATACATATCTCTATGCTCAACCAGAAACCCAAACAACGTCGTAAGGGGATCTCCATCCCGTAGCTCATCCCAAGAAAATGAGTCGCCAATAGTCCCAGAAGTAACACCATCAATGACCAGCATCCCGCACATCTGCCCCGAACCGCAAGCCAAGGGGCTCAATCACCGCACCTCGACACTATCCGCTTTGGGTGGCACTGACTCGCCCGCACGGTTTTAGATCGCGTCCCAAGAACGTGTCTCGGTGGGGAAAAGTGCCCCTCATACTTGGGAGTTATAGGGAATGTCAAACCACACCTCGTCACTGCCCTGCAGTCGAGATGTCTCCTCAAAGTCAAAGTCATCACGACACTGACCCGTAACTAGGGGTCCCACTCCGGTAATCATGTAGGAAAGCCACATACTAGCCTAGTCAAGAGGACTGAGTCTGGATTGCCAACAGGTGTCCCACTGCCCAGCCCTGCTGGAGGGTAATTAATAACCAGATATCGGGTGACCCACTTCCCAGCCCTGCTAGAGGGTAAATCCTAATACATCATCAGGCGACCCACTGCCCAGCCCCGCTGGAGGGTAAACCATAACACATCATCCGGTGACCAACTGCCCAGCCCCGCTGGAGGGGAGATCTTATTACATCATCAGGAAACCCACTGCGCAGCCTCGCTGGAGGGTAGACCTGGAATAAGTCGACAAGCGACCCACTGCCCAGCCCTACTAGAGGGTAGGCCCTAAGAGGTCGTCGGGTGACCCACTGCCCAGTCTCTGCTGGAGGGTAGACCCTAAGTGCGTTGGGTGACCCACTGCCCAGTCTCTACTGGAGGGTAAACCATAAGTGCGTCGGGTGACCCACTGCCCAGTCTCTGCTGGAGGGTAGACCCTAAAAGCATCGGGTGACCCACTACCCAGTCTCCGCTGGAGGGTAAACCCTAGAAGCTGATGAGTAACCCACTGCCCAGCCCCACTGGAGGGTAAAACATAGAACAGCTCTGGCCACATCCACTAGAGGGTAAAACCCTGGCCAACCAAACACGATGTGGGTATCGCACAACCACGCAACTCCAGAACAACTCACCCAAAAGATGTTCAGCGCTTGTTCTATCACTGGGTGTCACTAGCACCGCTACCGGCCAATCCATCAAGAACGAAACCAGGGGAGACCACTCAACCCTGTTGTTCAACAAACGAGCACCGAGCCATGGGAAAAACTCCACCCTGCTAGTTTAACAAACACACAGAGGGACCCTCTACGTTGCGAGAGGTCAAAGTACGCAAAGCAGAACACGGCACGCACATGGGGTCCAAACAACGTGTGTCCCCAAGTCAACCACAACCAAGCGCACAAACGCCTCAGGTACGAACCACACGTACCTCCAAGCGCTCTCGTATACTCCCAGAGTATACAACGTCTCCATCCCAAGGGCTATCGTGCACACGACACCCAACGTCAACGCAAAGGTGTGACCTAACAACTCCAACCTGCCACCTCATCGGCTGAGGCACATCCAACCACATCACTTCAAGCATTTACTTTACTCACACGGGAGTGCGTGCGATCACTCGCCAGAGGTCCGCTACAAACACGGTAGAAGGACCTCCACTGGGGAACCTCCACATTTCCACATTTAACATGATCATGCAAGAGGCTAGGCACAACCAAACGGATCACACCATTGTAATCCTCATGAAAAAACACGCGAGATCGACTACTAACTCGCCTCCAACAGATATCCGAGGGAAAAGTCACCAATACCGCCTCACGCCAGAACGACGTCCCGTGATCCTGAGCCTCGGCCCCGAAAATAGTTGGGCACATCACACCATTGCGATCCCCTCGGGAAAACACGTCAAAAGCACTACTCACTTGAGTGCAACGGATATCCAGAGAAAAAGATGCATCCCGGCGCACCGCACACGAGCGGTGCCACATGGGACCCACATCCCGGTCCCGAAACTCAACGAATGGATCACACTGTTGCGATCCTCTCAAAAATGCACACAAAATGGACTACTCACTTGTCCAAAACGGTTGCCCGGTGATAAAGATGGAAAATCACCGTTGACGCCCAAACGGCCCTCATGGGCCCCGCACCATCATGCCCAATTAGGGCGGGTGGATTGCACCATTTCAATCCCCTCAGAAAAACAACCAACATCGACTGCTCGCACGCCCCGAATGGACGTCCGGGGAAAAAGTCGATAAAAGCTGCACGCAGCTCAAAAGACGGGTCGTGGGGCCCGCGCCTCAACCTCAGCCTCAATGCCCAGAACCACCCTGGAAACCTCCACCTCGACGCCAGAGTTCCAACGCTGCTGACGGCGCTTAAAACGGACGTCGAACGCGTCCGCGCCGTCCAAAACAAAATCCCCCGAAGAAACAACTAACCCCTCGTCGTATGTGTCGCGCCACCGAGGGCCCTCGTTTCAGGAAATAAAAATTCCTAAAACCATCTCAAAAAGTCCGCCCCGTCGATACAGTTCCACCGCCTCATATGGCACTCAAAACGGACACCCGTAGCGGAAAATACGGGTGTCCGAACACCGAGGGGGCAAGACCCCTGGGGCTGAACCGGCCGGTCCGCCTGGCCTGGGCCGGCCTGCGGCTTAGACGCGTGGGCCGGCTGTAGACACGCGGTCCGCGCGCAGAGCGGCCATGAGGGCCGGTCACAACCGCCGCGTGAAGACCCGCGTGGCACAGGTCTTTGTCGCCGTAGAGGGGTCGCGCGTTGCGACCCCGCGGTCGCCGCTCCCTGGCGACCGACGCCTCGCCGGGTGCTCCACCAGACGCCCCCGTCGACGCCCGAGCTCCCTGCTGCCACGCCCGGAACCTCCACTGGACACTTGCGCTGACGCCCGCGGACTCCGCCTAAGGCCGCCCGCCGTACGCCATGACACAGCCTGAGGCCGCCCGCCGCGCCAGTGCTCGCCGGACCACCGGAAAAACGCGCAACCTTCGACGATCAACCCTGGCCTCCTCTGAGCTCGATTTTTGATTCCGAAAAATGAGTTGGAGAGATAAAAATGTATACAATGCATATATGGGATTTTTGTGAAGGTTTATCATCAAAGTTACACATAAAAATCGACCCAAAGGGAGGCTCAAGAATGAAAATGCAACGGAAACCTCCTACCACTTGGGCGATGCCCGGGGCTTCACGGGGAGTCCGCCACCACGCCGCGCCTTGCCAGAGCTGCTTCGCCGGATCTCCCTCACCGGAGATGGAGGAGGAAAGGGGAGGCTTCCTCCTGCGGCTGTCCAGGTGGGGAAGAAGGAGAGGAAGGGGTGTGTTAAGCATTTAAATAGAAAAGGCTTAACCACTCGCCCGTCGGCCCGAACCCGAACCCTCAGCAGGGTCGAGGTTAAGCCTCCCCTAGGGTAAACACGTCCTCTTGAGCACAACAGTGGTCTCAGAATTTTAATCCAAGACCCCGTTCCAAAGTTATTAAATTTAACGCCTGAAGCCGCTAAATTACGAAAACGCCCCTAGGGCCATTTTTCACAAACGGCCCGTGCCCGCGAAACTTATACCCCTCCTAGGGTAAATGGCACGCTTTGAACTCAAAGGTGCTCTTGGTTTTCTGATCTGAGCCACCATTTAAGAGATACTATAGTTTCACCATTAAACGAATTAATTTATTTATTTAATCCGTTTAACGTTCCAGAAGCGGGTGAGGGGTCCAAACATTCCGCGCTGACAAGTTTTATGTCTTTCCTAGGGTAAAAACCTCATTCCAGACCCATCCGTACACTTGAATCTATGATCCGGAACTTTTTTTAGGAGTTATACCATTTATTTAGCAATTCTAGTGTGAACGCACTGAAAATTTAATTCCGGCCACTCCAGGGCTCGGAATTGCACACCGTCTAAAGGCACTGCTCTGGAATATCATCAAGAATATTAGAAAGTATTTTGTAGAAAAAATAGTGTTCTTACATAAATGAAATGTAACATTAGAGATCCTAGAATAAAAAAACATTGTAGAACTGATACTTGTAACTTTTCTCCCCCATTGATACTTGTAGATATTTCTCCCCCCTTTGGGATTATCAAAATGTAGAGAAAATGAATCGTAGGTAGTTTTCATTAAATGAAGGGTTCAAAATACAACATATAGGAGAAATACAAATAGTAAACAAGAAAAGACATCCCATTAAAAAGAAAACCGACTCGAGACTCTTCAGGGATCCATCTTTTCCTTGCTTTTATCAGCAGCAGGAACTTGTGCTGAAGTAGAAGAAGGCGTAGATGCAGTAGATAAAGAGGGTAAGGGTAAACCTTCAACCACATATGGATCAAAAGTGGGAGTAGAAGAAGATCTAGGCGTAGGTTGGTCAAGAATGACTGGCCGGATCTAGGAAAGTGCTTGGCTGACTGACATGGAAGTTGAGCAAAAGGTAGGTAGAGCAGGTCTAAGGGGTGCAGCAGGTGGAGCAACTATAGCAGTACTATGCACATGATGATAAGGCTTCAAAATATTGATAAAATCAGTAATGATTTCACCACCATATTGCATAGCCTTTTCAAAATCATCCTTATTTTCCATAAAATTGTCTAACAATCTGGTGAACTCTGTATGTTTCTGAACATGATTTTTAAAAGCTTGAGTCACTGGAGGGATTCTCAGATTTTCCACAAGATATCTAAAGTGATCTGTCATATCACTTTTAGAGAAAATTCGGGAGACATAAAGATCTATTTTCTTTGTGATCTCTTGTTGAGCATCATTGGCTATCTTAGAATGAATCCTAACCAAGTCCAATGCTCTGTCACTATTTTTAACCACTTCTTTCAAAGAAGAAAGATCCAAGCCATTGAAGGCACTCTGAATTTCTTCCTTGATTATGAATCTCAGCAGAGAATCATCCAAAGAAGATGTGGAGGTCTGACCAGAAGCAGGTGAAGCCTTGACAGCTTCGGTTAGATCTTTGAGCTGTTTTAGAACTTTTTTGCAGGCATCCAGTGTATTCATCTGTAAGATTGTTCAGAGTTTCTACAGGCTCTCTCATGCATTACAACATCTTGGTGTGTCTTTTTTCAATATTTTCATCAAAATAATGGAGGTATGGATGAACTTTAGACACAATTTCCCTAGCAAGTAGGGAATAAGATGGCTCATGAGAAGCAGCAACAGGTGAAGGAGCAGAAACAGGAGCAGGTTCTGATCTCAAGGAAAACTCATTCTACAAACTTGCTATCATATTTTTCAGATTTGCAACATCAGCACTCAGAAGCTTATTCTCTACTCTGACTTCTTGAGTTTCTCAGATCATCATTGGTTCAATATGCAAGATAATATTTTCTAAGAGAATTGATGCATCTTCTTGACATAACTGAGTTACTGGATGAGGTTGAGTGGAGAATATTCTCTCAACTCCTGCGAACAATGTTTCTCTAAAAACTTTCAGATCCCCTTTGGTCAAAAAGGAGTGATTCTCGGGTAAAGGTGCAGGTAGAGGTAGAGGTTTAGATTCTAGTTGAGGTTCAGAGTCATCTTCAGACTCAAATTCTGATTTGAATTGAGGTTGGGGCTCTGTTTCTAGTTCTGGATGAGCTACAGACTTCAGTTGAAATAGAGAAGAAAGATCCACTCCAGTTGTAAACACTTGCTCTGACTCATTCACATCATAAAATCATGGGAAAACAAAATGGGTGTGCACAGAGTATGAGACAGCAGGGTGAGAATCTTCAGCAGATCCAGCTTCTGTAATCTCAAGATTTTGAGGTTCCTCCCCCTAAAATTGTGCTTCCCTTTCAGATTCTTGAGGCTTAGGAACATGGAAAAGATCCATATGATCATCCCTGATCTCTTCAGTAAATTCTTGCCTTGCCAACTGGAAGGAAATTTCCATCCTCTCTTCAGTAGAGGGAATTATATCAGTAACCAACTGTTCCACTGGTTGAACCTCCAGACTTGCTTCTTTTTCAACAGAAAGATCCCCTTCAACAGGATCTGCCACAAAGGTTGATTGCTGTTCTAAATCAGGAAAAACTAACTTCCTTGTAGCATTAGGGTGAGCTTCTTGATTTACATCCGCACTAGAAGCAGGAGCTTACTCTTATCTCAAACTAGCACCAACTTCCTCTTCTTGAGTTATTTCATCAGGGATAACAGCAGCGACAATAGTCCTTTCTTTTTCAATAGGAGCTATTTCCATTTGAGGTCTTCCAGCTTCTTCTCTTGAAGATACTTCAGCAGTTAATTCCTCCTCCTATTCTTCTTCTTCTAAATACTTATCCACTTCATATGGTTCCAAACCAGGATCAGATATATTTTTAGGCCTTCTTGGATAGTCAACAGGATTAAACTTTTAATACACTTGATCATTATCCTCAACCCACTACTTCTTCCAGGGGTTCCAGCTAATCTTCATTCTTCTGATGATAGTCATGGATAGGTAGAAATCAAGGTCCTCTAACTTGTCTTCATTCGGTCAAACCATCCCTTTGGAAACTAACATAGCCGAAATCATCTTTGAGTAAAACAGGGAGGTGGATTTGGAAGTGACTTTGATCAGATCATAGATATTATTGATAACATAATTGCATAGGTTGATCTTATGGCTATTCTTCAATAGATGAATCAAGAACACATCCTCATACTTCATCACAGAAAAATCTCCTTTTCTTGGACTAATCAAATTTTGAACAAACTTGAACATAAGTCTAGTCTCCCCATCTAATTCAGCAGCAATGGCCCTTCACTTGGTGCGATTTCTAGTCAGGTATTCTAAAGCAGTTTCTAGGTCAAAGATGTCGGTTGTTAGAGGAGGGTCTCTCTGGTAATCCTCACAGACTCCTTTATAGGGAATCCCTAGGCATACAACCCACAACCTCAAAGAGAAATAGCACTTTTGACCATTTATCCAGCTTGTCACAATAATGCTTTCTCCAAACTCAAAATAAAACTTTACATACTGATAAAATTGAAATACCAATCTCAGGTAGATCGGTCTATTTTGTCCAGTGAACCATCCAAGCCATCCTTGATCTCTTAAAACTTTCAAAACTAATTCTCTGCTAGACAACAACCACTCTACACAAACCTCTTTTTTAGGTACAACTGTACGGCTTACCAGATTTGGGTTTAGAGGTCCTTCGAGAGCTATCCTCGGTATCCTCTTCTGTTTCTTAGTGTGGCGCTTCTTAGAAAAGGGTGAAGATGGACGCTTCATCCTTGGCATCCACTGGAGGTTCGGGCGAGAGGGAAGTGAAGGTTCAGGAGAGAGTTTGGGTAAGGAATCGAATGAAACCCTTAAGTTTTATCATTTTGGAATGTCAAACGTCATAAAAACAAAAACGCGGGAAATCAAATAGCGGTGAAATAAAATAAAAAAAATTACGCGATACAGGTTAAAATGAATAAAAAAACTTTCACGGTGAGACTCTGAGTAGGAATTACGGTGCGATGAAAACTAGGCATCACGGTGAGACAGTAAGAATTTTGTATAGTCACGGTGAGATAGTAAGGTGACAGACCGTGAGCGTAAAACAGTAATCTTAGAAACAGCGACTATGAAACCCTAAGGTAAAATACTGTAGTATTAAACATTAAGATCAGTAAGATATTTACTTATACTTAATCATACCAAGATCATGTCTGATGTAGTCTAATCTTTCAGAATTTAATGGTTTAGTGAATATATCAGCAAGTTGATATTCAGTACTAATGAATTCTAAAGTGATATCACCTTTTTGATATTGATCCCTCAAAAATTGATGTCTTACATCAATATATTTTGTGCTAGAATTAGAATCATGATTCTTAGAAATTTTAATAGCACTTGTGTTGTCACAATTTATTGGGACATGTCTGAATTGATATCCATAGTCAAGTAATGTGTGTTTCATCCACAAAATTTTTGCACAACAACATCCAGAAGCTATGTATTAAGATTCTGCAGTAGATAATACAAAAAAATTTGTTTCTTACTACACCATGATACTAGTGACTTGCCTAAACGGTGACACGTTCCAGAGGTGCTTTTTCTATCTAACTTATATCCAGCAAAATCAGCATCAGAATAACTAACTAATTCAAATGATTGTCCTTTGGGATAGAACAGTCCAAAATTGGGAGTATGATTGAGGTATTTGAAAATTCTCTTTACAGCATTTAAATGTGACTCTTTAGGATTTTCTTGAAAACGAGAACACATACGCACAATAAACATAATATCAGGACGACTAGCAATCAGGTAGAGTAGACATTCAATCATTCCTCTATAAGTGGATTTATCAACAGAGTTACCATTTTCATCGAGATCCATCTTATAGGTGGTACTCATGGGAGTGTCACTACTTTTTGTGCTATCCAATCCAAAACGTTTTGAAAGATATCTAGTATATTTACTTTGAGTTAAAATAATTCCTTTATCATTTTTAAAGAGTTGAAATCCAAGAAAGAATTTAAGTTCACCCATTAAACTCATTTCAAATTCATTTTTCATCATTTTAGAACAATCAGTACATAATGTAGTTTTTGAAGATCCAAAGATAATATCATCTACATAAATTTGTACAACTAAAACATCTATAGAAATTCGTTTTATAAACAGAGTAGGATCAGCTATTCCTTTTGTAAAACCTTTAGAAATTAGAAAAGTACTTAATCTATCATACCAAGCTCTTGGAGCTTGCTTTAAACCATATAAAGCTTTTGATAATTTGAAAATATGATTTGGAAAATGAGGGTTCGAAAATCCAGGTGGTTGTTCAACAAAAACATCCTTAGCAATATACCCATTTACAAATGCACACTTGACATCCATTTGATATAGTTTGAAATTTAGATGTGCAGCATAAGCAAGTAAAATCCTAATAGCTTCTAATCTAGCTACTGGAACAAATGTCTCCTCATAGTCTATACCTTTTTCTTGACTATAGACTTGTGCAACTATCCTAGCTTTATTTCTAACTATGTTTCCAGATTCATCTACTTTATTTCTAAACACCCATTTAGTGCCTACTGTGAAAGTGTCCTTAGGACATTCAACAAGGTTCCAAACTTTATTTCTTTCAAATTGATTGAGTTCTTATTGCATTGAAATTACCCAAAATTCATCATTAATAGCATCATCAATGTTTTTAGGTTCAAGATGTGACAAGAAGGCTTGATGTTCAACCTGATTTCTAAGAGAAGCTCTAGTCTATGTCCCTCTGTCAAGATCTCCTACAACAGCATCTAAAGAATGATTCTTTAGAATTCTAGTTGATCTAGTAAAGGTAGGACTAGAAATTTCAGGTTCTTCTCTAGGTTCGGGTTCATTAGTAACAGATTCTGGAATAAGTCCAGAACTGTTTGTCTTTATTGTAGCTTCATTAGATTTGTCATTAAGGTCTAGAACCGATAAATCTTCTTCAAGATTTTCAAGAGAGGTTTTAGGCTCATGTGGATCAGTTTCATCAAACTTGATGTGAACAGATTCTTCCACACATTTGGTTCTCTTATTAAAGACTCCATAGGATTTCCTAGTTAAAGAATAACGATGAAAAATTCCTTCATCACTTTTAGAAGTAAACTTATCAAGATTATCCTTTGTATTAAGAATAAAAACATTACAGCAAAAAACTCTAATGTAACTAACTCTAGGTTTTCTATTGTTCCACAACTCATAAGGGGTCTTCTTAAGAACAGGTCTGATCAAGACTCTATTGATGATATATAAAGTTGTATTGATAGCTTCAGCCCAAAAGTAAATAGGCAGGTCATATTCATTAAACATAGTTCTATAAATTTCTTGTAGGGTTCTATTTATTCTTTCTACTACACCATTCTGCTGAGGTGTCCTAGGAGAATAAAAGTTATGACTATATCCATTGTGTGAGAAATTGGATTCAAACTCATGATTCTCAAACTCACGTCCATGATCACATCTTAGGGTTTTAATCTTATGTCCACTAAGATTTTCTACAGATTTGGAGTATTTGACAAAGTAAGATCAAGATTCACTTTTGTGAGCTAAGAAGTATACCCAAGTATATCTAAAAAATTCATCTACTAGGACATAGACATAGTGCTTCCCATTTAAGCTAGAAACTCTAGATGGTCCAAACAAATCCATGTGAACAAACTCGAGAGGATGAGAAGTTGAAACTTATTTCTTTGATTTAAAATAAACCTTATGTTGCTTTCCTTTTTGACTGGGATTACAAACTTTGTCATTTGGAAACTCATGTTTAGGTAGGTCTCTAACTAAGTTCTTCCTAGTAAGTTTTCTAAGTGAGTGTACATTTCAGTTTCCTAATATTCTATGCCATAACCAGGACTCTTTATGAAAATCATTTAGACAGGTAACATTTTTCATATATACGGAATTTAAATCAACAGCATAAACATTTTCATTTCTTAGATCAGAAAAAAACTAAAACGTTTTTAGAATTGAAAACATTACAAGAATCATTTTCAAATTTGACATTAAAACCATCATCACATAATTGAAAAAATACTTAACAGATTATATTTCAATCCATCAAAAAATAAAACTTTAGAAATTAATACTGAGTCAGTGTTACCAATTTGGCCTAGGTTGATGATCTTTCCTTTATAATTATCACCAAAGGTGACATGTCCTCCATCAACCTTTATTAAACTTTTGAAACACGAGTAATCCCCAGACATATGTCTTGAACATCCACTATCCATATACCATTTCTTCTTGTGGGAACTCTTCAAGAAGGTTTCCTACAAAATAGATTTAAATAGGAAATGATTTTGGTACCCAAATCTTCTTGGGTCCAGGCAGGTTAGCAATCAAAGCTTTCGGTACCCACATTTGTCTTATGGGTCTCATATAATTCACAGAATCAAAATATTTTGAAAGATAAACTCTATTAGATTTATAACTATTTGAATAACTAGTTGAAGCATACAAATGTCCAGAACTAGAACTTGCAGTAGTCTGACCAGATTTAGGAATAAATCTATTCTTGGTAATCTGTCTTTATCCAGGTTGGAATCCTATACCAGTAGTATATCTAGGTGCAATCTTCTTACCTATCAGTTGAGTAAGAGTATCTTTTCCATTTGTGAATTTCTCTAAATCCTTTCTAAGTTGCTCATTTGACAATTTCAGTTAAGTGTATTCTTTAAGAAATGGAGCATTCTTTTCCATTTCTATGTCGAGATCAGATTTATGTTTTACAATTAAAGCATACTATTTCTTTAAACCTTTGTATTTTTCTTTCAGCTCATTACAGGTTTCCTCCAACATATCACATTATTCAAACAGTTCATATTTTGACATATTTTCATAATCAAAATCATCTCCAGAATAATATGAATTTAAAGCAGGAGTTTTAGATGTTACCTCAGAAGTGTTTGTCATGAAACACATGTTTGCCTTATTTCTGTTTTCAGTCTCATAAGCTTCAGATTCACTGGAGCTATACTCCGAAGCACTCCACGTAGCCTTCATGGATTTCTTATACTTATTATCGTTATACTTATATTTCTTCTTGTATTTCAGCTTTGGACAGTCTGTTTTTATATTTCCTTTTATTTTTCATTCATAGTAGACAACTTCATCAGATTTCTCAGATTTCTTCCAATCCTTTTTCCAGTGTCCCTTATTATCATACATTCCATTGTAATTTGATTTTATGAAAAATTTCTTCTTCCTATAAAAATTCTTAAATCTTTTGGCTATGTGATCCATTTCTGCATCACTATCAGATGCACTTTCACTTTCTTCAAAACTTGAGCTATCACATACATGAAGCTTCTCCTTATCTTTATTGTTTGAAGTTGTAGTCTTGAAAGCCACTGACTTCCTTTTTGGTTCATCTTCTTCTTCTTTATTTACCTTAAGTACTTACTCATACATCATTAACTTACCAATAAGTTCCTTGACTGGCAGTTTACCAATATCACAAGATTCTCTGATTGAAACAGAAGTGCCCCTCCATCGGTCTGGTAGACATCTCAAGATTCTCATAATTTGTTCCTTTGCTGGAACAGCTTTGCCAAGTGAACTCATTGTATTAACTATCTCATTTAACCTGAGATACATATCAGAAATAGGTTTATCAGTATTCATCATAAACTTATCAAATTTAATAGTATAAGAATTTAATCTCATTTCATTAACATTGGTTGTTCCTTCATGAGAAACACCCAATGTATCCCACATTTCAAAAGCAGTTTTGTAAGCATAAATTATGTTAAACTCCTCATCTTCTAGAGCACTGTACAGGGCATTCATAGCTTTAAAATTATTATTATAAGCTGTCTTTGTAGGTTCTTCCCAAGTTATTCTTTCAGTTTCTGTAATTTTATGTTGAGATTCTATAGTAGTCCAGATATCAAAACCCATGCTTTCTAAATGAATTTTTATTTTATGTTTCCACTAAGAATCGTTTGTACCATTGAAGAAAGGTGGCCTATTAGTAGCAGCACCCTCAAGTCTGTTATCCATGATAACTAGGTTGAGACAAAAATATGAAAGAGATAAAAATTTATAAATATCAGAAATTTTAAGAACTTTAAAATACAACTAAAATCACAGTTGAAAAAACAGAGTATTTTAGAAACTATTTTACAAACCTCTATTACCAAATGTTGGATGGAGTGGATACTCAAGAGGGGGGTGAATTGAGTTCCAATTAAAATTTCTGTTAAAATATTGTCTATTTAAAAAACCCCCAATTTATAAAACAAGTTAAACTGTAGTTAATTTATACAGATTGTAAATGTTCACTTAGCTTCTCAAATATTGATTAGGTCTCAGTTAATTTAACCACAAGATTAAACTGAGTTTTGAAACTAACCTACTGATTTACAATAAGTGTAAACACATGTTAATTTAACTATCAAAGTAGCTTTAAAATAGTTTTGTATTTCAAAGTAATAGTAGCGGAATAAATAAGATATATGTAGTATACTATAAAATTAAACTAAAGATGCACAGCAGATAAAACAAGAGGTTCACTCTCATGCCAAGACATAGTCCTCTCAAATTTATATAAATTTGATCCACACCCTGTATCGGGGTTAACATCAGTCTAGAAAACTGTCCAAACCACACAGGGACCTCTACCACTATTCTACGTGGGAAAAAAAACAATGACCAGGCCACACAAGGACATCTTCCACAGTTGATGTGGGTAAACAAGAGTAAAAAATTGTGGTTTGAGGATTTTTATATCCTCCAGTTTAGTGCAGGAGACAGTGTGTTTATAAGATATACAAAGTACACCACGCTGCTCAAAAGTTAACAAATAAAAAAACTTATCGAGAGTAGATAAGCATTTAGAATGCTCTAGTGATTATTAATGAAGCTCTGGACTCATTGGATTCAGCAAGAATGCTTCTGAGTCCTTCTCTGGTTTTTCTGTTGAAAAACAGAGTGTCATAGTCATCTTGTCTTTTTTGGATCTCTTAATTCGTCATGTGTTCTTCAGTGGTGTTGGATTGCATTACTGATAATTCTTTGAAGGTCTGGAAAATCCCTTTCTTGATCATGATTGTTCTTCTTGTAGTACTCTCGGTGTTTGTAAGTTCTTCTCGTTGTATATTCACACTTGCACACCGCTTCACTTCTATATAGTGTACTGCATCTTAATCTTCCTTATATTCCACACGTTCTAAAAATAGGAATGATTCCCTTTTCATAGGTATGAGATACAGTTTCCTTACATGACAACAACTATCATTAAATAACATTAAGTGCATTAAAAATAACAAATATGACCGTTAGTATAATTTAAATAATATTGACAAAAAGTTAAGGAATGGTGTCACATTGATTATGCAAACGGTGTCGTATTCACGGTATGAGCTTCACGGAATGTTCATGTCACGGTGTTTAGATCACAGTGTGTCCTTCACGGTGTCTGCATCATGGTGTCTGGGTCACGGTGTCTGGGTCACGGTGTCTGGGTCACAGTGAGTCCTTCATGGTGAGTCCATACTTAGACAAATATCTGTATTTGGACTTAGACCGAATATGCAGAATATGGATTAAGCTTAATCATTAGAGAGTAAGAGAACATGAATCATAAACATAAATGCTTGATGATATATGAGAGATTTTTTATCATGCATAAGACTTGTAAATAATAAAGAGAGTAATTAACATCCATAAGATTTGTTATCATTGAACCATGATGAGTAGTTATTATTGAGATTGAAGAGCATTAACAATATGTGTAATGAATATTGAGATTAATTAATAGTAAAAGGATTTGTGATCATTAAAACATGATTAAAACCTGAGGAGTCCAACAGTTTCATTTACTTAGTTCCGTTCAATTCAATAAGGAAATGAAAACAGTGTTCATGCGTACGTACAACCTACAGTCTTCATGAACGGTGTATTTCATTCCATTTATCGATCTATCATATATATTTATATTCTGAATATATATAATATATAATTCATTTTTTACATTCTGGAATTATGTAAATCAGGATATAAGTAATAATATCAAGAACAACAAGTTGAAACACGAACGATAAATGAAACGATTTTACCCAAAACGCTACTTTAACATAGACTTTACAAAAGAACGGGTAATATAAATTCATAAGTGAACCATATATGATATCATCACAATTAATTTGATTCTGTAATAAGTCAATTACCTTATTTAATTCATTATAAATGAGCTTCAGAAACATATGAAGCATATCATACATAAGGTAAGGGATAATTATTACAATCTCGTTCTTATCCAAGATTGTTTATTCGTAAGTATTTTTTGGGGTTATATTTATCATACATGTTCAAGCGGCCGGAGGTCCTGACAGCCCTCAAAATTACATTTATTACTCCTACACTAGTATAGTGGTGCAGGGTTGAACCACAGAGAAGGCAGATGAGAACTATATGGTTTTATTTTTATCAGACTCCACTGTTGTCAGCAGTGGAGCAAGTGTGCATTTTTTAATTTTTTAATTTTTTATTTTATTAATGAAATGGAAACAGTATGAGGAAACAAGATTTTATACAAAGAAACTAGAATTTAAACTAATACTATTAAACTAAATAATTACAGTATACTAATATAAAGCCGCAAGACAAGGAAGCGAGATCAACGAAGTACTCAGGAATTCTAAACAACTAGTTCGAATGGATGATCTCTCCACAGCTTACAACCGAATCACACTTCAAGAAAGACAGAAGAGATCTCCCTCGCCTGGATACTCAACAGTCAGATGATTAAGTCTTGGAGTTCGCCACACCAAAACTTAATCGAACTGCTAAGAAGTTTGAAAAAGAATAAATTTGGAAATAAGCTCTCCATAAATTCCCAAATTTAATGACATTAATGTTCTGAAAAATTCATTCAAACACAACCTCGCCAGTCGAATTTGAATTGAAATTGTAATCATTGAAGTGTGAATGGTCAAAATATTAGAAACAGAATCAGTCTCTCCAACTGATTCTAATTTCGTAATAGATAAGCAAATGAAGATTTGAATATCATAACTAGAAGGCTTTAAAATTCCCGAGCTAAGAAAGTTCATCCATTGACCATACTGATTAAATAAGTGAAAAACATTCCAAAAACAGAGTACAATGACAAAGAACAGAGGGAGGAAGAACTCCCAAAGTCATGCACTGCCTTTGGGATCCTTCGCCTTCTGCTCGTCTCCTAGGAGTCTGGATGAACGTTCCCGCTCTCGAGTGGATGTGATCGTAGAAGGGGTAAAATAGAGAGAGAGAATTAGAGTCTGTCCTTGGATCTTCTCTCCAATGTGTGCATGGAATGTCGAATGAGCCTCTCCCCTAAAATTCTGATGCTACTCTGTTTTATATCTCCCGTCATCTACTGCATGTCACCGCTTGCCTTCCACCGAAATTAAGTTTCCTTCATGACAACACCGCACACGTGTGTGTGTTCGTGACAAGCACGTCGCCCTAACTTTACTCACGTAACTAACTACCATTGAGTTAGTTACACGCACATGGGCGTGAACTCACTTCCCGTATGAACCTGTACAAATTAACACACAAAATAATTAGAAACGAGAAGCAAATTAATAAACATTTTGAAATTATTAGTTTATTAAAAGTCTTAAAATAAGTAATTATAAAGTTATTTATTCTTATTAATTAAAGTTATAAAAGTTAATTTAAAAGTGTATTATTATAAATAAATTATATTATTTACTAATTTATGTTAATTAGATTAGTTCATTCATGTTTGAAATAAAATATTATTATTAACTTAATTTAATAACTTTTATGTTTTCCACCTTAAATTATAATTAATTTATGATTAATTAAGAAATTATAATTTATTAGTTTAGCTTAGTTAATGTTTTATTAAATTTGATTAAATTATTAATTCTATTTTATCAGTTAATCATTTTATATTGATTATTTATTTTTAATTGATGTTGTTCTATATTTAAATTTAGTTATTTTTAATTTAGCTTTTTATTTTTAATTTAAGTTTTCTTTATTAGTTATTAGTTTGTTTTTTTTAATATTCATTAAATCCTCCCCAAATCGGCGTAAAGCATGGGGTTCTTCTTCCTCAAACCCTTCTCCATGCCGGCGAAGCCACCGGTTCGCAGCTCCCTTCTCGGATCGGCATCAGCGACAAGGCATCGACGACCCCTTCCCTTACAGCGGCTGCTCGACTCATGCTAGCAGCATGTTCGGCTCATCGGCGGTACCCTGTAGTGAGACAGTGGCATGAACAAAACTCTATCACAGCTCTTCCATGGTGGTATACCAATCTTTTAGCAATGGCACAGGTCTCTAGTGACACTGATCTGATGGAGTGTTGTTCGTGCTCCTCCTCTAGAACCTCCATGGAAGTACATCGTAGTGGCACAACAACAGCAAAGCGGCGGACTCCTCTGATTCAGCCTTCAGCGTGGCGCATCCTGGTTCGGTTCCAACTTGAAGTGCTGCGATGATGAATTCCTTCAGGTGGAATGACTCTTCTAGAACTCTAATTGACTTTGAATCTGTAACTGCACATGAGATGGCTTGGATACGGCATGAAGTATTCAACAGCACACAACTTCTGATGTTTGAGGTTGAAAAACTTGCAAATAGTAGCATGGCTCATGCTACAAGAACAAATAGTGAATTTGATTTCAATTCTGAGGATGAATCGACGGTAGGTTTTAAATTTGGTTTTGATATTGTTTTGTTGATTGATTCTGTTTGGAGTTCTGGTCTGAGTCTGGTTTTAGGTTGGTATGAATTTAGGGTATGAAATTTGCTGGAAGGGAAAAGCAGTGACGGTGGAAGGGAAGACGGTGGAAGTGGTGAAGCTGTGCGAGAAGGTGTCATCATGGAAGAATGAAACTATTGCTGAAAATTACAGTGGCAAGATGAAAGGGTAATGGTGAGACCATGAGTCTGAATTCACGGAGGCACCATGAATGAAACACACGGTGAGACAGCAAGGGGGTGTTCACGGTGGCATAAACCGATGTGTGCAGTGGCAGTGGAAAAACAGAAACGGTGCGTCCCTGAGGGGTTTCATGGTGAGACAGTGAAAAAAGAATCACGGTGCCAAGAAGTCATGGTGGCACCGGTTTTCAAGGGTTACGGTGCCACAGGAATGGTGTTACGGTGCGTCCGAGAACTAGATATCACGGTGAGACCGTGATAAGAGGAACCAGAAGTAGGAGACACCATGACGGTGTTAAAACCGTGAACCTGCAAAAGAAGCAGAGTAAAAAAAACTTAAATCGAATATGAACAAAGAAATTAATAAAAACTAAAACTGAATTAAAAACAAATGCAAACTTAATTTGAAAAATAAACTTGAGTAAATTTATATAAACAATTAAACTTAAATTAAATTATTAATAACTTTAATTCACATAACATAAATTATTATTATATTAAAAAGCAACTAAGATATTAAAAGTTAACATAAAATTTAAACATTTAAAAGAAATAGTTAAGTTGTTACAATACCAAATCAAATTAATTCAAGGTATAAAGATAATTTTTATATTATTAAACCAAAATGTTAATTAATGTAATAGAATTTGAAGAGACTTAATGATTGAAGTATATATATAATCATTTATTTTAATTAATGAATTATAAAAAAATGACTTAAAATATTATGTTACTTAAAATTAAGTAATAATTAATACATGAAAAGTTAAATAAAATATTCACTATCTAAATGCAAAATCAGAAATAATTAAAAACTAAAAAATGTTAAATTATTATCTAAGCAGACAAAACCACCATACTAAATAAAAATTTATTAGTCTATAAAATTAAAGTAAGAAATAAATTAATTATTTTAAGGCAGAAAATAAACAATTAATTATAAAAAACAGATTAATTATTTAATTTAGTGATAAATTTACACAAGTGTCTTTATTTATCAAAAAGTACAAAAATAAGTAAGTTAATTAATAAAAATTAATTAAAATGATGTGGAAAAACATGTGTTTTTAAGGCCACCTCAAATTCTCCCACACTTAAACATTGTTTGTCCTCAAACAATACCATGTTTTATTCTCTTTGAAAAAAAGTAAATTGTATTTATGATTTAGATCAAACTGTAACATGTCCAGCACTTTAAATAGAGGACTTCAAAAACATTTCATTAGGATTTTAAAAAATAAGTTTCTCATATGAACCTTGCCTTAAGAAAATAATCACGGGTAGTCTTGAAAACTATGAATTATCAAACAATGACGATGCCATACCTCATACGAGGTAATACATAGTGATTAACTTCAATCCAGACTTATGTCTAAAATCCAAAAGTGACAAGAGGTAAAATTTATGTGGAATTAAGAACATAAATAGAGGAACCTTGTACTTTGACTCATCTCATAGGTTTCAAAGAATAAATAATTTTTTTTGTGAATCACCTCAATGATACGACCTAAATGATTTCCATATAAACCATTTGATCCCTTCTTCATCTGGCATTCATCATTCCCCTCACCTTAGTGAGCTCATTTTTGACCCTAGACACTTTATTTATTTTTCCCAAGCCATGTATCAATGTGCTAAGCACTGTGCAATGCATTTATTTAAGGTTTACGGAGGGCTTATTGTAAACAGAAATGCACCCAGTATCTAAGGTCTCAGAGATTCACCGTGGGATCCCAGATGCCCAGTATTACTCCAGTTACAAAGGATTTATATAAAAACCATTTACATTGACTCAATATAAGAGATCATTTTTATAAATTAAAAGAATGAAAAGGATACTCGGATAAAATTAAAACCTACAGTACCTAAAATTATGATCTTAAATCCACTAAAAGTTTTCCCATATCACTCTCAAAAGAAGTTCCTAACCAAAATTCATTAAACCACTAAATAGTTCCACTCACCAATCAACCACCAACACTCATTTAAGACTCAAAGCAAGACTCAACTTCCAATCAAGCACCATCCTATGGCAAGACTCATTTGAGTGTTGTGTAAAGCCTAAAATTGTGAAAGAATTTTTTTGAAAAATTTTGATCATTTTTTGACAAAAAGATTAAAAGAAGTGGGAATTGATGAGCATTAAAATTAAAACAATTTAGAACAGTCAAGAATTGACCCCCTCCCCCACACATGAAACCCAACTTTGTCCCCAAAGTTGACTTCAAAATATGGAAAATAACAATTAATCAGTAAAGGGTCAAAACAGATTTTCAATTAAGTAGATATAAGACATGTATAAAGGTCTCATTATAGTTCAACAAAAATTTGTTTGCCACAATAGTTAAATAACAGCAGGTTCACAGGTAACAAGTACATGCATTATTAACTAAGCCCAGGACACAAATTTTCAATGCAATTCAATCAGTTGCTTGTAACTACAAGGGTGTAGCAAGTTGCAGATTGGGTTTAAATGGGGTTTCAATAAAGCATAATGATGCATGCTACAACACCTAATAGAACAAACGTGCTCAATGAACAAATTGACAGCCTACATGTACCTCCCCAAAATTAAATTCAAACAGTGGAAATATTTTATCAATGAGCATCAGTTTCTCAGCAAGGAGGCACATGCAAATTTAACGCACATCACAGTGGAAAGTAGCAGAATTTTTTAAAACAAGCGGATTTTTTAAGCAAGAATAATTTTATTAACAAAACAGGAGTAGAAAAATAAATGCAGCAAGTTGAAGTAATTCCCTAAATATATTATTCCTTTACACCTCCAGTGTGGGGATTCCACTCCTTTATTGACACAAGGAGTAACATCCTAAAAAAACAGAGAATGTAAGACAATAACAAACTTCCAGCAGATATAGAGCATAAGGAAGACAATCAAAGCAACACTTTATTCAACACTAAAGAGTATAAAAATGAAAACAAATAATAAGCATTGGTTGACTCCCATGATGCACTGATTTTAAGTCTTCAGTTATACTTTATTTAATAATAAGTTTTTTATTTATTAACAAGACAAAGACCATGGGTTGCCTCCAATGCAGCGCTAGGTTTAAAGTCCCCAACCAGACTCACCTAGAAACTAACTATAGTCACTTGGTGGATGGTGTTTCCTCAGTAGGAACCACCACATGTGTTTGGCATAATTATTTTTAACAGAACAGTGAAAATTGTGGGCTTTAAGACTTAGCACAACATAAACTAAATTGTCATCAGCTGTAAAAATACCCAAGAAACACCCTTTAACAGTTTTGAGTATAGTGCTGCCCACTTCCAAATTTGATTCAGATTTGAAAATATTAACATTTTTAGGAAGTGGTAGCAATAAATTAGGTGTTTCAAAGTATATGACAATGTCCTCAGAGCTATATTCCCCAACTTCATCATTAACATATTCAAATTCAAGGGTGCTCATGGGTGAGTTCTGATTAGGAGGCTCAAAAGGGAATTGAATAACATGCTGAAAAGAATCATAGGCAATGGAACTCAAGTGTGACTCCCCCTCTAGACTACTATCAATAACATGAAAAGAATCGGCACCCATCACAGGTGAGTATGGAAGTGACAAACAATGAAGAGAATTTATTTTATCACTAAGTGGTTTAGCTCTAACAATGTTATAAATCTCTTCCAAAAGATCCTCATCTGTTAACTCACATTGAACATCTACTGCTTCTAACAAATCAACTCTACTTAATTCCAGTGTGTGTTCAACCTCTCTTTCAAGTTCAAATTCATAAGGCTCACTTTATAAAACCATATTTGTAGTGTGTTCAAGAAGGTTCAGTTCAGGGGAAGAAAAGTTCAATTCAGCTTCAATTAAGTCATGTTCAAGATTATTCAAATTCAAACAGTTTTGCCTAGGAATGAAAACACTACTTTCCATTTCAGTACACAAGGTTTCATAAAAGTGATCACAATGAGGATAGGGAAATGAAAACTCATCAGTTAGTTTTTCTTCAAAAATAATTCCCTCATCCACATCATCCAACAACAGTTCAGAAATTATTGGGTTTGGAGTTTCAAAACATGAAAGAGAAGTTTACAATTTAGGTTCAAAAATTTGAAATTCTTTGATTTCCAGCATAAGGTTCTCTTCCAATGTGTACCAAATATCAAGTTCAGGCTCAATGTTCAGAATTTCATAAATTTTGGGTGATGAGTTTTTACCATTCAAGTTTTCAGTTTCAAGTATATCATCAACCCGAGTGACCTCATTCTCAAAACTCCTAAAACAGTGATTTTTCTCAAAATAAGGAATGATGTAAAGAACTGGGGAATCTTTTTCAATCTGTTTCAATTCAGTTTCAAAATTTACCAACTCAACACCATTAATGATCTTTGTAGGATTTTAAATGTTATTATCTTGACTCAGTGAGTTGGTTATTTCTAAATTTTGTTCAATAGTTTCAGATTCTTCAAAGTGAATGTTTTTCTACCCAGTTTCACAGTCACTGTCGTCTTCAATATGATTTTCAAACCTTTTATAAACATTTTCCTTTTCTTTTTCTTCGCATTATTCTTGTTCTTTAACCCTTTGTTGTAATTCCAAGAGCATGTTTTCTAACCTTTTCATTCTTTGATCTCACTCTTGAGAATCTTTAAGTTGAATTTCATGGGTTTGAGTTAACCAATTATTAATTTGTTCCACCCTAGCATCCAGTTTAGAATCAATTAGTTAAATTTTAGCTAGGGTGACAGGACTAATCTCACATTGTTCATTTTCATCAGTGTAAAAATCTTGTTGTGGCTGGTTATAGACACACTGCCAAGCAGTATGTCCATAATCACCACAACAAACACAGTTAGGTCCCGGTTGACTCCAATTCGGATTAACATCAATTTTTAATTCAAAATTAAATGAGCTTAAACACACAACAGTTCTCTGTGAAGCATATTTTTCATTTCAAAACAACAAAATTGGTAGATACAGTTCAAAGTAGTTTTTTTTAATCAGTTTTTTAAATGATTTTTTTATTATTTTTTTGGTGTTTTTTATTTATTTTTTATTTTAAACCCTAGACACTCAGTGCGTGCCTTCCCCTGCAATGGCACCAAATTTTGAAGCGGCTTGAGGTCATCACGGCCCTCAAAATTACATTTATTACTCCTACACTAGTATCGTGGTGCAGGGTCGAACCACAGAGATGGCAGATGAGAACTCTAAGGTTTTATTTTTATCAGACTCCACTGTTGTCAGCAGTAGAGCAAGTGTGCATTTTTTTCTTTTTCAATTTTTTTATTAATGAAACGGAAACAGGATGAGGAAACTAGATTTTATACAAAGAAACTAGAATTTAAACAAATACTATTAATTTAAA